>OY997264.1:11410000-12642500 GCA_963921465.1 Triticum timopheevii | reverse complement strand
AATTATCTAGTTTATTTTTAGAATGTTAGAAATGTTATGTTAGATCGATCTAGTTTATTTTTAGTAAATGCTTTGTTGAACTAGTTGAATTAATATATAGAACTAGTTTATTTTTGGTATATGCTTAGTTTGAAGTAGTTGAATTAATATAACTAGTTTATTTTAGTAAATGTTTAGTTGAACTAGTTGAATTAATATATATATAGAACTAGTTTTTTTTAGTAAATGCTTTGTTGAACTAGTTGAATTAATATATAGAACTAGTTTATTTTTAGTATATGCTTAGTTTGAACTAGTTGAATTAATATAACTAGTTTATTTTTAGTAAATATTTAGTTGAACTAGTTGAATTAATATATATATATATATATATATATATATATATATATATATATATAGAACTAGTTTATTTTTAGTAAATGCTTTGTTGAACTAGTTGAATTAATATATAGAACTAGTTTATTTTTAGTATATGCTTAGTTTGAACTAGTTGAATTAATATAACTAGTTTATTTTTAGTAAATGTTTAGTTGAACTAGTTGAATTAATATATATATATAGAACTAGTTTATTTTTAGTAAATGCTTTAAACTAATTGAATTAATATAACTAGTTTATTTTTAATAAATGCTTAGTTGAATTAATATAATTAGTAAGTGATTAATGTTTCGCCTAATATGAACATAGGAAATGTCGTCTGACGACGGAAAAAATTTCATTATGTGCGAATACTGTGAAGATCAGCGCGGTCAGTGCGACAGAAATTTCCTTGTTGATGGTAGGCGATTCAGCATTAAACTGGATGAGACTTTCGAATTCGATACAGTAAGTCACAACGACAAGTCTGTTTTCGTAATTAAGCATGACTTATATATGCTTCATTTGTCTGACTTATAATTTTTAATTTTCACTATTCTACTAGCGCTTCTCGTGCCATTCAAGAATTTTTGTCTTGGATAAGATTGGTTTCAAAGATATGGAAACTATGGAGGTAAAGAGAGCTTACCTGAAAACTAAGCATGATGGTTATACTTTCAACGTCGAAGTATAGAATGCACACACGTACACCTATTTTGAATGCAAGGCTTATGCATTTGAGCCTGGTATGGTTATCACCTTTGATATTCGTCTGGAAGATGATATTGAAGGTAATAGAGACATATGGGTCGATGTGCAGACGCCTCCAGTTCTACCATTATGTGAGTTCTTCTCAACTATATTTTTGTCTTTCATATTGCTTATTCAAAAATAACTGTCAACTAATTTCTATTGACAGCTTATCTCCATTCAACCAAACATGTCCGGCGCTTGGTAGACAGGACCTACTACTGTCCCGGAGCTGAACTAAACTGCGAGGAGATAAGTCATTATGTTTCATGGCTTGAGGATCTTCATACTGTCAAGACAAATTTTCTTCCTGCACTTAGAAATATTAGTACTCATAACATGCGACCAATAGTGATGATATTGAACTACGGTCACATCTATTTAGGAATGATGGTAAGATATTTACTATTTGTCCTCAATGCATATTTTGCATACATAATTTTTTTACTAAACTTTCATTGCTAAGTATATTAATTAAGTACTATACAATGTTCTTCAACAGGGACTCCCGATGACAGTGGTGCCTCAGGATGTCAATTGTTAGCTTACGGCCAAGATATCCTGCATTGCACATGAATGCATTCAGGATTTCTAGAAGGGATGAATGCTTAATAGTGAAAGATTGGAGGAAAATTGTTAATAATCGCAGAGAAGTACTAGGGGGAAGCAATGAGAAGCGCAGCCCACGATTAGGATACAGGTTCATCGGCATGCTCCAGTATGATCAATCAGGAGAGCTATACATGTTCTATGCTATTTTACCAGAGAGAGAGTAGCTAGCAGAAGTGATTTAGCTAGTTCTTCATGCTGCTCTTAATTAGTATTTGTCCTTTCATGTCCGTGTTCTTCGTTCTGAACTTCAGTGATTTGCTTTTGTGGTGTTATATACGAACGCTTATAATATCATGACAATCATGTTGAACTCGATTGATAATATTTTTGCTTCTGGTACAAGTGAATGTTTCTTCTTTAAGCTAGTAGTGCTGGTGGTGATTAGATAGCTAGTTAATTATTATATCATTTAATGAAACAAAACGCAGATTAGTTTCAGCTGGATGGATCCTACCTAAGTGATCAAGTATATGCCATATCCGTATATATTATAGTTGATCAAGTATAATATGGATATGGCATATACTCTAGCTAGCTAGCTAGTAGAGATATCCAATAATGCATCCAGTCAAAACTAATCCACGGTACTTTCACCTAATGATTTAACAACTCATTATAATGTAAAACAATCACTAAATTAAATTGAAAACACAAAATTAAAGAAAAATTAAAAAAACACCCAAACATTTAGTACAGGTTGGTGTTACCAACCAGTACTAATGCCCTCCATGCAAACGAGCCTGGCTCGTGCCACACCGTTACGAACCGGCACTAAAGGCCGGTTCTGCACTAGTGTGCGCGAGATAGTGGCTTGCTGTATTGTTTGTTTGATTTCTTTTTGCCTCTTTGTATGTATGTTGTTCGTTGTCTCGCGTGGCTGGCACATATGTGTGCAGGCAACAACGTTTTCCTCATCCTTGAGGATAAATTCGGATCCACATCTGACCCTCTGATTGCTGCTTGCTATTCTGGTGTAACTCATTGTGTATATAAATTGGTGAAGTTTGATGTAAATGAGCGATGTGGGACTAATTAGAAACGCATATGTTTTTCTAACACAATTGTAAGCCCTTTTCGCTGGAGTAACTATTTTTCGCTGCAGACCAGGCCCAACATCAGCCCATGTGTGGGATAGAGCGTCCATGAGTTTGTTTGTACATATATTAAGAAGCTAACTCTAATTAATACCATAGTTGAGAGCTAGCTCAATTGGTGACCGTCATTATAATACGGTCGAAGGTCTGGATTTTGATTCCCAGCGCCACTATTTTTTTCCCTTTTTTCTCCTCCCTTTAATATTAGAGTAAATAAATTAAATCTCAGCCATAAATCATTTCCTATCAACGGATATAAACAGTTGACATATGGAGAACTATGAAAGCCTCTATCCTTTATTATTAGGTAAAGATAAAGATTTACTAGATAAAATGCTGAAAAATGTTAACCAAGCATTTGAAAAATGCTAAATGTGCATAGATAAAATGTATGAAAAATACAATGTGTATGAAACATTTTCATCACGTATTTAAAAAAATGTTAATCAAGCATTTGAAAAATATTGATCAATTATTTGACAAATGATAATTAAGCATTTGAAAGATGTCAATTGTTTGTAGAATAACGTAACCATGTACTAAAATATTAAATCTCAGCCGTAAATCTTTCTCCTATCTACGGATATAAAGAGTTGACGTATGGAGAACTATGAAAGCCTTCGTCCTTTATTATTAGGTAAATATTACTAGATAAAATGCTGAAAAATGTTAACCAAGCATTTGAAAAATGTTAAATGTGCATAGATAAAATGTGTGAAAAATACAATGTGTATGAAACATTTTCATCACATATTTAAAAAAACGTTAATCAAGCATTTGAAAAATATTGATCAATTATTTGATAAATGATAATCGCATTTGAAAGATGTCAATTGTTTGTAGAATAATGTACCCATGTACCAAAAAATTTGTAAAAAGGTTGACCATGAATATAATAATGTTAATCAAACTATTTGAAAAATGTTAAATGTGTTTAGAAAAAATGTTGATCATGTAATAAAAATAGTTACTCTTTTATCAGAAAATGGTCAATCAAGCATTTTAGAAAAAAAATTGAATAGAAAAATGTCGACCATTTCTTATATTTATACTTGAAACATATTAATGATGCATTTGAAAAAAGTTTAAAAGCGTGTAGAGAGAAAATATTGACTATGTACTGAAAATTATTGAACGTCTATTTTTAAAAATGTTGAACATGTATTATTTAAATTAATTAGATAATTTAGAAAAAGTGTGTATAAGAAATGTTGACCAAGTATTAAATATTGTTAAGCTTATATTTCGAAAAAGTTAAACATGTTTTAGAAAAAATGTATTAAGTATATACCAATGTGTATAGAAAAACCATGAAAACCCGAAGGAAAACAATAAATAGATGAAAAACAAGAAAGAAACAAACAAAACCGAAGAAAATAAAAAGGAAATAAAAAAGGCAATTCAAAGCTGAGAACAAAACAAGAAAAACAAAGAAAGAAGAAATAATTATTTTTTTAGAAAAAACGGATAAGGAAAGGAAGAAAACCCGGTGAAAAGCAAGAAAAAACAAAAACAAAAACAAAAACAAAGAAAACCCGAAAAGCCAATGAAGACCCCGCTCTTCAAGTTGTTCGCACCATAGTGTAACACAGACTCGACGATGGCTTATTGAAGTGTGTAGTGTGCTAAAAGGGTAGGTCCTTTATTGTAGACATGTAAGTGCATCTAGTGCCACCCCTAGTTGGTTTTGGAGTATTGACAACAAACATGGTTGAGAGACTAATGTGTTTATGAGAATTACAGGATAACACAGGTAGTCTCCCTCATTGATTCGGTTTACCTACCAGAGATGACCCCTAAAAATGTGTGAAGACATGGAAGACAATGGTGGTTCGTAAAGACATTTAGGACGAAGATTATGACGCATGAAGCTATTTACTTGAAGACTATGGAGTGTGAAGATATAGTTGTTTCGTAGTTTCCTTTTCTTCTTATGGAGTCATAGGAACCACCGTACTGTTAAGTGTGGTCCAAGTGAACAAAGTCAGAGTGACTGAAGTGATGCTCAACCAAATCCTATGTCTTCGAGCGAAGAAAATGAGAGCAAATCTTATCCGGAGTTGGATGAGTTAGCTTTGCTTTTAGCCCAAGCCAAGCTGTTGCGTGTGTTTGAAATCTGACCGCTAGACACGTGTCAGTTCCTTAGTGACCTAGGGTCATTTTGGACAAATCAGGTCGGGTTGCCTCCTGGCTATAAATAGCCCACCCCCTACACCATAAATTTGTGGCTGCTCAAAGTTAGTGCATGGCTTTTGTTGTTTAAGAGCAACCCACCTCCGAAGCATTTGAGAGAGAAATCCTTGCGAGGATAAAGCCCAAAACACCCAGAGCCAAAGAGTGTTAGGCATCACTGAAGTCTTTCTGTCTGCGTGACCTGAAGACTTGTTACACTTGAGGAATGTGAATCCTCCAGCTGGTTAGGCGTCGCGTTCTGAGCATCCAAGAGTCATTATGGATTGCCGGCGAACGAAGTCTATGAAGGTTTGGAAGACTACCTCGAAAGCTTACCAGAGTGATTGGGTGAGGACTGGATATCCTTAGCTCAAGGGGAATAAGGTGAAGACACGGTCTTCTGATTGAAATCTCAGCCTCCCTAACCAGCTGTAAAGTTGTCACAACAACTAGAACTGGTCTACCAAATCCTTGTCTTCGTCAAGCTACTGGTTCTATCATGTACTCTCCTTACTTTACAATTGTCTTCGTGAAGTCTTTGCTTACTTGTCTTATCTATTTGACTTCACACTGTGAAGACTATTATCTATTTAGCTTCGTACTATCTACCTTTCTGATCCTGTCTACCTAGTTGCAATTAGTGTTTGTGCTTTTATTATGTTGTATGTTAAACTTATGCTTGCCTAGTGTAGTTTTCATTTTGCTGCTTACTATTTAGGCTCAATTATTTATTTGTCTTCAAAGACACCGCATTCTGAATACTTTCATAAAAATTGCCTATTCACCCCCCCTCTAGTCGATAACTAGCACTTTCAATTGGTATCAGAGCAAGGTACTCCCTTGTTCTGTGTGATACGGTTTAACCACCTGGAGTTTTAGCTATGTTGACTACAGGAATAATTAAGGTCTCCGCTGCGTGCCCTATCTTCGATGGCACTAACTAGCCCTACTGGAAGAACAAGATGCGCATTCATCTTGAAGCCATTGATGTTCATCTCTGGTACGTCGTCAAGACTGGCATTCCCAAAGTCAGTGAAGGCGTCACCACTGTTGATGTCAAGAGATTTGCTCAATTGGATTCTACCGCCAAGAACATCATATGTGGTCATTTGACCAAAGGGCAATATGGCCATGTGAGTGCATTGGAAACTGCAAAGCTGGTCTGGGACTGGCTGTCCAAGATCAATGAAGGCGTCTCAACTCAGAGAGACTCAAGGATTGATGGTCTTCGCAATCTTTTCAACCGCTTCAAGAGAAACGACAATGAAAATGTCCAGCTCACGTTCGATCGCTTGGCTGACATCACCAATGAGCTGCGTGCTCCCGGTGCCACTGATATCACCAAGCATGACATCGTGAAGAAGCTTCTGAGATCACTTGACAACTCGTTTGACACCTTAGCCCTGATGATTCAAGAATGTCCTGACTTCAAAGATCTCGATCCGTTTGACATACTTGAGAGGCTCAACACACATGAGTTCCAGCTATCTTAGAAGTGTGATATCTATGGTCCCAACTATGGCCGAACCCGTGCTCCGAAGGCAAAGGTTGTTTCCTCATCTGAAGAAGAATCTGACTGTAGCTCTGGTGATCCTAAAGAGCTTGGTAAAGAGCTTGCAATGCTGGTGAGAAAGTTCCAAAAGTTCTCCAAGAAGAAACGATTCAGCAAGTCTTCAAGATCCAGCTCCAAGAACGACGAGGCTTCATCATGTGACTACAAGAAGAGAACTTGCCACAAACGCAAGAAGATTAGCCACTACATCTCTGAGTGTCCTCGGTGGGATAAGGAATCAAAGAAGAAGAAGAAGAAGAAGAGCAAGGAATATGATTCTGATTATAAGAAGAAGAAGAAATCTTCAAAATCTCCCTCAAAGTCTTCATCTCTCAAGAAGACCTCATCAAGCAAGGCTCGCGCATTTATTGGCAAGGATATGGATTCAGAGGAGGAGTCTGCTTCTGAGGAGGCAGAGGTGGAGTCTCAGGAGGAGTCTGATTCAGGCGTGGCAAGCCTGGCTCTGGCATCAGCGTTCGTCGCCAAGTCCATCTTCAACACTAAAGACAATGGTCGCAGCGTTGAAGCCAAAGCTGATGATGATGACGACGACTCTGCTCCTACCTACTGCTTCATGGAACGTGGTGCCAAGGTAACTTCACGCGATGCCTACTTCCAAACCTCTAGTGATGATGACTCTGAATGTGAATCCAAACCTAGCTATAAGACACTTGCTAAATTTGCAACTGAGCAACAAACTGCTATGGAACATATTCAAAAGCTGCTAGACAAAAGCGATGACCTATTGGACGCGGAAATGAATCAAACTCAGTCCTTAATCGAAGACATTAAAAGTTTTCGCGTTAAGTACGAAGATCTTGAAAGTTGTCATGAAACTCTCTCAGCCTCCCATGAGAAGCTTTCCTATGATTATCTTCAAAGGAAGCAGGATCTAGAGAAACTGAGACCGTGTCATGAAGATCTTCAAAAGGAGAACGATTCACTACTCGCCCAACAGATCAGTACCGCTCAGGTAGAATTTGTTCCACCATGCTTGAAGTGTCTTGAGCACGATACTGATGTCTCTATTGCTGAATGTTCTACTGCCTCTTATGTTGCAATATCTTCAACTGCTGATGTGGTAACTAACCACTCTATTGAGGATGCCACTACTATTGCCGATGAGAATGCTAGGTTGAAGACATTGCTTGAGACTGACATGTACAAAAGCCCCAAAGGGCATCAAACTCTGTGCGATGTCCTCAAGAAACATATTCTGAACTAAAACTCTAGGAAAGAGCGTGTTGGGTTTGAGAGGAAAATGAACGTCGATGGTTCATATTGGACGCCTGAGCAATACCCCAAAACCACCTGGGTTGCTGCTAAGGATCCTTCAGTGGACCCATCTACTTTATCTGGCTTCACTTGTGCGAATCCAATTGTCACTGATGAATCTTTGATGCAAATTATAAACTATTTAAGAATCAGAATGGTGAAGTGTTTGCCAGGTACATTGGTACTAACTGCACTAATGGGTCACCCCAGAAGAAGATTTGGGTGCCCAAAAACTGTCTTGATAAACTTCCCGTGAATGTCATCATGACACCACCTGGGAAGAAGACAAACCCTCGACCAAAGGCGTCATATGGTCCAAAGGCTTCATACAGACAGAGGACAACTTATGGTCACCCTAACATCAATGTTTTGCAGGAGAATCTCTATGAGACTCATGAATATGAGTGTGTTTCATCCAACCGCTATGTTCACAAAACTAAGAAATTTTCTGCATATTCTTATGAATATTATTCTCCTCCTGTGAAGCTATTTACTAGGGCCCCCAAGCCAAAGTTCTCATATGCTGCACTTAGACTCATTGCTTCTAAGCCACCCCTGAAGATGTGGGTGGTTAAGAAGAATTAACTTCTTTTGCAGGGAAAGGTCTCCACCCGGAAAGCAAAATCTTCTCACAACAATGCTGGAGACCTAAAACATCTTATGGGACGCAAGATAAAATGCTCAAACGGTCTTATCATGTATTTCGTCCCAGGGTTCCTTAACGAGCATCCTATCATGCCTAACCAGGATTTAAACTTTGATAATATGCTTGTTCGCTACATGTTTCTGCTTCACAATACTCTTGGTGAAGCATATCCCACTAACTGCACTGTAGGGTACAACTCTGAAAGCCACCGAATGGATCATGGACAGCGGCTGCACCAACCACATGACTGGTGATCGAAGTCTTCTAATGTATTCAACCCTACGTCCTTCTACTAAGAGCCACATCAGATTCACTAACACTGGTAAAAGTAAGGTATTGGGTCTTGGTAGATTTGCTATCTCAAAGGATCAGCACATGAATAAAGTGATGCTTGTTGAATCTCTTGGTTACAACTTAATGTCTGTGTCAATGCTCTGTGATCTGAACATGATTGTGATATTTGGAAAATATTGTTGTCTTATGCTAATGGAATCTGACAAATCTCTAGTGTTCGAAGGCTATCAAAGAGGTGATCTGCATATGGTAGATTTCTCAGCAGGACCACAACTTGTCGTATGTCTTCTAGCAAAGGACTCAGAATGCTGTCTATGGAATCGACGGCTAGTTCATGCGGGCATGAGAAACCTGTACACTCTCGCGAAGAAGAAGCACATCATTGGCATCGAGGGCGTCAAGTTCAAGAAGGATCATCTATGTGGTGCCTGTGAAGCTGGAAAGATGACGAGAGCCAATCATCCCTCAAAGACAATATTTGCTACCCCACGCCCCTTCAAGCTGCTTCACATGGATCTATTTGGCCCCACTCACTACTCAAATATCACTACCACTGCACATCACTATGGCTTCGTTATTATTGATGATTAATCTAGATACACTTGGGTGCACATGACGAATTATGGCATCAGATGTCTTCCGATGCTTCGCCAACCGGGCCATGACAAATTATGGCATCAAGATCAAGCACATCCGGAGTGACAATGGCACTGTGTTTAAGAATGTTGTCCTCGACATTTATCTTGATACTTTGGGCATCACACACGAGTTCTCTGCTCCTTACACACCTTGCTACCTCTTGAGCATGTGGTGGTTTCCTTGAAGAGGAAAGGGTGATGCAGCAAAGTAGCATAAGTACTTCCCTCAGTTTTTGAGAACCAAGGTATCAATCCAGTAGGAGGCTACACTCAAATCCATCATACCTACACAAAAAAATAAGAACCTTGCAACCACCGCGATAAAGGGCTTGTCAATCCCTTCACGGCCACTTGCAAAAGTGAGATCTGATAGAGATAATACGATAACTATTTTTGGTATTTGTATGATATAGATTGGAAAGTAAAGATTGCAAGATAAAATAGATCGGAAACTTATATGATGGAAAATAGACCCGGGGGCCATAGGTTTCCTAGTGGCTTCTCTCAAGATAGCATAAGGATTACGATGGGTGAACAAATTACTGTCGAGCAATTGATAGAAAAGTGCATAGTTATGAGAATATCTAGGCATGATCATGTATATAGGCATCACGTCCACGACAAGTAGATCGAAACGATTGTGCATCTACTACTATTAATCCACACATCGACCCTATCCAGCATGCATCTAGAGTATTAAGTTCATAAGAACATAGTAACGCATTAGGCAAGATGACATGATGTAGAAGGATAAACTCAATCAATATGATATAAACCCCATCTTTTTTATCGTCGATGGCAACAATCCAATACGTGCCTTGCTGCCCCTGCTATCACTGGGAAAGGACACCGTAAGATTGAACCCAAAGCTAAGCACTTCTCCCATTGCAAGAAAGATCAATCTAGTAGGCCAAACCAAACTGATAATTCGAGGAGACTTGCAAAGATAACAAATCATACATAAGAATTCAGAGGAGATTCAAATATTGTTCATAGATAATCTTGATCATAAACCCACAATTCATCGGATCACGACAAACTCACCGCAAAAAGTATTACATCAAATAGATCTCCAAGAAGATCGAGGAGAACTTTGTATTGAGATCCAAAGAGAGATAAGACACCATCTAGCTAATAACTATGGACCCGAAGGTTTGAGGTAAACTACTCACACTTCATCAGAGAGGCTATGGTGTTCATGTAGAAGCCCTCCGTGATCGATTCCCCCTCCGGCGGAGCACCGGAAAAGGCCCGAAGATGGGATCTCACGGGTACAGAAGGTTGCGGCGGTGGAAATAGGGTTTCGTGGTGCTCCTGGATGTTCTCAGGGTATATGAGTATATATAGGCAAAAGAAGTCGGTCAGGGGAGCCACGAGGGGCCCACAAGGGTGGGGGGCGTGCCTACCCCCCTGGGCGCGCCTCCCTGCCTCGTGGCCGCCTCGTTTCTTTCTTGACGTCCACTACAAGTCTCCTGGATTGCATTTGTTAAAAAAATAACTCTCCTGAAGGTTTCATTCCGTTTGGACTCCGTTTGATATTCCTTTTCTGCGAAACACTGAAATAGGCAAAAAAACAGCAATTTGGACTAGGCCTTCGGTATAATAAAGTCCATTAAACATCCAAAATAGGTAATATAATAGCATGGAACAATCCAAAATTATAGATACATTGGAGACGTATCAAGCATCCCCAAGCTTAATTCCTGCTCGTCCTCGAGTAGGTAAATGATAAAAATAGAATTTTTGATGTGGAATGCTACCTAGCATAATTCTCAATGTAATTTTCTTTATTGTGGCATGAATGTTCAGATCCGAAAGATTCAAGATAAAAGTTTAATATTGACATAAAAATAATAATACTTCAAGCATACTAACAAAGCAATCATGTCTTCTCAAAATAACATGGCCAAAGAAAGAAATCCCCACAAAATCATATAGTCTGGCTATGCTCTATCTTCATCACGCAAAATATTTAAATGATGCACAACCCTGATGACAAGCCAAGCAATTGTTTCAATCTTCACGCAATACATGAGCGTGAGCCATGGACATAGCACTATATGTGGAATAGAATGGTGGTTGTGGAGAAGACAAAAAGGAGAAGATAGTCTCACATCAACTAGGCCTATCAACGGGCTATGGAGATGCCCATCAATAGATATCAATGTGACTGAGTATGTTTGCCATGCAACAGATGCACTAGAGCTATAAGTGTATGAAAGCTCAACAATAGAAACTAAGTGGGTGTGCGTCCAACTCGCTTGCTTACGAAGACCTAGGGCATTTTGAGGAAGCCCATCATTGGAATATACAAGCCAAGTTCTATAATGAAAAATTCACACTAGTATATGAAAGTGACAACATAGGAGACTCTCTGTCATGAAGATCATGGTGCTACTTTGAAGCACAAGTGTGGTAAAAGATTTGCTCAGTGGGCTTCTTTGGCCTCTTTTTTTATTTGGGCTTCTTTGGCCTCTTTTATTTTTTCATAATGTCCGGAGTCTCATCCCGACTTGTGGGGGAATCATAGTCTCCATCATCCTTTTCCCACATGGTACAATGCTGTAATCATGAAGATCATCACAATTTTATTTACTTACAACTCAAGAATTACAACTCAATACTTAGAACAAAATATGACTCTATATGGATGCCTCTGGCGGTGTACCGGGATATGCAATGAATTAAGAGCGACCTGTATGAAAGAATTATAAAGGTGGCTTTGCCACAAATACGATGTCAACTACATGATCATGCAAAGCAATATGACAATGATGGAGCGTGCCATAATAAACGGAACAGTGGAAAGTTGCATGGCAATATATCTCGGAATGGCCATGGAAATGCCATAATAGGTAGGTATGGTGGATTTTTTTAGGAAGGTATATCGTGGTGTATGGTACCAGTGAAAGTTGTGCGATACTAGAGAGGCTAGCAATGGTGGAAGGGTGAGAGTGCGTATAATCCATGGACTCAACATTAGTCATAAAGAACTCACATACTTATTGCAAAAATCTATTAGTTATCGAAACAAAGTACTACACGCATGCTCCTAGGGGGATAGATTGTTAGGAAAAGACCATCGCTCGTCTCCGACCGCCACTCATAAGGAAGACAATCAATAAATAAATCATGCTCCAACTTCATCACATAATGGTTCACCATACGTGCATGCTACGGGAATCACAAACTTTAGCACAAGTATTTCTCAAATTCACAACTACTCTACTAGAATGACTCTAATATCACCATCTTCATATCTCAAACCAATCATAAATAATCAAACTTCTCATAGTATTCGATGCACTTTTTATGAAAGTTTTTATTATACCAATCTTGGATGCCTATAATATAAGGACTAATTTTATAGCCAAATCAAATTACCATGTTGTTCCAAAGGACTCTCAAAATAATATAAGTGAAGCATGAGAGATCAATAATTTCTATAAAATAAAACCACCACCGTGCTCTAAAATATATAAGTGAAGCACTAGAGCAAAATTATCTATCTCAAAAGATATAAGTAAAGCACATAGAGTGTTATAATAAATTCCGATTCATGTGTGTCTCTCCCAATAGGTGTGTACAGCAAGGATGACTGTGGTAAACTAAAAATCAAAGACTCAAATCATGCAAGACGCTCCAAGCAAAACACATATCATGTGGTGAATAAAAATATAGCATCAAGTAAAGTTACCGATGGATGAAGACGAAAGAGGGGATCCCTTCCGGGCCATCCCCAAGCATAGGCTTTTGGTTGTCCTTGAATTTTACCTTGGGGTGCCTTGGTCATCCACAAGCTTAGGCTCTTGCCACTTCTTATTCCATAATCCATCAAATCTTTACCCAAAACTTCAAAACTTCACAACACAAAACTCAACAGAAAATCTCATGAGCTCCGTTAGTTCAAGAAAACAAACCACCACTTTAAGGTACTGTAATGAAATCATTCTTTATTTATATTGGTGTTAAACCTACTGTATTCCAACTTCTCTATGGTTCATACCCCCGATACTAGCCATAGATTCATCAAAATAAGCAAACAACACACGAAAAACAGAATCTGTCAAAAACAGAACAGTCTGTAGCAATCTGTAACTCTAGAATATTTCTGGAACCCCAAAAATTCTACAAAAATAGTAAGTCCTAGAAAATTTGTTTATTAATCTTCTGCAAAAATAATCAACTGAAAAGCACGTTCGTGTGAGTTATGAAAATTATTCTCGTGCGTGCAAAAGTTTTTGTTTTTCAGCAAGATCAAATTAACTATCACCCCAGAAGATCTTATAGGCTTTACTTGGCACAAACACTAACTAAAAAATAAAACCACATATAACTAGAGGCTAGATGAATTATTTCTTACTAAATAGGAACAAAAAGCAAAGAACAAAAATAAAATTGGTTTGCCTCCCAACAAGCGCTATCGTTTAACGCCCTAAGCTAGGCATTGAAATTTCGATGATGCTCACATGAAAGACAAGAACTAAAGCGCAAAGAGAGCATCATGAAACACTTGACAAACACATCTAAGTCTAACATACTTCCTACGCATAGGTTTTTTTATAAGCAAACAAATTATCAAGGCAAGCAAAAACTAGGATATGCAAGGAAGAAGACGATAGCAATCTCAACATGAGGAGAGGTAATTTAGTAAAATTTCTACAACCATATTTTCCTCTCTCATAATAATTACACGTGGGATCATAAGAAAATTCAACAAAATAGCTATCACATAGCATATTCTCAACACGATCCACATGCATGCAAAGTTGACACTCTTCCAAGATAGTGGGATTAACACTAACTAAAGTCATGACCTCTCCAAACCCACTTTTATCAAAAATATCATAAGATTGAACATACTCCAAATATGTGGGATCTAAAGTTGACACTATTCAAAACCCACTTTCAATATTATTGAAAACACTATTATCAATCTCATATTCATCGTGGGGCTCAAATAAATTTTCAAGAGCATAAGAAGAATCACCCCAATCATGATCGTTGCAACAAGTAGTAGACACAGCAAAACTAGGATCCCCAAGCTTAGGGTTTTGCATATTATTAGCACAATTGACATCAAGAGAATTTTTAGTAACATCATTGCAATCATGCTTTTCAACGAAGGAACTATCAAGTATGGGTGCAATAGCAACGATCTGATGTTTAACATAAGGAACTATAGCAAATTCATCTTCATAAATGTTGGCATCATGGCCACAAGAATAGCAAGCATCATGTTCATTAAGGAATATTTCAATCAAATCATCGGAATCATCATTATCTATAGATTCATGCATATCATTACTTTCTTCCAAAGCAATGGTCATTCTCTCAATAAATTCTTTGACATAGACATTATGAGCATAGTTTTCATAGCAATATTTAAGTATGTCAGCATTTTCAGATTTGTGGAAAGGAATATCATACTTTTCAATCAAAGAAGCAACTTCATGAGCACCCTTAAAAACGACAAATTCTTCAATTTGTTCGATATCATAGTAACTATAAATACCCTTTGCATAAGAAGATAAGATTTCATTATCATTAAACTCACATAGGTAGGGAAGGTGTTTTTTAGGGTTCTTAGAGCAAAAAGTAAAATCATAAATTTCAAAAAGATTCCAAGCATAGCATAGCAAACTATTTATTCGATACCATAAGAGATTTCCCTTTTCAGACAAATGCCAACGCACATAATGAGCATGCTCATCTAAAGATTTCCCATCAACTAGGCTAGTTGGAGTTTCAGCACGAGCGCATAAGGATGGAAGATGATCCGAGTAGAACACTTTAAGTGGATCCATATCAATAGATTTTTAGCAAGCAAATATGCAAGCACATAGAAGGAACATGGAGACACAAGCAAACATAAGATCAAACGGAAGAAGGGCGAATAAAATGACAAGGGTGAAGTGGGGGAGAGGAAAACGAGAGGCAAATGGCAAATAATGTAATGCGAGGGATAAGTGTTTGTGATGGGTACTTGGTATGTTTTGACTTGTGCGTAGACTCCCCGGCAACAGCGCCAAAAATACTTCTTGCTACCTCTTGAGCATGCGTTGGTTTTCCCTTGAAGAGGAAAGGGTGATGCAGCAAAATAGCGTAAGTATTTCCCTCAGTTTTTGAGAACCAAGGTATCAATCCAGTAGGAGGCTACACTCAAATCCCTCATACCTACACAAACAAATAAGAACCTTGCAACCATTGCGATAAAGGGGTTGTCAATCCCTTCACGGCCACTTGCAAAAGTGAGATCTGATAGAGATAATAAGATAAATATTTTTGGCATTTGTATGATATAGATTGGAAAGTAAAGATTGCAAGATAAAATAGATCGAAAACTTATATGATGGAAAATAGACCCGGGGGGCATAGGTTTCACTAGTGGCTTCTCTCAAGATAGCATAAGTATTACAATGGGTGAACAAATTACTGTCGAGCAATTGATAGAAAAGTTCATAGTTATGAGAATATCTAGGCATGATCATGTATATAGGCATCACGTCTGCGACAAGTAGATAATATAAAGCCCATTAAACATCCAAAACAGGTAATATAATAGAATGGAACAATCAAAAATTATAGATACGTTGGATACGTATCACACCTCAGCAAAATGGCATCGTGGAGCGCAGGAACAGAGCACTCATTGAGATGGCACGAATGATGCTCGATGAGTACAAGACTCCATGAAAATTCTGGCCTGAAGCTATTGATACTGCATGCCACATCATCAACAGAGTATTTCTTCACAAGTTCTTCAATAAGACATCTTGTGAAATTCTGACTGCTAAGAAGCCAAATGTCAGTTACTTCAAAGTCTTTGGTGCTAGGTGCTGGATCAAATATCCACATCACACGTCTAAATTTGCATTGAAAGCACATGAAGGTTTTATGCTTGGCTACGGAAAGGACTCGCACACCTATAGAGTCTTCAACCTCTTTCACTATAAAGTGGTTGAAACTATGGATGTGTGGTTCGATGAGACTAACGCCTCGCAAAGAGAGCACCTGCCAAATGTGCTAGATGAAGCTACACCAGGTGAAGCTGTCAAGTTAATGGGTACTGGAGAAATCATACCCATAGAGGAACTGGCTGAGGATGTGATCATCATTTCTGCACCTAATCAACCTAAAGACAATGCTCAGTCCGAAGCCAATGCTGAAGACGACGAAAACAGTCAGTCAGATCAAAATCTTCGTCCAACTCACCCTCGGGTTGCAAATGAAGGACAAATTGAGAAGATCATTGATAACATCAACGCTCCTGGCCCTCTCACTCGATCAAGAGCTACACAACTAGCAAACTTCTGTGGTCACTTTGCTTTTATCTATATATGAACCCAAGAAAGCCGGAGAATCCTTCATTGAACCCGAATGGATTCAAGCAATGCAAGAAGAGCTTCAACAGTTTGAGCTGAATAATGTCTGGGAGCTTGTCAAATGTCCTGATCCTCGCAAGCACAATGTCATTGGCTCGAAATGGATCTTTCGCAACAAGCAAGATGAACTTGGACAAGTTGTCAAAAACAAAGCTCGCCTCGTTGCTCAAGGTTACACACAAGTGGAAGGTCCCATCCATGCTGAGAAGCAGCGTGGGTTGCGCCCCGGGCGACGCACTGCTGGATAGATACCATGTGGCTGACATCATGGAGAACACTAACTGTGAGCAACACTTCAAAATAAAGAACATATCCGTGAAGGTGGCGGACACCGTTGCTTATACAAATCCCCCCAAAGCAACCTTCCATTGCAGCCCGATTCCAGCCGGCTATGCTTGTGTCGTGGTTGATGAGGTGGTGGGCCAATATTCGAGGCTACAGCTTGACATTCCTGGAGGTGACGAGGAGCACACACTGGGAGAGGTCGTACATCATATCATCCTATGGAGAAAGGATTGCATCATCTTTCGAAGGCCACCGACACCAGGTCAGCTAGAGCTTGACATTCCTAGAGGTGACGAGGAGCAGACTCCCACTCCTCCAAGTCTGGCACAGTGTCAGGCCACTCCTCCAGCTTCAACTCAGCCAACGCGTCAGGCCACTCCTCAGCGTCAGGCCACTCCTCCTGCTTCAAGTCTGCTAACGCGTCAGTCGTCTTCGCTGCATCAGGAATCATGGAAGAGAGCCTCCACAGCTATGGTGCGTAGCGGTACAAGTCGAGGTAGTACAGGAGGTACAAGCGGAGGCAAGCAATTTCAATATGGTCCAAGCCTCGGGCCTCTTCCACAGAGGCCTTATGACATGACCAAGGAGCAAAACGAAACCATAGTGAAGGCCCAAGTGGACGCCCATTTTCGACCGAAACCGCCACCGCCGCCAAGGGAGAAAGTGCCTAAGGATAAGATTGACCACTTTATTCGTATGGCTAAAGCACCAGCTTCCAAGCCTGTTGACTCAGACTATGAGTGCCAAATCAGGAAGGCACATCGAGCACGACAAAAGAAGGAGTCGAGCTCGAGCTCGAGCCAAGCAGCTGGACAAAAATGCGGGAAAACCGTTCCCCAGCTGGGAGAACAGGCGGCGCAATTGATCCCCCCACTTGTTGTACCAACACATGAGAGTACCAGCGTCGGTCAGCTGGTAATAACCGACGAGCATAGAAGGCAGGCTGAAATGCTCAGTATCACTGTTGGACAACTCCTCGAGATTGAGCTCACGTCTCCCTTAGAGAGGAGGACATAAAACCGAAATATGTCAGTGGCGAACCTTTGGTCATTCCTGGGGAGTTCAAGAACCTCCCAATGAGAATGTATGAATTGCATGATTTGTACATGAAAATTACCAAGAGTTCCAATCGAGAGTCCCTCATGGTGAAAGTCAAGGAAGAGCATTACTTCCATATGCTAGCTCTGACCGTTGAGTATTCAGAACTATTTCAGTTATTCAATCAAGAAGCACTCGATGAATCTCTCGTCAGTTGCTACTGTCTGTAAGTGATTTCTTTCTGTAATTTAAGTCTCAAGCTAGCTGTAGTGCTCATTGATCAATCATTACCTGCAATTATCCTCACTATATTCTTTTCTGTGGTATTATGCAGGATGAAGATGTACGAAATGAAAAGGTGGACGCTATGGCATTGAGTTCATTGACCCAAATACCATTAATGAAGAAACATGGACATATGCATGCTATAAAGCAGATGTAGTGAAAAATATGCTAGAGCTCTTGAAGCGCCTCAATACCAATGAAGATATACTACTTCCTTAGAACTCCCGGTGAGTCACACTGTCTTGTACTACAAATTCTGTTTTTGCATACTAGCTAGCTAAATGTTAATAATTAAGTGTATAGGGTTTAGGTAGTTGATGAGTGTTATGCACATGCCCGCTTAATTAAGACATGCAAACGTGTGCGCATGCAGTTACCATTGGATCTTGTTAATCATTAAAGTTGACGAAGGAACAGTTGAAGTACTGGACTTACTACTTAAAAAACAAAGTGACTACTCAATCTTGAAGGGGGGGATAGTCGACAGGTAATTTCAATCATTATTAACTATATGTCGGCCTCTTTAGTTCGTCATTTCCTAATATCAACTATTTAATAACTCGTTTATTAATTTTCTTTGCCGGCTGGTAGGGCTTGGGAAAAGTTCAGGAAAGAGGTTCCAAGTCCATGGAAAGAAAAGTTGTATTGGTTTCGACCCAAGGTATAATTAATTAAGTAGTACTAGCTAGCAACCATCTCTTTAATTCTAGTTTAAATACCATTAATTATCATGCTTGATTAATTATTATCTGATTAAATTCTATTCTCGTAAATTCCCTGAAGCAGGTGTCGGGGACTAAAGTGTGTGCATACTACGTTTGCGAGAACATTCATATGATGGCGTCCGAAAGGACCAAATCTGATAGACAGCTATGGGTACGGTTGCCAGAACACTATTCGCAATTTTTACATCCTTATCGATATCTAGTCACAGAACTAATACACATGCATATTGATCTCCTTCTTAACAGTTCAATGAGGTGCGGGAGACGCTCCTACCAAAGGAGCGCATACGAGCACTTCAAGAGGAAATAGCGGGATTTTTTCTCAACGAGGTCATAGATCCCAAAGGGAGAATACTATTACCCACTACCGCCCCCATGAACCACTCCCAATTGTCATTGTGCTCCAAAGGCACCAAGGCAAATGCCACTGGCTCTGAAGGCAACATGTAGGAGAAATTGTATATATACCTAATTGTGTGTGTGTGTGTCTATATATATATATATATATATATATATATATATATATATATATATATATATATATATATATATATATATATATATATATATATATATAGAGAGAGAGAGAGAGAGAGAGAGAGAGAGTAACACTATTCTAATCCCAGGATTAGAATAGTTATTCTGATCACGTTCGGGCCTATATAGGAGCTGCGGAGGTGTTCCCGAACTTCTCTGCATGCGGAGAAAAAGCCCACGACCGTCCACCCCCCACCTCCCCACGCCTCTCACTCTCCCCCGATCCCCATCTTCGTCGCCGTCAACTGCCCCAGGGCACCGCCGCCTCCATCTGCCCCTGGGCCCCGCCACTGCTACCTACCCTAGCACCCCGCCGCCCACCCCTGACCCGATGCACCTCCGTTGCCACCCACCCCGTCCCCGTCACGCTTCCATCCGCCGTCCCCTGATCCCCGTCCGCGGCGACGCCTCCATCCACTAGATCCACGGCTCCGCCCTCCTGGATCCACGATGGCTCCATCCCCTGGATCCACGGCGACGACGGCCTCTCGTCCCCTGGATACACGTCGGAGGCAACCTCCTCTGCTTCCAAACGTAGCGACGCCCTCCCTCCCACACGCTGCTGGCAAAGTACTGACCGTCAACCTCATGCACGTCGGCGTCCAGCCATCATTGCTGCCGTCCCAGCTGCAGAGCACCCACATCCCACTCCTCTTCTACTCGACGGGCCAAGCCATCACCTGCCGGGTCAGGAACCCCTACCGCTGCTTCTCACCTTCTAGCGACAGGTGCCGCACCAGGCCATGTAGGCTACTGAAGGTGCAGCAACATATGCATTCCTTCTCGCGGCTATTTTCTCTGACTTTTTGCTACTACGAACACCCACAGAGGAAGAGAAGTAACTCTGAATCTGAAGTTCTACCTGAAACTGAACTTCTACCTCTTCGCTACATCGGAGTCCTTCATCGCTTGCCCTACTTGCTTCTAGCATCTTGTCCATGGAGTCAAAGCGCTGCCTGGAGTGCCATCTTGGTTTTGGACGGGGCTCCGTCGTGACCCAGCTTCTCCCTATACTCTGCATCTTGTTCACCACCGCGGCTGCCCTGCGTCCTCACAACTTCTGCGGCCAGTCCACCAACGCGCTGCCAGTGCGCCCTGAGCGAAGCATGGGGTTTGTGCTAATGCGTCTATTCGTGCATGGGTGTGTGCGTGCATGCTAGCATTTGTGTGTGCTCTGGGTTTGTTGCTTGCATGCTGTGATGTATATGTATAGATTTTGTCTGAAGTTCATGTTGTGAACCCAACTAAGTTTGAACAAAAAAGATCAGATCATTGCTACTTCGAATTTGCTCCTGTACCAGAAATATCGCTTCCATGTTGTTATACTATGTCCACTTATGTATTGTTTCCAAATGGGTTTTTCTCTAAAGTTCAGTAGTACCTTTGGGTGCAAAAAAGTTTATTCGGTTTCATGGGTCCCTTAAAAAAGAATGGGAAAAGGAAGTTTCCTTCTCCAGAATTCATCACCGCTCTCAAGTGTTAATTCTTCTTGTGTGCTTCTACTGAGGCTTGTGTTTAATGGATAGAGAGATAGAGACATAAAGGAAATTATTCATGTTTCCTTTCTGTCTATGTACTTTAGAGACATTTTGTGAGAGAAAAAAGGTGAGTGACGTACTCTTTTGAGAGATACAAAGTGCTTTGGGCTCCAATCTTTTTCTACACAAAATTATACGTTTGTGTCTCACCAATGTAGCCGTCAACAGATACTTTGTACAAAACAAGGTTGGTTTCATGTGAGAAGTTCGACTATAAAATAAACACACGTTCACATATAGTAAAATTAGTGCAAATAAAAAATGTAGTGAGCCATGTATTGTTGATATTTTTCTAAAACAAAAATTAAAATAACAAAGATGTTTGATGTTGTAACAATATATTTTTCTAAATTCTTAAAAGAAACCGAAGAAGGTCAAAATGAAATAACGGAGTCGTTCAACTTTTTTAATAAGAAAAGAAAATTTCCTCATTTCTAAAAAACAAGAAGTTCAATTTTTAATAATAGAGCGCTTCAAACTTTAATAAAAAAATTAAGAAATAAAACCAGGAAGTCCATATTAAAAAGGTGGAGAAGTTCGATGATTATAGAAAACTCGGATTTTCCTCGTAATTAAATAATGGAAACAAGAAGTGCAAAAATAAAAAACAAGAAGTTCAACTTCTAAAAATATAACGCTTCAAAATTTCATAAAAAAGGATTAAGAAATAAACCACGAAGTCCATAAAAAGATGGAGAAGTTCGATAATTATAGAAAACTCAGATTTTCCTCGTAATTAAAGAATGGAAACAAGAAGTTCAAAAATAAAATAACTTCTAAAAAAGTTGTTGCTAGAAGTTCAAGTGCTCTGTCCGGGGAAGTTCAAAAAATTCTTGTGAGAGAGGTTGAACAAAATACATGACAGAAGTTCAAGATGAAAATAGCAGGAAGTTCAACTACTACACGAAATGCGTTTCAGATAGGAAAATAAGAATAGAAAACAAAAAGCTTAAAAGATTTTGTTGCTAGAAGTTCATGTGCTACTCCCGGTGAAGTTCGAGATCTCTAGTGTGAGACGTCCGACCTTCAGTTATATGTAAAAAACAGGCAAAAAAGACGTTGTTTTACGCATTCAAAAATATATTTTGAACCGTTGCGAGTATAAAAAACTCATCAACACAAAAACATTGCGTGTTTTTAATAGCTTTCCATCGGTATATCATTTTCTGAATTACGGTAAGTGGTTTGAGAATTACGGGCGAAAAACATCACGTCAAAAAATAGAGTGAAGTTCAAACAGACATGCTCCAGAAGTTCAACTACTTCACGCAGTGCATTTCCGTTCACGATGAACGCAGAAATCATGATCTCGCCAATTTTTAGTTTACCTCGAAACGACGGTAATATCATTTGTGTGAGTTCAACTCCTTGGTCGGAGAAAGTTAAAAAAATTATTATGAGAGATGTTTGTACAAAAGGAATATTATTTGTGTAACACTTATGAATGGATGAGAAAATTACAAACAAAAATACGTCCCAGAAGTTCAACGTGAAAACAGCAGGAAGTTCAACTACTACGCTAAATGAATTTCAGATGAAAAACTTTCAAAATCATCGCGAGTATAAAAAAATGATCAACACGGGAAAGTTGCGTGTTTATAGCAGCTTTCCATCGGTATATCACCCGCTCAATTCTCGAGACTAGGATTGAGAGCTACAAGCAGTGGATGAAGATCTACGAGCACAGGAATCACGTGAAAAACAGCATGAAGTTCAGGTACCGAGAAGTTCAGGTTCTTCACGCGGTACATTTTCGAAAAATCTGTTTCGCGGTAGAAGCAGAACGAATGATCCCGCCGTTTTCGGAATTAATTGAAAACGGCTAGGAATCAGAGAAAACCATCAACATGAACAAGTTTTTGCATTTTCCATAGCTTTTCAACGGTATATTATTTGCCCAATTCCGATAAAGTTTGTAGAAATTACGGCGAAAACACATTTTTCGCCATTTTCGGAACTGAATTAAAACCATAAAGAATTGAGAGAAACAATACATATAAAAAAGTTTCGCATTTGTTCAAGCTTTCCAACGCCATATCATCTGCTGCATTCGGACGCACGATTAAAAAACTAGCTCGAAAATACGAACTCGGTAGGACTTGAACCATTTTAGAAATTACTCTTAAACCATTCAAAATTAGAAAAAAACTTTCAAGATGAAAAAGTGGCGCATTTTCATAAGCTTTCCAATGCCATATCATATTCCTTCATTGGATTAGCCGTTTAGAAATGACATCGAAAAAACGAACTCAGCTGTTCGGTTTATGAAATTTTACATTTTTCCAAATTACTCTTTAAACATAGGGAATTAGAAAAAACTTTCAACATGTGGAAGGGGCGGTTCTGCAGCAGCTTTCCAACACCATATTATATGCCTCATTCCGATAAATGGTTTAGAAATGCGATCGAAATTACGATTCACGTTTTTTGTGTGAAGAAAAAACGGTTTTCAAAACTGCTCTTAAACCGCTTACATTTTGCGAAAAATTTAATTTGGGTCATGATACTCACGTCCATAGCTTTCCAACGGTATATAGCAAGCCCTATTTGGGTAATGTTACGGGAAGTTCAACCTAGCACAGGGGGAAGTTCAAGTCGAACAACTCAGACAATAAAATCGCAAAAAACGCGAGTTCTTCACGACCCGAGTGCAAAATCCGCCTATGAGCGAGATTCCTATCTAACACGAGTATTTAGTTGCTAAACCATTTAGAAATGCGATCGAAAATACGATCCACGCTTTTTTGTATGAAGAAAAAACGGTTTTCAAAATTCTGATAAAGGTCCCGTTCGTACAAAGGGTAGTTCAGGTGCGTGTACAAACAAAAATACGTCACAGAAGTTCAACGTGAAAATAACATGAAGTTCAACTACTATGCTGAATGAATTTTAGATGAAAAACTTTCAAAATCGTCGCAAGTATGAAAAAATGATCAACACGGGAAGTTGCGTGTTTACAGCAGCTTCCCATCGGTATATCACCCGCTCAATTCCCGTGAGTGGAATGGAGAGCTACGAGGAGTGGGTGAAGATCTACGATCAAAAAAATCACGTAAAAAACAGAGTGAAGTTCAGGTACACACAACGAGAAGTTCAGGTTCTTCACGTGGTGCATTTTCGAAGAATCTGTTTCACGGTAGATGCAGAACGAATGATCTCGCCGTTTTCGGAATTACTTGAAAACGGCTAGGAATCAGAGAAAACCATCCACAAGAAAAAGTTTCGCATTTTCTGTAGCTTTTCAACGGTATATTATTTGCCCAATTCCGATAAAGTTCGTAGAGATTACGGCGAAAATACATTTGTCGCCATTTTCGAAACTGACTTAAAACCGTAAAGAATTGGGAGAAACAATATATACCAAAAAGTTTCGCATTTGTTCAAGCTTTTCAACGCCATATCATTTGCTGCATTCGGACGCACGGTTAAAACATAATCTCGAAAATACGAATTCAGTAGGACTTGGACCATTTTCTAAATTACTCTTAAGCCATTCAAAATTAGAAAAAACCTTTCAAGATGAAAAAGTAACACATTTTCATAAGCTTTCCAACGCCATATCATATGCCTCCATTGGATTAGCCGTTTAGAAATGACATCGAAAAAACGAACTCAGCTGTTCGGTTTACGAAATTTTACTTTTTTAAAATTACTCTTTAACCATAGGGATTTAAAAAAACTTTCAACATGTGGAAGGAGCGGTTTTGCAGCAGCTTTCCAATGCCATATTATATGCCCCATTCCGATAAACGGTTTAGAAATGCGATTGAAAATACGATTCACGTTTTTTGTGCAAAGAAAAAACGGTTTTTAAAACTGCTCTTAAACCGCTTATATTTTGCCAAAAATTTAAGTTGGGTCATAATATTGGTGTCCATAGCTTTCCAACGATATATAGCAAGTCCTATTTGGGCAATGTTGCGGGAAGTTCAACCTAGTCCACAGAGAAGGTCAAGCGCGTTACTAAGGCAGTTCAGGTTGTGATCAGAATAGTTTTTATGTGTGTATATATATATATATATATATATATATATATATATATATATATATATATATATATATATACATATATATATATATATATATATACACATATATATATATATATATAGGGATTGACTATTCATCACCCTGGGTGAGGAATAGTTATTCTTCACCCCCACTATTTTACCACCAATGCACTATAATTTTACGTTTCGTAAGTTTTGTCTTATTTCTGACATAAAAAGAGATCGTAAAAAATATACAATCGCCGTAAAAAATATTTTATGTTATGTAAAATTACAAACATAAAAACATAGTGTAAAATATACATGAACTCCAAATTTTCTTGTCTTATGACTTATATTTTTTTCCTTATACCAAATTTTACGTAGTGAATCAATAGGAATATAATTATTTGAACTCCAAATGTAATTTAATTATGAAGTGACCATAAGATTACCTCGGGTGAAGAATAACTTATTCTGCACCCTGGGTGATGAATAGCACCACTATATATATATGCATAACGTGTACAATATGTAGTATCGTAAAATACCAGGAAACGAAAAAGAATTAAATGGAAAACACAAAATTAAAGGAAAAAGAAATCATGAACCCAAACCCCCCAAACATTTTAGTACCGGTTGGTGGTACCAACTGGTACTAAAGGTCTCCCTGCCCTCGATGCTTGCATGTGCCACGCGGTGGCCCTTTAGCGGCGGTTTGTGCAGAACCGATACTTGGGGGGGGGGCTTTAGTCCCCACCCGTTAGTGCCGGTTACAGAACCGGCACTAAAGGGCCTTCCGAACCGGTGCTATAGCCCGGTTCTGCACTAGTGGTGGGTGCTATGCAGCAGAGCACCATCCCCACCATCATACGTGGCTTCTGAGCCGGCGAGCACCACCTCACCCGGATCTGGCCTACGAGCAGCAGGACACCACAAATATCCATGGCCACGAACCCACGAGGTCGGGGAGGAAGGGTAGAAGGCAGTCGACGGCCGTTCCTGGTGCATTGCCCAGCCAGACCATCTTGGGACGGGGCGGGCAACGACAATGGGTGAGAGTGGTGGCGGCTGGGTGAGTAGCTCGGGAGAGATGAGTGGACGGGGTGGTTTGCTCGAGTGAGGGATGCGTTGGCACTTTGGCTGTAATTCTGACATGAAACAGGGGCAAGGACTGAAAAAGAATCGTTTTCTTTTGCGGGAAGGTGTGGAATCGCTGGAATCACCAAAATCGCAGGTTTCGGATTTTGCTGCATGGCAGTTCAATTTCTAAAATTGATTCTGAGATGCTAGCTAGGAATCTGATCTGTTTGTTTGAGATACTAATTTTGAAAGGTCTAGCCCAAGCAAAGGCCACCAAAACATGTTATTCTTGTAGACAGAGCATGTCACATGACACACGATACACAAGACAAAACCGTGAACGATATCATCAACATCACACACATTTTGATTAACTCAATTGGGTGCCGGTAGACCACACAATTCTCATCGCACAATCGTATATGTTGGCACGGGTTGCCGCGCACGAGTTGCACTTACAAAACTGTGTGCGGAACTTCACACACATTGTGATGTTATCCAACGTGTGTGATGCTTGCAATCGTCACATATAATTTATTTAAACAAA
The DNA here is from genome assembly GCA_963921465.1 of Triticum timopheevii. NCBI lineage: Eukaryota > Viridiplantae > Streptophyta > Magnoliopsida > Poales > Poaceae > Triticum > Triticum timopheevii. Next base: position 12,615,698 of record OY997264.1, on the reverse strand, counting down.
TCGTTTGCCACGTAATGCACACAATTCCGGTATTATATGACTCATGTGCATTAAGACTAGTTATCACACACGTGTTTTTCTTCTCACCCGGTTTGCACATCAAAATCATACCCCATGGATCGATCTTCATGCACGTTTTGTTTTCCGGAGCATGAATTTATTTTCCTGACGTGTGATGTGTGCATCACACATGGTTCGGTCCAAAGGTGTGCGATAGATGTGTCTTCTTAGTAGCATTCTGCACTAGTCAATGCAGATCATGAGCATGTCAGTTCATTGGCAATGTTTGAGTCAAGTGGAATTTAAGGGTAGTGGCCATTTTGATAAAACATGCAACACTGAACAAAAAGCTCGTGACTCAAGACCCGGCCCCGTATGTCATTCACACTACAACACCGTACAGTACTGCGGAGGATCTCACCCCCTATGGGTTAGGATCCTCTGTAGTAGCACACCATGCAGTACAGTCACTGCCGTGTGGACCCGGCCCCACATGTCATTCACACTACAGCACCGTACAGTACTGCAGAGGATCTCAAACCTTATGGGTTACGATCCTCTGCAGTAGCACACCATGCAGTACAGTCACTGCCGTGTGGACCCGGCCCCACATATCATTCACACTACAACACCGTATAGTACTGCAGAGGCTCTCAACCCCTATGGGTTAGGATCCTCTGCAGTAGCACACTATGCAGTACCGTCACTGCCGGTGGACCCGGCCCCACATGTCATTCACACTACAACACCGTACAGTACTGTAGAGGATCTCAACCCCTATGGGTTAGCATCCTCTGCAGTAGCACACCATGTAGTACAGTCACTGTCGTGTGGACCTGGCCCCACATGTCATTCACACTACAACACCGTACAGTACTGCAAAGGATCTCAACCCCTATGGGTTAGGATCCTCTGCAGTAGCACACCAAGCAGTACAGTCACTGTTGTGTGGACCCGACCCCACATGTCATTCACACTACAACACCATACAGTACTGCAGAGGATCTCAACCCCTATGGGTTAGAAACCTTTGTAGTAGCACACCATGCAGTACAGTCACTGTCGTGTGGACCCGACCCCACATGTCATTCACACTACAACACCGTACAGTACTGTAGAGGATCTCAACCCTTATGGGTTAGGATCCTCTGCAGTAGCACACCATGTAGTACAGTCACTGTCGTGTGGACCCGGCCCCACATGTCATTCACACTACAACACCGTACAGTACTGCAGAGGATCTCAACCCCTATGGGTTAGGATCCTCTACAGTAGCACACCAAGCATTACAGTCGCTGTCGTGTGGACCCGACCTCACATGTCATTCACACTACAACACCATACAGTACTGCAGAGGATCTCAACCCCTATGGGTTAGGAACCTTTGTAGTAGCACACCATGCAGTACAGTCACTGTCGTGTGGACCCGACCCCACATGTCATTCACACTACAACACCGTACAGTACTGCAGAGGATCTCAACCCTTTTGGGTTAGGATCCTCTACAGTAGCACACCATGTAGTACAGTCACCGCCGTGTGGACCCGGCCCCACATGTCATTCACACTACAGCACGGTACAGTACTGCAGAGGATCTCAACCCCTATGGGTTAGGATCCTCTGCAGTAGTACACCATGCAGTACAGTCACTGCCGTGTGGACCCGGCCCCACATATCATTCACACTACAACACCGCATAGTACTGCAGAGGATCTCAACCCCTATGGGTTAGGATCCTCTGCAGCAGCAACTATGCAGTACCATCACTGCCGTGTGGACCCGGCCCCACATGTCATTCACACTACATCACCGTACAGTACTGCAGAGGATCTCAACCCCTATGGGTTAGGATCCTCTGCAGTAGCACACCATGTAGTACAGTCACTGTCGTGTGGATCCGGCCCCACATGTCATTCACACTACAACACCGTACATTACTGCAAAGGATCTCAACCCCTATGGGTTAGGATCCTCTGCAGTAGCACACCATGCAGTACAGTCACTGCCGTGTGGACCCGACCCCACATGTCATTCACACTACAACACAGTACATTACGACAGAGGATCTTAACCCCTATGGGTTAGGATCCTCTGCAGTAGCACACCATGCAGTACAGTCACTGTCGTGTGGACCCGGCCCCACATGTCATTCACACTACAGCACCGTACAGTACTGCAGAGAATCTCAACCCCTCTAGTATATTGATCACTTCTAAGTGTTCAATATTTGTTACAATAATACTTGGTGGTAATGCTTCTCACCTCCTTGTGGTAAAGATCATCGCAACCCTTCTCAATGCTTTGCCTGGACTAGTGAACTAGTGACGTGATGATGATGTTGCTCGCAATATTATAATGAAGGCCTATTGGAACTGAGTTGCACCAATCTAGTGCACAGACTGGGAACTATTTTCCATTGTTCCACCAGAAGCCCCAGCCGCCCTATTTTTGGACGGATGGAAAATACGAATTATTCTACCACTGCATGCCCTCGTCAAACTAGTTCCGGTCGATCTGCCTTTGGAGACACGTGGCGGGCTCTAGCATTTCTTCCCCACGGATAGGCCGGCCGGCCGCCTGCCCGCCATTCACGTGCGTCAGATTTTAAAGGTCAGCTTGCGACCCACGAATCACGTACTCCCTCCGTTCTGAATTACTTGTCTTAGATTTGTCTAGATACGGAAATATCTAGCACTAAAATGAGTCTAGATACATCCGTATCGTATCTAGACAAATCCAAGACAAGTAATTCGGAACGGAGGGAGTACGATGCAGTGACATATAGTATCAGTACTATATACCTGGTAGGTAGGCGCTGCGAGCCTTGGGTACAGAGCTAGCTGCAGCTGCTACGCGACCGATAGCCATGGATCCACGGGGCCTTCTCCTCCTCCCCCTGCTGCTCCTCGCCGTTGCCGCCGTCTCTGTAGAAGCAGAGGGGCAGACCTACTTCCCGCTTTATCCTTACTGCTCGACCAGGGACAACTACGCGGAGGACAGCCAGTACCGGTTCAACCTTCTCGCCCTGTTCGGCGACCTCCCGTGGCGCGCCATCAGCAACCGCGGCTTCTACGCCGGCACGGCCGGCGAAGCGCCCGACGAGGTGTTCGGCCTCATGGGGTGCTACGCGGATAGCAGCTGGACCGCGTGCCATGACTGCCTCTACGTGGCGGCCGCCGGGATACAGCTATCGTGCCGGTACAGCCGGCAGATGAAGGGCGCCTATGACGCGTGCGTCCTCCGCTACTCCAACCGGGCCTTCTTCTCCGTCGCCGACCTCAGCATCGCCTTCAACACGTCGCTGGACTCCCACGTCGCCGACCCGGCCAGCATGAACGCCACCAGGTGGGACCTCATCACCCGGCTCGCGTGGGAGGCCTCGCGTTCGCCTCTGCGGTTCGCCAACGGGAGCATGCCGTGCACGGTGAACGGGACCTCGCAGATGATGCACGGCCTGGCGCAGTGCACCAGGGACCTTAACGCCAGCGAGTGCAGCAGGTGTCTTACGGAATTCGTGGCAGCCCTCTCGGATGTGCGCCCCAACAACATCAAAGGTGGCGTCAAAGGTTACAGCTGCTACGTAGCGTACAGCATCGGTGACGACCTCAAAATTACCATTCCGCCACCAGCCGAAGGTTTGCCCTTTTTCCAACTTTTTCCATATCAAAATTATCATAGATTTAGCCACCTTTATTGAATTATTATTGAAGTTGATGTAAGACACCAAGGGGTTTGTGAAGTGTGCATAGCGTAGATAACTACTCCCTCCGTCCCGAAATACTTGTCTGAAAAAATTGATGTATCTAGACATATTTTCATTCTAGATACGTCCATTTTTATTCATTTCTGCTACAAGTAATCCGAACAAAGGTCAAAACAATTACAAGAAATAAATTTAATACCTATTATTAAGTTGGCTTCTTCCGTAGTCACACATTTAACGAAGGGATAATATCGCTCTTGTCACCATCGTCAATCGGAGACGACCATGATAAGGTTGGGAGGCACTCCTCCTTCTGACGCAAACATACCAATCAGTCCCGCCGAGGGCGCCACACTACATCAATTAGAGCGATAGTTCCACTTTCCCCAGCCTCTGCATCAACTAGAGTCATGCACACCACTTAGATTAGACACCTAGTGGTACCCATGTAGATGAAATATGCTAGACGTACAGGCTTCTACAGACTCATTCCTAACCAACTAAACGTGCCCCTACCCCCACCCCTAAATTTCAGGTGGGTGGGGCCCCTCCCTCCCCTTTGTCTTGTGACAGTTTGCCGGCTCAAACACACCTCGTAAAACCTCGTTAATGTCGGTAGCTGTAGCATTACTAGATGTAGATATAAGAAAATCTCTATTTATTTGTAGAAGGCGTTTTCTTTGAGGAAAAAAAGGTTATCTACTCTCTCATTGCCATTGCCGAACATAAAGCGTAGTGAAAATGTTTACACGACCAACACTATCTGACTAACATTACATATAAGAGATTCTAAGTCAACTAACGAGTTCTCAAATCTCTCAACCCCATTATCCAACATAAAACATATATTATGCGTCATCTGATATATGCATAATTTGATGAATCAGAAGCTACACCATTTTCTTCCCACCAAACCGGTAGAAGGACACAACTGATGGCTGGAGCCTATGCTAGTTCAGTCGTCATGGTTATTATCTCCATGAATCTCTTGATTTGGTTTTTTATACGGCGGAGGCTAAACCGCATGGCCAGAGAGGAAAAGGTAGATGCTTTGGAAAATGATCCATTAGAAGACAACTTCGAGAAAAGGACTGGGCCAAAGCGGTTTCTCTACAGCGATCTTGCCATTGCCACCAACAATTTTTCGGATGAGAAGAAGCTCGGGGAAGGAGGATTTGGATCGGTGTACAAAGGATTTTTGAAGGAGCTAAAAGTTGAGGTAGCTATAAAAAAGGTGTCCAAGAGCTCCAAGCAAGGAAGGAAGGAGTACATCTCCGAGGTGAAGATCATAAGCCAATTGAGGCATCGGAACCTCGTGCAACTCATTGGCTGGTGCCATTGTGGTGACGAGCTCTTGCTTGTCTACGATATTATGCTCAATGGCAGCCTCGACACCCATCTTTACAGTTCAAGCACTATATTATCGTGGCCACTCAGGTAATTACATTGCATTTGCTAGCTTTTATAGTGCTCATTTCATATGCCACTTTTTATATTCATGAATGGTTATCACCTTGTGTCTCTCCATATTAATGAGTTTTTTTGTTTATTGCTATTTATAGGCTTGAGATAGTGCTCGATTTAGGATCAGCACTCGTGTATCTACATCAGGACTGGGAGCAATGTGTTCTACACCGGGACATCAAGCCAAGTAACATCATGCTCGACTCGTCGTTCCATGCAAAGCTTGGTGATTTTGGTTTGGCGCGGCTCGTCGACCATGGACGAGCACCATACACGACAGGTCTTGCAGGAACGCTGGGCTACATGGACCCTGAGTGTATGGTCACTGGAAAGACCAGCGCCGAGTCTGATGTCTATAGCTTTGGTGTGGTTCTCCTCGAGATCGCTTGTGGCAAGCAGCCAGCGGTGGCTCGTGAAGAAACCGAGGACGTAATTCACCTTGTACAATGGGTATGGGATTCACTTGATGCAGCAGATCCTTGATGCAGCAGATCCGCGGCTCGGCATGGTGTTCGATGACCGTGAGATGGAGTGTGTGATGGTAGTTGGGCTCTGGTGTGCCCACCCTGACCTCAACCTAAGGCCATCCATCAAGCAGGCTGTCAACGTGCTGCGGTTTGAGGCGCCACTGCCAAACCTACCCGCGAAAATGCCGGTAGCAACATTTAAGCCGACTATTGATTCTATTATTTCGGCTTCTCAACTGTCAGGTGGCAGATAATATATCTTAACTGGATAGAGCCTCGAGATTGTTTAGTTACCAGAGTTGGTGGATATAGATATTACTTGTGGAAGAAGAGCATGAGTGCCCGTGTAGATGCCGTGTTGTTACCCATCGTTTCTGTGGTTTATACGGTTGTTGCCTTTTGTCTTAGAGTTTGAGTGAAGTAAATATAGCAGTAAACGATCCGCCGTTCATGGAGGGTTGAAGATAGGTGCAGTCTATTCTGGTATTTAAGGAGCGAAACGTTTTTCTTTTCAATACGCATATATACCAGCTGACAGGTTTCTACCTTGATGCTCATTTCAAAACACTTATTTCACTCATTTATATAAAAAAAAAATCTGATTTCACTCATTTCAAACATCAGGGTGGCACCTCAACTAGGACAACCGCGCCGGGATCTGCCACACTATCGTCTTCTACTCCAGTTTTTTCGACAAAGGGTGGATTTTATTGGCTCAAATGGAGCATCAAGATGATACATCATACTGAACACACACCTGGTTTTTGCATAATTAGGATGCACGCAGCCAACCCAACACACACACACTGAAACACACCGGTAACTAGCGAAGTCATAAGACTAAAAGCTAAGTGCAGGTGTGCAAAAAGGAAAAAAGAAACAAGAAATAAGCCCCAAAAGCGATTAGATGAATGATCGACAAACTACAACTAAGACCATATCCGCACCAACCATTGACACATGGACGACAAGGATCTTCAACAGCAACGCCTTCAGGAAGGAAGCGCCACTCAAGCGATGCCATCACCGGATCCAACTACAAAGGTCAGTATCAAAGTTTTCACCCTAAAGAATCAGTCCGGACATATCCGAGCAATGCCTCCAACAAGGTAACGACGTAAAAAAACATCGCCATTGCTAGGAATAACCACTCGGGTCTATCCTAGGCTTTCGCGCCGGAGCTCGAGACCGGGTGCACATAGCACCACCATCCAAATCTTACATGTGTTGTCTCCACCGCTTTTTCGCTATCCGAGCAGCTACAATTGGATCGCCGCGACTGCACAAACAACCCTCTAAGTCAAGTCATTGTCCATAATTTGTAACCCACCACTGAAGTCATCCATCGGATCAGTAGATAAAACCTCCTGAAGTCTTTTTGATGATGTCGTGTATCTGTATGAAGTCGCTGCAGAACAATCTACATACGCCACCATCCGGCCAATCGGATCTAAATCACCTCATCCATTCAGCACATCACCGCAGCCCATCAATCCACAGACCGCGTGGCCGGAGCAATGCCAAGACCACCGTTGCCTCAACGACCGCCACGCCAGAGCCACCACCATAGATTGAGGGAGGTGTGCGCTACCAGAGGCGAGGGCCGCCATGCATGAGGCATATTTGCAACTGGCCGCAGCTAGGTTGGATCTTGGAAGATGTCAGGTGCAGCTCGTGGCCACCATGGCCACTGCCAATCCGCGACTCCATCCGACACCAGCCGCCGCAGACCACAACGCGATCTTGGGGAGGAGGTCAGGGGCGCGCGAAGCAAGCTAGGGGATCGTTTTGCCCCGTCGCCACCATCCGCCATCGCAGGACCTTGCCGCTGCTGCAAGTCTGCCCCAGTACTGCTCACACTGCCACCTCGGCAGCACCACCAGCACCCGAGGCCACCGCCCCGGCTCCCAAGCTCCGTCGCCTTGATGCTTCATCCGGGGCTGCCGCGTTGTGCCGGCTGGAGTGCTCCCCGCGCGAGGGATCTCAGCGCGAGAAGACATCCCCGCCACCGCCGTCGGCCAACCAGGCTTTGCCTGCTGGCGTCCTTCGGCAGCGGCGAGGGAGCAGATGGAGAGGACAGGGGCGGCGGCGACGGCTTGGGTTTCCAGTTGAGGGGGTGGTGATCGATTCTCACTGGTGCTAATCGAATATTAGATGTGAATTCTCCCGCAAAAAAAAATATCAGATGTGAAGGAGGTGGCGAAATTGGAATGTTGCCGGCAGTGGCTGTGTGGCAAAATTATGGACATATCACACGATAAAAGCATATTTTATAAATGAAATGAACTTTTCCTTCAACCAATTTAAACAGACACGATAATCAAATCCTTGGAGTCTAGAGCCGCTCAACATACATAGCGACTCTCCTTTAAGAAAACGCAAATTAAATCATGGGGAGTCAACCACAGATAGGTCGAAGTGTTGATCCATAGATGAAATTGATAAAAAAAAACATTAGTTGTGATGGCATCGTAGTCTGATCTATGTCGCCGGATGTGGCATTTTTCATTTGTTATATTTTGTTTGGCACTTTGATTTTGGGTTCCTACTGGCCCTTAGACTTTGTTTCTTATTGTTAGTAAGATGCCTGCATGCATCGATTGATGCAGAGGCCCGGGGTTTTGCCTCCTTTTCTAGAAAAAAAGTTGTGTTGGTTAGGAATTAAGAGGGTGGTTGTGGCACCGGTCCACTAGTGTCCAAACCCATATTTCACCCCATGGTTCTGGGTTAAGTCTCATTCCGAAACAATGCGAGAGAAGGAGGTTTATTTATTCCCCATTTAAGAAAATGGCAAAGTAAAACATTTTTAGTTAGGGAAAAGTTCCGGGGCGTTACAATATGTAAGTCTCATTTAGCTAATCATCCGTTCAGTGTAGGCAACATTTCTATCGGTAGCGGATCGTCCATAGTGACTTTATCAATCTTAAAGCATCACGACTCTAGTTTTAAAGTAAACGATGTCTGAGTGTATCCATGTGATTGTCTATGTCGTTTACTCAGTATTTCCTAAAGAAAAAAAGAATATTAAAAAAGACTACATTTGGCTATGGCGTGGACCATTCGTGCATCTTATTGTGAGGGCACAGGCACCTTATTGCGAGGGACTAGTTACCATTTAAATCACGCATCCTGGAGCCACTTGGTGGGCGACACGGCCTCAATAGCTTCTCCGAGTGGCCACGCGGCTTCGATGAAGTATTCACCGTGCTTCACCTTCTCTACCACTATGATCTCCTTTGTCGGCTCCATACCTGCGCCCACCATATCATATCAGCTAAAACAAGTCTAACAAGTAAGCATCACATTGCCAGAAAATACCAGCAACTGCACTAATATATGTAGCTGCTTACCAAATCCATCCACGAGCAGGGTGTACTGATAGATGAGATCCATGCAAAGGTAGGGCACGTCGGTGGCTCGGGCCCTTGGGTACGCCGTCTTTGCTTCCTCCAAGCTCAGCGGGCAAATCTTTTGTGCGGCAGCCCTATACGCGGCAGGGGTAGTCTTTCCGCTGGTAGCCTAACTGTCGATCAAGCCAACCTGTCTCAGCGAAGAGACACACAACAGTTCATCAGTTCTTGTCGCAAAGATGCGTCCAGATTAAATTAGCTAGTGGCTCACCCTTGATGCCATGTGGTAGAAACTGGAGGCGGCGTAGAGGTCGGCCTGGCCAGCACCGCCGCCGTCATTCCACGCGCCATTGAAGGGGCAGTTCTTCACTTCACAGGGTGCGCTCAGCTTTAGTGCTCTGGTCACGTCCTCTCTGCACTTGTCATTGCTGCTCCTGTTGGTGATGCTATGGCGTCGTACTTATCTCCGTTGTAGGTGTATTTACCTTCAAGGATAAATATATATACATCAGATGGAGTTATCCTTGATGACGAACTTACTCAACCAAAGTAGGAAGGTGTGCATTCATGTGTAATGTGCATTACCAATGAACCCGCGCAGCATGCAGTAGCTGATAGGTCCATTCTTTGCCTTGAAGATCTCTCCTCGAGCAGCCATTGCGCCGTAGTGCAAATAGCTGAAATGAGAACACCATTAAATTTTCCAGTAGCTCAAATAAGTTACTATTGAGGAATATAGTGGTAGCTTAAATTAAGTAGTCAAATAATATGCAAGCAAAATTCATAGAATTTGACGAAGTGTACAGAAAATATATGAACATATATATATATATATATATATATATATATATATATATATATATATATATATATATATATATATATATATATATATATATATAGACTTGCTAAACTAAGCCTAAGCGCATTTCTTCTTAGTGTACGCGCCGGCCGGCCAGTACACGCTAACTAGCCGGAAGGACAAGCGCTCATGAAAATTCCATCGTAACGATTTACGACCAATACTGGACCACACGCTTTGCCAGTTCCCTGTCCTCCGTGAAAAACAATTACTACATTCTGGTCCACGCGTACATAGCAATAATATGTTTACCATGCCGCAGGATTGAAGCATATGTAATTCGTTCCTTGGTAAAACATTTTATTGCATTACCATCCACTCCATTCTTTTTACTGCTGACAACTACTCCCTCCGTTCGGAATTACTTGTCTCGGAAATAGATGTATCTAGAACTAAAATATATCTAGATACATCCATTTTCACGACAAGTAATTCCGAACGGAGGGAGTAATGAGTATGTAGTAATCCGTTACTACATAATAAAATGGAGTAATGCGTTACCCAAGCAGGGGCGTGTATTGTTTAAGGAAAAATCACATGCAGTAATGTGTTACTACATAGCAGACTAGTTTTACTACGCTTACCATTCGCTCCAGGATTGAAGCATCTCTAATTTGTTTGTTGGTAAAAAATATATTGTGTCATTATTACCATCCACTGCATCCTTTTTATTGCTAACAATTAGTAGCATGTAGCAATTCGTTACTACATAATAGAATGGATTTACTATGTGTACGAGGGCAAGGTATCGAACCATCTCATTGCTTCCTAAAGAATTATAGTCCATTACCATCTCTTCTATCTATATTACCGCAAAAAATTAGTGACCTACGAATCGGGACATCGCGGATGATGCATGGTAACCAAATTAAATCCATTACTTTTTCTTACACACACTTTTACCCTCAAATGCGCATACTCATGGTGCGACCCGCCCACCTAATTAGGCCGGAGCGCACGCTAAGGCATTCTGCGCGCTCGCTTACAATAGCGTAGCCGTGTATATATATATATATATATATATATATATATATATATATATATATATATATATATATATATATATATATACAAATCTTTCCTACTACCGGGTGTAGTTACACCCACTTTTGTTTCGTACGTTCTAGGTAGTATCTATCACATCGAAGAGTATGTACGCGTAGTATGTAGTATATAAGAATGTTTAGATAGTATACATACTATTTTTTTGGTAGTATGTACCATATTTTGTGCATACTCCATTTTGCGTACAAATATGTACGTATTTCACAAATACAATAAAACTATGGGCTCACTTGCAATTTTTTCATATAATTCACTTTGGAGTATCTTAGATATAGTATATAAACATACTAAAAATAATAAAATAGATTATATACTACCACATGGTAGTATATAAGAAATGGGTGTAACTACACCCGGTAGTAGGATGCATTTTCCCCTATATATATATATATATATATATATATATATATATATATATATATATATATATATATATATATATATATATATATATATATATATCCATCCTACCATCCGGTGGTAGTTACCCCATGTATCTTATATACTACCATGTGGTACTATATAGACTATATTATTATTTTAAATATGTTCATATACTATATCTAAGATATTTTAAAGAAAGTTACATGAAAAAATTGCATATGAGTCCATAGTTTTTGTTATATTTGTGAAATACGTACATATTTGTACATAAAAAAGAGCATACTCAAAACATGGTACATACTACCCAAAAATTAGTATATATACTACCTAATCGTTAATATATACTACATACTACACGTACATAATCTTGGTTTGACAGATACTACATACAACATACAAAACACAAGTGGTGGTAACTACCACTGCTTGTAGGAAACATATATATATATATATATATATATATATATATATATATATATATATAGGAAAATGGGTTGATACTCCTAGGAGTACATACTCCCATGCCATGTGTGCCCCTTTTCTTGGGCGCCCAAGTAGTTTCTTAAACCTGTTTAACTTTTTATTTTTTAATTAATAAAGAAAAGAAAGAGCAAGTCGCATGCGAAGACCGCGTTTGTTTAGAAGTTTGTTGTGCGATCCATGTTTTTAGGGATTCTTGATAGTTGTCACTAATTCTCACCGGAATACAAATCTTAGAAGGCCCCCTTCATAGAAAATATTCACTTACGGCGGCTCCTGGCATGTCAACACCTCGCCGACGTATCACAACGGCGACAACGGCGGTGGCACGACAGCATCTAACGATGACGACGAGATGGGCGTCTTGGGCCGAGAACCTCCGACGACATGTAAGACCAGATTCACGGGAAGCTTTCCCTCAAAAAAAGATTCATGGGAAGCTGGCCTTCTTATTCCAGTTGATCGTCATCTGTCCTTGGAGTTATCTTCCACGCTGCTAGTTTACAGGGGTTAGAGCCATGCATTACTACAAGGATCCATGTTCTTTCCAATTGATGTTGAAGCCTCAACTCCAAGGGCCAGCAGTATGCGGTACGTTCTTCTCTAGGAAACAACAGATCTGTCTTGTTCTGAACATACTCATGGTATATGATGGGCAAGGTGTAATTTTTTTCGTGTCTATACGGAGGTTGTCCTGGTGGCCGACGGCAATATTACTCGGACAACTGCGGTGATTGAATCCTCCCCGTCGGCGACATACGTATGTGTTTAGCTATGTATGCATCCACATTCAGGCGTTCAAGAGAGGCGCTACAAACTACTCACCTCAGAATGGCATCACAATCCCCACCATTAATTCAGCTAATCCTGCGCTCCCACCGAGTCGCCTACATCATGAGTTGCTTCTCACAAACTGTTCAGATGAACAAACTTGTCTTTTCTGTGTATGTACTCTCCTTGTAAATTAACATTCTCTTAGCTTTGAATATATTCATTCTCTTAATATACTAATTTTATGTCAAACAAACTCATGGTATATTGTTCAAAAAACAATTATTATACCTGATTTTCTTTCCAGCTTTTTCCATCTGATAAGAAGAAAAGTGAGACAGATCATGACATTTCTTTAATATATTTTGTTGCTATTCTAGTTTCCGATACAAAACAAAGATCATCTTGTAAATCAGATGGAATTCTAGTACTAATACACTTGCACTTTTTCTCTTTTGACGTACTGAATTTAAGAAGCATTCATCATCTTTCCATATAGTGTAAAGAGTTTACGAGCTTCTTGTTCATTATTGCTCCAGTTCTTGACATAACAACTACTCCCTCTGTTCCCAAATACTTGTCTTTCTAGGAATTTCAAATGGACTCAATATACGGATGTATGTAGACATATTTTAAAGTGTAGATTCACTCATTTTGCGCCGTATGTAGTCACTTGTTGAAATCTCTAGAAAGACAAGTATTTAGGAACGGAGGGAGTATAATTCTTTACTTTCAGATCTTACAGCAAACTGCAGCAGATTTGTGCTTTGGAAAAGAAGTGTGTATTGATATACTCTTTTGTACTGTAATCTATTTTTATTGTAAATATATGCCCCAACTGGGAAATGTAGAAGCAAGTGTGTACTTCTATTTATTATCTGGTACAGATGCCTCTCCTTTTTTGGAGTAGTATATACTTCTTTAATTTGCTACCTATTTCTGGTAGTAGTATATACTCCTTTGATTTCTAAGTACGTTGTATATACTCCTTTGATTGCAAAGTAGTATATACTCCTTTGGCTACCAAGTGCCAGTATATAGTCCTGATTTCAAATAGAAGTATGGCATACTTATTTGGTTATTAAGTATATACTCTACCTGAAAAAAGAAATATATACTCCTTCTCACACAAAAAAGTATATACTCTTACAAGACTGAAGTATATACTCCTAACTCGTACATTAGAAAATGTACATACCCATCTACAAAAATATACTATTCTCACAATATGGAACTGTATACCTTTTTTTCTGCGAGGAGGGAACTATATACTTCAATACAGGATTTTTTTTTTACAAACTGCCATAACCGAGGAGACACCTTCGTAACAAATTCCCTAGCAGTGTGCGGGATAGTTGAACAGCCTTGCATGCAGGGGCATGCAACCGGCTCATAACCATTTTCTTGTTCCATTTTTGTAGTTAGCTGCTAATTGATGCTAACGGGTGGCCTTCCCACTTGGGAGTACATACTCTATATATATATATATATATATATATATATATATATATATAGAGAGAGAGAGAGAGAGAGAGAGAGAGAGAGAGAGAGAGATTCACAATTTTCACACATATTTTTTTGTCCTATTTTTGTTTGTTCGACATACCACAATTTATGTAGACTATTTCATATTTTTTTCATTTGTTCTTAGACTAAGAATTCAAAAACTTTTCTATTTATTGCATTAGCCTAGATGCAGTGTGAAACCATCACCCCCACCAACATGTATGATGTTTGATCTTAGGGATCGCATGACCTTTTGCCTTAATATATTCTTAGCATACCACACCTCTTTGCATTTTTTTTAAAACCAGTATGAATACTACATATTATTAGTTCTTATTTCATTTTTCTACTATTGTATTAACCATAGGATATATATTAGATTTACAAATAATTAGTAAATTAAAGCAAAAAAAAACTCTCTCTAGTAGTGTATATTTGATTTATCATAACTCATAAGTCAAACTTTGTAGAGTTTGCCTAATTTTGTAAAAAAAAAGAACATTAATGTAAGCATGGTTTTTTTGTGGGTTATTCTTACTTGAATGTTAAGGCTACATATACGATTCCGATTGGCTTTTTACTGGATCTAGTCATATATATTTTAATTTCATTAGCTTAATATTTTTCACAATTTCAGCGAGTTCTTTCTTAATTTGAATTATTCTATTTTTATCTTACTTGAGATACCACTTATTCCAGTAGTATGCATAAATACATCTTTCTTGAACTGGGTATGCATAATACATAGTATTAGTTATAACTCCGACTTTTTACTATTATTGACTCACCATATATAATTATTAGTGATGTAATACAACTGTAACTTGGTATGCATAATGCTGCAATTGGGCAATACTTTTTTTTTTGAACGCTCAAATGGGCAATACTTGGTTCGACAATTTCTTCAAGTCCCTCTATTAACTAGAGAACTCTTTAAAATAAGGACCAATATTGTATTTACATTTCCCAACAAGCTCTCTTCTTTAAATAAGGATCAATCTTGTTTGATTCCACATCTTCAGGATCAAATCAATGTTTGACTTTGTATATTCTTCTCATACCACTTGTCCCACTAGTATGCATCACACATATATCTTTTCTGAACTGGGTATGCAATACTGTTGTAAAAGGAGTAATAGTTAGTTTTACGCTTTCTTTTTACATTTCTAATACCATAAAATCATGTCCACATTTAATTGACACTGTACCAACCCCTGTTTAATAATTAGTTCAAATTCTACAACTGATCAAGCTACTAATTAATTATTCCCTCGCAAAAAAAGATATTAATTAATTATTAGGGAAGGTACCATTGGGCCTTGAAGCGATGTAAGTCAGATAACAACGGATCTGAGGGTCCAGTGACTAACCTGTGAGCATAGACGTGGTAATCTCTTCCTTTGAGATACTCTTTCGTAACATACGGATCCTTAACCACGGGAGCGGCAGCAGCAGCATCTGCAGAAATGGCATATGCCATTCGCACGGACCCACCTCCAAGGTCAATCACACCTACTGTCTTGGCGTACTCTCCTCCCAGTTTATCCAATAGATAGTTTAGAGCAACCTACGTGCAATATTAATTAATTTTAGTAGCATATATGTATTACTATTTTTTAGGGGAATATACACTACTAATTTGTGTAAATTGATACAGAGTGCCTAATGTAACGTATGAAAATCATGTAGTAGAATACCCATAAGTAAGATCCCTCCTGAGACCCCTCGAGAACGTTGATCCAACCAGGATTGTACTGGAACTTGCTCTTTGTGTGGACCACACCCCTGACCTGTAATTTAGGAATTAGTTAGATTTTATCTAGAAACAGATGCATCTAGAGAAATCTAAGAAAAGTAATTTGGACGGAGGTAATAGATTTTAAAAAGTCTGCTTTAGATTTGAACAACTGTTGAAACAAGACTAGAAGTATCCGGGAAAAAAAGAAACACGACTAAAAAAAATATCAAAATATACACTCAGCCTCTAATTAAGAGATGAAAAATATTTACTGCTCGAAGAATTTGCTCCGCCTGCTCGTCTCCTATGAGTCTTAATCCGGCCGTCGCCTGCACATTATTTCAGTTTTATTAACCAAGGAAAAACCTATACAACTACTCTTCCGGCTTTTTTTCAGTTCATATTAGTTTTGTTGTAGTCAATCAAGTTTGACTGTATTTATTTTAAAAAGTACCGACATCAATATAATACCAAGTAAATATAATATGAAAATTATTCCAAGATGGATCTAGTTAATGATATCACTCTAGAATTGCGAATGTTGATTTTTTTTTCCTATAAGCTTCGTCAGCTTTTACGATAAAGCTACCAAGAAATGGAGGAAGCATTCATTCGCTACTAATGGACTGACGTACCCCAAGCTTAACGGGTGTTCTCTTCATGAGCGACCGAGGCACAGCGCTGTTGGCCTTCTCAAGCAGGGGTACGATGGAGTTGGCAGCCTCCTGCGGCCGTCCGGCATACGAGCTCAGCCCGGGATTCACCTGCATGCACACACGTGCTTAAAACGGGATAAAAGGAAAGAAAACACATCATGCTGTAGGTGAATACGTGAATGGCTGACTGTACATACCGTGGCGAAGACCTCTATGTCGTCGCCAACGTCGACGAGCTCCATCCTCTTGTCGAACCGGAAGACGTGGACGCGGGTGCCAGTGCTGCCGGCATCCATGATGACCGCGTACTTCCCCGGTGCTGGCCGTGCCTCGACAGCGGCGCCGGCCTTCCGACCAAGCACGACATCGGCAGACGCCGACGAAGAGGCCAGGAGGAGGAGGAGGAGGACAAGTGTGTGGTTGCCCAGGGCGTGAGCCATGGCGACCGAGCTAGCTGCTGCACGCGTAGCTAGGTAGCTGACTAGTGCAACTGCTGCTGCTCAAACTCAAGTGTGTGCTCGTGAGTTGGGAGGGTAGGGTTTTAAAAGAGATCGAGGGGGAGGCAGCATTTCATTAATTAAGCAGTTTTCAATCCACGCGTAACACGCTCCATGTGCAAATATTCTGGCGGGGCGCCACTTGGCCGTGCGCGATCTCTCCTCGACTGTCGGTCTTTTCCAGCCTCGCTTATGAATGATATCACAAGAGATATGCACCACAATGTTAGGAGTAGGGCTATACTCTGAAGAGTAGTAGTAGTATTAATGTGTTTGAAAACTGCTAATGGATGTCGAGCTCCATGGAGCCCGAAATTTGAAAAATTCAAAACCAAAATTTAGGCTTCAAAAAATTCTGGAAAAAAAGTACACATATGCCTATAGAGTTATACTACTTGTCTATAAAGTTTCATGGCAAATATATTTTTGTGCAAGCTACACAAAAATAACAAAATCTTGTATTTCTAACACATGTACTTTTCAGAATAAAAGTGCATGACTTTTTTTTCTGTACAGCCCACATCAAAACGTATTTCATAACGAAATTTTAGTCAGATCTTGTATGCATATATAAGTACTTAATTATGCATTTATTTTTAGATTTGTTTGCAACTTTCAAAGTTGATTATTGAATTTTTGAAAAGTTTATGCTCCGTGAAGCCCGAGAGCCAAAAGGCCTTGCTCGTCCACTCTCTTGTCCACCAGCAGATCTTTCTTTCTTATTATTATGCCCACTGAACAGCAATCTGTCAGCTGGATGCACGTACATACCTATATGTTACTTCCGCCGTCTGAAAAAGTTTGTCTCTCAAATGGATGTATCTAGCACTATGATGGACATGTTTTGGACAATTTTTTTTGGACTGAGGGAGTATATATTATAGTATTTCCTCAAAAAAATGTTATGTATTATAGTATAACTAGTATCTTGCAAATGGTGCCTCTGCCCACGTGGTGTGATGCGATGAGGACGGCTTGGGAGTTGCTACTCCTGCATTTAGAAAGTTACTCTCTCTGCCTTTGTCTGTTTCGAAGAATCAAAAGATTGTTGACCCAGATCCAATCTTGCTAATGGCCGGATTAGGATTTTTGAAGTACGGCGCAGTGAGATGAAAGGAGATAGATAGGCACACCTCTAGAGGTAGAGAGACCACCGGCAGTACAGACAGAGGAAGCAACCTCCTTTCGCGGTGCTCCGGCGGGCGAGCAGAAAGGTCGTGCGGCTTATGAGACCAGACCCAATACACTTTGGGAAAAGCTGGTGTTCAACCGACCGACTTTTTTCTCTTACGTCCGCCGTGTCCTACGCTTGCCACGTGTGGCCAGCCCACCACATCTATCCTTCAACCTTATCTCCCCTGGAACGATAGCGACAAATGTGTTTACGTAGCCCACTCCTATTCGTGCGACTGATCATCTATTTCAGAAAACAAACCGCGACAAATAGTATGTTGCAAACTGACTAAAAGGTAACTCTGTTGGCGTTGGCCTCTCCAACCATGGCGGAGCGCACAGGGTGGCCGGACCCGAGCGGCGGCCGTCGATGCCGCCCAGGTATGGACAGGGATGAGCCTTGTCCAGCGAACCCAAGAGGGACTGCTACAGCGATGCAGCCTTCCCTGGCGGATGACGTGCATCTCCCTTGTCGCCTCCGCCATGATGCGAGCCCGGCAGGAGGTTTCCGTTGCCGGCGGCGAAGCGGGTGCAGGATCTGCGATGCAACACCGCCAGCTCAGCCTCGCACAGTGGAAGTCGCGCGTGCCAGCCAGGCCGTGCCCCTCACACACCGATGAATATTTGCAACAACGGCGGAGTTGCAAAATGGCGACGGCAACGACACTAGTGCTGCTGCGGCAACATCTTTGTTTTAAAAAACGACATCATCCATCTTGCAAAAGCTAGAAAATGGATAAAAAAAAACTGCCACACAACTCTGCTGCAAAAAAATTCCTGCAACATGAGCTCTGTTGCAAAAGTTTCCGCAACACGGCCTTTGTTGCAATAATGAGGACAAGTCGTCATATTGTCAATTCGAACGGCTGCCGAGGCAGCGGATCGTTTAAAAAGTTCCACCGGTCGACGCGTAGCACGCCCACATACACTTTTCTTTATGGACCTGGGCAATTTGCTTAAATTGACCAAGAAATTCAGCCTGGTTGTGATAATTCACGCATGTAACACAACCACATAAACTCGGCAATAAAGTGACTTTGTTTCACTCAACTTCACAAAACAAAACTGGTCTACTCATGTGTGAGTTTTCTGTGTTTGTGCTATACCTGGCCAACCGCCGGGCCGGGCCTGACCAAACCCGAGGCAGAAAACCCAGGCTCAATCCCGGCCCGCGCCGACCATCAGGCCTACTTTTCAGGCCCTAGCCTGGCTCGTCAGAGGAAAGCCCCGCTAGGCCTTGGACCTCGGGCCAGGTCCCTTGCCTAAAACATGAAATACCCAAGCCCAGGCCGAGTCCTCCTCGCCAGCGCCTACAGCGCCAGCAAGCGATCGTGGCGCCCACGCGCGCCTCCTTCTGGGCCGGCCCATTAAACCATCGCTCCCTCTTCGCTTCCCTTCGTTGGCTCCCGCTCGATCGCTGGTCCCAGCTCGATCATTTTTTTTCTCTCGCCAAAAACTGCTACATCAGGTACTGATTTTCTTAGAAAAACCCAATCGGTTTACTACAGCATGTACTACAGTTTTTAGAGAAATAGTTCATCGATTTTGAAAAAAGTTCATCGAATTTTAAAAACAAATCGTCAAAATTGAAAAAAGTTCATCGATTTTAAAAAAAGTTCATCGAATTTCAAAAAAGTTCACCAGAATTGAAAAAAAAGTTCATCAAATTTGAAAAAAGTTCATCGAATTCTAAAAAAAGTTCATCGGATTTGAAAAAAGTTCATCAAATTCGAAAAAAAGTTCATCGACTTTGAAAAAAGTTCATCGAATTCTGAAAAAAGTTCATCGAATTTGAAAAAAAATCATCAAATTCGAAAAAAAGTTCATCAAAAATGGAAAAAGGTCATTAAATTTGAACAAAAAATGTTCATCCATTTTGCAGAAAAAAACATGAAAAAAGAAAAAAATCTCGAATTTGAAAAATAAACTTTGGAAAAAGGGAAAAAGGAAAGATGGAAGAAGAAAGGCAGGAAAAAGATTTAAAGTTTACAGTGGGAGAGCTGGCGCAGTGGTCATTGCATTGTTCCTCGACGTTGAAGGTCCCAGGTTCGATTCTCCTCTAGTGTGCTTTTTTGCCTTATAAACATATAACCACATGGGGATGGGCCGGGCCTGTTAGTAGCGAAGGAAGGCAGGGGGGTATGCGCCCGATTGTAAAATAAACTAAATTGGGCGCTTAAGGCGCCAAATAGGATTTGGCGCCCAGGCCTGCCCGGCATGTGCTTCGAGCTCAAATGTCGGGCCCAGGCCCAACCAGGCATGTGCCTCCGGCAGGGTCGGGTCGGGCCAGCCGGGCAGGGTATCATGTGGCCAGGTATAGTCTGTGCACCCGGTTTAAGTGTCACCCACTTCGAATGTGCGTGGACTGTTGCTTGGTTATCTTTGGCTGTTGGGCCAGCCTGATGCTAGGTAGTCTGGGCCTGGCCCATGGCATTCCCCCCTCCTTTACCAGCGGCTTGACCCCAAGGCATGGCATGAGGGAAGAGAGTGCGAAGCTCCCATTCATTCTCCTATGTCTCTAGAGATGGCAGGAGCCTTGACCACTGCGCCAATACTTCTTTGTTGTTTGTATGATGGCGACTACATTGGCAATGCTACAAGGCGTGCTCTAATGCACGGTACATGATGACAACACTCCGTGCGCAATTGGGAGATAGGAAACACCGGATGGATCTTCATGTCACTACTAGGGAAACCTTACGCACAGAATCTTACCAGTAGCGCGGTTTAAAACAATTCATTACTGTTACTTAGCAGTAGCGCGCTGTAGAACACGGCGCTACTGATATCCAAGTAGCAGTAGCGCGCAAGGTGAAAGGCACGCTACTACTACAATTGCCACGGCGTTGCCCCCGGACTAGGTATAGTAGTAGCACCGTTTCCTTAAACACACTACTGCTAAAGTAATTAGCAGAGCGCGTATCGCCAACACTCGGTGCTGCTAAGTATCATCCCCTCCGTGGAATTAAGTTTAGTCCCACCTTACTCCGCGGACAGGGTTTTTGCCACCTTAAACTTCTCAAACTATCACAAGCACTTGGTCCTCATTGAACTCTATGTGTAGGATTTGTGGCTGCAATATGAATCTTCACTGGTTCCTAAACCGGCGAGGATTCATATTGACAATTTAGATTCTACACAAAAATATCATTGATTAGCAATGTATTTTTGATGTTTTTTTACATGCCTAGCCTTACTAGTAGCGCGTTTCCTTGTAGAAAGTGCTACTACTATTGAGCTTAGCAGCAACGCGTGTCTTGGGACCGCGCTACTGCTAATTCATCATATCCCCCGCCTGATCTACTCTCTCTCTCTCTCTCTCACTCTGTCACTCTGTCACTCCTCACTCTCCTCGCCGCTCTCCTTTCCTCGCCGCCACCGCCGCCGCCGAGGTAGCTCCCCCCTCGCCCCCCCCCCCCCCCGCTCGCCGCCCTCCTCTCTTCCCCTCCTCTCGTCGCTTGCCGTCCTCTCTCCTACCTCCCTACTCCCCCGTCCCCCGGCCCTCATCCTTCCTCCTCCTCCCTCCCCCCTCCGTCCCGCCTCCTTCCTCCCCCTCCTCCCTCCCTCCTTCCTACCCCTCCTCCCTCCCTCCCTTCTCCCACTGCCCTCCTTCATTCTCCTCCCTCTTCCCACTGCCCCTCAATCCTCCCTCCTTCTCCTCACTCCTCCCTCCTCCCACCTCTCTCTGTATAGAAATTAGGAATTCAAATTTTTAGTAATCAAACATATAAAATGTAGGTAGAATGGAGATTTTTTGAATATAATAGGTAGGTAGTGTTTTACTAATTTTGTAGGTTTTTTGAACAGAACTAGGTTTTACAAATTTTTAGTAAATGTAGGTAGTGTTTAACTAATTTTGTAGTTTTTTTGAATCAGCATAATAATGTTTAGTTGATAGCTTATAGGGTTTTAGTAAGTCCTAAAATGAGGATAATAATGTTTATATATTTTTTGTTTTTGAAGAAACCAAGGAGCCCTGCATCATCTCCGCCGTCGTCCCCGTCACCGACCCCCTCCGACCTCGAGGTGAGGCCAGCCAAATCCCCATGTCGCTGATGATGTAGATGTTTTGATAGATGTAGTAGAGTAGTAGATGAGTAGCTGTGACAATTTCCATGGAATAGAAAATTTTCAATGTAGGCCTTTCAAATATGATGGAGATTTAGACATGTGATATATAGTGTTGTGTACTACTAGTGCTTGCCCTAGTGTCCTATGTTTGCAGGGAACACCACAGAGTGGCCTATGTTTTGCCGGAGTGTTGATTAATTTCCATTCCGACAAATTTCAGGTGCTCGATATGTCCTTTTTAGCAAATGTCATGCTGGATTTTTCCGTGAATTTTAGCATGGCTTGTGCTAGAATGTAGCAAATATCGAGTGCCTTGGATTTGCCGGAAAGAGCATTAAATGACATTTTGGGTTGATTTTAAGTCTGTTGGGATTCCATACATGACAGTGAAAAACAGGGAGGGAGTGTCCACCATATATGAGAGAAGAAGAATGCCGACTGTTGTCGTGGGGGTGGCTCTTCCTCTTCTTTCTCGTGATAGAACTTTTGGTAATGCATAGGAAGGAAGAGAAGAGCGACCATCACAGACGGTCGCAAATGTCAGAGATGAAGAATCCCGACTGTTGTCGTGGGGGTTGCTTCTCCTTCGTTCCCGTGTGCTAGACAATTTGGTGTAATGCACTCGGGGACGAAGGGAGGAGCGACCATCACTGACGGCCGAATATATCAGAGAGGGAGTGCCAACCTGATACGTCTCCATCGTATCTACTTTTTCAAACACTTTTGCCCTTGTTTTGGACTCTAACTTGCATGATTTGAATGGAACTTAACCCGGACTGACGTTGTTTTCAGCAGAACTGCCATGGTGTTATTTTTGTGCAGAAATAAAAGTTCTCAGAATGACCTGAAAATCCACGGACCAACTTTTCAGAATTAATAAAAAATACTGGTGAAAGAATCAACGTCAGGGGCCCACACCCTGTCCACGAGGGTGGGGGCGCGCCCCTCCCCTAGGGCGCGCCCGCCTGCCTCGTGGGCCCCCTGGACGTCCACCGACCTCAACTCCAACTTCATATATTTGCTTTCGCGGAGAAAAAAATCAGAGAGAAAGTTTCATCGCGTTTTACGATATGGAGCCGCCGCCAAGCCCTAATCTCTCTCGGGAGGGCTAATCTGGAGTCCGTTCGGGCTCCGGAGAGGGGGGTTCATCGCCGTCGTCATCATCAACCATCCTCCATCACCAATTTCATGATGCTCACCGCCGTGCGTGAGTAATTCCATCGTAGGCTTGCTGGACGGTGATGGGTTGGATGAGATTTACCATGTAATCAATTTAGTTTTGTTAGGGTTTGATCCCTAATATCCACTATGTTTTGACATTGATGTTGCTATGACTTTGCTATGCTTAATGCTTGTCACTAGGGCCCGAGTGCCATGATTTTGGATCTTAACCTATTATGTTTTCATGAACATATGTGAGTTCTTGATCCTATCTTGCAAGTTTATAGTTACCCATTATGTGTTATGATCCAACAACCCCGAAGTGACAATAATCGGGATACTTCTCGGTGATGACCGTAGTTTGAGGATTTCATGTATTCACTAAGTGTTAATGCTTTGGTCTGGTACTCTATTAAAAGGAGGCCTTACTATCCCTTAGTTTCCACTAGGACTCCGCTGCCACGGGAGGGTAGGACAAAAGATGTCATGCAAGTTCTTTTCCATAAACATGTATGACTATATTCGAAATACATGCCTACATTACATTGATGAACTGGAGGTAGTTCTGTGTCACCCTATGTTATATCTGTTACATGATGAACCGCATCCGAGATAATTATCCATCACTGATCCAATGCCTACGAGGTTTTCACATATTGCTCTTTGCTAAGTTACTTTACCATTGCTACTGTTACAATTACTAAAAAAACTGCTACTGTTACTTTTGCTACTGTTATCATTACTTTCATACTACTTTGCTACTAAATACTTTGCTGCAGATACTAAGTTATCCAAGTGTGGTTGAATTGACAACTCAATTGCTAATACTTGAGAATATTCTTTGGCTCCCCTTGTGTCGAATCAATAAATTTGGATTGAATACTCTACCCTCGAAAACTGTTGGGATTCCCTATACTTGTGGGTTATCAAGACTATTTTCTGGCCTGTTGCCGGGGAGCATAGCTCTATTCTTTGAGTCACTTGGGACTTATATCTGCTGGTCACTATGAAGAACTTGAAAGACGAAAGAACTAAGATTTATCCCTCAACTACGAGGGGAGGTAACGAACTACCATCTAGCTCTGCACTAGATTCTCCTTCTGTTATGAGTAAGCTTGCGACACCTAAATCTGCTTCTGCAATTCTGATATGTCGCATGTTATTGATGATGCCACTTCTACTATGCATGATACTTATGATGAATCTACTTCTGTGCTTGATACTACTGTGCCATTAGGTGAATATCTTGATGAGCAACTGAGAATGAAATTATTGAAGATAGTGATGATGAAGGTTCTTCCCCTAAATATGAATTACCCGTTGTTCCTGAGGTTATGTTATGGATGAAGAAAATACTAGAGATTTTCTTGCTTGCAATGATAGATCTGATCTTAAGAAGTTATTAGCTAAGCTGAAACAGAAAACTCTGAATGCTAAAATGAAATATGACCCTGCTTTTGCTACTTCACCTATCTTTGTTACTGATAAGGATTATGAATTCTCTTTCGATCCTGAGATAATTATTTTGGTTGAATCTGATCCTTTTTATGGCTATGAATCTGAAATTGTTGTGGCACATCTTACTAAATTGAATGATATAGCCACCCTGTTCACTAATGATGAGAAATCTTGCTACTACTATATCCTTAAGATATTTCCGTTCTCATTAAAGGGTGATGCAAAAACTTGGTTTAGTTCTCTTGATCCTGGTTGTGTGCCTAGTCCCCAGGATATGATTTAGTACTTCTCTGCTAAATATTTCCCTGCTCATAAGAAACAAGTTGCCTTGAGGGAAATATATAATTTTGTGCAAATTGAAGAAGAGAGTCTCCCACAAGCTTGGGGGAGGCTTCTCCAATTACTTAATGCTTTGCTTGATCATCCTCTTAAGAAAAATGAAATATTTGATATCTTTTATAATGGACTAACTGATGCTTCCAAAGACCATTTGGATAGTTGTGCTGGTTGTGTTTTCAGGAAAAAGAACAGTCGATCAAGCTGAATTGCTATTGAATAATATGTTGACTAATGAAAATAATTGGACACTTCCTGAGCCAATTCCTGATCCAACTCCTAAGCCAACTCCAAAGAAAAAACGTGTTCTATTTCTCAGTCCTGAAGATATGCAAGAGGCAAAGAAATCTATGAAAGAAAAAGGTATTAAAGCTGAAGATGTTAAGAATTTACCTCCTGTTGAAGAAATACATGGCCTTAATATACCACCTATCGAAGAAGCACATGGTCTTGATAACCTGACACAGGTAGTAAAGGTAAATTCTCTCTATAGGTATGATAAAGTTGAAGTCCCGTCTACTAAGTTTGCTAGCCAATGCTTGGATGAATTTGATGACTTTATGGCTAGACAAGAAAATTTTAATGCTTATGTTGGTAGCGTTAAAGAGTAATGCTTACATGATTGGACGCTTGAGTGATTATATGGCTAGAGTTAAAGGTGAACTTAAACTCATTAGTAAATATGCTTCTATGGTTACACTCAAGCAGAACAAGTACTAAAGCTCAAAGTGATTTGTTCGATGAATTAAATAGTAAACATGACTTTGCTGTTAGAGTGGCTACTAGAACGGGTAAAATGACTCAGGAACCATTGTATGCTGAAGGCCACCCTAAGAGAATTGAGCAAGATTCTCGGAGAAATAATGTAGATGCACCTAGTCCCTCTAAAAAGAAGAAAAAGAAAAATGATAGGACTTTGCATGCTTCTAGTGAACCAGTTGTAGACACACCTGAGAATTCCAATGATATTTCTATTTCTGATGTTGAAACACAATCTGGTGATGAACATGAACCTAGTGATAATGTTAATGATAATGTTCATGTTGATGCTCAACCTAGCAATAATAATGATGTAGAGATTGAACCTGTTGTTGATCTTGATAACCCATAATCAAAGAATCAACATTATGATAAGAGAGACTTTGTTGCTAGGAAGCATGGTAAAGAAAGAGAACCATGGGTTCAGAAACCCATGCCTTTTCCTCCTAAGCCATCCAAGTAAAAGGATGATGAGGATTTTGAGCGCTTTGCTGAAATGATTAGACCTATATTTTTGCGTATGCGTTTGACTGATATGCTTAAAGTAAATCCTTATGCTAAGTACATGAAAGATATTATTACAAATAAAAGAAAGGTACTGGAAGATGAAATTTCCATTATGCTTGCTAATTATACTTTTAAGGGTGGAATACCTAACAAACTTGGAGATTCGGGAGTACCAATTATACCATGCTACATTAAAAGAAACTATGTTAAAACTGCTTTATGTGATCTTGGAGCCGGTGTTAGTGTTATGCCTCTCTCTTTATATCGTAGACATGAATTGAATAAGTTGATACCTACTGAAATATCTTTGCAAATGGCTGATAAATCATCCGCTATACCTGTCGGTATTTGTGAGGATGTGCATGTTGTGGTTGCAAATGTCACTATCTTAACGGACTTTGTTATTCTTGATATTCCCGAGGACGATAGTATGTCGATTATCCTTGGTAGACCCTTTTTGAATACTGCAGGGGCTGTTATTGATTGCAATAAAGGCAATGTCACATTTCATGTTAATGGTAATGAGCATACGGTACATATTCCAAGGAAACAACCTCAAGTTCACAGTATCAATTCTATTGGAAAAATTCCAACAATGATTATTGGAGGTTTTGAATTTCCTCTTCCTACTGTCAAGAAGAAATATGATATTCTTATTATTGGGGATGAGCATATCCCCGTTGAGGTAACCTAGTGTTATTCGAAATTTCTCCGGTTCCATGTTATTCGGAATGAGTTTGTTAGCAAGACTTGATCAACCTTGTTAGTGGATTCCTTTTGATGAGCATGAGATGGATGAAATCAGAAGGCACAACCTTCTGTACCCTCCTTTTACTTCTGTTATTTAGATTAAATAAAGTAAAAAAAATAGTATTTTTCTGTTTGTTTTCTGCTCGGAAGGCTATGAAGAATATGGCCAAAGCCTTATGGCCTTCTGACGTCCCTCCAGAAAGTATGGAGGGGTTGGTTGATCTATTCAAGGGTGTCTGGCGTCGTTTCGAGCTGTGGAAGACATCTGCATATCATGAAGGCGCTCGAGAGGCATGGGCCATGGTAAAGACACGCTATACCGGTCTTGACCCGAACCATATGGCCAGAGTTGGACTGCGGGGAGCTGACGGGGATGGAATTCCCGTAAGCCTGGTATACGACCAAGTAATGATGGCGGCAAAATTTTCTCAACAAGATTGTAAATTAAATAGTCTACTAGATGGCATAGGAAGGGAGTGAGCATTCGATTCAATATACCCATGTACTTTATGACCGAACTTATCTCCTGCCGAATTGTATGAAAACTTTGTCATCGCAGACCTTCGGCTTCTACCTCTGAACCAAAAAGTTGGAGTGTTTCCATATACTATGTTTGACTAAGAAACATTTAGTATTGTCGGAAACTAGGCAATCCGGCCATATTGCTCGAACAGACAAAATGTGTTCGACGGAATTATGTTATATTACTCTTTAACGTAAGAAACATCTTCCAAGAAAAATAGTTCCATTAGGGGTTCCTTTCCTTGGGTTGGGATTGTATCTGAAGTACAGACAACCACACTACTAGGAAAAGGCCTACTAATGGCGCACCAGTTTTGCCTACTAATGGTGCACTACTGGTGCGCCATTAGTATCACGCCACTAGTATTTTTTACTAATGGCGCATTAGTGGTGCGCTATTAGTATCTGGTATACTAATGGCGCACCACTGGTGTGCCATTAGTATAGGCCACGGTGCGCCATTAGTATAGGCCACGGTGCGCCATTAGTATTTTTGAAATTTGAAGGCGGGAAAATAGTAGTGGCGCACCGTCTAACCCCCACCGTGCGCCATTGCTATTTTTTAATTTTGAATTTGGATCTGGATCGCGATTTTTTTGCCCATTTTTTCCTCATTTTTTTGCTCGTTTTTTTGCTCGGTTTTTTGCACGATATTATTTCAAATTTTGTTCCCGTTTTTGGATCTTGTACGTTCTTTTGCCTTGTTCTTTTGCCGGAGAGGAGTTCGCCGGAGAGGAGTACGCCGGAGAGGAGGAGGAGGAGGAGGTGACCACAGAGGCGCTCGCCTACATCGCTGGAGAGGAGGAGGAGGTCGCCGGAGAGGAGTTCACCGGAGCATCGGAGAGGAGGAAGGAGAAACCATGAGGGGATGGGAGGAGAGGAGGGAGGATGAGCTCACCGGAGAGGAGGGAGGAGGAGCTCACCGGAGATGAGGGAGGAGGAGCTCACCAGAGAGGAGGGAGGAGAAACCGTGAGGGAAGGGGAGGGGAGGAGAGGAGAGGATGGAGGAGGAGGTCGCTGGAGAGGAGGAGGAGGTCGCCGGAGAGGAGGAGGAGGAGGTCGCCGGAGAGGAGGAGGGTAGTATGGTGGAGGAGAGAAGGGAAGATGGAGTGGAGGAGAGGTGGAGTGGAGGAGAAGAATGAAGAGGTAAGGAGGAGAGGACACGCCCAGCCATATATACGGCATAGTAATGGCGCACCGTGGGCGCGCCATTACTATTTTTTTATTTTTTTTATTTATTTTGAATTTTGAAGGCGGGAAGATACTAATGGCGCACCATGGGCAGGTGCGCCATTAGTAATTTTTTTTATTATTTTTTGATATATTTTTAATTTTGAAGGCGGGAAGATAGTAATGGCGCACCATGGGCAGGTGCGCCATTAGTAAGTATGAATCTTTTTGAATTTTTTTGCCTCTCCAGATCTTAAAAGCCCCGTATCTTTTTTTATGTTAGGTTTTTGAGGATTTTGAAAATGTTTAACGGGGTTCCCCCGGTTAAATTCGGATGTAACTTTTCGAGTAGATGATTTTTCATATAAAAAACTTTTTCATCCGAGTTCGTATGCAAAAGTTATGCCCATTTTTACAAATTCTCGAGAGATTTTGCAAAAAAGTCGAAAATTCATGTTTGTAAATTTTGCTGACAACTAGACCACATATCACGTGGGAATCTTATTTTCTTTTATTTTTTTGACATCTCTATCATTTTCTTTTTTTTTGAAACTGAAAAGGCGGTCCGGGGGGGTGCATTCGGGGGAATGTTTCGGCCAAATTACTAATGGTGCACCGTGGGATGGTGCGCCATTACTAGTTCAACTAGTAATGGCGCACCACTCCCACGGTGCACCATTAGTAGTCTTGAAAAAATTAAAAAAAATTACTAATTGCGCACCGTGGGATGTGGTGCGTCATTAGTATTTGCACACTAATGGTGCACCAACTCATGGTGCGCCATTAGTATTTAGTAATGGCGCACCATATGTACAGTGCACCATTAGTGTCCATCCCATCTATAGCCCTTTTTCTAGTAGTGCCAATTTTATAATTTTGTCTGAAAACAGCCTGATGGATATGTGCCAACCAATGATTCCCTTAAGAACGCTAGCTTTCGGCTTCACCCGTCTGAGGTACAGGGCCGGATAACCCGGTTGTAACGATCGCAAAGGTGCTCCCTTTACACCCTAGCCGAATAATCGGGAACGTAGGGTATAAGCATAGGAGCAAGGCAACCCATTATGAGCTTCTCAATAAAATGCTTCTTTTAGAAGAAGCCCCCATGTATGGTGAGGTGCATATATTTAAAGATGCGTACTCCCAACAATGCAGTTTATTCGGACATACAATTTAAGGAGAGAAGGGTAAAAAAGTAAAATAGGAGAAAAAAAATAGAAAAACCTAGTTTAAAATGGGACCTAAGGAGGCCGAATTATGCGTAAAATCTTTGGAGCCGGGCGGCGATCCAGGGGTTCGGCTCAAGGCGATTATCCTTGGCATTGCGAAGGTGATAAGCTCCTCCAGTAAGGACTTCATCTATTATAAAGGGGCCCTCCCATTTAGGTTTGAGCTTGTCCTTTTTCTTCTCAGGGAGGCATAGAACAAGTTCTCCGACATTGTATGTTTTAGCCCGCACTTCTCTGCTTTGGTAACGCCTGGCCTGTTGTTGATAGATTGCGGAACGGGCCTTGGCAATGTCGCGCTCCTCTTCAAGTCCATCTATGTCGTCCTGCCGATCTAGTTCAACCTCTTTCTCTTCATACATGCGCACTCTAGGTGAGTCATAAATAATATCGCAGGGTAATACAGCTCCTCCGCCATACACCATAAAGAAATGTGTGTATCCGGTTGTTCGATTGGGCGTGGTCCGGAGTCCCAGAGTGCAGAATCGAGTTCCTCAACCCAGTGCTTATCTGATTCTCGTAAAGGGCGCACCAGTCTGGGCTGAATGACACTCATGATCAGACCATTGGCCCGTTCAACTTGGTCGTTTGTTTAAGGGTGGTATACAGATGCATAGTCGAGTTTAATGCCCAACTTAGTGCACCAAGTTTTCACCTCATCAGCTATGAAGTATGACCCATTATCAGTGATGATACTGTGTGGGACACCATAATGGTGGACTACGCCGGATATAAAGTCAATCACTGGTCCAGCCTCAGTTGTTTTTACTGGTTTGGCCTCTATCCATTTAGTGAATTTGTCCACCATGACCAGCAAGTATTTCTTTTGGTGGCTTCCCCCATTAAGGGGTCCAACCATGTCAAGCCCCCGGACTGCAAAAGGCCAAGTAATGGGGATTGTTCTTAATGCGGTGGGAGGCATGTGGCTTTGATTGGCGAAAAGCTGAAAACCCACACAACGTTGGACGAGGTCTTGAGCATCAGCTCGAGCCGTAGGCCAGAAAAAGCATGTCCGGAACGCCTTGCTTACAAGGGCGCGGGCTGCGGCATGATGACCGCCGAGACCGGCATGTATTTCTGCCAAGAGCTGCCTTCCCTCTACTTCGGAGATACACCTTTGAAGGACTCCGGTAGTACTTCTTTTATATAGTTCACCCTCATGCACTTTGAAGGCTTTGGAGCGCTGAACTATGCATAGCGTCTCGTTTTGATTGTCGGGGAGCTCTTGCCTATTAAGGTAGGCCAAGAATGGTTCGGTCCAGGGAGCGATAACTGCCATGATCTCATGAGCAGAGGGTGTTATCTCGGTATCCGGACTCCCGACATCGCCTGTGTTGTGTTTGGTGGTTGGGGGTGTGATCAGGTCCATATTGCCTTCACCGCTCTCACCCTGCCACACCACAAATGGCTTAAAGAGCCGCTCCACGAAGGTGTTGGGTGGCACGGGGTCGCGTTTAGCGCCCATACAAGTGAGCATGTCGGCTTCCTGATTACTTTCTCGGGCGACATGATGGAACTCGAGTCTGTTGAACCGAGCTGACAGTTTTAATATGGCATTTCGATGTACCACCATTTTTGGGTCCTTTGCATCGAATTCTCCATTGACCTGGGAAATTGCGAGGTTCGAATCACTACGCACATCCAAGCGTTGTATGCCCATGGAGACAGCCATGCGAAGACCGTGTAGTAGCGCCTTGTATTCGGCTGCATTATTAGAGTCCGTATACATAATTTGTAATACGTAGCGGACTGTGTCCCCAGTGGGGGATGTGAGGATTACACAAGGCCCCAGTACGGCCAGCATTTTGGAGCCATCAAAGTACATGCTCCAATTAGAGTATGAGCTGTACTCTTTAGGGAGTTTGGCTTCCGTCCATTCGGCTATAAAATCGGCCAATACATGGGATTTAATAGCCCGGCGTGGCTTGTATATGATTTCGAACGGTAGTAGCTCGATGGCCCATTTGGCTATGCGGCCAGTGGCGTCCCTTGTATTAATAATGTCATTCAGTGGCATTTTGGATGCCACTATGACCGAATACTCTTGGAAGTAGTGCTGAAGTTTGCGGGATGCCATGAAGACTGTGTAGGCTATCTTCTGATAGTGCGGGTATCGGGATTTGCAAGGTGTAAGGACCTCCGATACATAGTAAACTAGTTTTTGGGTGGGGAATTTATGTCCCTCCTCCCCTTGATCGACAACGAGGACGACACTGACTACTTGGTTAGTTGCCGAAATTAATAACATAGGCTCTCCAACGCCAGGTGCAGCCAAGATTGGCTTGCTTGCGAGAAGGGCCTTGATTTCTTCCAATCCGGCTATGGCTGTGTCCATCTATTTGAAGTTATTAGTGCGGCGCAGTAGCTTGTATAATGGCAATGCTTTTTCTCCTAATTTGGAGATGAACCGGCTTAAAGCCGTGATGCACCCAACTAATTTTTGGACCTGCTTTAGGTTTGTTGGTATGGCCAATTGTGCCAGAGCTCAGATTTTGGCTGGGTTTGCCTCGATTCATCTACGAGAAATAATGAACCCCAACAACTTCCCGGCTGGACCTCCGAAGACACATTTTTTCCGGATTAAGCTGGATGTCATATGTTTGGAGATTGTCAAAGGTGAGGCGGAGGTCATCCACCAGTGACTCAACATGTTTTGCCTTGATGACCACGTCGTCCATGTATGCTTCGACTGTTTTGCCTATTTGGTTTTCCAGGAATGTTTGAATCATGCGCTGGTAGGTAGCCCCGGCGTTTTAGAGCTCGAAGGGCATATTATTGAAGCAGAAGGGACCGTAAGGGGTGATGAACGTGGTTGCAACCTGGTCCGGTTCCTTCATTTAATCTGATGGTATCCGGAATAGGCGTCGAGGAAACACAAGGAATCATGTCCTGTAGTTGCATCAATGACTTGGTCGATGCGGGGAAATGGGAAGGGATCCTTAGGGCAAGCCTTGTTGAGGTCCTTGAAGTCGACACACAGGCGCCACGATTTGTCCTTTTTAGGTACCATGACCAGGTTGGCTAACCAATCTAGATGTTTGATTTCCCTAATAAACCCTAGCCCCTAATAACTTGGCTAGCTCTTCTCCCATGACCTGACGCTTGGGTTCGGAGAATCTCCGTAGTGTCTGCTTTACGGGTTTGAATCCTTTGATTATGTTGAGACTGTGTTCGGCCAGTCTTCATGGGATGC
The DNA here is from genome assembly GCA_963921465.1 of Triticum timopheevii. Taxonomy (NCBI): domain Eukaryota; kingdom Viridiplantae; phylum Streptophyta; class Magnoliopsida; order Poales; family Poaceae; genus Triticum; species Triticum timopheevii. The sequence continues at coordinate 12,582,429 of OY997264.1, read as the reverse complement.
CAAACATGTCTGAAGGGTGCCAGGCAAAAATATCCCAATTCTCGTGCAGGAAGGTGCGTAGGGCGGCGTCCACTGCCGGATCCAGCTGTGCTCCGATATACGTTGTTTTATTAGGGTTCGTCGGTTGCAGTTGGAATTTTACTATTTCTTCTGCTGGCTTGAAAGAGGTGGACTTGGATCTTTTATCAAGGATCACATCGTCCCTATCCACCGTAGCTCGTAAGGTGGTTAATTCTTCTGCCACTAGGGCTTCAGATAGTGCCTCGAGGGCCAAGGATGTTGTTTTATTTTCGGCACGAAGGGCTTTGTCCGGGTCGCTCGAGATTGTGATGATTCCATTGGGGCCGGGCATTTTGAGCTTCATGTACCCATAATGGGGTATAGCTTGAAAGCGTGAGAAAGCGTCCCGACCGAGGATAGCATGATACCCATTGTTAAAGGGGACCACATGGAAGAGCAATTCTTCGGATCTATAGTTAACTGGTGTACCGAACACCACATCCATTTTGATTTTTCCAGTGCAATGCGCTTCTCGACTAGGGATACTACCTTGAAAGGTGGTGTTGCTTTGCTCGATGCGTGACTTATCCATCTGCATCTTATCGAGTGTGTCCTCATAGATGAAGTTAATTCCACTACCACTGTCCATGAGTACTTTAGTAAGCCGGAAACCTTCAACGATGGGGTTTAGTACCGAGGCGGCAGGTGCTCGGATAGACCGAACCTTTGGTTCGTCTTCGGCCGTAAAGGTTATCACCGTGTCATTCATGGGCTCAGTGCGGTAACTTGATGGACTTCGGCGAGGTCACGGAGCGCCTGTTTGCGCCGGTTATTGGAAGAGAAAGTCTCGAAGACTGTTAGGACGTTAAAGTTGTCCCTCGCTGGTGGGTATCCTTCTGGAGCTGTGGTGAGGATGGCCTCTCCACTTTTGCTACTTGCCGGAGTACCCAGCATGCCCGGAGGCTATGAGTTGGGACTATGTGCGGAGTGGTATGGATCAGGCAGAGTTTGTCCAATAGTTCACCAAGAACAGACCTGTGTCCCGTGAAGGGCTTGTTCTTCCTACCCATAGTCCGGTGATCGGGTGATTCACCGGGGTATAGTATTTTAGTCCGGGCCGCACACTGCGTCAGGGTGGCGGGCTCCAGTTGAATTTTTTGGGCCCTCCATATGCTGTCCATCGCACAGTACTTTTGTACTACGTGCGACAACTCCGTGAAACTCTGTATGTGGCGACGGTCGAGGGCATTCAATATCCCTTCGTATGTACAATTATGGTGGAAGACCAAAACTACGTCGTCGTCTGGGCAGTCCTTGATCCTCTTTTTAACAAGCAGGAATCTGGCCCAAAAGTGGTGGAACGATTCCGGGGGCTGCTGCCGCACATACATCAGGTCGTATATATCTGGAGGACCGGAGTTGCTTGGAGAGTATAGATTGTGGTGAGTGGGTGGACTAAATTTTGTATCATGTCCCACGTCCGTGTTCGGAGCTGGTATGGCTTCTGAAGTAACCGGTTCGGGTCCTGTTAAGCGCAAAGGCTCTTGCGATCTTACACCCGAACCAGAGACTGGCGGGAGTAAAGTCCCTTCCGAAGGGGAAGTATCCGGCTCAGGGGGTTCGGGGACCTGAACATACTTGGTCCTCAATATGGGGAGGGAAGTGTCAGTGGCCGACTCCTCGACGATTGCCACGAAGTGGGTGATCGGTGGGTGATTAATTTTCCTCTGGTCGGGTTTGAGCCCAATCCGATCATAGTCTGTTGAGACCCCCAGGGCGGCGATGTCGTCTGGCAGTTCGTTTAAGGACGAAACATCTGCCAGATCCAATTTTTCAGAGTACTTGGGCCAATGCGAGGACGATGTCCGGCAGCCATGAGAAGAGTTGCGGGCTCGATGGCCGCGCAGGCCCTTATGGTAAGACCGCCGAACCAGAGGGTCTGCCCCGAAGCCAGGCACCCTCTGGAAGTGATATTGTCGTTGATGACTAGGCGAGCCATGGATCGCTTTTGCCGACAACACAGTGGAGCTCTCAATGAAAGCACCAATGTCGGTGTCAAAACCGGCAGATCTCGAGTAGGGGGCCCAAGCTGTGCGTCTAGAGATCGATGGTAACTGGGAGTCAGGGGACACGATGTTTACCCAGGTTCGGGCCCTCTTAATGGAGGTAAAACCCTACTCCTTCTTGATTATATTCGATGAGTATGAAGATTACAAGAGTTGATCTACCTCGAGATAGTAATGGCTAACCCTAGATGTCTAGCCTATGAGAATTCCGATGATGATGATAAGTTGCCCTCCACATACTAACCCCTCCAGTTTATATACACACCGGAGGGGGTCTAGGGTTTGTACAAGGTCGTTTTATCAGGGAAGGAAACCTCCGGACTCTATTCTTGCCGTCCACGTATTCAGAAGTCCCATCCGGACACGGTAGATGATCTTCAGCTTGATCCTGTACGGCCCATGCAACCTGGCCCATACTCCTAGGCCAGACATCTGAGGACCCCCGAATCCAGGACTCCCTCACTCACTTAAGAACTAAACACATGGTTGTGTGTTTTTGGTTAAGATGTTCAATATGAACAATCACTCCCATTTCGGTTGATCTAATTGGGACGCTCTATGGAAGGCATATGATTTGATGAGGCTATGCAAATAACATTTGATATTCGTCCCGAAGAACATGATGATGATAAATCGATATCTGGGTGGATGCGGATATGCCTCCAGTTTTGCCTAAATGTGAGTTTGTCAAACTAATTTGTTAAGTTAATTAATTTATAATGTTGATGTAAAAATATTTGGTGTTCATCAGTACTAAACATCTTTATTTATAATTGTTAGCTTATTTCTTATCTTCCAAAAATACTTGGAAGGCTGTAGATAGGACATACTACAACTATGACTCCGAGCTTAATTGTGGGGAGAAAGGTTATCTTGTCTCATTCATAGATGATGGTGTGGCCTTTAAAACCAATCATTCTATCCTCCCAATTTTTTCTGGATACGTGCCACTAGTCCATAAATTCCATGATGGTAACTTCATTGCCAAAAAGTTGGTAAGATTTTGTTAATGATGTATCTTTATTGCATACATTCTTCTTAAGTATATAAACTACATCGCTAACTATATATGTTACTATTATGTTTTTCAATAGAGGCTCCCGAAGGAGGTTGTGCCTTTACATGCTGTTTACCGAAGGTTATATGCATATTGTTAGCTTACGACCAACTCCTTCGAAGGCTTACTATACTACATACTCGATTTCTTCAAATGATGGAAGGTTGAAAATCAAAGAATGGAGAAAAGTGACGAATGCGCACACGCAACTAATTGGAGACAACATGAATGTGGGCAAGCCACAAGCTGGAGATAGATTTATCTCCATTCTCCATTATGGTGATGGACCGATTTATCTCTTTTATGGTATTTTACCTAGGAGAGAGGAGTAGGTCCTAGCTATTAAGAACAATTAGTTAGTGTTGATTATGACTATGATGATGATGATGATGAAAAATTAGTTGGTGTTGATTATGACTATGATGATGACGAGAAAGTAGTTATCATGGACGAAAATGATGATGATGAGGAGTTGTTATATGACAATGATGTATTACGATGATAAGTTGTTAATGATATTATGATGATGATGATTATGATGAGTTATTATATCATTGGGTGAAAGAACCGCGGATTAGTTTCAAGTGGATGGATCCAAAGTGACCAAGTCATGCTAGTGGATGGATCCAAAGTGACCAAGTCATGCTAATCCATGACTTGGTCACGACTTGGTCACTTTGGATCCATCCACTTGAAACTAATCAAAGGTTCTTTCACCCAATGATGTAATAACTCACTATGATGTAAAAACAATATCTAAATTGCTATTGTATGAAAACTTGTATAATGGTGTATGAATACGACATAAAACAAAAAGGAAATAGAATACGTAATAATAGTAGTAGCACGGGTAGAGAGGCGCGCTGCTACTAACTACCAGCAGCGCGTTCTCCCAAAAGCGCTACTGCTAAGTTGGTATATCAGTAGAGCGGTCAGACACGCGCTACTGCTACCCTTTAGCTGTAGCGCCGTATCAGTAGCGCAGTACCCCGCGCTACTGCTATACCTAAAACCGGCGCTACTGCTAGGCTTTTCCCTAGTAGTGTGTGGTCCAGCAGCTGCAAATGATACAACTTGGCATTCATGCGACACGCCGAAGATATCTGGATTTTTGGCAAGAACCGCCGGAAGACCCAGTCACCGAAGGTAAAAGATCGATTAGAGTGCTTGCAGTCCAAGAAATCATTCATCCGCTGTTGAGCTCGGTGCAGATGTTGTCGGAGCAGCATGGTCTCTAGGCAATGATCCTAAACTCATACTTGTAAATCTAGTACCACTGCCACTGATTCCTGGAGATGCCGAAGTGGTGCGGCTGGTGACCATATAGCACAAGAAACGGTGTCGTCTTGATAGCCAAGTAGTATGATATATTGTACCAGAACTTAACTAGATGAATCCATTAACTTCACTTGCTCGGGTACGAACTGATGAAACATCTAATGTAGGTCTCCAAAATTGATTGACGTGTGGCCTGGTCGAAGCCCTAGCTGGTGGTCCCTGATTGGCCTAACAGGCCTCCATAGAACACGTGGAACATGTCGTCTTTGCCTGCATACGCGACCACGAAGTCGCAGATAACATTGAGGGAGTGAATCATGTTTCCGTTGAGATAATGTGAGGCAATGGCATGGAAGAACTTCATGTTTTCGTTTCCCTCGCGGATGGACTTCAGTTTTCCTCTTTGTTTTCACCTCACCATGGCTTGCTTGTAGGAGAGAGCCAACGTCTCCCAAGCCTTGCGGCGCAAGGCAATTTCATCACCTGAAAGAGGATGGGGTTCGTTGGTAATTTGAAATTGAAATGTTTTCGGTGTCCAAAATCTAGCTAAATTTACTCATTTTGTGGAAGGTGCTCGCCTATGTCGAATTTGGGTGCCTAGTCGGTTTCTTATTCTAATTACATCATCTAATTGCAACTATAATCTGATCCGATCTAATTTCTTTGTAGATTCCACATCCACACGACAACACAACACATCAATCACATTTCTTCATCGGTATCAACTTTAGTAAAATTGGATGATGATGATGATGATGCATGTACCTCATTCTTGTAAAGCAACATTACTGAGACAACTAGAAACAAAGACTAGAAGTTCATGAGCTGGATAGTTTGATCAAGTAAAACATACAAGTTTACTATACGTTACATGAGACCCGTAATACATTTAGTTCAATTGTAATCCATATACATGAACACGTCTGTTTACAAGTATAAATAATTTACGACATGAACTAGATTACACGAGTATTGAAAGAAAATTAGATGGGCACTCCTCGCCGTTTCCTCCCGGGATGTAAAGCACTACCTTCACTTGTGTCCTCAGCATGACTTGTAACAAAGCGGGCAAATGTGTTGCGAGGGGGTATCCTTGATTCCCATGAAATTAGAACGAAATCTTTTTTGGGCCTAACGCTAGGATCAGCTAGAAATTCCCCCAATGTCACACTTGGTGATTCCTCCTTGATTGAAGCATTAATTGTATAACGTCTCATGCTAAGTGGGTGTAAAACAAAGTCCGTTATGTCCACTGGGTGGCCTTGTTCTAGAAGCGTGCTTGGGTGCAGGCCATATATGGAGATATTTCTTTTAACATATCTTATTCCCCTGTCCAATATGCAACGCCAGAACTGAACATCGAGGTTCCTTCTCAAGACATCTGCGTACATATTTGTTGCAACAAGTGCGCCTTGCATAGTGTGCAACTCCTTGGCAAACCCATCTGCTATTTTTACTAGTTGTGGATGTTCTATGGGATCTATGCTCCCGAACGCCAGTGTCTTGAAAAGATATCTCAACTCATCATAAGATAAAACACTTAGAAAAATAGGTTGCACTGATCCAAACCGGGCTAATCTTGTAAGTTTACTTATGATGATGATTCTGCTTCCTCTGCTGACTCTTATGAGAAAGGAGTGAAACCTTTTCCATTCATCGTCATCCACATCAGAAGCAAACTCAATAACTACCAACATCATCCCAAACATGCTCCTTCCGTGGTCAAGTATCGTCATGTGGTTGTTTCCATTCAAGTGCAAAATAGAGGAGAAGCGTGAGCGAACCCTCTCGTTGCCACACACATGAGCAACCAATGTTTTCTTCCCAACTCCAACACCACCTATGACCGGAAGAACTGCTAGTGCATGATCACCAGGAGGGTTGTTGTGCTCCAACAAGAAGGTCAAGAGCTTTTGCTTTTCGGCGTGTCGGCCGAACATGAAGTTGGTGGTGTAAAGATAAACATCATATAGCCTACGAGACATGCGCTCACATCCACTCAGAAGCACAACAAATTCTGCCATGTGAGCAACAACAATTTCCAAGCTTTCCAAGGCACCATCTGACTCGAGGCGCATGGCCTTGTCATCATTCTCACTATATGTTCGAGAACGCTTGAAAGGAATAGCTAAATACAAGCTTCTACTAGATGACTCGTTGACGCTAACCTTGTCAAAGCCTACATTGTCATGAAAGGATTTGTACCTCAAGGTGTCCAGCACGCGGTATCCTTTGTACATGGCCTCTGAGAGCATCTTGAGTTGCAATAACATCCCAGAGTTGGTTATGTACCGCCCATCCGCCTCCTCCATGATGATGCTGACTCTCATCAGGAGGTGCTGCAATCTCTCCCTCACCTTCTCCTCGGATTCGGCATGGTTCAAGGAGGATTGGTACTTGTTCTTCAGGAAGGAGATGAAACGGCTCACTAGTTCACCAGTGACTACAGATATGGCAGCTTCCATAGCAAGCAGGAAGACGATCAATGAGGAAAGCAGCTGGTTGATGGCTATGGAGTCTGGACAAGTTAACAAGCCTCTGCCAAGTCTTGGAGATTTTCGTCCCACAATAGAGAAGTCTCCAAACAATTGGCTGTGACGAGTTCGAGGGTGGGTGATACACGGCTGCTAACATGTGTCCTTATAAACTACATGTCGTTGTATTGTATAATGGTCTAGTACCCCATGGAGTACAAAAGTTGCTCTACTAGTAAAAACATATGAGAATGACAAGCCAACTGCCCAAGTGACACGAAAAACACTGGCTTGTGGTTTTAGTATTCACAGTAGGTAGGTCCAAATTAATATTGTTCCATACCAACTTGTAAATTTTAATTATCATTTTATATGTGTGCTCTACTCTAGAAAAGTTTGATGGTCGAAATTTTTTGGATCGAATTCCGATCTTGGAAGCAAAATAGGATTTCATTGTGTATTACAACACTTGAACAACAAGAAACCATAATAGCTAGATCGACTTCTTAGCTTAATTAGCTCTCCATGTTCATGCTTAATCTCTCCACCATAAGAACGCCAAGAGCGTTAAGAGCTCCCGCAGGTCGGTCTTGAGCAGCGAGTTGGACGGCTCCCTCCCTCTGTAACTTGACAGTCGGGACAATCGCCATGGTCTACTGCAAAGAATTCGTTTTTCATCTGCGCCTCGAGTTGTCAAGTATAGTGTTCCCTCTGTTCCTAAATATAAGATGTTTTTGCAGTTTAAGAAACAGAGGATAATACACTATTCACTAGTTATTCACTTGAACGAGCAAAGGTTTTAGATACTTCCACTTTCTCTCTCCGCCTTGTCTGATTGGAGTCAAAATACTATTGAAAGGTTGCCTGATATGTGAAAATATTCTGAGTACTTCCGAGCGAAAAATTGTTGATGCAGATCCAATCTAGTGGCCGGCTGCAAGTGGACTTTACAATGTTTCAGGTAATTCAGAACCTATAGATTTGGATCGATGCTGTATGTTTGCAAAAGAGATGAAAAAGAGTGCCTGAAAGTTCGACTGCAGGCAAATTAATTCAAACACACTCAGATCATGCCCTTGTGCCCAGATCGCTTCACTTTAATTAAACTTTACCACCTGTTTTCTGCAACCGGAGGTTGGTGAAGACTACACACTGACCACTGATCTCATTCAGTTTTGGCTATTGTCATTGAAAAAAAGGAGAAGGGCGCACCGTTGTAGAGCTCACCGGTGTCAGGCCTGCATATTCAGTTTCAGTGTCATTCTTCGTCAGTTAACGTGCGGCTGATGTTCAAGATGTTCCGGAGATCTGACGGCTCGCGTGGCTCGCCTACTTCGCCGAAGCATTATTTACTTTTACAATAAAAGTTCATTGCCGCCCTGTATCGTTTCACTGTTGCCAGCAGAGCATATAAGCATGCCACTCTATTGGTTCAAAAAATAATAATAATAAGCATGCCACTCTGTCTGTAAGGAGCATCGATTATCCAGAGATTCTCTACCAAACACAAACATATATCTTACTCCTTCCGTTCCTAAATAAATGTCTTTAATAGATTTCAATATAAAGTACATATGGATGTATATAGATATATTTTAGAGTATAGATTCACTTATTTTGCTCCGTATGTAGTCCATATTGAAATCTCTAAAAAGAATATATTTAGGAACGGAGGGAGAGTAATACAAACCCTAGAAGGGGGGCTACTTTCCCTTTTCTTCCTGTGAGATCCGTGTTGATCTACATCGTAATTCCTTCTCGATTCCAACTAGGGTGTGGCAATTTTTTTTTTTAAGATGAGGGGCGACAGAGGGGGCGACGGAAAGGGCGCCGAGGGTGCCCGACCGGTGATCGCCGGATCTGCGAGCTCGGGAGCCGCGGCTAGACCTCTTGTCGGCGGCCGCTTTTGGGCGTTGGTCGGTTCCGACGAGGAGGATGCCGACGGGGAGGAAGATCCGGAGGTCACTCCACCAACGCCAACTCCTTCGGACCTCTTCTGCGAGTTCTTCCATGCGGGCTACGACGAGGACGAGGTAGCCTCGACGGTGGATCGGGTCTTGCCAGTGGAGGATCAGGCAAGGGTTGGCCTTCATGCGAGCGAGAGGACGGAGATGGTTAGACGCGTGGTGCATCGGCGAACGGCGGCGACGGCACTCCGGCCATGGAAGGGCCCCCTTCCCAAGGTTAGTCTACCAAACCTTACGCTTCTCGATATGATTCATCCGGATTCATGGATCCAAGTCAAAAGGAAGAAGAGGCCGACCCGTCCGGGCTGTGTGCCGGCGGTGGCCGTGGCGAGATCGCCGGCGAGACATGGCAGCGAGATCTCGCAGATGCGAGAGGATCGTTTGAATTTTCTGTTGGGCCGAACGGTCGGTGGGCCGGCTCTGAGTGAGCCGGGCCCTGTACTTCGTGGGCCTGGGTCAATTGGGTATGAGGCCCAGATTGACCAGGAGCCTACGGTGGTTCAGGTTGAGCGTGTTTGCCCGATCGACGTAGAGGCTCAGGGTCTTCGTGCGACGGGACCTAGGGTTCTACGACGCTCAACGAGGCCGCGCTTCTGTGATCGAGGGGCGAGCCGTGCTCGCCGGATTCCCTCGCTCCGTAGCATGGCGGGCGGAGGACCGCCGCCGGCCAAAACCAGCAGCCAGGTTGGCGCGACGGGCGGCGTCGGGCGCGGAGGTCCGCCGGTGCCGGCAGGTGGCGGCCGCGGTGGTGCTCCCGCAGCGCTGGGCGCAGGACGGGGACGTGCTGGCGCGCAGCCCGGTGTTGGGCGCGCGGCCACCCCCACGCTGCCCGGCCAGACGGCTCCGGGAGTGATCGGCAACCGACCTCCGCTGCATGGGGCCTTTCCCAGGACCGGCGCTGCAGGACGCGGGACACCGCCGACGGGGAATAGATTTCCCGGGCCTGCCGGAGGTCGTGGTGACCTTCGGCCGCCGGCGCCTCCTCCCACGGCTGCTGCAGGGTGCGGCAACCCAACGGCGAGGCAGTCTACAATGGGCGGGCAGCTCCGTCCCACGTCGGTTCAGACCGGAGCTAGGCCGCCTCTTTTTGTGGCTCGACAGTTGCAGAACGCGGCAGTTCCGGTCCTGGAACAGGCGCAGTTTCAGGACGCTTCGGCAGCGGGGGGAGCATCGGAGGTGCCTCGAGGAAAGTGGGGAGATGATGGGCTTAACGCCTACGGGGACGGACAACACCGGGGGTCCTCGTCCACAGGTGGTGGGCGGGGATATGCTTGGCAGAGTGATGGCTCCACAGAGAGACCCTTCCTGGGGCCGACGGGAGGCTTCGTCGAAGGGGCATCAGGACCGGCCAACAGAAACCGCGGTGGTTTCCGGGTGGCCGAGGTGATCGCTACCGCCCAAGACAGCATCCAGTGGTTGTGGATCAGACAGCGGTTGTTGAGGGCACTCAGGAGATGGCCATAGAGGTGGCTACGGCTACGGCTGAGGTGGTTGCTTCGGATGAGGTCGTGTCGGTGGAGGGCTCCGACAGGACCGAGCTGGACCGGGTGGCTAAGTATGCTCGCAAGAAAGAAAAAATGCTTTGCTATCGTTGTGGAAATAAGGGTCACTTCATTGCTGAGTGTGAGGCGGTCTTATGCGACAGGTGTGGTAAGCCAGATAATGCCTCTGGGGAATGTCCGCTTATGAGGGAGCAGCTACCCAATCTTATGATGTATGATGTGTTTTGTTCTGAGCTTACTTTCTTTGAGTCTCCGGTCGAGAGGGAAGTTACTGATGAGGTGCGCAGTGTGACCACGGGGATTGTTAAAGTGACTAAAGGAGAAGTCTCTGACGTCCAGATTGTGCAGCGGCTGCGGGAGCTGGCACCGGGCGACTTCCTCTGGGAGCTGGTCAGTCTTGAGCCTAACGCTTTCAGAGTGGAGTTCCCTTCGGTAGAGGATTTGCAGAGGTTACTCGGTTTTGGGATGTGTAGGGTGCCAGGCACGGAGGGCATTCTTGAGTTTCATGAGTGGAAATTGACTGAGCCCCAGGGAAAGCCACTAACCCAGGCCTGGTTACGTTTTTCGGGAGCTCCTCACAGACCTATGCAGGATGCCAGGGTGGTGGCTAGTCTGGTTGTTCTGGTTGGAAAGCCAGAACGTGTTGATATGGTCTTCACCAGAGCTCAGGGGGTGGCTCGCATTCTTGTCAGCATTTTGGATATTGAATTTGTTCCTGATATGGTGAAGTGGGCTTATCGAGGTCAGGTGTATAACATTCAGATTGAGTTTGAGGATGACAGTTTGTTTGGTGAGGCACCTGCTGCTGGCGATGTTGACATGCACGAGGGTGATGATGGCATGGGGCGCAAGGAGCCTGAGCTTGCTGATTCTGGTCGAGAGGAGGACAGACCGGGGTCTGTGGCTAAGACCACTGGCGAGCCGACCGCACCATCAGCTTCTGTACCATCGACCACTTTGCGATTTGGGTCTTTTCAGCCTTCGTCTGCACCTCCGAGATTATGGAGTGAGCGGGTGGAGTCTCCTGAGGAGTTTGAGTGCTCCTTACCTGAGTTGGATCTAGATGACCAGAGTGTCCAGGGTCGGGGAGTGGAGGGAGGTTCGGAGATAGCGCTATCGCCTCCCTCACAGACTCCTGTGACGATGGAGATACAGGTGACTTCGAGCGTGGTGGGATTAAGGCAGGAGGCCTTGGCCCATCACCTTTCTACCGCTCAGGTCGGGTCTCCTGAGAGGAGGTGCCCTCTGAGCGCTCTAGAGCTTGTCCGGAGCAGGTGGCGCAGGTGGCGCTTCCTGCGACGGCGTTAGCCATATCCGGGGGAGGTTGTATGGGGCAGGAGGCCCCACACACCTCCCTTTCGACTTCGATGGAGGCGGCTGCGACTGTCGTGCTTGGCGGGAGTCCGGGGAAGGTGTCCCCGGTCCTTCCGTCCTCCTCAGCGGTCGGGATGGTGGCTCCCACCGCCCTGAGGGGTGCGGCCGAGGGGGCGGTTGGTCAGGCGGCGCCGGCTTTGACTTCACCTGGCCGGCTGACCGCCGGCGTCCGGAGTATTCCCTCTCGACCTTCTGCGACTACTGCTTCTCGAGAGGAGGTTATTGCTTTCGGCGGAATCCCTGATCCGGTTTCTGAGGGACGACGGATGAGTTCCCGTCTCCAGGACCAACCGGAGGTTGATGACATGCAGCAGAGGTGCGCAATGAGAGCGGCCAAGCTTCGTGACATTGAGGTCACTACTGGTATGTCAGTCAATTTATCCAATTCTATTATGCATTTCTCTACGGATGAGATTATTCATAATGCTACTCAAGTAGGGGTTTCGCTAGGAAATAATAATTATGAAATCTCCAACTCGGTTAATGATCTTCTAGATTTGGAAGCGGAACGCGCCCTAGAAACCATTCGCAACCTAGCGGCAGTAAAGCCTATGAATGATGCGGAGATTGATGCGTTGGGGGTGAGAGTGTTAGACAATTTGTGTGCGGACCTTGCTCCAACCTCAATTGAGTCTGATGAGGACGAGGTTAGTATTGATGTTGGGGATCGTCAATCTCCGGTTCCGCCGCCTGGTTATGAGGACCGGCCGGTCGACTCTGAAAAACCTAAACGTAAGTGGAAGCGGAAGGTGTATCCAGCATCCGCTGTACGTAGAAGTGCTAGGATTCGTACGGCCAAAAAATTTCATGATGAACTATGAAAGGACTTTTTTGGAATAGCAGAGGTCTTAAGGACTTGGCTAAAAGAAGGTTTCTCGCTGAGGAGACTCTAGAGCGCCGACTAGATTTCGTTGCTCTCTCCGAAACTGGAAGAGATAATTTTGCTCCTCAGTTTTTAGCTTCTCTTGTCGGTGGTATCGATTTTGACTGGCATTGCCTGCCTTCGCGTGGACGATCAGGAGGTATCTTACTGGGAGTGAGATGCGACTCTCTTGAGGTCCGGAGTGTGGTGATGGGCGACTTTGCGGTTAAGTTTCGGGTTAGGTCAAAAGTTGATGGATTCGACTGGGCTTTAGTGGTGGTTTACGGAGCTGCACAACCGGAGTTTAAACCGGAATTTCTTGCGGATCTTGTTCGAATTTGTGGATCCGAACAGCTCCCAATGCTGGTCGGGGGTGATTTCAATATCATTCGAAGGAGAGAGGAGAAGAACAATGATAACTTCGACGGGAGATGGTCGTTTATGTTCAACACCATCATCGAGAGCTTGGATCTGAGGGAGATAGAGCTTTCTAGCAGAAAGTTTACCTGGGCTAATGCTCTGCCAAACCCAACATATGAAAAGCTTGATCGTGTTCTGGCCAGCGTAGAGTGGGAACAGAAATTCCCTCTGGTTACGGTACAAGCTTTAACGAGAGGGATATCCGATCACACACCACTGTTTGTGGACTCCGGGGAGTCCAATTATGTGGGAAACAAGAATACTTTCTCATTCGAGATGGGCTGGTTCGAACGTGAAGGTTTCTTAGACCTCGTTGCCAGGGAATGGGATAAGGGGGTGGAGGTAGGACGGCGGTTGAACGTTGGCAGAACAAAATAAGGCACTTGAGAAGTTTCTTACGAGGGTGGGCTAAGCACCTAAGTGGGGCTTATAAGATCGAAAAGGATAGACTCCTTGCTCTTACTCAGGCCCTAGATTCAAAAGCCGAATCTTCGATTTTGCTACCTGCTGAGCTCCAGGTTAAGAACGAGGCTGAGAAGAGGTTGAAAGAACTTCTCCGCGAGGAAGAGTTGAAGTGGGCGTTGCGCGCTAAGGTCCGCAAAGTAGTCCAAGGGGATGCCAATACTCAATTCTTTCACCTGATTGCGAATGGCAAGCACCGTAAGAAGCGTATATTCCAGCTTGAGCAAGATGAAGGCACTATTATTGGGCAGGATAATCTCAAAACATACATCATTGAGTATTATAAACAGCTATTCGGACCGCCGGAGGTTAATTCCGTGTCCTTGGATGAGTCTAGGACTGACGATGTTCCTCAGCTCTCGGTAGCCGATAATGAGATTTTGCTGGCCCCATTTACGGAGAAGGAGGTGTTTGATGCTATTGCACAAATGAAAAATAATAAGGCTCCCGGACCGGATGGGTTTCCGGCTGAGTTCTATAAAAAGTGCTGGCACATTATTAAGGGGGATTTGTTACCTATGTTTAACGATCTTTTCTCGGGACAGCTTCATTTGTTTCACTTGAATTTTGGAACTATCACACTACTCCCTAAGAGAATGGAGGCTGTGCGCATTGAGCATTTCAGGCCGATTTGCCTACTCAATGTTAGTTTCAAAATTTTCACCAAGGTTGGGACGTACAGGCTCTCACAGATTGCGCTTTCTGTTGTGCAACAGTCCCAAACTGCTTTTATGCCGGACAGAAACATCCTTGAAGGGGTGGTTGTCCTGCATGAAACGCTCCATGAAATTCATTCTAAAAAATTAGATGGAGTAATTTTTAAGGTGGATTTCGAAAAGGCGTATGATAAGGTTAAGTGGCCATTCCTGCAGCAGGCATTGCGTATGAAAGGTTTTGATGAGGCCTGGCGCCACCAGGTGGAGTCTTTTACGCAAAAAGGGAGTGTTGGTATTAAAGTAAATGACGATATAGGTCACTACTTCCAAACTCACAAGGGCCTCAGGCAAGGAGATCCAATGTCCCCTATCTTGTTTAACATTGTGGTGGATATGTTAGCAATTTTGATAGGAAGGGCGAAGGACAATGGACAAGTGGGTGGCCTAGTACCTCATCTGGTTGATGGAGGTGTATCTATCCTTCAATACGCCGATGATACAATCATCTTTATGGAGCATGATTTGGCCACGGCGAGAAATATGAAGCTGTTACTATGCCTCTTTGAACAATTATCGGGGTTGAAGATCAATTTCCATAAGAGCGAGTTGTTCTGCTTTGGGAGAGCCAAAGACGAACAAGAGTCTTATAGGCAATTGTTTGGGTGCGAGTTGGGAAGTTTACCTTTCTCCTACCTTGGCATTCCGATACATCATCGTAGGCTAACTAACAGAGAGTGGAAGGGTATCGAGGATCGATTTGAGAAGAAATTGAGCTGCTGGAAGGGTAAGCTCATGTCATACGGTGGCCGGTTAATCTTGATTAACTCGGTGCTCACAAGTATGCCTATGTTCCTCTTATCTTTCTTTGAGGTTCCAGTGGGTGTTAGGAAAAGACTGGACTTCTATCGATCACGTTTCTTTTGGCAGGGTGATGAGCACAACAGAAAATACCGTCTTGCTAAGTGGGACATTATATGTCGACCCAAAGACCAAGGTGGGCTTGGGATTGAGAATCTAGAAGTTAAGAACAGATGCCTTCTTAGTAAGTGGTGGTGGAAGCTAGCGTCCGGCTCTGAAGCAATGTGGGCGCAAATTATTCGCAGCAAGTACCTCCAGACTAGAACGCTATCACAGGTATCAGTTAGGCCGACTGATTCGCCTTTCTGGAAGGGACTAATGAAAGTCAAAGTATTACTGTTTAATAGGACAAAAGTGGTCCTTGGAAATGGTGCTACTACACGTTTCTGGGAGGATTCTTGGCTGGGAGACTCTCCCTTGGCTATTCAATATCCGTCTTTATATCGTATTGCCCAACGACGTGAGGTGTTCGTGGCGACGGTATTTCAGACTATCCCCCTTAATATTCAGTTTAGACGGTCGTTAGTGGGCAATCGCTGGGAGGTTTGGCTCCAGTTAGTTAGGAGACTAATGGAGGTACAACTTTCTGACCAACCTGATGTATTACGCTGGAAGTTGACCAAAACTGGAGTATTTACAGTGAGGTCAATGTATCTTGATGTTATTAACTCAAGTTCCATTCCAATGTCCAAAAAGGTATGGGATGTCAAAGTTCCTTTGAAAATAAAAGTGTTTATGTGGTTTGTTCATAAACAAGTCATTCTCACAAAGGACAATTTGATAAAGCGTAATTGGACAGGAGCTACTAGGTGTAGCTTCTGTGATCGGGATGAGACAATTAAACATCTCTTTTTTGATTGCCCGCTAGCTAAGGTTCTATGGCAGACGGTGCACATTGCTTTTAATATTACTCCACCCACTACGGTCAATGCCTTATTTGGGACTTGGCTTAATGGGATTGATTCCGCATTAGCAAGGCATATTCGGGTGGGAGTTTGTGCGTTGATGTGGACCATCTGGTTGTGCAGAAATGATCTGGTTTTTAACAGAACATCACGAATTCATTTTTTGCAGGTTCTATTCCGAGCTACGGCTTTGATCCGTTCATGGTCATTACTCACTCCGATGGAGGCCAGGGAGCATTTGGTTACTGGGTCTATCCGATGGGAGATGGTTGCTCGGGTTATCTTCAACCGGTTTGGATGGCGGTCATGTAATAGGATAGGCAATTAGTTTTCCTATCTTCTTTAGCCAGCCGGTTGTGGCATTTTATTTCTGGCTAGTCTGTGTTTCTAGCCTTATGCGGTCGTTTTTGGGCTGCATTCCCTTTGTTTGTTTTTGAGACTATGGAACCTTGTATGCATGATTTGCTGTTTTGATTAATAAGAGGGCCGTATGCATCATTCTTGATGCAGAGGCCGGGGTACCCCCCCTTTTCAAAAAAAAACTAGGGTGTGGCAATTGGTATCATGAGCAAAAAATTTCCCTTGGCAGCGTGAATCAATTGGTGAAGCAACAGTGACCTCCCTCATTTCCCTCCCCTTTTCCAGCAGCAGCAGCAGTGGGGGCGTTGGCGGCAGTGTTTGGGACGGAGCAGGTGGCGGCGACTCAAGAGGCGCTTGTGGTGGTAGATATATTCGACGGAAATTCATTCAAAAACTTATATTCGAGGGCAACTCGCTAAGCAAGACTGGTTGTTTGAGCACCTTGCTCTCTTAGTAGAATCCTAGGTCGAGCGGTGCGTGGTGTTGTACGGCAGCGATTTTGGAGGCGGCGGCAGGGTCGAGTCTTCAGATCGGTCCCCCAATCCATTCAGAGCTAAAATTCCTCTCCTAACCACTCGATCAGAATGGGGCTCTCGATACCTAGCCTTGATGACGGCGAAGTGACGGATCTTCTCGTGGTGAAAGGTGAGGCCCCGCAAACCTGAGAAGAAACAGCCGAGTTACATGGTGACGTGGCAGAATTGCGCAAGGATGTCCAGGCCATCGATCTGAAACAAGACACGATGGTTCTGTGATGAATGGGGTTCAGAATATTGTTTCGGTCCTTAATTCTCAGTTATCACCACGGTTTTGGGTACCGCCCGAGAAAAAGGGTACCGGGCGGATACCAAGTTTCTCGCTGCCCCACGAGAAAGATGGATGCCGAGGAAAAAATTCCGATTTTTTTGAATTTTTACGTTCAATGTTTAGTGAAATAGAGGAGCATCTTAATAATATCATTAAATTTAGCTCTGGTGCGGTGGTAACCATGTACTTACTTCACTTAGATGACATGGGTTCGATTCCCCTTAGATATGCAACATTTTTTGTCTATTTTTCCCTGAGATACTATAAGTTCTTTGTGTAGAACCAGCTTAGGGTCTATCTATATCTAGTTTAAAAAAATTGCATTCAAAATTTAAAAATAAATTTCGTCTGAAATATATTCGGTATTTCTCGGTAACCGTGGTAAGATAGAATCTCGCCCCCCCCCCCCCCCCACACACACACACAAGAAAATTCCTCCATTCGGAATCCAAAACCTTGGTTAGCACCCATGGTAGATGTGCTGAAATCTCTGGACACTAGTGATACATCCACCGGGATTTCACAACTTTCAACCACCAATTGCTCACCAGAATTGGGATGACTTTCACCGACAGTACGAGCAAGAGATAAGCGCCAAATTTCTCAAGAATATCACTAAGGGACCGCGCCTGGACTTCCATTGAGGGCTCAAACCCAGCGGGGTGGGCCAGACAGTGCAATAAGTACTTCCAGATGGCAGGTGCACCGGCAGAATACAAATTGAACCTCTCATGGTTATATGTAATTGGAAAAGCAGACATTTGGCTTAACTTAAAGAAACAACTGACATTGGCTCAATATTGTGAAGAGATTCTACACAGATCTTTGGCCTCCAGATCCAATGACCTCACCCAGATTTAACACACTGAAACAGGGCGCGTCAACTGTTTTAGAGTACACCAATCAGTTTGAGGAACTCATTGTCGATATTCAAGAAGAAAGCCCTATAATGGATGAAACTTAGTTTATAAGATTTTACGTTCATGGTCTCCGCTCAAGTGAGACCCTTGAGGCCTATTTATCTCACTGAAGTTTATTGGCTAGATGTTGACTTAGAGCAAGGGTCACCATCAAACAAACCCTTCCAAACATATACTACTGGTGCCAAGAGCTCTAGTATGTTCCCGAAATCCAACACTACAGTTTTAGAAAAGGCCACTGTATATAAAACTCATGTAGTTACTCAGACAAATGTTGGAGGTGTGGTCACGCATGGTTTCATGGCCACAGATGTGAACTAGCTCCTGCACTAAATATCTTAACTAAAGAATACCCCGCAGACTAGCACAAGGAACAAGAAGAACATAATAACACCGATCAAGCACAAACTTAAGAGCATTGCATGATAATATCATTTCTATTATGGTTTTCATTGGGGGGGGGGGGGGACTATTGTCTTAGTGGATTCAGGCAACAATTCTACTTTTATAAACCTTCAGTTTTCTCTTCAAACATCTCGCACAATTTTAAAAGATAAAACAAGAGCAGTCATTATGCGCCCACCTCGGGAACCTTCCCGACTCTGTTTTCCTCCCATTCTGCTTGTTTCCCAAGATAAAAAATCTTCATATACCCCCCAAACGTATTGAC
Source organism: Triticum timopheevii (assembly GCA_963921465.1). Taxonomy (NCBI): domain Eukaryota; kingdom Viridiplantae; phylum Streptophyta; class Magnoliopsida; order Poales; family Poaceae; genus Triticum; species Triticum timopheevii. The sequence continues at coordinate 12,563,791 of OY997264.1, read as the reverse complement.
CTGCGTATCACAAAGAAATCTTCTGTTCTTCTTTTTCTTGCTGTTTTCTGGCAGATCTGAAAATATGTCATTTCAAGATTCATAGGAAGAGAGCCCTATTTCCTCTGGACCAAAACATCTTCAAGAAGACTTTTCCCTATAGGAGAACAAGCTTGCGGATGAGAAGGATGAAGACAAATCTATTCCTCCTCGTTTCCTAAAGGAGAACAAGGATGCATTATGCAAGAGGATATCGAAGCTTGAGATGAAGTACGATGTGTTGAAGATAGATAATTTTTACCTCCGATACAAGCTGGAGAAAAAGGATAAGCTCGCTACTATCTCATCAACACCACCTTCATCATCTTCACCCTCAAAGGAACTTGAGTATTGGGCATGGGCACTCCCCTTGGCTTGAGGCATGCTTGGGGGAGGTGCCCCGGTATCGTATCAACACCTCTATCTTTCCTTTTATTTATCTTAGTTCGATCTTTAATTATCTTTTGGTTTAGTTCGATAAAAGATTAGTTCGATCAATTTTCGAGTGCTTGCTTAGTGATCTATCTATCTATGTATCGTGTGCGAGATATATAATAAAGTTTAGTTCAAGTTTTGTTTTCTCTACTTTTATGTTTCAATCAAAATAAAGGAGAGAAAATAAATGAAAAGTTCATAGGTTAATCTAATGGTAAGTAACGACACACATAAGGAAAAGTATATGTAGTAAAATTTATTGGAGATTTACAAACATAGCATTGGTCAACGATGCAATTCATGAAAGAATTAATAAGGGAAGAGAAGATTCACATGCAAATACACTATCTTGAACATCTTTTAAGATTGTGAGCCCCCATCAAAATACTATATGCCAAAATTGTTGACGTTGGACAAGGAAGACAACGTAATGATTTATGCTTGTTCATATCCACATAGAAGTTATATTGTCATGGATCCTTTAACATGTGGTGCTTGCACATTATCTTTTCTAGCAAAAATTTTTGCACTAAGTAGAGATACTACTTGTGCATCCAAAACTCTAAAACCGAAATCTTTTTCGAGAGTCCACCATACCTAACTATGGATTGAGTAAGGTCCTTCAAGTAAGTCGTCATCGGTGCACTAAGGCAATAAAAATTGCTTCTAAATATGTTGGATTATTTCATGTAAGAGAAAATTAAGGGTTGTACGAACTTGTGATGGCAATGAATAAAAGCGACAGACTGCATAATAAAGGTTGAAATCATAAGGGGCAATATAACGTGATGTTCTCTTGCATTAAAGGATTTGGCATACAACCAAAAAGCGCATGGCAACCTCTGCTTCCCTTTGCGAAGGGCCTGTCTTTTACTTTTATGCAAGAGTCAAAGTATTCCTCCCTATTCCCTTTTATTTTCTCTTTTTGCAAGCATCATGTGGTGAGGAAAGATCTAGGCACATATATCCAGTTGAATATGGGTGAGCATGAATTTTTATTTGTGGCACCCTGTCTCAGAGAAATCGGAACGCACCCGTATTCCAGCCCAAAGATCGAGGTGAAGTCTTCTGGAATATGACACTGCTTAGCATAGAACAAACCAGCTCTCTGTTACAACACGAATACGAATACAGGGTCTCCGATATTACAATGAATAACACCGGCACGGCGACTCTACGCCAACCACAGTTGCTCTATGCAAGCAGCATAACAACTCGAGGTAGCGGAACCTCTACTGGCAGCGAAAGAACTATTGGCAGCGGAACAACTATTGGTTGTGGAACAACGAACGATGATGATGGACTCCAATCCGCAGGGACTATGGCTGGAACGTTTATCCTAGCTCGCGAACACAGGAACCACACCAAACAAGCAAGCAATCCAGGCATGACCTGCAAACTGGCATGACATGCCAGGTCAGTACATTGAATGTACTTGCAAGCTCACAATAACCAAAAGCAGTCAAGGCAAACAACAGCATGACATTAGCAGGTTAAAGCAATCATGAGCATGGTGTTGGAAATATGCCCTAGAGGCAATAATAAAAGTATTATTATATTTCCTTGTTCACGATAATTGTCTTTTATTCATGCTATAACTGTATTATTCGGAAATCGTAATACACGTGTGAATACATAGACCACAATATGTCCCTAGTGAGCCTCTAGTTGACTAGCTCGTTGTGATCAACAAATAGTCATGGTTTCCTGGCTATGGACATTGGATGTCGTTGATAACGGGATCACATCATTAGGAGAATGATGTGACGGACAAGACCCAATCCTAAGCATAGCACAAAGATTGTGTAGTTCGTTTGCTAGAGCTTTTCCAATGTCAAGTATCTCTTCCTTAGACCATGAGATCGTGTAACTCCCGGATATCGTAGGAGTGCTTTGGGTGTATCAAACGTCACAACGTAACTGGGTGACTATAAAGGTGCACTACAGGTATCTCCGAAAGTGTCTTTTGGGTTGACACGGATCGAGACTGGGATTTTTCACTCCGTGTAAACGGAGAGGTATCTCTGGGCCCACTCGGTAGGACATCATCATAATGTGCACAATGTGACCAAGGGGTTGATCACGGGATGATGTGTTACGGAACGAGTAAAGAGACTTGCCGGTAACGAGATTGAACAAGGTATCGGCATACCGACGATCGAATCTCGGGCAAGTATAATACCGCTAGACAAAGGGAATTGTATACGGGATCGATTGAGTCCTTGACATCATGGTTCATCCGATGAGATCATAGTGGAACATGTGGGAGCCAACATGGGTATCCAGATCCCGCTGTTGGTTATTGACCGGAGAACGTCTCGGTCATGTCTACATGTCTCCCGAACCCGTAGGGTCTACACACTTAAGGTTCGATGACGCTAGGGTTATAAAGGAAGTTTGTATGTGGTTATCGAATGTTGTTCGGAGTCCCGGATGAGATCCCAACGTCACGAGGAGTTCCGGAATGGTCCGGAGGTAAAGATTTATATATGGAAAGTTGTTGTTCGGGTTCCGGAAAAAGTTCGGTTTTTTTCGGTATTGTACCGGGAAGCTTCCAGAAGGTTCCGGAGGATTCCGGAGGGCTCCGGATGTCCGGAAATTGTTCCACCACGTCCAATACAGCAGAATGGGCTGTAGGGGGGCGCCCTAGCCTTAATGGGCCAGGGGAACCAGCACCCCCAAGGCCCATGCGCATGGGAGAGGGGAAACCCTAAGGGGGAGGGCCTCCACTTGACTTGGGAGGCACTCCTCCCCCCCTTGGCCGCCGCCCCCTCCTCAGATTGGATCTGAGGGGGCCGGCCCCCCTCTCCCTTGCCCTTATATATATGTGGGGGGTGGGAGGGCAGCCGTACCACAAGTTCTGGCGTAGCCCTCCCCCTCTCCCAAGTTCTCTTCTTCTCCCGCGGTGCTTGGCGAAGCCCTGTTGGATTGCCACGCTCCTCCATCACCACCATGCCGTTGTGCTGCTGCTGGACGGAGTCTTCCTCAACCTCTCCCTCTCTCCTTGCTGGATCAAGGCGTGGGAGAAGTCACCGGGCTGTACGTGTGTTGAACGCGGAGGTGCCGTCCGTTCGGCACTAGGATCTCCGGTGATTTGGATCACGACGAGTACGACTCCTTCAACCCCGTTCTCTTGAACGCTTCCGCTTAGCGATCTACAAGGGTATGTAGATGCACTCTCCTTCCCCTCGTTGCTGGTTTCTCCATAGATAGATCTTGGTGACACGTAGGAAAATTTTGAATTTCTGCTACGTTCCCCAATAGTGGCATCATGAGCTAGGTCTATGCGTAGATTCTTTGCACGAGTAGAACACAAAGTAGTTGTGGGCGTTGATTTTGCTCAATATGCTTACCGTTACTAGTCCAATCTTGTTTCGACGGTATTGTGCGATGAAGCGGCCCGGACCGACCTTACACGTACTCTTACGTGAGACAGGTTCCACCGATTGACATGCACTTGGTGCATAAGGTGGCTAGCGGGTGCCAGTCTCTCCCACTTTAGTCAGAACGGATTCGATGAAAAGGGTCCTTATGAAGGGTAAATAGCAATTGACATATCACGTTGTGGTTTTGCGTAGGTAAGAAACGTTCTTGCTAGAAACCCATAGCAGCCACGTAAAACATGCAAACAACAATTAGAGGACGTCTAACTTGTTTTTGCAGGGTATGCTATGTGATGTGATATGGCCAAGAAGAATGTGATGAATGATATGTGATGTATGAGATTGATCATGTTCTTGTAATAGGAATCACGACTTGCATGTCGATGAGTATGACAACCGGCAGGAGCCATAGGAGTTGTCTTAATTTATTGTATGACCTGCGTGTCATTGAACAACGCCATGTAATTACTTTACTTTATTGCTAACCGGTAGCCATAGTAGTAGAAGTAATAGTTGGCGAGACAACTTCATGAAGACACGATGATGGAGATCATGATGATGGAGATCATGGTGTCATGCCGGTGACGATGATGATCATGGAGCCCCGAAGATGGAGATCAAAAGCAGCAAAATGATATTGGCCATATCATGTCACTATTTGATTGCATGTGATGTTTATCATGTTTATGCATCTTGTTTACTTAGAACGACGGTAGTAAATAAGATGATCCCTTGCAACAATTTCAAGAAGTGTTCTCCCCTAACTGTGCACCGTTGCTAAAGTTCGTCGCTTCTAAGCAACACGTAATGATCGGGTGTGATGGATTCTTACGTTCACATACAACGGGTGTAAGACAGATTTACACACGCGAAACACTTAGGGTTAACTTGATGAGCCTAGCATGTACAGACATGGCCTCGGAACACAGAGACCGAAAGGTCGAGCATGAGTCGTATAGTAGATACGATCAACATGAAGATGTTCACCGATGATGACTAGTCCGTCTCACGTGATGATCGGACACGGCCTAGTTGACTCGGATCATGTAATCACTTAGATGACCAGAGGGATGTCTATCTGAGTGGGAGTTCATAAGATGGACTTAATTATCCTGAACATAGTCAAAAGATCTTTGCAAATTATGTCGTAAGCTCGCGCTTTAGTTCCACTGTTTAGATATGTTCCTAGAGAAAATATAGTTGAAAGTTGACAGTAGCGATTATGCGGACAGTAGAAAGCTTATGTCCTTAATGCACCGCTCAGTGTGCTGACTCCAAACGTCGTTTGTGGATGTTGCGAACATCGGACATACACGTTTTGATAACTACGTGATAGTTGAGATAAACGGTTTAGAGTTTAGGTACCAGAGATGTTTTCGAAACGTCACGGAACATATGAGATGTTTCGAGGGCTGAAATTGGGATTTCAGGCTCGTGCCCACGTCAAGAGGTATAAGACCTCCGACGATTTTCTTAGCCTGCAAACTAACGGAGAAAAGCTCAATCGTTGAGCTTGTGCTTAGATTGTCTGAGTGCAACAATCACTTGAATCGAGTGGGAGTTGATCTTCCAGATGAGATAGTGATGTTTCTCCAAAGTCATTGCCACCAAGCTGCTAGAGCTTCGTGATGAACTATAACATATCAGGGATAGATATGATGATCCTTGAGGTATTCACGATGTTTGACACCGCGAAAGTAGAAATCAAGAAGAAGCGTCAATTATTGATGGTTGGACCACTAGTTTCAAGAAGGGCAAGGGCAAGAAGGGATACTTCATGAAACGGAAAATCAGCTGCTGCTCCAGTGAGGAAACCCAAGGTTGAACCCAAACTCGAGACTAAGTGCTTCTGTGATAAGGGGAATAGTCACTAGAGCGGAATTACCCTAGATACTTGGTAGATGAGAAGGCTGGCAAGGTCGATGGAAGTATATTGGATATACATTATGTTAATGTGTACTTTACTAGTACTCCTAGTAGCACCAGGGTATTAGATACCGGTTCAGTTGCTAAGTGTTAGTAACTCGAAATAAAAGCTACGGAATAAACGGAGACTAGCTAAAGGTGAGCTGACGATATGTGTTGGAAGTGTTTCCAAGGTTGATGTGATCAAGCATCGCACACTCCCTCTACCATCGAGATTTGGTGTTTGCGTTGAGCATAGACATGATTGGATTATGTCTATCGCAATACGGTTATTCATTTAAGGAGAATAATGGTTACTCTATTTATTTGAATAATACCTTCAATGGTCTTGCACCTAAAGGAATGGTTTACTGAATCTCGATCGTAGTGATACACATTTTCATGCCAAAAGATATAAGATAGTAATGATAGTACCACTTACTTGTGGCACTGCCATGTAAGTCATATTGGTGTAAAACGCATGAAGAAGCTCCATGTTGATGGATCTTTGGACTCACTCGTTTTTGAAAAGTTTGAGACATGCGAACCATGTCTATTGGTGTATACGCATGAAGAAGCTCCATGCAGATGGATCGTTTGGACTCACTTGATTTTGAATCACTTGAGATATGAAAATCATACCACATGGGCAAGATGACTAAAAAGCCTCGTTTTTTAGTAAAATGGAGCAAGATAGCAACTTGTTGGAAGTAACACATTTTGATGTGTGCAGTCCAATGAGTGCTGAGGCATGCAGTGAATATCGTTATGTTCTTACTTCACAGATGATTCGAGTAGATGTAGAGTATATTTACTTGATGAAACACAAGTCTGAATTATTGAATGGTTCAAGTAATTTCAGAGTGAAGTTGAAGATCATCGTGACAAGAGGATGAAATGTCTATGATATGATCATAGAGATGAGTATCTGAGTTACGAGCTTTGGCACGCAATTAAGACATTGTGGAAATTGTTTCACAATTAATACCGCCTGGAACACCATAGTTTGATGGTGTGTCCGAACATCATAGTTGCACCCTATTTGATATGGTGCGTAGCATGATGTCTCTTATCGAATTACCACTATCGTTTATGGGTTAGGCATTAGAGACAACCACATTCACTTTAAATAGGGCACCACGTAATTCCGTTGAGATGACACCATATGAACTATTTCCGTTGAGATGACACCATATGAACTATGGTTTAGAGAAACCTAAGCTGTCATTTCTTAAAGGTTTGGGGCTGCGACGCTTATGTGGAAAAGTTTCAGGTTGATAAGCTCGAACCCAAAGCGGATAAAATGCATCTTCATAGGACACCCAAAACAGTTGGGTATACCTCCTAATTCAGATCCGAAAGCAATAGGGATTGTTTCTTGAATCGGGTCCTTTCTCGAGGAAAAGTTTGTCTCGAAAAGTTGAGTGCTAGGATGGTGGAGACTTGATATGGTTATTGAACCGTCACTACAACTAGTGTGTAGCAGGGCACAGGAAGTTGTTCCTGTGACACCTACACCAATTGAAGTAGAAGCTTATGATAGTGATCATGAAACTTCGGATCAAGTCACTACCGTACCTCATAGGGTGACAAGGATGCGTACTGCTTCAGAGTGGTACAGTAATCTTGTCTTGAAGGTCATGTTGCTAGACAACAATGAACCTACGAGCTATGGAGAAGCAATGGTGGGCCCAAATTCCGACAAATGGTTAGAAGCCATGAAATCCGAGATAGGATCCATGTATCAGAACAAAGCATGGACTTTTGGTGGACTTGCCCGATGATCGGCAAGCCATTGAGATAAATGGATCTTTAAGAAGAAGACGGACGTGGATGGTAATTTCACCATCTATGAAGCTCGACTTGTGGCGAAGAGTTTTTTACAAGTTCAAGGAGTTGACTACGATGAGATTTTCTCATTCGTAGCGATGCTTAAGTCCATTGGAATCATGTTAGCATTAGCTGCATTTATGAAATCCGGCAGATGGATGTCAAAACGAGTTTCCTTACCAGTTTCGTAAGGAAAGGTTGTATGTGATACAATCAGAAAGGTTTTGTCGATCCTAAGGATGCTAAAAGGTATGCTAGCTCCAGCGATCCTTCTAAGGACTGGAGTAAGCATCTCGGAGTTGGAATGTACGCTTTGATAAGATGATCAATGCTTTTTGTTTATACAAAGTTTATGAGAAACTTGTATTTCCAAAGAAGTGAGTGGGAGCACTATAGAATTTCTGATTTGTATATGTTGTTGACATATTGTTGATCAGAAATGATGTAGAATTTTCTATAAAGCATATAGGGTTATTTGAAAAATGTTTTTCAATGAAAACCTGGATTAAGCTACTTGAACATTGAGCATCAAGATCTATGAGGATAGATCAAAAACGCTTAATGGTACTTTCAAAATGAGCACATACCTTGACATGATCTTGAAGGTGTTCAAGATGGATCAGTCAAAGAAGGAGTTGTTGCCTGAGTTGTAAGGTATGAAGTTAAGACTTAAAGCTCGACCACGGCAGAAGAGAGAGAAAGGACGAATGTCGTCCCCTATGCTTCAGACGTAGGCTCTATAGTATGCTATGCTGTGTACCGCACAGGAAGTGTGCCTCGCCATGAGTCAATCAAGGGGTACAAGAATGATCCAGGAATGGATCATTGGACAGCGGTCAAAATTGTCCTTAGAGTAAATAAGGACATGTTTCTCGATTATGGAGGTGATAAAGAGTTCGGCGAAAAGGGTTACGTCGATGCAAGCTTTAACACCTATCCGAGTGACTCTGAGTAGCAAACCGGATATGTATAGTGGAGCAACCATTTGGAATAGCTCCAAGTGGAGCGTGGAAGCAGCATTTAAAGAAAGACCTAGAGATTTGCGAAGTACATACGGATCTGAAAGTTGCAGACCCGTTGACTAAAACCTCTCTCACAAGCAAAACATGATCAAACCACAGAACTCATTGAGTCTTAATCACATGATGATGTGAACTAGTTTAATGACACTAGTAAACTCTTTGGATGTTGGTCACATGGTGATGCGACCTGTGAATGTTAATCACATGGCGATGTGAACTAGATTATTGACTCTAGTGCAAGTGGGAGACTGTTGAAAATATGCCCTAGAGGCAATAATAAAAGTATTATTATATTTCCTTATTCATGATAATTGTCTTTTATTCATGCTATAACTGTATTATTCGGAAATCATAATACACGTGTGAATACATAGACCACAATATGTCCCTAGTGAGCCTCTAGTTGACTAGCTCGTTGTGATCAACAGATAGTCATGGTTTCCTGGCTATGGACATTGGATGTCGTTGATAACGGGATCACATCATTAGGAGAATGATGTGATGGACAAGACCCAATCCTAAGCATAGCACAAAGATCGTGTAGTTCGTTTACTAGAGCTTTTCCAATGTCAAGTATCTCTTCCTTAGACCATGAGATCGTGTAACTCCCGGATACCGTAGGAGTGCTTTGGTTGTATCAAACGTCACAACGTAACTGGGTGACTATAAAGGTGCACTACAGGTATCTCCGAAAGTGTCTTTTGGGTTGACACGGATCGAGACTGGGATTTGTCACTCCGTGTAAACGAAGAGGTATCTCTGGGCCCACTCGGTAGGACATCATCATAATGTGCACAATGTGACCAAGGGGTTGATCACGGGATGATGTGTTACGGAACGAGTAAAGAGACTTGCCGGTAACGAGATTGAACAAGGTATCGGCATACCGACGATCGAATCTCGAGCAAGTATAATACCGCTAGACAAAGGGAGTTGTATACGGGATCGATTGAGTCCTTGACATCGTGGTTCATCCGATGAGATCATCGTGGAACATGTGGGAGCCAACATGGGTATCCAGATCCCGCTGTTGGTTATTGACCGGAGAACGTCTCAGTCATGTCTACATGTCTCCCGAACCCGTAGGGTCTACACACTTAAGGTTCGATGACGCTAGGGTTATAAAGGAAGTTTGTATGTGGTTACCGAATGTTGTTCGGAGTCCCGGATGAGATCTCGGACGTCATGAGGAGTTCCGGAATGGTCTGGAGGTAAAGATTTATATATGGAAAGTTGTTGTTCGGGTTCCGGAAATAGTTCGGGTTTTTTCGGTATTGTACCGGGAAGCTTCCAGAAGGTTCCGGAGGATTACGGAGGGGTCCGGATGTCTGGAAATTGTTCCACCACGTCCAATACAGCAGAATGGGCTGTAGGGGGGCGCCCTAGCCTTAATGGGCTAGGGGAACCAGCCCCTCCAAGGCCCATGCGCATGGGAGAGGGGAAACCCTAAGGGGGAGGGCCTCCACTTGACTTGGGAGGCACTCCTCCCCCCCTTGGCCGCCGCCCCCTCCTCAGATTGGATCTGAGGGGGCCGGCCCCCTCTCCCTTGCCCCTATATATATGTGGGGGGTGGGAGGGCAGCCGTACCACAAGTTCTGGCGCAGCCCTCCCCCTCTCCCAAGTTCTCCTCTTCTCCCGCGGTGCTTGTGGAAGCCCTGTTGGATTGCCACACTCCTCCATCACCACCATGCCGTTGTGCTGCTGCTGGACGAAGTCTTCCTCAACCTCTCCCTCTCTCCTTGCTGGATCAAGGCGTGGGAGACGTCACCGGGCTGTACGTGTGTTGAACGCGGAGGTGCCGTCCGTTCGGCACTAGGATCTCCGGTGATTTGGATCACGACGAGTACGACTCCTTCAACCCCGTTCTCTTGAACGCTTACGCTTAGCAATCTACAAGGGTATGTAGATGCACTCTCCTTCCCCTCATTGCTGGTTTCTCCATAGATAGATCTTGGTGGCACGTAGGAAAATTTTGAATTTCTGCTACGTTCCCCAACACATGGTATTAACAGAACAACATGGCAAGCACAACTAAACATGATACAATTTTAGCCTGGCATGATCATATGAACATGATGATACTACATGCAACAGGTTAACATATCATGCACCAACTTACTCTTGCTCGGCGGTTACCTCGTAACCAAAACATGCATTACTTACCACCGCGGCCATCACACGATAATCTCAGGATCAAATCAAGCTTGGTATAACAATACCGTAGTAATCATTACATGACCACAAGGCGCTTGACCTTTACCCGTGATTCTCGCATATCGCCACAAATATCCAACAACTCGGTATCCTCGATACCACGATGATTCTATCACAATCACATAAAAGATCAACCAACTTCTTTCATGATCGAACCAGGGTTGTTATTAAGCACATCATTATTATTACTGTTGACCCATAGTGTGACCGACTTCGAACTGGGCCCATATCCGCAGGCGCGACTATCGATAGATTTAACACACACTCTGCAGAGGTTAGCACACTGTACGCTCACCACGGAACCCATGGCCTCGCACTCCCATTCGGGTGGACCAACGGTGTTCCGACAAAACCAATCTACTGCCATGACACTCTCCCGGCCACTCCGACCAACTCCCCTCTGGGATAAGTCATGGGTGGCCCCGTGCCTACCAAAGGCATCAACGGCCACCGTCGTGGCAAAACAAAAATGGTCCCAAACGGAGACAACCCGGGTACACAACAACAATGGGCACACAAGGCTTATGTCCGCCTACCTGATCAGGGTAGCGCGCGCCAATAACCTTCCCTCGTTGGAGGCACCGGCGAGAGACATGACAATAAACCGTATTAGGGCCCTTCCAATAAAAGGAAAAGTGGTTGCACTCAGCTCGATTCAGTGGCACCATGACTCAGTCAACAGTTGTTCAAGTTCATTATTATCCGATTAAACTTGAATGCAATAAGCTGAGCCATAATAAAATCACATGATGCAACTACAATGCATGAGCATGATATCAACATAAGCATGCAGATGCAACATAATCATCCAGCATAACCATAATGAAGCATATACCCAAATGAGCATGGCATACTGACGAGCATGAATAGCACAAGCATAACTCTATCATAAGCATAGCATGACCACTAGCATCATGAATAAATACCATGCAAGAACATAGCAAGAACACTACCAACTAAGCATGTAACCAACTACAGGCAATGGAAAAAGCATAGTAACAATACTGAATAACAGACTAAGCATGCATCCGAATAACATCACTACTACCAGCATGTATTACTACTACCAAGCATGACTTACGAACATGATACTAGCAAGTAGCACAAGGTAACAAGATGCATCGGAACATAGCATGAAAGTGGACAAGAATCCACAAGCATAACCGAACAACGACAGTAGTAGCAAACAAGCAAGCAGATAACGACAAACTTTTATTAAATATTCAAGTTGAAAACCAAGGCTACTGCATGACTATCATGCAACTGGCTATTGTGGCTTGCCTGGGGGGTGACGGAGACTCCGGGAAGAAGTGCGGTGAAGTCGTGGAAACGAAACGCCGGACGGTTCTCCCTCGGAGGGGGCTGATAAGGGCAGGGGAAAATGGCCATTTTCACTGTGGGATCACCTAGTGAAAATGTTACCAACATAAAGAGCTCGATGAGACAAAGACGTGACCATTGGTTTCACCTCGATCAGAGCTACGGTTGAAAAGTTGTGGCCGTTCGTTCATTAGGCAGAAAACCAACATGATCTGCTTTAACTGATGAACGTTCACCAAATAGAGGGTTCGGCCGGTGGCTGAAAAAAAGAGAAAGCGTATTTCTCAGGTTACGCTTCCGCAAAGAGAAGGCGTATGTTTAGCCGAAAAAGAACCAAAATGCGCTTTCACTAAACGAAAGCGTATTCTGCCAAATACGTCCTCACTTAAATCCACGCTGGCCCGGGTTGGGTCAGCGGTGGAGTCACTTGTATGTGGGGCATAGAGGGGAGGCGGGGCCCACGGGGCCAGCTGGTTGGGCGTCGTCTTCCTCCTCCCTCTGTCCCGATCGCGAACAAAGGAGCGAGCGAAGGGCAAGGCCGGCGATGGGCTCAGCAGCTCCGGCCACCTCCGGTGGAGCTTGGACCGCCAGAGTTCTCGCCGTGGAGCGCCGCGTCTAGGAGGCCCTTAAGGGACGGTGGAGGAGGACGAGAGAACGAGGGACGGTGGGGAGCAGAGGCAGGCACCGGCGAAGGGTGCGGGCGGCTCCGGACGTCTCCGGCCGTGGGGAGGGCATTGGCGGGACCGGGGTGACGCGTCGCGTCCATTCAGAGGAAGAACCAGCGCTGGGGAGGAGTGGGGAGGAGGGAAAGCCGCGGCAACGGAAGAAGACAGAGGCGGCGGTGGTGGTGATGGTCTCTGTGGTGCAGGTGCTCCGGCGAGGGGGCAAGGGGGTGGGGCAAACCGCGGGGTTGAGGGGAACTCTGTGGACAGGTCAGGGAGGCAAGAGGAAGCCCGAGGTGACCGGACTAGCTCAGACTCCGGCGATGGCCGTGGACGGAGCGGCAAAGAACAGCGAGATGTCGTTGCTCCGGTGGTCGGGAAGGCTCGGGCAGAGGCTTGGGAGCTGCATGAGAGTCTCGGGGTCCTTATATAGGCGCTGGAGGGTTTCGGGAGACACTCTAGAGAGCTCAAATTAAGCTACAATGGAGGTGCAGAGGCTGGACATGTCACGGACGTGATGACGGCGACCACACGGCAGTATCTCAGGGCAGGGCAGCGATGCAGTGTGACTGAGTCGAGCACGGGCTACCTCCAGGACAAGGATGGTGGTCGAGACGAGGAGGGAAATGACGGGAACGGGGCGACAACGTGCCAGAGCACGGTTTTGGCTGATGCACCCCGTGGTCACCGCGTGAGCTGGCATACGCGATGCACCCCGAGCGGCCAAATCATGTCTGGGAGATAGACCCTGCTGCCCTTAGTCAAAATGAGGAAAGAAATCGGTCCAGAGGCAAATAAGTGATTTGGAGGAGCCAAAAGATTGTGGCAGCAAGGTGTTTTGATGCGGGGAGACAAACAGAGAAGTAGTCAGAGGCTGGACTTTGGCATGGTGTGATCACACACTAAGATGATCACTTCTGCAAATTTGCAGCTCATTAAGATGAAGATAAATGGTACTTGCTGTAGAAAGTGCCATAATGGCCAGATTCAGATATTTGGATGATGCACTCACATATATGATTGGATTGAGCTGAATTTGAGCATGGCCCAATGATTTGAAGATATAAACCCAAAATGTTTCAGGCCATTTGGATGAACCAAAATAGCACTTTCTTCATAATGCTTGACTCTGACCAGAAACTTGGAAAACATCCACAGGGAAAATGGAGTAATGGATTGACCCACAATTTCGTGGAGGGAGTTTATATGGATAATAAAATGTCCTGGTAAATTGGCAGCTTAAATGAAGCAATATAAAATATAGTTGCTTCACAAACTGAAAATCTGACCAGAAACCAAGATTTGGAGTTGTGCTTACATAGAAAGGTTAAATGAGCTCAAATTGGGTGGAGAGTGATGATTTGACCAAATGAAGTATTTGGCAAAGTTTCATCTCATTTGGACATGCCTAGAATATACTTCCTTCACAAAATTTCTTCTTGGGTAAAAACTTTGTAAAATCATTGAAAAATAATTACTAGGCAAATGAGGTTGAACTTTGTCACATGGAAATTATATGGATAGTAAAAGGTGTACAAGAAGTTTGGAGTCAATTGGGCAAAGATAAATAGCACTTGCTTTGCAAAGTGCCATTTAAGGCAGAATAGGAAAATAATTATTGGAGGATTATTTTTGAACATGGCAATGAAAAGTTTTGCCATATTTGAGCAATATATGACCCAAACAATTTATGATAATTATTTGGGGATTTTTGGAGTGATAGAAAGATGGGTTGCTTCACAACCTAGGGAAAATATGATAATTCCTTTATCAGAAAAGGAATATTCCCAATAAAAAGAATACTGGGATTTGAGCTAGGATGAAAATGACATGAGCTAGGGATGATAATGAGGATGAAAGCCACGAAAAAATCTAGGAAGACATGATCTTCCAAAGTTTTGGAACCACATAGCCACAGAAAAGCAAATTAAAATCCTGAAATCCAAGAAAATCTTCAGAAAAAGAAAAGGAGATAATCCAAGTTGTCACATTATTGTTGACATCACCCTTGAGGTGAGTACGTTGGGAGACGTAACTAAAAGCCCCTATATTTCTATGTGTCCGGGTGAAACTTTTTGCTCATGTGTATGCAATCATAAAAGATTATACGGTGGTTGAGTATGTGGACTTGCCTAAAGGCTCTGATACATGACCTTGCCTGAAAAGATGATGAATTATAGTTGTAAAGTTGACTGAGAACATAGTTTTTTGGTTTTCAATAAAGTTTATGCTTCTACTTCGATATTGTGATGAACTGTTACTTGTTAATGAGAAGTTATATGATAAAGTTATGTGATAAAGTTTTATGATAAAGTTTGTTGCTGCTATAATAATATGCATGTTGTTTCCATGTCCGTATTTTGTTTTTATCGACACCTCTCTCTCTCTCTCTCTCTCTCTCTCTCTCTCTCTCTCTCTTTCTCTCTCTCTCTCTCTCTCTCTCTCTCAGCATGTGGACATGTTTTCGATTTCGGTTTTCGCTTGAGGACAAGCAAGGTCTAAGCTTGAGGGAGTTGATACGTCCATTTTGCATCATGTTTTCTTACTGATATTTATAATGTTTTTATGTATAATAATGCTTTATGGAGTAATTCTAATGCTTTTTCTCTCATAATATGCAAGGTTTACACAAAGAGGGAGAATACCGGCAGCTGGAATTCTGGACCTGGAAAAGCTACGTCAAGCCACCTATTCTACACATCTCCAAATAAGCTGAAACTTCACGAAGATTTTTTGGAATATATAAGAAATATTGGAGAAAATAAGTAACAGAGGGGGCCCAATAGGTGGGCACAGCCCACTTGGGCGCCCCAGGGCCCCCAGGTGCGCCTTGGTGGGTTGTGCCCTCCTAGGTCCACCTCCGATGCCCCTCTTCTGGTATATAAGTCATTTTGACCTAAAAAAATAGAGAGATGACTTTCAGGATGGAATGTCGCCGTCTTTAGGCGGAACTTGGGCAGGAGCACTTTTGCCCTCTGGCGGAGCGATTCCGCCGGGGGAACTTCCCTCCCGGAGAGGGAAATTGAAGCCATCGTCATCACGAAGAACCCGCTCATCTTTGGAACATCAATCTTCATCAACATCTTCAACATCACCATCTCCTCTCAAACCCTACTTCATCTCTTGTGTTTAATCTTTGTACCGGAACCTTAGATTGGTACATGTGGAGGACTAGTAGTGTTGATTACATCTTGTAGTTGATTACTATATGGTTTATTCGGTAGAAGGTTATGTGTTCAGATCCATTATACTATTTAATGTCCCTCTAATTTTGAGCATGTTTATCACTTGTGAGTAGTTACTTTTGTTCTTGAGGCCACTGGAGAAATCTTGTTGCAAGTAATCATGTGAACTTGATATGTGTTTGATATTTTGATGATATGTATGTTGTGATTCCCTTAGTGGTGTCATGTGAACATCGACTACATGACACTTCACCATATTTGGGCCTAAGGGAATGGATTGTGGAGTAGTTATTAGATGATGGGTTGCCAGAGTGACAGAAGCTTAAACCCTTGTTTATGCGCCTCGCAAGGGACCGATTTGGAACCAAATGTTTAATGCTATGGTTAGATTTTATCTTAATACTTTTCTCGTAGTTGCGGATGCTTGCGAGGGGGGTTAATCATAAGTCGGAGGATTGTTCAAGTAAGAACAGCACCGAAGCACCGGTCCACCCACATATCAAATTATCAAAGTAGCGAACATCAATCAAACCAACATGGTGAACGTGACTAAATGAAATTCCCGTGTGTCCTCAAGAACGCTTTGCCTATTATAAGAAACCGTTCTGGCCTGTTCTTTGCCACAAAAGGATTGGGCTACCTTGCTGCACTTATTGTTACTATTGCTACACGTTACTTGTTACAATTATCTTGCTATCAAACAACTTGTTACCACTATTTCAGTGCTTGCAGAATTTACTTTGCTGAAAATCACTTGTCATTTCCTTGTGCTCCTCGTCGGGTTCGATACTCTTACTTATCGGAAGGACTACGATTGATCCCCTATACTTGTGGGTCATCGACTCCCAACCCAATAAATGGTCTACGCACTTTGAAATAGCATAAAGATTCTGGTAAAAAAAGGGCCATCAACACTGCACCTGATATAATTTGTTTAGTCTCTTGCCATGAGGGCTAGACGACACAGTGGACAGTCATCATGCAAGTTTTTATTTTCATTTTTGTTCCAGAAGAAATATCTTAGCAAAAGGAGGATCTGATGTATTCACAGTGCACGGATTTGTTAAATGGAAGGTCAATGATGGAAAAAAAATTCTCCCTTAGGCCATGTCGATTCTACAACTTGCTCAACACACAATAATACAGCCATAGAATGTCTAGCATTTTTTTAATTAAGCAGCCCATTTAGAAAACGTTGCAGCATGGAAAGTCCTAGTTGGTGATTGTTAGCTATCCACCCCTAGTCTTTCATTTAGAAAGGACACGAAAATGGCAACTTTTGGCCAAATTTTAATATACTAGACTACAAGTCGATCAATTAATGTACAAGATCCCATCACATCTGGGAGGGCATTATTACATCTGCAAACGAACAGCTGATACAGGGTGTTGCTTCGAACGTTAGCACCATATATCTTTTAAGACGAATTTTCAGTCATCTAGCTCTACCAACAAAATTTGAGCCATGGTGGCACAGCACAATCCATCTTGGTTGAATAAACATCGGCCCAACTTCTTCCTCCATCAACATGTGGGACCTAGCCAACAACAAAGTTAATAGAAAACAAACCGTTTCTCTTCCGATGGGAGCGTCTATCGGAAATTTATCCACCATTCTCATTCCTTAAACTCAGCCATGGCGGTGGGATGCAGGTGATGCATCACCTCAAGGGCTCACACGCATGGGCGACTGGTGGGTGGCAACGTGCGCGTTGTGAATGTAGTGTACCACCATGGTGCCCTGCAAATTCTTTGAAAACGATTCCTCGGTAATTTGAGTTCAAACCCATTTCGATTTCAGGAATTTTGCAAACATTTACTAATCTACACACAGAGCTTCGTCCTCTTTCACATGTAGTCACACTAGCATTTTTGGTTGGTCCATTGCAAGCGTGTATGCCAACATGGCACCAACTGTAGTAAATTTTAGTCACAACTATGTGATGATGATGATGATGCACATACCTCTTAGTTTAATTTCTGTTTCATTAGTAAGTACAGTATAAGCCAGCTTACTGAGATCTGTAGTGCGTTTAGTTCATGATGTCTAAGAAGAGAAAGGTGGATTGTTGGATCTGATACAACATAATACAAGTTTTATATTGTACGGTAATTGAGATCTGTAATACAATTAGTTCAATGGTATGCATGAATACAACCGTTTACCATATATATCAGAAAATACAACAAGAGTTACATTACATGAGCTCTAAAAAAAACTTAAATTGGCACTCCTGGTCGCTTCCTCCCTAGCAAAGCACTACCTTCACATGTGTCCTGAGCATGACTTGTAACAAAATAAACAAATGATTTATGAGGAGGTAATCTTGATTCCCATGAAGTTTAGAATAAAATCTCCTTGTGGTCTAATACTTGGATCTGCTATAAGTCCTCCCAACGTGACACTTGGTGATTCCGCCTTGATTGAAACATTAATTGTATAAGGTGTCATGCTAAGTGGATGCAAAGTCAAGTCTGTTATGTCCACTCGATGGCCTTGTGATAAACGCGTGCTTGGTTGCACACCATCTATGGATAGGTTTCTTTTAAGAAATCTTATCGCCTTGTCCAATGTGCAACGCCAAAACCGAACGTTGAGATTTTTTCTCAACACATCCGCATATGAATTTGCTGCGATAAGTGAACCTTGCATATTGTTCAACACCTTGACAAATTCATCTGCTATTTGAACTAACCGTGGATGTTCTGCAGGGTCTATGCTCCCGAATGCCAATGCCTTGAAAAGGTACCTCAACTCATCCTTTGATAGAACACTAAGGAAAATTGGTTTCACCGATCCAAACCTGGCTAATCCTTTCAGTTTACTTAAGATGATTATCTTGCCTCCTCTACCTAATCTTACGAAAAATGACTGAAACCTTTGCCAATCATCATCAGCAACATCGGAAGCAAACTCGATAACTACCAACATCATTCCTTCCATAGTCCTTCCATGGTCAAGTATGCTCAAAAGGTTGTCTCCATCTAAGTGCAATATAGAGGAGAATCGCGAGCAAACCCTTTCATCACCGCACACATGGGCAACCAAAGTTTTCTTCCCAGTTGTTGGACCACCTATAACCAGGAGAACTGCCAGTGCATGATCCCCATGAGGGTCGTTGTGCTGCAACAAGAAGCTTA
The DNA here is from genome assembly GCA_963921465.1 of Triticum timopheevii. Lineage (NCBI taxonomy): Eukaryota > Viridiplantae > Streptophyta > Magnoliopsida > Poales > Poaceae > Triticum > Triticum timopheevii. Next base: position 12,544,676 of record OY997264.1, on the reverse strand, counting down.
AGAGCTTTTGCTTTTCAGCATGTCTGCTGAACATGAAGTTGTCAGTGTAAAGATAAACGTCATATGGCCTACGAGACATGCGTTCACATCCACCCAGAAGCACAATAAATTCTACCATGTTGGCAATAGCAATTTCTAAACTTTCCAAGGCACCATGTGACTCAAGGCGTGTGGCCTTATCAGTTGCTATTCGTGGGCGCTTGGCTAAATACAAACTGCTGCTAGATGAATCGTTGTTGCTAACCTTGTCAATGCGCGCACCATCTTGGAGGGCTCGGTACCTCGAGTTATCCAGCACACTGTATCCACGGTACATGGCCTCTGAGAGCGTCTTGAGCTGCATCATCATCATAGAGTTGGTTATGTATCGTGTGTCCGCCTCCTCGACGATGGTGCAAGCTCTCATGAGAAGATGCTGCAACCTCTCCAACACCTTCTCCTCTAACTCTGCATGGCTAGAGGATTGGTACTTGTTCGTCAGAAAGGAGATGAACCGGCTCACCAGTTCACTTGCAACTACAGACATGGCAACCTCCATGTTTGAGATTGATGAGGTAATCTGCCTTTTGGTGTCTAGACAAATATAACTTGGCTGGCTTCTGCCAAGTCTTGCACGGCAAGGATGGTTTTAGCTGCAACGAGGGTTGCTGAGACTGTCCAGCTTCCCTTCGACACTTATATGTGTACATGTCGAAGAGGTTGTCTAGTATTTTTAATATTGGCTAGTATTTTTAATATTCACATCAAGTAGGTCCAAATTAGCTATTGGGTTTCTATTGACTCCTACTGAAGCAAAGTTTGATTGTGGCAATTGCCCGGGATGGATGAACGTCAGTCGAGGCAGGGAAGATGAGGATCACCAGTCCATGCTTCAGTAATCTTTCGGAGGACATTTGACCATTTTGTTTGTACATTTTTGCTCCTTTAGTCCTTCAGAACGCAACCACTATACATGTGGCTTATTTTATGCTAGTTTTGTCTTTAACGGAAATCCGTTGCACAATGTGGATTCTTCACACTACCAGAATTAACGTAGTTGCCGACGGCCTCATCTATGCCGACGGCCCCCGTAGGCATAGATTGATATATCCCGACGGCCTAAGGCAGGCCGTAGGCATAGAAAAGCCGTCGGCATATGTTGATTTACGCCGACGGGGGCCGTCTGCATACTAGTGCCGTCGGGACCTCTGGAGGTACGCCTACGGGGGCCGTCGGCATAGATGATGCCGTCGGCTTAGATGAGGCCCGCCTACCCGGTCAGAGGCGACCGTTTGACGGCGTAGGAACTATACCGACGGGGCTAACGGCGGCCGTCGGCATTGAAATCAAACAGGAAAAAGGGAAAAAAAGTGAGTCAAAAACTATGCCTACGGCTTAGCCATAGGCATAGGGCTACCACGAGCTACCACGTGGAGTCTATATGCCTACGGCTAGGCCGTCGGCATAGCTGGCATAGATATATTGACATCCCCGATCATGGATGCCTCCACATCATCGATCCGCGTGCATCGCCACGTCATCGATCCACGACCGTGTGCACAGCTAAACAGCTATGCCTACGGCCATACCGTAGGCATACCTCAAATCGGTGTGCGCAGATATGCCTACCGCTCCTTCTATCTCCTACACACAGCTCCGAGGTACCAACCCGAGCCTGTGCCAACGCACGAGCACGTCCATGACCAGTGCGCAGTCACAGTCCCTCATTGCTGAGCGGAACTCTGTAAGTATTTTCCCTCTTATCTTCATTGCTCACTTTATTTTCCGCATTGAGATGTTTTGTGAGTTCCGTCATGTCATACCGTAGGCCTACTTGGAGTACACACGTCAGGAGACCATGACGTGGCACGAGAGCGTTCATGCATACCATCAGCAGAGGGATCGCATGTTGCAACACTTCCTTGAGGAAATGGCGGCCGGCAGGTTTCCTCAATTGCAACCATCACCATCTCCTCCACCACAACCAGTGCTTCTTACTTTTGAGGAGTTTCTGACACAGAACCCTGGCCCCTCGCCGGTTAGTACATCTCAAACTATTCACCCAAAGCATAATGTTTATTCAACACAATCATATATCCCCTTAACATGTCTTTTCAACATCCAGGGAACTGGTGGATCTACCGTTGGTGGTGGTGCTGGTCTTGGCATCACTCCCGAGTCACGGAGCCCGGTCACTCCTATCCACGGAGGCGGCGGCGGTCTTGGCGGTAGCGCTGACGCTAGCAGTGATGACCTAGGCTTCGGCGGACTTGGCGGTGATGACCTTGGCGATGGTGGTGGATGTCCTGGCGCTTAAGCCTTTGGGTGACAGTGGTGGTGATCATAAACTTGTGTTCTTTAGATGACTTGTGGTCTTTTATGGTCTTTTAGATGACTTGTGATCTTTTAGATGACTTGTGTGCTTCTTTAGATGCTTATGTTTGCGATGATGGTTATGTTTGTCATGATACTTATATTGTTGTGATGGTGTTTGTTGTGAGGATGATACTTATATATGTTGTGAATTTGAATTGAAAGCAAACAGAAAAAAGAAAAAAAATCAGACGCAAACTATGCCTACGGCTTAGCCGTAGGCATAGGGTTACCATGAGCTACCAGAGGACGACACGTGGAGCCTATGCCTACAGTTAGGCCGTCGGCATATATCTAAACTATGCCTACAGTTTGGCTGTCGGCATAGCCTGGCACATATGCCTACGGAATAGCCGTAGGCATAGCTTTAGATATATGCCGACAGCCAAGCTGTAGGCATAGCCGTGCCCAGGGAGCTAGTAGACGCCGCCACGTGGCAGGGCTATGCCTACGGCCTAGCCGTAGGCATAGTTTCAAATCTATGACGACGGCTACGCCGTAGGCATAGCCGTGCCCACGGAGCTAGTGGACGCCGCCACGTGGCAGGGCTATGCCTACGGCCTAGCCGTAGGCATAGTTTCAAATCTATGCCGACGGCTACGCCGTAGGCATAGCTCTGCCACGTGGCGTCTCCTCTATGGGCAGCACTTGACGGCGGTCACCGTTAGCGTGGAATGTTGCCGACGGCCCTGGCCGTCGGCATAGATGTATGGACACCGTCGGCAAATAATCTATGCCGACGGTTTTTCTATGCCGACGGCATCCCGAGATACGCCGACGTATATTATGCCGACGGCCCTATGCCTACGGGGGCCGTCGGCATAGGCCTATCCCGACGGGAATCAGGGCTATGCCTACGGCTCAGGCCGTAGGCATAGGGGTTTATTCGGGTAGTGTCACATTGGTACAAATGGAAAAAATAAAAAAAGTATGATGCAACTTCAGAAGATACAGACTTGATTTTGTTTGCTGTTCGAAACTAGGAGTTGTCTGCCTGCATGAAATTGTTGTTGCCCCCTGTAATGATTAGGATTAGAGCAACTATCAAAGCATCGGACATTATGCAATTTCAATAAAACTCATCTCCTGGCTCCTGGGTGTGGGGTGGAGATGCCGTGCAATATGGCCTGCCACGGCAGCAATGACTCCCGCCCAGGGGCTCAGCAGTGGCACTGGAGAGCTCCTCATTGGATTGTCTTGTACAGTCAATCTTATCATTACCGGTCGTCTTTCTTACCATGCTTCTTTCTGGAAAGTCAAGCCAAGCGAGAGTGAGAAAAGGAAATGTAAAATAAGGTTCCCCATGTGTTATTTCTCTATTTAATCTATCCGAAATATGCAGGTTATCAGGATATATAGCTGGTGTTTGTGTGTGTCTCTTCGTGCTTTCACCTGACGGCAGATATGGCAGCCTCCATGGCAAGCAAGAGGACGATCAAGAAGGAAAACTACTGACTAGGGAGATTGACTAGCATGTGCCAAGTCTCGCAGAGATTCTTCGTAAATTAGAGAAGTCTCCAAACTATTGACGGCGACGAGTTCAAGGGTGGGTGACACATGGCTGCTAACATCTATCCTTATAAACTAGGTGTTTGTATATTTTCAAGGGTGGGTGACACACGGCTGCTAACATCTATCCTTATAAACTATGTGTTGTTGTATTGTATATTGGCGGAATACACAAGTTGCAATCCTAGCAAAAAATGTGAGAATGACAAGCCAACTGCCCAAACGTCACAGTAGGTCCAAACTAGCTAATATCTTTACATACCAACTTGTAGTGCATTTTAATTTTCTTCACTACAGGAAAAACACATAATGTCGAGTACCAGAAATACTCGGCGAAGGCCAATACACCTCGGCAAAGACATCGCCGGGTGTTACACCCGCCAAGCTGACTCGACATAACCCTGTCGGCTAAGCAAAACATAAGCCGAGTGTTTTTAGGCAAGGGTTTGCCAAGTATAAATCAGCAGCTCTCGGCAACATAAAGGCGTCTGGCGGGCGGTGCACGGAAAGTTGGGTGTCGCTGCTTGGCTTCCATTTCAGCCATGCATCGTCCAGATGCAGAGGCCGGGGGTCCTCCTCCATTAAAAAAAAAACAAAATCAGCCAGGGGTCAACCAAAAGGTACCACGTGTCCAACATATAAGCCGAGTGTCTCATAGCCGGCATGGGAGTAAGTTAAGTGTCGCTGCTCGGCTTTCGTTACAGCCATCACTCAACCAGAAGGTGCCACGTATCCATAATATAATTGAGTTTCTATAGGCCGTTCATGGCATAGGGGTAAGCCAAGTCACTGTGCGGCTACTATACGAACCTGCAGAGGGTGCCACATGTCCTTAGGGTATGCTGAGAGTTTCATATGTGACGCTCGGTATAAACGTAAGCCGAGTGTTGGCTCTCGGCTTAAAAGTATCCTAACTATTAATAGCGACATGTTCAAGGGTGGGTGACACATGGCTGCTAACATGTAGCCTTACAAACTACACTTAGTTGTGTTGTATATTGGCCTAGTAAGCCATGGAAAACACAAGTTCAGCTCCTAGTAAAAGCTTGTGAGAATGACAGCCCACTGTCCAAGTGACATCAAAACATTGACTTGTTTTAGCTCCCACGCTCTGCAAATTCTCTGCCACGAGTCAAGCTCCTGTGAGAACCCAAATACCATGTTGGAATTTACTAGTAGGCCTTTGGCTCAAAGTCCAACTAAAATTTTCAAATTCTCTTGGTCCAGTCATGCATAGCTTGTGAGTGGTGTAAGTGGGACTGAAGTTTAGTCTCACCCCGGAAGTTGAGAGAGATTTGGACCTCTTTATAAAGTGAGTTCTTCTACCACTTGTATGAGCATGAAAAGAGGAGATCTACACGCGGGCTCCTCCTCCTCGCTCACATCGCCACGCCATGACGTGGGAATGAGCTGAGCCGAGGACAGAGCTATGTTGTCTATATTTTTGCTGCTCGGAAATAATTAATAAGTCATTAATTAAATATTAATGGACGCATTAATTATTCAGCCGTTTCCGATTCTTTTGGATCGTGGGGCTGTTACTTGGACGTTAGTTTTTCTCCACAACCTATCCGAGCGGCACTGGTCAGGCAGACATCTACCCTAGCCGCCGCCGCATCGTATGGTTACGCACCACCGTTCCAGATCATTGCGCTGCCATGCAAGTCTTCTCCATCCCACCTTTGGGCGTGCACCGCAAGAAGGGACAGCAGTCCCCCAGAACCCCGCCTCTCTTGATCCTGTAGGGAGAGGGGCACTCAGGTTTTCGGGGAGCGCACTCGCGCGATTGCTGGCAGCGACGACTTCGCCAACGAGGACTTCTTCCCCGACCTCGGCAACCTCCTCCTCAACGACATGGCCAGCAACGTCACTGCCAACAGTGCTGCTCCCATAGCACCGTATGTGATTCTGTCCTTCTTGTTCGAGATCGTGGTAGAATTCATGTTTCTAGTCTGTGCCCTAGATTCGATATGTTCATCTACTATGCTAGTCCACATGATTAGTTTAGTCTCTATTATTGTTGTCATGATTTCTTTTGTGCTTATTCGGTTTAAATATCATAGTAATTTGCTCATATTTTCAACATACCACTTGATGCCTTAGATATGGGGGTGACCGTGTGAGTATGCCCAGGAGTAGGCAAAACTTTCTGGCATGGAGTATATGTCCACTCTACTCTAGCAAAGTTTGACGGTGGAAAAGTACAAGGAACGGCTTGTGGCCAAGGGTTATACCCAGAAAGAAGGTGAAGACTACTTTGATACTTACTCACCCGTGGCTACACTGATCACTATTCGGGTGCTACTATCACTGGCTACCTCACGCGGTCTTCTCGTTCATCAAATGGACGTTAAGACGGCTTTTCTCAATGGAGATTTGAAGGAGGAAATTTACATGGATCAGCCAGATGGTTTTGTAGTACCTGGTCAGGAAGGAAAGGTGTACAAGTTATTAAAGTCTCTCTATATGGCCTTAAACAAGCTCCTAAATAGTGGCATGAGAAGTTCGAAAGAACATTAATTGTTGCAGGCTTTGTAGTAAACAATGGTGACAAGTGTGTGTACTATCGCCATGGTGGGGACGAAGGAGTTATTCTTTGTGTGTATGTCGATGGCATACTGATCTTTGGAACCAAACTTGAATTAATCAAGGAGGTTAAGGATTTCTTATCTCGTTGTTTTGATATGAATGATCTAGAAGTAGATGATGTTATCTTAAACATCAATCTGCTGAGAGACGAGAATGGTGGGATTACACTGCTTAAGTCTTACTATGTGGAAAAGGTCTTGAGTCGCTTTGGGTATAGCGACTGGAAGTCTTCTCACTAGTAGAAAACCACCCATTAGACCCGGTTCGTAAGGGCCTTTAGTCTCGGTTCATGAACCGGGACTAATGGGTCGTTACTAATGCCTCCACCCATTAGTCCCGGTTCAAACGCGAACCGGGACCAATGAGCCTCCACGTGGCCCTGTGCGCCGTGCCCAGTCAGGGGGCCTTTGGTCCCGGTTGGTGGCTCCAACCGGGACCAAAAGGCATCCACGCGTCTGCATTCCAGTGGCTGGGTTTTTTTTGAAAGGAGGGGGGTTGGGGGTTTAATTTAGGTGTTTCGTATATTGTGTTAGCTAGCTAATTAATAGAGAGAAGTGTCCTCTCTTATGTCCGTGCTTGGTCGACGCTACGTAGTATATATACATAAGTGATCGAGAGAACCATTCAGTACAGAAGTTCGTCATGCATACCGAGAGAAGATCGATCGACCTCTCCTTCTCTGAGAGATTGGTCGAACATGGCTACATACATTTATAAGATCTCTTAATTACAAACCACTAGCATTTGAAATGAAGTTCCACATGGTATTCTCCGGCTTTACTGATGACGTGTTCAAGAAAGAATCCCGCCAACTCCTCTTGAATTGCTTTCATGCGATCTGGTGGTAGGAGTTCATCCTGCATCTGCCACATCTAATTAATTTGAAGAAGGGGGTTAATTAATACATATATATGAATTAAACTCAACAGAAATGATGGTGTAATAAAATGAAATTGTGAATATTATTGCTTATGCACTTCATATTGTCTTCTAGAGTAGCCCCGCTTGTTTTTCAAAGTCGCGTTGTGGATGAACTCACACACGTAGTATCCGCAGAAATCATTCCCTTCCTCCTGCCACAAGCACTTTACGAGAAATAGAGGTCAATCAAACTGATAATGAAGCATTATATAAATGGCATTGATGAAAGTATAGCTATAGAATCAACGGGAGATGCACGCCAGTAGTACTTACTTTCGGGTATACATATCGCAGCTCCTTCGGCAGTCCCGGAGCTTGTGCGGTGAACTGTTTCCAAACCCTGCAAGACAAAGAAAATAATTATTATTACTTGAGATATCAGGAAATGAACAAAAAGTTGCCGATATGGTGCGATAATGATCGATTGAACTTACTTGCTGAGCATTTCAGTCATGTCCGCATAGGTGCTGGGATCTTTCCATCTGGAGTCTAAGACGGTTACTAGTCCACGCTCAAGCTTAATCTCCAGAAGAATATAGTGGTACCTGCACACGCATGCATAACTCATCAGATACATTAACCTCGCTCGAGTAATAAGGGAAACCGAATATGCACACGACAGTAACACTCACGGGCCGTTGTAAGGAAAGAGTATGGTATCTTTGTTTTGATTTTTGATTAACGATTGTAGCAAGTTGTCCTCGGCCTCTTCGACGTTCTTTTCAACCAGAAATACATCTATGATATTTGTGTTAATGAACCCAATATCATAGATTTCATTTTTTTGCACTCGACGATCTTCAATCTGCATAATATATTGAGGATAATTAATTATAAATACATGCAATGAAAGAGCCGAGCTATATATAGAGACTAATGACAGAAATAGTACTTACAGGCAGTAGCAAAAGACCATTAATTTATAGAGGGCCTTTTGATTGAAGAACTCGAAGAACTCCTCAAATGGAATAGCCAACACATCATTTGAAACGAGGTCGTGCTCCTCTTTAATTTTCAGATACAAACTGTTCGTCCCCTTAGACTCTCTGCAGGTTTTCATGTACCAACTACGGAATCTTCGCATCATTGTTGTCAGAGACTTTTCATCTATGACGAGAGGCTTCCCGTACTCGTATCTGAATACGTCCACCTCCATGAAATCAGGAAGTGCATCGTCCGGCAGGTAATCTTCAAGATTGCCATAACCGGCCACCGTCCCCGGAGGATTAGACACATTGAGCGGGGGGCACGATTGCTGTGCTTGTTCGCCGAGCTGGGCAATTTTTTCCCCTTTGCTCGTTGTTCTTTTGACCTTTTATCACTGACAGTAGTTCCCGAACGCTTGGCTTGGAGATATGTCTGTTCAGTAATGCGCTCATAGTTGGTTCTCGGCGGAGACTTTGGTGGTTTCCTCAGGGCATCGAGAGTGCGCTTTGCTTTCACCGGATCTACCTTCTCCTCCGGAGGTGGATGTATCTTTGCTTTCACCCCTTCAAAGAACTCCTTCACTTGGGCCTGCACGATCGTATTGTTTTCCTCCTTGGTCCTCTCATACGGTAACTTCTGTACAGGCTTTAGAGGTGGACTGTATCTGTATTGCCTCTCTCTTCTTGTGCTGCTAGACGCCGGAGCAGACGGAGCGGCTGCGGCGTCTGTCTTCTTTCGTGCTTGCTTACGAGGCGGAGGAGAAGGACTACGACGCGCCGGAGCAGCCGGGGCGGCGGCGGGTCTCTTCCGCCCTTGCTGGCAAGGCGGAGAAGGAGGAGGCGGAGTGCCGCCACGCGCCGGAGAAGGAGGCGGAGTGCCGCCACGCATGCCCTGATCGTCACTCGCCGGAGGAGGAGGTGGTGGAGGAGGCGGAGTGCCCTGACTCGCCGGAGGAGGAGGAGGAGGCGGAGGCGTCCAGTTCAGAAGGTCGATGAGCTGCTTCCGCCATAGGCATGGAGTCTTCAGAGCAGAACCCAGCCTAGTCTCCCCTTCACCGATAGGGTGCTCAAGCGCGAGGTCCTCAAATCCCTCCGTTATTTCATCCACCATCACCTTAGCAAATCCTTCTAGAATCGGCTGGCAGTGATAAGTTGTGCCGGGTCCACTAGGATAAACTTGGCCAACAGCCGCCTTGACCTTCAAATTCATCCATCGCGCCATAATGTGGCAATTTTGAGACTCCGTGATACCATCCATGGGATAGCTGGCAGGAGCCGTCAAGACATGCTCCGGCTGAAGCAGCTCGGTGGAAGCAACGCTACTTCTCCGCTGAGATGGCTGGGTAGCTTCGGGGGAAGCTTCGACATGTCATTTGTTGCGATCTACTGCTTCTCGTTCCTCTTCTCGATCCTCTAGCCCCATTACCCTTCCAAGCAGCGCCTGCATTTGGTCCTGCTCCAGTTTGTTCCTCCTCTCGTGGGTTTTGTAACCCCCTGCGTCCGGAAAACCAACCTTCCACGGAAGGGAGCCTGGCGTGCCTCGTGTCCGTCCAGGGTGCTTGGGATTCCCAAGGGCCATTGTGAGCTCGTCCTTCTCCCTGTTTGGAAGGAACATCCCTCGCTGCGCTGCATCGATATAGTGTCGAAGGTTCTTGACTGGTGTTTGCAGTTGCTCGTCCGTCCACTGACACTGCCCTGTTACAGGGTCCAAGGTTCCGCCAGCCCCGAAGAACCAAGTCCGGCAACGGTCTGGCCAGCGCATTGTCTCTGGTTCGCTCCCTTTTTCAAGCAGATCATGCTCAGCCTTGGACCACTTAGGCCGGGCTTTGAGGTAGCCACCTGACCCCGTGCGATGGTGAAGCGTCTTCTTCGCAGCATTTTTCTTGTTTGTCTCCGACATCTTCTTACTCTTTTCCGATGTCTTGTGGGCCACAAATGCGGGCCAGTGATCTTTGATCTTCTCATATTTGCCGATGAATTCTGGTGTCTCTTTTTTCTTGACAAACTGGTTCAGCTCTTTCCTCCACCTCCTCATTAGGCCTGCCATCTTCTTAAGAGCACAAGACTTGATTAATTGCTCTTTAACTGGCTTCTCCGGATCCTCCTCTGGCGGTAGGGTGAAATTTGCCTTCAGCTCAGTCCAAAGATCTTCTTTCTGCATATCATTGACATAAGACAACTCAGCGTCTTCATCCTTAGCAGGCTTATACCATTGCTGGATGCTGATCGGGATCCTGTCCCTAACAAGAACCCCGCACTGAGCAGAAAATGCCTTCTTTGTCCGGATGGGTTCAATCGGTTCGCCGTCGGGCGCGATTTCTATGATCTCAAACTTTTCATCCGAGCTCAACTTTTTCTTCGGGCCTCGTCTCCTTACCGAAGTTGTGCTCGATCCGGAGGGCTAGAAATTATAAGGAATAAAGACGACAGTAATTAATATGTGTACATATACCAAAACAATGGATGCATCAATTAACTTGTCAGCACGGGCTTAAGTAATATATATATACCTGGCCGGACTCGGTTCGGTGACCGGAGCAGTCAGCACGGTCTCCTTCATCTTGTACCTCCATTGTGTCACCGGAGCCATCATGAACATAGTCCTCCTCTTGTACCGGCATTAATGGGTCGAAGTCATCATAAACATAGCCCTCTTCTTCATCCAGCTGACCAACGGTGTCGATGAGAAATGACGCAACATCATCACTTCCATTTGCGATTATGTCCCCCAACATCGCTTCTGTTTCTTCGTCTCGGGAGTGCTCCATAGTTTCTGCAAATATTGACAACATGTCAATTATTATTCAAACATGGTACATAGTGGCAAACGTAGAACTAGCTAGCTAATCACAATAAGGAATCATGTTAGTGGCCTCGACGCTGCTTCTCTAGGGTTTGGGGTCGCCTCGACACAAAGCTTCAAGGGTTTGGGGTGGCCTCGACGATAACGCTCTTTTAACTTGATAAATTTGGGTGGCCTCGAGAGAGTTAGTTTGTCGGGTAGGGGCGCGGTGGGAGGGGGTAGGAGACCTGCAACATCGTTTTCTCTCTAGGGTTTGGGTGTCCTCGAGAGTTTTGGTCGAGCGAGAGGGCTGAGGGGGGTACTGCAATTGTATCTAGAGGGGGTTATATCGACAACGACACAACATACATATACATGGGAAAATAATGTTATCAGGGAGGGGGTGTCGGTACCACCCCCTCGTGTTGAAGTTTCTTCTTTCTCCTTTCCTTTCTTTCTTCTTCTCCTCTTCTTTTTCTTCTTCTCCCTCGAGAAAGGAAAATAATTAAGGAAAAGGAAGAAAAGAGGAAGAAGGAAGAAGGAAGAAGAAGAAGAAGTAAAAGAAGAAAAAATAGAGGGGAAGAAGAAAGGAATAGAGGAGAAGAAGAAAAAATAGAATTTCTTCTTTCTCCTCTATTCCTTTCTTCTCCTCTTCTTTTTCTTCTTTTTTCCTCTTCTTATTTATTTCTCCTCTTCTTCCTTCCCTCTTTTTCTCCTTTCTTCCTCTTCTTATTTTCCTTTTTCCTCTCATTCTTTTAGTATTGCTTGTTTTAAAAAAATGTTCAAATAGAAAATTTCGAAAAAAACAAAGGTTTTGCCTAATGCATTGTTCATATGAATATACAAACATTTGCATATTCTACAATAATTAATATCACCAAAAAAATCTATGAACAGAAAAAAAACCTAACTTTTCTAAAAATCTATCTTTTGCATATATGAAAACATTAATACACATATGAACAATAAATACATATATGAACAAAAACATGCTCTGAATAATTTTTGATCATTACATACACATAGCCACATACATACACATATACATTATATATATATATATATGAACAAAAAAACTAAACTAATAAAAATGAAAAAAAAACAGAGCCGCATATATATATACATTGAACAAAAAAATTAAACTAATAATAATGAAAAAAATAGAGCCGGTGCGGCGCGGCGGCTCACAGCGGTGGCGGTGCGCAGGGGCGGGCGACGGCGATGGGGCAGGGGCTCGGGGCGCGGGGCGCAGGGGCGGGCGACGGCGACGGGGCAGCCTGGCGGCTACGACGGCGGGCGCGGGCTCGGGGAGGCCGGCGACGACGACGGACGCGGGCGACGGCGACGGCGACAGCGGGGACGGCGGGCGGTGTCGGGGCAGCCTGGCGGCGTCGATGTGCTCGGCGTCGTCGGGGGGCAACTGGTGGCGATGAACTCTGCAAAACTGCGAAGTGCTACTTAAATACAAGGAGCATTGGTCCCGGTTGGTGGCACCAACCGGGACTAATGCCCCCTTTAGTCCCGGTTGGTTCCACCAACCGGGACCAAAGGCCTCTTTTTTGGCAGCCTAAAGGGCGGGAAGCTGTGGCCTGTAGTCCCGGTTGGTGGCACCAACCGGGACCAATGCCACCCCTTTAGTCCCGGTTGGTGCCACCAACCGGGACCAAAGGCCCCTGTGCTGCCCGCATCGGGGCCAAAGTTTAGTCCCACCTCGCCAGTTGAGAGGGGCACGCAGTGGTTTATAAGCCCCACTGCCGCACCCCTCTTGAACTCCTCTCTACTGCAGGCTTATGGGCCTACTTGCTACTGCTTTGCCCGATGGGCCTTCTGGGCCTTCTGCGGGCCTGAATCCTGGCCCAAAGTAGGGATTCAAGTCGTATTCAGGCCGTGGGGGCCCACTAGGGGGCACTTTTTTTGTTTTTTGTTTTCTTTACTTATTGTTGCTATTTTTATTTTTTTCCATTTTTTGTTTTTTTCTGCATTATTTATTTTCTTTTTTGCTTTATTTTTTAATTCTTTTTGCTTTTAGTTTTAGGAAAATTATGAACTTTCTGTTAGTTCCATTACTTTTCAAATTTGAAAACACTTTTTTTTGTTTTCTTTCTTGCTTTATTTATTTTATTTTGTTTCTACTTACAACAAAATACTTATTGTTGTTTTTTTGTTTTGTTTTCTGCACTATTTATTTTCTTTTGTTTTTTGCTTTATTTTTTAATTCTTTTTGCTTTTAGTTTTAGGAAAATTATAAATTTTCTGTTAGTGCCATTACTTTTCAAATTTGAAAACACTTTTTTTGTTTTCTTTCTTGCTTTATTTATTTTATTTTGTTTCTACTTACAACAAAATACTTATTATTGTTTTTTTGTTTTGTTTTCTGCATTATTTATTTTCTTTTGTTTTTTGCTTTATTTTTTAATTCTTTTTGCTTTTAGTTTTAGAAAAATTATAAATTTCCACTTTTTTTGTTTTTTTGTTTTCTTTCTTGCTTTATTTATTTTATTTTGTTTCTACTTACAACAAAATACTTATTGTTGCTATTCTTAATTATTACGAGGGCCGAACCATAGGACATTAAAGCATTTGAAATGAACTCTGAAAAAGTTGAAAGTTGGCATGGTATCATAAATTGACCCACACATAGCATGTGCATGTACAAAACGAACAATGGTATCATACTCGTCAGTTACAAAGTTGGCATGGTATCATCATAATAGTTGCGGGAGAAAGTCTTCATTTTTTCTTCACTTGTGTCATTTGCTTATTGCGCCGTAACCATGGATAATCTTCATTGGTTATCAGGATGTTGGGGTCAGCCTTGACTTTAAAGGGAGGAATTTGATGAAACTTTTCATAATCTTCAGACATGTCTGTCTTGTCCTCCACTCCCACGATGTCCCTTTTTCCTGAAAGAACTATGTGGCGCTTTGGCTCATCGTATGATGTATTCGCTTCCTTATCTTTTCTCTTTCTCGGTCTGGTAGACATGTCCTTCACATAGATAACCTGTGCCACATCATTGGCTAGGACGAACGGTTCGTCAGTGTACCCAAGATTTTTCAGATCCACTGTTGTCATTCCGTACTGTGGGTCTACCTGTACCCCGCCTCCTGACAGATTGACCCATTTGCACTTAAACAAAGGGACCTTAAAATCATGTCCGTAGTCAAGTTCCCATATGTCCACTATGTAACCATAATATGTGTCCTTTCCCCTCTCGGTTGATGCATCAAAGCGGACACCGCTGCTTTGGTTGGTGCTCTTTTGATCTTGGTCAATCGTGTAAAATGTATTCCCATTTATCTCGTATCCTTTCCAAATCAATACAGTCAAAGATGGTCCCCTGGATAACAAGTATAGCTCATCACAAACAGTGTTGTCACCTCTGATACGTGCTTCCAACCAACTGCTGAAAGTCCTGATGTGTTCACATGTAATCCAGTCGTCGCACTGCTCCGGGTGTTTGGAGCGCAGACTGTTCTTGTGTTCATCGACATACGGGGTCACCAAGGTAGAGTTCTGTAGAACTGTGTAGTGGGCTTGAGACCAAGAATATCCGTCCCTGCATATTATTGAGTCCTTTCCAAGCGTGCCTTTTCCAGTCAGTCTCCCCTCATACCGCGATTTAGGGAGACCTATCTTCTTAAGGCCAGGAATGAAGTCAACACAAAACCCGATGACATCCTCTGTTTGATGGCCCATGGAGATGCTTCCTTCTGGCCTAGCGCGGTTACGGACATATTTCTTTAGGACTCCCATGAACCTCTCAAAGGGGTACATATTGTGTAGAAATACAGGGCCCAGAATGACAATCTCGTCAACTAGATGAACTAGGACGTGCGTCATGATATTGAAGAAGGATGGTGGGAACACCAGCTCGAAACTGACAAGACATTGCACCACATCACTCCTTAGCCTTGGAATGATTTCTGGATCGATCACCTTCTGAGATATTGCATTGAGGAATGCACATAGCTTCACAATGGCTAATCGGACGTTTTCCGGTAGAAGCCCCCTCAATGCAACCGGAAGCAGTTGCGTCATAATCACGTGGCAGTCATGAGACTTTAGGTTCTGAAACTTTTTCTCTGCCATATTTATTATTCCTTTTATATTCGACGAGAAGCCAGTCGGGACCTTCATACTAAGCAGGCATTCAAAGAAGATTTCCTTCTCTTCTTTGGTAAGAGCATAGCTGGCAGGACCTTCATACTGCTTTGGAGGCATGCCGTCTTTTTCGTGCAAACGTTGCAGGTCCTCCCGTGCCTCAGCTGTATCTTTTGTCTTCCCATACACGCCCAAGAAACCTAGTAGGTTCACGCAAAGGTTCTTCGTCACGTGCATCACGTCGATCGAAGAGCGGCCTCTAGGTCTTTTCAGTAGGGTAGGTCCCAAAATATAGATTTCTTCTTCCACATGGGTGCGTGTCCCCCAGCGTCACTCGGAACAGCTAGTCCGCCGGGACCCTTTCCAAAGATTACGTGTAAATCATTGACCATAGCAAGTACGTGATCACCGGTACGCATGGCGGGCTTCTTCCGGTGATCTGCCTCGCCTTTGAAATGCTTGCCTTTCTTTCGACATTGATGGTTGGTCGGAAGAAATCGACTATGGCCCAGGTACACATTCTTCCTGCAGCTTGCCAGGTATATACTATCGGTGTCAAGTAAACAGTGCGTGCAAGCGTGGTATCCCTTGTTTGTCTGTCCTGAAAGGTTACTGAGAGCGGCCCAATCGTTGATGGTCACGAACAGCAACGCCTTTAGGTTAAATTCCTCCTATTTGTGCTCATCCCACGTACGTACACCGTTTCCATTCCACAGCTGTAAAAGTTCTTCAACTAATGGCCTTAGGTACACATCAATGTCATTGCCGGGTTGCTTAGGGCCTTGGATGAGAACTGGCATCATAATGAATTTCCGCTTCATGCACATCCAAGGAGGAAGGTTATACATACATAGAGTCACGGGCCAGGTGCTGTGATTACTGCTCTGCTCCCCGAAAGGATTAATGCCATCCGCGCTTAAAGCAAACCATACGTTCCTTGGCTCACTTGAAAACTCATCCCAGTACTTTCTCTCGATTTTTCTCCACTGCGACCCGTCAGCGGGTGCTCTCAACTTCCCGTCTTTCTTACGGTCCTCACTGTGCCATCGCGGTCCTCACTGTGCCATCGCATCAACTTGGCATGCTCTACGTTTCTGAACAGACGTTTCAACCGTGGTATTATAGGAGCATACCACATCACCTTCGCAGGAACCCTCTTCCTAGGGGGCTCGCCGTCAACATCACCAGGGTCATCTCGTCTAATCTTATACCGTAATGCACCGCATACCGGGCATGCGTTCAGATCCTTGTACGCACCGCGGTAGAGGATGCAGTCATTAGGGCATGCATGTATCTTCTGCACCTCCAATCCTAGAGGGCATACGACCTTTTTTGCTGCGTATGTACTGTCGGGCAATTCGTTATCCTTTGGAAGCTTCTTCTTCAATATTTTAAGTAGCTTCAAAAAATCCTTTGTCAGGCACAGCATTCTCTGCCTTCCACTTCAGCAATTCCAGTACGGTACCGAGCTTTGTGTTGCCATCTTCGCAATTGGGGTACAACACTTTTTTGTGGTCCTCTAGCATGCGATCGAACTTCAACTTCTCCTTTTGACTTTCGCATTGCGTCCTTGCATCGACAATGACCCGGCGGAGATCATCATCATCGGGCACATCGTCTGGTTCCTCTTGATCTTCAGCAGCTTCGCCCGTTGCAGCATCATCGTGCCCATCGTCTGGTTCCTCTTGATCTTCTGGAGCATCACCGTATTCAGGGGGCACATAGTTGTCATCGTACTCTTCTTCTTCGCCGTCTTCCATCATAACCCCTATTTCTCCGTGCCTCGTCCAAACATTATAGTGTGGCATGAAACCCTTGTAAAGCAGGTGGGTGTGGAGGATTTTCCGGTCAGAGTAAGACTTCGTATTCCCACATATAGGGCATGGACAACACATAAAATCATTCTGCTTGTTTGCCTCAGCCACTTCGAGAAAATTATGCACGCCCTTAATGTACTCGGAGGTGTGTCTTGAACCGTACATCCATTGCCGGTTCATCTGCGTGCATTATATATAATTAAGTGTGTCAAAAATCATTACAGAACATCATGAATAGATAATTAAGTGACCAAATTAATAGAAGTTCATCATCACATTAAAACCAAAGTACATACATAGTTCTCATCTAACAACATAAAGCTTTGCAGAGCATCTAAATTAATTAAACCATACACTGAAACTATGTAAAACATTTCAATGCGAAAACAAATGCGATCATAATCGCAACCAATGTAACAACTGATCCAACGGCATAATGATACCAAGCCTCGGTATGAATGGCATATTTTCTAATCTTTCTAATCTTCAAGCGCATTGCATCCATCTTGATCTTGTGATCATCGACGACATCCGCAACATGCAACTCCAATATCATCTTCTCCTCCTCAATTTTTCTAATTTTTTCCTTTAACAAATTGTTTTCTTCTTCAACTAAATTTAACCTCTCGACAATAGGGTCGGTTGAAATTTCCGATTCAACAACCTCCTAGATGAATAAAATCTATGTCACGTTGGTCGGCATAATTGTCATAAACAATAAATGAACCAATAGTTATGAAAAGATAATATATACCACATCCGAATCATAGACAGGACGAGGGCCGACGGGGGCGGATACCAAAACCATCGCACTATATAAGATGCAATAATAAAAGTAAGAAAATTATACAAGTATCTATCTAAACATACAAATAAGAATATTTTTCCTTTCAGAAAGAAGATAAGAACAAGAGGCTCACCACGGTGGTGCCGGCGATGAGATCGGTGCGGGTGATCGACGACGTTGAAGACGGGGACGAGGCGTGGCGGACCGCTAAACCTAGACAAATATTGAGGAAAATGGAGCTTGGCGGTCGAGCTTGGAGAGGAGAAACCTTAAGTAGTGTGGCTCGGGCATTCCATCGAACACCTTGTGTGCATAGGAGGTGAGCTAGAGCACCACCAAGCCCTCTCCCCCTCGGCCAGAAAAAACAGAGCAGTGTGCTCTGGTCTTGCGCGAGGGGGTATATATAGGCACCACCATTGGTCCCGGTTGGTGGCATGAACCGGGACTAAAGGGTCGCCTTTGGTTCCGGTTCATGCCACCAACCGGGACCAATGGTGGTGGGCTAGGAGTGCGGCTCATTGGTCCCGGTTCGCCCCACCAACCGGGACCAAAAGGTCCAGACGAACCGGGACCAATGGCCCACGTGGCCCGGCCGGTCCCCGGGGCTCACGAACCGGGTCAAATGCTCCCATTGGTCCCGGTTCTGGATTGATCCTGGACTAATGGGCTGGACCGGCCTGGACCATTGCCCCCTTTTCTACTAGTGTCTCCAACACCATATGATGCTAGCGTGTTGCTTCGAAAGAATCGACGGGTCGCTAGAGATCAACTGAGGTATTCTCAGATTATTGGCTCGCTTATGTACTTGGCGAGTGCCACGAGGCCTGACATCACTTTTGCTGTGAGAAACTGAGTTGGTTTGTGTCAAAGCCGGGAGATGATGATTGGCATACGCTTGAGAGAGTTATACGCTATTTGAAAGGCACTGCGAGCTATCGGATAAGGGCTCAGCTGAAGCACTCAATGTTCTTTACACCCAAACCACCATACTTTTTTGGCGAGCATACTTGCTTCCAATTTACCAGGCTCATCCCTCTAATGTTTACATCATCTTTTCCTGCAATTTTGTCTATCACAGGTTGAACCCTCCCCTCTCTTTGGCTTTCGGACTCCCAGCGGTAACCCCAAGTATTGGCATGGAAGATCCCCATTCAGCAGCCCAAACTCGACAAGTATAGATTGTGTGTTTATATCCGAGCAGGAGATAGGGTAGGCCACCATCTTTTCCATGTTTGTTTTCAGCCCCGAAGCACTATCGAACAGCTGCAGGATGGCATGGACCGCAGTTAGGTCCACTCTCACCAGGTTGATGAATAGTGCAGCATCATCTGCATTAAAGCTAGATCAAAAACGAGCAACCCGTGTCCCAGGTGGTGTCAATATTAGTGAGTAAAATTGGGACTCAAGAAGTGCTCGTTCTGATCGACTCTAATAACCGACAGTTTCATCATTGATGTAGTTGCAAGTAGTCTATCGTGGAATATTCAGGCTATTGCAACCATTTCAGTAAAGATTGTAGATGGGGGCACTTTGCAATGTACACAGATCATTCCAAATTGTGTGTGGGAAACTCGAGGGCATTCATTTGCAAGTAATTTGCGAGTTATTTCATTAGGCTGCTATGATATGGCCGATGTCCCCCGCCGTGACGGCGATGGCGTTGGCTTGGTGGAGGGAGCGGTGTGGCGGCGGCCTTGTGCACTTATCTTATCATGGCAACGTTCTGCTTGATCGGTCCTCCTCGATCTAGCCATCAACATGTTCCGGAACTACTGCCGAAGATCTTGCCCAAGGATATTTGGATCAGATAGTATTCGTTCGTGCGTGTATCAGCCTATGTGGCTCCAGGAGGGCATAACGCGATGCTCTGTTATTTGTTTACACCATGGGACATATCAGCATCTCGATTTCCATGGCACACACAGTGGCGGAGAAAGTCTTGATGGCTGAGATGGAAGGATCAATAAGGCGGAGGGGGCCTTGAGGACGATGGAATCAGCCAGGTGTTCAATAACTTGCAGTAGCAGCAATGTCAAGTGGGGGTGATAGCACTGGAGGATTTCATTTTTGGTGTTGCTCCTCGGGTGTGACTTTGGTGAAAACCTAAGGTCTGCCCTTCATTGGTTGTGTCTGGCAATTGCCTTGTTGAAGGTGTTGTTTTTCAGAGCTTGGTCTTTCTTCAGAGTGAAAAACAATAATCTTGGATCGTGCGATGACGGTGCTTGTGCACTGTTTTCTTCTTGAAGGCGTCGGTTTTGAAAACCTTTTATGTTTTCGGGGTGTTGCCTTTTGTGGTGGTTTGTGTGCTACTGCTGAGAGGAATTAATCACTGTGGCGATGCCATTTTTTATTTCTTTTTTGTTTTCTTTCCGGGCTGTGTGCATCCTATATGTCTTTTTGACTTTTTTTGATGCAGAGCCTGGGTGTAATTGGTATCTTCACGATATTAATATATTCCCTTTAAAAAAATGATATGACGGTGGGAATGGACTGGTTGCAGCATTCTGGACCGATGTGGGTTGATTGGACTGAGGAGTTTTGCAGTTTATGCACGTAGGGGAGCAACTTATACTGACAGGAGTGCAAAGTCAGCTGCATCCAGTAAAACTCGTTTCTGTCGAGCTGTTGTGTGCACTGGAAGCCTGTAATGCCATTGCTCATATGGTGTCTCTCAGCCTCTTGCCTTCTGGAGCTGTTGTAGATTACTATCACTCCATGCTTTTACGTGATATGAAACTACAAACTGAAGGAACTGGTTTTGAGTATGAATCTACTGCCATTAATACATATTTATATTTATATCCCCGATTGTTTGAGTGCACGGGCGAGACGCCTAGCCAGCCGCCGCCTAAAAAAACAAGGGTTTCTCTGCCTCCCGCCGGCGCCGACGTCGGTCCGCCCCATCTACCGTGGATCCCGGTCCTTGCCGGTAGGAGGGCTCTGCTTTTAGATCTTTTTTCGAGCTTTGTTAGGGTTTGTGTCCTATTTAGGAAGGCGAGACGGCGGCGACTCCCTGAAGATGGAATAAAGGTCTCGCCGCCCAGTCACCGTTTCAGTGATGCGTCTAGCATTATCGATGGGCAGGCGGAGGTGTGTCTTCGATGGATCTGTCTCTGGTTGATTTGCTCGGATCTGTTCGTCGTTCGTCTTTGTTTGTGTATCTTTAGGTTGGATCCTTCTTATCTACACTATTCATCGGTGGCGGTAGCTGTTCTGGTGTGTTGGTTCTACGGGGCTTAGCACGACGACTTCCCGACTGTCAACTACAACAAGGTTTTTCCGGCTCTGGTGAGGGAGGGGCGATGACAGCGGCACGCCTTCAGCTCGCTTCAGTGCTTGTAGTCATCGCTAGGTGGTATACGGATATGGATGTAATTTTATTATTTCTAGTGTTCGTTGTACTACCATTGATTGAAGATGAATGGATTGGAAGTTTATTCCGAAAAAATACATATTTATATCACATTGGAGGTGGGGCATACCAACAACAGATACGTCTTTATTAAGTGTGACACACTGTTCTATCGAAGTAAGAAACTCTAGTGGTGGTTAGGCGAATGATGGGAGAGAAGACTACTAGGTGTTATTTTGAAATGTTTGAACCTTGAACAATAGGAACAATAAAACCAACATAATTAAAGAGGCATGCATGTTCGCTTATATAGGAACAATAAAACCCACAGCAACCGTCATAAATCCCTATAAATATCGAAACCGTACGCATTTTGAGGAGAATATGATCTCAGCCGCAAGTTCATGTTTCACGAAGATCCAATCCGAAGGCCTGTTCCATAGCTCTGCCGGAGGAGGCAGCCATTGTCCGGTTTTTCTTTATCAACCTTGTTGCCTCCATGATGGCGCGTGAGTCGTTCCATCAACAACATCATGCAGTGATAGTAATCAATAACAGCATGGAGTGATAGTAATCAACAACAGCTCTCTCTCTCTCTCTCACTCTCTCTCTCTCTCTCTCTCCCTCCCTCTCTGATCTTCAATACTAAGTTTCCGTGATCTTCTGACATGATTGGGAACAATTCAATATAATCGATGGTGTGTTTATTGCATGATGAATTGTCTTTTTATGATCAGATTGTTCATTGAAATCAATTGAATCTTTTGGGTTTTATTTGTTGTATAATAAAATAGCTTTGCGTGCTCTTCAATCTTTTTTTTGGCCAAGTTCCATGGGTTTTCTTCAAAGTGAGTGGTGCTTTTGTGTTGGATTCAACCTTGCGGTGGTCTAACATATTGACAAAAAGGGCCAAAACACATATTGTATTGTCTCCATGAAGGGTAAAACCACGGGTTTTTGTCATATTGATTGACTTCTTCCTGTCTACAGTACGTCATATTTGCTATTGCAATACTCTGTTTCTTACTAACTTAATACCTTGAGATGCATACTAGATAGCGCTTTTGAGACGGGGTATTAGTAGTAGATGCAGTTGGATTAATGGTCTGCACGAATCGTAATGCCTATATGAAACTATACCATGAATGATCACATGATACTTAATGCTTTTGCCCAGGTGGAGCCACTCCGCTCGGGATGTGGTATCACATCGTGCCTCGTGCAGAGCCATATGGTTGTGTGGAGGGAGGGAAGGAAGGCACCTTGTCGGGTCGACTATGAACACCTCAAGGGCTAGCGTGCATAGGCGCCTTGCCGGCAGCAACATGCGATGTGTGCCTCGCATATACAATTTGCCGCTGCGAGTGGTGTTATATTCTTCGGGATCCTCGGTAAATTTGAATAAACCAGTTTAGATTTCGGAATAAAAAAAAAGATTTTCGGTTGAGGCTCTGTCACTGGAATGATCTGACCCGGTAATCATGTCGACGCGACATGCTGATGCCAATGTTTTTCGTTTTGTCTTCACTTTTTTCTGTTTATTTTTTTGTTTACTTTTTTACTATTGTTTCTATTTCAGATATTCTAAATATATGTGTTAGGAAAATCACTTTACATAAATTTTGAAAAATACTAATCACGCATTTGAAAATTTTAAATGTATATTAAAATGTTAATCATGTGTACGAAAAATATTTAAGGCATTTCAAATATGTCAGGCCTTTAAACAAATGTACGTAACATTTAAAAAACTGTTCGCATAATTACAAAATATTTTGCATATTAAAAAATGTATTTTACATTAAAAAGAATTCACAGGGTTCAAAAATGCATTTTTTTCATTTTCAGAAAAAGCGTTTACAATTTTTTTAAAATTGTACCACTAATATAATGTACGTGACAGTTTTAAAAACAATGCCAACTATTACAAAAAATGTCTGTCGCATTTCATATAATGTATATATAATATAAAATAATGTTCTTGTAGATTAAGAAATATTCATTTTCATTGGAATTTTCAAAAAAGTGCAACATGTAATTTTTGAATGTACATCATGTATTTGAAGAATGTCCAAAGGGCATATAAATACTTCACGTGTGCATTAAAAATGTACACTATCTACTGAGAAAAAGTAGACATATGTTAAAAAAGGAATTTGATTAAATACGAGAAAGAAACAAAAACAAAAGCAAAAAAGAATCAAAGAATAAATATAAAAACAAAAGTGGAACAAAGAAGAAGGACAAAAAAACAGTTAAAACAAAGAAAATGAAGTATAATGAATGGAAACAGAAACTCAAAGAAAAGACAAGAAATAAAAAGGAAAAAGAAAAAAATAAAACGATAGAAGAAAAAGAAGAAAACTGAAGTAGAGCGACCGAACCTACAACAACACATGAGCTGGAGCGCTTTTGCGCTAATGGGCCTTCCTGATTAGCCCGCCAGTGGGCGATTTCTTATGAAAATGCTGTTTCGAGTTAGCATTTCAATAAGACGGGTCCCTTGCAGCGAACTTCTGTTAGTAAGACCCCTTGCAATAATAGATTATAGAAGAATATTATTTTTAATACTCCTCTGAACGCATATAGTAGCATTGTCCGAATATATTTATTTATGAGTACAAATAGATAAATTCATTGTATCGTTAGGTCGAAGCGGAGGTTTTGTCCAAAAACAATTAGGAGCATACCGTCGACTCTACTGTATTGAAGTTTACTTTCCCACGACTGTATAATTCTTACCATTATGAATCGATACGGGCGAGACATGGCGGTTCCCATTTGGTGCAGAGGTCACTGGAAAGTGACCTAGCGTGCACCCTCTCATAAGTTATGTCCTGTGTACGGGCCGACCCATTGTGGTATTTTAACTACACGTTTTGGAACCATCCCTTAGACAGTTTTCTTTTCAATTTTTTCCTGTTTGTTTTTCTTTCTTTTATATTTTTCATTTTAAATTTTAATTTTAATTTTAATTTTTTCATTTTCCTTCTTCGTGTTGTTTTTCATTTTTCTATTTTTTCATTTTGTAAACATTTTTCAAATTTGTGAATAATTTTCTAAATACTAAAATCATGAACATTTTTTGAATTCATGAACACTTTTTGTAATCATCGAAATTTTTTAATTCGTGAATTTTTTTAAAGTTAGACAATATTGTTTCAACTCCGTGAACATTTTTTACTGATTTCTCAACATTTTTAAAAAAAATAACCATTTTGATACTCCATGAACATTTTTGAATTATATTTTAAAATTTTGAAAGAATTTTTGAAATTCATGAGTAATTATTTTGTTTAGACGAACATTTTTCTAATTCATGAACATTTTATGAAAATCTGAACATTTTTTTATTTATGAATATTTTTCAATGTCATGAATAATTTCAAATTCACGATCAGTTTTTGAAATGAAGATCTTCTTTTTTTTAAATCCCCATCATTTTTTATTTCAGATTTATGAACAGATCTCAAAGTACAAGAATCAAAAAAATAATAGAAATAAAAACAATGAAAGAAGAAAAACGAAAAAAAAACAAAAGTCCTGTGACGAACAAAGTCCTATATAGTCTCTTGTGTAGAATGATTAAAGTTGTCTAACGTCTAAAAATGGACGAGTAACTAGGAAAATTCACACTGGGTAACTAGGAAAATTCTATGTTTACTTGTCTTTGCAATCGTTGGGCTTCTAGGTTTTCACATACGAGTGACACTAGTATCCCATGACTATGTGTACTCTACTCTAGCAAAGTTTGACCGTGCAAATTGCTTGGGTTTTGCTGATGCGCTCCATTGGAGAAAGCTCTATATTTCAGTAAGGCTAATTCCAACGCACGATCCTATTTTCTCCGTGCATGTCCATTTGGGTTCAAACGGATAAAACGATGGCCCAATGCAGCGACCATTCCCATTTGTTGTCCGTTTTGTGTCTGTTCTAATCCATTTATGTCTCAAATTTGCTCATGATTTGGGTTCGAAGCGGAACAAACCGAATGTTCTCCGCGTCCTCCTCGTCCATCTATGTTCATGCCTGGCCCACCTGTCACTCTCGCTCCTAGCCCACCACGCCCACCCACCCATCCGCCGTGAGGCAGCTGCGGGGCGCCAACCGCATCCAAGCCCGGCGGCGCGACGGCTTCCTCCAACCATGTCCTCTATAGCAAGTGGCAACCCTGCCACCGGCCCCGCCATAGTCGAGTCTTCCTCCTTCCACGTCGGGGCCGTCGCGGTCCTGCGGGGAGTTGCCACCTCACGTCCCTGTGCGGAATTGTTGGGCGGCGTCGTGTCATGCAACTCAACAAGAACGACCCCTTGAGGGCGATACCGCTGCAGCTCTGGGAGCTCAAGCATTGCGTCAACACGGGGCTCCTCCCTTGCGGGCACCTGGTCGCGGACGGCAGCTGCAGGAGCAGGGCCGCGGTGTTCTTCTTTCTTTCTTTCTTTGCAAAAGTGGTTGTCCGCTCCAAATATGACATATGCTCTTTCCGGATGCGGCATCTATCCGCTATCCGTTTTACCGACCTAAACGGACAAAATCCAGACAAAACTAAGGCCAACTCCAACGCTTGACCCCAAACGCACGACCCTTCAAATCCTTTACCAAACAAGAAAAGAAGACATGTTTCTCATGTAGCAGAAAATACATCAACAATTTACAATACACAGGTTGTAGAACAATTAGAATGGCACTCCTTGTCGCTTCCTGCCTGGCATGGCACTGACTTCATGTGTATCTGGAGCTCTACTTGTAACAAAATTAACATACGATCTATGAGGCAGTATCCTTGATTCCCATGAAATAAGAATGAACTCTCCTTTTGGTCTAACACTAGGATTCGTTACAAGTTCCCCAAATGTCACAGTTGGCAGATCCTGGATTGAAACATTAGTTATACAAGGCGTCATGCTAAGTGGATGCAAAGCAAAGTCTGTTATATCCAGTGCACGGCCTTACTCTATAAGCATGTTCAGGTGCACACCATATACGGAGAGGTTTCTTTTAACATATCTTATCACCTTGTGCAACATGCGACGCCAAAACTGAACATCAAGATTATTTCTGAACACATCTGCGTACACATTTTGTTGCGATAAGTGAACCTTGCATCTTCTGCAACACCTGGGTGAATTCATCTGCTATTTGTACTAATCGTGGATGCTGTGCAGGGTATACACTCCCGAGTATCAGCGCCTCGAAAAGATACCTCAACTCGTTGTAAGGCAGAACATTCAGGAAAATTGGTTTCACCGATCAAAACCGGGCTAGTCTTTCAAGTTTACTTATGATGATGATCTTGCTTGCTCTGCCCATTGTTGTGACAAATGAGTGAAACATTTGCGAGTCATCTGCAATTACATCGGAAGCAAACTCAATAATTACCAACGCAATCTCTTCCATGGACCTTCCATGGTCAAGTATTCTCAAAAGGTTATCTCCATTCAAGTGCAAAATAGAGAAGCATGACCGAACCCTCCCATCACCGCATGCATGAGCAACCAAGTTTTCTTCCCAGTCGTTACACTACCTATGATCGGGAGAGCTGCCGGTGCATGATTACCAGGAGGCACATTGTGCTGCAGCAAGAAGCTCAAGAACTTTTGCTTCTCAGCATGTCGGCCAAACAAGAAGTTGTCGGTGTAAAGATAAACAACATATAGCCTACGAGACATGCGCTTGCATCTAAACAGAAGAATAATAAATTCTTCCATGTTAGCAACAACTATTTCTAAGCATTCCAAGGCAACATGAGACTCGATGCACGTGGCCTTAACATTTGTTGTTCGAGAGCGCTTGGCTAAATATAAGCTGCTTGCAGATGAGTCATTGATGCTAACCTCGTCAAAGCCTGCACTATCTTGAAGGGCACGGTACATCGAGTTGTCCAGCACCATATCCTCGATTCATGGCCTCTGAGAGCGTCTTGAGCTACATCATCATCCCAGAGTTTGTTATGTATCATGTGTTCGCCTCCTCAACGATGGTGCCAGCTCTCATCAGCAGGTGTTGTAACCTCTCCACCACCTTCTCCTCCTCTGATTGGGCATGCCTCAAGGAGTTGCACTTGTTCATCAGGAGGGAGATGAACTGGCTCACGAGTTCACGTACAACTGCAGACGTGGCAACCTCCATGGTCAGGATTGATGGTGTAACTTGTTGCTCGTCCATGGACAAATTTAACTAGACCGTTCTCTGCCAAGTCTTGCAGAGACTATTGGCAAAATAGAGAAGTCTCAACGAATGATTTGACTGCAGCAAGTGGGTTGGTGACACAAGCATATTTGTCTACTTTAATTAAATGTCCAAAGATGTGACAAGGAGAAGCCAACTTTCCAAGCAGCATGAAAAAAAGTTGGCCAATATTTATAATATTCACAGTAGTTAGGTAGGTCCTAATTGATTGTCGATCCATACAAAATATATATTTTATTATCCTTGGTGGACTCCTTTTAGATTTTACATGTGAGGGAATTACTGCCATCACAGTACCTTGCAGTCTACTCTAGCAAAGTTTGACCATGGAAATTGTTTAAGCTTTTGCAAATGAACTTTGTGGAGAAAGCAGAACACTTCATTGGGAAGGTAATGGTATGCGGTCTTTATCTTTGTCAGTCATAACCCGGTACATGAGTAGTAATCTTGTGCTAAAAAAACTCTTGTATCTTGTGCATTCTTGAGATTTCAGGCTTGATCTGATGTTGATCTCCACAACGCTAAAACTGGAGTGAATAATAGAATGATGTCTGGCACTGCAACAACGGCTCATGTGCCACAACTCTGCTGTGCCGGCACAGAACTCATCATCTCACCTGGACTCGTATGTACATGGGTAGCAATTGCGGGCTTATAAGCAACTTTAGTTAGCATCAAATTTAGTAATGCTAGTCTGGACTGTGTGATGATGATAATTTCCATATAACACTTTCTTGTTATCTAATTTATGTTTTATTAGTAAGCCAAGCTTCTGGCATTCTCCGTGACAAGAGGTGCCACAAAAGCTAAAAGGCAAGCTCTATAGGACGGCGGTTCGACCCGCAATGTTGTATGGCGCTGAGTGTTGGCGACTAAAAGGTGACATGTTCAACAGTTAGGTGTGGCGGAGATGCGCATGTTGAGATGGATGTGTGGACACACAAAGAATGACCGAGTCAGGAATGATGATGTATGAGATATATTTGGGGTAGCGACGATTGAAGAGAAGCTTGTCCAACATCGTCTGAGATGGTTTGGGCATATTCTAGGCCTCGAGAAGCGTCAATGCATAGTGGACGGCTAAAGCGTGCACATAATTACAAGAGAGGTCGGGCTAGACCGAGCCTGACATGGGTGGAGTCCGTAAAGAGTGATCTGAAGGACTGAAGTATAACCAGAGAACTAGTCATGGACAGGGGTGCATGTAAGCTTGCTATCCATGCGCCAGAACCATGAGTTGGTTGCGAGATCTTATGGATTTGACATCTAGCCTACCCCAACTTGTTTAGGACTAAAGGCTTTGTTGTTGTTGTTGTTGTTGGTTGTTGGTTGTTATTGTTGTTGTTGTTGCTGCTGCTGCTGTGAGCCACCTTACTGCAGGGACACTGAATAGCGAAAATACAAAGCTAAATATGGTTCCACGTGCACCCACGTGAAAGGTAATTTTGAAAAAAATACTAGTAAAATTTTAAAATTCTGCAATTTTGGGTATTAAACTTGGTCGACCATTCTACGCACGTGTAAAGTTTTGTGGAACCATATTCACCTTTTTATATTCGCTATTGAACGTGGATTTGTTGAATATGGTTCCACGTGAACCCCCTATGAATAATAATTCAAAAAATACTACAAAAGTTCTGAATTTTTATATGGACGACCGGTATGCTTGCGCATGAAGTTTCACAAAGAAATGACATCCGTGGGATTCTGGAAAAAATGACAAAAAACACTGTTTGATGAATAGTATGGTCCGAATTGTATTTTTTCACTAAGAATACCAAGGTGTCAATGGTAGCAGTAGGTTATCTAAGAAGAGCAAGAGGGGTTGTTGGATCGGATAAAACATATAAATTCACTGTATGTCAGTTGAGATCTGTAATAGATTTAGTTGAATTGCCATGTATAAAAGAATTACAACAATAGTTACATAACAAGTTCTGAAATAAAATTAGATTGGCACTCCTTGTCGCTTCTTCCCTGGCAGGGCATTACTTTGATGTGTATCCTGAGCATGACTTGTAACATAATTTGGAAATGATTTATGAGGGGCTATCCTTGATTCCCATGCAATTAGAGTGAAGTCTCCTTTCGGCCTAACACTAGGATCTGTTATAAGTTCTCCAAATGTCACACTTGGCAATTCCGTCTTGATTGAAATGTTATCACTATAAGGTTTCATGCTTAGTGGATGCAAAGCAATGTCTGTTATGTCCACTTGATGGCCTTGTTCTATACGCATTGTTGGGTTCACACCATAAATGGAGCGGTTTCTTTTAACCATTCTTGCTGCCTTGTCTAATATACAATGCCAGAACTGAACATCGAGGTTTCTTCTCAACACATCCGTGAACATATTTGTTGCGACAAGTGAAATTTGCGAACTTTGGATCACCGTGGCAAATTCATCTGCTGGCTCTACACTTCCGAAGGCGAGTGCCTTGAAAAGGTATGTCAACTCATCATGAGATAGCCCACTTAGTAAAATTGGTTTCATCGTTCCAAACCGGGCTATTCTTTTAAGCTTACTTACAATGATGATCTTGCTTCCTCTGCCCATTCTTATGAGAAATGAGTGGAATGTTTTCCAGTCATCATCACCTACATCAGAAGCAAACTCAATAACTACCAACATTATCCCAATCATGGCCCTCCCATCACCAAGTATCCCCAAAAGGGTGTCTCCATTCAAGTGCAAAATAGAGGAGAAGCGTGAACGAACCCTTTCATCACCACACACATGAGCAACCAAAGTTTTCTTCCCAACTGCGGTGCCACCTATGAGTGGAAGAATGGCTAATGCATGATCACCTGAAGGATTGTTGTGCTCCAACAAGAAGCTCAAAAGCTTTTGCTTTTCAGCATGTCGGCTAAACATGAAGTAGTCGGTGTAAAGATAAACATCATATGGCCTACGGGACATGCGCTCACATCCACCCAGAAGCACAACAAACTCTGACATGTTTGCGACAGCAATTTCTAAGCTTTCCAAAGCAGCATGTGAGTCGAGGCCCATGGCCTTGTTGCCTTTCACCGCTGCTGTTCGAGAACGCTTGACTGGAAATTCTGGAATGATTAAATACAAACTGCTGCTAGATGAGTCGTTGCTGCTAACCTCGTCGAAGTCAGCACCTTCTTGGAGAGCTCGGTACCTCGATGCATCGAGGAGGCTATGACCTCGGTACATGGCCTCCGAGAGCATCTTGAGCTGCATCATCATCCCAGAGTTTGTTATGTATCGAGCATCCGCCTCCTCGACGATGGTGCAAGCTCTCATTAGGAGGTGGTGCAACCTTTCCACCATCTTTTCCTCTGACTGCGCACGGCTTGAGTGGCACTTGTTCATCAGGAAGGAGATGAACCGGCTCACAAGTTCACTTGAAACTGCTGATACGGCAACCTCCATGGCCGGGACTGATGAGGTAAGCTGATGGTCGGTCTTTGGACAAATTTAACAATATGAGACTGCCAAGTCCTGAAGAGACTCTTAGCAAGATATAAGCTGCTCCAGGCAGCCTATTTTGTGTATACAAAGAATCGCTGGACGACTGGGTGGGTGGGTGAGTGGGTTGGTGGCTGGGAGACCTGGACCTGGACCAGTCAACTTATTAAGCAGCATGGAAAAGAATGGACCGGACAGTATTTGACCATCTGTTATATTCATGGTAGGTCCAAATGCATTATTGTGCCGTGGCAGAAATGCATATCTAATCATCTTCACTCGTCTTTCGTCGGACTCCTTTTACATTCTACACACGTGGGAATTTGCTTGGTTTCTTTCCAGAGGAACTTAAGTGGAAAAGCATCGCGCAAGTCATGGTCAAGGGAATTTGCCTTTTTTTTTATCTTGCCCGGTGATGACGAGAACCACAGCTCCATGCTCTTTTGGTTCCTTCATGACCACAGCATTGAGGTACTCTAGCTTACCAAGGACCTCCTCGCCGACCTCCTCAGCGTCTAGGTCCACGGCAGCGCTGATCTCCTTCCGGACGGCCTCTTGCATGTGTGGGCATTTCACCAGGCTCGCCATGATATTCTGCAGCTCCAGGGTCACTGTTCCCGTCCCTGCACCCGACGAACTCGGCGCACAACTCCACGATTTCTCCGTCGGTAAGCCTACGCCTACTAGCATCGTTGTGGTCGTCCGGGACCCAGAGGTTGATGAGCGTGTCGACATACGCCGCCGGCTCGCCCTGCTGCCGTTGCCGGGAGTGGCGGGCGTGGATGCAGGAACATATTAATTATTAGGATGAAAAAGGTTAATTATATGTGTGAGTTTATAGATTGTAAAAAATGTTTGTGTAAATCAAAATAAAATTAATCATGTTCACACGTTTTAAAAAAATTATACAGTGTAAAAAAATGGCATAGTCAAGAAAAAATGTACAACTATACATGGGAAAATATTACTGTGTATTTCGAACAGTTTCAAGGCATGTTTTTTTTAAAGTATCCTTGATCTATTTCAGAAATTTCTAACGTGCATCAGAAAAAATATTTCACAGGTGCTCTAAAAATGTTCATTGTATACGGACAAAAAGTAGCCATAAGTTCAAAAACAAAACAATAAAACCACAAAGAAAAATATTTTTAAAAACTCAATCATGTATTTGAAAAATGTTTAACATGCATACATTTTTTCCAGGTGTATATCAAAGAGTGTACAACGTGTATGAAAAAAAGTATATATCAGAAGATAAAATATAAAAAAATGTTAATCATGTATTTAGAAAATGTTAAACATTCATCAAACAACGTTTCACATGTATTCGAAAATTTGCGCGTATGAAAAATTAGACATCAGAACATATAATATAAAAAATGTTCATTTAAAACATGCATAATTGTTTTTGATATATATAAGAAATGTAAATTGTGTGAAAAACAGGTAGAGATAACAGAAGAAAATCATGAACCACAATGAAAATAAAAGAAAACCAATAAAAAACAAGAAATAAGAAACAAAACCAAAGAAAAGAAGAAGAATAAACCAATGACAACCTAGAGAAGAAACACTGAAGGTAAAAAGGACAAAATGGTAAAATACGAAACAAGAAGAAAATTTGGAAAAAAGATAAAACCAAGAAAAGGAGAAAATCGGAAGAAAAAGAAAAAAACTCAAGAAACAGGGCAAACGAGGGAACTAGCCATAGGGAGCGAGCGAACGACGAGCGCAATTAATTAACTAGCGCTCCTTTGGGAGCCTCACAACGATCAGTGCCACTTGGCGCACTCTCATCCATTCGCCATGTGTCACGCTCTGGGCGATCCCTCCGGATTTTGTTTTTCCTTATTTTTCCGCATGCGTTTTCAGCTTTTTAAGCGGTTTTTTTCCAGATTTTTTCGACGTTTTGGTTTTCCACGGGTCTTTCCTAGCTATTCGCACAAAAATACGCGTTTTCTTTTTTGTTTTCTCTCGTGAGAGTCACAGTTTTGCTTCGCGAGAGGCACGGTTTTGCTTTCGCGAGAGTCACGGCCATGCCTCCCGGAAATGGAAAAAACATGTTTTCTGTTTGTTTTCCTTCCGCCAGAGTCACGGTTTTGCTTCCGCAAGTGGCACGGTTGTGCTTTCGCGAGAGTCACGGCCGTGCCTCTCGGAAACGAAAAAATAAAAATTCGCGAGAGTCACGGTTTTGCTTCCGCAAGGGGCACGGTTGTGCTTTCGCGAGAGTCACGACCTTGCCTCCTCGAAAATGAAAAAAACGCATTTTTTGTTTTCTTTTCTTTCGCGAGAGTCATGGTTTTGCTTCGCGAGAGGCACGATTGTGATTTCGTCAAAGGCACTGGCGTGCCTCTTTCGGAAAGGAAAAAAACCCGTGCTCCCGGTTTGGTTTTTTGTCCAGTTTTTTCGTCCGTTTTTTTTCGTGAAAAAAGTTCGCAAAACCTATCAACATAGGATTTAGTTTTGAAGATTTCGACTTGAGGAATCCAACGGCGAAAGCGGTTCGAAATTTGGACGCACGATTTAAGAGATAAAATGTTTTGAATAAACCAATCTACGAAAAATGGGAAACTCCCGGGTTGCGACAAGTGGCGCGCGCCACTTGTTGCAACCTGGGAAAGTTGGAGTGATCTTCGCGACGAGTATTCCTTAACTAATGATTTCGGTGAAGGACCGGCCACAGGCGGGAACATGGGCCAGGCCAAACAGTAGAGGTGAGATGTATTACTCATCACTACGGGCGATATATAGCTGCTGCGAGCAAGAAGTCGTGGGGCCTCTGAGGCCATGTCCAATAGCCTTAGCTTTAGGTCCAGGCCTAATTTGCTTAAAATGACCAACAAATTCCAGGCAAAACCAGCCTTTGTCACGACAATCCCCCCATGTAACATGACCCCCGAATCTTCGCCCCCCCCCCCCCCCCCCCCACACACACACACACACAACCGGCTCGCTGGGGCTTGGTTTTTGATGATTTTTGCCACAATGTATTTTTTCCTATTTTTGTTTTCTTTTGCTGTAATGTTTGTCTTTTTAGTTTCCTTTCTTATTTTCCATTTTATCAAAAAATGATTTGTAAAAAATTCATGATTTTTTAAATCCGTGAATAAATTTCAATTCGCAAGCTTTTTTAAAATTTATGGTTTTTGCATAGGTTGTGGATTCATAAAAAAATTCGAATTTGTGATTTTTTTATTTCGTGTTTTTAGAAAAATTATGAGCATTTTTCAAATTCATGAAAACTTCCATTTATTTGTGAACTTTTTAAATTGGTGATTTTTAGGAAAACATATTCGTGATTATTTTGGAAACTTTCTCTTAATTCATGAACTATTTTAAAAGTACTGGACAATTTTTATATTCATGTTTTCTCAAATTTTTTGGAAAGTCAACGGTAAGAGGTCAAGGATCAAACGTCAAGTGACGACCGAGGTAGTTACGATTGATCGAGTGAGCATGTATGTGTTGAACTTAATGTGTCAGCTAAGCAAACTTGTGCAAAAGGCATCGTTAGGAGGTCTTGTTACAACCATATGAACTCTGCAATAAAATGACTCTGTCTCAATTGATTTCACACACAAAATTTGGTCTTGCTACTAGGGAAAAGCCAAGCACTGGTCTGGCGCGTTACTACTATCCTTCATAGCAGTAGCGCTTTTTGGGCTCCCAGCGCTACTACTACATCTTCCTAGCAGCAGCGTGTTTAATGCAAACTGCGCTCGAAGTAGACCTCCCTAGCCGTAGCGCCTTTTTAACTACCCGCGTTATTAGTAAAGTTTCCTATTCTTTTTACTGCATATTGCCGCTATATGTGTACTGGTTTTATATAGTGTCTCATTATATGATTTTATAATCATGCTGAGTTATTATTTCAGTGGGTGAAAAAGACATGAATTGCATTAAAGTGGAGGCAACATGGTGCATATCCAAAGTACTACTAATCCAAACTTGATCACTTTAGTTTGGACTAGAATGATCAAGTTTGGATTAGTAGTACTTTCGATCTGCATCATGTGTTGCCTCCACTTGAATGTAATCCATGTTTATTTCATCCACTGATATATATAATAAATGATCATGCTAATAATGATATAACAACTAAGCATCATAACCATTAATAATAACTCATCATTGTTGTCATAATAACAAGTCATACTCATCATCATCATAGTCATCTAACAACTTCTACTCATTATCATAATAACAAGTCATAATCATCATCATCATAGTCATCTAACAACTTCTACTCGTTATCATAATAACAAGTCATAGTCATCGTCACCACAGACATCTAACAACTTCTACTAGTTATCATAATAACAAGTCATACTCATCATCATAGTTATTTAACAAATTCTACTCGTTATCATAATAACAAGTCATACTCATCATCATCATAGTCATCTAACCAACCCTACTTAATTGTTCTTAGCACATGATCATGAGTATTAGCTAGCTAGGACCTACTACCGGAATCACTTTCTTTGAGTATTAGCTTAAAAATGGCATAGTAGCTTTGCCATCAGCTAGCACACGACAAAGAGTGAGGGTGGACCACTAGCGAGAACCACCTAACACACACTTTCTTTGTCGTCTGCTAGCAGACGGCAAAGAAAGTGGCCAAACTAACATCCGTTAGCTAGGCTCTTTGCCCTCTGCTAGCAGACGACAAAGAACCGTGCCCTAACTAAAATGCCAACGACGCCCGTGCCCCACCTCTCTGTCCCCTCCACCCCCCCTCCGCCCAGTGCCCAAGACGCCGTCGCCCAGCGCCACCCCGCCCCCGTGCCGCCGCCGCCCCACGCCACCACTGTCACCGCGCCCCCTCCTTCGCCCCGGTGACCCCCTCCTCCGCCCCGCTCCATCCCAGTCGCCGCCCCGCCCCGCCCCCGTGCCCGAGCCGCCACCACCCCACGCCACCCCCGGCGACCCCCTCCTCCACCCCGGCGGCCCCGACGCCCCTCTTCTCCATCACCGCGGTCACCCGCCGCTTCGGCGCCACCTCCTCCACCCGGCCGCCCCGGCGTCCCTCTCCTCCACCACCGCGGCTGCGCCGCCGCTCCGATGCCCCCTCCCCCACCCGGCCGCCCTGGCGCCCCTCTCCTCCACCACAGCGGCCGCCCCGCCGCTCCGGCGCCCCTGCTCCGGTGAGACCTAGTTTTTTTTTCTGTTTTTGTTTCTGTTTTTTAAGTTTAGTTTAGGTTTAATTACTTCAAGTTTGGTTTAGTTTAGGTTTACGTTAGTTTACTTTTGGTTTAGTTGAAGTGATTGGTAGGCCTAGTGATTGTGCAATTCTGTGATCCTATCCAGTAAAATTTATATGCACACCTCATATGAATCTGTGATCATATCCATTAAAATTTATATGCTTGCTCCACTCCACTGTCTACACATTTACTTAATTAGTAATACTACCAAATACTGAAGTTTTTTGCTATATATAACATTGCTACATGTGTTTTTGTCTATATAGAATTGCATTCATTTCCTCTTCTAGACACGAACCAGCTCTTGCATGGAACTGAATCTGATACATTTGTGTAGTAAATGAGTATGTTAGCATTTCACCTAGCTTGTAATCAAATTTTATTACTGCTAATATACCTCAAGTTTATTTGTCGATGAGATGCCTGAGTCTTGGTAGTTTTGGAATCCCTATTAGTTGAAACATGAGCATTACAAAGTTTCATATCTATGATCAATTTGTTGATAGACCCGCATCTTGGTATAATTTCTCTTGCTGGCAGATGCTTATTTCTTTAGGTTTTGTTTAGTTGATAATCATGGTGTCGCTGTTGTCGCTTTTTTGTCTCAGGGTCTGGTCGTTCTGATCTCCTACTACAACAACGGCTAAGGTGTGTGTGTGCCTCAAACTCGCAACATGGACTCACTGTATATTTGGTAAATGATAACCTCATGCCGTTAGCCCTCAAGTTAAAATAGGACCTATTCTCCTATGTTAGCTGCATCTCATGTGCTCATAGTTGAGCAAGTATAAGATTGCAGTATGGATATAATGCCTTACCCCAGCTTGCATTTCCATGCCTTTCCTGTAATAGGATCCTATGGTAATGTGATGTGGTACTTGTT
The DNA here is from genome assembly GCA_963921465.1 of Triticum timopheevii. Classification (NCBI taxonomy): domain Eukaryota; kingdom Viridiplantae; phylum Streptophyta; class Magnoliopsida; order Poales; family Poaceae; genus Triticum; species Triticum timopheevii. The sequence continues at coordinate 12,507,819 of OY997264.1, read as the reverse complement.
CTGATTTGCATACAAAGTAAATTGATTTTAGGACACTGCCCTTAGTTTCTGATTTGAGGTATGTTTGTTTGCTTGGTGTGTGTCAATCTCAAAATGGCAGACAAAACATGACACCTAAAATATGTCAACCTAGAGCCACCTAAAATATGGTGCAACTATGATTGTTGCCACAAGTATTCCAAGGTGATCACACTACAAGGAACTTTAGGTTTAGTTATGGTTAAGAAGAAAGAAGAAAGATGAAAATAATAATAAGAAGAAGAAATAGAGGAGGAACAATAAGTGTATATTTTTCCTTTTTTTAGATTACTATGCTCTTGTTTTCAACATTTTCAGTTTTCTTTCATATCTAAAGAAATACCTAGTTTTGAAGGGTGCCAATTGCCATTGCCAACTAACCTACCAAATTAATTAAGTGTTGTTGATGTTGTTGAGCACAAGTGCATTGCTTTTTTATTCTCAGTTTTCTTTCATGTCTAAAAACTTGGCTCTGTTCCAACTATGTCCATTTATCAAATATGATACAGTTGAATTAGAGCCAAGTTGGATTAGAGCCAAGTTGGAGTAGATATGCATATGGTCCATTTATCAAATATGGTTCTAGCTAGCTGTGTTTATGGATATGGTTCTAGATACTAATTGGTCTCTTCTGCTGCTTATCAGAGATGGGGGGAGGCCGCCACCGCAGGATGCGCTCTGCCACACCGGAGTACGACTTGGAAGGTTTCGAGTTCTTCACGATCATACTTGAGAATTCCTTCAGGAGGCAGGTATATAAAAGGAGAGATCTCCCCTTCACCCATCTCTTTATCATAAATCTGTTGTTTGCTACATCACTCCTTGACCCATGCTGCAGAGGCTTCCCGACACTTTTATGAAGATGTTGAACGACCATCGGCCAAAGAATGTGAAGCTACAAAAGGCCGGCAGCGGGCTTCGCAGACTGTGGGATGTGGAGGTGGTGATCAGGTACGACCACATGTACCTGTGTCGTGCCTGGGAGCAGTCCGTCCGTGCCTACGACCTACGACACAGGTACTTCCTTGTCTTCAGGTACGACGGCGACGCCATGCTCACCGTGAACTTGTTCAACACGACTATGTGCCGCATGCGCTACCAGGACAACGATGATGCAAGTACGCGCTGCCTCTTCTTCTTCTCCATTTGGCTTTATCTCACACCGATTGTTAAAAAGCTTTATTGCATTTGGTCAGGCAATGTGAGCAGCAACAGCGACTCTGGCTACAACCAAAGCAGCAGTGACTCTGGCTACAGCAAAAGCAGCAGTGACTCTGGCTACAGCAAAAGCAGTAGCGAGGATGAGGAGGAACAGAGTGGGGAAGAAGAGGAGCATAGCGGGGATGACATCGCGATGGTGGTGGCTGATGATGGACACGCGATGGTGGTGGCTGACGATGGCCTCGCGATGGTGGCGACTAACGATGACCTAGCGACGGTGGTGCCTGAAGATGGCCTTGCGATGGTGGTGGTGCATGATGATGACCATGCGATGGTGGTGGCGCCAGCGATCCCACAGCTGGGGGACTACAGGACCATGCCAATTGTGGTAGAGGAGTACATCCCACTGCCTCGCCGCTCTAAGCGCATCAAGATGATCAAGGAGAAGAAGAAGAAGGAGGAGTGAAGATCTTTAGTTTAATTTTTTAGTGTAAACCTTTTAAGTATGATAGTGTTGAACTTTCTTAATTATGTGTGCTCATGGATGCTCATGAATTGAAATTATGTTCATGCTCATGAATTGAAATTATGTGTTTTTGTGCTTGCTCATTCATTGAATAGTTTTTTATGAAATTATATATCTGTGAAATTTGTGATATTGAATGAATTTAAGAAAAAACAGAAAAAACAGGGGTATACAGGATCTTTGCCGTCCACTGGCTGACGGCAAAGAGCTTTGCCATCTTCCAGCAGACGACAACGCTGCCATGTGGCAGCCTCCTATGCAACCAGGGTGCACTGAGCTGGCCTATTTGGCAGCTTTGCCGTCCGCTGGCAGACGGCAAAGATGCAAAGCTGTTTGTCGTCTTCCAGTGGACCGCAAAGCACACCGTTAACCCTTTAACAGAGCTAAGGTGCCACGTGTGCCGACAAAGATGCAAAGGCCTTTGTCGTCTGCTGGCAGACGACAAAGAGGCCTTTGCCATAGCCTGTTCAGCCGGACCTATTGCCGACTGCTCGCTCACGGCAAGGCCTTTGCCGTCAGCCAGGCATGCCTTTGCCGTCAGCCATTTTCTTTTTACTGCATATATTGTCGTTGTATTTGTACTGGTTTTATATAGTGTTTCATCATATGATTTTATGATCATGATGAGTTATTATTTCAGTGGGTGAAAAAGACATGGATTATACTAAAGTGGAGGCAACATGGTGCATATCCAAAGTACTGCTAGGTGATCAAGTTTGGATTAGTAGTACTTTCGATCTGCATCATGTGTTGCCTCCACTTGAATGTAATCCATGTTTATTTCACCCACTTATATATATATATATATATATATATATATATATATATATATATATATATATATATATAACTGATCATGCTAATAATGATATAACAACTAAGCATCATCATCATTAATAATAACTCATCATCGTTATCATAATAACAAGTCATACTCATCATCATCATAGTCATCTAACAATTTCTACTCGTTATCATAATAACAAGTCATAATCATCATCATCATCATCATAGTCATCTAACAACTTCTACGTGTTATCATAATAACAAGTCATACTCATCATCATCACAGTCATCTAACAACTTCTACTAGTTATCATAATAACAAGTCATACTCATCATCATAATAGTCATTTAACAACTTCTACTCATTAGCATAATAACAAGTCATACTCATCATCATCATCATAGTCATCTAACCAACCCTACTTAATTGTTCTTAGCACATGATCATGAGTATTAGCTAGCTAGGACCTACCACCCTCTCTAAGATAAAATAGCATAAAACAAGATAGCCCCTGACATTCCATTATGGAGAATGGAGATTATATTGTCTCCAATTCTTGCGCTTCGCACAATGTTGCTTCCAAGTAGTTCTTTAAGATTCTTCATACATTTTTTCCATTCTTTGATTGTCATGTCTTGATTGGTTTTAGAAATCCGGTATGAACAGATGTGAAGCCTAGGCAGACTCGGCCGTAAGTAAATAACATCAAGGCGACCTTTCGAAAATATCAGATCACGCACACAATCATTTGGGATTTTCTGTTGAAAAACATAATAATAACGCTGTAGTTAGCAATGTAGCTTAGCTTTAGAAGAATGTATGCAAAAGATGCACAGATGTAGTAATAGTAAAAAAATCTTACCATGGCATCTCCATGGATGTTACTGTAGTTCAACACGTGCACTAGTGGCACGTATTGACCATAATGTGCAGTAGTAAATGAGATAAGATGACCTTTCTCGTCACAAGTTAATTTAGCGCCATCAGTGTATAGTAGGTTTTGTCTACCATCTTCCGAACATTTTTTGAAGAATGAAAATAATTGTCAATGGAAATAAGCTATCAACTATTTTGAAATAAACAATGTAAATTACTTAATAAATATGTTTGAGAACCTCACATAGAGGTAGAACTCGTAAAGTATCAATAAGGACCCAAATGCCCATATTCTCTTCGTCGATATCATCTTTAGGATTACCAAGATCGAAGGTGACATACATATCCTCCTAAAAATCATACGCCTTGCACAGAGCTTCCCAATTCGAGCAACAAAAAAGGGATATGCTCTCCGAATTGTATAGCTTTACGGCAAAAGTATAACCATGATGGGTCCTAAGGTGAACTATCTTTGTCTCCATATTTTCATGATCTTCAAAATTGAGCTTCTACAAGACATAGCGTCTTGCATGGCATGAGATAAGCTAGTCGAATTGTAAAAAACAGAAGTTACACGTTGAAGAAGCATAAGTCATGCTTAATTACGAAAAATGACTTGTCGTTGTTGCGTACCATTTCGACATCAAAGGTATAATCGAGCTTAATATTGAAGCGCCGACCGTATACCAGGTGAGGCATGTCGCACATACCCCGGTCGTCGCGCAGTAGCCACACTTCGGGATCTTATCATCGTCGTCAGACATTTCCTATGTTCATAATTTAAATATTAAACTTGTAAAATATTTAAATATTAAACTTCTAAAATTCAATACATGTACGACAAAAAATTTCATTATATCATTATTATTCATCACGGGTTGAAATATGGGTCTGTGAGTCTTTTATTGTAAACTCTCAGCTCACATGGTGTATATATTCGACCGTCAGTGATGGTCGCTCCTCCCTTCATGCCCAAGTGCATTACACCAGAATGTCTAGCACACGGGAATGAAGGAGAAGCGACCCTCACAACAACAGTCGGGATTCTTCTTCTCTCATACATTGTGGAGACTCTCCCTCACTGACTCCTCTCTGACATTTGCGACCGTCGGTGATGGTCGTTCTCCTCTTCCTTCCCGTGCATTACCAAAAGGTCTATCACGAGAAAGAAGAGGAAGAACGACCCCACAACAACAGTCAACATTCTTCTTCTCTCATATATGGTGGAGTCCCGATAGACTTAAAGTCAACGCGAAATGTCATTTAGTTATCTTTCTAGAACATCTGGGCCACTCGATATTTCCTACATATTCTAGCATAAGTCATGCCAGAATTCACGGAAAATCCGACATGGCCTTTGTTAAAAAGGACATATCGAGCGCTTGAACTTTGCCGGAATGGAAATTAATCAACACTCTGGCAAAACATAGACCACTCTGAGGTGTTCCCTGCAAACATAGGCCAGTTGGGCAAGCACTAGTAGTACACAACACTACATATCACATGTCTAAATCTTCATCATATTTGAAAGACCTACATTACTCTACTACATCTATCAAAACATCTACTCATCTACTACTCTACTCTACTATATCTATCAAAACATCTACATCATCATTGACATAGAGATTAGGCTGGTCTCACCCTGAGGTCGGAGGGGGTCGGTGACGGGGACGACGACAGGGATGATGCAGGGGGTCCTTGGTTTCTGCAAAAAGAAAAAATATAAACAAAAACATGAGCATTCAAACTTGATGGTCATTGCATTTCAATGGTTGAAAATATTCACAAAAACATTTCAATATATCTCATATATAATCCTAACATTTCATTTGGACAAGAAGCATGACCAAATAGGACCATCATACACTTACTAAATACCCTAGTTCTACTTTAGTTCTACTCTATTCAACACTTACTAAAAATCCTAACATTTCATCCGGACAATATAGGTCGCTTTCTCTCTAAATTTGGCAATGTGATGTTGACTTAACTAAATACCATAGTTCTACTCTATTGAACACTTACTAAAATTTCTATTACCCTATTTCTACCCTAATTTTCTTCCAACAGACTTCTATTACTAAATTTAATACCTAAAATTTTCTATTATTAAAATTTTAAAAACAGAGGGAGGTGGAGGGAGCAGGAACGAGGGACGTGTTAGTGAGGGAGGAAGGGAGGAGGAGGACGGATGAGGCAGGTAGGAGGAGGACGGACGAGGCAGGGAGGTGGGAGGGAGGAGGCGGGAGGAAGGAGGGAGGGCGAGGTGGAAGGAGGGAGGGAGGGATCGGGAGAGGGACGAGGAGAGGAGGGAGGTGGAAGAGGGATGGAGCTACCTCGATTGAGGAGGAGCAGGAGCGTCGGCGGCGGCGGGCGACGATGTTGGTCGGGAAGGGCCGAACGTTAGCGGCGGCGGAGGACGGGGTGGGGAGAGTGAGAGTGGAGTGGAGAGGGGAGAGTGAGGGGCGGCCGGTGGAGATGATATGATGGGTTATGGGAAAGCGCTACTGCTAAATGCCTAGCCTGGTGGCACTAGTAGAAAAAGGGCCTATTGTCCCGGTTCATAAGGGCCTTTAGTCCCGGTTCTGGAACCAGGACTAAAGGGTCGGTACTAAAGCCTCCCTCTTTAGTCCCGGTTCTTACACGAACCGGGACTAAAGGCTCTTCATGTGGCCGCTGCCTGGAGGTCCACCTTTAGTCCTGGAGGTTCAAATTTCTGAATTATTTTAACCTCTCATCTCTAATCACCCCTCACCCCTCACCCCTCACCCCTGCTCAATTTAACCTCTAATCAGCCCTCATCATCTAACTTCCCGGACGTTCACCCATCCTATTACTACTCCAGCCTGAGCACGCTTAACTTCCAGGTTCTATTCTCTCTCGTTTCCAGGTCTGCACTTGTTGTTTTCCTGACAATAGTAAGATGTCAATCCTATTAACCTCAGGAATTTAGCTTGAGCATGAAGTCACACATTTCACTGTTTGAGTTTGAAACTATTGTTCTAAAAAATAACACTAATATTTAGTAACAGTAATATTTCTTGAATAATTAGTTTGACCATTGTTTGACCATAGTTTGACCAGATTTGACCAAAATTCAAAAAAACTAAAATAATTATTTAGTAACACTAATACTTCTTGAATAATAGTTTGACCAGATTTAACAAAAATTCAAAAAAAACTGATTTTTTTTGAATTTTTTGCCTCCAGATCTTAAAAGCCCCGTAACTTTTTTCTATTAGGTTTTTGAGGATTTTGAAAATGTTTAACGGGGTTCCCTCGATTAAATTCGGATGTAAGTTTTCGAGTAGAAGATTTTTCATATAAAAAACTTTTTCATCCGAGTTAGTATGCAAAAGTTATGCCCATTTTTACAAATTCTAGAGAGATTTTGCAAATAAAGTCGAAATTCACATTTGCAAATTTTCCCAACAACTAGACCACATATCACATGGGAAACTTATTTTCTTATATTTTTTTGACATTTCCATCATTTTCTTTTATTTTTTTTTTAACTGAAAAGGCGATCCACAGGGGGCCGGGGGGGGGGGGGGGGGGGTAGAGTTTGAAAATGGGACCTTTAGTACCGGTTCGTGGCACGAACCAGGACTAAAGGTCTCAACCCCATTAGTACCGGTTCGTGTCTCAAACCGGGACTAAAGTTCTAATCTTTAGTCCCAGTTTGAGGCACGAACCGGGACTAAAGGGCATCGCACCCTTTAGTTCCGGTTCATGTCTTAAACCGGGACTAAAGGGCTCAGGTGAACCGGGACTAATGCCTTAGCCGCACGAACCGGGACCAATGCTCACATTAGTCCCGGTTCGTGACTGAACCGGGACTAATGTGAATATTGCCCCGGGCCCAAAGCCCTGTTTTCTACTAGTGTGGCAACAGTGTGGGAATTATAGTAGTAGCGTTTTTCTCACTGGACGCGCTACTGCTACGGACATAGCTGTAGTGCCCTTCGTGCACCCGCACTACGGGTAAGTAGCAGTAGTGTCTGGTTTTAACCAGCGCTACTGATAAACTTTTCTGTGTATAAGGTTTTTCCTAGTAGTGTCTACTTATGTGTTTTTTTTGAAAAGGGATGTAACCCCGGCCTCTGCATCAGAACGATGCATACGGCCACCTTTATTATAAAGCAAATAAGTTCAACACAAGTCATGAGGTCTTAAACAAACGAACCACAAAAATACTCACGAAGAGCAGAGAATAAGAGCCACAACCAGCAGGCAAAAGAAAGATAGGAAAACTAATTGCCTATCCTATTACATGACCGCCATCCAAACCGGCTGAATATAGCCCGAGCTACCATCTCCCACCGGGTAGATCCAGTAATCAAATGCTTCCTAGCCTCCGTCTGTGAGTGAGTAGAGATCACATACGGATCAATGTAGTGGCTTGAAATATAACCTGCAAAAAATTAGTATTTGTTGTTCTGTTAAAAACCAAATCATTCTTGCAGTTCCAGACTGCCCAAAGTAAAGCACATACTCCTACACGAATGTGTCTCGCTGTTTGGGATTCTATCCCATCCAGCCACGTCCCAAATAACGTGTTGATATTATTCGGAGGAGTAATATTAAATGCAATGTGAACAGTCCGCCATAGAACCTTTACCATCGGACAGTCAAGAAAGAGGTGTTTGATAGTCTCATCACGATCACAAAAACTACATCTCGTGGAACCAGTCCAGTTGCGCTTTGTCAAATTGTCCTTAGTTAAAATGACTTGTTTGTGTACAAACCACATGAACACTTTAACTCTCAAAGGTACCTTGACATTCCATACATGTTTGGATGCAGGAATAGAGCTAGAGTTAATCACATCTAAATATATAGATTTAACCGTGAACTCTCCATTCCTGGCTAACTTCTAGCACAATGTGTCTGGCCGTTGAGAAAGCTGCACATCCATCAGTCTTCTCACCAAATGTAGCCGGGCTTCCCAACGGGCTCCGGCAAGTGTTCTCCTAAACTGGATATTGAGGGGAGTGGACTGAAGCACGGTAGCAACGAAAGCGTCTTTTCGTTGCACAATGCTATAAAGTGTCTACTTATGTGTGAGTTTTTGTGTTTGTGCACTGCGGTTTAAGTTCTCACCCACTTCGAATTAGCGTTGACGGTTGCTTGGTTCTATATGTGTGTTGGGCCAACCCATTGGGCTGGGTAGTTTGGGCCTGGCCCATGACATTCCCCCTCCTTTACCAGCGGTTTGACCCCAAGCCAAGGCACGACGTGAGGGAAGCGGGTGTGAAGCTCCCATTCATTCTCACATGTCAACAGCTACGGCAAGAGCCCCGACCACTGCACTAATACTTCTTCAATGTTTGTATGATGGAGACTACGTTGGCGGTGATCCAGGGCATGCTCCGACACTTTGTAGGGGTAGGTGCCTGTTCTCCAGGTGTGGCAACTCCTGATGCACGGTACTTGAGGGTGGCATGCCGACGCGTAATTTGGAGATGTGAAACACCGAATGGATCTTCGCGTGCTCGGGCAGCTGCAAACGGTAGGCTTGACTCATGATGGGCACGACTTGGTATGGTGTGAAATAGCAGAAGGCCGACTTGGCATTGGCGCAACGCACCAAAGATGTATGGATATATGGATGGACCCGCCGGAAGACCCAATCAAAGATGGCGAAAGATTGATCACAACACTTGCGGTTTGAGAAAGCCTTCATCTGCTGTTGAGCTCGATGAGATGTTGTCCGAGCAGCATGGCCGCCAGGCAACGATCCTATAGTGAGACTTGTAAGATGTCGAAGAGGTATGGTTGGTGCCTATACAATGTGAGAAACGATGTCATCTTGATAGCCGAGTGCTATGATGTATTTACCAGAATCCCACCAGAGGAATAATAGCAAAAAACTATCACAAATGTGGCAACTGTTTCAGAAGGCTACGACAATTCGAAGACGTCCCAAAAAGCTATAACTATCGGGATAATTCGTTGCAAATTACTACCACTTCGGATTATTGCCAGTTTCGACGAAATTTATTGCGATTATGACAGAGGTGGCCCACCCGTCAACGATGACATGGGAAAAAGTTAGCTCCATTACAAGTGATCGTAAGAATACCACCATTCGGCATCACAAACGGAATTAACTGGCTATCTATTTATTCATATAGATCCTTGCACAATGCTGGAGATGACCAACCAGTGAGGTGATCTTTGCAGTAAAAAATGGGGCATCACGCTTGCCAATTTTTGAATCAATCTCGCATCCGTCAGACTTGGCGTATGAATAGTTATCAGAATTTGAAAGGTTATCGAGTGTATGCTCCCAACGTCTATGGAAGTAGTCTACAGGGCCGATCCCACAATAAGCCTGTAAGCATGCATAAGTATTTAATTCACATCCAAAATATTTGATCTACTTTCATAAATATGCTGAGTCGGTGCTGAGATTAATAGGAACTTATAAGTAGAACGTCTAACGATGGTTAGGACATGCATACCTTGTTGGACCCAAAAGTATATCTAATTGGGTTACTCCAGGAAACCAGGTAGTGCTGGTCTCCACCATCTTTGTTCTTGCCACGGTAGATAACCGATGCCATCGAACCTGACAATGACCCTTGGCAGTGAACGAAGGCAGCCCACTGCCCGTTGCCAATCCGTTCAGGGTAGCTCCTGCCATTGAGGATATGCCCAGACCATTCATGGTTGCCGACGTGGTAGAGGGTGTCGCCGGTCGCGTTATAGATGAAGCACTGTGTGGCCCGCGGCCAATAGACTTGGATGATTACCTTGGGACACAAGTACCTGCAAGCCATGACATCTTTGCGGTCCTCGCACATCAGATTCAAGGCCTCGCGTGCTCGGTCTTCCCGCTTCTTAGGTTTCCCCATGTACTCTGGCATTTGATCCAACTTGTAGTTGTCAACTACTTCACCAAAGAGATTCACCGCCGTGCTCAGTCTTTTCCTCTCTTGTTCTTCTAGTTCTGCTATGTGAGTTTGTCGGCAGTCCTGCACATTCGGATGAACTTATTTTTGGGGAAATGGCGGATTTTGTTGACTCAAAATGAAGCATTAAAGGGATGCAAACACAATGAGCACACATCGTGTGACTATCTCATGTGCGCACGCTGACGCGCTCAATTTCAGGCAGCGTACATTTCCAAATTGATCTGGTTCAATGTGTTGTTTCCTTTTTATTCCTTTCATTTTTTATATTGCATGCAGCCACCGACCCCCTTAAAATCAGGGGATAGTGAGATTACAGGGAGAACTCAGGGGGAGAGAAAGATTAGAGGAAGCACTCCACTTCAAATCAGGGGGTGGGGAGATAGATTAGGAGAAAATCTAACCGGGCCCCATGTAAAATGGGAGGGGGTGGGGTGGGGTGGAGTGATTAGGAAAAACTCCACGCAGCCCATCGTGCATTGTGACGTGCACTCATGAAAAAGTCTTTTCCCCTTCTTTCATCTTTTCATTGACTTTGTTCTTTTCATTGTATTTTCTTTCCTTACTTTTCCCTTTGATTCCTTCTTTTCATTGCTTTCTCTTTGATTTCCCTCTTATTTTCTTTCTTCTTTGCACCACCATTGCATACCCATGTTTTATAACAGTTTCACCGTGCTCCACAATATTTTTGTAGTTTCATAATGTTTCACCATGTTTCAAAATCCAAATTTCAAATCTTGTGAAAATATATTCGAGATTGGCCTTGTTCTAAAGGCCTCGTTATCAAGAACACAAATGAGCAGAAATGTCATAAATCTGATTTTCTATTTTGAAGGTAACAACAACAACAACAACAACAAAGCCTTTAGTCCCAAACAAGTTGGGGTAGGCTAGAGGTGAAACCCGTAAGATCTCGCAACCAACTCATGGCTCTGGCACATGGATAGCAAGCTTCCACGCACCCCTGTCCATAGCTCGCTCTTTGTCGATACTCCAATCCTTCAGGTCTCTCTTAACGGACTCCTCCCATGTCAAATTCGGTCGACCCCGCCCTCTCTTGACATTCTCCGCACGCCTTAGCCGTCCGCTATGCACTGGAGCTTCTGGAGGCCTGCGCTGAATATGCCCAAACCATCTCAGACGATGTTGGACAAGCTTCTCCTCGATTGGTGCTACCCCAACTCTATCTCGTATATCATCATTCCGGACTCGATCCTTCCTCGTGTGGCCACACATCCATCTCAACATACGCATCTCCGCCACACTTAACTGTTGAACATGTCGCCTTTTAGTCGGCCAACACTCCGCGCCATACAACATTGCGGGTCGAACCGCCGTCCTGTAGAACTTGCCTTTTAGCTTCTGTGGCACTCTCTTGTCACAGAGAATGCCAGAAGCTTGGCGCCACTTCATCCATCCGGCTTTGATTCGATGGTTCACATCTTCATCAATACCCCCATCCTCCTGCAACATTGACCCCAAATACCGAAAGGTGTCCTTCCGAGGTACCACCTGGCCATCAAGGCTAACCTCCTCCTCCTCACACCTAGTAGTACTGAAACCGCACATCATGTACTCGGTTTTAGTTCTACTAAGCCTAAACCCTTTCGATTCCAAGGTTTGTCTCCATAACTCTAACTTCCTATTTACCCCCGTCCGACTATCGTCAACTAGCACCACATCATCCGCAAAGAGCATACACCATGGGATATCTCCTTGTATATCCCTTGTGACCTCATCCATCACCAATGCAAAAAGATAAGGGCTCAAGGCTGAACCCTTTCTATTTTAAAGATAAATTTGAAATAATCTTTGGATCACATAAAAAAGTATAGATGGATGATGGAAGGAGGAAGATCTCTGGCAGCAATGAGTGGAAAACGTTCCCCTATTTTTGCTGACGCACATGTATCTAACAGAATGTGTGGGTATTGTGCAAAAGGAAATCTTTAAAATAATTTCTCGTCACATTTCCGGGGGGGGGGGGGGGGGGGGGGCGGTGTTGCCGCCAAAACCAATGGCTGGGCCATGTACAGGACATCCCGTGCAAGGACGTAGAAAATCCAGTCTCTATGTACCCATGGCTTCGATTAGTACTGGGAACGGTCCTTGGGTCCTATCCAGGATATCCAATAAGACCCATGATAGTTCCGCTCCACTGTCTGATGACAAAAATCAACAATTTGTTCCTACCCTCTTGCAACCCTATATTCTTATGCATACACGTTGAAACTATTGCACATGGCTTGCAAATGGACACTACGTGAAATTAAACTGACTTTTTGAGCTCTTAATACATCGATTCAATTGTGTGCTGAGGCTGTTTCGTTTCTATGCATCATGATATGTCGACATTGGTGGTTAAATATTGGACAGATGCAATGGTTTCATGTGAAAACGAGATTAATAAAAACTACCATCATCCCAAATAATATACATTGAGTCCTGAACCTTCCATTACCAAGGGAACTTACCTCAAATGATGTGTTCCCTTGCCCTCGATGTACATAATCCAGCGTTTCCTTTGCATCCCTAATTAGGAACTCTCTTTCCTGGTCGCTATTTATCTGCGATAAAAGAAGTTCACGAAGTTAAAAATCAAACTGTATTCGAGTTCACAGAGAGTCGGACATATTACTTATGTTATCATTCTAACACAATACTCAACAAATCGTATAAACCTAAGAGAGTCATCTCCACTAACTTGTTTATCTCAACATGCAAGCATGTCACCTTACCATACAACTATGAATGGGATAATTAAGGCCGACCCCAACATGCAATAATGCATGTGAAAAGACCCATCACGACATTCAACTATGCATGGGAAAATGTTTCCCGTTCAATTATCCCACTTATATTCAAATATTGTTACAACAATGCATAATCAAATATAATAATTCATATGTATTTTTAATTTTTGTTCTGATGCTATCAACCTAAATTTTCATCAATCAATTCCTACAACAATGTGCGGGGTATCCTCTAGTTCACCTAATACGCATTGCTAACATGTCCTTTCCTTGCAAAACAAATGAGAATCTTGTACGTTAACGAGTACTATCAGTCCCTGTTGTTAATATTGGTGTAACCCTGTGTATATTGGATCTTAACAGTAAGCCCAAAGAATCCAAAAGATGAGCTACCTACACCAGTCCAATTGCACGAAAGCCAATACACAGAGAAAATTGCTAACCCGGCACCCTACGCTTTTATTCCCTCCCTCGCATTACTGAACAAGAACACATCACATTAATGCAGCCGTATGCAAATCTGGAAAATTGATGGAACTGTTCTTGGGAGCTAAACCGTGTCTAGAAAGCGGGAGAGGAGGGAAACAATTACACCTAAGATAAAGGGCGGACAGAAAACCCATATGTTGCAATATTTTACTGTGTAAAGGCTGATTACTAGTATAGTTAATTTTTTACCATTGTCTGAATTAATGAAGCCCTCCCTTCCTCCCTTTGGAATGAAAAACAGAAAATCATAGTAAGAAACAATTGTGCCATCATTAGTGATCACACCTTGTTCATCGATGACCCTGTGTGATTCATTGAAGCGCCAGGGATTTGTATTGCAGTCTCCATCTCATTCAAAACATTAATGATTTCCCCTATACTTGGTCTTTTGTGTCGATCTGCATCCACACAATTTAAAGCTATTTCTATGCATCTCTTTACTTGTTTGGAATATGGCTCCAACGCGTGAACCAGTGTTGTTTGTAGCTTAGTGTTCCAGTAAGCATGTACCTACCAGTGTGGAACATAAAGCATGGGTATTATATCAAATATATGGAGGCATTATTCTTGAAATATTTACTACTTATTCAATAAAAGAAGAACTGTTAATCTTACAATCTCTATGAATTCTTGGGGAGACATTTCAGCACTTCGAAAGTATGCTGTTGGTCCTGCCATTATCTTTATAATTACCACACCCAAACTGAATATGTCAAACTTAATGGAGATTATACAGGCGTCTATATATTCCGGTGGTACATACCCGCTGCATGATAAAATGACACATCATATATTTTACTGATATGCATAGTTATCCTGCTACTTGTTGCAGAGTAGTGTGTGTCTATAATTTTTAAATTCACATGGATGAGTAGGCTTACCGTGTTCCTATCTCACTTTTTGTGAATTTTGACTGTTCTCCTCCGAAGAGCCTTGACAAGCCAAAATCCGCGATTTTGGGCACCATATTTTCATCCAGCAGTACATTGGCTGGTTTTAAATCCAAATGATACATTGGAGTTTGCAATTCCTCATGAAGATATTTCAAACCCTGACAAATTCCTTTAATTATTGCATAGCGTGTGCGCCAATCATGTTCCTTAGATTCATCTGCACCAACAAACAACGCGCACCCTCAAAAACTATATGCTATGAACGATTGATTAAAGTGGTATCTTATGATACAAGTAGAACCCCGTGTATCATACCAGTAAGAAATTTGTCAAGGCTTCCATTTTGCATATATTCAAAGCAAAGTGCTCTCTGTGTAATGTCAGCCAAGACCATGTCACCATTATAAGGTAGGAATTCTCGCCGAGTTTCATGACTATAGCCAACTAACCGCACAATATTTTTGTGTTGCAGATTTGCGAGATTGTGATACTCCTTCTCAAATTGCTCATCTTCAAGTCCTGGAATGTAATTATGAAGCAGCTTCACAGCAATCCATTCCCCATCTGTATGCTGTCCCTATTCAACATAGAAATGCATGCATGGTTTAAAGTTCTATGTGCAGATATATATGCAACATGTTTAAGCTGAAATTTGTGCATACTCATGTTTATTTATCTAGGGACCCATATTAAAGTCTCAACTCTCAAGATAATTTATAAGAATGAGGTCATGTTACACTCTGAATAAAAGAAAAACCTAACAGTGCAGAGAATGACGACTTATTCACCACACGTTTGTTTGTCAGCACAGACCTTGTCCAACTATATGAAATTGTAACTAGAAATCTTGCATTGGTTTCCAACTGTACCTTATAAACATTTCCGAATGATCCAGCGCCAATTTTCATTTCCGCAGAGAAATTTTTTGTAATTTCATTTAATAACTGGAACGACATAACCCTTGGCACTGCACTTACATTGTCCATGTTATTCCTTTCCCTGGTAGAGAATGAACCAAAATGGCTACCTGAAGAAGAAAAACAATGTCTATACTTTACAGGAAGAACTGCTTTCTTTCCTAGTTGACCTCCCTCAAATGACCAATTGAGCTTGCACGAAATCTGATAAGTCTGACTGATGTATCAAAACACAACGATAATATATGATACAAGGTTCTGTTTGGAGGAAGCAAATTTGTATCAAAAGCTACTAGATTGTCAGCAATGCTGCAATGAGAACGATGAAGTGAATACCTACTTGATACTTGCCTGTGGGGTGATAGTGATGTGCAGAACAAGCAAGAAGTTGGAAACTGCTATGCAGATCGAACTCCGGTCGTGCAATCGAAATCTGCATCGGACAACAAAGATGCAGAATTTATGTTAAGATCAATGTTGACCCAAGTTAGATCTGAAGTTATGGAGCATAGCATATAGTTGGAACCAACTTGAAGCGAATCCAAGTCTAATCTAACATATGAGGCGAGGATGAAAATTAAGGTGAATGAGTTAGAAAGCACAATACAGAGTGCTAGATATAGACATGTTGAACAGAGGTAGAAGATTTTCATCATTAATTTGGAAAATAATTGGAAAAATAAACAGTACAGTAATAATTCATTAACAAGATTAGCAGCATCATAACTTACTTGCCCTGATGACCTGCTCAGCACCGAGTGTCTGAAGACCCTACCTGCTGGGTTGCTCGCGTCCTCTGCGTCTCTGCGAGTGGACGGACGGTGACTCGGCGATGGCGTTGCGGTTGCGGTTGCGCCGTTGCCACGCTGGGTTGACCGGCTGAGCAAGGGGCGACCAGCGACGCGGCTGCCGTCGGTCGGCAAGCCCTGGCTGTGGCTTGCGGCGCTCGCACGTACACTGCTGCCTCCTTCCTTGAATGCCTCTCCGGCAGCCAGATTTGCACGGGAAGAGAAATGGGGATCGAAGTTGCACGGGAAGAGAGAGAAAGAGAAGTGGATCAATGCTAGCTGGACTCCAATTTGTAGCTAGGTAGCTAAGTCAAGTGCCGTGTCTGACAAGTGCTCTCTCCACTTGTGCTCTCCGGTCGGCCGGATATAATTTTTCTTCGCATGCGAACAATCTTGACTAGTAGCCAGCTGCAAGTGGGCATACCTCATACGGTTAAATTTGTTTAAAAACCCAAAGATCTGATTTCGATCTGTCTGCCCCTTGAATTAGGGGTGGGAAATGAGGGGGACGGCTGCGGACAGTGACATACGAAGGGCGAGCCCAAGCTGTCCATGGACACACCGGGAGCCTGATTTGATAATCCTGGTTGTTGATGCTGGACTACAAAGGTGGTGGCAGGCCGGCGTCAGGTTGGGCCCCATGAACCCATTTAGTCTGTGTATCTTTAGTCCCGGTTTGTATAATCAACGGAACTAAATATGCCCCAGGGCCGTATCTAAGAAAACGGAGGCCCGGTGCAAGATCAAAATGTGGGCCCTCAACTCTTTATATATATATATATATATATATATATATATATATATATATATATATATATATATATATATATATATATATATATATATTACATTTTTCTATATTATCATGTCTTATACTGTACTTCCCAATTCTACAGACACTACAGAGAGGAAAACAAAGAGGCAAACAAAGACTGAAGATAGAGATAAAATGGAATGAAGCAACCTTAGACTAACGTGAGAAGCAAACTATGGGGCGATGACATGTATGACTCTAGTTGCTCTTCTTGCTGAGCCATGATGTGGCCAACAAGAACTTATAGCCTTCAACTGTAGCCGAGGCTCTAGTTGATGCTGATGCACGCAGGTCGCAGGGCCGGCAACAAGCGGTGAAGGAGGTCGGGAGAAACGTTGATCTGTAGATGGGGGATTAGGAGTGGAACATTAGCAAGGAGTGAACATTGGTGAGGATTTAAGATTTTTTTTATCAGGATGAGGATTTAAGAATTGAGAAAGGGGAATTGCGCCTGAGGTCCGAGGAAGATGAAAAGCAGGAGAGAGCCATGCACAAGGAAAGGCTAGTCATTTAATTTGTGTAAAGTCCCATGCAATAATTGGCTGAGTTAGTTCTTTGCCTAGGGTGTAGCTATAGTAGTAGAGTGTACGATTCCATTATTTGACTATTCAACCCTCAACGCTACCTGCTCCTAATTACTAGTATCAGTTAATTAGTATACCCAATATACGAAAAATTGGGGCCCTGATGATTTGGGGGCCCTGTGCATGCGCACACCCTGCACATGTGTGTGGTACGGGCCTGTATGCCCCTATATAAACCCTTCGTCCAACCCGAGCTCATTCTCTCTGTTTCTCCTTTCTTCTCCTCTGTTCTTGCCCTTGCTCGAGTTCATCCTCCATTTTTACCAAAATTTATCAAGATGTGTTCACAAAGGTTAGCAACTTTGTCCTTTCATCTCTCATTACTAGATTAGCTCGTAAGTATATTGATTTGTGGATTTTAGTTTGGGAGTAATTATATGTGGGGGTTTATTTGATTTATATGCAATTTGAGCTCAAATTAACTTCTTAGTTTGCATAGTATAGGTGTGGTTTACTTAGTGCCTCCCAGTGCCCATCATATCCACCGTCGATCGCCCGCACCGTCCTCGTAGCCGGCACCACCTTGGTGAGCCTCTTGCTCTTATCCTTCTTATAAAAAAAAATCTTATTTGTATGATTTAGATGGTTTTCTTACTTGTATGATTGTTTGTTATACATAGTGCCATGGTCTTGATATCCGTCCCCGTCGGCCCTCATCCGGTTTATGATTCGGATGTGGTATATTCTCTTTTATAATTATCTATTTCATTTCGCGTTTATGACAATTATGCACATCAATATGCACATCAAGTTGACATGGATATTTTTATCTAGGAGGTATGTGAACTGAAAATTGCAACCGACCCTCTTGTTGAGAAGATAGATTTAGTTGAAAAAGAAAACGAGTATTTGAAAGAAAAATTAAAAAGAATTCAAGAAGAGAAGATGAAATTGGAGTTGTATGCTGCCGATATCGTCGATGATCACAAGATCAAGATGGATGCAATGCGCTCGAAGACTAGAAATATTAGAAAATATGCCGTTAATAAAGAGGCTTGGTATCACTATGCTGTTGGATCAAACCTTAGTTGCGATCTTGATCACATTTGTTTTTTGCATCTAAATGCTTTAGCTGGATACTCTTGTATGTTGTTTTATGAGAATAAGTGTGTATGAACTTCATGTATGAACTTGTATTAATTTGGTCTTTTCGGTCTTGTGTAATGAAGATGAGCCGGCAATGGATGTACGATGAGGTCTTTTGCGTGCAGAGTTCATTAACTGTGTGCAGGGTTTTCTGCGTGCGGCTGAGGCAAACTAGCGGGATGGTCTTATGTGTTGTCCATGTGCTTTCTGTAAGAATGATAACACTTACTCTAAGTCAAGAGTCATTCACATCCACCTATTTATGTCCGGTTTCATCTCCGGCTATAACTGTTGGACCAAGCACAAAGAAAGAGTGGTCTAATGGAAGAGAATGAAGAAGATGAGGATGATGACAACTATCACATGTTCCCTGAATACGATGGTACTACAATGGGAGAACAAGCTGAAAAATAGGCACCGGATGAGTCCGCTGATGATCTTGGTCGGGCCATTGCTGATGCAAAGAGAAACTGCGCAAGTGAAAAGGAGAAGTTGAAGTTGCAACGCATATTAGAGGATCACAAGAAATTGTTGTACCCAAATTGCAATGAAGACAAGAAGAAGCTAGGTACCACACTGGAATTGCTGCAATGGAAGGCAGAGAATGGTGTATCCGACAAGGGTTTGAAAAGTTGCTGAAAATGTTAAAGAGATGCTTCCAAAGGGCAACGAATTACCCGACAGTACGTACGAAGCAAACAAGGCTATCTTCCCTATAGAAGATACATGCATGCCCTAATGACTTCATCCTCTACTACCGTGAGGAGTACGAGAATTTGAATGCATGCCCAATATGCGGTGTATCGCGCTATAAGATCAACCGCGATGACCCTGGTGATGTTGAGGGCCAGCGACCCATGAAGAGGATTCCTGCCAAGGTGATGTGGTATGATCAGTTTGTTCCAAACCAAAGAGCATGCCAAGTTGATGCGATGGCACAAAGAAGACCGTAGCAAAGACGTGAAGTTGAGCAGCACCCGCTGATGGGTCGCAGTGGAGGAAAATCGAGAGAAAGTGGCCGGACTTTGCAGGTGACGCAAGGAACTGTTGGTTTGGTTTAAGTGCAAATGGCATTAATCCTTTTGGGGAGTGTATCTATAACCTTTCTCCTTGATTGTGTATGAAGTGGAAGTTCATTATGATGCCAGTGCTCATCCAAGGCCCCAAGCAACCCGGCAACGACATTGATGTGTACCTAAGGCCATTAGTTGAAGAACTTTTACAGCTGTGGGATATCAAAGGTGTACGTGTGTGGGATGAGTACAAACATCAGGAATTTGACCTACGAGCGTTTCTGTTTATAACCATCAATGATTGGCCTGCCCTTAGTAACTCGTCAGGACAAACAAACAAGGGATACCACACATGCACGCACTGTTTAGATGATGCCGAAAGTATATATTTGAATAAATGTAAGAAGAATATATACCTGGGACATCGTCGATTTCTTGCGCTCAAGCATCTTTTAAGAAAAGAAGGCAAGCATTTCAAAGGTGAGGCAGATCACCGGAAGAAGCCTGACCACCGTACTAGTGATCATATACTTCATATGGTCAAGGATTTAAAAGTAATCTTTGGAAAGGGTCATGGTGGACAATCTAATCCAAATGACGCTGATGGACACGCACCCATGTGGAAGAAGAAATCTATATTTTGGACCTGCCCTATTGGGAAGTTCCAGAGGTCCGCTCTGCAATAGACGTGATGCACATGATGAAGAATCTTTGCGTGAACCTGCAAGGCTTCTTGGGCGTGTATGGAAAGACAAAAGATACACCGGAGGCACGGAAGGACCAACAACGTATACACGAAAAATGCGGCAAGCATCCAAAGCAGTATCAAGGTCCTGCCAGCTATGCTCTTACCAAAGAAGAGAAGAAAATCTTCTTTGAATGCCTGCTCTGTATGCATGTCCCGTCTGACTACCCGTAGAATATAAAGTGAATAATAAATATGGCAGAGAAAAATTTTCAGAACCTAAAGTCTCATGACTGCCACGTGATTAAGACGTAATTGCTTTCGGTTGCATTGAGGGGGCTTCGACAAACATTTGATTAGCCATTATGAAGCTATGTGCATTCCTCAATGCAATCTCTTAGAAGGTAATCGATCCAAAAATCCTACCAAGGTTATAGAATGATTTGGTGCAATGTCTTGTCAGTTTCGAGTTTGTGTTTCCACCATCCTTCTTCAATATCATGACACACGTCCTAGTTCACCTAGTCGAAGAGATTGGCATTCTGGGCCTTGTATTTCTACACAATATGTTCCCCTTTGAGAGGTTCATGGGAGTCTTAAAGAAATATGTTCGTAACCGTTCTAGGACAGAAGAAAGCATCTCTAAGGGCCATGAAACAGATGAGGTCGTTGAGTTTTGTGTTGACTTTATTCCTGACCTTAATCTGGTTGGTGTTCCTGAATCGTGGCATGAGGGCAGACTAGGTGGAAAAGGCACGCTAGGAAAGGATTCAGTAATATGTAGGGATGGACATTCTTGGGCGTAAGAACACTACATAGTTCTACAAAATTCCACCTTGGTGGCTCCATATATCGAGGAACACATGGATATTGTATGCTCCGAGAACCCGGAGCAGTCTGAGCCCTGGATCAAACATACACACATGGCGCCATTCGGCGTTTGGTTGCAAACACGTCTCATGCATGACGACGCTGTTGGAGATGAGTTGTACTTGCTGGCCAAGTCACCATCTTCGACTATATTGAAAATCAAAGGGTACGAGATAAATGGGAATACATTTTACACGAACACCCAAGATTAAAGAAAGCACCAACCAAAACAGCGGTGTCCTGTTTGATGCAGCAAACACCAATAGGACAAAGGACACATATTATGGTTACATAGAGGAGATATGGGAACTTGACTATGGACTTGATTTAAGGTGCCATTGATTTGGTGCAAATGGGTCAATCTAAAAGGGGGGGAGGGGGGGTAAAGGAAGACCTTCATTACGGAATGACAATAGTGGATCTCAACAATCTTGGGTACACAGATGAACCATTCGTCCAAGCCAATGATGTGGCGCATGTTTTCTATGTGAAGGACATGTCTGCCAAGCCGAGAAAAAGAAAAGATAAGGAAGCGAATACATCATACGATGAGCCAAAGCGCCACATAGTTCTTTCAGGGAAAAGAAACATCGTGGGAGTGGAGGACAAGACAGACATGTCAGAAGATTATGAAAAGTTTCATGAAATTCCTCCCTTCACAGTGAAGACTGACCCAAGCATCCTGTTAAACGATGAAGATTGTCCATGGTTACGGCATAAAGGGACACACGCGAAGAAAAAAAATTATACCCCAAGATCCCACTCTGGGATGTGACCGGCTTCACCGTCATCACTTTCTTCTGTAGTGTGTTTCCCGCCTTATCTGGAAAGTCCCACTTCGGACAAAACCGGCCAGAGGGAATCTTTGTGTAAGAGTTAGGGTACATATATGTGTGTGTGTTTTGACAAATGAAACGTGAAGAAACATTATGTAGGAGTTAATAATGCAATTGTGTGCGCTTGATCATACGCGGTTAGCCATGTCATCAATTTTCAACCCTTTTTGACTTCATTTGCTATTT
Source organism: Triticum timopheevii (assembly GCA_963921465.1). Taxonomy (NCBI): domain Eukaryota; kingdom Viridiplantae; phylum Streptophyta; class Magnoliopsida; order Poales; family Poaceae; genus Triticum; species Triticum timopheevii. Next base: position 12,485,617 of record OY997264.1, on the reverse strand, counting down.
TTCATGCATTCAATGATTTTTTTGAGTTAAATGACCTTGAAATTGAAAAGCACTACAAATGAACTCTACAAAGGTTGAAACTTGGCACGGTATCATCATTTCACCAACACAGCATGTGCTAAAAAGTTGAAAGGGTTACGACAAAAGTTGAATGCATTTCGTGTACAAAATGGAAATTTTCTTTCGAAGTACCAGGTTTTCAGACGAAAGCTCATCTATTACAAAGGCATTTCATTTTTTTAACTTATTTTAACTCCAAACTTTTCGTACGTTCAATATGCACCATTCAAAGCCACATCATCAATTTTCAACCCTTTCTGACTTCATTTTCTATTTTTCATGCATTTACTGATTTTTGAGCTAAATGACCCTGAAATTGAAAAGCACTACAAATGAACTGTGAAAAGTCCGAAACTTGGCATGGTATCATAATTTCACCCACATAGTGTGTACTAAATGGTTGAGAGAGTGACGGCAAAAACTGGGTGCACTTCGTGTACAAACCGAACAATATCTTTCGACGTATCAGGGTTCGGACGAAAACTCATGTGTTACAAAGGCATTTCATTTTTTTAAACTTATTTGAACTCCAGACTTTTTGTGTATTCAATATGCACCATTCAAAGCCACATCATCAATGTTCAACCATTTCTGACTTCATTTGCTATTTTTCATACATTTACTGATTTTTTTGAGATAAATGACCCTGAAATTGAAAAGCACTACAAATAAACTCTGAAAAGGCTAAAACTTGGCATGGTATCATCATTCCACCCACGTAGCATGCGGTAAAAAGTTGAGAGGGTTACGGCAGAAATTGGATGCACTTCATGTACAAAATGGACAATCTCTTTCGAATCATTAGGTTTTCGGACGAAAAGTCATCTTTACAAAGATATTTCATTTTTTAACGTATTTTAACTCAAGACTTTTTGTGTGTTCAATATGCACCATTCAGAGCCACATCATCAATTTTCAACCCTTTCTAACTTCATTTGCTATTTTTCATTCATTTACTAATTTTTTTAGCTAAATTACCATAAAATTAAAAAAGCACTACTAATGAACTCTGAAAAGGCTGAAACTTGTCATGGTATCATCATTTCACCCACATAACATGTGGTAAAAAGTTGAGAGGGTTACGTCAAAAACTAGATGCATTTCGTGTACAAAATGAACAATTTCTTTCGAAGTATCAGCGTTTCGAACGAAAATTCATGTGTTACAAAGGCATTTCATTTTTTAAAAATTATTTTAACTCCAGACTTTTTGTGCGTCCAACATGCACCATTCAAAGCCAAGTCATCAATTTCAACCATTTCTGACTTCATTTGCTACTGTTTTTTTAAGCTAAATGACCCTGAAATTGAAAAGCACTACAAATGAACTATGGAAAGGCTGAAACATGGCATGGTATCATCATTTCATCCATATAGCATGTTTTAGAAAGTTGAGAAGTTTACGGCGAAAATTTGATGCACTTCCTGTACAAAATGGACAATCTCTTTCAAAGTATGAGGTTTTCGGACGAAAACTCATCTGTTATAAAGGCATTTCATTTTCTGAACATATTTTAACTCAAAAAATTTTGTGCATTCAATATGCACCATTCAAAGCCACATCATCAATTTTGAACCATTTCTGACTTCATTTGTTATTTTTGATGAATTTACTGACTTTTTGAGCTAAATGACCCTGAAATTAAAAAAACACTACAAATGAACTCTGAAAAGGCTGAGACTTGTCATGGTATCACCATTTCACCCACATAGCATGTGGTAGAAAGTTGAGAGGGTTACGCCAAAAAACTAGATGCCCTTGGTGTACAAAATGAACAATCTCTTTCGAAGTATCAGAGTTTCAGACGAAAACCCTTCCGTTACAAAGACATTTTATTTTCTAAACTTATTACAACTCCAGACTTTTTGTGCGTTCAACATGCACCATTCAAAGCCACATCATTAATTTTCAACCCTTTCTGACTTGATTCACTATTTTTGATGCACTTAATGGATTTTTGAGCTATAAAACTAAAAGAGCTAAACACCTATTTAAAATAACCTAAAAATTACGATATTAAATAGATTGATAAAACACATTAATGTTAAATAGCAGGAAAACGGATCACTCAGAAATTTATTTTTAGAGTAAAGTTATTCACAAACTAGTGATTCACACAAATTTCAAACAATTCAAATGTGAAAACTACTAGCACTAACAGAAATTTTATAATTTTTGTGACCTATAACAAAAATATTTAGCTGTAAGTAGAAACAAAAGAAAATAAATAAAGTTAAAAACAAAACAAATAAACTGGAAAAAGACCTTTAGTCCTGGTTGCCACTACAAACCCAGACTATAAGTTAAAAAAATTAACAAAAAATGCGTGCCTACTAGGCTACCACGACCTACATACGACAAGAAACCCAACTACCAGTTGGGCCAGGATGCTGCCCCATCAGCCCAGTAGAGCCAACGGGGCAGAGACAGATTAAAGCCCATTAAACATCCAAAACAGATAATATAATAGCATGGAACAATAAAAAATTATAGATACGTTGGAGGCGTGTCAACGGGCCAGCCGATCACCGTCGCTTGTCGACCTTTCTAGAAGAGCTCCGGAGGAAGGTTTCTGCCACACTACTGCCCGTGGTGGTCCCATCAGATCTCCCGAAGAGAAGAAAAATGACCTTGTTAACCTTCGCCGCATGCAGATGTTCAATGACTGCATCGCTGACCTTGGCCTCTACGAGCCAGATAGGACGGATGCCAGTTTTACCTGGACCAACCGTCAAGCCGACTCGACGCGATCCGTGATGGATAACGTCCTAGTCTCCCCGGAGTGGGATCTCCGGTACCCACTTGCCTCGCTTCGCGCGATTACCCAGATTGGATCCGACCATGTCCCCCTCCTACTTTCCTCCTCGGACGATCGGCCTCCCACCCCTCACCAGTTCCGCTATGAGCTCTTTTGGCTCAATCAATGGAGGTTCATAGAGACGGTCGGCTCTAGTTGGGCCGCTACCCGGACGACTCCCCACCGCTCCCTCTCCGTGCTGGGCTGATGATGACCCACAAGTATAGGGGATCTATCGTAGTCCTTTCGATAAGTAAGAGTGTCGGACCCAACGAGGAGCAGAAGGAAATGACAAGCGGTTTTCAGTAAGGTATTCTCTGCAAGCACTGAAATTGTAGGTAACAGATAGTTTTGTGATAAGATAATTTGTAACGGGTAAGTAAATAAGGTGCAGCAAGGTGGCCCAATCCCTTTTGTAGCAAAGGACAAGCCTGGAGAAGTTCTTATAATGAGAAAAGCGCTCCCGAGGACACATGGTAATTATCGTCAAGCTAGTTTTCATCACGCTCATATGATTCGCGTTCGTTACTTTGATAATTTGATATGTGGGTGGACCGGTGCTTGGGTACTGCCCTTTCTTGGACAAGCATCCCACTTATGATTAACCCCTATTGCAAGCATCCAGAACTACAAAAGAATTATTAAGGTAAACCTAACCATAGCATGAAACTAGTGGATCCAAATCAGCCCTTTACGAAGCAACGCATAAACTTGGGTCTAAGCTTCTATCACTCTAGCAACCCATCATCTACTTATTACTTCCCAATGCCTTCCTCTAGGCCCAAATAATGGTGAAGTGTCATGTAGTCGACGTTCACATAACACCACTAGAGGAGAGACAACATACATCTCATCAAAATATCAAACGAATACCAAATTCACATGACTACTAATAGCAAGACTTCACCCATGTCCTCAGGAACAAACGTAACTACTCACAAATCATATTCATGTTCATAATCAGAGGAGTATTAATATGCATTAAGGATCTGAACATATGATCTTCCACCGGATAAACCAACTAGCATCAACTACAAGGAGTAATCAACACTACTAGCAACCCACAGGTACCAATCTGAGGTTTTGGTATAAAGATTGGATACAAGAGATGAACTAGGGTTTGAGAGGAGATGGTGCTGGTGAAGATGTTGATGGAGATTGACCCCCTCCCGATTAGAGGATCGTTGGTGATGACGATGGTGATGATTTCCCCCTCCCAGAGGGAAGTTTCCCCGGCAGAACAGCTCCGTCAGAGCCCTAGATTGGTTCCGCCAAGGTTCCACCTCGTAGCGGCGGAGTTTCGTCCCGTAAGCTTGCTTATGATTTTTTTCAAGGTATAAGACTCCATATAGCAGAAGATGGGCACCGGAGGGCCACCAGGGGGCCCACGAGGCAGGGGCGCGCCGAGTAGGGGTGGGCCCCCCTCCACCCTCGTGGCTAGTGTGTGGGCCCCCTCTGGTACTTCTTTTGCTCAATAATTCTTATTAATTCCAAAAGACTTTCGTGGAGTTTCAGGACTTTTGGAGCTGTGCAGAATAGGTTTCCAATATTTGCTCCTTTTCCAGCCAAGAATCCCAACTGCCGACATTCTCCCTCTTCATGTAAAACTTTGTAAAATAAGAGAGAATAGCCATAAGTATTGTGACATAACGTGTAACAATAGCCCATAATGCAATAAATTTCGATATAAAAGCATGATGCAAAATTGACGTATCAGCTGATTTCTATTACACAACTTGTTCTCGTAGCCTCGTGTTGGGCCTCCAAGCACAGAGTTTTGTAGGACAGTAGCAAATTTCCCTCAAGTGGAGGACCTAAGGTTTATCAATCCGTGGGAGGCATAGGATGAAGATGGTCTCTCTCAAACAACCCTACAACCAAATACAAGAAATCCCTTGTGTCCCCAACACACCCAATACAATGGTAAATTGTATAGGTGCACTAGTTCGGCAAAGAGATGGTAATAAAACTGTAATGTGGATGGTATAAATATATTGTTATAATCTGAATAAATCAAAACAGCAAGGCAGCAAGTAACAAAAGTGAGCACAAACGGTATTGCAATGCTTGAAAACAAGGCCTAGGGTCCTTAGTTTCGCTAGTGCAATCTCTCAACAATGTTAATCTAATTGCATCATATAACAATCCATCAACATGCAATGAAGATTCACTCCAAAGTTCTTATCTAGCGGAGAACATAAGAATAAATTGTTTGTAGATATTCTTTCCGATTGATCTATCCAACAGTTCATACTAAAATAACACCAAGTTATTCTTTCCGATTAATCTATCAAGAGTTCGTACTAAAATGACACCAAGTTATTCTTGCCGATCGATCTATCAATAGTTCATAATAAAATAACACCAAAGCAAATTCAGATTCATAACACTCAATCCAACACAACGAACATCAAAGAGTGCCCCAAGATTTCTACCAGAGAAAGTTGGATGAAAACGTGCATTAACCCCTATGCATAGATTACCCCAAGGTCACCTCGGGAATAAGAAAGTTGAGTTCCAAAACATATATCAAGTGAATCAATATAATACACCATTATCACCACGGGTATTCATATGCAAGACATATATCAAGTGCTCTCAAATCCATAAAAATATTCAATCCGATAAGAACGAAATCTCAAAGGGAAAACTAAATTCATCACAACAATATAGAGAGGGAGACACAACATATGACCCAACTATATTAACAAAGCCACGATCCATCAAGACCGTGCCATCTCAAGAACATGAGAGAGAGAGAGAGAGAGATAAACACATAGCTACTGGTACAAACCCTCAGCGCCGAGGGTGGACTACTCCCTCCTCATCCCGGTGGCCGCCGGGAAGATGAAGATGGCCTCCGGTGATAATTTCCCCCTCCGAAAGGGTGCCAGAATAGTGTCCAAATTGGTTTTTCGTGGCTACAGAGACTTGCAGCAGTGGAACTTCTAGGGTTATTCCTGGGGGTTTATGTATTTCTAGGAATTTTGGGCGTCGGTTTCACGCGAAGATGGGACTTGAGGTGAGCATGATACACCAGGGCTCGCTTGGGGCTAACATGCCCTGCTGGGTTGTGCCCACCTCGTTGCTCCTCTGGCCTCCCACGAAGTTTCTAGTGCCTCTTTTGTTCCAAAAAAATCATCAAAAAGTTTCGTTGCATTCGGAAAACTTTGATTTAAGCACAGAAAACAACACCACAGTAGTTCTGCTGAAAACATCGTCAGTCCGGGTTAGTTCCATGCAAATCATACCAAAACCATATAAAATTATTGTAAACATGTCATGGATACTTCATAAATTATAGATACGTTGGAGACGTGTCAGCATCCCCAAGCTTACTTCCTACTCATCCATGAGTAGGTAAATAACAAAAGAAATAATTTATGAAGTGCGAATGCTAGAATAGTGCATAAGTTTGATCAGTGATAGTTTCAATCACTTTTCCTAGCATGATAACAGCAACTAAAACTCATCATGATAAAGTACCAATTGAAAACGAATTTTTTGTTGTTGTGGAATGCTACCTATCAGATTCATCATAAACTCTTTATTTGGTAGTATGGACATTTGAACTTGAATAATTCAAAGAAATAGTCTATAATTTGACATGAAGACATCAATACTCAAGCATATCAATAAGCAACCATGTCTTTCAAAATATCAACACTAAAGAAGGTTATCCCTAGCCCATTATGCGCAATCATTGATCCATTTATGAAACATACTCGAATATTAACTATGCCCAATGCACAAGTATGATCATAGTGCTCCCTAGTTGGTGCTCTATAAGAGAAGATGGAGACTCAATAAAAATAAAATTGCATAAAGTAAATATATAGGCCCTACACAGAGGGAAGCAGAGATTTGTAGAGGTGCCAGAGTTCAAAGCTGAAATTTAGAGATAAAATATTTTGAGATGCATACTTTTCCCGTCAACGGAAACGACTAAGAATTCCCAACACTTCTCCCGTCATAAGTGGTTCCCAAACTGAAAATAAATTTTATTCCTTTTTCCACCATTCTTTCACAATCCATGGCTAGCCGTATCCACGGGTGCCTTCCATACCAACACTTTCCAAGGAATTTATTATTGAACAACATAAATATTTAATTTTTTTCGTGACTGGGCATCCCTATCACCTGCCATACTCTCGTGCCATGACAAGTGAATAAACACTCATCTTGAGAATAATGCATATAGCATGGCAAATATTGGCCACTCCCTGCCGCTTCATGAGCGGTATGAGCACACAAAAAGGACAATTATTTTGAAAATTAGAGTTGGCACTAGAAATTCACTTGGAACGACACGAAAATACCGCATATAGGTAGGTTTTGTGGACTCATATGGCACAACTTGGTTTAAGGATTTTGGATGCACAAGTAGTATTTCTACTTAGTACAAGTGGAGGCTAGCAAATAGATTGAGAAGCAACCAACCAAGAAACAAAAATGATCATAAATGAGCATTAAACATAACTAACACCGAATAATGCAACACAAGTAGGATATAACTTCATTGCATAACCATTGACTTTCGTGCTTGCATAGGGAATCACAAACCTTAACACCAATATTCCTACTAAAGCACAATTACTCACCAACATGACTCACATATTAGTATCTCCATATCGCAAAACTATTGCAAGGAATCAAACTTATCATATCCAATGATCTGCATGAAAGCTTTTATTATATCCTTATTGAATATGCATCACTTTGGAACCAATTTCATAGCTTGTGCAAATTCTCATCACTATTATCAACTCTCCAAATAGTATAAGTGAAGCATGAGAGTGTTCGACAAACTACTCCAAAAAGATATAAGTGAAGATCAAATGAGTAGTTAAGTAAATAGGTAGCTATTTGAGGACTCTCTCTCTCTTTCTCTCTCTCTCTCTCTCGTTTGAAAACTTTTAGATCTATGTATTTTATTAAAACAACAAGCAAAAATAAAATGAAATGACATTCCAATAATATCACAACTCATGTGGAGAAGAAAAAACTTAGGCTCAACCGATACTAACCGATAATTGTTGATGAAGAAAGGTGGGATGCCTACCGAGGCATCCCCAAGCTTAGATGCTAAAGACTTCTCGAAATATTATCTTGGGATGCCTTAGGCATCCCCAAGCTTGAGCTTTTGTGTCTCCTTAATTCCTTTATATCACGGTTTCCATAAATCTTAAACACTTCATCCACACAAAACTCAACAAGAACTCGTGAGATAAGTTAGTATAAATCAATGCAAAACCTCATCATTCTCTACTGTAGCAAATCACTAAAATTATTATTTACCATTGCTACTAAATGCCTCTGCACATTTAACATTGCATACTAAACTTAGTATTCTCTACTGTGTCAAATGAGTTGTCAAGGGATCTGACATGTTTCTTCACAACTTCATGATCGGTGATATCTTTCGTACCTAGTCCTTGTAGCTTGTTTGCAATGTCACTCAAAGGATCGAAGGTTTGCTAACATATTTCATTTCCAATTCACTTGAACGTATTGAACTTAGCCCGAAGAGTATCAATGCGAGCTTCTTTCTGAGTTGTAACACATTCATTAATATTCTCGAGAATGCCCCACAATTCCTTCACGGTTTCACATTGAAGATAGTGAAGAAATTGAGCACGAGAGAGATGGCCACCAATTTCATCTTTAGCTTGTGCTTCCAACTGAATGAGTGTCTTCTCACGGTCATTGGGGGGCACGTGGATTTCAATCAAGACTCCATTTTGCACCACATTCCATATATCATCATCAATAGCTCGCAGATGGATCTTCATCTTCTCTTTCCAGAAGGGATAGTCCGTCCCATCAAAGATGGGAATCTTGAGATGGGACTTGTGGCTCACTGAAGACATACTTAAACTCCAAGGTTGCTAGACGAAAATAAGCAGAGTCAACGAGTACGTTGCTCTTATACCAATTGTAGGAATGAAGTATGTCTACCAGAGGGGGTGATTGGGAGTTTTAAAATTTCTATTGGAAAGATCAAAACTCTCAGAACCTAGCAGCAGAGCAAATGAAAAACAACGAATAGTGAGGGAGTACAAATTATCGAATTGAAACTAATGCATGCATCGAGACACAGAATGCAAATAGTACGAATGAAAAGATGGGAACAGTGGTAGCAAAGAAAATCACAGTCTCTCGCTCGCAAATATTTGCTCGGAACACAAAGAGAATTGTCCTTAGAGTTTATCCCCCTAAGATTCCAGTATTTAAGGATATTCTAGTTCCTGGTTGTGTAATTCATGGAAACTTATGGGCACACATAACCACTAATCAAGTTCCTACACCCAATCCATAATTAAAGTTGTGAAACAATACAACAAGATCATAAAGCAGAGCAAGTCATAGAAGACCCACAGCAGCCAGAGGTAGTACATTATCAGGGTATAGTCTTCGACAAAAGATTTCCTTTCCAACCTTAAACCAAAGCTTAAAATAGCATGTATAGTGCATGGGAGGCATAATGATTTGCCCCTCCAGTCAACCTTATGATTATGATGCACCATCATTAAGGAGTCCTCGGTGCACTTTCTTCCCCCTTGGCCAAGGGCACCTTGACCAGCTCCTCTTCCGACTTCCTCTTGGCCTTCTTAGCTAGATTTTCCTCTAGATCCGTCTCAGCAACCTTACAGAAAGAGGCAGTGAGATTTTTGACAACTGTTTTTTGAGCAATGTGGAGATGGATCAGAGAATTGGTTTTAGCATCAGAGAATCAAAGTTTCGAACGCCACTCTCCACTTAATAGTACGGTGGTCATATGACACAATAAGGAGAAGAGAAGCTACAAAATAAATTATACGTCTTCACTTGGTCTTCAATCTCCTTGGACGCAGCCACTTCCTTCGGACAAGCACCGAACCAATTGCTTCATGTCTGCAATTTTTGATGGGTCACACTTATAGTCAAAATCTTCGGTGATAACCTTCACTACAGAGCAGGGGATTATCTTCGTAGTTTGAATCAATCTCCTCTTGATTCCACGGACCTGTTACTCTTTGTGCACTAGCAAACCACATAAGTCCCATACTGTTTATGTCAACAAGCTCCAAAACATAAGGAGGCAGGATATTGCACCAACACCCTGCCCAAGCGATAGTGTCCAGCTCACGTGCATCCAACCAACATCTCACCGCATTCCATAGGCGGGTGGAGTACCTGCAGTTCAACAGTAAATGCGCCACCGTCTCAGGCTCCCTCTTGCATCGTTGGCATAAATTGCAATTTGGACATCCTCGTCGTTGAGGGCACACAGTGTGCTCTCCGGAAGCCTAATTTCCGTAGCATGGAAGGTTGCCCGGGCGGTGCTCACCGATTTAACTAGCTTGGTGCGCCCAGCCACTGTGATGAAATGCCCCAAGCAGGGCACCATGCTAGCTCTATCGGCAGCTCAAGATAAGACTGCTACATTGTTCTTTAATTGTAGGTTGCATCAATGGTAACGATGGTTCACTACAAGAAATATGTCAACTAGTGACCTTCTGTCAGTGACCCTGGAAGAATTGGTCATAGATCTATGACCATTTCAGACCAATTGGTCAAAATCTGTTTGGGGGGCTCCAAACCCTAAACTAACAACCATTTTGGTCAGAAAGGTCGTAATTTCCTTACACGAAATGGTCATAAAGCAGATAGCACTGGTTCGCTGCCTTATTTCTAGCTGATCATGACCAATATAGATGGTCATAACCATGTAAATTGTGGTGGGTTGCTATGACTAGGTGCCACCTCATCAGTTTTGCCTATGTGTCATGTCCATGTGGCAGTTTTTGCCCTAGATTGTGAAGCAACGTATATTTCTATCATTCCCAATATTCCCAAAAAAATCTCATAAATTCATTGGGTCATATCTTCGTCAAATATGTAAAAAAACCTTCCTTGCCTAGTTCAAAAAATAATTCAAAAAATTCATTTTCCTATTTTGTTCAGAAAAGCACTTTGTGAAGGAAGTACCACTTTGGCATGTCCAAATGGTATCCATTTTCTACAGTGCTTTCCTATGCCCAAATAACCATCCTCCACCAAATGCCAGCTCAATCCATTCATTATTTTGAGCCCAGCTTCAACATTCATATTTATGTCCATTGTGGTACTTTTCAAAGCAAGTACCACCTAGGCTGCTCCTTTTGAGCTGAAAATTTGTGAAGACGGTCTTCTTAGTAACTAATCATCCTCAGCCAAAACTCATGCCCATTAGCCATGTGCATTTCCCGTGCCGCTAATCAAAAACTTGGCTGCTTATTCATGTTTGAGCATCGATCGGTCTCCTCATGAGCATTTTATGTTGTGATTTTCTTCCTAGCACCTACCTGGGGAGCGCCCAGCCCACTAGACATGCCTAGGACGCCCAGAACACATGGCAACGCCATGGTCATGTGGTGACCACGCGGCAGGCATGCGCGTTTATGCGCTCTAGAGTTGGGGCCCTCGGCCACCATCCAAATCTTGATGTATCGCCACCAAACCATGTATTTATGATCAAATAGGTACTTATGTAACCAGAAATGATTTTTGGAAAAAATAAATAGCAAACTATGAGGCAACTACAGTTCAAATTTGACCCGCTTCCTGCTGAATCGACGGGAATTTGTCTTTTTCACCAGAGGTGGGTCAAAACTTTTGACACCCACCCATTTTGTCAATTGTGTATTAAATATGGCCTAGTATTTTAAAAAATTGATTTGGTCCAATTTTGCAACAAATATATGGTAGGTCCTTCACAAAAGAAAACCTCATTTCACGCACTCGGAAAATGGAAAATGAAATTTCCGTGCAAAGAAAATCGAAACTCCCTTAGGCAACATTGTTTGGAATTCCAAGATGCACCCTTGTGCACAATATGAGATCATTTGAACAAACTATGTCATGAATGTGGCCATAAGATTGATCATTTGGCTTGAAAGCCATGAATCTTCACGCATGATAGCTCATTTTTGAGAACACTTTTTAAAAATAATTTCCGTATTACAAGTTTATTATTTTTCCTGGAAACTTGGTCACATATAATGACACAATGCGAAGGTTTTCCAGTTTTCTGATTTTTTTTTTGAAATTTTTATGCCCGTTTCAAAATGCGGTCAAAACGGCGGGCTTGACCGTTTATAGCTAGTGGTTAAATTTTTGAAAACTTTTGATGTTTGTCTGATTAAATAGATACTTATGTACCTAGAAATGATTTTTGGAAAAAAATAAAGATCAAACTATGAGGCAACTGCAGTTCAAATTTGACCCGCTTCCTACTGAATCGGCGGGAATTTGTCTTTTTCACCAGAGGTGGATCAAAACTTTTGACACCCACCCATTTTGTCAATTGTGCATTAAATATGGCCTAGTATTTTAGAAAATTGATTTGGTACCATTTTGCAACAAATATATGGTAGGTCCTTAAAAAAACTCATTTTGGGCACTCAGAAAATGGAAAATTGATTACGACCATTTTAGATGGTCATAACGTCATCAAAGCCTGCACTTCTTTCTAATTGGTCTATGGGCATGTCACGCGGATCGAGCATTAGAGACTGTCGGATACTGCCAGATCCAACGGCCCACACCCCTCATCCTCTCCCCACCCACACCCACTCGAAAGCAGCTCCCCTCACCTACACCACGATCCACAACACAAACCCTAACCCCTCTCGGGCCTAATTCCTCGCGGGCCCACCTGTCAGTGGCCGAATGGCACCACTCACCTAGCGCACACCACTCACCCACCGCACACCACTCCTCCCCCTCTCCCCCGCACACGACTCCTCCCCCTCTCCCCCGCACACCACTCCTCCCCCCATGATCCGCAGCCCAAACCCTAACCCCTCTCCCTCCATTGGACCGCCGCCGCCACCTACCGCGGCCGATCCCGCCGTGACCTCCCCTTCCCTCCCACCTCAAGCTGCTCCTCCTTGCCTTCGTCAATGACCACCTGCTCCCGCCGCTCCTTATCGCCTTGCTCCTCACCTTCCCCTTCCTCGTCACGACCGTGATTCCCACCGTCGCCATCCCCACCCACCACCGCTGCCCCCACCCACCGCCGACCTCATCTCCGCCATCCCCCTCCCCTCGCCTTCATCCCCCATATCCACTAGTCTCGATCCGGCGTGCGTGCGTCCCAGCGCAGGCGTGCCTGATTAAATCCAGCGCCTTCCTCCCTCCCTCCCACAACCACGCCTCCCTCCCTCCATCCCTCGATGGAGCTCCCAGATCGAGTCAGAGAAGGTCTAGCGGCGGCCAGATCCTCCACCGCCACAGCGGGCCTTCCGGATCCACACCGTCGTTGAGCTGGATCCGCGCCTCGTCGCACGGCCTCGTCTGCCTTCGCGGCTACGCCACAGGCTTCTACTACGTCGCCCAGTCCATCGTCGGTGAGGTTTCCAGCTCCGACCAACCCGCCCGCTCGGCTAAGACCGCGGCCATGTCCATCTCGCTGCGCCTCGCGATCCCCACCGCGACGCCCTGCCCCGTGCCGCCGCCGCGGTCGGTGCGGAATGCGGGCTACTCTCCGCTCTCTGCGTCCACCGTGCGGACGACATGCGCAGTCAAGTGAGGCTGATTTCCCGCGCTCTCCTTTTGTCCGTGTGATTCACTTACCCACCGCCCAGCGGCTGATCTCTATGTGTGCATCTATGCAAGGGATGCACCGCTCTGTCGCTGAGGCTGCAGCTCCTTGGAACAGGCACGACGCGGCCGTGCCGGAGTCGGGGGAGCGACATCGTCTGCAGCGCGTCGGCCTATCTCAGCCCGCCCACCATGCAGTGGGTCTCCGTCGCGGCCGCCGCGTGAGTGCCTCGCCCCCATCTCCTCCTCGCTACCCAGCTATAAAGTACCTTTCTCCGGCATGATTTGCTCGTGCAGACACGCATGGGCCTTTCCCTGTTCCGAATCTGATCATGCTTTTGCCCGTGAGGGCAACTGGTGTGTTGGTGGGCAACTGGTTTTAGTTTGTGAGATGCACGATCCCTGTCACACAGATTCTGTAGTCTGTTGATGGTTACTCGTTCAGAGCTCAGAGGACATTACCACAACAGCTGCATAGATCAGTTGGTTTCTTGATGATGTGTTCTAGACGATGCTGTAGCATAGTCAGTTTTCACGAAATCCCTCTTGATTATGCCTGGATTGTCAGGTAGATCTGCCGAGTCGAGATGCGATAGATCTTGATTCTGTTAGTCTAGTCTATCTAGGTGCGTAGTTGATTCCGCTCGTTCTATGAAGTACGGCAACATGAATGGGAGCTGGTGAGGAAAGGAACCTGCTGGGACAACCAAATCGAGTCCCTTCTCTACATGTTAGTTTTGCTCCCTTGCACAGCAGTAAATACCTCTGCAAACATGATACTATATATTTGCATGTCATAGTCAGCAGTTAGCGTGTGAAAATGAAGTGAACCATCAGCTCTGTTATATCTGTAGCTCGGCTCTGCACATGTTTTTGGTTTGTTCTCAGTCTGATTGGGGTGTGCCTTTGTGAATTAATCCAGTAGATGCTTGAAAATGAACAAGTGTTCATAATTGTTGTGAAAGAAGCCCGACGCTAAAAAGATGCACATGATCAGCTTCTCGCGTTCCCTAGAAGAATATTACTCCACCGTAGAGAAATAAAAGAGCGTTTAGATTACTAAAATAGTGATCTAAACACTCTTATATTTCTTTACAGAGGGAGTAGAGAAGAACAAATATTTGTGTCTTTTCTCTAGAATACTTATGCTTTGACCTTGCTCTGTGGAATACCTAATGTTTAGTAATGAAATACTGCAACCAAATTACAACATCTACTGATACTGTCAAAATATTTGTGGAGGAAGACATATTGTAATAAAAAAAGTTATTACAACATCTACTGATACTGTCAATTTTTTTATCAGGATGTGGCTGAAACCATTGGATGTCCTTCGTGGACTTGTATCAATACTTGTCTCATGTTTTGTTTCCTTTCTGGACATTTTACGGTTCAAGTGTTGCTGCTGTTTAGTACTAAGTGCTTAACTTAACTAAGCTTGAGCTACTAAAACCCACTCTCAAATTAATGAAATTCCTGTTATGCGAAACTTCAATGTTGAGCTCCTCTCCTCGCTAAGCTGTGGCCGTCGATTTTCATTTCGTCCACCACCACTCTAGCTACCTTCTTGTGTAATCAAATTTTGCTCCTGTATGTATGTATGTATGAGGGTGGGTAGTTCAACTCTAGTTTTCTTTCTAACTCATTCATATATATGGTGAAAATTGTGCAGGTTCCACTATACTAATGCAGAGTATTTCGGTTGTATTGCTGTACAAGTTTACTGTAGTATTTTGGTATGCACTCCTGAACAAGTTAATGTTGTATTTTGGTATGTACTGATGTACAAGTTTAATGTGGTGTTTTGGTATGTACTGCTGAGTTCATAACCATTTTGTTTTACAACATGCAGATGATTGCCTTCATTCATGTTTCAACGCGAGCTCTAGGTTGAAGTTGGAAGAAGCAAGGATTCAGGACCTAGGCATGCATGCATGCTCTCTTAGCCCTGCTTCTGCTCCTTAGGAGATGTGAATTTCTGGGACTTTTGATGTACTCCCAACATTTATCTTTTGTATATCTCCTTGTAGTTTTGCTAGAACCGTAAATCCTGATGCATGATGATCATGGTTTGTTTTTGTAGATCTGTTATGATGGCGCTTAAAATTTTACATGCCTGGATTCGGATTGAACTTGTTCTTGTAGGTCTTTCCACTTCTATAATCAGTTTAGTTAGAGTTGCACATGTCAGAACACTATATACCAATAACTCCCAGCTAGTGAGAAATTTTTTGTCACTCCATTAACACATACTGGTTAGTGTTAGTCATACTATTTATGTACATGGAATTTGTTGTCATTTTTGTTAGAATGCAACCTTTTGGTAATTCTGGACTTTTCTTTTGCGGTAATGTAATGATGTTACATGTTTGTTGATTGTTGTATATGGGCAAGATGAATCCTATTGTTTTCTTTTTGATGTACACTCATGCTGATGGTTGACACTCATGAACAGCAAGCAACCATTCTAGTTACTTCCTAGGTGTTTAGAGATTGTTGTATTATTTATGTTCTTTTTACTCCTAGAGTTATTGTTCACATTGCCTGTTCTTCTTGGTGCATACATGTATCTCAAGCATTGTACTTCTATGTTTGCTTAGGAGGATAGTGGGCAGATCTACTTTGCTGCTTTGCTGCTTACGTTAGTGCACTACGGGAAACAGCTAATTTGCCGTCAGGAGATGTCTTTGCCGTCAGCTTTTCGTCGGCCGGACGGCAAAGAAAGGGTTTACCGTCATCGGCAAACGGCAAAGAAAAACTGACGGCAAAATAAACTTTGCCGTCTGCCAAAAAAAACATAGACGGCAAAGAGATCACTTTGCCGTCTGCCACAAAAATCACAAACGGCAAAGCTTTTATGCCGTCTATGTTTGTTTTGGTAGACGGCAAAGAATCTTTGCCATTTGTGTTTTTTTGACAGATGGAAAATTAAGTTCTTTACTGTCTGTATTTGTTTATGCAGACGGCAAAGAAAAAAGCACACCACACGGATCGATCACATGGATTGATGACTTGGCAAAATCTTAGACACACATCCCACCACCCACTCAGGACCGTCGTGCGAACGCTGCAACCCACCCCAGGATGCACGCGCCCCCACCCACGAACCCACCGACGAGGCCACGCCTATACCTGCCCCACCCACGATTCCATCTCCTTCTCCCCCATGCTCCCTCCCTCATCTCCATCACTCCCGAGCATTAGGACGCCGCTAGCCAGCGCCCTCCTACCTCCTCCCCTGAGCAGCCACATGCCGCCGGCCAACACCGCCCGCCCGTCCGGCGCCCCCCTCCAGCGCCTGCCCGTCCGACGCCCCCGTCCAGCGCCCGCCCGTCCGGCACCCCCGTCCAGCGCCCTCCCATCCCCGAGCAGCTGCGTGCCGTGGCCAGCGCCGGTGAGCCCCGTCCGTCCGCCGCCACGCCCACCGCCCTCCCGCCCGTCCGTCCGCCACACCGCCAGCTCCGCATGAAGCTCTACCTCGCGAGCTCGACCTCACCGGCCGGCCGTGCGCACCCCAGCTCCTCCAGCCGCGCACCCGAGCCCGTCCACACCCCGAGCTCCTGCTCACCCGCTGGTCCTGCGCTCCACCTTGCGAGATCCGCCGCTAGAGCAGCTGGGCGCTCCGCCCGTTGAGCACCGGCCATCCCCAACCTCCCTCGCGTGCCTCCCCGCGGCGCCGGAGCGAGTCAGGTCCCCAGCGCGGCTGCGCCGGAGCTGTGCGGCTGAGTAGGGCCTTGCGGCGGCGCGGCGAGCAGAACGCAGCAGAGAGGCGAGGCGAGCATCGGGCTGGACGGCGGGTCGGGCAGAGCAACGGAGTGGAGAAGAAGCACCCGATTGCTTTTAGTCTTGCTTGTTAGGGTCCTTTGTGTTAATTTCCAAGACTACTCTGTAACTTTAGTTTTGGTTCAGGGTCATGTTTGCATTTTATACTCCACTAACGTTGAATGAAAGGGACCACACACGGATGGGCCTTTCCTTGTTAAAAAAGAAAATCAAAAGATAGGTAGTGCAGTCGCATGAGTTGACCGCATGGAGCAATGCTGCTGTGTTTTCTTTTTAATTTTCTTTCACAAGATGACCCTTTCTTTGCCATTTGTGATATACGAGGCTGATGGCAAAGATGTGAGTAGCTGACGCCACACCTGTAGTCTGGCTGACGGCAAAACTTCATTTCTTTGTCGTCTGTGATTTGTAAGGCAAATGGCAAAGAGGGTTCGGCTGACGGCAAAGTCTTTGCCGTTTGGCCGATGAAAAGCTGACGGCAAAGTATTCTTTGCCGACTTATCTTTGCCGTCTGACTTTGCCGTCTGCTTCCTGATGGCAAAATCTTTGCCGTCTGGATTTAGGTCTTTGCCGTCTGTGATCCTTAGACGGCAAATTACCTGTTTCATGTAGTGGTGTTGCCATTGCATTTGTTTGGTTCTGGCCTCAGCAGCAGTATACTAATGCTTCAAGATCTATTTATTTTTCTGTTCATTATACTAATGCCTCAGCAACAGTATACTAATGATTGGTATTTAATTTGCTGCTTACGTTAGTGTTGCTACTGTTATCCATGCCCTCATGCTTCAGGATCGACTCCTAGCTGCTTGTGTATCTATTTATTATTCTGTTCACTATTCTTTTCCTAGTTGTTCTTTGTTGGAAGATATTGCTTTCATTGACAACCATGATAATGATAATTTCCTCTCTTCTATAGGAGCTCTAGGCTGAAGAAGTTCGAAGAAGGGAACACTTCATCTTTGTAGCTAGTTTTATGTTCCTGGGTGTTTACTTCATAGATGTTCCTGGGTGTTTGTTTACTTCATATATGTTCCTGGATGTTCCTGGGTGTTTGCACTTCCTGGGTGTTCTAAATTCCTGGATGATGTGGACTACCGCATGATTGTAATATATATAGTATACTCATTTTGGACGTCATTTGTGAAAATTTGTGTGGTTGAAATATTGGAAATATTGATCATTTATTTTTTTAGGTGATGATCCTTAATTGCTGATACATCAGAAATGAAGCAAATACTATTTGGGCCCTAAAAAGGCCACAAATCAAACAATTCAGAAAAAATGAACAAAAATCGCTTAAAAATCAATTGTGAAAAGGTGAAGGCCAAGAAAATAAAAAGGCCTAGGCCCAAAAATAACGAGGCTGAAATGTTGGGCTTTGCCCATCTACCTAATCAAAATTAATATGAGAAAAAAACACGAATAGGCTGAATTGTTCGGCTCGGCCCATGTAAAACACCTAATCGGATTGGGTTGAATCTTGTCAGTGACCTTTTAAATTGGTCACAAATTTGCCACGTCAGATTGCCACGTCGGATTCGACGTGGCCTGGGCAGACAACTAGTGACCAAAACAAAAGGTCATGGGTTCAACGACCTTCTATTTTGGTCGTAAACGTCTACGACCTTCTCACAGAGAAGGTCGTTAATTTCAGTTTACGACTGCCAGCTTTTGACCTTCTGTTTTTTGTCACAAAAAGGTCGCAAATGAAAAACAATGACCTTTCAGTGACCAATAGTCAAGGTCACAAGTTGACATATTTCTTGTAGTGGTTTCACAAAACAGGATGCTAGGATACACCGCTTATCATTATGATGAATACATTATTGTTCCTTTTGTTTGTGTTTGACAAACCGTTACAAAATGGTTTCTACATCGTACACTGTGGCACACGAAAGGAGCAATACCATTTCCTGTTAATTTAACGAGTTAAGAGATGCCTGACTACTGACTACTGTTATGTCAAGTTGAATGTTTTGCATCATTATTTTTTACTCCTTAATTGCTTACTCTTTATTTCACTATAATATATATATATATATATATATATATATATATATATATATATATATATATATATATGTGTGTGTGTGTGTGTGTGTGTGTGTGTGTGTGTGTGTGTGTGTGTGTGTGTGTGTGTGTGCTAGATAAATTGTTGCACAAGGTTCTGACTTCACCATATATATTCTTACAAACTCCTCTTTTTTTTAATTTTCAGGTTAGGTTCATTACTCGTGGTGGCAAAAAAGATGACACCCACGTTATATCTTATCTTGGGACAAGGGTTGGAAGGGACACCTTGCATATAGAAGAGGGTGTTGTAGGGCAGTTACTGTAAAGGAAGGAATGGAAAAAGAGAGATGTGTTTATCGTCGAAAACTAAACATGCATGTACCCATCTTATGTGAATAAGCATGTAACCAGCTTATATCGATATTTTCATAGTAATGCATAAGTAAGACACAAGTGACATGTTAAACTCAAATTATACTTTTATTAGTATCTCAAAGTTGGAAATGCACGATGGGGGGAGAGGGTGATATGGTGAGAGAAGAAGAAGAAATGCACGAGGATTCGAAAAGCATACATTAGAAAAAATGGTACTGAACAACTACTCCTTCTGTCCCAAAATAAGTGTATTAGATATGCCCCTAGCAATGCACGGGCTTTTTACTAGTCAATATTTAAAAACACAAAATTCGGGAATACAATACAAGGGAGAGACGAGGATTTCAGAGGAAGGAAATGAGAGACAGAGAAAGGATAGATGAGGATTCAGAATTCGTTTCTCAAGACCTTATAATACCCACGCACACCTTTCACAAGTGGTACCTGCAGTCCAGCGTACTGAACGGCCGATGCATGTGTACGTGGGCAGCTCGCCGGCTGGCTGCTGGTGTGCACGTATTCGTATACATACGCGCGCTTGCCGGCTGGACTATATCAGGTACGTATATTGTAAACGCATGCGCGTGTGCTAGTACGTATGCACCAAGTCCTGATGCATGTATTGCTACCTCGGTCCTGATGCATGCATTAGCCAGGCATGAACCACATGCAATACCGATCAGCCCTTCGATGCATCAGTCTAGCACCATATGTACGCTAGGCATGCATCGGTCGCCGGCGCTCTTCGGCCAAATGATGACCGAAGAGTGGTCTTCGGCCTGAGCAAAGCCGAAAATAGTTCTTCGGCCCAGCTGCGCTAGTCTTCGGCCATTAGGAGACCGAAGAGCCTACTTCGGCCTAGTGCCGACCGAAAAGTACCACTTCGGCCTAAAGGAGGCCGACGGGGTAATAGTTTTACAAATAACACATGGCCATGTAGTTTCCGAATTCACTATAAAAACTTCATAGTTTAAAAAAATCCAGAAAAACACCCAACTGCCTTCTGCCATCTTCTTGAGCCACGCTCACTCACCCTGACCACTGGGACCCTCATCTACAGATGCTTCTCTGTCGTCCTCGTCCTCCATGACATGGACCTTGTTGTCCGCCGAGTCCACGGTCCTGGGCATGGGCGTGATATAGTGCAAACGTAGTGGTCTCCGCACGAAAGGGTGGTCCAACAGCTGAGCAGCAGACGGCCGGTGCTCCGGATTTGCTTGAACACACCTTGCTATGAAATCCCGTGCAGCTTCCGGTAATTCATTGGGCACTTTCGGTGGTATTCCCTTACCAATTTTGAGCAAAGCATGTGTCTACATAGAAGGAGAGAAGATTGCATCACAGACAGTAAATAATGTGTCTATCGTACACAACTATGATATGAAGAAAATCGTAAGGAATGGATCTGCTACTTCTATATATGTATACACTTCTGGTTTGGAGATATAAATAAACAATATGGCCTAGATGTTTTGTAGGTGTCCACTATGCTTCATGATAGTTGCACATACAAATGTCATGGAATTCATACTTACCCTTGGAAGATAGCCCTAGATCTTTCCATTTTAAACATTTAAGTTAGTATGCCGCTCCTGTATATCAGATCATTTAAATTCCATGTCTTGCAGTATATTAAACTTAGCTGCTATTCCAAACACTAAGGTGACAGAAACACGCACCCATTCCATATCAGGGTATGGAACCTTGCCGGTCAGCATTTCCAAAACCGTGCAGCCAAGACTCCATATATCTGCTGGAGGCCCATGTGGTTTAGCCTTAGATACCTGATTAAGACAAATCACAAAACGTATACAGTTGGTACAGTAAGAACAAAAGTACTGTGTGATACAAAATGTTGCTTGGAATTTGCAAACCTAACTTAATCTATTAAACATTCATATCATGGCAAACAAAATTAACATCTTTTATTAATGCTACAAGACCCTGTCCAAAATATTGTTGCACAACAGAAAGTATGAATTCCAGCTCTGCATCTATGATGCTTAATATCTAAATAGTCATTTGTCAGTTATGTTAAGGAGTATTTGTATTGGACTAGGAGTCCCATGTGTAATATATATGCCCACTGGGCCTTCAATAAAGTTAAGTTGCTTTCCTAACAAGTTACACCTCACTGTTTGGATTTACCGCTCTCACCTTGCAAGCTACCATCTTCAGCATTCAACCTATAATTGACCTGTCTCATGCTACCTCTCGGGCTGGCAAGCTTTCTCCCCACAAGGGTGGTAGGCTTATCCTTCTCGCCACAGTCATAGATTCATTGGATGTTTACATCATGTCACTATTTAGGCTACCTCACCCGCAAAAAAAAAACTATTTAGGCTACCTCTCGAAATGGGATTCTGCCCCGTTTTATAGTAATATAAAGCCACATGGCCAAACACTACAAGGTACCGAGGAAATCCTCAGGAGCTGACCAGAGAAAAACGTACGACACAGCAAGCCAAGAATGCTAGAAATGCACAAACGTGCACAACTACACGCCTCAAGCAAGTTACCCAGAAGAAGCACAAGAAACACACCGTCATGTCCATGGGACCTCCACACTCATCGACGACGGCCCCAAGAGGGACATGACGCGAAGCGCCACCGTAACCGGTGTTAACCTAACCAGGCAAAGTTCTTGATCCTGATTGTCAAAGGCTAGGCAGAGGGTCAACGTGCAGAGCAATACCCACAGGCATCGCTACCGCCGTTGCCAATGTCGAGAGCATTTGCCTGACCTCCCCTATCCACCACATAATGGGAACAGGTCACAGACCCACCACGATGGGACCACATCAGACCAAAGACCCTAGGTCCGGATCGGGGCATGTCCGCCATTATCGCCGACAGCTTCGCCAAGACCAGTTGCCATAGCACGCCTCACCACCCAAATGGTTGAAGAACACTACCAATACCTGTTGTAATGCCGCTCGCCAGACAGCAAACACATGCAGCCTCTACGTCCAGGGCCGCCGCCCTGGCTTCCAAGACGACACACCACTACCGCGAGGACATTAGATTGCTAAAACACAGGCCTTGGCAAGGATAGTGCGCATGGGCTGGAGCGTTGTGCCGTAACACAACCACGGCTAGGACAGAACAACAACGGGGCTAGTCCATGTGCCAAGGAACACGGGCACTAATCCCTGCTGGATCAAGCCTCCACCTTTGCCGGGGGTGCGGATCATTGGGGCCAACCAGCATCGTCACTTGGGTAGCCCTGGAAGACAGGCCACCGAAATAGCACGCTTCCACGGGCTAGATATGGTCCAATCCTTGAAGCCTGCTAGACTCAACCCTAGATCTACTACCACCGACCGCCAACACCTGCCCACCACCGGCCATTGTCCTAGACCGAACACGGCCCCGCCCTGCACCGGCAGGGAGGTCGCCTCATGCCGCCCGAAGAAGTCGGCACGTCGGAGCACCAAAGCGCCATTTCGAAGCATGCCGGGTCTTGATGTCGCGCTACCACCCCAACACATCATGTAGCATGTCACTAAGCCAACCCCATCGTCAATTTATTTTTCTCTAGTCACATCCTATAGAGCATGTTGTTAAGATCATCATTAGCATCACTCGGCCCACTGCTAACTTTGTTGCTTGCACTCGATGTGGTACCAGTTATAATCATGAAACCTAAATCATAGAACCGATCTACCCCAGAACACGGAGTGGTCGTCCCCTTTATCATCCCGACGAAACAAAGGCAGCTAGGAGGAATATCAAAAGTGATTGGAAGAAGGAGATGGATTCACGTTAGAGGCAGACACCGGCAGCTTGGAAACGCTAGGTCGCTGGACATATGGGGAAAAAACTTCAAGTTTATAGAGGCGAGGGTTTTTGTTAAACAATATCCTAGGTATTCCATCATAGA
Organism: Triticum timopheevii; assembly: GCA_963921465.1. Classification (NCBI taxonomy): domain Eukaryota; kingdom Viridiplantae; phylum Streptophyta; class Magnoliopsida; order Poales; family Poaceae; genus Triticum; species Triticum timopheevii. The sequence continues at coordinate 12,462,140 of OY997264.1, read as the reverse complement.
TATTTGTAACTTTTTCTGCATGGATTATAGACTCGTAGTCTGGATCATTCATGTCACAAAGATTATCAAAATAGAAGGTTCGAATATTAAGATAGTTGAACATAATAAATCAGACTCGCAAATATGCTGAATTGCAATTGTACATATACTTTGAATGCGATTATTTATATGACCAACATGATTCATTCTTTCAAGAAAAAAAACGACCAACATGATGTCGAAAAGGCACCATAAGGCAATTGCATAAACTAACCTCAGGGGCCATCCAGAAAACAGTTCCTTTGCTAGATATTGCCTGGCTCAAAATTGTCATAAGTCATTGGCAGATTAGAAAGAGTCAGCAAACATAGAGCATAGTTATAATACATCACGTGTTTGATAGAGCAAGTACCTCCTTGCTAAGACCGAAATCTGCCAATTTAAGCAAACCATTTGCACCAACTAGGATATTTGCACATTTGAGGTCCCTGGTAATCCAGCAAATGCACAGGCTCTCAATGGCCAGAACGAACAATAATATAGAAAAATAAATACCTCAAAAATCAGCATTCTAGTACTCGCCTGTGCAGCACATTCTGCTGATGTAGATATTTCAAACCTTTCAAAATCTGCCTTGTGTATGCTGATACTTGTGAATCTTGTAAACGACATTTTTTATACAAAGCTGCCAAAGATCCTTGAGTCACAAGTTCAAGAAAAATACGCAATGTGCCATCTTCCTGGAAAACATCCATCCACCAGATTTAATGTGAACATGTAAAATCAGTAGATCATATTAGACAATTATTCTTTATACTCAGAAAATAACAGGCAATGCCAAAGCCGCAAAAACTGAAATCTAGCTGAGAAATCTCTGCATGGGCTAACCTCAAGCCGGAAAAGAACAGAGTGTAATGAAAATTATACTGTGGTACTAATTAGAAAACTACCTTGTCTGTCATATAATATTGAACTATATTTTTGTGCTCCAAAAGACTCAAGAGGGATACCTCCTGAAACCAGAAGATTCACAACTGACCTCAGTGGACTTTGAGAAAGAAAAACTAAATTTAGTGGAATGTTAAATATATCGAGTATTGAGTGATAACAAATATAATGTTTGAAGCAGTGTAACCAAAATAATTGCTCAAGCATGTCAGGAACCACAACTTACATGCTCAATCTGGATGCAATTTATATTGATTCCTTGGACAACTAAAGGCACTTCCCTAGCAGCCAAGAACTCCCCCGCACTGTGAAGGCAATTTAAAGCCGGTCATTGAAACATTTTGTTGCAGAACAGAAGGGCTTCACTTATAGTTCTGTATCAAATGCTGAACAGCAAAGTTACATTCTCAAGAAGTACCATGGATGGTATCAAGAAATCCATGTATTAATATATAGATCTATGTAGAGGTCCATTTAGTTCATTCTATTTCTGTGTATGGAGGAGAAAATTAGTGCAACTAATTTACTTAGGGTCGCTAACAAATATGATGTAGTTCGCTCAATCTGGCATATAATTAATAATCTTTGTTTCTAACCAGTTCTGTAGATTAAACCAATTCGCTGTGCTAGCGGCTGCCTACATCGGACAAGTGTAACTCATACAACCAATTAGGCTGTGAACTTTGAGGTACTAACAAAATTTGACAAAATCGGTAGCTGCAAACATATACTACCTCTGTAAACAAATATAAGGGTTTTAGAGACTTGGGGAGTATAAACTAACTTGATAAAATGAAATATGTAAACATCAGGAAATAGGCATGTGAAAAACTTACTCGGTAATTCCCTCGTAGACCGACCCAAACGATCCGCTCCCAAGAAGTGCTCCCCTGATCCAGGAGTTGATGGTACTCCTTGATCGCTTAATTGGTAATGGTGAATAAACATCCATAGTGTCATTTGAAGTGAATTCTGCAACAGGTACAGCTAGAGAACCACCGGTAGTCTCGCTTGTGGCATCCACATCTGCCTCTACCCCGCTGTCCTCTCGAAATGTATCCACTTTGACCAATTTGTCATCCTCGTGGGCTTCACCTGCATTCTTAAAATTAGACATTGGAATGATCGCTCTTTTTAAGAATGCTATGTAGGGCAAAAATACTGCCTGAACATATAAGGAGGGGGGGGGGGGGGGGGGGTAACTGGTGTCAGAAGATCATCCAATTATGGGTTTTGCTTCCAGATGGCCCGGAGGAGCAAAGCAACGCGGAAGCACTATTCCGAAATATCGAGGGTAGCACTAACATATTCCTCAACCAATGCACTATTTAGGTGAGGCCTGCAAGTGTTTCGTGATCCTCAGATGAAAGGGGCGGCTAGGAGTGGCAAGGTACCCTAGTCAGATTGAAGGTGCACATCCTGGTCTTGCACTGAAGGGTCCAACAAAAGATTGAGCTTGTGAGTATGAAGTTGAGTGAATTGATCGGTGGAGCACCAACCCAACAACCTAAACTATGGATGCCAGTGGCACGATTCTTCAACGTACCTAGCACCATGGTATGGACATCCGGCACAGACAAAGGAGAGGTAGAGAAGAATCGCCGTAAGACCATGGAAGTCGCATCTGGAGCAAGGTAGTGGAGAAAAAGGCTGGAAGGGCAGCGACGAGGAGGACGAGAGAAGAGAGAAGGCCATGGTCAGGCCATCACGCCATTGACCTTGCAGTAGGCTAGGACATTGAGCGCGGTCAAGAGGGAAACCATGTTGGTCCCAGCAAATGAGCGAGCTAATCCATGTCTGTCGATGAGCTCCAATAGCTCTGCCGCAGTGGGCACAACTTCGTGACAGAACTAGATGTGAATGTAGTGATGGAGGTGTGATCGATGGGGCTGAGCTCATGGGCATATTTAGCTGGTCCATCTTGTTCTGCATGCCGTCGCCAATTTCTAGGACAAGCACCAGGTCCGTGTCCAGGCCCGGACTGTCACTTGTGCAGACGCCGCCGATGATCTCCAGCATCACCTTTTGTTTATACTCTAACAATGGACCCTTTTTGTTGTTCTTGATCACGAATTGCACGCTCCCTCTTTTGGTCAGTGGTGGCATCCTCCCTGTAATCGCAGCTATTTCAGAAGTGTCCTTGTTTTATCGATTCATTGTTCGCTACTTTTATGGCCGTATGCATCTCCCAGATGCAAAGGCCGGGGGTCATCCTCCTTTTCAAAAATATTATTCACTACTTTTTCTGTCCTCAATTTAGTGGCCAGGTAGGGCAAAATGCAAAGTAAAAACAAACTCTAAACCTGTATATATGAATCATCTGGAAATCAAGCTCGTGCTCTGATCGACTTAGTGGCCTTAATTTGCACTGTGTATCATACACATGATTCTTTGTTTACTTGGGAAAAAAATGAGTTGAGGTTAATGACTACGTGCAGGCCGGTTGCATGGTTTCTCCTCCAGAAGCAGCGACACGCTTCAAATAGATGATAGGAAGTAGATGGGCAACGTCTAATGCTGGTGAAAGTGCGAGGACTTTGCATGGGCATACTCTCACAATTTATACAAGTTCATTCAAAATCATTTACTCCCTCCATTCCATAATTCTTGTCGTGGTTTTAGTTCATTTTAAACTGAAGCCACCACAAGAATTATGGAACGGAGGGAGTTGTACATATACTTATAAGTGGTATATATTAGACATTATGGCAGCTAGCAGCATAGGCCCTGTACATATAACTAGTTGTGCATTATCTTACTCTATATGTATACTCTTTTTTTTTTTGCGGGGCAAGTCTACATGTATACTTCTACGACCCTTGATGTGATAATGCGTTACCATAGAGCATCCATATTGTTACATTTTTTTATCATTAAAAGATTAAATATTACTTCAGTAGCAAAACGAGAGTGTGGAGTGCTACCATATTCATGGTGGATTAGTGGGCCATTCTACTGCATGTAAAAGTTATCCCAGGGAGAGAGAGAGAGAGAGAGAGAGAGAGAGATAGTATATGTAGATCAAAGTTAAAAAATAGCGGGCTATGCCATTAAGCGGCTGCTCGGTAAGAATCTATGAAAAGCTATAGTGGCCTATTTAAAACATTGATAAAGATAAGCGCTTTGGAACGAAAAAAGAAAACATAATAAGAAACGATGGAGCCATTAGTGATCACACCTTCTGTCTCATTCAGCATATTGACGATTGCCCCTATACTTGGCCTTTTGTATCGATCTGCGTCCACGCAGCTTAAAGCTATTTCAATGCAACTCTTTACTTGTTTACAACATGGCTCCAACATGTAAATTGATGTTGTTTGTAGCTTATTCCTCCAGTTCGCATGTACCTACCAGTGTGGACCATAAAGCACAGTAGTGTATCAAAATATATGGATATATTATTCATGGATTATGTACTTCTGATCTCAATAAAGGAAACAATTTCTCTTACAAGTTCAATGAATTCTTGGGGAGACATTTCAGCAATTCGATAGTAGCCCCTTGGTCCTGTCATTATCTTTATAATTACAACACCCAAACTGAATATGTCCAACTTAATAGAGATTATAGCTGCGTCTATATATTCCGGCGGTATATACCCACTGCATGATAAAATAATGCATCATATATGTTACTGATACATTGTTATTCCGCAACTATTTGTATATGTGGGCTTACGGTGTTCCAAAAGCACTTTTTGTGGTTTGTGTTTGTTCCCCTCCGAAGAGCCTTGACAAACCAAAATCCGCGATTTTAGGCAACATATTTTCATCTAGCAATACATTGGCTGGTTTTAGATCCAAATGATACATAGGAGGATCCATTTCCTCGTGGAGGTATTTCAAACCCAGACATATTCCCTTAATTATCGCATAACGCGTGTCCCAATCATGTCCACTAGATTCATCTGCAGAAATAAACAACGGGTATCCCCAAAGGGTACATGTTATGAATGATTGCCTAATGCGCTATCTCATAATACAAGTGGAGCGTCGTGGATCATACCAGTAAGAAAATTGTCAAGGCTTCCGTTTTGCATATACTCGAAGCAAAGCGCTCTCTGTGTCAACTTGGCCAAAACCAAATTTCCATTGTAAGGTAAGAATTCTCCCCGAGTTTCATGGCAATAGCCAACTAACCGCACAATATTTTTGTGTTGCAGCATTGTGAGGCTGTGATACTCCTTCTCAAATTGCTCATCATCAAGTCCTGGAATGTAATGAAGCACCTTCACAGCAATCATTTCCCCATTTGCATACTCCCCCTATTCAACATGTCAATGGATGCATTATTTAAAATTCTGTGCATAGCAATATAGTGACATGTTTAAGCTGAATTTTGTTCATGCTAATTTACATGGGGCGCATTTCTTGTACTACTATATGTGGTTTGTAACAAATTATTGCAGCAGTGTAAGATCAAGCATACAAGTGATTAACTAGAGTTGGGTTTCTCCTCTGGCCTCTTTTCGTGTGCATGGTATCTTCTTAACAATGTTGTAGACAATGATGTTTCATGTTAACTTGAGCATGTGTGGTTATTAAAGTCTGAACTCTCAACACTATGCATCTTTTATTTTTTATTAATTCTTTGGCATGTGCCTTAATTTGTAAGCATGAGGTTGTGCGCACTCAAAATAATGGAGAACAGCAATGCTGCACCTTTCCCCCAACTCACGTATCCCACCCAAGTCCCAAGCAAACGACCGGGGAGTAAAACCTAACTGTTGCCGCTTCAGCTCCTCATGTCGGTGCCATCCTCGCCTTCATTTCTGCCGGCACATGCCGCAGTGGCGGCGGGGCTCGTCCCAAAAGAGGGTTGCCCGGTTCCCAGATGTGTGGTGTGTCGCTTGGTGGAGTGGCGGCTGCTCCAAGCCGGTTGATCTCGGCAACTCATCTGTCCTTTGGTTGCACGGCTATGAATCCAAAGTACTGCAATGTAGTGGCATGGGCTTCCCGCGGTGGCACTCGTTGTTGCTTCTTCAGTGTTGCTTTGGGCGGGGAGCACGCATGCTTGTGGCGCAGCGTCGCCGATCCAATCCATTTTCTAGCTCTAGCCTGGTGGAGGACAGGGTGCCCTGGGGCTTCTCTCGCTTCTGTTTGGATGCTGGGATGGAAATCTCGGACAATTCTGCTAGGAAAGGGAGTAAGAAGTGTTGTTTTTGTACTCATGATGAGACAATCAAACACCTCTTTTTTCAATGTAAGTTTGCACGTTCTACGTGGTCAGTCATCCAAACAGCGTCAAATTTGCATCCACCCACAAGTGTTACCAATATTTTTGGTCATTGGTTGGACGGTATTTCAAATAGTTTCAAACACTAATAAGGATGGGAGCGTATGGCTTAATTTGGTCACTTTGCCTATGTAGAAATGATTTGATTTTCAATGAAAAAAATGCTTCTTCTTTGCAGGTTATTTTCCGGTGTACACACTCGCTACGTACGTGGTCTATTCTACAACGACCAAAGTACCAACCGCTGTTCAAGGTGGTGTGTACGCGATTGGAGCAGGTGGCTATGGAGGTTTTTTCCCGACATGGGTGACAGCATAACCTTCGGATCGACCCACCACCTCCTTCGACATAGGCATAGTGTCGATCTATAGGACTCTACTGTTGCCGTTTTGTCGGTTTTTATTTGATGATTTATTTTATTTTTTTGATCGGACTTTCGGATTTGGCTGTGTGCATCCTAGTTATGCAGAGGCCGGGTGTTACTCATAATGCTTTGTATCTACTTGATGCTACATTTTGAATTAATAAAATCGCCCTTTATCGAAAAAAAGGGAAGGGCGCCATGGTCATGTGGGCGGCGTGGCGGTCATGGGTGTCAACGGTGTTGGCTCCAGCAGGTGGTCGGTGTGAGGCATGGTCTTACGCTTCTTTGCACCATGCTCTTTTTTAATGGTGCGGCTATTGGAGCAGGCGGTTGTGAGGCATTTCCGTAGGTTGCAGGTGCTGGGTTACGCCAAGCAATGATGATGGCTGTGAGGGTGGGGGCTGCAGTTGCGGGTGTGCCGCCCACTTGGTCTGAAGTGGTGTTATGGCTGGTGTAGTTCGAACGGGCGGCGGCCTCGGTCCACCGATTCAAGGGGGTGTGGCTGCTTGGGGCAAAAGACATGTTGTTGCTCGGCCCTAGATGATGACAGCATTGGCTGGTGTCGCTAGCCTTCTTGAAGGCGCGTGATTCATGGGCCACTTCCCTCCTTTCTGGAGCTCCAGGGGGAACCCTTGATCTAGGTCTACCTGGAACGGGTGATGGTGGCACTTTGGATGTCGCGGTCCTTTCTGAAGGCATCAGCTTGGAGTTTTCTTGCTTTGTGAGCCTTGATGATGCTTGCTTCGGGGATGCCAGGTAGGTGACCCTGGATCATTGTGGTGTGCCTTCTTGTTCGTCAACGATGGCGTCTTCGAGCGAAGTTGGACCGCGGTTGAGTATTGGTAGTTAGTTTCATCCGGCATCTTCGTGGGGTCATCGTGCCTCACTGGGTCATTGAGGGAGCTACAGAGGGAGGGCGTTTTCCATGATGGTAACATGAGGTGGGTGGATGGTTCTAGTGCTTGCTTGGTGGAAGCTTATTGCTTTTCTCTTGCAATGCTTGTCGATAGAGTCGGAGTTGGTTGGTTTCCAACATTGGTAGTTTTACTGTTTGACATAGGTCGGCATGTGTCTCGGTGCCTACTTGTGGCGAGGGATAAGTTGGAGTTTGTTCGATCGATGGTGGAGTCAGAATCGTTGGCTCGAAGTGGAGTGATGATGATGACACCTGATGGCAACCCCAACAATGCTATTCTCCTCGACGACGTGTGTGAATTTGCGTGGGTAGCCAGCCGGGCTGGTGCCCTATCGTTGTTGTCGTGTTGTGATGGTTGTCGCCCGATTTTTCCTATATTAACTAGGCAATTTCTTAGTGAATCGAGATGGGCCGACTTCAAAAACTAATAACTTATTCACCGCATGATCTTTGGTGGGCTAGCATGCACCTTGTCTAACTAGGAGATTGTAGATAGAAAGCATGGATGGGTCTTTAACTGTACCTTATAAACATTTCCATATGAACCCGAACCAACTTTCCTATCCTTCGAAAAAGAATTTGTAATTTCTTCTAATAATTGGAATGATAGAACCCTTGGCGCCACACGTACATCGTTCATGTTATTGCTTTGTCCGATAGGAAAATGAACAGAAATGGTTACCTGAACCAAACCATATGTCCAGATTTTACAGGTAGAACAAGCCAGGGAGATTTATGGCCAATCTAACTCCTTCTCTCCTTATTGACCTTCATCAAATAACCAATTGAGCTTCCATGAAATCGGATAAATCTGATAGATGTATAAAACCACAACCAAAATATGATATAAGGTTCTCTTTGAAGGAAGCAAATTTAATCTAGTGGATCATCAACACTAGGGGATCAACAAAGTGAATACCTACTTAGACTTGGTTTGGTGGGGGTGGGTGGGGGCGCTTGGAATCAGCTATGGAGATAGAGGTCCAGTCGTATGATCAAACTGTACATCAAAGCAACAAGGATGCAAAAACTGTTATAAGATTGATATAGCAGACCCAAGTTAGATCTGAAGACAGTATATAGGAGGAACCAACGTGAAGTGAATCAAAGACTAATTTAACCTACGAGGTGAGGATGAAAATTAAGGTGGATGAGTTCAAAAGCACAGTACAGACTGAGACTGCTAGCTATGGGACATGTTGAGCAAAGCTAAAAGATTGTTTGAATAGATCTTTGGACAGGTACAAAAGGACTTTTTAATGTGTGAATCAAGACAAATACCTGTTAGTAGCGGTGGATGCAGCGCTCAGCTTCGTACTAACAGAAGGGGATTGAAAGAATGAGCTGGACCGGAGTCCAGCTAGCAGCAGTAGGTGTTGGTTTTGTGGTACTTAGCTGAGAAGTGCCGTATCTGATAGGGTGACCGTGAGCAAGCTGAGCCACATGCTCTCTCCACTTGTTCTCTCGGGCCGCCTTATCTGAATGGAATGGAATTTTTCTTCACATGGGAACAATCTTGACTTGTTGTCAGCTGCAAGTTGGCATAGTAGTACTAGATATTTCGATGGACACCGGTTGTCTGCATTCCGCATCACTGCAAGCAATTGCATGACGCATTTTTATGAAGTAGGGTTTTTCCCCGCTTTAAATTATAAAGCACGAACATCAATCACAAGGGAACTGCCTGGGCGAACGGAACAACAAACCCAAAGGAAAAAAGAAGAAGATCAAAATGCCAACAACGGCAGCTCGACAAGCATGAATGGTCCACCACCGCTGCGCCCTCCATCTATGTCCCACCACTCGCTATGGCACCGGACCTCCGCGTACCAAACAACACCTCCAAGAAGGAATGTGACGCCAACAACATTGTTGTCCGAACAAGTCCTAGGGTTTTCCCCGACACGTAGAAGGGGAGCGGGGGATGGGTAGCACCGACGCCCTTCAGGAAGAACCGGCAGGGATTTCTCCGGCACTTCCATGCCCTGGCACCCACTGGAACGGAGCCAAACCACCGTCTTGCCACCCGCAAGCACACGCCACCACGGTCTTGGACCCATCCACGCCGTCCTGCTGCAAACACCACCACGAGGACAAGAGAGCAGAGACAAGATGCGCCTAGATGGCACGAACGGAAGAACCAGAGCCGAACGGGAGGGAACTGCCTCCACCGCCATCGCGCCGGAGGCCTCTGCCTCCCGCACCGACGCGGATCGCCGACCGGACGCCGCAGCCAGGGCAAACCAAGCCACCCGGGGCATATGACGCATTTTCATTAAGTGGAGACTGCACCTAAAGTTGGAATGCAAATTAAGCAAGTTAATTCAGGCATAGTAGCCAACTACTTGTGCCCAACCGAGTTCAATTTTGTTCGTGAACTAATGAACTACGAGTACTTGTGTTTACCAGATCATGACCAGGGGTTCATCTTGCCACCGACCATTGAACGCATCCTGCTTACTTTGGTATTTTTTTTCCCACAGAGGTAGTACTTGCCATTGAAGGAAAGAGAGAATGGCGCACCTGGTACAGGTAGAGCTGGCCCGCGTACAGACAAACAGACGGAGTATGTGTCCAGCCCTCCTCGCCGCCCGCTTTAGATCTCTGCCCGTGGTCGGTGAGCACCCACCCGTGAGGCCGTTGGGCTGTGAGAAATGTTGGGAATAAGCCTTGGTGGAGCACGGTGCGTCTGGCGTCCATGCGCCAGGTCGGGTCCATGACGGTGCGACCGGTGACGGTGCGTCCAGGTCGGGTCCGTGAGGCTGGGTCATGGCGTGTGTGTATGTGTGTGTCTGGGCATTGTCCGAGTTGTGTATGGGCATTGTATGGCCCGCTTGCGTGTGTCCGTGCATGTAGGAGTCTAGGTGGAGTCGGACTGTGGCTGGGCCTGCGATCGTGTGGCGAGGCAGGCAGGATGCAACGGTGGCACGATGGCACCAGCTCTTGCGGAGGAGCGGGCTGCTCATGTTCGAGGGAAGACCGGATCGCCATGGACTCCGTGAGCGTGAAGTATTGTTAGCTAGAAAGCCGGTTGTACGTTTGAGTCTGTTAGATGACACCATATGCCCGCTTAAAAGGGAAATTACTTGATCTTCCATCTCCACTTTATCGTAGTCAAGATCACACGTTGCATTATTTAGGGTTTAAAAAAAATTTAAAAGTCATAAGTATTGGTTGATAAGTCAGAATCTAGGTCCTTTTTCACCATTGGCTTTTTCGTGACGAGTTCTTCAAAATTAAATCCTATATGGGTGAGCTTCGACAAATATTTTTTAAGGCAACTTTGCGTGCTATGAAGGCAACTTTAGCGATATAAGAAAATAACTTCTTTTTTGTCTAGTATGATTGACTATAAGCGGGAAGTCCTTCCAAGCTGATTAGCATGACTACAAAGTTCACTAGCTAAGGAACTGTTGGTTTGGTTTAAGTGCAAATGGCATTAATCTTTTTGGGGAGTGTATCTATAACCTTTCTCCTTGATTGTGTATGAAGTGGAAGTTCATTATGATGCCAGTGCTCATCCAAGGCCCCAAGCAACCCGGCAACGACATTGATGTGTACCTAAGGCCATTAGTTGAAGAACTTTTACAGCTGTGGGATATCAAAGGTGTACGTGTGTGGGATGAGCACAAACATCAGGAATTTGACCTACGAGCATTTCTGTTTATAACCATCAATGATTGGCCTGCCCTTAGTAACTCGTCAGGACAAACAAACAAGGAATACCACACATGCACGCACTGTTTAGATGATGCCGAAAGTATATATTTGGATAAATGTAAGAAGAATATATACCTGGGACATTGTCGATTTCTTGCGCTCAAGCATCTTTTAAGAAAAGAAGGCAAGCATTTCAAAGGTGAGGCAGATCACCGGAAGAAGCCTGACCACCGTACTAGTGATCATATACTTCATATGGCCAAGGATTTAAAAGTAATCTTTGGAAAGGGTCATGGTGGACAATCTAATCCAAATGACGCTGATGGACACGCATCCATGTGGAAGAAGAAATCTATATTTTGGACCTGCCCTATTGGGAAGTTCCAGAGGTCCGCTCTGCAGTAGACGTGATGCACATGATGAAGAATCTTTGCGTGAACCTGCAAGGCTTTTTGGGCGTGTATGGAAAGACAAAAGATACACCGGAGGCACGGAAGGACCAACAACGTATACACGAAAAATGCGGCAAGCATCCAAAGCAGTATCAAGGTCCTGCCAGCTATGCTCTTACCAAAAAAGAGAAGAAAATCTTCTTTGAATGCCTGCTCTGTATGCAAGTCCCGTCTGACTACTCGTAGAATATAAAGGGAATAATAAATATGGCAGAGAAAAATTTTCAGAACCTAAAGTCTCATGACTGCCACGTGATTAAGACGTAATTGCTTTCGGTTGCATTGAGGGGGCTTCGAAAAACATTTGATTAGCCATTATGAAGCTATGTGCATTCCTCAATGCAATCTCTCAGAAGGTAATCGATCCAAAAATCCTACCAAAGTTATAGAATGATTTGGTGCAATGTCTTGTCAGTTTTGAATTTGTGTTTCCACCATCCTTCTTCAATATCATGACACACGTCCTAGTTCACCTAGTCGAAGAGATTGGCATTCTGGGCCTTGTATTTCTACACAATATGTTCCCCTTTGAGAGGTTCATGGGAGTCTTAAAGAAATATGTTCGTAACCGTTCTAGGCCAGAAGAAAGCATCTCTAAGGGCCATGAAACAGATGAGGTCGTTGAGTTTTGTGTTGACTTTATTCCTGACCTTAATCTGGTTGGTGTTCCTGAATCGTAGCATGAGGGCAGACTAGGTGGAAAAGGCACGCTAGGAAAGGATTCAGTAATATGTAGGGACGGACATTCTTGGGCGCAAGAACACTACACGGTTCTACAAAATTCCACCTTGGTGGCTCCATATATCGAGGAACACATGGATATTGTATGCTCCGAGAACCCGGAGCAGTCTGAGCCCTGGATCAAACATACACACATGGCGTCATTCGGCGTTTGGTTGCAAACACGTCTCATGCATGACGACGCTGTTGGAGATGAGTTGTACTTGCTGGCCAAGTCACCATCTTCGACTATATTGAAAATCAAAGGGTACGAGATAAATGGGAATACATTTTACACGATCACCCAAGATTAAAGAAAGCACCAACCAAAACAGCGGTGTCCTCTTTGATGCAGCAAACACCAATAGGACAAAGGACACATATTATGGTTACATAGAGGAGATATGGGAACTTGACTATGGACTTGATTTAAGGTCCCATTGATTCGGTGCAAATGGGTCAATCTAAAGGGGGGGGGGGTAAAGGAAGACCTTCATTACGGAATGACAATAGTGGATCTCAACAATCTTGGGTACACAGATGAACCATTTGTCCAAGCCAATGATGTGGCGCATGTTTTCTATGTGAAGGACATGCCTGCCAAGCCGAGAAAAAGAAAAGATAAGGAAGCGAATACATCATACGATGAGCCAAAGCGCCACATAGTTCTTTCAGGGAAAAGAAACATCGTGGGAGTGGAGGACAAGACAGACATGTCAGAAGATTATGAAAAGTTTCATGAAATTCCTCCCTTCACAGTGAAGACTGACCCAAGCATCCTGTTAAACGATGAAGATTGTCCATGGTTACGATATAAAGGGACACACGCGAAGAAAAAAATTTATACCCCAAGATCCCACTCTGGGATGTGACCGGCTTCACCGTCATCACTTTCTTCTGTAGTGTGTTTCCCGCCTTATCTGGAAAGCCCCACTTCGGACAAACCGGCCGGAGGGAATCTTTGTGTAAGAGTTAGGGTACATATGTGTGTGTGTGTTTTGACATATGAAACGTGAAGAAACATTATGTAGGAGTTAATAATGCAATTGTGTGTGCTTGATCATACGCGGTTAGCCATGCCATCAATTTTCAACCCTTTCTGACTTCATTTGCTATTTTTCATGCATTCAATGATTTTTTTGAGTTAAATGACCTTGAAATTGAAAAGCACTACAAATGAACTCTACAAAGGTTGAAATTTGGCACGGTGTCATCATTTCACCAACACAGCATGTGCTAAAAAGTTGAAAGGGTTACGACAAAAGTTGAATGCACTTCGTGTACAAAATGGAAAATTTCTTTCGAAGTACCAGGTTTTCAGACGAAAGCTCATCTATTACAAAGGCATTTCATTTTTTTAACTTATTTTAACTCCAAACTTTTCGTACGTTCAATATGCACCATTCAAAGCCCTATCATCAATTTTCAACCCTTTCTGACTTCATTTTCTATTTTTCATGCATTTACTGATTTTTTGAGCTAAATGACCCTGAAATTGAAAAGCACTACAAATGAACTGTGAAAAGTCCGAAACTTGGCATGGTATCATAATTTCACCCACATAGTGTGTACTAAACGGTTGAGAGGGTGACGGCAAAAACTGGGTGCACTTCGTGTACAAACCGAACAATATCTTTCGAGGTATCAGAGTTCGGACGAAAACTCATGTGTTACAAAGGCATTTCATTTTTTTAAACTTATTTGAACTCCAGACTTTTTGTGCATTCAATATGCACCATTCAAAGCCACATCATCAATTTTCAACCATTTCTGACTTCATTTGCTATTTTTTATACATTTACTGATTTTTTTGAGATAAATGACCCTGAAATTGAAAAGCACTACAAATAAACTCTGAAAAGGCTAAAACTTGGCATGGTATCATCATTCCACCCACATAGCATGCGGTAAAAAGTTGAGAGGGTTACGGCAGAAATTGGATGCACTTCATGTACAAAATGGACAATCTCTTTCGAATCATTAGGTTTTCGGACGAAAAGTCATCTTTACAAAGATATTTCATTTTTTAACGTATTTTAACTCAAGACTTTTTGTGTGTTCAATATGCACCATTCAAAGCCACATCATCAATTTTCAACCCTTTCTAACTTCATTTGCTATTTTTCATTCATTTACTAATTTTTTTAGCTAAATTACCATGAAATTAAAAAAGCACTACTAATGAACTCTGAAAAGGCTGAAAGTTGTCATGGTATCATCATTTCACCCACATAACATGTGGTAAAAAGTTGAGAGGGTTACGTCAAAAACTAGATGCATTTCGTGTACAAAATGAACAATTTCTTTTGAAGTATCAGCGTTTCGAACGAAAATTCATGTGTTACAAAGGCATTTCATTTTTTAAAAATTATTTTAACTCCAGACTTTTTGTGCGTCCAACATGCACCATTCAAAGCCAAGTCATCAATTTCAACCATTTCTGACTTCATTTGCTACTGTTTTTTTAAGCTAAATGACCCTGAAATTGAAAAGCACTACAAATGAACTATGGAAAGGCTGAAACATGGCATGGTATCATCATTTCATCCATATAGCATGTTTTAGAAAGTTGAGAAGTTTACGGAGAAAATTTGATGCACTTCCTGTACAAAATGGACAATCTCTTTCAAAGTATGAGGTTTTCGGACGAAAACTCGTCTGTTATAAAGGCATTTCATTTTCTGAACATATTTTAACTCAAAAAATTTTGTGCATTCAATATGCACCATTCAAAGCCACATCATCAATTTTGAACCATTTCTGACTTCATTTGTTATTTTTGATGAATTTACTGACTTTTTGAGCTAAATGACCCTGAAATTAAAAAAACACTACAAATGAACTCTAAAAAGGCTGAGACTTGTCATGGTATCACCATTTCACCCACGTAGCATGTGGTAGAAAGTTGAGAGGGTTACGCCAAAAAACTAGATGCCCTTGGTGTACAAGATGAACAATCTCTTTCGAAGCATCAGAGTTTCGGACGAAAACCCTTCCGTTACAAAGACATTTTATTTTGTAAACTTATTGCAACTCCAGACTTTTTGTGCGTTCAACATGCACCATTCAAAGTCACATCATTAATTTTCAACCCTTTCTGACTTGATTCACTATTTTTGATGCACTTAATGGATTTTTGAGCTATAAAACTAAAAGAGCTAAACACCTATTTAAAATAACCTAAAAATTACGATATTAAATAGATTGATAAAACACATTAATGTTAAATAGCAGGAAAACGGATCACTCAGAAATTTATTTTTAGAGTAAAGTTATTCACAAACTAGTGATTCACACAAATTTCAAAGAATTCAAATGTGAAAACTACTAGCACTAACAGAAATTTTATAATTTTTGTGACCTATAACAAAAATATTTAGCTGTAAGTAGAAACAAAAGAAAATAAATAAAGTTAAAAACAAAACAAATAAACTGGAAAAAGACCTTTAGTCCTGGTTGCCACTACAAACCCAGACTATAAATTAAAAAAATTAACAAAAAATGCGTGCCTACTAGGCTACCACGACCTACATACGACTAGAAACCCAACTACCAGTTGGGCCAGGATGCTGCCCCATCAGCCCAGTAGGGCCAACGGGGCAGAGACATATTAAAGCCCATTAAACATCCAAAACAGATAATATAATAGCATGGAACAATAAAAAATTATAGATACGTTGGAGACGTGTCAACGGGCCAGCCGATCACCGTCGCTTGTCGACCTTTCTAGACGAGCTCCGGAGGAAGGTTTCTGCCACACTACTGCCCGTGGTGGTCCCATCAGATCTCCCGAAGAGAAGAAAAATGACCTTGTTAACCTTCGCCGCATGCAGATGTTCAATGACTGCATCGCTGACCTTGGCCTCTACGAGCCAGATAGGACGGATGCCAGTTTTACCTGGACCAACCGTCAAGCCAACTCGACGCGATCCGTGATGGATAACGTCCTAGTCTCCCCGGAGTGGGATCTCCGATACCCACTTGCCTCGCTTCACGCGATTACCCAGATTGGATCCGACCATGTCCCCCTCCTACTTTCCTCCTCGGACGATCGGCCTCCCACCCCTCACCAGTTTCGCTATGAGCTCTTTTGGCTCAATCAATGGGGGTTCATGGAGACGGTCGGCTCTAGTTGGGCCGCTACCCGGACGACTCCCCACCGCTCCCTCTCTGTGCTGGGCTGATGATGACCCACAAGTATAGGGGATCTATCGTAGTCCTTTCGATAAGTAAGAGTGTCGGACCCAACGAGGAGCAGAAGGAAATGACAAGCGGTTTTCAATAAGGTATTCTCTGCAAGCACTGAAATTGTAGGTAACAGATAGTTTTGTGATAAGATAATTTGTAACGGGTAAGTAAATAAGGTGCAGCAAGGTGGCCCAATCCCTTTTGTAGCAAAGGACAAGCCTGGACAAGTTCTTATAATGAGAAAAGCGCTCCCGAGGACACATGGTAATTATCGTCAAGCTAGTTTTCATCACGCTCATATGATTCGCGTTCGTTACTTTGATAATTTGATATGTGGGTGGACCGGTGCTTGGGTACTGCCCTTTCTTGGACAAGCATCCCACTTATGATTAACCCCTATTGCAAGCATCCAGAACTACAAAAGAAGTATTAAGGTAAACCTAACCATAGCATGAAACTAGTGGATCCAAATCAGCCCCTTACGAAGCAACACATAAACTAGGGTTTAAGCTTCTATCACTCTAGCAACCCATCATCTACTTATTACTTCCCAATGCCTTCCTCTAGGCCCAAATAATGGTGAAGTGTCATGTAGTCGACATTCACATAACACCACTAGAGGAGAGACAACATACATCTCATCAAAATATCAAACGAATACCAAATTCACATGACTACTAATAGCAAGACTTCACCAATGTCCTTAGGAACAAACGTAACTACTCACAAATCATATTCATGTTCATAATTAGAGGAGTATTAATATGCATTAAGGATCTGAACATATGATCTTCCACCGGATAAACCAACTAGCATCAACTACAAGGAGTAATCAACACTACTAGCAACCCACAGGTACCAATCTGAGGTTTTGGTATAAAGATTGGATACAAGAGATGAACTAGGGTTTGAGAGGAGATGGTGCTGGTGAAGATGTTGATGGAGATTGACCCCCTCCCGATTAGAGGATCGTTGGTGATGACGATGGTGATGATTTCCCCCTCCCAGAGGGAAGTTTCCCCGGCAAAACAGCTCCGTCAGAGCCCTAGATTGGTTCCGCCAAGGTTCCACCTCGTAGCGGCGGAGTTTCGTCCCGTAAGCTTGCTTATGATTTTTTTTCAAGGTAGAAGACTCCATATAGCAGAAGATGGGCACCGGAGGGCCACCAGGGGGCCCACGAGGCAGGGGCGCGCCGAGTAGGGGTGGGCCCGCCCTCCACCCTCGTGGCTAGTGTGTGGGCCCCCTCTGGTACTTCTTTTGCTCAATAATTCTTATTAATTCCAAAAAATGACTTTCGTGGAGTTTCAGGACTTTTGGAGCTGTGCAGAATAGGTTTCCAATATTTGCTCCTTTTCCAGCCAAGAATCCCAACTGCCGACATTCTCCCTCTTCATGTAAAACTTTGTAAAATAAGAGAGAATAGCCATAAGTATTGTGACATAACGTGTAATAACAGCCCATAATGTAATAAATTTCGATATAAAAGCATGATGCAAAATGGACGTATCAGCTGATTTCTATTACACAACTTGTTCTTGTAGCCTCGTGTTGGGCCTCCAAGCGCAGAGTTTTGTAGGACAGTAGCAAATTTCCCTCAAGTGGAGGACCTAAGGTTTATCAATCCGTGGGAGGCATAGGATGATGATGGTCTCTCTCAAACAACCCTACAACCAAATACAAGAAATCCCTTGTGTCCCCAACACACCCAATACAATGGCAAATTGTATAGGTGCACTAGTTCGGCAAAGAGATGGTAATAAAACTGTAATGTGGATGGTATAAATATATTGTTATAATCTGAATAAATCAAAACAGCAAGGCAGCAAGTAACAAAAGTGAGCACAAATGGTATTGCAATGCTTGAAAACAAGGCCAAGGCCAAGGCAATCTCTCAACAATGTTAACCTAATTGGATCATATAACAATCCATCAACATGCAATGAAGATTCACTCCAAAGTTCTTATCTAGCGGAGAACATAAGAATAAATTGTTTGTAGATATTCTTTTCGATTGATCTATCCAAGAGTTCATACTAAAATAACACCAAGTTATTCTTTCCGATTAATCTATCAAGAGTTCGTACTAAAATGACACCAAGTTATTCTTGTCGATCGATCTATCAATAGTTCATAATAAAATAACACCAAAGCAAATTCAGATTCATAACACTCAATCCAACACAACGGACATCAAAGAGTGCCCCAAGATTTCTACCAGAGAAAGTTGGATGAAAACGTGCATCAACCCCTATGCATAGATTACCCCAAGGTCACCTCGGGAATAAGCAAGTTGAGTTCCAAAACATATATCAAGTGAATCAATATAATACACCATTATCACCACAGGTATTCATATGCAAGACATATATCAAGTGCTCTCAAATCCATAAAAATATTCAATCCGATAAGAACGAAATCTCAAAGGGAAAACTAAATTCATCACAACAATATAGAGAGGGAGACACAACATATGACCCAACTATATTAACAAAGCCGCGATCCATCAAGACCGTGCCATCTCAAGAACATGAGAGAGAGAGAGAGAGATAAACACATAGCTACTGGTACAAACCCTCAGCACCGAGGGTGGACTACTCCCTCCTCATCCTGGTGGCCGCCGGGAAGATGAAGATGGCCTCCGGTGATAATTTCCCCCTCCGGCAGGGTGCCAGAACAGTGTCCAAATTGGTTTTTCGTGGCTACAGAGACTTGCGGCAGTGGAACTTCTAGGGTTATTCCTGGGGGTTTATGTGTTCCTAGGATTTTTGGGCGTCGGTTTCACGCGAAGATGGGCCTTGAGGTGAGCATGATACACCAGGGCTCGCTTGGGGCTAACATGCCCTGCTGGGTTGTGCCCACCTCGTTGCTCCTCTGGCCTCCCACGAAGTTTCTAGTGCCTCTTTTGTTCCAAAAAAATCATCAAAAAGTTTCGTTGCATTCGGAAAACTTTGATTTAAGCACAGAAAACAACACCACAGTAGTTCTGCTGAAAACATCGTCAGTCCGGGTTAGTTCCATGCAAATCATACCAAAACCATATAAAATTGTTGTAAACATGTCATGGATACTTCATAAATTATAGATACGTTGGAGACGTGTCAGCATCCCCAAGCTTACTTCCTACTCATCCATGAGTAGGTAAATGACAAAGGAAATAATTTATGAAGTGTGAATGCTAGAATAGTGCATAAGTTTGATCAGTGATAGTTTCAATCACTTTTCCTAGCATGATAACAGCAACTAAAACTCATCATGATAAAGTACCAATTGAAAACGATTTTTTTGTTGTTGTGGAACGCTACCTATCATATTCATCATAAACTCTTTATTTGGTAGTATGGACATTTGAACTTGAATAATTCAAAGAAATAGTCTATAATTTGACATGAAGACATCAATACTCAAGCATATCAATAAACAACCATGTCTTTCAAAATATCAACACTAAAGAAGGTTATCCCTAGCCCATTATGCGCAATCATTGATCCATTTATGAAACATACTCGAATATTAACTATGCCCAATGCACAAGTATGATCATAGTGCTCCCTAGTTGGTGCTCTATAAGAGAAGATGGAGACTCAATAAAAATAAAATTGCATAAAGTAAATATATAGGCCCTACACAGAGGGAAGCAGAGATTTGTAGAGGCGCCAGAGTCCAAAGCTGAAAGTTAGAGATAAAATATTTTGAGATGCATACTTTTCCCGTCAACGGAAACGACTAAGAATTCCCAACACTTCTCCCGTCATAAGTGGTTCCCAAACTGAAAATAAATTTTATTCCTTTTTCCTCCATTCTTTCACAATCCATGGCTAGCCGTATCCACGGGTGCCTTCCATACCAACACTTTCCAAGGAATTTATTATTGAACAACATAAATATTTAATTTTATTTCGTGACTGGGCATCCCTATCACCGGCCATACTCTCGTGCCATGACAAGTGAATAAACACGCATCTTGAGAATAATGCATATAGCGTGGCAAATATTGGCCACTCCCTGCCGCTTCATGAGCGGTATGAGCACACAAAAAGGACAATTATTTTGAAAATTAGAGTTGGCACATAGAAATTCACTTGGAACGACACGGAAATACCGCATATAGGTAGGTATTGTGGACTCATATGGCACAACTTGGTTTAAGGATTTTGGATGCACAAGTAGTATTTCTACTTAGTACAAGTGGAGGCTAGCAAATAGATTGAGAAGCAACCCACCAAGAAACAAAAATGATCATAAATGAGCATTAAACATAACTAACACCGAATAATGCAACACAAGTAGGATATAACTTCATTGCATAACCATTGACTTTCGTGCTTGCATAGGGAATCACAAACCTTAACACCAATATTCCTACTAAAGCACAATTACTCACCAACATGACTCACATATTACTATCTCCATATCGCAAAACTATTGCAAGGAATCAAACTTATCATATCCAATGATCTGCATGAAAGCTTTTATTATATCCTTATTGAATATGCATCACTTTGGAACCAATTTCATAGCTTGTGCAAATTCTCATCACTATTATCAACTCTCCAAATAGTATAAGTGAAGCATGAGAGTGTTCGACAAACTACTCCAAAAAGATATAAGTGAAGATCAAATGAGTAGTTAAGTAAATAGGTAGCTATTTGAGGACTCTCTCTCTCTTTCTCTCTCTCTCTCTCTCTCTCTCGTTTGAAAACTTTCAGATCTATGTATTTTATTAAAACAACAAGCAAAAATAAAATGAAATGACATTCCAATAATATCACAACTCATGTGGAGAAGAAAAAACTTAGGCTCAACCGATACTAACCGATAATTGTTGATGAAGAAAGGTGGGATGCCTACCGAGGCATCCCCAAGCTTAGATGCTAAAGACTTCTCGAAATATTATCTTGGGATGCCTTAGGCATCCCCAAGCTTGAGCTTTTGTGTCTCCTTATTTCCTTTATATCATGTTTTCCATAAATCTTAAACACTTCATCCACACAAAACTCAACAAGAACTCGTGAGATAAGTTAGTATAAATCAATGCAAAACCTCATCATTCTCTACTGTAGCAAATCACTAAAATTATTATTTAACATTGCCTACTAAATGCCTCTGCACATTTAACATTGCATACTAAACTTAGTATTCTCTACTGTGTCAAATGAGTTGTCAAGGGATCTGACATGTTTCTTCACAACTTCATGATCGGTGATACCTTTCGCACCTAGTCCTTGTAGCTTGTTTGCAATGTCACTCAAAGGATCGAAGGTTTGCTAACATATTTCATTTCCAATTCACTTGAACGTATTGAACTTAGCCCGAAGAGTATCAATGCGAGCTTCTTTCTGAGTTGTAACACATTCATTAATATTCTCGAGAATGCCCCACAATTCCTTCACGGTTTCACATTGAAGATAGTGAAGAAATTGAGCACGAGAGAGATGGCCACCAATTTCATCTTTAGCTTGTGCTTCCAACTGAATGAGTGTCTTCTCACGGTCATTGGGGGGCATGTGGATTTCAATCAAGACTCCATTTTGCACCACATTCCATATATCATCATCAATAGCTCGCAGATGGATCTTCATCTTCTCTTTCCAGAAGGGATAGTCCGTCCCATCAAAGATGGGAATCTTGAGATGGGACTTGTGGCTCACTGAAGACATACTTAAACTCCAAGGTTGCTAGACGAAAATAAGCAGAGTCAAGGAGTACGTTGCTCTTATACCAATTGTAGGAATGAAGTATGTCTACCAGAGGGGGTGATTGGGAGTTTTAAAATTTCTATTGGAAAGATCAAAACTCTCAGAACCTAGCAGCAGAGCAAATGAAAAACAACGAATAGTGAGGGAGTACAAATTATCGAATTGAAACTAATGCATGCATCGAGACACAGAATGCAAATAGTACGAATGAAAAGATGGGAATAGTGGTAGCAAAGAAAATCACAGTCTCTTGCTCGCAAATATTTGCTCGGAACACAAAGAGAATTGTCCTCAGAGTTTATCCCCCTAACATTCCAGTATTTAAGGATATTCTAGTTCCTGGTTGTGTAATTCATGGAAACTTATGGGCACACATAACCATTAATCAAGTTCCTACACCCAATCCATAATTAAAGTTGTGAAACAATACAACAAGATCATAAAGCAGAGCAAGTCATAGAAGACCCACAGCAGCCAGAGGCAGTACATTATCAGGGTATAGTCTTCGACAAAAGATTTCCTTTCCAACCTTAAACCAAAGCTTAAAATAGCATGTATAGTGCATGGGAGGCATAATGATTTGCCCCTCCGGTCAACCTTATGATTATGATGCACCATCATTAAGGAGTCCTCGGTGCACTTTCTTCCCCCTTGGCCAAGGGCACCTTGACCAGCTCCTCTTCTGACTTCCTCTTGGCCTTCTTAGCTAGATTTTCCTCTAGATCCGTCTCAGCAACCTTACAGAAAGAGGCAGTGAGATTTTTGACAACTGTTTTTTGAGCAATGTGGAGATGGATCAGAGAATTGGTTTTAGCATCAGAGAATCAAAGTTTCGAACGCCACTCTCCACTTAATAGTACGGTGGTCATACGACACAATAAGGAGAAGAGAAGCTACAAAATAAATTATACGTCTTCACTTGGTCTTCAATCTCCTTGGACGCAGCCACTTCCTTCGGACAAGCACCGAACCAATTGCTTCATGTCTGCAATTTTTGATGGGTCACACTTATAGTCAAAATCTTCGGTGATAACCTTCACTACAGAGCAGGGGATTATCTTCGTAGTTTGAATCAATCTCCTCTTGATTCCACGGACCTGTTACTCTTTGTGCACTAGCAAACCACATAAGTCCCATACTGTTTATGTCAACAAGCTCCAAAACATAAGGAGGCAGGATATTGCACCAACACCCTGCCCAAGCGATAGTGTCCAGCTCATGCGCATCCAACCAACATCTCACCGCATTCCATAGGCGGGTGGAGTACCTGCACTTCAACAGTAAATGCGCCACCGTCTCAGGCTCCCTCTTGCATCGTTGGCATAAATTGCAATTTGGACATCCTCGTCGTTGAGGGCACATAGTGTGCTCTCCGGAAGCCTAATTTCCGTAGCATGGAAGGTTGCCCGGGCGGTGCTCACCGATTTAACTAGCTTGGTGCGCCCAGCCACTGTGATGAAATGCCCCAAGCAGGGCAGCATGCTAGCTCTATCGGCAGCTCAAGATAAGACTGCTACATTGTTCTTTAATTGTAGGTTGCATCAATGGTAACGATGGTTCACTACAATAAATATGTCAACTAGTGACCTTCTGTCAGTGACCCTGGAAGAATTGGTCATAGATCTATGACCATTTCAGACCAATTGGTCAAAATCTGTTTGGGGGGCTCCAAACCCTAAACTAACAACCATTTTGGTCAGAAAGGTCGTAATTTCCTTACACGAAATGGTCATAAAGCAGATAGCACTGGTTCGCTGCCTTATTTCTAGCTGATCATGACCAATATAGATGGTCATAACCTTGTAAATTGTGGTGGGTTGCTATGACTAGGCGCCACCTCATCAGTTTTGCCGATGTGTCATGTCCATGTGGTAGTTTTTGCCCTAGATTGTGAAGCAACCTATATTTCTATCATTCCCAATATTCCCAAAAAAATCTCATAAATTCATTGGGTCATATCTTCGTCAAATATGTAAAAAAAACCTTCCTTGCCTAGTTCAAAAAATAATTCAAAAAATTCATTTTCCTATTTTGTTCAGAAAAGCACTTTGTGAAGGAAGTACCACTTTGGCATGTCCAAATGGTATCCATTTTCTAGAGTGCTTTCCTATGCCCAAATAACCATCCTCCACCAAATGCCAGCTCAATCCATTCATTATTTTGAGCCCAGCTTCAACATTCATATTTATGTCCATTGTGGTACTTTTCAAAGCAAGTACCACCTAGGCTGCTCCTTTTGAGCTGAAAATTTGTGAAGACGGTCTTCTTAGTAACTAATCATCCTCAGCCAAAACTCATGCCCATTAGCCATGTGCATTTCCCGTACCGCTAATCAAAAACTTGGCTGCTTATTCATGTTTGAGCATCGATCGGTCTCCTCGTGAGCATTTTATGTTGTGATTTTCTTCCTAGCACCTACCTGGGGAGTGCCCAGCCCACTAGACATGCCTAGGACGCCCAGAACACATGGCAACGCCATGGTCACGTGGTGACCATGCGGCAGGCATGCGAGTTTATGCGCTCTAGAGTTGGGGCCCTCGGCCACCATCCAAACCTTGATGTATCGCCACCAAACCATGTATTTATGATCAAATAGGTACTTATGTAACCAGAAATGATTTTTGGAAAAAATAAATAGCAAACTATGAGGCAGCTACAGTTCAAATTTGACCCGCTTCCTACTGAATCGACGGGAATTTGTATTTTTCACCAGAGATGGATCAAAACTTTTGACACCCACCCATTTTGTCAATTGTGCATTAAATATGGCCTAGTATTTTAGAAAATTGATTTGGTCCAATTTTGCAACAAATATATGGTAGGTCCTTCACAAAAAAACCCTCATTTCAGGCACTCGGAAAATGGAAAATGAAATTTCCGTGCAAAGAAAATCAAAACTCCCTTAGGCAACATTGTTTGGAAGTCCAAGATGCACCCTTGTGCACAATATGAGATCATTTGAACAAACTATGTCATGAATGTGGCCATAAGATTGATCATTTGGCTTGAAAGCCATGAATCTTCACGCATGATAGCTCATTTTTGAGAACACTTTTTAAAAATAATTTCCGTATTACAAGTTTATTATTTTTCCTGGAAACTTGGTCACATATAATGACACAATGCGAAGGTTTTCCAGTTTTTTGATTTTTTTTTTTGAAATTTTTATGCCCGTTTCAAAATGCGGTCAAAACGGCGGGCTTGACCGTTTATAGCTAGTGGTTAAATTTTTGAAAACTTTTGATGTTTGTCTGATTAAATAGATACTTATGTACCTGGAAATGATTTTTGGAAAAAAATAAAGATCAAACTATGAGGCAGCTGCAGTTCAAATTTGACCCGCTTCCTACTGAATCGGCGGGAATTTGTCTTTTTCACCAGAGTTGGATCAAAACTTTTGACACCCACCCATTTTGTCAATTGTGCATTAAATATGGCCTAGTATTTTAGAAAATTGATTTGGTACCATTTTGCAACAAATATATGGTAGGTCCTTAAAAAAACTCATTTTGGGCACTCAGGAAATGGAAAATTGATTACGACCATTTTAGATGGTCATAACGTCATCAAAGCCTGCACTTCTTTCTAATTGGTCTATGAGCATGTCACGCGGATCGAGCATTAGAGACCGTCGGATACTGCCAGATCCAACGGCCCACACCCCTCATCCTCTCCCCACCCACACCCACTCGAAAGCAGCTCCCCTCACCTACACCACGATCCACAACACAAACCCTAACCCCTCTCGGGCCTAATTCCTCGCGGGCCCACCTGTCAGTGGCCGAATGGCACCACTCACCTAGCGCACACCACTCACCCACCGCACACCACTCCTCCCCCTCTCCCCCGCACACCACTCCTTCCCCTCTCCCCCGCACACCACTCCTCCCCCCATGATCCGCAGCCCAAACCCTAACCCCTCTCCCTCCATTGGACCGCCGCCGCCACCTACCGCGGCCGATCCCGCCGTGACCTCCCCTTCCCTCCCACCTCAAGCTGCTCCTCCTTGCCTTCGTCAACGACCACCTGCTCCCGCCGCTCCTTATCGCCTTGCTCCTCACATTCCCCTTCCTCGTCACGACCGTGATTCCCACCGTCGCCATCCCCACCCACCACCGCTGCCCCCACCCACCGCCGACCTCATCTCCGCCATCCCCCTCCCCTCGCCTTCATCCCCCATATCCACTAGTCTCGATCCGGCGTGCGTGCGTCCCAGCGCAGGCGTGCCTGATTAAATCCAGCGCCTTCCTCCCTCCCTCCCACAACCACGCCTCCCTCCCTCCATCCCTCGATGGAGCTCCCAGATCGAGTCAGAGGAGGTCTAGCGGCGGCCAGATCCGCCACCGCCACAGCGGGCCTTCCGGATCCACACCGTCGTCGAGCTGGATCCGTGCCTCATCGCACGGCCTCGTCTGCCTTCACGGCTACGCCACGGGCTTCTACTACGTCGCCCAGTCCATCGTCGGTGAGGTTTCCAGCTCCGACCAACCCGCCCGCTCGGCTAAGACCGCGACCATGTCCATCTCGCTGCGCCTCGCGATCCCCACCGCGACGCCCTGCCCCGTGCCGCCGCCGCGGTCGGCGCGGAATGCGGGCTACTCTCCGCTCTCTGCGTCCACCGTGCGGACGACATGCGCAGGCAAGTGAGGCTGATTTCCCGCGCTCTCCTTTTGTCCGTGTGATTCACTTACCCACCGCCCAGCGGCTGATCTCTATGTGTGCATCTATGCAAGGGATGCGCCGCTCTGTCGCTGAGGCTGCAGCTCCTTGGAACAGGCACGACGCGGCCGTGCCGGAGTCGGGGGAGCGACATCGTCTGCAGCGCGTCGGCCTACCTTAGCCCGCCCACCATGTAGTGGGTCTCCGTCGCGGCCGCCGCGTGAGTGCCTCGCCCCCATCTCCTCCTCGCTACCCAGCTATAAAGTACCTTTCTCCGGCACGATTTGCTCGTGCCGACACGCATGGGCCTTTCCCTGTTCCAAATCTGATCATGCTTTTGCCCGTGAGGGCAACTGGTGTGTTGGTGGGCAACTGGTTTTAGTTTGTGAGATGCACGATCCCTGTCACACAGATTCTGTAGTCTGTTGATGGTTACTCGTTCAGAGCTCAGAGGACATTACCACAACAGCTACATAGATCAGTTGGTTTCTTGATGATGTGTTCTAGACGATGCTGTAGCATAGTCAGTTTTCACGAAATCCCTCTTGATTATGCCTGGATTGTCAGGTAGATCTGCCGAGTCGAGATGCGATAGATCTTGATTCTGTTAGTCTAGTCTATCTAGGTGCGTAGTTGATTCCGCTCGTTCTATGATGTACGGCAACATGAATGGGAGCTGGTGAGGAAAGGAACCTGCTGGGACAACCAAATCGAGTCCCTTCTCTACATGTTAGTTTTGCTCCCTTGCACAGCAGTAAATACCTCTGCAAACATGATACTATATATTTGCATGTCATAGTCAGCAGTTAGCGTGTGAAAATGAAGTGAACCATCAGCTCTGTTATATCTGTAGCTCGGCTCTGCACATGTTTTTGGTTTGTTCTCAGTCCGATTGGGGTGTGCCTTTGTGAATTAATCCAGTAGATGCTTGAAAATGAACAAGTGTTCATAATTGTTGTGAAAGAAGCCCGACCCTAAAAAGATGCACATGACCAGCTTCTCGCGTTCCCTAGAAGAATATTACTCCTCCATAGAGAAATAAAAGAGCGTTTAGATTACTAAAATAGTGATCTAAACACTCTTATATTTCTTTACAGAGGGAGTAGACAAGAACAAATATTTGTGTCTTTTCTCTAGAATACTTATGCTTTGACCTTGCTCTGTGGAATACCTAATGTTTAGTAATGAAATTCTTCAACCAAATTACAACATCTACTGATACTGTCAAAATATTTGTGGAGGAAGACATATTGTAATAAAAAAAGTT
This sequence comes from Triticum timopheevii, assembly GCA_963921465.1. NCBI lineage: Eukaryota > Viridiplantae > Streptophyta > Magnoliopsida > Poales > Poaceae > Triticum > Triticum timopheevii. The sequence goes on along the minus strand of OY997264.1, from coordinate 12,434,056 downwards.
ATTACAACATCTACTGATACTGTCAATTTTTTTATCAGGATGTGGCTGAAACCATTGGATGTCCTTCGTGGACTTGTATCAATACTTGTCTCATGTTTTGTTTCCTTTCTGGACATTTTACGGTTCAAGTGTTGCTGCTGTTTAGTACTAAGTGCTTAACTTAACTAAGCTTGAGCTACTAAAACCCACTCTCAAATTAATGAAATTCCTGTTATGCGAAACTTCAATGTTGAGCTCCTCTCCTCGCTAAGCTGTGGCCGTCGATTTTCATTTCGTCCACCACCACTCTAGCTACCTTCTTGTGTAATCAAATTTTGCTCCTGTATGTATGTATGTATGAGGGTGGGTAGTTCAACTCTAGTTTTCTTTCTAACTCATTCATATATATGGTGAAAATTGTGCAGGTTCCACTATACTAATGCAGAGTATTTCGGTTGTATTGCTGTACAAGTTTACTGTAGTATTTTGGTATGCACTCCTGAACAAGTTAATGTTGTATTTTGGTATGTACTGATGTACAAGTTTAATGTGGTGTTTTGGTATGTACTGCTGAGTTCATAACCATTTTGTTTTACAACATGCAGATGATTGCCTTCATTCATGTTTCAACGTGAGCTCTAGGTTGAAGTTGGAAGAAGCAAGGATTCAGGACCTAGGCATGCATGCATGCTCTCTTAGCCCTGCTTCTGCTCCTTAGGAGATGTGAATTTCTGGGACTTTTGATGTACTCCCAGCATTTATCTTTTGTATATCTCCTTGTAGTTTTGCTAGAACCGTAAATCCTGATGCATGATGATCATGGTTTGTTTTTGTAGATCTGTTATGATGGCGCTTAAAATTTTACATGCCTGGATTCGGATTGAACTTGTTCTTGTAGGTCTTTCCACTTCTATAATCAGTTTAGTTAGAGTTGCACATGTCAGAACACTATATACCAATAACTCCCAGCTAGTGAGAAATTTTTTGTCACTCCATTAACACATACTGGTTAGTGTTAGTCATACTATTTATGTACATGGAATTTGTTGTCATTTTTGTTAGAATGCAACCTTTTGGTAATTCTGGACTTTTCTTTTGCGGTAATGTAATGATGTTACATGTTTGTTGATTGTTGTATATGGGCAAGATGAATCCTATTGTTTTCTTTTTGATGTACACTCATGCTGATGGTTGACACTCATGAACAGCAAGCAACCATTCTAGTTACTTCCTAGGTGTTTAGAGATTGTTGTATTATTTATGTTCTTTTTACTCCTAGAGTTATTGTTCACATTGCCTGTTCTTCTTGGTGCATACATGTATCTCAAGCATTGTACTTCTATGTTTGCTTAGGAGGATAGTGGGCAGATCTACTTTGCTGCTTTGCTGCTTACGTTAGTGCACTACGGGAAACAGCTAATTTTCCGTCAGGAGACATCTTTGCCGTCAGCTTTTCGTCGGCCAGACGGCAAAGAAAGGGTTTACCGTCATCGGCAAACGGCAAAGAAAAACTGACGGCAAAATAAACTTTGCCGTCTGCCAAAAAAAACATAGACGGCAAAAAGATCACTTTGCCGTCTGCCACAAAAATCACAAACGGCAAAGCTTTTATGCCATCTATGTTTGTTTTGGTAGACGGCAAAGAATCTTTGCCATCTGTGTTTTTTTGACAGATGGAAAATTAAGTTCTTTGCTGTCTGTATTTGTTTAAGCAGACGACAAAGAAAAAGCACACCACACGGATCGATCACATGGATTGATGACTTGGCAAAATCTTAGACACACATCCCACCACCCACTCAGGACCGTCGTGCGAACGCTGCAACCCACCCCAGGACGCACGCGCCCCCACCCACGAGCCCACCCACGAGGCCACGCCTGTACCTGCCCCACCCACGATTCCATCTCCTTCTCCCCCGTGCTCCCTCCCTCATCTCCATCTCCCCCGAGCATTAGGACGCCGCTAGCCAGCGCCCTCCTCCCTCCTCCCCTGAGCAGCCACATGCCGCCGGCCAACACCGCCCGCCCGTCCGGCGCCCCCCTCCAGCGCCTGCCCGTCCGACGCCCCCGTCCAGCGCCTGCCCGTCCGGTGCCCCCGTCCAGCGCCCTCCCGTCCCCGAGCAGCTGCGTGCCGTGGCCAGCGCCGGTGAGCCCCGTCCGTCCGCCGCCACGCCCACCGCCCTCCCGCCCGTCCGTCCGCCACACCGCCAGCTCCGCATGAAGCTCTACCTCGCGAGCTCGACCTCACCGGCCGGCCGTGCGCACCCCAGCTCCTCCGGCCGCGCACCCGAGCCCGTCCACACCCCGAGCTCCTGCTCACCCGCTGGTCCTGCGCTCCACCTTGCGAGATCCGCCGCTAGAGCAGCTGGGCGCTCCACCCTTGAGCACCGGCCATCCGCAACCTCCCTCGCATGCCTCCCCGCGGCGCCGGAGCGAGTCAGCTCCCCAGCGCGGCTGCGCCGGAGCTGTGCGGCTGAGTAGGGCCTTGCGGCGGCGCGGCGAGCAGAACGCAGCAGAGAGGCGAGGCGAGCATCGGGCTGGACGGCGGGTCGGGCAGAGCAACGGAGTGGAGAAGAAGCACCATATTGCTTTTAGTCTTGCTTGTTAGGGTCCTTTGTGTTAATTTCCAAGACTACTCTGTAACTTTAGTTTTGGTTCAGGGTCATGTTTGCATTTTATACTCCACTAACGTTGAATGAAAGGGACCACACACGGATGGGCCTTTCCTTGTTAAAAAAGAAAATCAAAAGATAGGTAGTGCAGTCGCATGAGTTGACCGCATGGAGCAATGCTGTTGTGTTTTCTTTTTAATTTTCTTTCACAAGATGACCCTTTCTTTGCCATTTGTGATATACGAGGCTGATGGCAAAGATGTGAGTAGCTGACGGCACACCTGTAGTCTGGCTGACGGCAAAACTTCATTTCTTTGCCGTCTGTGATTTATAAGGAAAATGGCAAAGAGGGTTCGGCTGACGGCAAAGTCTTTGCCGTTTGGCCGATGAAAAGCTGACGGCAAAGTATTCTTTGCCGACTTATCTTTGCCGTCTGACTTTGCCGTCTGCTTCCTGATGGCAAAATCTTTGCCGTCTGGATTTAGGTCTTTGCCATCTGTGATCCTTAGACGGCAAATTACCTGTTTCATGTAGTGGTGTTGCCATTGCATTTGTTTGGTTCTGGCCTCAGCAGCAGTATACTAATGCTTCAAGATCTATTTATTTTTCTGTTCATTATACTAATGCCTCAGCAACAGTATACTAATGATTGGTATTTAATTTGCTGCTTACGTTAGTATTGCTACTGTTATCCATGCCCTCATGCTTCAGGATCGACTCCTAGCTGCTTGTGTATCTATTTATTTTTCTGTTCACTATTCTTTTCCTAGTTGTTCTTTGTTGGAAGATATTGCTTTCATTGACAACCATGATAATGATAATTTCCTCTCTTCTACAGGAGCTCTAGGCTGAAGAAGTTCGAAGAAGGGAACACTTCATCTTTGTAGCTAGTTTTATGTTCCTGGGTGTTTACTTCATAGATGTTCCTGGGTGTTTGTTTACTTCATAGATGTTCCTGGATGTTCCTGGGTGTTTGCACTTCCTGGGTGTTCTAAATTCCTGGATGATGTGGACTACCGCATGATTGTAATATATATAGTATACTCATTTTGGACGTCATTTGTGAAAATTTGTGTGGTTGAAATATTGGAAATATTGATCATTTATTGTTTTTTTAGGTGATGATCCTTAATTGCTGATACATCAGAAATGAAGCAAATACTATTTGGGCCCTAAAAAGGCCACAAATCAAACAATAAAGGTAGTGGAGAAAAAGGCTGGAAGGGCAGCGACGAGGAGGACGAGAGAAGAGAGAAGGCCATGGTCAGGCCATCACGCCATTGACCTTGCAGTAGGCTAGGACATTGAGCGCGGTCAAGAGGGAAACCATGTTGGTCCCAGCAAATGAGCGAGCTAATCCATGTCTGTCGATGAGCTCCAATAGCTCTGCCGCAGTGGGCACAACTTCGTGACAGAACTAGATGTGAATGTAGTGATGGAGGTGTGATCGATGGGGCTGAGCTCATGGGCATATTTAGCTGGTCCATCTTGTTCTGCATGCCGTCGCCAATTTCTAGGACAAGCACCAGGTCCGTGTCCAGGCCCGGACTGTCACTTGTGCAGACGCCGCCGATGATCTCCAGCATCACCTTTTGTTTATACTCTAACAATGTACCCTTTTTGTTGTTCTTGATCACGAATTGCACGCTCCCTCTTTTGGTCAGTGGTGGCATCCTCCCTGTAATCGCAGCTATTTCAGAAGTGTCCTTGTTTTATCGATTCATTGTTCGCTACTTTTATGGCCGTATGCATCTCCCAGATGCAAAGGCCGGGGGTCATCCTCCTTTTCAAAAATATTATTCACTACTTTTTCTCTCCTCAATTTACTGGCCAGCTAGGGCAAAATGCAAAGTAAAAACAAACTCTAAACCTGTATATATGAATCATCTGGAAATCAAGCTCGTGCTCTGATCGACTTAGTGGCCTTAATTTGCACTGTGTATCATACACATGATTCTTTGTTTACTTGGGAAAAAAATGAGTTGAGGTTAATGACTACGTGCAGGCGGGTTGCATGGTTTCTCCTCCAGAAGCAGCGACACGCTTCAAATAGATGGGCAACGTCTAATGCTGGTGAAAGTGCGAGGACTTTGCATGGGCATACTCTCACAATTTATACAAGTTCATTCAAAATCATTTACTCCCTCCATTCCATAATTCTTGTCGTGGTTTTAGTTCATTTTAAACTGAAGCCACCACAAGAATTATGGAACGGAGGGAGTTGTACATATACTTATAAGTGGTATATATTAGATATTATGGCAGCTAGCAGCATAGGCCCTGTACATATAACTAGTTGTGCATTATCTTACTCTATATGTATACTCTTTTTTTTTTGCGGGGCAAGTCTACATGTATACTTCTACGACCCTTGATGTGATAATGCGTTACCATAGAGCATCCATATTGTTACATTTTTTTATCACTAAAAGATTAAATAGTCTCATTTAATAAAGTGGTTGTCAAATGTTATTACTTCAGTAGCAAAACGAGAGTGTGGAGTGCTACCATATTCATGGTGGATTAGTGGGCCATTCTACCATATTCAGCATATTGACGATTGCCCCTATACTTGGCCTTTTGTATCGATCTGCGTCCACGCAGCTTAAAGCTATTTCAATGCAACTCTTTACTTGTTTACAACATGGCTCCAACATGTAAATTGATGTTGTTTGTAGCTTATTCCTCCAGTTCGCATGTACCTACCAGTGTGGACCATAAAGCACAGTAGTGTATCAAAATATATGGATATATTATTCATGGATTATGTACTTCTGATCTCAATAAAGGAAACAATTTCTCTTACAAGTTCAATGAATTCTTGGGGAGACATTTCAGCAATTCGATAGTAGCCCCTTGGTCCTGTCATTATCTTTATAATTACAACACCCAAACTGAATATGTCAAACTTAATAGAGATTATAGCTGCGTCTATATATTCCGGCGGTATATACCCACTGCATGATAAAATAATGCATCATCTATGTTACTGATACATTGTTATTCCGCAACTATTTGTATATGTGGGCTTACGGTGTTCCAAAAGCACTTTTTGTGGTTTGTGTTTGTTCCCCTCCGAAGAGCCTTGACAAATCAAAATCCGCGATTTTAGGCAACATATTTTCATCTAGCAATACATTGGCTGGTTTTAGATCCAAATGATACATAGGAGGATCCATTTCCTCGTGGAGGTATTTCAAACCCAGATATATTCCCTTAATTATCGCATAACGCGTGTCCCAATCATGTCCACTAGATTCATCTGCAGAAATAAACAACGGGTATCCCCAAAGGGTACATGTTATGAATGATTGCCTAATGCGCTATCTCATAATACAAGTGGAGCGTCGTGGATCATACCAGTAAGAAAATTGTCAAGGCTTCCGTTTTGCATATACTCGAAGCAAAGCGCTCTCTGTGTCAACTTGGCCAAAACCAAATTTCCATTGTAAGGTAAGAATTCTCCCCGAGTTTCATGGCAATAGCCAACTAACCGCACAATATTTTTGTGTTGCAGCATTGTGAGGCTGTGATACTCCTTCTCAAATTGCTCATCATCAAGTCCTGGAATGTAATGAAGCACCTTCACAGCAATCATTTCCCCATTTGCATACTCCCCCTATTCAACATGTCAATGGATGCATTATTTAAAATTCTGTGCATAGCAATATAGTGACATGTTTAAGCTGAATTTTGTTCATGCTAATTTACATGGGGCCCATTTCTTGTACTACTATATGTGGTTTGTAACAAATTATTGCAGCAGTGTAAGATCAAGCATACAAGTGATTAACTAGAGTTGGGTTTCTCCTCTGGCCTCTTTTCGTGTGCATGGTATCTTCTTAACAATGTTGTAGACAATGATGTTTCATGTTAACTTGAGCATGTGTGGTTATTAAAGTCTGAACTCTCAACACTATGCATCTTTTATTTTTTATTAATTCTTTGGCATGTGCCTTAATTTGTAAGCATGAGGTTGTGCGCACTCAAAATAATGGAGAACGGCAATGCTGCACCTTTCCCCCAACTCACGTATCCCACCCAAGTCCCAAGCAAACGACCGGGGAGTAAAACCTAACTGTTGCCGCTTCAGCCCCTCATGTCGGTGCCATCCTCGCCTTCATTTCTGCCGGCACATGCCGCAGTGGCGGCGGGGCTCGTCCCAAAGGAGGGTTGCCCGGTTCCCAGATGTGTGGTGTGTCGCTTGGTGGAGTGGCGGCTGCTCCAAGCCGGTTGATCTCGGCAACTCATCTGTCCTTTGGTTGCACGGCTATGAATCCAAAGTACTGCAATGTAGTGGCATGGGCTTCCCGCGGTGGCACTCGTTGTTGCTTCTTCAGTGTTGCTTTGGGCGGGGAGCACGCATGCTTGTGGCGCAGCGTCGCCGATCCAATCCATTTTCTAGCTCTAGCCTGGTGGAGGACAGGGTGCCCTGGGGCTTCTCTCGCTTCTGTTTGGATGCTGGGATGGAAATCTCGGACAATTCTGCTAGGAAAGGGAGTAAGAAGTGTTGTTTTTGTACTCATGATGAGACAATCAAACACCTTTTTTTTCAATGTAAGTTTGCACGTTCTACGTGGTCAGTCATCCAAACAGCGTCAAATTTGCATCCACCCACAAGTGTTACCAATATTTTTGGTCATTGGTTGGACGGTATTTCAAATAGTTTCAAACACTAATAAGGGTGGGAGCGTATGCCTTAATTTAGTCGCTTTGGCTATGTAGAAATGATTTGATTTTCAATGAAAAAAATGCTTCTTCTTTGCAGGTTATTTTCCGGTGTACACACTCGCTACGTACATGGTCTATTCTACAACGACCGAAGTACCAACCGCTGTTCAAGGTGGTGTGTACGCGATTGGAGCAGGTGGCTATGGAGGGTTTTTCCCGACATGGGTGACAGCATAACCTTCGGATCGACCCACCACCTCCTTCGACATAGGCATAGTGTCGGTCTATAGGACTCTACTGTTACCGTTTTGTCGGTTTTTATTTGATGATTTATTTTATTTTTTTGATCGGACTTTCGGATTTGGCTGTGTGCATCCTAGTTATGCAGAGGCCGGGTGTTACTCATAATGCTTTGTATCCATTTGATGCTACATTTTGAATTAATAAAATCGCCCTTTATCGAAAAAAAAGGGAAGGGCGCCATGGTCATGTGGGCGGCGTGGCGGTCATGGGTGTCAACGGTGTTGGCTCCAGCAGGTGGTCGGTGTGAGGCATGGTCTTACGCTTCTTTGCACCATGCTCTTTTTTAATGGTGCGGCTATTGGAGCAGGCGGTTGTGAGGCATTTCCGTAGGTTGCAGGTGCTGGGTTACGCCAACCAATGATGATGGCTGTGAGGGTGGGGGCTGCAGTTGCGGGTGTGCCGCCCACTTGGTCTGAAGTGGTGTTATGGCTGGTGTAGTTCGAACGGGCGGCGGCCTCGGTCCACCGATTCAAGGGGGTGTGGCTGCTTGGGGCAAAAGACATGTTGTTGCTCGGCCCTAGATGATGACAGCATTGGCTAGTGTCGCTAGCCTTCTTGAAGGCGCGTGATTCATGGGCCACTTCCCTCCTTTCTGGAGCTCCAGGGGGAACCCTTGATCTAGGTCTACCTGGAACGGGTGATGGTGGCACTTTGGATGTCGCGGTCCTTTCTGAAGGCATCAGCTTGGAGTTTTCTTGCTTTGTGAGCCTTGATGATGCTTGCTTCGGGGATGCCAGGTAGGTGACCCTGGATCATTGTGGTGTGCCTTCTTGTTCGTCAACGATGGCGTCTTCGAGCGAAGTTGGACCGCGGTTGAGTTTTGGTAGTTAGTTTCATCCGGCATCTTCGTGGGGTCATCGTACCTCACTGGGTCATTGAGGGAGCTACAGAGGGACGGCGTTTTCCATGATGGTAACATGAGGTGGGTGGATGGTTCTTGTGCTTGCTTGGTGGAAGCTTATTGCTTTTCTCTTGCAATGCTTGTCGATAGAGTCGGAGTTGGTTGGTTTCCAACATTGGTAGTTTTACTGTTTGACATAGGTCGGCATGTGTCTCGGTGCCTACTTGTGGCGAGGGATAAGTTGGAGTTTGTTTGATCGATGGTGGAGTCAGAATCGTTGGCTCGAAGTGGAGTGATGATGATGACACCTGATGGCAACCCCAACAATGCTATTCTCCTCGACGACGTGTGTGAATTTGCGTGGGTAGCCAGCCGGGCTGGTGCCCTATCGTTGTTGTCGTGTTGTGATGGTTGTCGCCCGATTTTTCCTATATTAACTAGGCAATTTCTTAGTGAATCGAGATGGGCCGACTTCAAAAACTAATAACTTATTCACCGCATGATCTTTGGTGGGCTAGCATGCACCTTGTCTAACTAGGAGATTGTAGATAGAAAGCATGGATGGGTCTTTAACTGTACCATATAAACATTTCCATATGAACCTGAACCAACTTTCCTGTCCTTCGAAAAAGAATTTGTAATTTCTTCTAATAATTGGAATGATAGAACCCTTGGCGCCACACGTACATCGTTCATGTTATTGCTTTGTCCGATAGGAAAATGAACAGAAATGGTTACTTGAACCAAACTATATGTCCAGATTTTACAGGTAGAACAAGCCAGGGAGATTTATGGCCAATCTAACTCCTTCTCTCCTTATTGACCTTCATCAAATAACCAATTGAGCTTCCATGAAATCGGATAAATCTGATAGATGTATAAAACCACAACCAAAATATGATATAAGGTTCTCTTTGAAGGAAGCAAATTTAATCTAGTGGATCATCAACACTAGGGGATCAACAAAGTGAATACCTGCTTAGACTTGGTTTGGTGGGGGTGGGTGGGGGCGCTTGGAATCAGCTATGGAGATAGAGGTCCAGTCGTATGATCAAACTGTACATCAAAGCAACAAGGATGCAAAAACTGTTATAAGATTGATATAGCAGACCCAAGTTAGATCTGAAGACAGTATATAGGAGGAACCAACGTGAAGTGAATCAAAGACTAATTTAACCTACGAGGTGAGGATGAAAATTAAGGTGGATGAGTTCAAAAGCACAGTACAGACTGAGATTGCTAGCTATGGGACATGTTGAGCAAAGCTAAAAGATTGTTTCAATAGATCTTTGGACAGGTACAAAAGGACTTTTTAATGTGTGAATCAAGACAAATACCTGTTAGTAGCGGTGGATGCAGCGCTCAGCTTCGTACTAACAGAAGGGGATTGAAAGAATGAGCTGGACCGGAGTCCAGCTAGCAGCAGTAGGTGTTGGTTTTGTGGTACTTAGCTGAGAAGTGCCGTATCTGATAGGGTGACCGTGAGCAAGCTGAGCCACATGCTCTCTCCACTTGTTCTCTCGGGCCGCCTTATCTGAATGGAATGGAATTTTTCTTCACATGGGAACAATCTTGACTTGTAGTCAGCTGCAAGTTGGCATAGTAGTACTAGATATTTCGATGGACACCGGTTGTCTGCATTCCGCATCACTGCAAGCAATTGCATGACGCATTTTTATGAAATAGGGTTTTTCCCCGCTTTAAATTATAAAGCACGAACATCAATCACAAGGGAACTGCCTGGGCGAACGGCACAACAAACCCAAAGGAAAAAAGAAGAAGATCAAAATGCCAACAACGGCAGCTCGACAAGCATGAATGGTCCACCACCGCTGCGCCCTCCATCTATGTCCCACCACTCGCTATGGCACCGGACCTCCGCGTACCAAACAACACCTCCAAGAAGGAATGTGACGCCAACGACATTGTTGTCCGAACAAGTCCTAGGGTTTCCCCCGACACGTAGAAGGGGAGCGGGGGATGGGTAGCATCGACGCCCTTCAGGAAGAACCGGCAGGGATTTCTCCGGCACTTCCATGCCCTGGTACCCACTGGAACGGAGCCAAACCACCGTCTTGCCACCCGCAAGCACACGCCACCACGGTCTTGGACCCATCCACGCCGTCCTGCTGTAAACACCACCACGAGGACAAGAGAGCAGAGACAAGATGCGCCTAGATGGCACGAACGGAAGAACCAGAGCCGAACGGGAGGGAACTGCCTCCACCGCCATCGCGCCGGAGGCCTCTGCCTCCCGCACCGATGCGGATCGCCGACCGGACGCCGCAGCCAGGGCAAACCAAGCCACCCCGGGCATATGACGCATTTTCATTAAGTGGAGACTGCACCTAAAGTTGGAATGCAAATTAAGCAAGCTAATTCAGGCATAGTAGCCAACTACTTGTGCCCAACCGAGTTCAATTTTGTTCGTGAACTAATGAACTACGAGTACTTGTGTTTACCAGATCATGACCAGGGTTCATCTTGCCACCGACCATTGAACACATCCTGCTTACTTTGGTATTTTTTTCCCACAGAGGTAGTACTTGCCATTGAAGGAAAGAGAGAATGGCGCACCTGGTACAGGTAGAGCTGGCCCGCGTACAGACAAACAGACGGAGTATGTGTCCAGCCCTCCTCGCCGCACGCTTTAGATCTCTGCCCGTGGTCGGTGAGCACCCACCCGTGAGGCCGTTGGGCTGTGAGAAATGTTGGGAATAAGCCGTGGTGGAGCACGGTGCGACTGGCGTCCGTGCGCCAGGTCGGGTCCATGACGGTGCGACCGGTGTCGGTGCGTCCAGGTCGGGTCCGTGAGGCTGGGTCATGGCGTGTGTGTATGTGTGTGTGTGGGCATTGTCCGAGTTGTGTATGGGCATTGTATGGCCCGCGTGCGTGTGTCCGTGCATGTAGGAGTCTAGGTTGAGTCGGACTGTGGCTGGGCCTGCGATCGTATGGCGAGGCAGGCAGGATGCAACGGTGGCACGATGGCACCAGCGCTTGCGGAGGAGCGGGCTGCTCATGTTCGAGGGAAGACCGGATCGCCATGGACTCCGTGAGCGTGAAGTATTGTTACCTAGAAAGCCGGTTGTACGTTTGAGTCTGTTAGATGACACCATATGCCCGCTTAAAAGGGAAATTACTTGATCTTCCATCTCCACTTTATCGTAGTCAAGATCACACGTTGCATTATTTAGGGTTTAAAAAAAATTAAAAGTCATAAGTATTGGTTGATAAGTCAGAATCTAGGTCCTTTTTCACCATTGGCTTTTTCATGACGAGTTCTTCAAAATTAAATCCTATATGGGTGAGCTTCGACAAATATTTTTTAAGGCAACTTTGCGTGCTATGAAGGCAACTTTAGCGATATAAGAAAATAACTTCTTTTTTGTCTAGTATGATTGACTATAAGCGGGAAGTCCTTCCAAGCTGATTAGCATGACTACAAAGTTCACTAGCTTTGAAAGTGCTATTTATCTACTAGAGGGGGGGTGAATAGGCGGTTTTTATGAAAGTATTCAAAACACGGTGGCCTTGAAGACAAACATGTAAACTGAACCTATATAGTAAGCAGCGGAATGAAGACTACACTAGGCAAGCATTAGTCAAGCATACAATACAGGGAAAGCACGAAGACTAACTGCAACTAGGTCGGCAGGATCAGTATGGAAGATAGTACGAAGCTAAACAGATATAAGTCTTCACACAATGAAGTCAAATGAATTAGGCAGGCAAGCAATGACTTCACGAAGACAAACAGTAAAGTAAGGAGAGAAGGGGATAGAACCAGTTGCTTGGTGAAGACAAGGATTTGGTAGACCAGTTCCAGTTGTTGTGAGAACTGTACGTCTGGTTAGGGAGACTGAGATTGAACTCAGAAGACTGTGTCTTCAACTTATTCCCCTTGAGCTAAGGACACCCAGTCCTCGCTCAATCACTCTGGTATGTCTTCGAGGTAGACTTCCAAACCTTCACAGACTTCGTTCACCGGCAATCCACAATGACTCTAGGATGCTCAGAACGCGACGCCTAACCGGCTGGAGGATTCATAGTCCTCAAATGTAATAAGTCTTCGGATCACGCGGACAGAAAGACTTCAGTGATGCCGAACACCCTTTGGCTCTGGGTGTTTTGGTCTTAGTCCTCGCAAGGATCTCTCTCTCAAATGCTTCGGAGGTGGGTTGCTCTCAAACGACAAAAGCTGTGCACTAACTCTAAGCAGCCACCAATTTATGGTATAGGGGGTGAGATATTTATAGCCAAGAGGCAACCCGACCTGATATGTCCGAAATGATCCTGGGTCACTAAGGAACTGACACGTGTCCAACGGTCAGATTTCAAACACAAGCGGCAGCTTGGCTTGGGCTACAAGCAAACCTGACTCATCCATCTCTGGATAAGGTTTGCTCTCATTGTCTTCGCTCGAAGACATAGGATTTGATTGAGCATCACTTCAGTCACTCTGACTTTGTTCATTTGGACCTCACTTAATAGTACGGTGGTTCCTATGACTCAATAAAGAAGAAAGGAAACTACGAAACAGCTATGTGTTCGCACTCCATAGTCTTCAAGTGAATATCTTCACGTGTCATGTTCTTCGTCGTGAATGTCTTCACGAACCACCATTGTCTTCAATGTCTTCACACATTTTAGGGGGCATCTCTGGTAGGTAAACCGAATCAATGAGGGACTTCTACCTGTGTTATCCTGCGATTCTCAAAAACACATTAGTCCCTCGAGCACGTTTGTCGTCAACACTCCAAAACCAACTAGGGGTGGCACTAGATGCACTTACAATCTCCCCCTTTTTGGTGATTGATGACAAACTGGTTGAAGTTGTCAACGGGGATAAAAGTATGTGAAAGTTCAGTTTTGTGAGCATTGTCTACATACATAAAAAGAGGCTCCCCCTGAAGATGTGCATATAAATAGTTTGCTTTTGAATGCAAATGCACATGGTAGGTTTTACTTTGTGGAGGCCATCTTCGGAGTGTGAAGACAATTCATCATGCATATAAAAAGGTAATGAAGATAATGATATGCATAATGGAAAATGGACGACTGCAGAATGACTTCACGTGGAACTTATCATCGCATCACAAAGTGGTAGCAAGAGTAGCAGACGACCATCAAGTTTATGTGTTACAACTCAAAAGCCAAAAAAATTCAGAACGAGAGTTGTAAGAACTTAGCAAAAATTAAGCAACCACCCATGTGGACCCGCTTGAAGACTATCAACTCATATGCTTCTCCCCCTTTTGTTAGTAATGACCAAAAAGGTTTGAAGACATAGAGTATTTACACGTTCCTAGCTAGGGACGAAGTTGGAGCAGCAGGGTCGACATTGGAGTTTGGTGGTGCAGACGGGCCTGGCACAACATCATGATGCAGTGAAGTTAAAGCCTGAGAAGTGGTGTCGTCTTCTTCATCGATGACTCTCGCAACAATAGTTGCAGCCGAAGATGAGCACTCAGAATCTTCAATGGAAGGTGTGCGACGCCAACTTGCAGTTTGAGGAGGCCTGGAGTCAAACTTTAAATTCTCAATGAAGCCATCCGTGCGAAGATCATCTTCAGCGCAGATCAAGGTGAGACTCTTCCAGGACCGCCGACAGGCTTCATGGGTTGCAAATGAGTTCTTAGTGGCCAAGTTACGAATGCGATTGACATCCACCAAGATACTTTGCATCTGACGCTTCAAAAAGTCATGATGTCTGTCCTGCTTTTGATGTAAAGCCACCAGAAGCTCACGGTCATTAAGAACACGAGGATGCTTCTGAGGCCTTTGAGCTATGGTGCTCGCAGTGGCTTCAGTATTGGCATGGTGCGGTATGCATAGGTTGCCAACCAGAGAATAAGCAGGAGTTGCAGCATTAGGCACATGAACACCTTCAATGGGTTATGTGAAGCTCTGGAATTCAGCATTCTGAAGGTGGAGGGGCTTCTTCGCAGGCTCGGGGTACATGGCTTCAACAAACATATCAACTTCACGCAGAAAGACAATATGGTTGTGCGCTGAAGGCTGATAGTCAATGGTTGAACGAAGCTTAATCAAGCGCATCACCCATGGAGGCAATCCAACCTGATATGTCCGAAATGACCCTGGGTCACTAAGGAAATGACACGTGTCCAACAGTCAGATTTCAAACACACGCGGCAGCTTGGCTTGGGCTACAAGCAAACCTGACTCATCCAGCTCTGGATAAGGTTTGCTCTCATTGTCTTTGCTTGAAGACACAGGATTTGATTGAGCATCACTTCAGTCACTCTGACTTTGTTCACTTGGACCCCACTTAACAGTACGGTGGTTCCTATGACTCAATAAAGAAGAAAGGAAACTATGAAACAGCTATGCGTTCGCACTCCATAGTCTTCAACTGAATATCTTCATGTGTCATAATCTTCGTCGTGAATGTCTTCACGAACCACTATTGTCTTCAATGTCTTCACACATTTTTAGGGGGCATCTCTGGTAGTTAAACCGAATCAATGAGGGACTTGTACCTGTGTTATCCTGCGATTCTCACAAACACATTAGTCCCTCAAGCACGTTTGTCGTCAATACTCCAAAACCAACTAGGGGTGGCACTAGATGCACTTACAATCTCCCCCTTTTTGGTGATTCATGACAAACTGGTTGAAGTTTTCAACGGGGATAAAAGTATGTGAAATTTCAGTTTTGTGAGCATTGTCTTCATACATAAAAAGAGGCTCCCCCTGAAGATGTGCATATAAATAGTTTGCTTTTGAATGCAAATGCACAAGGTAGGTTTTGCTTTGTGGAGGCCATCTTCGGGGTGTGAAGGCAATTCATCATGCATATAAAAAGGTAATGAAGATAATGATATGCATAATTGAAAATGGATGACTGTAGAATGACTTCATGCGGAATTTATCATCCCATCACAAAAGTGGCAGCAAGAGTAGCAGACGACCATCAAGTTTAAGTGTTACAACTCAAAAGCCAAAAGTTTCAGAACGAGAGTTGTAAGAACTTAGCAAAAATTAAGCAACCACCCATATGGACCCGCTTGAAAACTATCAACTCATATGCTTCTCCCCCTTTTGTTAGTAATGACCAAAAAGGTTTGAAGACATAGAGTATTTACACTCTCCCAGCTGGAGACGAAGTTGGAGCAGCAGGGTCGACGTTGGAGTTTGGTGGTGCAGACGGGCCTGGCGCAGCATCATGATGCAGTGAAGTTAAGCCGGAGAAATGACGTCGTCTTCTTCATCGATGACTCTGGCAACAATAGTTGCAGCCGAAGATGAGCACTCAGAATCTTCAATGGAAGGTGTGCGACGCCAACTTGCATTTTGAGGAGGCCTGGAGTCAAACTTGAAATTCTCAATGAAGCCATCGGCGCGAAGATCATCTTCAGCGCAGAGCAAGGTGTGACTCTTCCAGGACCACCGACAGGCTTCATGGGCTACAAATGAGTTCTTGGTGGCCAAGTTACGAATGTGATTCACATCCACCAAGATACTTTGCATATGACGCTTCAACCAGCCATGATGCCTATCCTGCTTTTGATGTAAAGCCACCAGAAGCTCATGGTCATTAAGAACACGAGGACGCTTCTATGGCCTTTGAGCAATGGTGCTCGTAGTGGCTTCAATATTGGCACGGTGTGGTATGCACAGGTTGCCAGCTAGAGAATAAGCAGAAGCTGCAGCATTGGGCACATGAACACCTTCAATGGGTTATGTGAAGTTCTGGAATTCAGCATTCTTAAGGTGGAGGGGCTTCTTCGTAGGCTCGGGGTAGATGGCTTCAACAGACATATCAACTTCAGGCAGAAAGACAATATGGTTAAGCGCTGAAGGCTGATAGTCAATGGTTGAACGATGCTTAATCAAGTGCATCACCCATGGAGGCAACCCGTCCGAAATGACCCTGGGTCACTAAGGAACTGACACGTGTCCAACAGTCAGATTTCAAACACACGCGGCAGCTTGGCTTAGGCTACAAGAAAACCTGACCCTTTCAGCTCTGGATAAGGTTTGCTCTCATTGTCTTCGCTCGAAGACATAGGATTTGATTGAGCATCACTTCAGTCACTCTGACTTTATTCACTTGGACCCCACTTAACAGTACGGTGGTTCCTATGACTCAATAAAGAAGAAAGGAAACTACGAAACAGCTATGTGTTCGCACTCCATAGTCTTCAAGTGAATATCTTCACTTGTCATAATCTTCGTCGTGAATGTCTTCACGAACCACCATTGTCTTCAATGTCTTCACACATTTTTAGGGGGCATCTCTGGTAGTTAAACCGAATCAATGAGGGACTTCTACCTGTGTTATCCTGCGATTCTCACAAACACATTAGTCCCTCGAGGACGTTTGTCGTCAATACTCCAAAACCAACTAGGAGTGGCACTAGATGCACTTACAATCTCGCCCTTTTTGGTGATTGATGACAAACTGGTTGAAGTTTTCAACGGGGATAAAAGTATGTGAAATTTCAGTTTTGTGAGCATTGTCTTCGTACATAAAAAGAGGCTCCCCCTGAAGATGTGCATATAAATAGTTTGCTTTTGAATGCAAATGCACATGGTAGGTTTTGCTTTGTGGAGGCCATCTTTGGAGTGTGAAGGAAATTCATCATGCATATAAAAAGGTAATGAAGATAATGATATGCATAATGGAAAATGGATGAATGCAGAATGACTTCATGCGGAATTTATCATCCCATCACAAAAGTGGCAGCAAGAGTAGCAGACGACCATCAAGTTTAAGTGTTACAACTCAAAAGCCAAAAGTTTCGGAACGAGAGTTGTAAGAACTTAGCAAAAATTAAGCAACCGCCCATATGGACCCGCTTGAAAACTATCAACTCATATGCTTCTCCCCCTTTTGTTCGTAATGACCAAAAAGGTTTGAAGACATAGAGTATTTACACGTTCCCAGCTGGAGACGAAGTTGGAGTAGCAGGGTCGACGTTGGAGTTTGGTGGTGCAGACGGGGCTGGCGCAGCATCATGATGCAGTGAAGTTAAGCCGGAGAAATGGCGTCGTCTTCTTCATCGATGACTCTCGCAACAATAGTTGCAGCCGAAGATGAGCACTCAGAATCTTCAATGGAAGGTGTGTGATGCCAACTTGCATTTTGAGGAGGCCTGGAGTCAAACTTGAAATTTTCAGTGAAGCCATCGGTACGAAGATCATCTTCAGCGCAGAGCAAGGTGTGACTCTTCCAGGACCGCCGACAGGCTTCATGGGCTACAAATGAGTTCTTGGTGGCCAAATTACGAATGCGATTGACATCCACCAAGATACTTTGCATCTGACGCTTCAACCAGTCATGATGTCTGTCCTGCTTTTAGTGTAAAGCCACCAGTAGCTCACGGTTATTAAGAACACGAGGACGCTTCTGAGGCCTCTGAGCTATGGTTCTCGTAGTGGCTTCGGTATTGGCACGGTGCGGTATCCACAGGTTGCCAGCTAGAGAATAAGGAGTTACAGCATTGGGCACATGAACACCTTCAATGGGTTATGTGAAGTTCTGGAATTCAGCATTCTTAAGGTGGAGGGGCTTCTTCGCAGGCTCGGGGTAGATTGCTTCAACAGACATATCAACTTCAGGCAGAAAGACAATATGGTTGTGCGCTGAAGGCTGATAGTCAATGGTTGAACGATGCTTAATCAAGCGCATCACTGATGACCCACAAGTATAGGGGATCTATCGTAGTCCTTTCGATAAGTAAGATTGTCGAACCCAACGAGGAGCAGAAGGAAATGATAAGCGGTTTTCAGCAAGGTATTCTCTGCAAGTACTGAAATAAGTGGTAACAGATAGTTTTGTGATAAGATAAATTGTAAAGAGCACCAAGTAACAAAAGTAAATAAAGTGCAGCAAGGTGGCCCAATTCTTTTTGTAGCAAAGGACAAGCCTGGACAAACTCTTATAATAGGAAAAGCACTCCCGAGGACACATGGGAATATCGTCAAGCTAGTTTTCATCACACTCATATGATTCACGTTCGGTACTTTGATAATTTGATATGTGGGTGGACCGGTGCTTGGGTGTTGTTCTTACTTGAACAAGCATCCCACTTATGATTAACCTCTATTGCAAGCATCCGCAACTACAACAAAAGTATTAAGGTAAACCTAACCATAGCCTGAAACATATGGATCCAAATCAGACCCTTACGAAGCAACGCATAAACTAGGGTTTAAGCTTCTGTCACTCTAGCAACCCATCATCTACTTATTACTTCCCAATGCCTTCCTCTAGGCCCAAATAATGGTGAAGTGTTATGTAGTCGACGTTCACATAACACCACTACAGGCTAGACAACATACATCTTATCAAAATATCGAACGAATACCAAATTCACATGACTACTAATAGCAAGACTTCTCCCTTGTCCTCAGGAACAAACGTAGTTACTCACAAAGCATATTCATGTTCATAATCAGAGGGGTAATAATATGCATAAAGGATCTGAACATATGATCTTCCACCAAATAAACCAACTAGAATCAACTACATGGAGTAATCAACACTACTAGCAACCTACTAGCACCAATCCTGGACTTGGAGACAAGAATTGGATACAAGAGATGAACTAGGGTTTGGAGATGAGATGGTGCTGGTGAAGATGTTGATGGAGATTGCCCTCTCCCGATGAGAGGAGCGTTGGTGATGACGATGGTGATGATTTCCCCCTCTAGGAGGGAAGTGTCCCCGGCAGAACAGCTCTGCCGGAGCCCTAGATTGGTTCCGCCAAGGTTCCGCCTCGTGGCGGCGGAGTCTCGTCCCGAAAGGTTGCCTTCTATTTTTTTCTCATCGAAAGACTTCATATAGGAGAAGATGGGCATCGGAGAGCCACCAGGGGGCCCACGAGGTAGGGGGGCGCACCCACCCTCTTGAGCAGGGTGTGGGCCCCCTGGCCTTCATCTTTGGCGACTTTTTTTCTTTATTTATTTTAAGATATTCCGTGGAGTTTCAGGACTTTTGGAGTTGCACAGAATAGGCCTTCAATATTTGCTCCGTTTCCAGCCCAGAATTCCAGCTGTCGGCATTCTCCCTCTTCATGTAAACCTTGTAAAATAAGAGAGAATAGCCATAAGTATTGTGACATAACGCGAAATAACAGCCCAAAATGCAATAAATATTGATATAAAATCATGATGTAAAATGGACGTATCAACTCCCCCAAGCTTAGACCTCGCTTGTCCTCAAGCGAAAAGCCGATAACAATAAATGTGTCCTCATGTTTAGAGGTAGAGGCGTCTGTAAAAATAAAATATGGACATGAAGGCATCATGATTATTTCCATAACAGCAACATATATAGATTTTGTCATATGATTACTTATGTTCAAGTGGTGATCTTTTCACAAAGCCAAAGTATGAATCAGAAACCTTATTGAGCACCAACAAATTATAACCTCAGTCATTGAAGCAATTGCAATTTATCATAACATCTGAAAGAGTCTATGTCAGAGCTTAAAAGCAAGTCCACATACTCAACTATCACTTAGTCCGTCATAATTGCTAACACTCACGCATACTTGTGGTTACGGAGTTTTAATCGGACACAAAGAAAGATGGGGGCTTATAGTTTTGCCCCACAACCTTTTACCTCAAGGGTAATGTCAATAATAATAATTCATGCTCCCCTACATCCAATTAGATATATATATCATGTTCTTTCCAACATGCTGAGCTTGCCAAAGGATAAAATGAAAAAGGAAAGGTGAAGATCACCGTGACTCTTGCATAAGGTAGAGGATAATAATAAAAGATAGGCCCTTCGCAGAGGGAAGCAGAGGTTGTCATGCGCGTTTAGGATTGATGCCCAAAATCTTAATGCAAAAAAACGTCACTTTATATTGCCCCTTGTATGTGGACCTTTATTATGCAGTCCGTCGCTTTTATTATGTCCACAAAAAGTTCGTACAAAGCTTATTTTCTCCGCACTAATAAGTCATGCATATTTAGAGAGCAATTTTTATTGCTTGCACCGATGACAACTTACTTGAAGGATCTTACTCAATCCATAGGTAGATATGGTGGACTCTCATGGCAAAACTTGTTTAAGGGTATTTGGAAGCACAAGTAGTATTTCTACTTGGTGCTGAGAATTTCGCTAGCATGAGGGGAAAGGGCAAGCTCAACACGTTAGAGGATCCATGTCGGTGTCAAAACCGGCGGATCTCGGGTAGGGGGTCCCGAACTGTGCATCTAGGCGGATGGTAACATGAGACAAGGGACACAATGTTTTTACCCAGGTTCGGGCCCTCTCGGTGGAGGTAAAACCCTACTCCTGCTTGATTAATATTGATGATATGGGTAGTACAAGAGTAGATCTTACCACAAGATCAGAGAGGATAAACCCTAGAAGCTAGCCTATGGTATGATTGTTCTTCGTCCTACGGACTAAAACCCTCCGGTTTATATAGACACCGGAGAGGGCTAGGGTTACACAGAGTCGGTTACAATGGTAGGAGATCTACATATCCGTATCGCCAAGCTTGCCTTCCACGCCAAGGAAAGTCCCATCCGGACACGGGATGGCGTCTTCAATCATGCATCTTCATAGTCTAGGAGTCCGGCCAAAGATGATAGTTCGGCTATCCGGACACCCCCTAGTCCAGGACTCCCTCAGTAGCCCCTGAACCAGGCTTCAATGACGACGAGTCCGCCGCGCATATTGTCTTCGGCATTGCAAGGCGCTTTCCTCCTCCGAATACTCCATAGAAGATTTTGAACACAAGGACAGTGTCCGGCTCTGCAAAATAAGTTCCACATACCACCGTAGAGAGAATAATATTTACACAAGTTTAATCTGCTGACGTATTCCGTGACATGACATCACACCACGGCCAAGCCTTTATTCGAATCGTTTTTACTGTTCCACCTTAGCGCGTTTAGCGAGGGGGTTTCCTTGGCACGTCTTGTCAAAGCAGAGATCGTGTCCCCTTATTCCGGGATTCTCATCAATACGGGCGTGGGTAACCCAACCGCGCCATTGATTACGGCGCTTGGGAGATAAGTGAGTTTTACCAGGCTGGTGGCGACGCATAGTTTCGTCTGTCCATATATAAGGGGATAAGGATCCACCTTTCTACCTATGCCTTCTTCCTCCTTTGCTTATCCATTTCCGCGTACTCGAGCTCCAGCGCCCAAGTTCGCACATCTCGCCTCAACCTTCCCCAGCCATGTCCAGAGCGGGAGGCAAGTGAATGGCCTCCTCCGTCGCTGAGGGGCACATCAAAAGGCTGAGGAAAGCCGGATACCTGCACAACGACATTGCGCACCGGCTTCCAGACGAGGGGCAGCTTGTCCCCACCCCCAGGCCCCATGAGAGGGTGGTGTTCCTTCCCCATTTCCTCCGCGGACTGGGCTTCCCACTCCACCCATTTGTCCGGGGGCTCATGTTCTACTATGGCCTGGATTTCCACGACCTGGCACCGAATTTCATCCTCAACATCTCGGCGTTCATCATCGTGTGCGAGGCCTTCCTCTGCATCCAGCCCAACTTCGGCTTATGGCTGAAGACCTTCAATGTCAAGCCGAAGGTAGTGGGCGGCCGCCAAGTGGAGTGTGGAGGTGCCATGGTGGGCAAGATGCCCAACGTCCTATGGCTCGAGGGCTCCTTTGTGGAGACCATAAAGGGGTGACAATCGGGGTGGTTCTACATCACCGAGCCATGTGACCCTGAATGGGCAGCAGCCCCCGAATTCAGATCTAGCATCCCCACACGACTCACCTCCTGGAAAGAGAAGGGCCTATCATGGGGTGATTCGGAGGAGCTGACCGGACTCCAATCCTGCGTCCAAACCTTGGTGAACAAGAAGCTCAAGCTTGTCAACGTAGTCCAGGTCATGCTCATCCGCCGGATCCTCCCGTGCCAGGAACGGGCCTTTAATTTGTGGGAGTTTGATCCGGCACAGCACCAAACCATGAGCAGGCTCTTCAACACTACGTACGAAGATGCCTGGAAGGTTCTGTTCAAGGGCGCCGAGGCTCCCGCATCCGCTATCGAAGATCGCGGATTCAGCTCGCAACGTCAAGCCGGCGAGGTAAGCTATTTTGCCCTTTACAGGACGCTTATTTTCCATAGTTTGACTCTATGCGGGATCTAAACTTCCTTTACCTTTGACAGGCCTGGCAAAAGACGTCCGGGCAGGTTAACTGTCCGGCTCCCTTGCCAGAAGACCCAGCGGACGCCCAATTAACGGGGCTGCTGGCTCCGGCGCCTTATGTGGTGCCGGAGAAGAAGGCCAAGAAGGCCACAGGAACCCGAAAGAGTTCCCGGTGTTAGGTGTTATCGGACTCATCGTCCGATGACTCCGAGGCGAACTCCCAGCGGGGGGTGAGAAGAAAAGGATGGCCTCCCCAACGGGGGAGGCCGAAGGGTCCAAGAAGGGAAGGACCCTCCCCCCGGACTACTCCAACGCCGACGACGATGAAGAGGAGTGGCCACCAAGGACTAAGCCCCTGGCGACTTCGTGAGTGTCCGGATACCAGAATAACTCATGGTGTTTCATTTGTTGCATAGAATCTCTTAACGCCGAATATAACCCTGCAGCCCACCCAAGGACGGGCTCGATACTTCAACGAGTGGCTCCCTAGCGCCATCGGACGTGGATAGCACTTCACGTCCGGCTGTCTCCTCTCCTCGCGCTGCGGCTGACCCGAGGTGGGGTCCCAAAAGGGGCCCAGCCCGGAGGAGGAGGTTCCGGAGGTGCCGCAGTGCAACCTCCCGGACTTTGGGCACGAGGGGGATCAACCCCCAAAGGGTTCTGAGTTCGGCCCTGGGCCGGACTCCGCACCGGAACCTTTAGTGGTTCCGGAGTCCAGCGGGCGGCCCCTTCATAAGAAGGGCGAGACTGCGACGCCGGTGACCTCCGTCCAACCGGAGGCGCTGGATAATTTGCTGGAGGCGCTTAACGGCGCCTCCATCGACGAGGAGCACCGCGCTGTTATGAGTGTGGTGATCCAGAAAGTTCAGTCCGCCAAGAGCGGGCTGACTGAAGCATGTACCAGCCTTCTATCAGGATTTGAGGTATGTAATTAAGATATGTAAAAATAGTACCGCATAGACAGTAGCCCCTGATGCTCAGTTCGGTGTTCGAAAAGAAAAGCCGAACTGAGGATCTAAAAAGATATACGCAGGAGTCTAACATAAGCATGTCAATATGGGAATGCAGGCTGCGCTGTTGACCTCTGCCGCACTGACTGCGGAGGTCAATGCATTGAAGTAGGACCTCGAGCGGTCCGAGAACGAGCTCGGCCTTGCCAAGAAGCAGCTCGAGGACAAGGAAGGTAAGTAATACCTTAATAAAGTAATACCTTATAGAAAGGATTTGGTTGCAAAAAATGACAGGAATAACGTGAGTATTGTAGGGGCCACGAACAAGGTGACGACCCTGAAGGAAGCGGTGTCCAAGGCCAAAATCAATGCGGCCGCGGAACGCACCGAGCGAGAGAAGCAGGAGGCGCGGGAGGCGGAGGTGCGGCGAGAGCTCCAGGCTCTCGTGGAAAAACACGAGAGTTTGGAGCGTGACTCGAAGACTCGAGAGTCCGAGCTCGCCTCGGCTCTTGAGAGTGCCAAAGCCGCTAAGGCCGAAGCCCAAAAAGCCCTCCAGGAAATTGAGGCAATAAAAAAGATAGCAGCGGGTAAGGCATTCTTCATGCAAAGCAAGCATGTAAAAGTGAATTATCTATTACTTACCCGAATTAGGAGCTCTCCAGGAGCGTTCGCAGATCTGCCCCGTAGTGTGTCCGATGCTGCCGCGTCCTACCGAGCCGAGGAGGGGAGCTCGTCGGAAAAGGTATTCTGGTCTCAATACGCTGAGGCCGGACATCCGGTGCCCCTGAGCGACCAGCTGAAACAGCTGGTCGAGCTCCACAAGGTGGCCGAACAGGCCATGAAGGGCCTCATAGTTCGGCTGTGGCCGAAGGAGGCCATGCCTGGGAGCTACTTCGGGCTGGTGCAGCGGCTAGTGGACGCCTGTCCATGGATTGAAGTCATCAAGCACTCTGTTTGCATCAAAGGTTCCCGTAGGGCCCTTGCCCGTGCTAAGGTGCATTGGGGCAAGATGGACGCTGAGAAGCTTGTGACGGACGCTCCACCGCCGAGCAGGGAGTATCGCAAGCCCGAGATGTATTATGAGAACGTCCTGAAGGGTGCCCGCCTTATAGCGGGTGAATGCTCCAAAGATGTAATTTTTGAGTAAACTCGCATTTGTTATCCTGTACGCGAAAAACTTTGTTCATATGCGCTAAGCAACGCTTGTTAATTTAAAATATTAACTTCTGTGCGGCCGTTTATCAAATTTGAGAGATGGCAAGTCGTTGGCTTAAGCCCCCATGCCACGAGTGCTGGGGTGTTTGGGATAAACTTGAGCGCTATTGTTCCCATTTTTGGGTCCTTCGAGGGAGGCGCTCAACACAATGAACGAGGCAACCAGACTTATAATGCTTGAACACTCCCACTTAGCCATAGAATTCTATAATTTTAAATTTCGGTGAAGCCCCTAGTGTTCGGAAGACCGAATTCGGGGCACTATCCTCGCCTGGGCCGAACAAAGTCGGCTCCTCACTCTAAGCGGCATAAGTCTTTAGGCACTCGAAAAACCTCTCGAACAGCGACCGGCACTCGCCCTATCATGACGGTCAGTTTTAGCTTTCTCCACTGAGGTGCTCAACCCAGCTCAACTGGGGCACAATCCCAGTGGTTCTCCCAGCGCTACCTTAGCCGATGTAGCGGAATGTAAGGTACCAAAACATGGGAGCCGGGCAAACCCAACTATTGACCCAAGACATGATTCGGAGCCGATGCATATAATGCTATTAGTTCGGGGTGCCGCACTTGTGTAAGTGTTCGGACTTATCACACCATATTTTGGGGAACTTAAGCCCCTGGTGTATTTCGCCGTACCAAAGCGTACGGATGCAACATGTCATAAGTGAACATTTGTGGATAAAAAAAGGAATGCAATAATAGGCAAAAGCTGTGCATTATTTATTAAAAAAAGCTGCGGAAAAAGCAGAACGATACAAATAGTGCGATAAGAAAGGGACGGGACTATTTGACATGTCGCCCTCCAGGAACGTGCTGCGGGATGACATGTAAAACAAGTATATTGCTCGTTATAGAGACCACCTGTACACTCGACGTAGCTTTCTGCTTCCCTGGCTATTGCATCGTGTATTTGGCAATTCTACTGCCGGACAGGGCTTCTGGAAAACGGAGTCCTAAGAATAAGAAAAAAAGAATGACACAATTGGGAGCCCCTGGTGCGATTGAGCCGCTCTCTGGGCATGTCGTCGTCGTGCCCCTACCCATGTGCCCATGGTATCTCCAGAGCGTAATTATGTACGCGCGGTATTGGTCTCGCGATTTCGCGAGGGCTGGGGTTGGGGCCGCATTGCTACGCATGCTCGAAACATGCCAGACAGTCTTGTTGTGGGTTACTCCTGGCGCACTTGACGGTGTCCGGCCGCTTAACAGTCGGACTCGAGAATTGCCTTAAGAGGCTGCTTTGTACTTCCACCGCGAGAGCCGCTATATGCTCCTCCGTTCGGAGAGAGCGTTCGGTGTTTCCGTTGACCGTAATGACTCCTCGAGGGCCAGGCATCTTGAGCTTGAGGTATGCGTAGTGCAGCACCACATTGAACTTTGCAAATGCGGTTCGTCCGAGCAGTGCATGATAGCCGCTGCGGAATGGGACTATGTCGAAGATTAACTCCTCGCTTCGGAAGTTATCCGGGGATCCGAAGACCACTTCAAGTGTAACTGAGCCTGTACAGTTGGCCTCTACACCTGGTATAACGCCTTTGAAGGTCGTCTTTGTGGGTTTAATCCTTGAGGGGTCTATGCCCATCTTGCACACTGTATCCTGATAAAGCAGGTTCAGGCTGCTGCCGCTGTCCATCAGGACTGTAGTAAGGTGAAATCCGTCGACGATTGGGTCTAGAACCAATGCGGCGAATCCGCCATGGCGGATGCTAGTGGGATGGTCCCTTCGATCAAAAGTGATCGGGCAGGAGGACCACGGATTGAACTTTGGGGCGACTGGCTCCATCGCATATACGTCCCTGAGTGCACGTTTCCGGTCCCTTTTGGGTATGTGGGTTGCGTATATCATGTTCACCGTCCGCACTTGTGGGGGGAAACCCTTCTGTCCTCTATTGTTCGGCGATCGGGTCTCCTCCTCGTCATCGCTATGCAGCCCCTTGTCATTGTTTTCGGCAGTTAACTTGCCTGCCTGCTTGAACACCCAACAATCCCTGTTGGTGTGATTGGAGGGCCTGAAGTGGGCCAATGGCTCCTGTGCGACGTTTTTGAGGTGAATTGGCAAGAGTGCGACGTTGTTCGAGCGAATGGCTGTGGTGCGACACATTTGAGCGTATAAATAGCCCAGGGCCACATGGGGTGTTAAATGTGGTTAAATTGGTCGTCAACCAAGCCCGCCCGTTTATGTTAGGACATGTGGGTCCAACTTAATTGTTCCTCAAAACAGCTGAACGTGCCCTGCCGCCCCACCCTGCTGGGCCCGCCACTCTGCTCCCCTCACTCTGCCCCCCTTCTTCTCCGGTGGCGGCGGATCTTGCGTTCTTGGTGGCGACGGCGGAGCCCTCGTTCTCAACGGCAGAAAATGGTGAGTGAATTCAAACCCTAGTCGCCCTCCCGTTCCTCTCTCGGGCCCGTAGATCTCAGCTCGTTTCCTCTGTTTTTGCTTGCGGAATCGATAGGTTGTGAGGGGGCCCGTGGAGAGATGGAGCCGCCAGATTCAACTTCGAATAGGTAATGCGCCTCTCTCCGATCCAATTTTGCATGCAATTAGGGGGTGTCCTCGTCTGCTCTTTCTCACGGGCTCACACTGTCCGCCACTGATAGAGGGGATGCTGCCGCTCGGACCTTTGAATTGACAGTCAATTTCTTTCCATCAAAGGCAAAATTAGTTGATGGTAGCATACATAACATTGAGAGAGACACAATTGTTAAATGGGAGGTTGAGTTTACAGAGATTGATCCACAAGTTCTACATAACATGCGAGAGACGGCAGTGAAGAAATGGGTGGAAAAAATTGGGGAGAATATCGTTTGGGGTCCAGAGCAAGAAGTATCACTGTTGCGCTTTGATGATTGGAAAGGAGAGTATGTTAGAATAGAAGATGGTGAACAGATTG
This sequence comes from Triticum timopheevii, assembly GCA_963921465.1. NCBI lineage: Eukaryota > Viridiplantae > Streptophyta > Magnoliopsida > Poales > Poaceae > Triticum > Triticum timopheevii. The sequence continues at coordinate 12,406,496 of OY997264.1, read as the reverse complement.
TTGAAGAAATCGATCGGCAAAACGGCTGGACAAGCAAACGGGCTAATTTTTTTGCTGAGCTCGTTGATCGGAACATTTTTTCGATGGTTGGATATGTGCCATCACAATTGGCTACGCAGATGGTAGATGATGATTGGGCTACACATAGGCCATTGATTCCCATGTGTACTGAACTTACAGTAATAGCCGAAGAGGGACATGTGAATGGAACTGAAACTGAAACTGCAGCAACTGTTGATTGGAATGTAGCTGAATTAGATGAGCCTACTGATTTGGTCATTGCACCAATGCCTAACATTGATATGGCCAAACTTTTTGGCATTCCAGTCGATGACAGAGATAATCAGGAGAGGGGTGAATCTAGTTTGCCTGCTAATGCTGATGAAGAAGTAGATGGACAGTTGATGGAACAAGCTGCAGATGAAGTAGATGATGCACATGATGATGAGCTGGTGCATGTGTTTGACAAAGAGAACCCTGTCATTGAAGTAGGCAAGTTGTTCCCAAGCATGAAGGAGTTTAGGATGTGTTTCAAGACTTATGCAGTGAAACATGAGTTTGATGCCAAGACTGTTTGGACTGATAGAAAGAAGTTCTATGCAAGGTGCAGAGGATTTGATGGTAGTGTGAAGCCTTGCAAGTGGTACATATCTGCTAGACTGCAACCTGATGGAAGTACTGTCGGGGTTAACCAAATCCCCAATCAACATACTTGTATTACAAGTTCACAGAGAGTATCAACCATGACATCACAACATTGGGTTACAGAAAAGATCACCCCAATTTTAGCCAAAACACCAAACACTACTGCCAAGAAACTCAAAGTAGACTTGGAAAAGATGTACCCCATTAAACTGAAATATACCACAGTGTGGAAGGCAAAACAAAGGGCAATGAAAAATTTATATGGTGATTGGGCAAATACATTTAGGATGCTTTACAACTTCAAAGCAGAGGTGGAAAAGAGGTCACCTGGCAGTGTTGTGGTGATAGATACAGAGGTATCACCCAAAGGTGAAGTCAAGTTCTCCAAGTTTTTTATGGCTTTGAAGCCTTTCATATATGGGTTCAAAGCAGGGTGTCGTCCATATTTGAGCATAGACTCATCATTTTTGACAGGCAAGTGGAATGGTCAGTTGGCAGCATGCAATGCTCTAGATGGACACAACTGGACGTTTCCTATTGTTGTTGGCTTGTTTCAGTCAGAAACAGAGGCTTCATGGACATGGTTCATGATCCAGTTGAAAAGATGCCTAGGGCCAGTGTCACCTTTGGCTATACACACAGATGCATGTAAGGGGCTTGAAAATTCAGTGAAAAATGGTTTCCCACATGCTGAGCAGAGGGAGTGCTTCGGTCATTTGTGGATGAATTTGATCAAAAAATTTAGAGGAGAAGAATTTGGGAGCATGTGGCCAGCAGCAAGATCTTACACTAGACAGACACACAAATATCATCTTGATAAGATCATGGCGGCATGTGATGAGTTTGGTCCATGGCTGAACACCTACCATTCTTTGTTATGGTACAGGTCAGCATTCAACACTGCCATCAAGTGTGACCACATGAACAACAATTTGGCAGAGAGTTTCAACAACAAGGTGAAGGAGTTAAATGATTTGCCTGTGCATGACATGGTTGACCAAATCAGGATCATGCTCATGCGGTTGTGGGAATTGAGAAGAAGGATGGGTGATTGTCTGCAAGGTGATAAGCTTCCAGCAGTGGTACAACAGGTGGTCAATAAGAGCAGAAATCTTTCACATTTGTTTGTTGAAAAATCTTCACCTTGGGGTGCTGAAGTTAGAGATAACAAAACTGGAAGGAGACACGTTGTTAACACTGAATTGCATGATTGCACTTGCCTCGAGTGGCAACACACTGGTAAACCATGTGAGCATGCCATTCTTTTCTTAGCATCCCAACCGAAGATAAACATGCACCCATACTTGCATGAATATTATTCGGTAGCAAGATTCAAAGTTGCATATGCTACTCCAATTCCACCACTTACAGATTAGTCTCAGTGGCCTGAAGTGGACATTGAATTTTCCATGTGTCCTCCCTTGACGAAAAGAAAGGCTGGCAGGCCTAAACAGAGTAGATTCAAGGCATGGTTTGAGAAAGATGGGAGTAGTAAGAAGGGAAAGAAAGATGGAAAGCCAAAAAGGTCACAGAAAGGTAACAAAAACAGATGCAAGTTGTGCCAGGAACTTGGGCACAGAGTGGGATCTGTCAAATGCCGTTACACTCCTGATAAGCCAAAGTATGTTCTTGTTTATTTGTTTGTGTTTTGATTTGGTGCTTTTTTCCAGTTACTATATCTATAACATTTCCCCATTGGCCAGGAGGAAGCGAGCGAGTCAGCCCCTTGTTGTTGAACAGTGTTGGCCAACGAAAAAGCAAGAGTCAATGGCGGTAGAAAGAAGAGAAGTGTGCCTGAGCCTAAGCAGACTGAAGAAAATCATGCTGCAGTCAACATTCAGACTGAAGAAACTGATGTGGAGGTGCACACTGAAGAAACTGAAATTGCAGTCAACATTCAGACTGAAGAAACTGCTCTCGAGGTTGAAACTGAACCTGAGCGTGTTGAGGTTCAGACTGAAGAAACCCATGTTGAGGTACACATCGAAGAAACTGAAACTTCTGTCAACATTGAGACTGAAGACACTAATCACGAGGGTGTTGGCGAGGTGTTGAAAAGACCAGTGAAGAAAACCAAGATGATCAGTGAACTTGTGTGTGTAGTAGAACAAAAAACAAGAAGTGCTAAGGCGAAGAAGGGCACACGACGTGGTAGGAAGAGGTAGAACAGAGAACAATTTGAAAATTTGGGGCATGTAATAATATTTGTAACTTGGTGCGTACTGGTAGTCACTATTCTATTCGTACTGGTAGAACAGAGAATAGTTTGAAAATTTGGGGCATGTAATAATATCTGGTACCTTGTCTAAAACAGCCAAATAAAATTCAAATTTAAATTCAAATTTGGGCTCAAATTTGAATTAGGGATGGGGTATTGATGTTTTAATGCTATCTAAAGTACCTCAACTGAAATATGTTTGCTTGCTGATCATTCCGAGCGCTTTTGGTAAGTTGAACTCATAGTCATGAAAAGTGTGTCTCAAATGACCTCCAAAGATAGGGTAAACGGCCTCATATTTAAGCAAGTTTTTTTGGCACCTTCTCTAAACCAGCCAAATAATTTTTCTACACATCTATTCTACCTATATAGTGTAAATATAAAGTCTCACTATTTATTGAATTAAATTTCTATTATTTTCTTTTCTTTTTGAAAAAACAAGGTTTAATAGAAAATTATATATAAAACAAGTTTAAAACATGAAAATGAGAAAAGTAAGTTAAGATCTTTCTTAGTCAATCCAAAATGAACTTTAAAACACTTTTCATTTTCAAAACCCCCACCTACTCTCGAGTGTACACTACTCTCTCCCATGAACTCCATACTACATTGTCCGAGGAATGGCAGTTTTGTGAAGGGTTTTTCGTAAAAATGTATGTAAACCATATTTATATTTTTTTCTCGTTACTATACGACATAATAAGACTATGTGCGCAAGTTTCATATTTTTTTGATTTTTTTAAATTAGTTATGCTCAACACTAATCAGTCAAAACCCCTCAAAACCCCCCTCAAAACCCCTCGAAACCCCGCACACTTCCGGGTCGTCAATCGTTGTGTGTGGACGGTTGAGATCAGGCGCTAGGGTTAGCTACAGTGTGCATCGATCCGCATGAGACGCGCTGATTGGTTGGGTCGGTGGGGTTTGGATCAGCCTCTCTCGTTGGGGCATCAGGACCGTTCATTTGAATCCAACGGCAAGAGTTGACGCGGTGCATGGACCAAGCCTACGCAGTGCCCTTTCTATCGTTGCATGCGTGCCCGTGCCTGCCCTGCCTGCCCGCCCGCAGCATGCATGCCCACCCGCAGAACTGCGCCCATGCATTGCATGCATGCCCGCCCTCGACGTAGCCCTGCTCCGCCACCTCCAACGAAGCAGTAAGTTGTCGCATGCCTACCATTACAACCGATGCAGCATCGCATCAAAGCCAGCCCAATGAAGACAACGAAAAAGCCAACGCTGCATGGCGTGCCGTGCATGGCATGCTCCTCTTTGAGGACGCAATACTGGCATGGGGTATTGATGTGGGTATCGATGCAGTTCAAACGGCGTGCTGCCCGTTACAAGATGGGCAAATGAAGGCGTCCGTGTCCATTATTGTCACGTCTCCCATTGACCGAACGTTGCCCTCTAGCCAGGCCCTAGCAAGATGGGCTACGACATGAATGCACGGGCGGCACACGTAGAGTACCCGGGGCAGGCGTGTCCCCTTGACCCACGACGCCACAGACGCGTGCGTGATCCCGTCCCCCTTGAACCGCGACCGGTGGCACAGAACCGTCGCAGTCCGTTTCCAACTCTCGTGTACACATTTCCATGGGGCGCCACCAAACGCCGCCCTCCCATTAATTCTACCGAATTACAACTCGAAGAAATAAAAAACTATGTCGCTCTTGGGCTATTTATGTCGGGCACTATCGTCTTCCTCTCCCTCCTCATCCATACCCCATCCTCTTCCTCCTCTGCCCTCCTTCTTCCTTCTTCTCCATCAAACCCGATCGAGCCCTCGAGCCACCATGCAGTACAACGCCCCCACCTACCAACTCCCCCCAACCATGCCGGAAAGGCTCTACCCGAACGGAGTGTACATGGAGAGTGCCCTTAGGGTTTGGGCCATCTCAAGGTGGAGGGGCGCACAGGAGTTGACGGAGTTCTTCCTTGCGGCCGGCTTCCGCCACCTCCCCCGCGGCTCTCCGAGGATGTACCATGTTGAGGAGGTCACCCACAACGGCGTTGTGGTTGGGATCCTCGCTAGGTTCACTAACCCATTCGACGCTTTCTACCTCCTCGGGCGAGTGTATTGGGTTGGTTGTGAGTTCATAGCTTTTACCACCCATAACATTTTCACTGACTTCAACGCCATCTTCCCCAACAATGGCCTTATGCACATGCTCCCGTACCCAATCAACAACGACGAGTGAAGGGCGCCCGGAGGAGCGAGGTGGCCCGTCGTTCACCCAGAGGAGGAGGAGAGAAGAACCTGAAGAAGAACCCGCGTTTGGTGCCCCCCCAATCTATCGTATCGTATCGTATTAGTTTTTAAGTTGTAATCACTATGCTACTATTATTAAGTTGTATTAGTATTTTAAGTTGTAAGGCTATCATGGAACTATGGGTTGCAATCATTATGCTTCTATATAATCGTTATGCTACTATATATATTGTGTGTTTCGGGTTATTCCATTATTTGTGTATTTCTATGGGTTGCTACGGGCCCGGGTTGCTACACTCCAATCAGCACACACACGATCTTCAAAATATTGGCCAAATAATGGGTCATGACCCAAACCATAGACATGCAACTAGGAGCCCCATGCAAACCCACTATGGACATGCAACTAGGAAATGCAAACTAATTTACTTCATGCAAGCATGCAACCCATTTAGTCCATGGAACCGTAGACATGCATAAAAACAAGTAACATTTAGTTTTAGTGCATCAAAAAATGATCCATCACAAAATTTAGTGCAAGAAAAAGGCCAAAGTAAAAACAAGTAACATTTTATTTGCCGAAGTTAGAGGTAGGCTGGTGCCCCTACGCGGGTGGGCTGGTGCCCCTACGCGGGTGGGCTGGTCTCTATTTTGGGCATGGTTATTTTCTCATGGCCCAACATCTATTTGGCGGCCCAGTATTGTTTTTTACTAGAAGCTGAATTTGGGTCTGTACTCTGTTAACTGAAGAACAAAAACAGAGGAAATAGAGCATGAACACTGAATAGGGCCCCTGAATATCATTACAATAATTCAAGCAAGTTTTGCATCACACGAATTCAAATTCATCTAACAAATGATACCCGGTTAACTCAAACTACTGGGCACCCCTCAAACTAGCTGACTAACCAACTGAAACTCTAACAAATTCTAGCGATTGATGAACATCAAGTAAACTAAACCCATCGCAATGACACAACCATAAAATACTCCACCCATCATATTTGCTTGCTACTTCAAATCGATCAGATGCTTTAGTTGCTTGCCGATTTTCTTCAATTCGCGCTTCAATTCTGCACTGTGCATCATCGGATCGGCTCTGTCTGCCAAATTGGGGGCTTGTTCCACGGCAAGCCGCCCCCCAAAATTGAGCTCTTGGGTTGGGGTTGATCCCTCCAATTTCAACCTTTCAACATAGTCATCAAGCCACTCAAAATGCCCACATTTCTTCAGAACCTGAAAAACAGGGGGGCGGCGGCGCATGAATCCTAGATCCACCACCCAGATCCACTGCCCTAATTCGAGGAAAAAAGAAAGAAATTGGGAGAAATTAGACCATAGGATTGGTCAAGAACACAGATCTAACCTGCCCCGGCTGTGGCTTGCTCAAACATTTCACAAACTCGTGCCCACGGTTGCCATTTTCTTCCCTCACAGAAGTCAAACGCTTGAGAGGCTCCATGCGCGGGCAATCGGGGCATCTTGTCAACGGCAGTGGACCATACTGCGTCCATGATTGGGGGGTGGCCGAAGTCGAGCTAGACATCAATCGCCGGCGGCGCGCTTCGTTGCCGGAGCAGAGGAAGAAGAAGGTGGGAAACGAAAGGGGCAGGGCAAGCAAAGGAGGGGGCGGGCTGGCTCGGGCTCGTGGCTGGCTCGGGTCGGGGCACGCTGATGAGCATGGGCATGCTTGTGTGGATAATTTGTGGGTCCCATCCGCATGCGAGTAACTGGTGGGTCCCGCGTGTCATAACTCAAATTGCTAACCCCTCGTGTTTTTCATTTCACGCTTTAACAGAGCCATGTCGCATTGGAGCTATTGTTGGCTTCGAAGACATCGCATCACAGCCATTCGCTCGAACAACGTGGCACTCCTTCCAATTCGCATGAAAAACGTCGCACAGGAGCTATTGGCCCGTGATTGGCTAGCTTTTCGTGGGTGCCGTATATCTGGCACGAGCGATCGAGTATTCGGTCCAAATTGGAGCTATTCTTTTGAATGAATTTTTCCGCTGACTGGGTTTAGAGCCTCTGAATCCGGCATTGACCGCCGTATCCTCAGTATTGTCGCCATTAATGCGGCGCTTGTGCTTGTTGCGACGCGACCTGCCGTTCGTGTCCTTGATCTCCGAATTACCAGGGCTCTTGGTCATGTTGTTACTACGAGCTAGCCAACTATCCTCTCCCGCGCAGAAGCGGGTCATGAGTGATGTGAGGGCTGCCATGGATTTTGGCTTTTCCTGTCCTAGGTGCCGGGCAAGCCACTCGTCGCGGATGTTATGTTTGAAGGCTGCAAGGGCCTCTGCATCCGGAGAGTCGATGATTTGATTTTTCTTGGTTAGGAACCGTGTCTAGAATTGTCTGGCATATTCTTCTGGCTGTTGAATTATGTGTCTTAGGTCATCGGCGTCTGGTGGTCGCACATAAGTGCCCTGGAAGTTATCAAGGAATGCGGCTTCCAGGTCTTCCGAACAACCAATTGATTCCGCTGGCAAGCTGTTGGGCCAATGCCGAGCTGGTCCTTTAAGCTTGAGTGGGAGGTATTTGATGGCGTGTAGACCATGACCACGGGCCATGTGGATGTGAAGGAGATAGTCCTCGATCTAAACCGCAGGATCTGTTGTGCCGTCGTATGATTCAATGTTTACGGGTTTGAAACCCTCAGGGATTTGATGATCCCTCACTTCGTCTATGAAGCATAGTGGGTCTGCGGCGCCTCTGTATTGGGCTATATCACGACGCAGCTCAATTCAGCTTTGTCTACTATGTTCGGCCCGACCGGAATTGCCATATCTGGCGTGACGGTTATCATCATGTATCGTGGGGCGCCCACGCGATCCGTAGATCGATCTTGTTTGCCTTGCCTTGTCCTCGAGTATATCCCGCAGGTCTGGCGCATTTTCCCGCGCCTTGGTATTTTTTGAGCGGCGCCGAGGTGCGGCTTGAGTGTAAGGCCGAGAGGCCTCACTGTCGCGGCCACGAGGTGGCTGGTCGACCGTATTATGCGCTAGTGATGTAGGTTTAGGTGCTTCCTCCTCTAATCGGGGTAGCAGCCTGCGTTTTGGGTAGCTCTTGGAGGGGTGATCGAGTTTGTACTCTTCGGCTCTAAGGACTTCGGTCCATCTGTCAGCTAGCAAGTCTTGGTCAGCTCTAAGCTGCTGCTGCTTTTTCTTGAGGCTGCTTGCCGTGGCCATAAGCCTGCGCTTGAAACGCTCTTCTTCGACGGGATCCTCAGGCACGACAAATTCGTCATCGTCGAGGCTTGCCTCGTCTTCGGAGGGAGGCATATAATTATCGTCCTCTACCTCTCTGTCTGCTGCTCTCTCATGTGGGCTGGCTTCTCCATCCTCCTGCGTTGAATCCGGCTGGAGGGGGTTGTCTTCGGCACTGGTCGGGGTGTTATTGTCTCTGGCGCCGGAATCTCCATTTTTGCTGTGGCGAGATTTAGAGCGGCGCCGCTGACGCCGACGCTTAGGCTGTTTCTTGGAGGGGTCGTCCTCCGTTGTTCCATCGCCATTCCCATCCTTTGGGCTGTCCACCATGTAAATGTCGTATGACGAGGTGGCCTTCTAGTGCCATGTAGGCGCTGGTTCTTGTTCGTCTCCTGCATCGTCGTCCATACCGTCGATCTCTTTGGAGTCGAAGTCTAGCATGTCGGTTAAGTCATCGACAGTGGCTACGAAGTGGGTGGTGGGTGGGCTTTGAATTTCTTTGTCGTCTGCATCCCAACCGTCCTGACCATAATCCGGCCAGGGCTCCCCTGATAAAGAGAGACACTTTAGCGAATTCAGGATGTCGCCAAAGGGCGAGTGCTAAAAGATGTTCGTAGCGGTGAACTCCATGATCGGCGCCCAATCGGATTCGATTGGCAGGGGCGCAGAAGGTTCGGAGTCCGGAGAGGAGTCCGGCACCTTGGAGTCATGAGCTTCACAAAGGACAGGGTTGGTATTCGGCTCTATCGTCGTAGAGGTAGCAGCCCCTGAGGCGGTGTCCAGCCACCCGTCCTCGATCGGCGCAGTCGGCTCCGAGCTATGGGTCGGAGCGGACACTTGTGCGGCCTCCAGGGCACTGTCCGGCAGCAGAGCTAGATCATGCCCATCATGACAGTGCGGCGTGCTTGGCTGTGGCTCGAACCCGTCGAAGATCAAGTCTCCGCGGACGTCAGCCGTATAGTTCAAACTTCCAAATCTGACCTGGTGGCCAGGGGCGTAGTTTTCAATCTACTCCAGATGGCCAAGTGAATTGGCCCGCAGTGCAAAGCCGCCGAATACGAAGAACTGTCCGGGGAGAAAAGTCTCCCCCTGGACCGCGTCGTTGTTGATGATCGAAGGACCCATCGGGCCTAAAGGTGACGACACAGAGGAACTCTCAATGAAAGCACCAATGTCAGTGTCAAAACCGGCGGATCTCAGGTAGGGGGTCCCGAACTGTGCGTCTAGGCGGATGGTAACAGGAGACAAGGGACATGATGTTTTTACCCAGGTTCGGGTCCTCTCGGTGGAGGTAAAACCCCACTCTTGCTTGATTAATATTGATGATATGGGTAGTACAAGAGTATATCTACCACGAGATCAGAGAGGCTAAACCCTAGAAGCTAGCCTATGGTATGATTGTTGTTCGTCCTACGGACTAAAATCCTCCGGTTTATATAGACACCGGAGAGGGCTAGGGTTACACAGAGTCGGTTACAATGGTAGGAGATCTACATATCCGTATCGCCAAGCTTGCCTTCCACGCCAAGGAAAGTCCCATCCGGACACGGGACGGAGTCTTCAATCTTGCATCTTCATAGTCTAGGAGTCCGGCCAAAGATGATAGTTCGGCTATCCAGACACCCCCTAGTCCAGGACTCCCTCAATCCATGACAACATACTTTATCTCAAATGTAAGAAAACATAACTCATTATGTTGTCTTCCTTGTCCAACATCAACTCTTTAGCATGCCGTATTTTAAGGAGTGCTCCCAATCATAAAAGATGTCAATGATAATATATCGTGAAACCTCTCTTTCCTTATTACTTCCTATTAATTGCAACGATGACCAATAATATATTTGCCAACTCTCAACAACTTTTATTCATCATACTCTTTCATGTGATGTCATTACTTTCAATAAGATCAATATGAACCCTTTGATTCTTTTTATTCTTTTTCTTCTTTCTACTTACCCAAGATCATGGAAAAATAATCAAGCCCTTGACTCAACACTAATCTTTATTATATAGCTCATGGACTCGAATACAGAGAAGGATCATAAAGCAAAACTCAAAGCTAGATCATGACATGACTTTTATTCTACTAAATCAAGATACTACTAAAAGGATCGAACTAAGAAAAATGGTAAAGATAGGAGTTGTGATGGTGATACGATACAAGGGCACCTCCCCCAAGCTTGGGAGTTGCCAAGGGGAGTGCCCATACCCATGTGATTATTTCTCCTTCTTTGTTGTTGGCGGTGGAGGTGTTGTTGATGATGCAGTTGTTGCATTTTTCTTTTCTAGCTTGCGTCTGAGGCTAAAATTTTCCTCCCTCAGATCCTCATTCTCGAGCTCAAGTTTCATTATCTTTTTGCATAGTGCTGCCTTGCTGTTGCTACCTCTTGAGCATTGCGTTGGATTTCCCCGAAGAGGAGAGGATGATGCACTAAAGTAGCGTAAGTATTTCCCTCAGTTTTTGAGAACCAAGGTATCAATCCAGTAGGAGACCACGCACAAGTCCCTCGTACCTACACAAAACGATAGCTACTCGCAACCAACGCGATTAGGGGTTGTCAATCCCTTCACGGTCACTTACGAGAGTGAGATCTGATAGAGATGATAAATAATATTTTTGGTATTTTTGATAGATAGATGCTAAGTGAAAAGTAAAAGGCAAAGTAAAAACAAAGCAAGTAATAAAGCTATAGAGATTGATATGATGAGAATAGACCCCGGGGGCCATAGGTTTCACTAGTGGCTTCTCTCAAGAGCATATATATTCTATGGTGGGTGAACAAATTACTCTTGAGCAATTGACAGAATTGAGCATAATTATGAGTATATCTAGGTAATGATCATGTATATAGGCATCACGTCTGAGACAACTAGATCGAAATGATTATGCATCTACTACTATTACTCCACTCATCGACCGCTATCCAGCATGCATCTAGAGTATTAAGTTAAAAACAGAGTAATGCCTTAAGCAAGATGACATGATGTAGAGGGATAAATTCATGCAATATGATAAAAACCCCATCTTGTTATCCTCGATGGCAACAATATAATACGTGCCTTGCTGCCCCTTCTGTCACTGGGAAAGGACACCGCAAGATTGAACCCAAAGCTAACCACTTCTCCCATTGCAAGAACTACCAATCTAGTTGGCCAAGCCAAAAAGGATAATTCGAAGAGACTTACAAAGATAACTCAATCATACATAAAAGAATTCAGAGAAGATTCAAATTGTTCATAGATAAGTTGGATCATAAACCCACAATTCATCGGTTTCAACAAACACACCGCAAAAAGAAGATTACATCGAATAGATCTCCACGAGAGAGGGGGAGAACATTGTATTGAGATCCAAAAAGAGAGAAGAAGCCATCTAGCTACTAGCTATGGACCCGAAGGTCTGAAGTAAACTACTCACACTTCATCGGAGGGGCTATGGTGTTGATGTAGAAGCCCTCCGTGGTGGATGCCCCCTTCGGCGGAGCTCCGAAACAGGCCCCAAGATGGGATCTCGTGGATACAGAAGGTTGCGGCAGTGGAATTAGATTTTTGGCTACTGTTCTGATCGTTTGGGGATACGTAGGTATATATATAGGAGGAAGGAGTACGTCGGTGGAGCAACAGGGGGGCCACGAGGCAGGGGGCGCCCTAGGGGGCGCGCCCTCCACCCTCGTGACCGACTCTTCTGCTTCTTGGAGTAGGGTCCAAGTTTCCTGGATCATGTTCGGTGAGAAAATCACGTTCCCGAAGGTTTCATTCCGTTTGGACTCCGTTTGATATTCCGTTTCTTCGAAACACTAAAATAGGCAAAAAAAAACAGCAATTCTGGGATGGGCCTCTGGTTAATAGGTTAGTCCCAAAAATAATATAAAAGTGGAAAATAAAGCCAAATATAGTCCAAAACAGTAGATAAAGTAGCATGGACCAATCAAAAATTATAGATACGTTGGAGACGTATCAGGCATCCCCAAGCTTAATTCCTGCTCGTCCTCGAGTAGGTAAATGATAAAAAAGAATTTTTGATGCGGAGTGATACTTTGGCATAATTTCAATGTAAATCTTCTTAATTGTGATATGAATATTCAGATCCGAAAGATTCAAGACAAAGTTCATATTGACATAAAAATAATAATACTTCAAGCATACTAATCAAAGCAATCATGTTTTCTCAAGATAACATGGCAAAAGAAAGTTCATCCCTACAAAATCATATAGTTAGGCTATGCTTCAGTTTTGTCACACAAAGATGTTCCCAACTTCTATACCCCCAATGACAAGCCAAGCAATTGTTTCATACTCAAATAATATCAAACTTTTTTCAACCTTCACGCAATACATGAGCGCGAGCCATGGATATAGCACTATGGGTGGAATAGAATATGATGATGGGGATTGTGTGGAGAAGACAAAAAATAAGAAAGTCTCACATTGACGAGGATAGTCAACGGGCTATGGAGATGCCCATTAATTGATGTCAACATGAGGAGTAGGGATTGCCATGCAACGGATGCACTAGAGCTATGAATGCTCAACAAAAGAAAACTAGTGGGTGTGCATCGAACTCGCTTGCTCATGAAGACCTAGGGCATTTGAGGAAGCCCATCATAGGAATAAACAAGCCAAGTTCTATAATGAAAAAAATTCCCACTAGTATGAAAAGACAACTTATGAGACTCACTACATGAAGAACAAGGTGCTACTTTGAAGCACAATATATGAGACTCACTACATGAAGGATAAGGTGCTACTTTAAAGCACAAGTGTGGAAAAAGAGATAGTAGCATTGCCCTTTTTTTCTTTTCTTTTCTTTTCTTTTTTCCTTTTTTTTCTTTGGCCTTTTTTTCTTTTTGGCCTTTCTTTTTTTTCTTTTTTTTGGGCAATGCTCTAATAATGATGATCATCACACTCGAAACTTAGAACAAGATATGACTCTATATGAATGCCTCCAGTGGTGTACCGGGATGGTGCAATGAATCAAGAGTGACATGTATGAAAAATAATGCATGGTGGCTTTGCCACAAATACGATGTCAACTACATGATCATGCAATGGCAATATGACAAAAGTAATGTATGTCATGATGATGATGATGGAAGTTGCATGGCAATATATCATGGAATGGCTATGGAAATGCATAATAGGTAGGTATGGTGGCTGTTTTGAGGAAGATATAAGGAGGTTTATGTGTGATAGAGCGTATTGTATCACGGGGTTTGGATGCACCGGCGAAGTTTGCACCAACTCTCAAGGTGAGAAAGAGCAATGCACGGTACCAAAGAGGCTAGCAAAGGCGGAAAGGTGAGAGTGCGTATAATCCATGGACTCAACATTAGTCAAAAGAACTCATATACTTATTGCAAAAATTTAGAAGCCATCTAAAACTCAAGTACTACGCGCATGCTCCTAGGGGGGTAGATTGGTAGGAAAATACCATCGCTCGTCCCCGACCGCCACTCATAAGGATGCACAAGCCAGGTACACTTCATGTTTCAAATTTCTTACACAACTTTAACCATACGTGCATGCTACGGGACTTGCAAACTTCAACACAAGCATTTCTCAAATTCACAATTATTCAACTAGCTCGACTTTGATATTATCACCTCCATATCTCAAAACAATTATCAAGCATCAAACTTATCTTAGTATTCAACTCACTCAAAAGAAAGTTTCACATATCTTGAACACTAAGTATATTAACATTAAGCAAATTACCATGCTATTAATGACTCTCAAAATAATCTAAGTGAAGCATGAGATATCAATATTTTATTTAAAAAAAATCCACCACCGTGCTCTAAAAGATATAAGTGAAGCACTAGAGCAAAAATTATCACGCTCAAAAGATATAAGTGAAGTACTATGAGCAAAACTATCAAGCTCAAAAGATATAAGTGAAGCACATAGAGTATTCTAACAAATTCCAATTCATGTATGGCTCTCTCAAAAGGTGTGTACAGCAAGGATGATTGTGGTAAACTAACAAGCGAAGACGCAAATAATACAAGACACTCCGAGCAAAACACATATCATGTGGTGAATAAAAATATAGCTCCAAGTAAATTACCGATGGAAGTGGACGAAAGAGGGGATGCATTCCGAGGCATCCCAAAGCTTTGACTTTTTGGTGTCCTTGGATTATCTTGGGGGTGCCATGGGCATCCCCAATCTGAGGCTCTTGCCACTCCTTGTTCCATAATCCATCAAAAGAATGCACCCAAAACATGAAAACTTCACACCACAAAAGTCAATAGAAATCTCGTGAGCTCCGTTAGAGAAAGAAAACAAAAGACTACTCCAAAGTACTGTAATTAACTCATTATTTATTTATATTGGTGTTAAACCTACTGTATTCCAGCTTCTCTATGGATTATAATTTATTTTAGAGTGAATTCCACTTTTTACCCTATATTTATACATTTGTGACACTAATTACCCCTTCGAGTGAAAATTCGTCTAGAATACCCCTTTTGAAATCTGTAAACTAGCCATAGATTCATCAAAATAACCAAACAACACACGTAAAACAGAATCTGTCAAAAACAGAACAGTCTGTAGAAATCTGTAACTAATGCAAACGTCTGTAACTCTAAAACTTCCACCAAAATAGGAAGTACTGGAAAATTTGTTTATTTAACACCATAAAAAATAATCAACGCAAAAGCACATTTCTGTGATTTAACAAAATTATATTCGTGCGCGCAAAGTTTCTGTTTTTCACCAGAATCAAATCAACTATCATCGTAGGTTATCCTATAGGTTCTACTTGGCACAAACACTAATTAAAAGATAAAACCACATCCAAACAGAAGCTAGATGGATTATTTATTCCTAAACAGAATCAAAAATAATAAAAACAAAAATAAAATTGGGTTGCCTCCCAACAAGCGCTATCGTTTAACGCCCCTAGCTAGGCATAAAAGCAAGGATAGATCTAGGTATTGCCATTTTTGGTAGGCAATCCATAAGTGGCTCTCATGATAGATTCATATGGTATTTTTATTTTCTTTCTAGGGAAGTGTTTCATTCCCTTCTTTAAGGGAAATTGGAATCTAATATTCCTTTCCTTCACATCAATAATTGCACCAATCGTTCTAAGGAAAGGTCTACCAAGAATAATAGGACATGAAGGATTGCAATCTATATCAAGAACGATAAAATCTACGGTCACATAATTCCTATTTGCAACAATAAGAACATCATTAATTCTTCCCGTATGCTTTTTAATAGTGGAATCCGCAAGATGCAAGTTTAGAGAGCAATCATCAAAGTCACGGAAATCTAGCAAATCACACAAAGTTTTGGGAATAGTAGAGACACTAGCACCCAAATCACACAAAGCATGAAACTCATAATCTTTAATTTTAATTTTAATAGTAGGTTCCCACTCATCATAGAGTTTTCTAGGGACAGAAACTTTCAACTCAAGTTTTTCTTCATAAGATTGCATCAAGGCATCAACAATGTGTTCGGTAAAGGCCTTATTTTGACTATAAGCATGAGGAGAATCTAGCACGGATTGCAACAAGGAAATACAACCAATTAAAGAGCAATTTTCGTAATTAAATTCCTTGAGATCCAAAATAGGGGGTTTAGCAATATCTAGGTTTTATCTTTCAATCCCACTTTCATCAATTTCATCATCAAAATCTAGAAACTCCGAATTCTTAAAACACCTTCTAGGTAAAGGAAGATCATCTTCAGTTTCATCAAGATTCATATTGCAAAGCAAATATTTAATGGGGGACACATCAATAACTTTTAGATCTTCACCTTGATTTTCATAGGAATTGGAAGAACACGTTTTAATAAAGGCATCTTTGGAAGCATGCATCCTAGCGGTTCTTTCCTTGCACTCATCAATGGAAATTCTCATAGTTTTAAGAGACTCATTGATATCATGCTTAGGAGGAATATATCTAAGCTTTAAAGAATCAATTTCAAGAGAAATTCTATCAACGTTCCTAGCCAAATCATCAACTTTAAGCAATTTCTCTTCAAGCAAAGCATTGAATTCTTTTGTGAATGCATAAACTCTTTAATACTACTCTCAAATTCAGAGTACATCTTATTCAAATTTCCATAAGAGTTGTTGTAGGAATTTCCATAATTATTAGAAGGATTACTAGGATAAGGCCTAGGATTAAAATTCCCTCCATAAGCGTTGTTTCCAAAACTATTCCTACCAACAAAATTCACATCCATAGATTCATTATTATTCTCAAGCAAAGTAGATGAAGGAATATCATTAGGATCAAGAGGAGTATTTTTATTAGCAAAGATCTTCATAAGTTCATCCATCTTTTCACTCAAAACATTGATTTCTTCTATAGCATGCACTTTTTTACTAGAAAATCTTTGGGTGTGCCATTGACAATAATTAGCCATAGTATTATCAAGCAATTTGTCCTAACGTAATTTCCATAAACATGCCTCCCGCGGCCGAATCTAAAAGATTTCTAGAAGCAAAATTCAATCCGGCATAAAAGTTTTGTATGATCATCCATAAATTCAAACCATGAGTAGGGCAATTGCGAAGCATCAATTTCATTCTTTCCCAACATTGGGCAACATGCTCGAGATCAAGTTGTTTAAAATTAATAATATTGTTCCTAAGAGTGATGATCTTAGCGGGAGGAAAATACTTAGAGATAAAAGCATCTTTGCACTTGTTCCAAGAATCAATACTATTTTTAGGCAAAGACGAAAACCAAACTTTAGCACGATCTCTAAGTGAAAACGGAAATAACTTCAATTTGACAATATTGTTATCCGTATCTTTCTTCTTTTGCATATCACACAAATCAACAAAATTGTTTAGATGAGTAGCGGCATCTTCACTAGCAAGGCCGGCGAATTGATCTTTCATAACAAGATTCAACAAAGCGGTATTGATTTCACAAGACTCATCATTATTAAGAGGAGCAAGAGGAGTACTAAGGAAATCATTATTATTGGTATTCGAGAAGTCACACAATTTGGTATTATCTTGCGCCATGGCGACAAGTAATCCAACACACAAGCAAACAGAAAGGCAACGGAAAAAGGAAACGGGAAAGAGAGGAGGAGATAGGGAAAGAGAGGGCGAATAAAATGGCAAGGTTGAAGTGGGGGAGAGGAAAACGAGAGGCAAATGTCAAATAATGTAATGAGAGAGATAGGGATTGTGATGGGTACTTGGTATGGTTGACTTGCTTGCGTGAGCCTCCCCGGCAACGGCGCCAGAAATTCTTCTTACTACCTCTTGAGCACTGCGTTGGATTTCCCCGAAGAGGAGAGGATGATGCAGTAAAGTAGCGTAAGTATTTCCCTCAGTTTTTGAGAACCAAGGTATCAATCCAGTAGGAGACCACGCACAAGTCCCTCGTACCTACACAAAACGATAGCTACTCGCAACCAACGTGATTAGGGGTTGTCAATCCCTTCACGGTCACTTACGAGAGTGAGATCTGATAGAGATGATAAATAATATTTTTGGTATTTTTGATAAATAGATGCAAAGTGAAAATTAAAAGGCAAAGTAAAAACAAAGCAAGTAATAAAGCTGTAGAGATTGATATGATGAGAATAGACCCGGGGGCCATAGGTTTCACTAGTGGCTTCTCTAAAGAGCATATATATTCTACGGTGGGTGAACAAATTACTGTTGAGCAATTGACAGAATTGAGCATAATTATGAGTATATCTAGGTAATGATCATGTATATAGGCATCACGTCCGACACAACTAGATCGAAATAATTCTGCATCTACTACTATTACTCCACTCATCGACCGCTATCCAGCATGCATCTAGAGTATTAAGTTAAAAACAGAGTAACGCATTAAGCAAGATGACATGATGTAGAGGGATAAATTCATGCAATATGATAAAACCCCCATCTTGTTATCCTCGATGGCAACAATACAATACGTGCCTTGCTGCCCCTTCTGTCACCGGGAAAGGACACCGCAAGATTGAACCTAAAGCTAAGCACTTCTCCCATTGCAAGAACTATCAATCTAGTTGGCCAACCCAAAAAGGATAATTCGAAGATACTTGCAAAGATAACGCAATCATACATAAAAGAATTCAGAGAAGATTCAAATATTGTTCATAGATAAGTTGGATCATAAACCCACAATTCATCGGTCTCAACAAACACACCGCAAAAAGAAGATTACATCGAATAGAGATCTCTACGAGAGAGGGGGAGAACATTGTCTTGAGATCCAAAAAGAGAGAAGAAGCCATCTAGCTACTAGCTATGGACCCGAAGGTCTGAAGTAAACTACTCACACTTCATCGGAGGGGCTATGGTGTTGATGTAGAAGCCCTCCGTGGTGGATGCCCCCTCCGGCGGAGCTCCGGAACAGGCCCCAAGATGGGATCTAGTGGATACAGAAGGTTGTCGTGGTGGAATTAGGTTTTTGGCTCCTGTTCTGATTGTTTGGGGATACGTAGGTATATATAGGAGGAAGGAGTACATCGGTGGAGCAATAGGGGGGCCACGAGGCAGGGGGGCACGCCCAGGGGGCGCCCTGCACCCTCGTGACCGACTCTTCTGCTTCTTGGAGTAGGGTCCAAGTCTCGTGGATCACGTTCGGTGAGAAAATCACGTTCCCGAAGGTTTCATTCCGTTTGGACTCCGTTTGATATTCCGTTTCTTCGAAACAATGAAATAGTTAAAAAACAGCAATTCTGGGCTGGGCCTCCGGTTAATAGGTTAGTCCCAAAAATAATATAAAAGTGGAAAATAAAGCCCAATATAGTCCAAAACAGTAGATAAAGTAGCATGGAGCAATCAAAAATTATAGATACATTGGAGACGTATCAGCTGTCCTAAAAAAACGAGGCGGGATAGATTGAACCTTAGGGAGGCTTGACTTCTTGAACTCCGCATGCATATCACCAGGTTGAGGTAGTAGATAGTCCTCTTCATCAGAGGTTGTTTCCTCCTTCCTCTTTGGATCATAGTCTTCTTCTTCCCCCGTGGTCCAGCAATAATGTTCCACATCCCCATATACTTTTGGGTTTGCAATATAATCAGCCATGTAGCTCTCTCCCTACGAATCTTGGGACGACATCTTGTTCCAAATTTGCAACAGGAACAGCTCGAAACGAAAACAGAGGATAATTGCGTGATATGGGAGTCAAAACCTTCAGGAGTATATATAATGAATTTTACCGACCAAAATACGTATCGTGCAAGAAAACAGAGTCCGGAGGGCACACGAGGTGCTCACGAGGTAGTGGGGGCGCCTAGGGGGCAGGGCGCGCCCTCCACCCTCGTGAAGGCCTCGTGTCCTTCCCGTACCGCCACTTATTTTTCTATTTTTCTAAATATTCCAAAACAGAGAAATATTGCCTTAAAAATTGTTTTGGAGTCAGTTTACTTACCGTACCACATACCTATTCCTTTTCGGAGTCTAGAACGGTCTGGAAAGTGTCCCTTATGTATTCCTCCAGGAGTAACATCGCATTTATTGCCGTCTGCATTCGTTGCCGTCCCCTGCTGATGGGAAAGGCCCCTTTGCCGTCAGCCGCCCGAAGCAGACGACAACGTAGCTCTTAGCCGTTCCGTACTTTGCCGTCCACTTTTGCCGTCCGGGGCCGACGGCAAAGGCCTTTGCCGTCCGCCATCCATGCCTTTGCCGTCCGCTGTGGCTGATTGCAAAGTAGCTGATTCCTGTAGTGGGATTACCTGAGATATAGTGTTTATCCTTTAACCGTTTACCACCTTCGGATTTCTGCCTTCGAAGTTGTTGATTTTTATGGCACCGGAACGATAGACCTCATCGATAACATAGGGACCTTCCCATTTAGAGAGAAGTTTTCCTACAAAAAATCTTAAACGAGAGTTGTATTGCAATACATAATCACCTACATTAAACTTCCGCTTTTGTATCCTTTTGTCATGCCATCTTTTAACTTTTTCTTTAAACAACTTGGCATTTTCATAAGCTTGGGTTCTCCATTCATCAAGTGAGCTAATATCAAATAACCTATTCTCACCGGCAAGTTTGAAATGATAGCCGAGCTCTTTAATAGCCCAATATGCCTTATGTTCTAGTTCATGAGGTAAGTGACATGCTTTTCCATAAACCATCTTATATGGAGACATACCCATAGGATTCTTATATGTAGTTCTATAGGCCCATAATGCGTCGTCCAGTTTCTTGGACCAATTCTTTCTAGACCTATTAACAGTCTTTTGCAAAATTAATTTGAGCTCTCTATTGCTCAATTCTACTTGACCACTAGACTGCGGGTGATATGGAGATGCAATTCTATAATTAACGTCATATTTAGCAAGCATCTTACGGAAAGCACCATGAATAAAGTGTGAACCACCATCAGTCATTAAATATCTAGGGACTGCAAACGTCGGAAAAATAACTTCCTTAAGCATTTTAATAGAAGTATTATGATCAGCACTACTAGTTGGAATAGCTTCTACCCACTTAGTAACGTAATCAACAACAACTAAAATATGTGTATATCCATTAGAGGCAGGAAAAGGTCCCATATAATCAAAGCCCCAAACATCAAATGGTTCAATAACAAGTGAATAATTCATAGGCATTTCTTGATGTCTACTAATATTACCAATTCTTTGACATTTATCGCAGGACAAAACAAACTTACGGGCATCCTTGAAGAGAGTAGGCCAATAAAAACCAGATTGCAATACCTTATGTGCAGTTCTATCCCCAGCGTGGTGTCCTCCATAAACTTCGGAGTGACACTTGCATAGGATCTGTTCCTGTTCAGGCTCAGGTACACAACATCTAATAACACCATGTACTCCTTCTTTATAAAGATGTGGGTCATCCCAAAAGTAATGTCACAAATCATAGAAAAACTTTTTCTTTTGTTGGTATGTGAAGCTAGGTGGTATAAATTTAGCAACAATATAATTAGCATAATCAGCATACCATGGAGTGCTAGGAGAAGTGCTTATGACATTTAATTGTTCATCAGGAAAGCTATCATCAATAGGTAATGGGTCATCAAGAACATTCTCTAACCTAGATAAGTTGTCTACAACGGGGTTCTCAACTCCTTTTCTATCAACAATATGCAAATCAAATTCTTGCAGCAAGAGAACCCATCTAATGAGTCTAGGTTCTGCATCTTTCTTTTCCATAAGATATTTAATAGCAGCATGATCAGTGTGAATAGGTACTTTAGAATCAACAATATAGGGTCTAAATTTATCACAAGTGAATACAACTGCTAAAAGTTCCTTTTCGGTAGTAGCATAATTTCTTTGAGCATTGTCTAGAGTCTTACTAGCATAATGGATAACATTTAATTTCTTATCAACTCTTTTCCCTAGAACAGCACCTACAGCATAATCACTAGCATCACACATAATTTCAAAGGGTAAATACCAATCAGGTGGCTGAACAACAGGTGCAGAGACTAATGCTTTCTTAAGTATTTCAAATGCTTCTACACAATAATCATCAAATACAAATGGTATATCTTTTTGTAGTAAATTAGTCAAAGGCCGAGAAATTTTTGAGAAGTCGTTAGTGAACCTCCTATCAAATCCGGCGTGACCAAGGAAACTTCTTATACCTTTGATGTCCTTGGGACATGGCATCTTTTCAATAGCATCAACCTTGGCTTTATCAACTTAAATACCTCTTTCAGAAACTTTGTGCCCCAAGACAATACCTTCATTAACCATAAAGTGGCACTTTTCCCAATTCAAGACAAGATTATTTTCTTCACATCTCTGCAAAACTCGATCAAGATTGCTCAAGCAATCATCAAAAGAGGAACCATAGACGGAAAAGTCGTCCATGAAAACCTCACAAATCTTTTCGCAAAAGTCAGAGAATATAGCTATCATGCATCTTTGAAAGGTAGCAGGTGCATTACATAAACCGAAAGGCATACGTCTATAAGCAAACGTACCAAAAGGGCATGTAAAAGTAGTCTTTGATTGATCTCTAGCTGACACAGGTATTTGAGAGAAACAAGAATAACCATCTAGAAAGCAATGTGTATGTTTGCATAATCTTTCTAGCATTTGATCAATAAAAGGTAAGTGGTAATGATCTTTGTTAGTAGCCTTATTTAATTTGCGGAAATCAATTACCATCCTATAACCTGTGATAATTCTTTGCGGAATCAATTCATCTATATCATTAGGGACAACAGTAATACCTCCCTTCTTAGGGACACAATGGACATGACTTACCCACTGACTATCAGCAACGGGATAAATTATACCTGCCTCCAAAATCTTGAGTATTTCTTTTCTTACCACTTCTTTCATTTTAGGATTCAAACATCATTGAGGATCATGAACTGGTTTGGCATCCGCTTCCAAATTTATTTTATGTTGACATAAAGTGGGACTGATTCCCTTGAGATCATCCAGAGTATATCCAATAGCGGCACGGTGCTTCTTCAGAATTTTCAACAATCTTTCTTCTTCATGCTCTGAAAGGTTAGCACTAATAATGACAGGATATATTTTCTTTTCATCAAGATAAGCATATTTAAGATTATCAGGCAACGGTTTAAGCTCAAACACGAGATCTCCCTTGGGTGGAGGAGTATCCCCTAGGATTTCAACAGGTAAATTGTGTTGCAGAATAGGTTCCTGTTTAAAGAATACTTCATCTATTTCCCTTCTTTCATTCATGAACATATCATTTTCATGGTCTAGCAAATAGTGTTCTAAAGGATCACTAGGAGGTACGGCAATAGAAGCAAGACCAATAATTTCATCCTTACTAGGAAATTTTTCCTCACGATGTTGTTTACTAAATTTAGAGAAATTAAACTCATGAACCATATCATCCAAGCCAACAGTAACAACATTCTTTTCGCAATCTATCTTAGCATTAACAGTATTCAAGAAGGGTATACCAAATATAATGGGACAAAAGGTATCTTGTGAAGAACCAAGAACAAGAAAATCAGCAGGATATTTGGTTTTTCCATACAAGACTTCAACATCTCTAACAATTCCCATTGCAGATATAGTATCTCTATTGGCAAGTTTAATTGTAACATCAATATCTTCCAACTCAGCAGGTGCAATATCATGCATAATTTCTTCATACAAGGTAATAGGTATAACACTAGAACTAGCACACATATCACATAAGCCATGATAACAATGATCTCCTATTTTAACAGAAATAATAGGCACGCCTACCACAGGTCTATGTTTATCTCTAGCACAAGGATTAGCAATTCTAGCAGTTTCATCACGGAATTGAATAACATGTCCATCAATATTATCAGACAAGAGATCTTTAACAATAGCAATATTAGGTTCTACTTTGACTTGCTCAGGAGGTGTATAAGTTCTAATATTGCTTTTACGAACAACAGTTGAAGCTTTAGCATGATCTTTCATTCTAACTGGGAAAGGTGGTTTCTCAACATAAGAAGTGGGAACAATAGGATCATTATAAGTGACAGTCTCTTCTTCAACTTTAATAGGTGCAGCTACTTTTACTTATATGGGAGGATGATATTTAAACCACTTCTCCTTGGGGAGATCAACATAAGTAGCAAAAGATTCACAGAAAGAAGCTACTATCTCAGAGTCAAGTCCATATTTAGTGCCAAACTTACGGAAAATATTGGTATCCATAAAAGATTTAACACAATCAAACTTAGGTGTCATACCTGACTCCTTACCTTCGTCGAGGTCCCAATCTTCAGAGTTGCATTTAATTCTCCCCAATAAATTCCATCTAAATTCAATAGTTTTCATCATAAAAGAGCCAGCACAAGATGTATCGAGCATGGTGCGATTGTTATTAGAAAGCCAAGCATAAAAACTTTTCATAATTACTTCTCTTGCGAGCTCATGATTGGGGCATGAATATAACCTTGTTTTAAGCCTCCCCCAAGCTTGAGCGATGCTTTCTCCTTCGCGAGGCCAAAAATTATAGATATAATTGCGATCACGATGAACAAGATGCATAGGGTAATACTTTTGATGAAATTCCAATTTCAATCTTATATAGTTCCATGATCTCATATCATCACATAGCCTGTACCATGTCAATGTGTCTCCCTTCAAAGATAAAGGGAAGGCCTTCTTCTTAACAACATCATCGAGTATACCTACAAGCTTAAATAGTCCACAAATTTCATCCACATAGCGTAGATGTTCATCAGGATGCTTTGTTCCATTTCCTGTAAAAGTGTTAGCTAGCAGGTTTTCCATCATACCCGAAGGAATCTCAAAAGGAGTTTCATTTTCAATAGGTTCAGTAGGTTCAGTAGGTTGAGGAGTAGCTCTTTGCTCTACTGGACGGGGTGAAGATACCCCTAACAAGCCCCTCAGAGAATTACTTTCCATAGTAACAAGTGACAGAAAATTTCAGCACACTATATAAATTTTTCCTTACCAAATTCCACCTACCAAAGGCGCTTCACTCCCCCGCAACGGCGCCAGAAAAGAGTCTTGATGACCCACAAGTATAGGGGATCTATCGTAGTCCTTTCGATAAATAAGAGTGCCGAACCCAATGAGGAGCAGAAGGAAATGATAACCGGTTTTCAGCAAGGTACTCTCTGCAAGTACTGAAATAAGTGGTAACAGATAGTTTTGTAATAATATAAATTGTAACGAGCAACAAGTAACAAAAGTAAATAAAGTGCAGCAAGGTGGCCCAATCCTTTTTGTAGCAAAGGACAAGCCTAGACAAACTCTTATAATAGGAAAAGTGCTCCCGAGGACACATGGGAATATCGTCAAGCTAGTTTTCATCATGCTCATATGATTCGCGTTCGGTACTTTGATAATTTGATATGTGGGTGGACCGGTGCTTGGGTGCTGTTCTTACATATGATTAACCTCTATTGCAAGCATCCGCAACTACAACAAAAGTATTAAGGTAAACCTAACCATAGCCTGAAACATATGGATCCAAATCAGCCCCTTACGAAGCAACACATAAACTAGGGTTTAAGATTCTGTCATTCTAGCAACCCATCATCTACTTATTACTTACGAATGCCTTCCTCTAGGCCCAAATAATGGTGAAGTGTTATGTAGTCGACGTTCACATAACACCACTAGAGGCTAGACAACATACATCTTATCAAAATATCGAACGAATACCAAATTCATATGACTACTAATAGCTAGACTTCTCCCTTGTCCTCAGGAACAAACATAATTACTCACAAAGCATATTCATGTTCATAATCAGAGGGGTAATAATATGCATAAAGGATCTGAACATATGTTCTTCCACCAAATGAACCAACTAGCATCAACTACAAGGAGTAATCAACACCTACTAGCAACCTACTAGCACCAATCCCGGACTTGGAGACAAGAATTGGATACAAGAGATGAACTAGGGTTTGGAGATGAGATGGTGTTGGTGAAGGTGTTGATGGAGATTGCCCTCTCCCGATGAGAGGAGCGTTGGTGATGACGATGGTGATGATTTCCCCCTCCCGGAGGGAAGTGTCCCCGGCAGAACAGCTCTGCCGGACCCCTAGATTGGTTCCGCCAAGGTTCTGCCTCGTGGCGGCGGAGTCTCGTCCCGAAAGGTTGCCTTCTATTTTTTTCTCATCGAAAGACTTCATATAGGAGAAGATGGGCGTCAGAGAGCCACCAGGGGGCCCACGAGGTAGGGGGGCGCGCCCAGGGGGCGCCCCCACCCTCGTGAGCAGGGTGTGGGCCCCCTGGCCTTCATCTTTGGCGACGATTTTTCTTTATTTATTTTAAGATATTCCGTGGAGTTTCAGGACTTTTGGAGTTGCGCAGAATAGGCCTTCAATATTTGCTCCTTTTCCAACCCAGAATTCCAGCTGCCGGCATTCTCCCTCTTCATGTAAACCTTGTAAAATAAGAGAGAATAGCCATAAGTATTGTGACATAACGTGAAATAACAGCCCATAATGCAATAAATATTGATATAAAAGCATGATGCAAAATGGACGTATCAATCACCCATGGAGGCAACCCGACCTGATATGTCCGAAATGAC
Organism: Triticum timopheevii; assembly: GCA_963921465.1. Taxonomy (NCBI): domain Eukaryota; kingdom Viridiplantae; phylum Streptophyta; class Magnoliopsida; order Poales; family Poaceae; genus Triticum; species Triticum timopheevii. Next base: position 12,380,240 of record OY997264.1, on the reverse strand, counting down.
CCTGGGTCACTAAGGAACTGACACGTGTCCAACGGTCAGATTTCAAACATACGCGGCAGCTTGGCTTGGGCTACACGAAAACCTGACTCATCCAGCTCTGGATAAGGTTTCCTCTCATTGTCTTCACTCGAAGACATAGGATTTGATTGAGCATGACTTCAGTCACTCTGACTTTTTCACTTGGACCCCACTTAACAGTACGATGGTTCCAATGACTCAATAAAGAAGAAAGGAAACTACGAAACAGCTATGTGTTCACACTCCATAGTCTTCAAGTGAATATCTTTAGGTGTCCTAATCTTCACCGTGAATGTCTTCACGAATCATCATTGTCTTCAATGTCTTCACACATTTTTAGGGGGCATCTCTGGTCACTACTAGGGAAAAGCCTATACACAGAATCTTACCAGCAGCGCGCTTTAAAATAAGGCGCTGCTGCAAATTAGCAGTAGCGAGCTCAAGCTTAACTAGCTGCTGAAATAAATATAGCAGTAGCGCGCCCTCTCAAAGACGCATTACTGCTACAATTCCCACAAGGCCGCTGCGTGGCTAGTTATAGCAGCAACTCATTACCAGGATGAGCGCTACTGCTACGTAGCATAGTAGCAGCGCATTTCGCCAATAAGCGCTACTGCTAAGTTTACTACAAAAATTTAGTCCCACCTCGCTCCGTGAAGAGAGTTTCTACCACCTTAAATATGTTGCTTCTCAAACTTTGACAAGCACTTGGTCTTCACTGAACTCTGTGTGTAGAATTTGTGGCCGCAATATGAGTCTTCACCGGTTCCTAAACTGGTGAGGACTCATATTGACAAATCAGATTGTACACAGAAAGATCGTTGATGATCAATGTATTTTTGATACATTGAATTAAGTCCATTTTTACATGCTGACACATAGCAGTAGCGCTTCTTTGCGAAAGGCGCTGCTGCTAGGTAGTTTAGCAGTAGCGTCTTTCTATATAGCGCGCTACTGCTAAGCCATTCCATCTCCCAACCCCCCCTCTCCTCTATCCGATCCACTCCACACTCACACACTCACTGGATCCCCTCTCAACCCCCGCATATGTCCTCCCCCGTCACCCCTCCTCCCTCTGCGCTACCGTCACCTCCTCCTCCTTGCTGGACTCGGTACCGGCCTCCTCCTCCGTCCTCTCTCCACTCGCCGCTGGCCGGCCCCTCCTCGCTCTGCCTTCCTCCTCCATCCTTCCTCCACCGGCCGCCGGCCGGCCCCTCCTCGCTCCGCCTTCCTCGTCCATCCTACTCTCTTCTCCCTCCTCGAGTCGCCCCTCCTTCTCCCTCCTCCCTTCTACATTTTGATTTAGTAGGCTAGTTCATATGCAACATTTTGATTTAGTTGATATGATTTAGTTGATTTAGTAGGCTAGTTGATTTAGTTGATTTAGAACATTTTGATTTAGTTGATTTAGTGGGCTAGTTCATTTAGTTTATTTAGTATGCACCATTTTATTGTTATTTTTTCTGTACATGGATAGGTAGTTGCTTTTGTTTTTTTTAATAAGTTACTTTTTGGCAAAATGTAGGTGGTACCTTGTCATCTAATATGTTACTAGATCTTAGGATTATAATTGTCCATCAAATTGCTTCTCGCGGAAGAACCAAAAATATCACATGCTACTGTTTTTCTTTCCTGTGAAGTGGATCGTTAATCCTTTGCTCATATTTCTTTAGGAAAAATGGCGCCACCACAACCTTGCAACTGGCAAGCTATTCGGCATCTACTTCCAGCTGAATTTTCATCACGCGGCGGTAAGAAATTATATGAAATGTAATAACTATTTTATTTTTAGTGTTGGCATTACTGCATTGTGTCATTTTGCTTATTTTACACAGATTGTCCCATGCAATGTGAGGTTGAAATTCAACAAGCTGACAGGAGACACTGTGACATTTGAGGCTCCTGAGGGGGGCCGTACACTATGGAGGTCGAGAAAGGATGCAATATGTTGCAGATTGGAGGAGATGGATGGGCCCGTTTCGTCGCCCGCATGCGTCTTACTGGTAGTGAGTTAATCAGCTTCTCCTTCAGAGCAGAAAGACCCAAGCTGGCTGTCATTTATCTCAACCTGGTGGAAGATGATGAAGATGACGAAGATGATGAAGATGATGAAGATAATGAGGACCCACTCGATGAAGATGATGAGGACCCACTTCATGAAGCCAAGCTGGCTCAAAGAACAAGGCTGAGCGAGGAGGAGGTGTCCAACCTGTGGGACATAATTCCGCCACGTGCTGACTTTGTCTGGGTGCCATTCGTGACCCGCCTGACAAATACCATGGTTGATCGACATGATATCGTATGTTATACTTACAAATGCAAATTATCCGATGAAATACTTAGTGTACAGTCCAATGATACGGTATGTTGTGTGGAATCTAGTCAATGATATGTTTTAGTGTAGAGTTTGATCACATGCTTATTAGTGTAGAATCTAAGGAAACTATTAATAGTGTAGATAATCCATATGTACTTATTTGCAAGGTTATTTATTAACTGATATGTTTTTCTTATTCAGAAATTGGCAAAGAGCATATCTGTGAGCTATGGTATCGAGACTGATGAAGAAGGCTCAGCTTGACTACGCCTTACTGCAAGGGGCTCCGTCACAACCTGTACTTACCGCGTGGACACGGACGGTCGCACACACTTAAACTCAGTTGGGTGGAAGAAATTCCTCGATGGCAAGAATCTTCGTGTTGGACAGGCCATCCTAATTACTATCAGGAACATCAACCACCCAGGCTTGAGGATGATGATTGTCTTCGATATCATCTAGAACTACATATGTGTGTGTGTGGCTATATCATCTAGAACTACATATGATGATCGCCATCGCTATCATCTAGAACTACATATGATGATCGCCGTTGATATGACCTTGTACTGCTTGAGGATGCATGTTGACTATGCATGAAATAGTTATCTAGTACTCCCTTCGTTCCAAATTACTCGTCGTGGTTTGAACTAAAACCACGACGAGTAATTTGAAACGAAGGGAGTACTACCCAGTAATGGTTTATGAATTTGATATCTAGTAGCAGTACCTAGTATCTAGTATCTGAAAGGGGAACTGAAAGGGAAAGGGGTACGGGGGTAAAATGATAGAAGATATAGCAGTAGCGAGGAAGTGCGAAATCGCTATAGCTAAGTAATAGTAGCGCGTTCGGCAAAAGCGCTGCTGATATCGTCAACAGTAGTAGCGCGGGTACGGACCGCGCTACTACTATAAGTTAGTTGTAGCGCCTTATTTGTATCGCGGCCACCCGCGCTGCTGCTAGCCTCAAAACCCGCGCTACTACTATGGTTTTCCCTAGTAGTGGGTAGTTAAACCGAATCAATGAGGGACTTCTACCTGTGTTATCCTGCGATTCTCACAAACACATTAGTCCCTCAAGCCCGTTTGTCGTCAATACTCCAAAACCAACTAGGGGTGGCACTAGATGCACCTACAATCTCCCTCCTTTTTGGTGATTGATGACAAACTGGTTGAAGTTTTCAACGGGGATAAAAGTATGTGAAAGTTCAGTGTTGTGAGCATTGTCTTCATACATAAAAAGAGACTCCCCTGAAGATGTGCATATAAATAGTTTGCTCTTGAATGCAAATGCACATGGTAGGTTTTGCTTTGTGGAGGCCATCTTCGGAGTGTGAAGGCAATTCATCATGCATATAAAAAGGTAATGAAGATAATGATATGCATAATGGAAAATGGATGACTGCAGAATGACTTCGTGCGGAATTTATCATCCCATCACAAAAGTGGCAGCAAGAGTAGCAGACGACCATCAAGTTTAAGTGTTACAACTCAAAAGCCAAAAGTTTCAGAACGAGAGTTGTAAGAACTTAGAAAGAAATAAGCAATCACCCATATGGACCCGCTTGAAAACTATCAACTCATATGCTTCTCCCCCTTTTGTTAGTAATGACCAAAAAGGTTTGAAGACATAGAGTATTTACACGTTCCCAGCTGGAGACGAAGTTGGAGCAGAAGGGTCGACGTTGGAGTTTGGTGGTGCAGACGGGCCTGGCGCAGCATCATGATGCAGTGAAGTTAAGTCGGAGAACCAGCGTCGTCTTCTTCATCGATGACTCTCGCAACAATAGTTGCAGCCGAAGATGAGCACTCAGAATCTTCAATGGAAGGTGTGCGACGCCAACTTGCATTTTGAGGAGGCCTGGAGTCAAACTTGAAATTATCAATGAAGCCATCCGCGCAAAGATCATCTTCATTGCCGAGCAAGGTGAGACTCTTCCAGGACCGCCGACAGGCTTCATGGGCTACAAATGAGTTCTTGATTGCCCAGTTACGAATGCAATTGACATCCACCAAGATACTTTGCATCTGACGCTTCAACCAGTCATGATGTCTGTCCTGCTTTTGATGTAAAGCCACCAGAAGCTCATGATCATTAAGAACACGAGGAAGCTTCTGAGGCCTTTGAGATATGTTGCTCGTAGTGGCTTCAGTATTGGCACTGTGCGGTATGCATAGGTTGCCAGCCAGAGAATAAGCAGGAGTTGCAGCATTGGGCACATGAACACCTTCAATGGGTTATGTGAAGCTCTAGAATTCAGCATTGTGATGGTGGAGGGGCTTCTTCACAGGCTTGGGGTAGATGGCTTCAACAGACATATCAACTTCAGGCAGAAAGACAATATGGTTGTGCGCTGAAGGCTGATAGTCAATGGTTGAATGAAGCTTAATCAAGCGCATTACCCAGAAGCAGCAAGTTGTCTGATGACGAAATTTTGAGTGTTGAATCTAATGCCATTGATGGTATAGAATACCAAAGTCTTCATGGCACCTTCAAGTTTAGCTTCGGAGGAATTTCCTGTGATAGGCCAGAGGGTACGCTTCAGAATATGGTATACTGTGCGCGGAAAATGCTCAAGGTCCTTGACAAAGAACTCCTTTGGATATTCAGCATCATGTGGCAATGGCTTCATCATACTAAGCATTTGGCACATTCTGATGAAGCTTACAACCAGGTTCGTATAGCTCACCCGGAGTGGGCAGGGAAGTAATCTCGATGATATCCTGAGCTTTGGCTTCGTGTTGTACATCAACTCTCATCCACTCAAGGATCCAAGTCTTCGGATCCCTGTTGTAGCCTCGAATGTGTAGGGTGTCATAGAACTACAAGAGAAGCTCTTCATTCCAATATTCCTTTTCAGTCACAAAAGCTAGAAGACCAACGTCTCGAAAGTAGTAAAGGGCTTCTTCAAGACAGGGCAACCCAGCCATAGCATCGCAATCCAGACGCTTGCGCGAAAAAATCTGGTTCCGGTTGTACAAGATGCAAGAGTAATAGCTTCTCTGCTGATGGCTCCAAAACCTATCAGATGAGATCTTATTCTTCGTGTAGGGATTCTTGGCGCTGTCAAAGAAAGTATTGTGCTCTCTGAAGCTGAGCACACTGAATGAGCTTTGCATAGTGACAGCACTTGGAAGCCTTGGCAGACATGGCTTTGGCTTCTTAACCTGAGGCCTCTGCTCCACATGATAATCATACTGTGACCCTGGAGCAGTAGATGGAACCATAATTTTCCATCTGACAGTGAAAAGCTAACCTTCACGGTTGAAAGCCCTTTCCATGGTATGAGGCCGTGGTGCAGGAACTGTGCCATCTGAGGTGATTGGCGTCACAATGGCTTCAGCATTCATATTTTCTTCAGGCTCCACATTGTCTTCAGCCAAGACAGGGTCATTAGCTTCAGTAGCGTTGTTGGTGGCAGCCTCAGTGTTTTCAACCTCCATCTATTCAACGACTGGAGGGTCAGGCAAGATCACATTCTCTTCAAGAATGACTTGATCACTAGCAGCGGGTGTGGCTTCTCTTTCTTCTTCTCTTCTTTCTTCTTCGGTTGATGCAGCTTTAGCTTCAGACTCTTGAGCGTCAAGGAACACTTGACGTGCCACTGAGCTAGTTTGTTGGGATTCTTCTTCTGGAATGGTCGACATGGAGAGAGGTGGCCTGAGGCCTTTGCAAAGCCTACACAACGCTGGTGATGCCTTTTGATATGGAGTGGACTCCACGTACTTGTCATCATCAAGCACTGAAGAGGTGACTTGAGCAGGTGGAGTATGGGGTGTTTCATCTTGTGCTGGGGTGTCTTCTTGTTGGTGCTTAGCCCATGAGTCATCTTGAGCAATTGGCGTCAATGACCAAAGCTAATATAGTCACCGCTCACTGGAGCAGGCGATGATACCAACTGGGGCTCGAGCTGAGGAAGGACTGCATCATCATGTACATTGTCTTCACGAACAATGTTTTCAGCTGTGTTGGGGTCACCAGCTGGAACTTCTTCAGATTCTGGAGCCTCTGTAGGAGCAGGCTCATGCACGACGAGGCGGCGCTCGCGATTTGCACAGGCAGGGAAGGAAACAGAGATGGGTTCAACAATGAGGGGTGAGGGACTCCTGGATTCGGGGGTATCCGGACAGTCGGACTATATACATCGTCCGGACTATTGGAGCGTGAAGATACAAGACTCAAGACTCCGTCCCGTGTCCGGATGGGACTCTCCTTCGCGTGGAAGGCAAGCTTAGCGATTCGGATATTGGATTTCCTTCCTTGTAACCGACTCCGTGTAAACCTTAGCCCTCTCCGGTGTCTATATAAACCGGAGAGGTTGGTCCTTAGAAGGTCGATCACAACTACAATCACAATCATCATAGGCTAGCTTCTAGGGTTTAGCCTCTACGATCTCGTGGTAGATCTACTCTTGTACTATTCATATCGTCAATATAAATCAAGCAGGAAGTAGGGTTTTACCTCCATCGAGAGGGCCCGAACTTGGGTAAACATTGTGTCCCTTGCTTCCTGTTACCATCAGCCTAAGACGCACAAATCGGGACCCCCTACCCGAGATCCGCCGGTTTTGACACCGACATTGGTGCTTTCGTTGAGAGTTCCTCTGTGTCGTCGCTGCAAGGCTCAATGGCTCCTTCAATCGTCGTCAACAACATGGTCCAGGGTGAAACTTTTCTCCCCGGACAGATGTTTGTGTTCGGCGGCTTCACACTGCGGGCTAATTCGCTTGGCCATCTGGAGCAGATCGAGAGCTATGCCCCTGGCCACCAGATCTGGTTCGGAAACCCGAACAACACGGCAGATATTCGCGGAGACTTGATCTTCGACGGATTCGGGCCTGTGCCAGGAGCACCGGACAGTCACGATGAGCATGGCTTAGACCTGCTGTCAGAAAATTCTCAGGATATCGCCCCTGCAGTAGCCCCGGACGTAAGTCCGGAGCAGGCTGCGTTACCTAAGGACGGAGGGATGGGCCCCGCCCCGCAGGCTGCACACTCATCGGCGATGGAGCAAAACACAAGTCTCACCTCTGCGGAAGCGTGTGCCTCTAGACCCCCGGACTCTTATCCGGTTGCTAGTTCCAGTCCGCGCGCTGCCGAGCCAGCTCAGCCAGGTTGGGCCCCGGTAATGGAGTTTACCGCTGCGGATATCTTCCAGCACTCGCCCTTTGGCGACATGCTGAACTCGTTAAAATCTCTCTCTTTGACAGGAGACTCCTGGCCGAACTATGTCCGGCTCGAGTGGGAAGCAGGCGACGAAGGATTTTGTTGCCCACCCACCACCCACTTCATTGCCATGGTTGATGATTTAACCGACGTGCTTGACTTTGACTCCGAAGGCATCGACGGTATGGACGATGATGCAGGAGAAGATTCAGAATCTCTGGGGCGCTGGACTGCTACCTCTACACACGACATATACATGGTGGATACGCCCAAGGAGGACGACGGCGACAATCCGGAAGATAAAACCCCCGGGCAAAAGCCAAAATGACGGCGCAGACGCCGCTCAAAGTCCAGCAATAGTAAAAATAGCGACAAGAGCGCCAGAAAGATCGACACCCCAGTCAACTCCGAAGGAAACAACGACCATACGGACCCAGCGATGGAGCCGGACGAGCCAGGTCATGCCGATCACAGTTCGGAGCAGACGCCCGATCACAATGATCCCAAGGGACGAGTTCATCAAACTGCCCCAGGACAAGAACAAAGTCCGGATGACAACGCATTCATCATCCCGGAAACACGCGTGGAACGAGAGAACCTCCACCGAAGGCTTATGGCCACAGCGAGAAGTCTAAAGAAGCAGAAGCAATGGCTAAAGGCCGCACAGGAAACACTCAATCGCAGATGGAATAAAGTGCTAGACACTGAAGAAAGATATGGCGATGATCCCATGCAAAGAGCTATCCAAAACGCAAGCTACTACTAGAATTCGACGATGAGGCCGTTCCACCAAAGAATAACACGACCAGGAGGCCAGACGTACCACTTCATAACCACAACAGAGCAGCTACCGATGCCGCGCACGATTTATGTGAGCACCTGGATAAGAAGGCCGGCGCAGCCTGGTCCATCTACGGATCTAAAGGACACACCCCGGCAAGGGACTATGGTCACCAAAATGATCATACCAACCAAATACAAATTCGGAATAAACACCGGACACAACAACAGCCGACGGCATGCCACAACACGTCCAGATACAGAGGGGTTACTCACCCCCTGTGCTTCACCAAAGAAGTACTGGACCATGAATTTCCACAAGGTTTTAAACCCTTGAACATAGAGGCATACGACGGAACGACAGACCCAGGGGTCTGGACCGAGGATTTTATTCTGCATATTCACATGGCTCGTTGGGATGGCCTCCACGCCATAAAATACCTTCCCCTCAAGTTGAAGGGACCAGCTCGACACTGGTTGAAGAGCCTCCCCAAAAATTCAATTGGGAGCTGGGAGGAACTCGAGGATGCTATCAGGTCCAATTTTCAAGGGACTTATGTCCGGCCTCCAGATGCGGATGATTTAAGTCACATAATCCAACAGCCCGGAGAGTCCGCCCACAAGCTTTGGAACAGATTCCTTACTAAGAAGAATCAAATTATCGATTGTCCAGAAGCCGAAGCGTTAGCGGCATTCAAACACACTTTCGGTGTCAAAACCGGCGGATCTCGGGTAGGGGGTCCCGAATTGTGCGTCTAGGCAGATGGTAACAGGAGACAAGGGGCACGATGTTTTTACCCAGGTTCGGGCCCTCTCGATGGAGGTAAAACCCTACTCCTGCATGATAAATATTGATGATACGGGTAGTACAAGAGTGGATCTACCACGAGATCAAGGAGGCTAAACCCTAGAAGCTAGCCTATGGTATGATTGTTGTTGTGATTGTTGTCCTACGGACTAAAACCCTCCGGTTTATATAGACATCGGAGAGAGCTAGGGTTACACAGAGTCGGTTACAATGGTAGGAGATCTACATATCCGTATTGCCAAGCTTGCCTTCCACGCCAAGGAAAGTCCCATCCGGACACGGGACGAAGTCTTCAATCTTGTATCTTCATAGTCTTGGAGTCCGGCCGATGATGATAGTCCGGATATCCGGACACCCCCTAGTCCAGGACTCCCTCACACACCATCCGCGACGAGTGGCTCACCAGACACCTCGGCCAAGAAAAGCCAAGGACAATGGCAGCCTTAACAAGACTTATGACCCGCTTTTGCGCGTGTGAAGATAGCTGGTTGGACCGTAAAGGCACCAGCGACCCAACCACATCCGAAATAAGGAACGGCAATGGGAAGCCACGACATAATAAAAACAAACGTCAAAACAAGGAAGAGAGCCCAGACAACACAACGGTCAATGCCGGATTCAGGGGCTCTCGACCCGATCAGCAAAAGAAGCCATTTAAAGGTAGTAAAGAGGGACCGTCCGGTCTGAACAGAGTCCTGGACAGACTGTGCCAAATTCATGGCACCCCCGACAAACTTGCAAACCACACGCATAGAGAGTGCTGGGTCTTGAAGCAGGCCGGCAAATTAAATGCCGAAGACAAGGGACGGGAAACACCAAGTGAAGACGAGGATGAACCTCGCCAGCCGAACACTGGGGGACAGAAAAAATTCCCACCAGAAGTTAAAACGGTAAATATGATCCACGTGACTCACACATCCACGAGAAGGCACGAACGCGTGCTCAGGGACGCTATAGAGCCCATCGTACCCATACCTAACTACTGGTTGGCTTGTCCGATCACTTTCGATCACACGGACTGCCTGACTAGTATTCGTCGCGGAGGATCAAAGGCCTTCGTACTTGACCCAATAATCGACGGATACCATCTTACCCACGTCCTCATGGATGGCGGCAGTAGTCTCAATTTAATATATCAGGACACTATCCGCAGGATGGGGATAGACCCATCCAGAATTAGCCAAAGCAACACCACCTTTGAAGGGGTGATACCAGGCGTTGAAGCCTACGGCAGGGGCTCCATCGTACTAGAGGTAACATTCGGCTCCCCAGGCAACTCCAGAAGCGAAGAACTACTCTTCACCATCGCACCCTTCCAAAGCAGCTATCATGCATTGCTTGGAAAAACGGCCTTCGCTCGCTTCAACGCATTACCGCACTATGCCTACCTTACACTCAAGATGCCCGGTCCACGTGGCGTCATCACCGTTAACGGAAACACAGATTGCTCTTCACGCGCAGAGGAACACGTGACGGCCCTAGCGGCCGGACTATAAGCGGCCTCCAATATCAGAAAGCATGACTGGTCATTAAGACCACACACACGGTTAGACGAGTCCGGCAGCCCAGATAAAACTGAACCAGGGCACCGTATATCTTCCACAGAGGACACCAGGGGCTATAAATATTTAATATAGCCCCACACTTGGCTCAACCTCATTGGCAGGCCAACGTCTTACACTTTTACTATCCATCGCATGTTTATGTTGTACTCTCCTACACGAGTTTTCTTTTTTACAAACAACGTTCGCGCGATACCCTTCCAGGATATGGCACAACGGAGACAAAGGCACAGACGTGCAGCAGGGCCCCGCCCAAAGCTTTCTCTTTAGATTAAGCCCCTGTGTAAACCTTTTCTATTGCCTCTTGTTGTTTAAAGATCCCATGGATTCCATACCCACAGAGGATACTACCTTTATTAGCATTTCGCCATGACAGACTAATGCACATACCTGGAAATACAGGGTTTATAATGAATGGGCATTCTTCAGCCCATTTTCTGTTATAAAGTCCGAATACCTTCGGGAGTGTTCGGCGTCACGAGTTTGGCCTTATATGCATTAGCTCTGAATCATGTCTTTGGTCAAATGTTGGGTTTGCCCGGCTCCTGGGTTTGCCGCCTTCCGTTCGGTTCTTATCGGCTAAGGCGGCCAAAGGAGAACTACTGCGATTGTGCCCTGGTTATTCCGGATGAGCACCTCAGTAGAGAAAGCCAAAAACTGACTGTCATGATACAGCGCGAGACTGTTCAACCACTCGAAGACTTACCGAAATGTTTAGGATTCCTCCGCATTAACAAAGAGAGGTAGTACTAGGGGCTACATAGTAGCCCCACTGTCAAACTCCTATGGCTAAGTGAAAGTGTTACAGCTATATAGTCCGGTTGCCTAGTTCAACATGTGATCACCTCCTTAATGGACCAAGACGTTGGAACAAGTGTGATTATGCATATTTTTTGCGAACACCCCTGCATTGTATGCATGGGGGCTGAAGCCAACGACTGCTAACTTTCAGAATTACACATAGACATAAAAAGGGCCACACAGGAGGCACAAATAATACCTTCGGGCACAAAGTATAAATATAGCATCGTAATCAAAATAAAATTGTTTTTACAATGATTCGATTTGTCACTCGAACAACACATTCTTCGAGCACTGCGCCCCTATTAAGCGGGCACCTTTTGATACCTGCTCCAAGCAGTGCTCGGCCGAATACTGGCCTCACGCCGGATTCTGGGTTGCTACAATGGTGGCCTCCATATCTGTCCAATAGGCTTTAACGCGGGCAAGAGTCATTCGTGCACCCTCTATGCACGCCGACCTTCTCATGGCGTCGATCTGAGGCACGACCCCAAGGAATTGTTGCACCAAACCAAAGTAACTGTCCGGCTTAGGCCCCTTCAGCCAAAGATGGTCTATTATAGACCGCATTGCAAGCTCGGACAGCCTATGAAGCTCCGCTACAGCAGCCATCTTCTCACTTAATGGCAGCGGGAGAGCGGGAGCATTGAATTGCGACCAGAAAAGCTTCTCCACTTCTTTATCACCTTGATCCTCGATAAACTTGGCTGCATCAGTTGTACTCTTTGCCAAGTGCGCATACGCGTTTGCAGGACTCCAGCGTCCATCCAGGGGAGCGTACTTCGGATCCAAAAACTTCGTCCGCAGTAAGTAGCAGCCCTCTATCGTGGTACTAAGACCGACAGTAGAATAGGGGGTAGGTATGGAGAGGCAAGATCCTAGCTATGGAGTAGTTGTATACGCAAGGGATTCACGAGTTCAGGCCCTTCCCGGAGGAAGTAACAGCCCTACGTCTCGGAGCCCGAAGGCGGTCGACTGGATTATATGCGTATGAGTTACAGGGGTGCGTACCCTTCTGCCAGTGGAGGGGGTGGCTTATATAGAGTCTGCCAGGACCCCAACCAGCCCACGTAGCGGAGGGTTTAAAGTACATTAAGGCTTGCGTTACTGGTAACGCCTTACATAAAGTGTCATCATGACCATTAAGACTACTTAACTACAGACCATTTGGATAAAGTGTGGCTCTTGAACTCCTGGTGGTCGAGTGAGTCTTCATGGAAGAGTGTCTTCGAGTCCGTCGAGTGGAATCCTTCCAGGTCGAGTGGAAGGGAGTTTCTTCCAAAGGTGTCCTTGGGGAGGGTACCTTGGACAGGTCCATGACCCTACCCTAGGTACATGACTTCATCATTAGCCCCCGAATGGATCGAGGTTTGAGTGAGGAAGGAGTTGATAATCTTTCCGACCTGCTTTTTGTGCCGCGAGTGTGTCTCACTCTGGATCAATGACTTCTTAGTGATGGCGTCAATTTTTATTTCAGTCGCCTTGATCCATTCTTTTCATATGTCGAATGAACTTTGTGAACTTGGAGATTTCCGAGCGAAGGATCGTAGGAAATCTGACGTCTGACAAGTTGCTCTGCTGTTAACGGATTTAGCGGGATCCGTACTTCAGGAAGCGCGCGAAGCGGAGAAGACCGCGGTACTCGGATGGGATAAGGCAGAGATGCCTCGATCTCCATGCCGCCTTTTTCGCCACGTACCACGCGCGCGACTATTGCGGGATTTGACAGGATCGCCCGGGCCTACCAGTCAGTCACTCGGAAGCGACTCCATATAAGGCTCCGGGCGGGGGTTTTTGAATAGTGCGCTCTCATTTTCCCCTCCCTCGTCTCCAGATTCATCTGCTGTACTCTCCACCTGCTCAGCGCTGCCGTTCCGTGCCTGCCTCACCGGCGACAATGGTGAAGGAGAAGACGGCGGCCTTGGAGCAGGCGAAGAAGGCGACGGCGAAGGCGAAGGGGAGAGCAACCAGTCGGGGCGGATCCTCGTCGCGGTCCAGCCTGCCGCAAGGTTGGATCCAGGGCGATTGGATCCGTTCGACCATCACTCAGAAGGACCTCGATGACCTGGCCAACGAAGGACTGATCCCCCACGAGTCAGCAAGGCTTCCGGGGTCGGAATGGCAGTCGCGGCCTCAGGAGAGTGTGTGCGTCTTCTTAGCTACCCATATTGACCGCGGATTTTCTCTGCCGCCAAATCTTTTCTTTTGGGGGTTTCTGAACTTCTTCGGGGCACAACTCCGTCAATTCACACCCAACTCCATTGCCTATCTCGCCGCTTTCGTGTCTTTGTGCGAAAACTTCTTGGGTTGTCGGCCGCACTGGGGCCTCTTCAAACACATATTCACTTGTCGCTCTCAGACGGTGAAAATGGCTAGTCCGAATGAAGAGAAAACCCAAGTAATCCAGATGTGCGGGGGTCTTGGGGTCCAGATGAGGAGTAAGAGTGCTTTTCCAGCCATGACCCTTCCCGAGTCAGTTAGAAGGTGGCAGTCGACCTGGTTCTACTACCAAGACCAGTCGACTGGACTCCCTCCCTTCTCCATGAGTCGAGTGAACAAGTCGTCCTCTCTGAAGGTGCTTATGAAGGAGAAGGCTCAGGTTAAAATGTTGATGGAGTGTGTAGTCCAGCTCATTCGCGATGGGGTCACTGGCATGGATCTTCTGGAGGTTTTCCTTCGACGGCGCATTCAGCCACTCCAATACTGAGGCCACCCGATGTGGTTGTACTCTGGTACCGAAGACACCACTCGGGTCCACCCAGAGGAGGTCGACGACGCCACACTGGAGAGGTGGATGACTGCCATCACAGGGAACAAAGATACCCCTCGTGGAGCTAGGAGGATCCCGCCACTCGACCAGTCTTATGAACCAGACAAGGTATGACCACTTATCTCTAACTGTAATCATGTTTCGTCCATTCTATTTTGCTGCAAACCAGTCAATTGACTTTTGTCTTGTTTTGTTGTCTTTCAGATCACTATTGAGTTGTATTCGATGCCCAACGAGGCGCAAGCACATACCGAGGAGGAGGAAGGAAGTGGAGGCGAAAGTCAGGAGGAGTGGGAATCGGATGGCGATGAGGGTGACGAAGATGCTGGCTCCGATGAGGAAGAGGAGGAGGAAGAGGAGGAGGAAGTCGCACCTCCTCGTTTTGAAAGACGATCCAAGCTTGTCCATGACCCTACAGTCGAGCGCGGCAAGGGGGTCGCGCCTGTTGCGCAGTCGACCAAGCATCCTCGGACGACCTCTCCGGCGCCGACTGAGAAAGCGCCGAAGCAATCTCGAGTGGCATCGTCAAAGCCGACTAAGGCCTTGTCGAAGATGAAGATGGTGATTCCCACTATTTTTGGGTAATGACGTAATTTGTGCTTTCTTGTTTCACATGGATTTATTCTTGGTCGATTCGTTAGCTGACCGACTGATTTCTGAAACTGCAGTGGTGCTACTTCTGAGACCTCGACCAGACCTGAAGATCAAGAAATGGAGGATGCTGTCACTTCCAACCCTGGTATGACCTTTGTAGTTTCGTTTTCAGTCGGTAGGATCTTCATTTTTAACTTTGAATCTTTTCTGCAGCTCCACCTAGTATCATCATTGATCTTCCTGACGATGATGACGAGGAACCACTGAGGCAGAGGAGGAATAGGAGGGCGTCTCCTGGCAAGACAGCTCAGGTCGTATCAGCACCTGAGACGTTGGTTGCGGAGGGGGACAACGTCACTCGGGCTATCGTATCCTTTGCGGTGCCGCTGACGAGTGCTCGCCCTTCGTCATCGAGTGCTGATCCGCCTTCACTTTTCTCCACCCACCACGTCCCAGAAGACCAAGCAAGCACTGCTAAAGAAGCCATACGCCAGGCGGGGGTCATGATGGAGAAAGTGAAGGCGATCCGAGACGCCAGTCAAGCACCTTACGACGCCAGTTCAGCCCTTCAGAGCAATGTTCAGGTTAGTCGATCACCGCCTGTTCTGTTAGGATATGATACCTGAAAACTTTCATTAAAATCTTAGTATCTGTCGTACACCCACTGGGTGTGTCGATTGAATATCTGGATTGGTGGGGGCACGCTGAGTGCACCCACTGGGTGTAGTCCCCAAGGCTATGGTGGGCTGCTGGCAGTCTACCATAGTCTTTATGTCTCGAACTTTTTCTCATTACTTTCTTTACTCAATCTGGTCGAATGGAATCATAGAACCGGTGGGGGCTCGCTGAGTGCACGCACTGTGTGTAGTCCCCGAGACCGTGGTCGACTGCTGGCAGTCGACTACGGTCTGAAGAACACCTCTCTTTTTTTTGAAACTATGGCTAACTGTTGGTGGTTAGCCATTCTGTCTTTTTTGTCGACTGATCGACTCTAGCTGATAGTACTAGTGGGGGCACGCTGAGTGCACCCACTAGGTGTAGTCCCCGAGACTACAATTGAATGTTTAGATTCGGTTATAGTCTTAGAAATACTACGATTTTTTTCTTAGTCACTCGGAAGTGACCTATCCTTGACGTCTGTCGATTGGTTCTTCGCAGAAATCTTGCGAGCTTCCAGCTCGTTATACTGAGTTGGAGAACAAGCATATCCAGCTCGAACTTGATTTGAAGCTTGTCCAGGAACTTCACGAAGGCGAAGGAGGAGGCAAAAGGTATGTTTGGTGAGAACCTTGACGACTGCCTTTGTTTCTTGTCCATTCCCGAGTCTGATCCTACTGTGATTTTGCAGATAAACTGAGGGATTCTCTGAAGAAGAAGGATCTTGACCTCGCTGAGGCGCAGAAAGTAGCTTCAGAGAAGACCAAGCTCGCAGAAGAAAAGCTGGCTTCAATCAGCAAGCTTGAAGAGGAGATTACCAATCTGAAAGCTGCTCTTGATGCGGCCAACGGAGGTCAGTCGACTGAAGAATGACAAGATTGCCTGGAGTGACAAGGCCAGCGAATTGGTGGGAATGAAGAATGATCTGGAGGCTTATCTGGAAGGACTCGCCAAAAAGCTATTCCTCATGCTTGAAGGTAATCCTTTGTATCCGACAGGCTTTTAATTATGGTCTTACCACCAAATTGCTTCCTTAACTTCGGGTTGTGTCTACAGAGTTCTGCCAGAACTTTGAGGAGGAGACTGGTCGACTGGAGACGAGCTTAGATCCTATCAACTCCCTTGTGAAGGATGAAGCCGCCATGAACATTCTCCGACTCGAGTCTCGTGTTGCTGCTGTGGTTGACTATCTTGCAAGACTGAAGGTTGCAACATAGCGCATCGACACGGCACTCTGGCCAGGAGAAACACTTCAGAATGACCTTGAGTCTCTGATGACTCGACTGAACGAAGTTCCAAGTGGACTGCAAGAATGGAAGAAGTCTTCTGCCAGGTGTGGTGCCGATGTTGCTCTGTCTCTGGTGCGTGTTCACTGCAAGGACGCGCGAGAGGACAAGCTCGCGGCTCTCAAGGTAGCCAATACCAAGAAGCACGACTTCTGATCCTTCGTGGAGACCTTCATCGCTGCTACCACTCGGATCGCAGATGGAATCGACCTGGACGAGTTTGTTGCGCCTTCCAGCCCTCCACAGGAGGGGTAAAAACCTTCTATGCTTGATGCCTTAAATTTGACGTTGAATATGTTTGCATCTGCCTCCGAACGAACATTGTCTTTCGGTCGGTCTATATGTTGGTGTTTGAGATGCTCTTTTGCAGGTAGCGATGAAGCACAGATTGCAATCGACTTGTACCTCGTCATACTTAGGCTGGCACTAGGCTGCAGCTAAGCCCCTGAGTGGGAGGTCTGCTCTACACTCGGTAGGATTTTCAAAAACTTAGGCGAGCACTGGGCTGCAGCTAAGCCCCCGAGTGGGAGGTCTTCTCTCCACTCGGTAGGATTTTCAAAAATTTGGCGAGCGCTGGGCTGCAGCTAAGCCTCCGCGTGGGAGGTCTGCTCTCCACTCGGTAGGATTTTCAGAAACTTAGGCGAGCACTGGGCTGCAGCTAAGCCCCCGAGTGGGAGGTCTGCTCTCCATTCGGGAGGATTTTCAAAAACTTAGGCGAGCACTGGGCTACAGCTAAGCCCCCGAGTGGGAGGTCTACTCTCCACTCGGTAGGATTTTCAAAAACATAGGCGAGCACTAGGTTGCAGCTAAGCCCCCCAGTGGGAGGTCTGCTCTCCACTCGGTAGGATTTTTGTGGCATACCTCTGAAGGAGAAGGTAACAGTCAACCTGCACCTCGTCCTCCTTGTGGGTCGCACGTTGTATTTGTGGCGTAGCTCGGAAGGAGAAGGTAGCAGTCGACCTGCGCCTCATCCTCCTTGCAGAGCGCACATTGTATTTGTGGCGTAGATCGGAAGGAGAGGGTAGCAGTCGACCTGTGCCTCGTCCTCCGTACGAAGCGCACATTGTATTTGTACTTAGGCGAGCGCTATGCTGCAGCTAAGCCCCCGAGTGGGAGGCTGGCTCACCACTCGGCAGGATTTTGTTTAAACTTAGGCGAGTACTTGGACTGCATCTAAGCCCCCGAGTGGGAGGCTGGCTCACCACTCGGCAGGATTTTGTTTAAACTTAGGCGAGTACTTGGACTGCAGCTAAGCCCCCGAGCGGGAGGCTGGCTCACCACTCGGTAGGATTTTGTTAAACTTAGGCGAAACGGATTCACAGCTAAGCCCCTGAGTGGGAGGCTGGCTCACCACTTGGCAAGGATATTTTTTTACAAACTTAGGCGAAACGGATTCGTAGCTAAGCCACCCACAGGGGGACCTTTATGTGAACAAAAGTAACAACAACCACTGGGAAAATTATAACACTGTTGTCTTTGAAAAAATGAACTACAGAAGTACTTTTATTACATCTCATCCGAGTGCATACTTAAGTATAAAAGGGGCGGAGCAGCTCCGCGTTCCAAGGTCGGGGCTCGTCAATCTGGTGCTGGACATTGTAAAGGCGGTATGCTCCATTGTGGACAACCTTGGTGACGATGAAGGGACCTTCCCAAGTAGGAGCAAGCTTGTGTGGCTTCTGCTGATCCACTCGGAGAACCAAATCTCCTTCTTGGAAGGCTCGACTCTTCACGTTTTTGGCATGGAAGCGACGCAAGTCCTGCTGATAAATGGTCGATCAGATCAAGGCCATCTCTCTTTCTTCTTCTAGAAGGTCGACTGCATCCTACCGGGCTTGCTCTGCTTCAGCTTCAGTGTAGAGTTCAACTCGAGGCGCGTTGTGAAGCAGGTCACTCGGCAAGACTGATTCAGCTCCGTAGACCAAGAAGAACGGAGTTCTCCCAGTCGACCGGTTAGGTGCGGTCCTTAATCGCCAAAGTACTGACGGAAGTTCGTCGACCCATGCACCAGCTGCGTGCTTGAGATCACGCATCAATCGGGGTTTCAACCCTTTGAGAATTAAGACATTTGCTCGTTCTGCCTGTCCATTCGAATGAGGGTTAGCGACGGAAGCATAGTCTACTCGCGTGCCCTGGGATGTGCAGAAGGCTCTGAATTCCTCGGAATCGAAGTTTGACCCATTGTCAGTGATGATGCTGTGTGGAACTCCGTATCTGAATATCAACTCCCTGATGAAGCTGACAGCAGTGCCGGCATCAAGATTCTTGATGGGTTTTGCCTCAATCCACTTGGTGAACTTGTCGACTGCTACCAGCACATGGGTGAAGCCGCTTCTGCCTGTTCTCAGTGGTCCAACCATGTCCAATCCCCATACAGCGAAAGGCCAGACGAGTGGAATGGTCTTCAAGGTTGAGGCGGGCTTGTGTGACATATTGGAGTAAAATTGACATCCTGCACACTTGTCGACTATCTCCTTTGCCATTTCATTCGCTCTTGGCCAGTAAAATCCCTCTCGGTATGCTTTAGCCACAATGGTCCGAGAGGACGCTTGATGGCCATAGGTCCCTGAGTGGATATCGTCAAAGATTATCCGACCTTCTTCTAGCGTTATACACTTCTGACCAACTCCAATCGCACTTTCTCTGTACAACTGTGCCTTTATCACGGTAAAGGCCTTAGATCGGCGGACGATCTGCCGAGCCTCTTCTTTATCCTCTGGGAGCTCTTTCCTTAAGATATACGTGATGTATGGCACTGTCCAATTGGGAGTGATCACCAACGCTTCCATGATCAGGTCGACCACTGCTGGAACTTCAACTTCAGTCGGATCAGTGACACTTTTAGGCTGCGGAGCTTTTCAGTAAAAGGATCTTCTTGAACTGATGGAGTATGGATATGCTCCAAGAACACATCACTGGGAATGGCTTCTCTCTTGGAACCTATCTTCACCAAATTATCAGCCGCTTGATTCTTTAGTCGGGGTATATGATGGAGCTCTAACCCTTTAAATTTCTTTTCAAGCTTTCTCACTACACTGCAGTATCTAGTCATGGCTGGGCTTCTAACGTCCCACTCCTTCATCACCTGATTGACCACCAAATCTGAGTCGCCATAAACCATAAGGCGACGGACGCCGAGTGAAATGGCCATGCGCAACCCATACAAAAGTGCTTCGTATTCTGCCTCATTGTTGGAGGAATCAAAGTGGATCTGGAGCACATATCTGAGTTTATCTCCTCGGGGGGAAACCAATACTACCCCAGCACCGGAACCATTTAACATCTTAGAACCATCAAAGAACATGGTCCAGTGCTCCGAGTGAACTTGAGTCGGCTACTGTTGTTCAATCCACTCGGCAAGGAAATCTGCTACTGCTTGGGACTTAATGGATTTCTTTGCCTCAAACTTGATATCAAGGGAAAGGAGTTCAATTGCCCATTTCGCCACTCGACCGGTTGCATCTCTGTTGTGCAGAATCTATGATAGCGGGGCATCGCTGACGACTGTAGTGGAATGATCAGAGAAATAATGAGCAACCTTCTTCGCGGTCATGTAGATCCCATACACGAGTTTCTGAAAATGAGGGTATCTTTGCTTCGATGGGGTCAACACTTTGGAAAGATAATATACTGGGCGCTGAACTTTGAAGGCTTTCCCTTCTTCTTCCCGCTCGACCGTAAGTACTGTACTGATGACTTGTCTTGTGGCTGCAACGTAAAGCAACAGAGGCTCTTTGCTGATTGGAGCAGCAAGCACCGGCTGGGTGGAGAGCAGAGCTTTTAGCTCGGCAAACGCTGCATCAGCTTCTGGAGTCCACTCGAACTTGTCTGACTTCTTCATCAATCGGTAAAGAGGCAGTGCCTTTTCACCGAGGCGGGAGATGAATCGACTTAACGTGGCCAAGCATCCAGTAAGCTTCTGGACATCGTGCACACGCACAGGGCATTTCATTCGGAGTATAGTGCCAACTTTTTCTGGGTTGGCGTCGATTCCTCATTCGGAAACGAGAAAACCGAGTAACTTTCCGCCAGGAACTCCGAATGTGCACTTTGATGAATTGAGCTTGATATCATACCTCCTGAGATTGGCAAATGTTTCGGCGAGGTCAGTGAACAGGTCGGAACCCTTCCGTGATTTGACCACAATATCATCCATGTACACTTCCATGTTCCGACTGATTTGAGTGAGTAAACACTTCTGAATCATCCTCATGAACGTGGCTCCGGAATTCTTGAGGCCGAATGGCATGGTGACATAGCAGAAGCACCTGAATGGAGTGATGAAAGCTGTTTTGATCTCATCGGGTCCATATAGACAGATCTGATGGTACCCGGAATAGGCATCTAAGAAAGACAATCTCTCACATCCCGCAGTCGAGTCGACAATTTGGTCGATGCGAGGGAGAGGAAAATGATCTTTCTGGCCGGCCCGATTGATATGTTTGAAATCAATGCACATGCGAAGTGACTTGTCCTTCTTGGGGACCATGACAACATTGGTGAGCCACTCGGAGTGGTAAATCTCTCGGATAAACTCTGCTGCCAGGAGCCGAGCCACCTCCTCACCAATGGCCTTTCTCTTCTGGATGACGGACCGCCGAAGATGTTCTTTGACAGGTTTTGCTTTTGGGTCGACTCGTAAACGATGCTCAGCCAGCCCCCTGGGAACACCCGGCATGTCGGCAGGCTTCCATGCGAAGATTTCCCAGTTCTCACAGAGGAACTGGATGAGCGCTTCTTCCTATTTAGAGTCGAGTGTTGTGGAAATATGAGTCGGAACAGCACTGGGGTTGGTCGGGTGAATGTGAACGGGTTTCGTCTCACCAAACGACTGGAACACCGACTCTGTGGCGGGCTTCTTGGCCCGCAATAAATCACTCGGATCTGCATTTTTCTGATACTCTTGCAGCTCCACCACTGTTATCTGAGCATCGACAATCTTTGAGCCCTTCTGAAAGCACTCTTCTGCCTTTTTCCGATTGCCAGTGATGGTGATCACACTCTTGGGACCAGCATCTTCAATTTGAGGTATATGTAACATGGTCGAGCCATGAACCGTGCATAAGCTGGCCTGCCCAAAATAGCATGATAAGCACTCTGGAAATCGACGACTTCAAATGTTAGCTTTTCTTTGCGGAAATGCTTCGAATCGCCGAAAACCACATCTAGGGCTATTTGGCCGAGTGACTCAGCCTTCTTTCCAGGAATGACTCCATGGAAACTCATGTTGCTGGAACTGAGTCTGGACATTGGAATGCCCATTCCCTTTTCAGCGTCTCCGCATACAATATATTCACTCCACTGCCACCATCCATCAGAACCTTCCTCAGTCGAGTGCCTTCGACGACTAGATCGACCACCAAAGCTTGCCTCCCAAGGGTGGCTATGTGTGTCGGATGATCAAACCGGTCGAATGTAATGGTGGTTTGAGACCATTTCAGATAGCTGGGTGTCGCCGGAGCAACCATATTCACCTCATGTTTGATAACTTTCAATCGACTTTTGCTCTCCACATCAGCAAAAATCATCAGGGTGGAATTGACATGGGGGTATCCTTCATCACTGGCCTCTTTGTCCTCAGCCTTGTCCAACTCCTTTTCCTTATCCTTGGGTTGTTTCCCTTGAAATTGCTGGATTAAGAGCCGGCACTGGCGAGTGGTATGTTTCGGGTAAATGAAGTTACCCTCTTCGGCTTTCTTCGTGTGGATGTGGCATGGAAAATCCATCACGTCGTTTCCTTCCTTGTCCTTCACCTTCTTGGGGTTCCAGGATCCTTTGGGCTTCCCTTTAAACTTGCCCCGAGTCACGGCCAAGGCTTCTCCAGGAGCACCTGGCTCGGCTTTCCGTTTCTACTTCCGACTGGAGTTTCCTTTTTCCGACTGGCTCGGCTTGTACTTGCCACTCCGGAGTCGATCCTCTTCGTCACCATTGGCGTATTTGGTGGCAATCTCCATCATTCGACTCAGGTTCATGTCTATGGTCCGACCAAACTTCAAACTTAACTCTCTGTTCTTTACTCCTTCCTTGAAGGCACAGACTGCTTGATGATCAGATACATTCTCCACCGTATGATGCAATGTGATCCACCTCTGGATGTAATCTCTCAGGGTCTCATTCGACTTTTGCACGCGGACCTACAGCTCTGTCAGTCCTGCTGGTCGCTTGCAAGTTCCTTCAAATGTCCTGACGAACATTCGGGCAAGATCTTCCCAAGTGTAAGTGCTGCTAGGAGCCAACTGATTCAACCAGGATCTGGCTGAGCCCTCCAACATAAGTGGTAGGTGTTTCATAGCCACCTCATCATTGCCACCGCCAATCTGAATAGCCACTCGGTAGTCCTCAAGCCAAGTATCGGGGTTGGACTCACCAGTGAACTTACTCACCCCAGTCGCCAACCTGAAGTTGGGAGGGATCACCGCGGCTCTGATGGCTCTGCTAAAACACTGGTCCTGAAACATAAACTCGGCTGCTGGTGGGCATATCTCTATCATGGCCTTCTCGGTGAGCTCTGTTCCGGTCGCCAAACCTTGCATGATAATGGATCTCGCGTCAAAGCCTGGTTCCTTGGGGTCGACCGGAGCTCTTCGCCCAACACTGTGTTGGCGTCTGTCATCTTGCTGCCGAGGGGCGTAAGACCCACCCCTTGGGGGAGGAGTGGGCACTCGACGCCGATCATCGCGATCGAATCGGTCATCATACTGATCAGGTCGACCCCACGTCCCTCACGCCGCGGAGGCGATCTTGGGCTATGGGTCGACTGGACTGTATTCGTAGCGACGAATCGACTGTGAATCCTATTGCGTGACTGTGATACAGCTGAATTCTGATCTCCTGCTGCCCGAGCAAATCTCTGATCTGCATCAAGCCTCTGCCAGCCTCTGACTGAGAGGGTTGAATCGACTCCGCCATACGGGTTGCAGCTGCTAGATTCTGAATTGGGGTTCGATATACCTGAGTCGGCGGCGGAAAGAGTTGACGTCGACTGGAGTCTGGTACTTGTTGCTGCGCGCGCTCGTCGAGTGCTCGTTGGAGGTTCTCCAGTCGAGAGCGCTCAGCCAAGTTGGCCAAATGCGCATCCTCCAAGGCACGAGCCTCGGGGGTTTCTCCTACGATGGGAGTATGCAGAGCATCCATATTCCAGCGGCGAAGATCTTCCCTTTGCAGAGAAGTGAGTGGCTCTGGTTGATACTCCTCGTGGACCTGAGAGGGGTCGCCTCCGCCATCCGCTCCATCGGTGTGAGGGAAGCCGGGAGGACTACGAGGCCCATTGACCATCAGGACCTCCGCTGCTGGATCACTGCTGTCGCACTCGGATGCAGTCTCTACGGAGCCAGTCAAAAGATCGAATAGGCTGTAGAGAGATTCGTCGGGCTCGATCGCCGCGACTTGGGTGGTGGCCGATTGGTGAGCCACTGCTTGTCTCACCCACCGCTGAAGCCTTGACCGACCAGAGCACTTGCGCTGGCAGGAGACAGGGAGAGAGGACAACACAGGAGTCGACCGATACGGAGCCGACGGTTGCTGCAGTAGGACGCCGCGGACACATGCGCGAAAGTGTGCCACCCCGCGGACGGGAAGCGTGTCGATGTCGAGTGGGGCCTCCTGGAGCCAAGCGTAGTCGTCGGTGATGAACGTGAGCGCGCCGAGACAGATCTCGCAGACCTCGACCAGAACTCCACCAGAAACCATGATGAAGGCGATCGGAACAATTGCAACTTCTCCAATAAGTCGCTAAGACACCTGCCCCATGGTGGGCGCCAACTGTCGTGGTACTAAGACTGACAGTAGAATAGGGGGTAGGTATGGAGAGGCAATATCCTAGCTATGGAGTAGTTGTATACGCAAGGGATTTACGAGTTCAGGCCCTTCTCGGAGGAAGTAACATCCCTACGTCTCGGAGCCTGGAGGCGGTCAACTGGATTATATGCGTATGAGTTACAGGGGTGCGAACCCTTCTGCCAGTGGAGGGGGTGGCTTATATAGAGTCTGCCAGGACCCCAGCCAGCCCACGTAGCGGAGGGTTTAAAGTACATTAAAGCCTGGCGTTACTGGTAACGCCTTACATAAAGTGTCATCATGACCATTAAGACTACTTAATTACAGACCGTTTGGATACAGAGTGGCTCTTGAACTCCTGGTGGTCGAGTGAGTCTTCATGGTCGAGTGTCTTCGAGTCCGTCGAGTGGAATCCTTCCAGGTCGACTGGAAGGGAGTTTCTTCTAAAGATGTCCTTGGGGAGGGTACCTTGGACAAGTCCATGACCCTACCCTAGGTACATGACTTCATCACCCCCAGCCGCGATTTTACCGGCCTGTTGAAGCTCCTCCCGCACACCCCTGACCTCGGTCTGCATCTCCTCGGTGGCATTTAGTGCCTTGTTCAGGTCGGCCGAACTAGCCTTATTCTCCTTTTCAAGGAGTTCATACCGGTCAGCAACATTTTTTAACTGCACAGCCATTTCGGCTATCTTTTCCTCGCTTCGGTGATGAGCAGCCTGTTTGGCTCTCAATTCTTCGGCTGCCTTTAGGGAAGCCGCATTGCTAACCTGAGTTTGTTCCTTGGCCTTGGCAAGTTCCGCCCTCAGGGCTTCCATGACAGCAACACCATCTGCAGTCCAAGCATATTGCATTAATATTATGCCCCTCTCATATTTTCCTATAAGACATAATAAGGAAAGCAGAGCACATACCTTGTGACTCGTTCAGCCGCTCGTTTACCAGCGTGATATCGGCATCAATAGATCCGATCTGCCTCCTCATCTCGGCAACTTCAACGGACTGGTCGGCTGCCGGACCCTTAGATACCTGCGCATATGTACAGCACAATTATTACTATATGATCCCCCGTTTGCCGCCTAGGGCGGGCAACCAGAGTCTCAGGGGCTACTATCCATATGGAGCACACCTAGCGCGTGCCTCACAGCCAAAAAATAGTGTATTTTTCACTACATACCTCAAAGCCTCTGAGCAGGCTCATAAATGCTTCATTCAAACCGCTTGTGGCGGATGAAATCTTCTTGAGCACCGTGCTCATTAATGAACGGTGCTCCTCCGACAGTGCAGCTCGCTCCAGAAGGCCTGTCAGTATGTCCAGCTGGACATCGAATTGTGCCGAACCCTTCTCATCGCCCCCCGTGGGAGCCAAACGCTCCGGGCTCAGGGCGGCTGACGTATTAGCTTCCGGCTTCAGTAGATCCGGACTCCTCCGTGACGACACCTCGGTGTCGCCCGCCTCATGAGGCGGAGAGGTGGGTGGGGCTCGCTCTCCATCATCTCCGGAGGAAGATCCCCCGAAGACGACCTCTGTTTAGAAGAGCTGCTAGCCGGACTGCAAAAGACAAATCCTGGTTATTAATCTCGGAGAAACGCAGTACCTTCGAATTAAAGATTAACTCACAGCTTGGTTGAGGGCTGGCCCGTTGGCGGGCATGACGTGGTGAGGACGCCTGTCGGGGCAGAGCCCCCCAGCGACACTTTCTTCCCCGGTTTGGGCATCTCCGTCTCCAAGTCTTCGGAGGCGGCTGAGAGAGTCCTGGACTAGGGGGTGTCCGGATAGACGGACTATCATCCTCGGCCGGACTCCAAGACTATGAAGATACAAGATTGAAGACTTCGTCCCGTGTCCGGATGGGACTTTCCTTGGCGTGGAAGGCAAGCTTGGCAATACGGATATGTAGATCTCCTACCATTGTAACCGACTCTGTGTAACCCTAGCCCTCTCCGGTGTCTATATAAACCGGAGGGTTTTAGTCCGTAGGACGAACAACCATTACAACAATCATACCATAGGCTAGCTTCTAGGGTCTAGCCTCCTTGATCTCGTGGTAGATCTACTCTTGTACTACCCATATCATCAATATTAATCAAGCAGGAGAAGGGTTTTACCTCCATCGAGAGGGCCCGAACCTGGGTAAAAACATCGTGTCCCTTGTCTCCTGTTACCATCCGCCTAGACGCACAGTTCGGGACCCCCTACCCGAAATCCGCCGGTTTTGACACCGACATTGGTGCTTTCATTGAGAGTTCCTCTATGTCATCACTGATAGGCTTGATGGCTCCTTCGATCATCAACAACGAAGGAGTCCAGGGTGAGACTTTTCTCCCCGGATAGATCTTCGTATTCGGTAGCTTTGCACTGCGGGCCAATTTGCTTGGCCATCTGGAGCAGATCGAAAGCTACGCCCCTGGCCGTCAGGTCAGATTTGGAAGTCTAAACTTCATGGCTGACATCCACGAAGACTTGATCTTCGATGGATTCGAGCCACAGCCGAGAGCGCTGCACTGTCTCGATGGACATGATTTAGCTCTGCTGCCGGACAGTGCCCTGGAGGATGCACATGAGTCCGCTCCGACCCTTAGTTCGGAGCCGACCGCGCAGATCGAGGACGGGTGGCTAGACACCGCCTCGGCGGCTGCAACCTCTACGGCGATGGAGCCAAATACTGACCTTGTCCTTTGTAAAGCTCGTGACTCCGAGGTGCCGGACTCCTCGCCGGACTCCGAACCTCCTGCGCCCCTACCAATCGAATCAAATTGGGCGCCGATCATGGAGTTCACCGCCGCGGACATCTTTCAGCACTCACCCTTTGGCGACGTCCTGAATTCGCTAAAGTATCTCTCGTTATCAGGAGAGCCCTGGCCGGACTACAGTTAGGACGGTTGGGATGCGGACAATGAAGAAATTCAAAGCCCACCCACCACCCACTTTGTAGACACTGTCGATGATCTAACCGACATGCTAGATTACGACTCCGAAGACATTGACGGTATGGACGACGATGCCGGAGATGACCAAGAACCAGCGCCTACGGGGCACTGGAAGACCACCTCGTCATACGACATATACATGGTGGACATCCCAAAGGATGTGAATGGCGAGGATGCAGCGGAGGAAGATTCCTCGAAGAAACAACCCAAGCGCCGGCATCAGCGGCGTCGCTCTAAATCCCGCGACAGCAAGAATGGAGATTTCGGCACCGGAGATAATAACACCCCAGAGAGTGCCGAAGACAACCCCCTCCAGCAAGATTCAGCACAGGAGGACGGAGAAACCAGCCCTCACGAGAGAGCGGCAGACGAAGAGGTAGAGGATGACAATTACATGCCTCCCTCTGTAGGCGAGGCAAGCCTCAACGACGACGAATTCGTCGTGCCCGAGGATCCCGTCGAACAAGAGCGTTTTAAACGCAGGCTAATGGCCACGGCGAACAGCCTAAAGAAAAAGCAGCAACAGCTTTGAGCTGATCAAGACCTGCTAGCCGACAGATGGACCGAAGTCCTTGCGGCCGAAGAGCATGAACTCGAACGCACCTCCAAAAGCTACCCAAAACGCAAGTTGCTCCCCCAATTAGAGGAGGAGGCATATAAACCTTCATCACCAGCGCACAATACGGCAGACCGACCACCTTGTGGCCGCGACAGAGAGGCCTCTAGACCCTCCGCCAGAACCGTACCCCGACACCGCTCGAAAAGCACGAAGCCACGGGGGAATGCGCCGGACTTGCGAGACATATTGGAGGACAAGGCAAGACAATCAAGATCGATCTACGGATCACGTGGGCGCCCCACGATGCGCGACGACTACCGTCGCGCCGGATACAGCAACTCCGGCCGGGCCGAACACAGTAGACAAAACTCGCTCGAGCTACGTCGTGATATTGCCCAATATAGAGGTGCCGCACACCCACTATTCTTCACAGATGAAGTAATGGATCATCAATTCCCTGAAGGGTTTAAACCCGTGAACATTGAATCCTACAATGGCACAACAGACCCCGCGGTTTGGATCGAAGACTATCTCCTTCATATCCACATGGCCTGCAGTGACGATCTTCACGCCATCAAATATCTCCCACTCAAGCTTAAAGGACTAGCTCGGCATTGGCTTAACAGCTTGCCAGCAGAGTCAGTTGGGTGTTGGGAGGACATGGAAGCCGCATTCCTTGACAACTTCCAGGGCACATATGTGCGACCACCAGACGCCGATGACCTAAGCCACATAATTCAGCAGCCAGACGAATCGGCCAGGCAGTTCTGGACACGGTTCTTAACAAAGAAAAATCAAATCGTCGACTGTCCGGATGCGGAGGCCCTTGCAGCCTTCAAACATAACATCCGTGACGAGTGGCTGGCCTGGCACCTAGGACAGGAAAAGCCGAAATCCATGGCAGCCCTCACATCACTCATGACCCGCTTCTGCGCGGGAGAGGACAGCTGGCTAGCCCGCAGTAATAACCTCAGCAAAAATTCTGGCAGTCCGGATAACAAGGACCGCAATGGCAGGTCACGTCGCAACAAAAACAAACGCCGGGTTAACGGCGATAACACTGAGGATACGGTAGTTAACGCTGGATTCAGAGGCTCCAAACCCGGTCAGCAAAAAAAGGCATTCAAAAGAACTACTCCGGGTCCGTCCAATTTGGACCGAATACTCGACCACTCATGCCAGATACACGGCACCCCCGAAAAGCCAGCCAATCACACCAACAGGGATTGTTGGGTATTCAAGCAGGCAGGCAAGTTAATCGCCGAAAACAATGACAAGGGGCTGCATAGCGACGATGAGGAAGAGACCCGGCCGCCGAACAATAGAGGACACAAGGGTTTCCCCCCACAAGTGCGGACGGTAAACATGATATACGCAACCCACATACCCAAGAGGGAGCGGAAGCGTGCACTTAGGGACGTATATGCGATGGAGCCAGTCACCCCGAAGTTCAATCCATGGTCCTCCTGCCCGATCACTTTTGATCGAAGGGACCACCCCACCAGTATCCGCCATGGCGGATTCGCCGCATTGGTTTTAGACCCAATCGTCGATGAATTTCACCTCACCAGAGTCCTGATGGACGGCGGCAGCAGCCTGAAAATGCTGTATCAGGATAGAGTGTGCAAAATGGGCATAGACCCCTCAAGGATTAAACCTACAAAGACGAACTTCAAAGGTGTCATACCAGGTGTAGAGGCCAATTGTACAGGCTCGGTCACACTGGAAGTGGTCTTCGGATCCCCGGATAACTTCCGAAGCGAGGAGTTAATCTTCGACATAGTCCCGTTCCGAAGCGGCTATCACGCTCTGCTCGAACGGACCGCGTTTGCAATGTTCAACGCGGTGCCGCATTACGCATACCTCAAGCTCAAGATGCCAGGCCCTCGTGGAGTCATCACGATCAACGGAAACACTGAACGCTCCCTCCGAACGGAGGAACACACAGCGGCTCTCACGGCAGAAGTACAGAGCAGCCTCTTAAGGCAATTTTCGAGTCCGGCCGTTAAGCGACCGGACACGGCCAAACATGCCCGGAGTAACTTACAACAAGACCACCTGGCACGTTACGAGCACGCGTAGCAATGCGGCCCCAACCCCAGCCCTTGCATAATTGCAAGACTAGTCCTTCGCGTACATCATTACGCTCTGGAGATACCATGGGCATAGGGGGAGGGGCACGACCACGACAGGCCCAGAGTGCGGCTCAACCACACCAGGGGCTCCCAAGTGTGTCGCTCTTTTTCTTTTTTCTTTTTTCTTACCCATAGGACTCCGTTCACCAGAGGCCCTGTCCGGCAGTAGACCTGTCAAACTCACGATGCAACAGCCAGGGAAGGAGAAAGGCTACGACGAACACTCAGGTGGTCTCCATTACGAGCATTAAATCTGTTTAATACACCATTCCGCAGCCTACCCCCGGCGGGGACATGTTTAATAGTCCAAATCCCTTGCTTACCGCACTGTTTGTATCATTCTGCATTCATGGCAGTACTTCTAGAATAAACAATGCATCGCTTTTTGCTTATAATTGCATTTCTTTCTTATATATGTTTGTTTATGACATGTTGCATCCGTACACTTTGGTACGGCCGAATACACCAGGGGCTTAAGTTCCCCGCATTATGGTGTGATAAGTCCGAACACTTTCACAAGTGCGACACCCCGAACTTATAGCATTATATGCATCGGCTCCGAATCATGTCTTGGTCAATAGTTGGGTTTGCCCGGCTCCCATGTTTTGGTACCTTACGTTCCGTTTTATCGGCTAAGGTAGCACTGGGAGAACCACTGCGATTGCCCCCCGGTTGAGCTGGGCGAGTGCCTCAGTGGAGAATGCTAAAACTGACCGTCATGATAAGGCGAGAGATGGTCGCTGTTCGAGAGGTCTTTTCGAGTCCCTAAAGACTTATGCCGCTTAGAGCAAGGAACCGGCTTTGTTCAGCCCAGGCGTGGATAGCCCCCAACTCGGTCTTCCGAACACTAGGGGCTTCGCCGAAATTTAAAATTATAGAATTCTATGGCTAAGTGAGAGTGTTCAAGCATTATAAGTCCGGTTGCCTCGTTCGTTGTGTTGAGCGCCTCCCTAGATGGACCCAACAATGGGAACAAGAGCGCTCAAGTTTATCCCGAACACCCCAGCACTCGTGGCATGAGGGCTGAAGCCCACGACTTGCCATCTCTCAGATT
Source organism: Triticum timopheevii (assembly GCA_963921465.1). Taxonomy (NCBI): domain Eukaryota; kingdom Viridiplantae; phylum Streptophyta; class Magnoliopsida; order Poales; family Poaceae; genus Triticum; species Triticum timopheevii. Next base: position 12,349,027 of record OY997264.1, on the reverse strand, counting down.
TGATAAACGGCCGCACAGAAGGTAATATTTTAAATTAATAAGCATTGCATAGCGCATATGAACATAGTTTTCAGCGCACAGGATAACATAATGCGATTCTACTCAAACATTACATCTTTGGAGCACTCATCCGCAATCATGCGGGCACCCTTCAGGACACTCTTATAATACATTTTGGGCGTGCGATACTCCTTGCCCGCCGGCGGCGCGTCCGTCAGAAGTTTCTCAGCGTCCATCCTGCCCCAGTGCACTTTAACACGGGGAAGGGCCCGACGGGCACCTTCAATGCAGGCGGAGTGCTTGACGACCTCCACCCAGGGACACGCATCCACCAGCCGCCGCACCAGTCCAAAGTAGCTCCCAGGCATGGCCTCCTTGGGCCACAGCCGAACTATGAGGCCCTTCATGGCATGTTCGGCTACCTTGTGGAGCTCGACCAACTGCTTCAGCTGGTCGCTAAGGGGCACCGGATGTCCAGCCTCAGCATACTGAGACCAGAAGACCTTCTCTGTCGAGCTCCCCTCCTCGGCCCGGTAGAAAGCGGCAGCATTGGACACGCTGCGGGGCAGATCCGCAAACGCTCCTGGAGAGCTCTGAATTCGGGTAAGTAACAGGTAATTCACATTCACATGCTTGCTTTGCATGAAAAATGCCTTACCCGCCGCTATTTTCTTCACCGCCTTGATTTCCTGGAGGGCCTTGTGGGCTTCGGCCTTAGCGGCTTTGGCACTCTCAAGAGCCGATGCAAGCTCGGACTCTCGAGTCTCCGAGTCGCGCTCCAAACTCTCATGCTTTTCCATGAGAGCCTGGAGCTTTTGCTGCACATCCGCCACCCGCGCCTCCTGCTTCTCTCGCTCGGCTTGTTCCGCGGCCGCATTGCGTTCAGCCACAGACACGGCCTCCTTCAGGGTCGCCACCTCGTTCGTGGCCCCTGGAGTACCCACGTTATCCTTGTTATTTCTTTTGCAACCAAAATCCTTTTCTGTAAGGTACAAATTTAATACGGTGTTACTCACCTTCCTTGTCCTCGAGTTGCTTCTTGGCATGGCCGAGCTCACTCTCGGACCGCTCGAGGTTCTGCTTCAAAGCATCGACCTCCGCAGCCAGTGCGGCAGAGGTCAGCAGCGCAGCCTGCAATCCCATATTGACATATTTTTTAGACCTCCTGCGTATATCTTTTTAGATCCTCCGTCCGGCTTTTCTTTCCGAACACTGAACCGAGCATCAGGGGCTACTGTCTATGTGGTATTATATTACATATTTTAAATTTCTTACCTCAAAGCCTGTTAGAAGGCTGCTGCAGGCTTCGGTCAGCCCACTCTTATTGAGCTGAACCTTCTGAATCACAGCACTCATGATAGTGCGGTGTTCTTCCTCGATGGAAGCACCGTTGAGAGACTCCAACAAATTATCCGGCACCTCTGGTTGGACGGAGGCCGCCAGTGTCACAGTCTTGCCCTTCTTACAAAGGGGCTGCCTGCCGGACTCCAGAACCACTTCACGTTCCGGTGCGGAGTCCGGTGCGAAGTCCGGGAGGTTGCCCTGTGGCACCTCCGGAGCCTCCCCCTCCTGGCGGGTCCCCTCCTGGGATCCCACCTCAGCGTCATCATCGTCACGAGGGGTGGAGGCGGTCGGAAGGGAATCCATATCCGACGTAGCCAAGGACACGCTCGATGAAGCGGGAAGATTGTCCTTGGCCGGAATACAGGTTGTATGTGGCATTAGAAGGACACCATGTGGCAAAAAGAGAAATTATAAATCATCCAGGAATTCGGGCACTTACGATCTTGCCAGGGGCTTGGCCCTTGAGGGCCACTCCTTGTCGTCGTCGTCGGTGTTGGCAGAGCAGTCCGAAGGAAGGGTCCGTCCTTTCTTGGACCCTTCGGCCGCCCTCGTTGGGGAGGCCTTCCTCTTCTTCTCTCCCCCCTCTTGGGGAGAGGTCTCTTTCTCCTCCTCATCTTCAGGGGAGGAGTCCGCCTCGGAGTCATCGGACGATGACTCCGATACCACAAGGCGTCGGGAACTCCTTCGGGTCCCCGTGGCCTTCTTCTTGGCCTTCTTCTCCGGCACCACGTAAAGTGCCTGGACCAGCAGCCCCGTCAAACGGGTGTCCGCTGGGTCTTCTGGAAGGGGAGCCGGACAGTTAACCTGTCCGGACGTCTTCTGCCAGTCCTGTTAAAGGCATTGGGAGTTTAGATCCCACATAGAGTCAAACTATGAAAGAAATGAGTGTCCCATAACGGATAACATAGCTTAACCCGCCAGCCGGGCGCTGCATGCTGAATCTGCGATCTTCAGTTGCGGATGCGGGGGCTTCTCCGCCCTTAAACAGCACCCTCCAGGTAGATTTGTATGTCGTGTCGAAGAGCCCGCTCAAGGTCCGGTGCTGTGCCGGATCAAACTCCCACTAATTGAAGGCCCGTTGCTGGCAGGGGAGAATCCGGCGGACGAGCATGACCTGGATCACGTTGACAAGCTTAAGCTTCTTGTTCACCAGGGTCTGGAGACAGGACTGGAGTCTGGTCAGCTCCTCCGAACTACCCCATAGCAAGCCCTTCTCTTTCCAGGAGGTGAGCTGCATGGGGGTACCAGATCTGAACTCGGGGGCCGCTGCCCACTTAGGGTCACGCGGCTCGGTGATGTAGAACCACCCCGATTGCCACCCTTTGATGGATTCCACAAAGGCACCCTCAAGCCAAGTGATGTTGGGCATTTTTCCCACCATGGCGCCTCCGCACTCCGCTTGGACGCCCTTCACCACCTTCAGCTTGACATTGAAGGTCTTTAGCCAGAAGCCGAAGTGGGGATGGATGCAGAGGAAGGCCTCGCACACGATGATAAACGCCGAGATGTTGAGGATGAAGTTTGGCGCCAGATCGTGGAAGTCCAGGACGTAGTAGTACATGAGCCCCCGGACGAAGGGCTGAAGTGGGAAGCCCAGTCCGCGGAGGAAGTGGGGAAGAAATACGACCCTCTCATGGGGCCTGGGGGTGGGCATGAGCTGCCCCTCGTCGGGCAGCCGGTGCGCGATGTCGCCGGACAGGTATCCGGCGCCGCGCAGCTTCTCGATGTGCCCCTCCGTAACGGAGGAGGCCATCCACTTGCCTCCCGCTCCAGACATGGCTGGAGAAGGTTGAGGCGAGATGTGAGGACTTGGGCGCTGGAGCTCGAGTGCACGAAGATGGATAAGCAAAGGAGGAAGAAGGCGTAGGTAAAAAAGGTGGATCCTTATCCCCTTGTATATGGGCGGACGAAGACTATGCGTCTTCGCCGGCCTGGTAAAACTCGCTTATCTCCCAAGCGCCACAGTCAATGGTGCGGTTGGGTTACCCACGTCCGTATTGATGGGAATCCCGGAATAAGGGGAACATGATCTCTTCTTCGACAAGACTTGCCGACGAAACCGCTTCGCTAAACGCGCCGAGGTGGTATAACAAAAACGATTCAAGTAAAGGCTTGGTAGTGGTGTGACGTCATGCCACAAAATACATCAGCAGATTGAACTTGTGTACATATTATTCTCTCTACGGTGGTATGTGGAATTTATTTTACAGAGTCGGACACTATCCTGGTGTTCACAATCTTCTATGGATTATTCGGAAGAGGAACCCGCCTTGCAATGTCGAAGACAATATGCGTGCTGGACTCGTCGTCATTGAAGCCTGGTTCAGGGGCTACTGAGGGAGTCCTGGACTAGGGAGTGTCCGGATAGCCGGACTATCATCGTCGGCCGGACTCCAAGACTATGAAGATACAATATTGAAGACTTCGTCCTGTGTCCGGATGGGACTTTCCTTGGCGTGGAAGGCAAGCTTGGCAATACGGATATGTAGATCTCCTACCATTGTAACCGACTCTGTGTAACCCTAGCCCTCTCCGGTGTCTATATAAACTAGAGGGTTTTAGTCCATAGGACGAACAACCATTACAACAATCATACCATAGGCTAGCTTCTAGGGTTTAGCCTCCTTGATCTCGTGGTAGATCTACTCTTGTACTACCCATATCATCAATATTAATCAAGCAGGAGTAGGGTTTTACCTCCATCGAGAGGGCCCGAACCTGGGTAAAAACATCGTGTCCCTTGTCTCCTATTACCATCCGCCTAGACGCACAGTTCAGGACCCCCTACCCGAGATCCGCCGGTTTTGACACCGAGAGCGGCCCTTTTCTTCCCGCGCGGGAGGTGGCCTCGGATTCCCCTCCCCGACTATCCTCCCTTGGAGAGGAAGCAATTCCCCCGGCCCGGATGCGCAATGTGTGAAGTTCAGCTTCACCATCCTTTCCTTCGTCTTTCCCTGAGGGCATTTTGCTGAGCACCCAGCCAAGCATCTTGGCAACGATTGGACCAGGCGAGCCTTCGGGGAGTGGCGCCGGACACCTGATTCTCTTCGCCTTGCTGAGCCATTCCTGGCCACGGAGGGTTTTCAGAATAATTACTATGACAAATAAAAACAAAGTGTCTGGTTTTAAGGTTACTTACTTGGGCATCTAAGCGATTGCAGCTTAGGCCCACATCCCCGGTGGTGTCCGCACACTTTACTTGTGGTCTGAAGAATAATTTACACATCCCTTCGAGCTTCAGGCCGAAGAAGTGCTTAATAGTCTGTGGAACCTCTGGATTGAACTCCCACATCTGGAGAGGCCGGCGTTTGCACGGTAACATCCTTTGGATTAGCATTACTTGAATTATGCTGACAAGGTAAACGTCCTTCTCAACAAGCTCCCGCTTTGGCAACGCGAGTCGAGGTGGGGCGAAAAACGTCGGTTCATGTTGGACCGGGCCACGATGCAAGGGCACGACATACGAGGATTGCCAGCAGACCAGATTTGTGCTATGTTCTCTATGATGGTATGTGAAGATCATTTTGCAGATCCGGACATGGTTTATGCGTTTGATGATTACCTTGGAGTGTTCGGAGAAGGAACCCGCCTTGCAATGTCGAAGACAAGACTGCGCGCCGGACTCGTCATCATTGAAGCCTGGTTCAGGGGCTACTGAGGGAGTCCTGGATTAGGAGGTATCCGGACAGCCGGACTATATATATCGTTCGTACTATTGGAGCGTGAAGATACAAGACTCAAGATGCCGTCCCGTGTCCGTATGGGACTCTCCTTTGCGTGGAAGGCAAGCTTGGCGATCCGGATATTGTATTTCCTTCCTTGTAACCGACTCCATGTAAACCCTAGCCCTCTCTGGTGTCTATATAAACCGGGGAGGTTGGTCCTTAGAAGGCCGATCACAACTACAATCACAATCATCATAGGCTAGCTTCTAGGGTTTAGCCTCTACGATCTCATGGTAGATCTACTCTTGAACTACTCATATCGTCAATTCTTCTCACACCTGGCCTTGCTTCTCCTCCTCTTTCCTTTGTTTCCGTTTGCCGAAGCTCGAGGCGAGGCTCTAATGGCGGCGGCGGTGCCGGACTGGTACGTGATTCTGTTGTGCGGAGGGCTTTTAGCGGTGCTGGGGCTCTCCGTGCTCCTGTGCGCGATGATCCTCCATGATCGTCGCGATGCTGCTGTTGGGGTGCTGGCTCTTCACGGTGGTGGTGATCACGAGGAGTAGGTGGGGTGTGTCGGGCGCTGACTGTTGTCAGGAGGTGCTCAGTTAGATGCAACACCGTTGCAAGGTTTTGCAAGCAGTGTATGTGATCGAATGATTATGGTTATGAGTCTGCAGCCGGGCTGCTGTGGGAAATAAAAATAATCCACGTCGTGGGAAGATGCATGATGCAGCAATTCAGGGAAGAAAAATCTTACTCCAGGATTTTTCGCGACAGAAAACAGTAATACATTAGAGTCAAACCGCAACAGAGCTACTCATAATAATAGAAACTAAATAATTTACTTGCCGCGCAAACTCGGGATACCACGCATAAGTTACAACACATAAATAAAAGTTGCGATAATAAATACAGCAGTGACGTCTAAATCGAAAACGGTTACTGGACGGGGTCCTGAGAAAATGTCTCTGTCACAGGGATACACTCCTCTTCTATCGGGGGAAGTGGATTGACCAGACGATGAATGTGTCTCTCCTGGTCGGGCCTCAGTGATCTGCCGATGGCGATCTGAGGATTTAAATCTGCGAGACTCTGGAGATAACCCATCACGTGCTGGGTTAAATGCTCTTCTAACGCATAGGCACGACGGGTGAGGTTTGCGAGTATGGTCACAAAACCTCCAAGGTTGGTTGCTGTGGTCTCGTTGTGCATGACGGGACCAAGCATTGTGGCTCGGTTTGGGGTAGAGGCTGTGCTATTCTGGTTTGGGGCTAGCGTGCCCTTTTTATAGGAATAGGGAACGGAGTCTTCCTTCGCACGCTTGCGAATGAGACACCTTGGGTGCTGGCCACTGGTGCATGATCGACAGGCTAGGTTGATAGGTTGGGCACCGACTGCCAAAAGTGTCGGGGTCACTGTGTGGCTATCTTGCACGAGAAGCTTGGCTGGGGTTTTGGTTATGGTCTGGTGGGTTGGTTTGCCTAAGTTTATTGACCTGGCTAAGATAGGATTAGCCAATGGTCAGCCTGGCTCTGATACCAAGTCTGTCACGACCGATTTTCCGGGTATAAATTTCCAGAAAAAGACCGTCGTGCTCATCAGCCCCAGGATTACTGTTAGCTGATGAGGCTCCAACTTGATACAGAAATTCCAAGCAAGATACAAAATATGTAGTACAAGACCATTCTGGCCTGTGAGTACAACAAATGGTTTCTAGTGGTTGAGGGCGGAAGCGGTTTGAGGATCATCAGGGTCTATGGGACTCCATTTCCCAACAGGAACAGCTGACCAGGTTAACTCCTATCTTCACGAGGCTGCTATCATGGTTGCTTAGGTTCCGGGGCTGGCATCGCGTCGCTCGTCTCCGTGCAAGAAAATCTGGCCAAGACAATACCCAGGGACAAGCCAGTGAGTACTTTGAATGTACTCGCAAACATTATGAACACAGGTATAATATAACAATGATATGCTGAAAATATTTTATGCTCATGACGTCAGTCACAAAAATAAATCTCTAATGCATGTAAGCAGGTTATTTATGAAAATGCAATAACGTAATAATAATAAAAGGCACTGATCGGGCGTCTGGAGCGACGCCACATAAATGGCTTATAAAAGAAATGCCACAGTCGGGCATCTTAGCGACACCACATAAAGGGCTTTAAAAGAAATGCCACAGTCGGGCGTCTGAGCGACACCACATAAAGGGCTTTAAAAGAAATGCCACAGTCAGGCGTCTGAGCGACATCACATAAAGGGCTTTAAAAGAAATGCCACAGTCGGGCGTCTGAGCGACACCACATAAAGGGCTTTAAAAGAAATGCCACAGTCGGGCGTCTTAGCGACACCACATAAAGGGCTTTAAAGGAAATGCCACAGTCGGGCATCTTAGCGACACCACATAAAGGGCTTTAAAAGAAATGCCACAGTCGGGCGTCTTAGGGACACCACATAAAGGGCTTTAAAATAAATGCCACAGTCGGGCGTCTGAGCGACACAACATAAAGGGCTTTAAAAGAAATGCCACAGTCGGGCGTCTGAGCGACACCACATAAAGGGCTTTAAAAGAACAATCATAGTGAATATCCCGGAGGTAGAACCATCCCAGAGATACTCGATAATAACATTAATATCATGGGTTAGTTAACAATAATAATAATCATAATTATCAAAAGTCACAAGTCACAATCCATGTTCTGGTTTAACAGATTTTTCCTCCGAAGATCGACACCAAGACCGACACTTGACCCATCCCAGACTGTAATCCTTAACCATGGACACCGCTATTCGAATAGTTTTAATCTCTGCAGAGGGTGTACTCTTTACCCACGAGTAACTGATTCCTTTAGTCCATTGGGACTAATTCCGTCTATGGTCTTTTAGTTGAAAACACACCTAACTTGCACACACCAGCTTAACTCACACATGTCTGGAATGACCCACGACACGTGTCAAGCAAACTCTAAGTGGGGAGGCTACAACCTCGCGTAGCATGGGATCAAATTTATATCGCGCGCTCTAAGGGGTGGCCTCCCCTCTCGGTCCCAACCGGAAACACCCATGCCCCCGGACCAGGTGGCCTGCCTACCAGCTACAACCGGTATCTTCCACCATGGCCTCTCTGTACGGTGTGTGCTAGAAAGAGGTGGACAACTTACTGAACCGTACTCTACTTGTTGTAGAGACGAGTGGTAGTACGAAGCAAGTACGGGGATTACTGGAACAAGACTCGATCTACGGTCGACTCAGGAGGTTTATAGTTTCCTGCATGGCATGTATAACAAAGATATTTCAACCAGTACAATCAACACTCATTATATCTTACCATGCCATACCGGACATACCCGTCCCGACGGAGATCGGCGACAAGCTCGCGCCTACCCAAGGTAGAGGCTTTCCCGGATTCCTTTCCAGCATGCATGCAAGATACATGAGGATGCTTGCCATCCCAAGTATACTCATTTCCAACAGCATGGAAATCACTAATATGCATCCATTCAAATGATCATATCACATGAATAACAAGTCCTTCGAAATGAGGTGGTGATATAAACGTGTCAACGAACACACCAAAATATTATGCCGGGGTTCAGAATGCTTGCCTTCAAGTTGTGGGGTGGTGAGGTGCATCCTAAAACTTTTGAAAGCCTTTCTCCTCTCTCCGAAATCCTATTATAAATATTTTGAATCAATATATAGTTTCAAAAACAGTACCAAAAGGTTGTCTGAAAATTTTCGAAATAAATCTTAAAATAAACTAGACAAAATTATAAAGAGAACAGAAAAAGAATCAATTAAAAATCCTTCTCTGTTTAAAAGTTATAAGAGTTTTGGTCCAAGGACCCATCTGTAATGAAACAGAAAACTCCCAGGGGCTTAAATAGAAAAGCGCAGAAAACAGTTCAGAGTAGAAAGCGTATTTGCCAAAGTACACTTTCAGAAAACGATTCAAAAAAAAGATAGCAGAGAGGCTGACGGGCGGGTCCCACCCGTCAGGTTTGAATTTTCAAACGAGTGAGACGGGGCTCGTCGGCGCCCGAGAGCCGCGGTGGTCGCCGGCGGTGATCCACGGCGAGGCAGGAGGATCGGAGGGTACCTTCGTGTTCAGGGCGTCATTCCGCGTTGGTTGGTAGTGGTGGTGGTCGCCGGTGAGCACCGCGTCGACGGCGGCTCCTGCGGAGAGTGCTCGGGTGGTCGTGGGTCTCGTCGGAGAGTGCTGCGGAGATGCAATTGAGGGGGTTAGGCTTGCGGTAGCATGAGAGGGTATCTGACGTGATTAGGGCGCCGGAGATGGCCTTATCGGAGTGAATCATGGTGGAGGCCTAGGCGGAACGGGGCGGCCGGAGCTGGGGGAGAAAACCTCCTCGAGGTCCCCTTGGTGGCCTGGCAGGGTGCTGGTGAGGTGCAGAGGGGGTGTGTGCTGGAGGGCGAGCTCGGGAGCCATTTATATAGGCAGTCCGAGGCGGTGGTCGAGAACGGGGTTCTCCGGCGAAGTTTACGGCGGCGCAGGGCATTGGTCGGGGTGGTTTAGGGGTTGAGCACCGTCGTGGGGGTCCACTAACTCCATTTAGGTGCTAAGCAAGCTCGGTTAGGCACTTTGGGGGGAGCTCGACGGAACGGGGCGGCGCGGGCCCGTCGGCGGCAGGGAGCACGTTCTGTGCTTGCCGGGCCACGTCGACGGTGCCGCGGGCGTGCGCTGGCAAGGAGATGGCCACGCGGAGCTACCAGGAGGGTTGGGCGGCACCGAACGGCGTTATGCCGCAGTGTTGCCCCCTGTCGGCCGTTACGGTGGTTCTGCCGCCGTAGGACACGCCGGCGCAGGCGGGCCAGGGCGCCATCGATGCCAGGAAGGCGCCAAGCGCGCGTGCGGGGTGCTGGCCAGGGGAAAGGGGCCATGCGCAACATGCCAGGGCGCACTGTGAGCGCGTGACTGAACTCTCACGAGAGAAAAACGACACTGAGACTCTGAACTTTCTTAATCTCTCTGAAAGTGTAAGTGAACTGTGCAGGCCAGGTGTTCGACAGAATGGTTTTGGTATGTGGGAGGCTCTGCTTGGGCTGATTTTTGGTGGAGTGGCTTATCAATGCAACAGGGGATTGCCTGATTTTTTGTGGAATTTTTGGAGAAGTGGAGATATGAATTTCACCAAATTTGGCAAATCTGGTCCAAACTTGCAGAGACTGTAATTTGAAATATTTGAAAAGGAGAGGAGTGAAAGATGATGGTTCTAGGTTGTGGGTACCAAGGACTATTCAGGAGAGTTGGTTTGAGGTCAAAACTCAAATGCATCTAGGTACTTGCTTTGCAAATCACCTAGGTTCAAAATAATGAACAGAATTGTTTTGGGGAAGGAAATAAATGAAATAAAATCCAAAAATGAGTTGGACTTGTTGGGACAGAATATATGGGTTGCCCCAAAGTGGGAGGAGGGTTTTAGGGTGGTTTTACCATATGAGGCATGGTAAAATCATGGGTGGTTTCAATATAAGATAAGTCCCAAAACTCCTAGGGTTTTTCTCTTAAAGAAAATAAATCCCAAGAATTTAATTTGAGAAGGGGACAAACAGAAGAAAGGTTCTTAATAACCAAACACCAGTGTTGATGAAGATACCAAAATACAATCCTTGCCAAGGGGAAAAAGTTTTGAGAGGGAAGAAAGTCCAATAAATTTGGGAAGTATTTCACTTGAGGTAAAAACTCCATGATAATAAGAAAGGAAATGTTTCAAAAATCAAAAGTGAGTCCAGAAAATAAAAGTTTTAATTTCCTGGTAAAATTTTAGTTAACAAAACAAGGTTAAAAATTTTGGGGTGTCACACAAGCCATGGCAAGAACGTCGCTATCCCACCGCCGTTAGCTGATCCGGACATGCATATGGCACAGGATCCGGACGACGATGACAGTACATTTTCCAACGTCGATAAGTACTTCAACGAACATGGGTACGGTGACGAATTCTTGGGGCCTCCTTCTCAAGAACCCAACCCTGGAAAAGACGATCGCGATCTAGCTGGTACCGCAGAGAAACCCAATTGCAACAGGCGTCGTCTGGCGTTCAGTTCTCAGGAGATGCCTCCAGCTGCCGCCTTCACCAAGCCTCAGATAGCCGTGGTGCGAAATATTATCAACCCCAACACACTCAAGAAGGCGGTCTCTAAGCAGAACTCGATCCCATTACAGCAGAAGAAGCAGAAGGGACGGAAAATAAAAAATAACAAGGGTGCGAGCCAGCCGGCACTGAGTACGATCCGTGCTCAGGACGGGCCACCTTCACCTAAGGATATCTCGAGGAGGATGCATGTGGCGGGTAGGCCGATACTACCGACTAATCTGCTCAATGCTGCAGCCGGTGCTAAGCGGAGTCTGCATGACAGTGTTCTTTCTATGGAGAAGTGGCGTCTCTCCGAGAATGATGTGGCATACCCGGTTTTCGTGGCCAAGGTGCCAGAGGGCAAGGGCTTTGTCGATAGCACCATCGGGGGTATGATCGTCATGCGGTTTGATGACATCTTCACTATGTTTAACCTTCATCCGCTGCACTACACCTTCATTCGGCTATTTTCGCTCAGTATGGAGATGCGGATTATTAGAGACAAGACCCCGGACATCGTGATAGTCGACCGCTTCTATATGCGTGCTAAGATCTTGGGCAGCGCTGGGGACCGGCAAGTCGCGAGTTCATACCTCGAAGGCGTCATTCTGGCGAACCCAGATAAGGATAACTTCCTCGTGCCTTACTTTCCCGAGTAATTCATCCCCTCACCGCCCCGTAACATATGATTTCCTAGATTTCGATCATTCTTTTTTTTCTAACATTCTGTGTTTTGTGCAGTGACACACATTGCATACTCATCCTCTGAAGCCCGAAATATTCCATGGCCACATATTTCGACTCGGGTCGTCAGTCGAAGAAAGACTACACAAATATCAAGGAAGTTCTTGATGATGCTCTAATCTTGAGGCACCTTTAGGAGGCCAATTTGTAGGTACGGCAAGCACGTGTTCACCCACGTAATGACGTTCCCCTGCGTCAAGCAGCCGCCTGGCGGTCAGAAGGATGCCTACTACGCCCTCCATCACATGCGGGAGATCGTACGGGACCATAATCACCTTCTGCTACCAACTAATCTCAAAGATTGGACCGCATTCTTGTCGGCTATCCAAGACGTGGACATCAGACAAGAATTCTTTCGCATCCAGTTGGAGTTTGCGGAAATCATCTATCAAGATGTCCTTCGTACCTCAGGGCAGTTCTACCTCAAATATCAACCGTCCAACAATGAAATAGATGCAACGCTACAAATGCAGACTGACAACGACCGCACATTCATGACCATCACGATAGACGACGGCTTCATCCACGCTCCGGTCCCTGAGTCGAGTCAAAAGTATAGATGCTATGTAGTTCCAAAATATCGATTAACTCATGTTGTGATTAAACTTTAATGAACTTGTATGTCTCTTTAGTTTGGACAGTCGTTCAACTTATATGTAATTGATGCTATTTATTAGTAGGACCATGAATCGTGCTATTAATGTGTTGCTTTTCTCTTCCGATCCTTTTATTGCATACTTATATATTGCTTATATATTATCTGTGAATTGCTACTAATGTTTTGTTTGTCTAGTGCATAGAGATGTCGTCGTATGTCGTGTACAAGGGTAAGGTTTCCGGAGTCTACGACGACTGGGAGGAGTGTCAGAGACAGGTTCACCGTTTCAGCGGTAACAGTTACAAAGGGTGCATATCTAGCGGGAGAGAGGAGGAAGCGTTGGAGGAACCGGATGAAGACCAGTTTCATCGCGATGATGCTCATCGTGACCGCAGCTCTCTTCTATGTGATGGTAGTTTAGATATCGACTTGTAATGTGAAGACAAACTCGCTACTCGTGGTCTCGAGATTTGTAATGTTCTAACTTTGTTCAGTATTTTGAATTCGGAGACTAATATGATGAATTGTATTCGGAGACTAATCTTCTATTGTATTCGATAAATCTGTTGTTTATATGTTGTGATGTTTATATTCTGTGCTGTAATGTATTTTTTAACCTGTGCAAATATTAGAAAAGCAAAATAAAATCCTAATATTCATAGTAGTGGCACACCATATTGCACTTTAATGACGCACAAAAATAAACACACCAATGGCGTATTATCTAAAAGTGCGCCATTAGTAACCCAAAGCACAAGGTAAATATGACCCCCTGGGAGGCATAGTAATGGCGCACTATTGGACATAGTAATGGCGCACCTCTGATGCGCCACTGGTATCCCAGAGGCGCGCCATTACTATTTGTTACTAGTGGCGTGTTAATAGTGACGCACCTGTAATGCGTCATTAATAACAAAAACAGGTGCGTCATGAACAGTCTTTTTTCTAGTAGTGCAACATGGCCCCATGTGATGTGCGATGGGGCCCGGCAAAAAACAATACTTCTTGAGAGCCCGGACAATATTGCCTGCTGTAAAGCAAGACTTCATTCATATATGTAGCGATCAAGTGAAGTATAGAAGTCGGTAGCTATTAGTTAGGCCAAGAAAATCTTTTGGAAACTTCCACTCGCTATCTCTGGCCGGTCACCTTGTCTGATTCGAATCAGAATACTACTGCAAAGTTGATGGACATTTGAAAAGGTTCTCACACAAGAAAATTCTTCTTCTTTTTTGCATGTATATCGTCCTAAGCATTATGACTAATCACTGATCCAATTTTCAAAAAGAAAAGGCGCGCTTGTGCCTAGGAAAACTGGAGCCAGCAACCCAGCAGACTCCATTTTCTTGGCTGAAAGAATTTTCGAACCAATTTCTTGTGCCTATGACGTCTGTGGGACCTAGCCAGCAATGGTCATACCGTTTCTATTTCCAATAGGGGCCAATGGTCAGTGCCTACCAGCGATGATGAATTGATCCCCAATCTCCTTCTTTCCCGAACAATCATGGCTGCAGCCCTGAGGCCACTGGCGAGCCGCGCCGCTGACCACCTATAACCACGTTCGCGCCTCTTGCGGAGCCATAGTTGTCGCCGACGTCAAGTGCGGGACCGAGGGAGGAGGCAACTAGGATAACTTTGAAATCCGCAAGGGATCACACGCATGGGAGCCTCGCTGGCGGCAACGTGCGCCGCCGCGGTACTCTGCCAGTTCTTCGAAATCCTCGGTAATTTGAATTGGCACAGGTTTCCTTCTCTTAAATCTTGCTGAATTTCTGGATTTTCGGGAGCTGCTAGTCTGTGAAGGATCTAATATACTCCTGCAGATGCAAACTGTGATCTAATCCAGGCAGCAGCAGCACAGCACTGAGCTTCATCTTCCCTGTACATACTATATAGCATTGTCGATTGGATGGCATGGAACCAATGGACTTACACATATATAGTATAGGAGTACGCAAACATGGTGTCAACAATTACAAAATGTTAATCGGAACCACGCGATGATGATTCGTACAGCTCTTTCTAGCTGGCCTACTGAGGAGTAGTAGCTACTGCCACTTTCACTTTGGATGATGCTATCTAAAAAATGCAGGGTGAAAAGAAATACAAGAGCGTTTAAATCACTAATTTAGTGATTTATGTATAAATGCTCTTATATTTCTTTGTAGAGGGAGTACAACTTTATCACAATGGAGATCTCTCATACGTTTAGGCGAATGTTATATAATCACCCTTCAAATCCTTTACATGGCCATGTCTTGCCAACACACATATTCTCAGGTATCAGAAAGTACAACAAGAGTTACATTACACGAGTTCTCAAACTAATTTAGACTGGTACTCCTCGTCGCTTCCTCCCTGGCATGACATTAACTTCATCCGTATCCAAAGCACTACTTGTAGTAAAACCAGCAAATAATGAATTATAAGGCGGTATCCTTGATTTCCATGAAATTAGATTAAAGTCTCCGTTTGGTCTAACAGTAGGGTCTGTTAGAAGTTCCCCAAACGTCACACTTGGCAGTTTCTTGATTGAAACATTATTTGTATAAGGTATTATGCAAAGTGGAACCAAAGCAAGGTCCGTTACCACCACTGGATGGCCATGTTCTATAGCCGTTACAACCACTGGAGGGCCTTGTTCTACATGTATGGCTGGGTCCACACTAAATCGGGCGAGGTTTCTTTTAACATATCTTATCACCTTGTCCAATATGCAACGCCAAAACTGAACATCGAGATTCTTTCTCAATATGTCCGCGTACACATTTGCTGAGACAAGTGAACCATCCGCACTGTGCATTAACTTGGCAAATTCATCTGCTATCTGTAGTAGTCGCGGATGTTCTGTAGGTTCTACGCTTCCGAATGCCAGTGTCTTGAAAAGGTACCTCAACTCATCATAAGATAGAGCAGTAAGGAAAATTGGTTTCACGGATCCAAACCGGGCTAATCTTTTAAGTTTACTTATGATGATGATCTTGCTTCCTCTATCCATTCTTATGAAAAACGAGTGGAACTTTTTCCAGTCATCGTCATCTACATCAGAATCAAACTCAATAACTACCAACATCATACCTTCCATAGTCCTTTTGTGCTCACATATTTTCAAAAGGCTGTCTCCATTAAAGTGCAATACAGATGGGAAGCGTGAGCGAACCCTTTCATCGCCACACACATGGGCAACCAAAGTTTTCTTCCCAGTTGTTAAACCACCTATGATCGGGAGAACTGCCAGTGCATGATCACTAGGAGGGTCGTTGTGTTGCAACAAGAAGCTGAAGAGCTTTTGCTTCTCAGCGTGTCGGCCGAACATGAAGTTTTCGGTGTAAAGATAAATATCATATGGTCTACGAGACATGCGCTCACATCCACTGAGAAGAACAATAAAATCTGCCATGTTAGCAACAACAATTTCTAGACTTTCCAACGCAGCATGTGACTCGAGGCGTGTAACCTTATCATTTGTTGTTCGAGAGCGCTTGGGTAAATATAAGCTGCTTGCAGATGAGTGGTTGATGCTAACCTCGTCGAAGCCTGCAGTGTCTTGGAGGTCACGGTACCTCGAGTTGTCCAGCACACCATATCCTCGGTACATGGCCTCTGAGAGCATCTTGAGCTGCATCATCATTCCGGAGTTGGTTATGTACCTCGTGTCTGCCTCCTCAACCATTGTACCAGCTCCCATCAGCAGGTGCTGCAACCTCTCCACCACCTTCTCATCCTCTGATTGAGGATGCCTAGAGGAGTTGTACTTGTTCATCAGAAATGAGATGAACTTGCTCACAAATTCACCTGCAACTGCAGACATGACAACCTCCATTGCCAGGATTGGTGGGCTAACTTGTTGGTCGGTCTGTGCCCAAATTTAACTAGACTGGCCTCTGCAGAGACTCTTGGCAAAATAGAAAAGTGTCCAGGGATGATTTTGACTGCAGCGAGTGGGTAGGTTGCGCACTGATATTTGTCTAGTCTAAATGTCAAGAGATGTGACAAGGACAAACCAACTTTCCGAGAAGCATGAAAAAAGTTGGCTAATAATTCTCATATTCACGGCTGGTAGGCAGGTCCAAATTGATTATTTGTTCCATAAAAAATGTATATTTAATTATCTTTGTGTTTGTCTTTCTTTGGACTCCTTTTACATTTCACATGCGAGGGTATTGGTCATCCTCCTTGGCAGAGGCGAGCTCCTTCCTGGAAAGACAAGTCAGGCAGAGAGTAAACAAGAAAAATATATTGTTTTAAGAAAACAATATATAACTAATAAGAGGGCTGCATGCATCTTTCGGCCGGGGGTAATCCTCCTTTTCCAAAAAAAGGTAATAAGAGGGCTGCCGTGTGCTAATTTCAGTATGTAATCCTGTCTGGAAAGACATGTCCAGCAGGTAGCCTATTTTCCTATGTATTGTGGCCTGGAATAGCTCTCGAAAGACAAGTCGGGCAGTGAGTATTCAGGTTAACCTGATACCTGGGGCGTGTGAGTATGCAAGTCAAATTTCAGTTTCTGTAAAATGATCTTGATTCTCAATCTTTTTTTTTCTGTCCTGTTATTGGACATCCGAGTTCCCTTGTTTTTTTTTTTCCTTTTATTTTGTTCTGGGATGTTTGAATCCTTGTGCACAAGGAAATCTGTCCGACCAACAAGATAACTGACCGATGTTCTGGGATGTTTGAGTCATTGACCGATGGGTTCAAGGGCGTGTGATCATAAGGGAAGTTAATTCTCTAAGCAACCTGAAAAAAATGGCTTGTATTTTTAAACTCATTGTAGTTATGTCCAAATTAATTGTTGTTCATGTATATTTAATCATCTTCATATTTCTCGTTTGTTGGTCTCCTACATTTTACATATGAGGGACCTCTCCCATATCCTCCATGTAGACTTCCGGAGGATCATTCATTTTCCAGAACAAGCAAACAGGCGAGCCAATATATATTTATTTCTGCCCTCTCTTGCAAACTGTTTTCTGTCTCAGCTTTTTATTTTATTTTCTGATTCATTGTGTCTACATCTATTCTAGGTCCATGCATACTTTGAAACTTTTCAATTGCCTTTTTTTAGAAAAGGAGGATGACCCCCGGCCTCTGCATCTGGAAGATGCATAGGGCCACTTTATTGATTATTCTCGAGGACCTTACAAAGTATCACAACAATGTGCCTGAATCCACCATCTTGGCAACATATGCCGCTACTCCTATCCAAAATAATGAAGGGGTGCTAGCTGGGCCACTACCCAAACCACTCACCTAAGCCTAACATCAAAAGTCGGAAGCCGAAACTCATTCGGAAGCCCCAGCCGAGCCACATACCGGGTCTGGGGCACAATCCGGTCAGACGCACTCGTGTGTCGTCACCGCCATCTTCCACAGGTCTTCAGATCATATTGAGGCTTCTACCTTGTCTAGCCACTCTGCCATCGACGTCACCATAACGCCAGACAACAACCTCCTCCCGCGCGAGCCCATCTCCGCGCATCGGACGCCGAGTCTCCACAGCACCATGCCATTGATCTCCGCCGCCATCAAAGTGTGAGATGAAACACCGCTCCACCATCCCTCCAGCCAGCACTTGCTCCAAGACGATGCCCCCAGAAGGGAAAGCGATAGAACGCCATCATCATCCGATCCGGAAGACCCAAATTTGGGGTTTCCCCCTGAGCACCCCGAACCTGATGGCGCAGACTGCCGACGATGTCTCGACCATCGGCAGTAGCTCCACCAGACGAGCGTCGCCTACGTCGCCGCAGCCTCCAAGATGAAGCTGACCAGAATGCATGTGTCGACACCGAACCACCGCCACTTCCACCGCCACTTGAGCAGCCCCCGTGCAATGCCTTCAGGAAGGAGCACGGCACCGTGGTGTCGTCGTCGCTTGGAACAGGGGGTTCTGAGGTTTTCACCTGAGCTCCTGGGAGGGGTGGAAGGAAGGAGGTCCTCTCCAAAGCCTCCAACGAGGGAAGTAACACCCAAAGGCACTGCCATCAAAGTGGCCGCCACGCCGGCCAAGAGATTCCCCCGGAGCCCTTCCAGCCACTGGAT
This sequence comes from Triticum timopheevii, assembly GCA_963921465.1. Taxonomy (NCBI): domain Eukaryota; kingdom Viridiplantae; phylum Streptophyta; class Magnoliopsida; order Poales; family Poaceae; genus Triticum; species Triticum timopheevii. Next base: position 12,330,542 of record OY997264.1, on the reverse strand, counting down.
CTGCAAGGCCAGCACCCAAGAACGGTGACCGAGGCCACCAAGGGCCAGAACCGCTCCAGATCGGAGTAGATCGGGGTCGAGGACGAACATCACCATGGCCACCAACATCCAGCGAGGAACCGCCGCCGCAGCCGAAGCCCACCACCTCCCCGCCATCCACATGGCCAGGGAAGTGGCCCACCTGTCCACGCCGGCGCCGCGTGCCACCAGCCATGGCCGCCGCCATGTATCCGGGCCGCAGGCGGGCCGCTAGCCGCGGGGCCCCGCGGGAGTGGAGAGCCGCGCCACGGGGGGAAGGCTCCGCCGCCGCCGCCACGACTCGGGCTTCGCCCGGTGGTGGCCTTCGGCGGCGGTGAGGGGATTAGCTGGAGAAGGGGGGCCCGGCGGCGGCGCGGTTGGGGGCTGCCGCCCGTGTCGCCTACCCTAGGCGACGCGGGGGCCGAGCGCTATTTGGTCCTTGCACGTCCTTAGCATACAAACAATCCAAGACCAACGTTTATCAAAATACATTCCATTGTAGTAGTGTTTTAAGTACTTGTGCATTTTCTGACCAAGACGTTATCTACATACAACAATATCGTCATCGATACTCTGGCCTTGGTTTTATTATAGCTCTGTAAGTGAACCCGCTAAGGTAATTGTACTGAATATAGTATTCATCTCTTATGTAGAAGAGGGGGGCGCATGTGCAACATATCAAGCAGCACTTGGTAATTTTGTATCCTTACAATCAAAACACACCCAGCACATGGCCACCCCTGTTGGAATTTTGCCCACGAATCGATTACATCAAATCACGATGAACACACGCAAATGAAAACTTATAGCCAAGGGCAGTTGTCGCGCCCCTCTTTCCTCTCTTTATTTTACATTTCTCCTTTTTCTTGGTGTGACAAATCTCACGGCAGCCTCACATATATATAATGAAGCCGTGCCCTGCTGCCTAAACCTACACGACTTGTAGCAACGAAACCTACTCGTACGCACACAAGTTACTTTCCTGATTCTAATCTAATTTACCCAAGCTAGCAAACTCCAAGATACACACGCTATCAGTACTTACGCACGTATGTAGTGACTCAACTATTACTCTTAGCGCGTAGACAACTATACCACGTGCAAGACTTTGACGCTTGGCAACTAATCAATCAAAATTATTTTTAAGACTTGTCATCCTCGTACTCGCTCTGGTCTTGACTCGTTGTTGATCCATGACTTGTCGATTTAAATTCCGACGCATGATCTAGACTACCGGTCCACGCTGCCACATGTAGCGTGCCATGTGCAAGACTAGACATATTAGTCTCACGTAGAGGAACTCAACTAAACCGGTTCTCCTTTCACTACACGCTTGAGCTTGATCTTCAACTGTCATATCCATACACTATGTATGATCCGTTTGGACACATGCAGTGCACCTTCCTTGCACTGCCATGTTGTGCCACCGCCATTGCTTGGCCGCTGCCTTAGACTCGGTTCGCACCGTACTTCTTATACTTGCTTGCAGTAGATCAACGACTCTCCACTACCCGCACACCTCTTTGTTTTGCGATGGCTTAACCTGCCACCGTCCGCCTTCGGCATCACACCAAATCCGCTGGCTTCAATCAGGACGCTCTACGAGGGCATGGACATAACTCACAGAACATCATGCACACCGTTTCAACTCCAATGAATAATCACCAAGACGAACACTTGGACGCGACGACGACTCACACGCATTACGCCGACCGAACATGCACTAGTAGAAAACAAGGCTTTGGTTCTAGGCTGATCGGAGCAATAGTCCCGGTCGCTTTACGAATCAGGACTAATGTGAGCATTAGTCCCGGTTCAAGCGGCTAGGACGCCGGCCGGGGCTCGGCAAGCATCAGTCCTGGTTAGAATCGGGCCTTTACTTCCGGTTCCAGACACCAACCAAGACTAAAGGGGCTTCGGCAGGAGTGACACCCTTTAGTCCCGGTTGGTGTCTGGAACCGGGACTAAAGGTCTGTCTTCAGTCCAGGTTTTAAACCCCAACCGGGACTAAAAAGTTGCCTCATATATATCGCCTCTGCCCACCCTCCCGTCTGTTTTGTCCTCATAAAAGGTGGGAGTTTGTGCTAGTCTGTTTTCCTTCCTATGCACAAGTTCGATGAAATGTTTGTGAGCATGATGCCACTTGAGTTCACAAAACAAACATGATATGAGGTGCCCAAGCCACACTTAAGCTTTCTCCTCTTTCTTGCCCGAGCCACAAAATTCATTCTTCTCCTCTGTCCCCGTCCTCACCCCCGTCGATCGCCCGCGCCGATCTCGTTGCCAGCACCACCGTGGTGAGCCTCTTGTTCTTATCTTTAAAAAAAATCTTACTTGTATGTTTTAGATAGCTACTTGTATAATTTTCTTACTTGTATTATGATTTGTTATTATATAGTGCCATGGTTTTGATATCTGCCCCGTCGGCTCTCGTCTGGTCTATGATTCGGATGTGGTATATTATCTTTTATAACTATTTGTTTCATTTAGTGTTTATTACAATTATGCCGACCAACTTGACATAGATATTTTTATCTAGGAGGTATGTGAACCGGAAATTCCAACCGACTCTCTTGTCGGGAGGTTAAATTTAGTTGAAAAGGAAAAAATATTTGAAAAAAATTTGAAAAGAATTGAAGAATAGAAGATGAAATTGGAGTTGCATGTTGCCGATGTCATCGATGATCACAAGATCAAGATGGATGCATTGCGCTTGAAGATTAGGAAGATTAGAAAATATGCCAATGATAAAGAGGCTTGTATCATTATGTTGTTGGATCAATTGTTACCTTAGTTGTGATTTTGATCGCATTTGTTGTTGCATTTAAATGTTTTACATAGTTGTACGTTTGTTTCAATGTATGTTTTAGATGCTCGAGATAGTTGTATGTTGTTTTATGAGAACTATGTATGAACTTTATGTATTTATTTTTGCAGTAATAACATTTGATCACTATTGTACTTTTTTTAATGTGATGAACTTGTATTAATTTGATCATTTCTCTATTCACGACGTTCTGGAATGGTTTTTGATATACTTAACTATATAGTGCAGATGAACCGGCAATGGATATACAGTGACCGATGCACTTCCGAGTACATTATGGGTGTGCATAATTTTATCGATGTGGCTGAGGCAAACAGTCACAATGATTTTATGTATTATCCATATGTTGTCTGTGAGAATATGAAGGATTACTCTTCCTCAAAAACCCTTCACTTCCACCTGCTTAAGTCCGGTTTCATGCCCCACCATAATTGTTGGACCAAGCACGGAGAAAGAGGGGTTATGATGGAAGAGAGTGAAGAAGAAGAGGATGATGACAACTATACTATGTTCCCTGAATACAGTGGTACTGCAACGAGGGAATATGAAGATCAAGAGGCACCAGATGTTCCCGCTAATGATCTTCGCCGGGTCATTGTTGATGCACAGAGATAATGCGAAAGTGAAAAGGAGAAGTTGAAGTTCGATCGCATGTTAGAGGATCACAAAAAATGGTTGTACCCAAATTGCGAAGATGGCAACACAAAGATTGGTATCACACTTGAATTGCCGCAATGGAAGGTAAAGAATGGTTTATCTGACAAGGGATTTGAGAAGTTACTGAAAATAATGATGAAGAAGCTTCCAAAGGATAAAGAATTGCCTAACTGTGCGTACGAAGCAAAGAAGGTTCTCTACCCTCTAGGATTAGAGGTGCAGAAGATACATGCATACCCTAATGACTGCATCATGTACCGCGGTGAGGAGTACGAGAATTTGAATGCATGTCTGGTATGCGGTGCATTGCGGTATAAGATTAGACGAGATGGCTATGGTGATGTTGAGGGCGAGAGCCCCAGGAAGAGGGTTCCTGCCAAGTTGGTGTGCTACGCTCCTATAATACCACGGTTGAAACGTCTGTTCAAAAATAAAGAGCATGCCAAGTTATTGCGATGGAACAAAGAAGAAAGTAAGAAATAAAGGATGTTGAGAGTACCCGCTGATGGATCGCAGTGGAGAAAAATCGAGAGTAAGTGGCCATAGCACCTGGCATGTAACTCTATGTATCTATAACCTTCCTCCTTGGTTGTGCATGAAGCAGAAGTTCATTCTGATGCTAGTGCTCGTCCAAGGCCGTAAGCAACCCAGCAACGACATTGATGTGTACCTAAGGCCATTAGCTGAAGAAGTTTTACAGTTGTGGGATATCAAAGGTGTACGTGTGTGGGATGAGCACAAACAGGAAGGATTTAACCTACGAGCGTTGTTGTTTGTAACCATTAATGATTGGCCTGCTCTTAGTAACCTTTCAAGATAGACAAACAAGGTATACAATGCATGCATGCACTATTTAGATGAGACTAAAAGTATATATTTGGACAAATATAAGAAGAATGTGTACCTGGGACATCGTCGATTTCTGTCGAGCAGGCATCCCTTAAGAAAGAAAGGAAAGCATTTCAAAGGTGAGGCAGATCACCAAAGAAGCCTGTCCACCGTACTGGTCATGATATATTTGATATGGTCAAGGATTTAAATCAATCTTTGGAAAGGGTCCTGGCGGACAATATTTTTCAGATGACGCTGATGGACACACACACCCATGTGGAAAGTCCTAGAGGTCCGCTCTGCAATCAACGTGATGCACATGACGAAGAATCTTTGTGTCAACCTGCTAGGCTTCTTGGGCGTGTATGGGAAGACAAAAGATACACTGGAGGCATGGGAGGACCAGAAACGCATGAAGGAAAAAGACGGCATGCTTCAGTATCAAGGTCCTGCCAGCTACACTCTTACCAAAGCAGAGAAGGAAATCTTTTTTGAATGCCTGGTCTCGGTATCAAGGTCCGGTCTGACTTCTCATTAAATATAAAGGGAATAATAAACATGGTAGAGAAAAAAATTCCAAAACCTAAAGTCTCATGACTGCCATGTGATTATGATGCAAATGCTTCCGGTTGCATTGAGGGGCTTCTACCAGAAACTGTTCGATTAGCCATTGTGAAGCTATGTGCATTCCTCAGTGCAATTCCTCAGAAGGTAATCAATCCAAGAATCCTACCAAGGTTACAGAATGATTTGGTCCAATATGTTTTCAGTTTCGAGTTGGTGTTCCCACCATCCTTCTTCAATATTATGACGCACGTCCTAGTTGACCAAGTCGAAGAGATTGCCATTTTGGGTCCTATATTTCTACACAATATGTTCCCCTTTGAGAGGTTCATGGGAGTCTTAAAGAAATTGAAGGAAATATACCCTAGAGGCAATAATAAAGTTATTATTTATTTTCTTATTTCATGATAAATGTTTATTATTCATGCTAGAATTGTATTAACCGGAAACATAATACATGTGTGAATACATAGACAAACATAGTGTCACTAGTATGCCTCTACTTGACTAGCTCGTGAATCAAAGATGGTTAAGTTTCCTAGCCATAGACATGAGTTGTCATTTGATTAACGGGATCACATCATTAGGAGAATGATGTGATTGACTTGACCCATTCCATTAGCTTAGCTTAGTATGTTGCTATTACTTTCTTCATGACTTATACATGTTCCTATGACTATGAGATTATGCAACTCCCGTTTACCGGAGGAACACTTTGTGTGATACCAAACGTCACAACGTAACTAGGTGATTATAAAGGAGCTCTACAGGTGTCTCCGAAGGTACTTGTTGAGTTGGCGTATTTCGAGATTAGGATTTGTCACTCCGATTGTCGGGGAGGTATCTCTAGGCCCTCTCGGTAATGCAGATCACTATAAGCCTTGCAAGCAATGTGACTAATGAGTTAGTTGTGGGACGATGCATTACATAACGAGTAAAGAGACTTGCCGGTAACGAGATTGAACTAGGTATTGAGATACCAACGATCGAATCTCGGGCAAGTAACATATTGATGACAAAAGGAACAACGTATGTTGTTATGCGGTTTGACCAATAAAGATCTTCGTAGAATATGTGGGAGTCAATATGAGCATCCAGGTTCCGCTATTGGTTATTGACCGGAGACGTGTCTCGGTCATGTCTACATAGTTCTCGAACCTGTAGGGTCCGCACGCTTAAAGTTCGATGACAGTTATATTATGAGTTTATGTGTTTTGATATACCGAAGGAGTTCGGAGTCCCGGATGAGATCGGGGACATGACGAGGAGTCTCGAAATGGTCGAGACGTAAAGATCGATATATTGGACGACTATATTCGGACTTCGGAAAGGTTCCGAGTGATTCGGGTATTTTTCGGAGTATCGGAGAGTTACGGAATTCGCCGGGGAGTATATGGGCCTTATTGGGCCATACGGGAATAGAGGAGAGAGGCCAAAAGGAAGGAGGCCTGCGCACCCCTCTGGTCCGAATTGGACAAGGGGTGCAGCCCCCTTTTCCTTCTCCCTCTCCTCCTCTTTCCTTCTCTCCTACTCCAACAAGGAAAGGAGGAGTCCTAATCCCGGAGGGAGTAGGACTCCCCCCTTGGCGCGCCGTCCTCCTTGGCCGGCTGCCTTCCCCCTTGCTCCTTTATATACGGGGGTAGGGGAGCACCCCAAAGACACAACAATTGATCTCTTGATCTCTTAGCGGTGTGCGGTGCCCCCCTCCACCATAGTTCTCCTCGATAATATTGTAGCAGTGCTTAGGCAAAGCCCTGCGATGGTAGAACATCAAGATCGTCATCACGCCATCGTGCTGACGGAACTCTTCCTTGACACTCGGCTGGATCGGAGTTCGAGGGACGTCATCGAGCTGAACGTGTGCTAGAACTCAGAGGTGTCGTAGTTTCGCTGCTTGATCGGTCGGGCCGTGAAGACGTACGACTACATCAACCGCGTTGTTCTAACGCTTCCGCTTTCGGTCTATGAGGGTACATGGACACACTCTCCCCTCTCGTTGCTATGCATCACCATGATCTTGCGTGTGCGTAGGAATTTTTTTGAAATTACTACGTTCCCCAACAGTGGTATCAGAGCCTAGGTTTTATGCGTAGATGTTATATGCACGAGTAGAACACAAGTGAGTTGTGGGCGACACAAGTCATACTGCTTACCAGCATGTCATACTTTGGTTCGGCGGTATTGTTGGATGAAGCGGCCCGGACCGACGTTACGCGTACACTTACGCGAGACTGGTTCTACCGACGTGCTTTACACACAGGTGGCTAGCGGGTGTCAGTTTCTCCAACTTTAGTTGAACCGAGTGTGGCTATGCCCAGTCCTTGCGAAGGTTAAAACAACACTAACTTGACGAACTATCGTTGTGGTTTTGATGCGTAGGTAAGAACGGTTCTTGCTCAGCCCGTAGCAGCCACGTAAAACTTGCAACAACAAAGTAGAGGACGTCTAACTTGTTTCTGCAGGGCATGTTGTGATGTGATATGGTCAAGACGTGATGCTATATTTTACTGTATGAGATGATCATGTTTTGTAACCGAGTTATCGGCAGCTGGCAGGAGCCATATGGTTGTCGCTTTATTGTATGAAATGCAAGCGCCCTGTAATTGCTTTACTTTATCACTAAGCGGTAGCGATAGTCGTAGAAGCAATATGTGGCGAGACGACAACGATGCTACGATGGAGATCAAGGTGTCGCGCCGGTGACGATGGTGATCACGACGGTGCTTCAGAGATGGAGATCACAAGCACAAGATGATGATGGCCATATCATATCACTTATATTGATTGCATGTGATGTTTATCCTTTATGCATCTTATTTTGCTTTGATTGACGGTAGCATTATAAGATGATCTCTCACTAAATTTCAAGATGAAAGTGTTCTCCCTGAGTATGCACCGTTGCCAAAGTTCGTCGTTCCGAGACACCACGTGATGATTGGGTGTGATAGGCTCTACGTTCAAATACAACGGGTGCAAAACAGTTGCACACGCGGAATACTCATGTTAAACTTGATGAGCCTAGCATATACAGATATGGCCTTGGAACACGGAGACCGAAAGGTCGAGCGTGAATCATATAGTAGATATGATCAACATAGTGATGTTCACCATTGAAAACTACTCCATCTCACGTGATGATCGGACATGGTTTAGTTGATTTGGATCATGTGATCACTTAGATGACTAGAGAGATGTCTGTCTAAGTGGGAGTTCTTAAGTAATATGATTAATAGAACTTAAAAATATCATGAACTTAGTCCTGGTAGTATTTTGCAAATTATGTTGTAGATCAATAGCTCGAGTTGTTGCTTTCATATGTTTATTTTGATATGTTCCTAGAGAAAATTCTGTTGAAAGATGTTAGTAGCAATGATGCGGATTGGATCCGTGATCTGAGGTTTATCCTCATTGCTGCACACAAGAATTATGTCCTTAATGCACCGCTAGGTGACAGACCTATTGCGGGAGCAGATGCAGACGTTATGAACGTTTGGCTAGCTCAATATGATGACTACTTGATAGTTTAGTGAACCATGCTTAACGGCTTAGAATCAGGATTTCAAAGACATTTTGAACGTCATGGACCATATGAGATGTTCCAGGAATTGAAGTTAATATTTCAAGCAAATACCCGAGTTGAGAGATATGAAGTCTCCAACAAGTTCTATAGCTAAAAGATGGAGAAGAATCGCTCAACTAGTGAGCATGTGCTCAGATTGTCTGGGTACAACAATCGCTTGAATCAAGTGGGAGTTAATCTTCCAGATAAGATAGTGATTGACAGAGTTCTCTAGTCACCATAACCAAGTTACTAGAACTTCGTGATGAACTATAGTATGCAACGGATGACGAAAACGATTCCCGAGCTCTTCATGATGTTGAAATCGACGAAGGTAGAAATCAAGAAAGAGCATCAAGTGTTGATGATTGACAAGACCACTAGTTTCAAGAGAAGGGCAAAGGGAAATAAAGGGAACTTCAAGTAGAATGACAAACAAGTTTTCACTCCTGCGAAGAAGCCCAAAGCTGGACCAAAGCCTGAAACTGAGTGCTTACACTACAAAGGTAATGGTCACTGGAAAGCGTAAATGCCCTGAATATTTGGTGGATAAGAAGGATGGAAAACTGAACAAGGGTATATTTGATATATAGGTTATTGATGTGTGCCTTACTAGTGTCTATAGTAGCCCCTGAGTATTTGATACTTGTTCGGTTGCTAAGATTAGTAACTCGAAACAGGAGTTATAGAATAAACAGAGACTAGTTGAAGGGGAAGTGACGATGAGTGTTGGAAGTAGTTCCAAGATTGATATGATCATCGTCACACACTCCCTATATTTTTTGAGATTAGTGTTAAACCTAAATAAATGTTATTTGGTGTTTGCGTTGAGCATAAATATGATAAGATCATGTTTATTGCGATACGATTATTCATCTAAGATAGAGAATAAATTGTTATTCTGTTTACATGAATAAAACCTTCTATGGTCATACACCCAATGGTGATGGTTTATTGAATCTTGATCATAGTGATACACATATTCATAATGTTGATGCCAAAAGATGCAAAGTTAATAATGATAGTGCAACTTATTTGTGGCACTGCCGTTTGGGTCATATCGGTGTAAAGCGCATGAAGAAACTCCATAAAGATGGATTTTCGAAATCACTTGGTTATGTATCATTTGATGCTTGCGAACCGTGCGTTTTGGGCAAGATGACTAAAACTCCGTTCTCCGGAACAATGGAACGAGCTACTAACTTGTTGGAAATAATACATACCGATGTATGCGGTCCAATTAGTGTTGATGCTCGTGGCAGGGTATCGTTATTTTCTGACCTTAACAGATGATTTGAGCAGATATGCGTATATCTACTTAATGAAGCACAAGTCTGAAACATTTGAAAAGTTCAAAGAATTTCAGAGTGAAGTGGAGAATCATCGTAACAAGAAAATAAAGTTTCTACAATCTGATCGTAGAGAAGAATATTTGAGTTACGAGTTTGGCCTTCATTTTAAACAATGTGGAATAGTTTCACAGTTCACTCCACATGGAACACCACAGCGTAATGGTGTGTCCGAACATCGTAACCGCACTTTATTGGATATGGTGCGATCTATGATGTATCTTACCGATTTACCACTATCGTTTTGGGGTTATGCATTATAGATAGCTTCATTCACTTTAAATAGGGCACCATCTAAATCCGTTGAGACGACACCGTATGAACTATGGTTTAGCAATAAACCTAAGCTGTCGTTTATTAAAGTTTGGAGTTGCGATGCTTATGTGAAAAAGGTTTCAACCTGATAAGCTCAAACCCAAATCGGAGAAGTGCGTCTTCATAGAATACCCAAAGGAAACTTTTGGGTACACCTTCTATCACAGATCCGAAGGAAAAACATTCGTTGCTAAAGAATGGATCCTTTCTAGAGAAGGAGTTTCTCTCGAAAGAAGTGAGTGGGAGGAAAGTAGAGCTTGATAAGGTAATTTGTACCTTCTCCCGAATAGGAAAGTAGTTCATCACAGAAATCAGTTCCGGTGATGCCCAGAGTGCGGCTCAACCACACCAGGGGCTCCCAATTGTGTCATTCTTTCCTTTCTTCTTATTCACAGGACTCTGTTTCCCAGAAGCCCTGTCCGGTAGTAGACTTGCCGAACTCACGATGCAACAGCCAGGGAAGCAGAAAAGCTACATCGAGTATCCAGGTGGTCTCCATTACGAGCATTATACCTGTTTTACATACCATCCCGCAGCCTACCCCTGGAGGGGGACATGTTAAATAGTCCCATCCCTTGCTTATCGCATTATTTGTATCGTCCTGCTTTCATTGCAGTATTTTTTGAATAAAAAATGCATCGCTTTTTGCCTCTAATTGCATTCACCTTTTTTATTTATGTTCACTTATGACATGTTGCACCCGTACTCTTTGGCACAGCTAATTACACGAGGGGCTTAAGTTCCCCAAATTATGGTGTGATAAGACCGAACACTTTCACAAGTGCGGCACCCCGAACTTATAGCATTATATGCATTGCCTCCGAATCATGTCTTGGGTCAATAGTTGGGTTTGCCCGGCTCCCATGTTTTGGTACCTTACGTTCCGTTATATCGGCTAAGGTAGCGCTGGGAGAACCACTTCGATTGTGTCCCAGTTGAGCTGGGTTGAGCACCTCAGTGGAGAAAGCTAAAACTGACCGTCATGATAGGGCGAGAGCTGGTTGCTGTTCGAGAGGTTTTTTCGAGTCCCTAAAGACTTATTCCGCTTAGAGCGAGGAGCCGGCTTTGTCCGGCCCCAAGCGTGGATAGCGCCACGAATTCGGTCTTCCGAACACTAGGGGCTTCGCCGAAATTTAAAATTATAGAATTCTATGGCTAAGTGGGAGTGTTCAAGCATTATAAGTCCGGTTGCCTTGTTCGTTTTGCTGAGCCCCTCCCTCGAAGGACCCAAAAATGGGAAAAAGAGCGCTCAAGTTTATCCCGAACACCCCAGCACTCGTGGCATGGGGGCTGAAGCCAACTACTTGCCATCTCTCAGATTTGATAAACGGCCGCACAGAAGGTAATATTTTAAATTAACAAGCGTTGCTTAGCGCATATGAACAAAGTTTTCAGTGCACAGGATAACAAATTGCGAGTCTACTCAAAAATTACATCTTTGGAGCATTCACCCGCTATAGGGCAGGCACCCTTCAGGACACCCTTATAGTACATCTCGGGCGTGTGATACTCCTTTCCCGGCGGTGGCGCATCCGTCACAAGCTTCTCAGCGTCCATCCTGCCCCAGTGCACTTTAGCACGGGCAAGGGCCCGACGGGCACCTTCAATGCAGGCGGAGTGCTTGATGACTTCAACCCATGGACAGGCGTCCACCAGTCGCCGCACCAGACCGAAGTAGCTCCCATGCATGGCTTCTTTGGGCCACAGCCAAACTACGAGTCCCTTCATAGCCTGTTCGGCCACCTTGTGGAGATCGACCAGCTGCTTCAGCTGGTTGATCAGGGGCACCGGATGTCCGGCCTCAGCATACTGAGACCAGAATACCTTTTCTGTTGAGCTCCCCTCCTCGGCCCGGTAGAATGCGGCAGCATCGGACACACTGCGGGGCAGATCTGCGAATGCTCCTGGAGAGCTCCGGATTCGGGTAAGTAACAAGTAATTCACTTTCACGTGCTTGCCTTGCATGAAGAATGCCTTACCCGCCGCTATCTTCTTTATCACCTCCATCTCCTGGAGGGCTTTTTGGGCTTCGGCCTTGGCGGCTTTGGCACTCTCAAGAGCCGAGGCGAGCTCGGACTCTCGAGTCCTCGAGTCACGCTCCAAACTCTCGTGTTTTTCCATGAGAGCCTGGAGCTCTTGCCGCACCTCTGCCACCCGCGTCTCCTGTTTCTCTCGCTCGGTGCGTTCCGCAGCCGCATTGCGTTCGGCCTCGGACACCGCTTCCTTCGGGGTCGCCACCTCGTTCGTGGCCCCTGCAATACCCACGTTATTCCTGTCATTTTTTTGCAACCAAATCCTTTTCTATAAGGTATTACTTTAAGGTATTACTTACCTTCCTTGTCCTCGAGCTGCTTCTTGGCATGGCCGAGCTCGTTCTCGGACCGCTCGAGGCTCTGCTTCAATCCATTAACCTCCGCAGCTAGTGCGGCAGAGGTCAGCAGCACAGCCTGCATTCCCATATTGACATATTTGTGTTAGGCTCCTGCATATATCTTTTTAGATCCTTAGTTCGGCTTTTCTTTCCGAACACCAAACTAAGCATCAGGGGCTACTGTCTATGCGTGTCGGTGTACTAAAGTAGGGGTACCTTAGTACCCCGAACTCGTGCACGGGCAATCGTAGCACCCCGCGGCAAGGCTTGCCGGACGCCCGCCAGAACCCTCCGTCATTTCCTACTACTACCATTCAAGAACAGAGTACTCAAGCTAAAGCCCCGGCAAGAGGAGCTTGCCGAGAAGGCCAACCAAGGCCCCGGCAAGAGGAACTTGCCGGGAAGGCCGACCAAGGCATCTCCAGAAGACTTGCCGCGGCGCCCCGCGCGCCCCGGCAAGGCACGACGGCCGGCAGGCTTGCCGGCACGACAAGAGAAGGGCCGCAGCAAGGAACTTGCCGCGGCAAGGCGGCCACCCAAAATCCAGCACATCCAACGACGTGTCACCCCAGGGCCACCCCAGGGGCACGTGGCGGGGCGTTGCGTGGCCATGCGGAGCGAGGTGGCAAGCGGAGCTGACAGAGACGCCATCGTGGCAACCGGTGGCTCACCTAGCGGTCGTTTCTTTGCACTGTTGGGGCGACCGGACGGGCATTAAATGCCTCTGTCCCCTGCTGTCAGAGTTAGGTAGGGGACACTGTTGGTCACTGTTGTACCAACCTGCGCTTTTACCTTCGTACCCCCTCTTCCTGCGCTGCCACCTGTTGGTGCCCTCTTCAGACTATAAAAGGGAGGCCCATGCGCACGTAGAAGGGGTTCGGTCCACTCGACACACAGGTTCGGTCCACTCGACAGGGTTCGGTCCACTCGACAAGGTTCGGGCCCCATTGGACACACGAGGTTCGGTCCATTCGACACACGGGTTCGGGGCATTCGACACACACGGTTCGGGCCCCATTGGACACACGAGGTTCGGTCCATTCGACACACGGGGTCGGTCCATTCGACACAACCACCATACGCTCGCTCTCGAGCAAGATCAAATACAAACACAAAGCAGCAGTAGGAGTTTTATCTCTCCGGAGAGCTCCGAAGCTGGGTAAAAATCACCCGTCTCCCCGCGCGCGCCGGGACCTCGATCTGCTCTGCGCGCGGCCTCCGCCCCCCTTGCCGGACTAGAAGGGGCCCCCCGTGCCCCATAGGTGCTCGTGGCCACGGAAAGAAAGCGACGTGCGCCCCGGCATCTCTGGCGCGCCAAGTAGGGGGTGGCGTCGAGATCATGAGCATCTGATCCGATCTCCGCGCACGCTGCATCAACGCCTTCATCGACATGCCACCGAAGAAGAAGCCTTCGGAGGTGGCCGCTCCGTCTACATCGATTCCGCCACCACCGCCGGAGCAAACGGGCGGTGGAGTGGACGCCGGCGGAGGAGTGGGCGCCGACGGTGGGACTCACGTCATCACCAGATCCAGAAACAAGGCCCCGCAAGCGTCGGTGACCGTGCAGACACCGCACCCTTCCCAGGAAGTGCAAGGTCGACAACGCCCCGGTGCTCCTAGCACCGTGCTCGCGTTGGAACAAGGCCAAGCTGGTGGGTCGCGGGACGCTCGAGGTCAGCATGCACGCCCGCATGCTGGCGCGAGTGAGGTACGGTCGCCCGGCCGAGGTGTTGCACCTCCCAATCCAGTTGGGAGTCCGAGCACATCCCGCTCCTCACGCTGCTCGTCGCCACCACCACCCAAGACAGCAGAGGAAGCGCTGGCCCGAGCCCAGCTGCTTCTAGACTACCCTTCGGCGCCGCACAAGATCGACGACTGGAGGATGACCATATACAGTCACATCGGCTTCGCCAACGGCGACAAGCCCCGGCAACCGAGCGCGTCGAGGCCCCGGCAAGGCGCCTAGATGCAAGCCGACGCCGACAAGACCGCTGGGGGTGCCACCTCCGTGCACTCCCAGCCCCGAAGGCCAAGATCGCCGGCTCGTCGGGCCAACCCCGGCGGCGACTCCACCCCGTCGTCGGACCCGCGAACCCGACGCGATCAACGCAACGTTCTCCAAGAACTGCGGCACGAAGACGCTCGCACTCGCATCGAGTGCAGAAGGGAAGCGCGCCGTCAATCCGACCAGCGCGCTGGGCCCACTGTCGACATGCACGCACCAGGGGAACCAAGCGACTTGCCGTATGCGGCAGGTTGCCCTGCGTTCACCCGCGAGCTGCGGCAAGTCCAGTGGCCCAAAACCAAGAACTTCAAGCCAGACGTGCCCGAGAAGTACGATGGCAGGATACATCCATCGGAGTTCCTCAGCATCTACACCATCGCGGTGCAGGCTGCCGGAGGGCGCGACGAGAAGATCCTCGCCAACTACTTCCCGCTGGTGCTCAAGCCCAACGTCAGATCTTGGCTCATGCACTTGCCGGACGGTTCCATCTCTTCATGGGCGGACCTGTGTCATCAGTTTGTCGGCGCCTTCACAGGTGGCCACAAGCCTCATGGCCAGGAGAGTGACCTCCACTTGCTCGTCCAGAAGGAGGGAGAACCCCTGCGCAAGTACATACAGAGATTCAGCCAAGTGCAGCGCAACATCCCAGACATCCACCCTGCCGCAGTTATCAGCGCGTTTCATCAGAACGTGCGTAACCGCAGGATGAGGGAGGAGATGACGATGTGCAAGATCAGAGACGTCAGCGAGCTCTATGCTCTGGCCGACAAGTGTGCACGGGCTGAGGAGGGGAGGAAAATCCCCGGAGAGGTTGCAGGAGCAGAAGTATCTGACAGTGAGGATGCCGCCCCGGCAAGGAAGAACCGGAGGCGGAACAACAGGAAGAGAAAGGCTAAGGATGTGCTAGCTGTTGAGCATTCCGGCAACGGAGGCGGCTCCGACAAGGCCAAAGCCGATGACTCCCGCGAGGCTGTGGTAGCCGCCGACAAGCAGGATGGCTCCGGCAAGCGGTACTGCAAGATCCACCGCACCAAGGGCCATGATCTCCAAACCTGCAAGAAAGTGGAGCAGATGGCGGAGCTACAGAAAGCCGAATACAAGCGCCGCGATAAGGAGAGAGCCCAGGGAGGTGGCGGAGGATCCGGCAAGAAGCTTCCCGCCCGGGGAGGACACCGCGGCAAGGCCAAGCCGCGGCAAGGAGATAGGCCTCCCCGCGGCCGCGACAAGGACGAAGATGAGGATGAGGATGCTGAGATGGAGGAAGATGAGACCAATGACCAAGAGTTTCAGAAGGCGACAGAGGTGTTGTGCATCGACGGCGGCGCCTCTCAACACGCCTCGCACCGCCAACTCAAGCAGTGGGTGCGAGAGGTGAATGCAGCGGAGCCGTCCGTCGAGGCACGCAAGCCTCTGAAATGGTCCAGCACGCCCATCATCTTCGATGTTGAGGACCACCCTGATCGCGTCACTGCGGTCGGGTGCTTGCCGATGTTGGTCTCACCAACAATCCGCAACCTCAAGGTCACGAAGATGTTGGTTGACGGCGGGGCCGGTCTGAACCTGATTTCCTCCGCGTTGCTCAAGAAGCTCCAGATCCCCGACAGCGAGCTTGAAGAAACCGGTACCTTTCAAGGGATAAATCCGGGAAGGAGCAAGCCCAAGGGGAAGGTCATGCTGCCAGTAACGTTTGGCAGCGAGCTGAACTTCAAGACAGAGAGGGTCACCTTCGATGTTGTTGATATCCCATTACCCTACAACGGGATACTCGGCCGACCAGCGCTTGCCAAGTTCATGGCAGCCTCTCACTACGCATACAACGTGCTCAAGATGCCTGGTCCGATAAGTGTCATCTCTGTCCAAGGCGACAAGAAGGATGCACTTATCTGCACCGACAAGATTTACCAGGAAGCAGTAGCCGCAGCAGAGTGCAAGCCACTTGCCGCTGAAGCTCCCCGGGGGAAGAAGAAAGTCAAGACCGGCAAGAGCAGCTCTGATGCCCACTCCGGCAAGCACACCATCGAGCTCCACCGGCAAGTGCAAGAAGGCGAAGGTAGCTTCGCCAGAGACCAAGAAGGTGGCCGCCAAGAAGGACGGCACTGGTGGTACCTTCACCATCAGTGCCACGCTTGATCCTAAATAGGAAAGCACGCTCGTTGCTTTCCTGTAGGCGAATGTCGATGTGTTTGCGTGGCAACCATCTGACATCCCCGGTGTTCCCAGGGAAGTAATCGAGCACCACCTTGCCGTCTGCCCTCACGCGCGGCCCGTCAAGCAAAGAGTCAGGAAGCAAGCAGTAGAGCGTCAAGATTTCATAGCAGAGGAGATCAAGAAGTTGGAAGCAGCGGGATTGGTCCGAGGAGTACTCCATCCAACGTGGCTAGCCAATCCAGTAGTCGTGCGCAAGGTGAACAGGAAGTGGAGGCTCTGCATTGACTTCACTGATGTTAACAAAGCCTGTCCCAAGGATCCATTCCCCTTGCCGCGCATCGACCAGATTGTTGACTCCACAGCAGGATGTGATCTGCTTTCATTCCTTGATGCATACTCAGGATATCACCAGATCTTCATGGCAGAAGAGGATGAAGAGAAAACCGCATTCATTACTCCATGTGGCACGTATTGCTTTGTACGGATGCCTTTTGGACTAAAGAATGCTGGTTCAACATTTGCAAGAGTAGTCAGTCATGCTTTTGAGCCACAGCTGCACAGAAATGTAGAAGCTTACATGGATGACATTGTGGTCAAGAGCAGAGACAGGGCAACTCTGATCCAAGATTTGGACGAGACCTTCACAAATCTGCGCAAGATCAATCTCAAGTTGAATCCCGAGAAGTGTGTGTTTGGAGTCCCTTCCGGCAAGCTTCTCGGATTCTTTGTGTCACAGAGGGGGATTGAAGCTAACCCCGACAAGATCAAGGCCATCGAGCAAATCGAAGCACCGAAGCGATTCAAGGACGTACGAAGGCTTGCAGGCTGCGTTGCTGCTCTCAGCAGGTTCATTTCCAAGTCTGCTGAACGCGCCCTGCCGTTTTTCAAAATCTTGAAAAAGGCCATCGAGCAAATCGAAGCACCGAAGCGAGTCAAGGACATACGAAGGCTTGCAGGCTGCGTTGCTGCTCTCAGCAGGTTCATTTCCAAGTCTGCTGAACGCGCCCTGCCGTTTTTCAAAATCTTGAAAAAGGCGGGTCCAATGAAATGGACTCCGGAAGCGGAGGCTGCGCTGCAAGACTTGAAGAAATATTTGTCCTCCACTCCAACACTTGTCGCACCTAAGCCACAAGAGAAGTTGCTGCTATATCTGGCGGCAACCAATCAAGTGGTTAGTGCTGCGTTAGTAGCAGAGAGGGAGGCAGATGATGAGCCAGCGGCCGCGGCAAGAGAATCCAGCGACAAGCAGGGGGCTTCCCCGACAAGCTCTGGCCCGACAAGCCCTGATCCGACAAGTTCTGGCTCCGGCAAGGATGGATCTGTACAGTTGCCAGAGGAGAAACAGAAGAAGATGGTGCAGCGCCCAGTTTACTTTGTCAGTTCCCTTCTACAGGGGGCTAGATCAAGGTACTCTGGTGTGCAGAAGTTGCTTTTCGGCCTCCTCATGGCCTCGAGGAAGCTGCGCCATTACTTTCAAGCACATGAGATCATAGTTGTCACTCGCTTTCCGCTGAAGAGGATATTGCAAAATCCAGAAGCAACAGGCAGGGTTGTCGAGTGGGCACTGGAATTGTCAAGCTTTAGCCTCAAGTTTGAAAGTACTTCAACTATTCAGAGCCGAGCCTTGGCAGAATTCATAGCGGAGTGGACGCCAACGCCTGATGAAGAGACTCCGGAGAGGAGCATCCCCGTCAAGGAAGCGAGCAGAGAGTGGATCATGTACTTTGACGGTGCCTTTTCGCTGCAAGGCGCCGGTGCGGGCGTACTACTTGTCGCCCCCACCGGAGAGCACCTCAAGTACGTGGTCCAAATGCACTTTCCCAAGGAGCAAGCAACAAACAATACTGCAGAGTATGAAGGCTTGCTTGCCGGACTCAGAATAGCAGCAGAACTTGGGATCAAGAAGCTCATTTTCAGGGGTGACTCACAGCTTGTCGTCCGCCAAGTTAACAAAGATTATTAGAGTCCCTTGATGGAAGCATACATCGATGAAGTGAGGAAGCTAGAAGAACATTTTGACGGCCTGCAGATGGAACATGTTCCAAGAGCTCAGAATGACATTGCAGATGGCCTGTCAAAGTGTGCCGCACTCAAGTTACCTGTGGAACCAGGAATTTTTGTGCTCAAGCTGACTCAACCATCTGTCACACCATCAACTGGACAGAGTAGAAAGAGAAAGTTGGTCACTGGCGACTACTTTCCGGTAGAGCTTCCCGGAGCCGCCGCCAAGAAGGTCCCCAGGCTCAACACAGAGAGCGCTGAGGAGCAGTCTGCTCCGACAAGCCCTAGGGTTTGTTTCGTTGAAGCAGACGCTCCCGACAAGCTGTGTCCCGACACGCTTGCCGGGGAGCATCACGCTCCGGCAGGATCCCAGATTCTTGCCGTGGAAGCGGATGTTCCCGCAGCTGCATTTGCGCCTTTAGTCCTTGTCGTCGAGCCACAGGCTCCGGCATGGGCACAGCAGATCGTCCATTTCCTTCAAACAGGAAAACTTCCCGAGGAGCAAGAAGCAGCGGAAAGAGTAGCCCAGCAATCAAGTATGTACCAGTTTGTCGATGACATACTATACAGAAGAAGATTCAACAGAGTGAAATTGAAGTGCATTTCCCGGGAAGATGGACAAGAGCTGTTGGCAGAGATACATGGAGGCATATGTGGTCACCACATTGGCGCAAGAGCACTCGCCGGCAAGGCTTTCCGGCAAGGCTTCTTCTGGCCGACAGCCCTCGAGGATGCAACTGCACAAGTAACCAAGTGTGAAGCGTGCCAGTTCCATTCCAAACAGATTCATCAACCAGCTCAAGCTCTCCAAACAATCCCTTTGTCCTGGCCATTTTCGGTCTGGGGGCTCGACATCCTCGGCCCCTTCCCCCGAGCTGTCAGGGGCTTTGAGTACTTGTACGTTGCAATCGACAAGTTCACAAAGTGGCCTGAAGTGGAGCCAGTGAGGAAGGTGACAGCACAATCAGCAGTCAAGTTCTTTAGGTCGATTGTTTGCCGTTTTGGGATCCCTAACAGGATCATCACCGACAATGGCACACAGTTTATGAGCCACACCTTCATGCAATACGTCCAAGATCTTGGCACCAAGATCTGCTTCGCTTCTGTTGCTCACCCAAGAAGCAATGGTCAAGCGGAGAGGGCAAACGCTGAAGTGCTGCGCGGGCTCAAGACCAGAACTTTCGATAGGCTGCGTAGGTGCGGAAAGAATTGGATCGAGCAGTTGCCGGTGGTTCTCTGGTCGATCAGGACGACACCAAATCGAGCCACTGGCCAGACACCTTTTGCTCTTGTCTATGGAGCAGAGGCAGTTCTCCCCACGGAACTCGTATACGGATTGCCACGAGTGCTCGCTTATGATGAGCTTGAGCAAGAGCAGCTGCGACAAGATGACGCGCTGCTCCTCGAGGAGGATCGTCTTCAGGCTGCTGTGCGAGCTGCTCGCTACCAGCAAGCTTTGCACCGCTATCATAGCTGCAAGGTTAACGCCAGAAGCCTCGAGGAAGGCGACCTTGTTCTTCGGCGCGTTCAATCCGCCAAGAATTCAAACAAGTTGACGCCGAAGTGGGAGGGCCCTTATCGGGTGAAACGAGTCACTAGGCCCGGCGCTGTCCGCCTTGAGACAGAAGATGGCATTCCGGTGAGCAACTCCTGGAACATAGAACATCTTCGCAAGTTTTATCCATAAGGCGCGGTTGCCGGACCCGTTCCGGCAACCACCTTCTGTACAAGCCTTGCCGATGTCGCATGTAACACTTTGTACAAAGCCGGGCGCAGCTCCCGTGCGTAAATAAAACTCTATGTTCCCCGCACATCTTGTCAAATTCAGTGCATATTTATTTTTCTTGCATGTATATCTGACACTTCATGCAGCACTTTCCCCCGGTAAGCAATAAAGAACCTTAGGGTTCTATTTCATTATTTTCTCTTCTTTCTTCTCAAAAAAGAAGACTCCTCCACCCACAAGTTCACCAGGGGAGGGGAGATAAAGGTCAGGTCTGGACCAGGCGAGGTCTGAACCAGGCGCCGTTCAAAAGAATCTAGCCTTGCCGGGACGAAGAAGACAAAAAAAAGCTAAGTGGCTAAAGTTTGAGCCCAGTCAATTTTAAATTTTTTCGAGTTATATCCCTTGAACGTTCGTCCCTTGTATGGAAAACCTGTGCGTGGAGGAATCGACTCGCGGTTAAGTTGCGACCCTGCATTGTCTCTGAGCCCGCTCGACAATACAAGCGAGCTACAACTTGTCCCGACAAGATTTCTTGCCGGAGGCAGCACCGCCGGCAGGCTGCTGATGTTCCGCACTCAGCAAGTGTGCTCGCGCCGGCAAGATCCCTCGAAGCGTAGGGTAAAAGTATACAAGGGATGCAACAGAGTAAAGGGAATAACATAGCGAGCAGTACCCATAATAGAGTTATATTGCAAGAATGACTTATTGTGGCACAGATTAAATTGTTCTTATAACCAAAACGGCAGCAGCTAGAAAACGGGAGAAGAAGAGCAGCCTAATCCGCGCGCCCGCCGTCGACCCTCCTGACCTCGTTCACCTTGTCCACGATGGGTGCGACGATGGCCCTGAGTTCTTCAAGATCAGCGCCCTCCGGCAGCTTCTTGGTAACGCGGGAGAGGTCGATGCCCGGATTGCGGAAGAGGACCTTCACCAACACCTTCTCCAAGACCCCGGCGCAGATCGCACGCGACTCGTCGGCCAGCTGCTTCGGGATCCTTTCCCGGAGCTGCCGGAGAGCCGTCACCACATCCTTGAAGAAGAGCGTGAGCTTGGCGCTGGGCTGGAGATTCTCCTCAGTGGAGTACCCGTAACCCGTCAAGTTCAGCTCCGCCAACTCCTCGTCAATGAGCGCGGCGATGTTGACGAGGCCCTCCATCCAGAGCTCCACAGTGGTCTTGAAGGTGTTCTGGGTCTCGGCGGCCCTCGTCAGCAGCTCCTCGTTGCCCTTGAGGTCTTTCCTCAGGATATCCTCTCGCTTCTTGGCGGCGTCCAGCATCTCCATCAAGGTGGCCAATTTCATCTCTAGATCAGCGCTCGAGTCCTTGGCGGCATTCAGCTCCTTGATCTTCTCGGAGAGCTGGACTTGCAGATCACCGTGAGCGCGCGCATCCTTCTCGCGATCGCGCTGGAGTGCGGCAAGCTCTTCATTTTTCCTTGTAGCGTCCGCCTCCAGCTGCGTCACCTTCTCCTCCAACTCCTTCTTGGCAGCTTCGGCAGCCGCGGCGGCATCCTCCGCCTCCTTGAGTGCCCCGCCAAGTGATTGTTCCCGGACGGCGAGCTTCTCGTCATGGCTATCCAAGTACGCCTTCCTCTGTATCAGCTCGCCGTCCCGCTTGGACAGCTCCTCGGCGACGAGCCTCTGCTGCTCCTCGGCTTCAGCCTTCTCCAGGATGAACGCCTTCTTCGCTTCATCGAGCTGCGCCATCTCCTCAGCAATGGACTGGAGGGCCTCCTGGTTGCGGCTCTTGAGTTCTTGCGCATGCTTTTCTATGTCAACTCCCGCCTGCGCGACAAGCGCTTCCCGGGACTCGAGCTTCGCTTGCCGGACGCGGTAGAGTGACACCAACTTTTGGAGCAGCTGCTCCTCCTCGGACTCGCCACCGCTGCTGCTTGGCCTGTCGACCACTGCCAGCCCAGCAGAGGCAAGTACCTCCCCGTCAAACTCCTGTCCTTCAACCGGCGCCCTGGAGCTCGACGCCCAGGGGAGCTTGATGTATACGCCCTCGCCGGCTTTCAAGTATGCGCCGGGCTGAGGCTCCTCGGAGCCCAGCGCCGTGTCAGTGGCGGAGGGATCGGCAGTCGGTGCAGCGCCTCGCGCTCCTGCGTCCTCTGGGTCGTCTGTACGGTCGCCGGACCCCTCGCCGGCCCCTGTGCCAGCGGCCTTGGCGGCCTCTTCGCCGGCGGGCTCCTCCGCGCCGGCCTCTTCCTCAGCGGCGACGGCATCCCCAGTATTGCCGCGCCTGCCCTCCTCGCCGGTGGCCTCAGCCTCCATCGGGTCCCGAAGGGGAGGATCTGAAGGCAGGGAAACGAAGGGACAGTCAAGCAAATGCCCAAAAGAGGGAAAAGGGAGATCAGCAGAACCCGAGGGAGAGTCCCCGACAAGGAGGGTCACCTGTGCTGGGCTCTGTGATCGTGGGCTCCACCACCGGGGGCTCACTGGTCCCACCCCTTGCCGGAGACCCCTTCCTTGCCGGAGATGGCTCCCATATCGGGGAATCGGCCCTTGGTGGCGTAGTCGAGGCCGACGACACCTCCGGGTCGGCCCCCGACTGCTCCTGGTAGGCCTGTTCTTCTCCTGTATGCAAAAGAGTCAATAACCAAGATATTGGCAGAAGAAGAGGCGACCATGCGCGCCCCACGGCAGGAAGTGAATCAAGGCACTTACGCTGGGGGCTGTGCTGGGAGCTGCTGCGAGGGGAAGGGACCGGGTCCGTCAAAGTGGTCTCGGACGCATCTCCTGCCACCACAGCAGGATCGTCCTCGATGTTAAACACAGGGACCTTGGCCCTCTTCGCCGCTCTCTCCGCCAAAGTCCTGAGACAGAACAGGAGTTTGGAGAGAAACACAGATTGGATACAAGACAAACAACAACAAGGATCAAGATAAAGGCGAGTGCAGTACGGGGGAACCCTTACTCCTCTTCATCCTCCTCCTCCTCATCGTCATCAGAGCTCAGCGCGGAGAGGTCAAACTCCGGTGCCCTCCCTGCGCGGCGTGGCGGAGGGGTAGGCTCCCTCTGGCGCTTGCCAAGGGCTGCGGCAGGGTCAGGCGTGGCGACCCGGGAAGACCCCGCCTCAGTTTCCGGCGCGGCTTGGGATCCTCCCGCGGCGACAAAACTTGTCGCGGCAGAGCGCGCCCCGCGGCACTGCGGCTGCTGATCGGCCTGCGCCTCTGCCAGCTCTCCAACTCGACGGAGACGCCTTCTCGGTCAGAACTGGGGCTGCGTTGAGGGCTCCATCGGCGGCAAGTTGCTCGAAGACGGCTGGCCGCTCGCGCCCTCGGCGGGCTGGCTTGCTTCGGCCGAGGCCTCCCCTTCGCCGTCGCCCTCTCCGGCAAGGTCTTCCCGGGCGGCAAGGCTTGCTGCCTCAGCTGCTTCCGCCTCCGCCAGCGTGAAGCCAAACTCGCCCGCGGCAGCAGCTGCCGCCGCCTCCTCGGCCCTGCTAGCAATGTACGCCAGCTCGTTGGTAGTGGTGGCGCGGGTGAGGAGCTTCTGCTCGTCAGAATTGACCGCCGCCTCCGACAAGTCGTCGAAAAATTGCTGCACGACCTCGGCGGCGGGCTCTATCCAGTTGGCACTTACCCCGTGCGAGTCGCACTCTGGCATCATTGCGCAGATGCGATCGCGCTGGGAGTTGTTGCACAAGGGGATGACGCCCTGCGGCAGCCGGAACCACTCTGGATGATGGGCGTCGTGCTTGAACGTCTCCCTCAGCATCGCGTCAAGCTCCAGGACCGTGAAGTTGAAGTTGAGGCCTGGGCGCAGCCTCATGAAATCCGCCGGGCCGCTAAACAGCCAGGCGGGTCTCCCCCTTGCCTGCAAAGGGGCGATACGACGGCGAAGGAAATCTGCGCCGACCGCCCCTGTTGTGAGCCCGGCGTGCCTAAGCTGGAGGATTCGGGTGGTGGCGATCGTCAGCTTGGCGTCGTCCGGCAACAGAGCGCTCCAGTCGCTGCCGCGCACCACCCGAGTCTTGTGCAGCTTGGTGAACGACGGCGGATCGGCATCGCAGATCCAACACCACTCCGCCCTCCACTCACCCCACTTGCTGCGGAGCTCGCCCGTCAAGTACACCTCCTTCATGCCCATCCGGGAGGTCCAGGCAATTCCGCCAGCCAGTGGCTCCCCTTTCTCGGCCCGAGGGGAGAAATAATGGCGAAAAAGAGCGACATTGGGGAGGATACCAACGAAGTTCTCACAGAGGTGCGCAAAAACCGCCATTGTCAGAACGACATTGGGGGTGAAATCAAGCAGATGGAACCCGTAGGTGTTCATGATGTCGCAAAAGAAATCGGAAAAAGGCGGGCAGAGCCCGCAATAGAAGAACACAGGGAAGAAGTAGTACCCTCTTGGGCACTTCTTCGATTTGGAGGCCTCCGCGGAAAGCACCGGCGTGCGTGGGTGCGCCCGCGTTTCCGTCGACCAAAAGAGGCGGAACTCCGACCGCAACGCCTCCGGGGTGAGCTCGGGGGAGAAAAGCACCTGCTTCTTGTGCAGCGCCTCGAGCTCTAGTGCCTTGGCCGACTTCGCGGCCTTCACGGCCTTCGCAGCCTTCGTGGCCTTCCCGGCCTTCGGAGCCATGGCGGGGGCAGCAGGGGGAGGCGAAAGCGACGATGGCGACGACGGCGACGGCGGCGACGGGCAGCGGAGTGCTGTTTTTCTCTCGATTCAGGGGACGGAGGAGAGCGGCGGAGCTTTCGGAGGAAGGAACTGCAAGTGGCGAAAGTGGGGGAACGGCCCCGTTTCCTCTGCTTATAAACAGGGGATGCGAACGTTATGCATTTCCTGGAGTTAAGTATTGACCACGTTCTCTCCCACGACACCGCAATCGACGCGTGCCGTTGCGGGAGGACGCGGTGGCCACAGAGTCCGATTCAGTGTGGCCCTAGGCCAGGCGTGCCCGTGCACTGTTTTGGGCCTGGCCCAACAACGCTCGGCACCGTGTATGGCCCAGGCCCGGGGGCTCCTGTCGGTGTACTAAAGTAGGGGTACCTTAGTACCCCGAACTCGTGCACGGGCAGTCGTAGCACCCCGAGGCAAGGCTTGCCGGACGCCCTCCAGAACCCTCCGTCATTTCCTACTACTACCATTCAAGAACAGAGTACTCAAGCTAAAGCCCCGGCAAGAGGAGCTTGCCGAGAAGGCCAACCAAGGCCCCGGCAAGAGGAACTTGCCGGGAAGGCCGACCAAGGCATCTCCAGAAGACTTGCCGCGGCGCCCCGCGCGCCCCGGCAAGGCCCGACGGCCGGCAGGCTTGCCGGCACGACAAGAGAAGGGCCGCGGCAAGGCACTTGCCGCGGCAAGGCGGCCACCCAAAATCCAGCGCATCCAGCGACGTGTCACCCCAGGGCCACCCCAGGGGCACGTGGTGGGGCGTTGCGTGGCCATGCGGAGCGAGGTGGCAAGCGGAGCTGACAGAGACGCCATCGTGGCAACCGGTGGCTCACCTAGCGGTCGTTTCTTTGCACTATTGGGGCGACCGGACGGGCATTAAATGCCCCTGTCCCCTGCTCTCAGAGTTAGGTAGGGGACACTGTTGGTCACTGTTGTACCAACCTGCGCTTTTACCTTCGTACCCCCTCTTCCTACGCTGCCACCTGTTGGTGCCCCCTTCAGACTATAAAAGGGAGGCCCATGCGCACGTAGAAGGGGTTCGGTCCACTCGACACACAGGTTCGGTCCACTCGACAGGTTTCGGTCCACTCGACAGGGTTCGGGCCCCATTGGACACACGAGGTTCGGTCCATTCGACACACGGGTTCGGGCCATTCGACACACACGGTTCGGGCCCCATTGGACACACGAGGTTCGGTCCATTCGACACACGGGGTCGGTCCATTCGACACAACCACCATACGCTCGCTCTCGAGCAAGATCAAATACAAACACAAAGCATCAGTAGGAGTTTTATCTCTCTGGAGAGCTCCGAAGCTGGGTAAAAATCGCCCGTCTCCCCGCGCGCGCCCGGACCTCGATCTGCTCTGCGCGCGGCCTCCGCCCCCCTTGCCGGACTAGAAGGGGCCCCCCGTGCCCCATAGGTGCTCGCGGCCACGGAAAGAAAGCGACGTGCGCCCCGGCAATGCGGTACTATTTTTACATATCTTATATTACTTACCTCAAAACCTGTTAGAACGCTGGTGCAGTCTTCAGTCAGCCCGCTCTTGGCGGACTGAACTTTCTGAATCACCGCACTCATAACAGTGCGGTGCTCCTCGTTGATGGAAGCGCCGTTGAGCACCTCCAGCAAATTATCCGGCTCCTCCGGTTGGACGGAGGTCACCGGCGTCGCAGTCTCGCCCTTCTTACGAAGGGGCCGCCCGCCGGACTCCAGAACCACTAAAGGTTCCGGTACGGAGTCCGGTCCAAAGTATGGGAGGCTGCCCAGCGCACCTCCGGGACCCCCTCCTCCTGGCTGGTCCCTTTCTGGGACCCCGCCTCGGCGTCGTCTGCATCACGGGGGGAGGAGGCGGTCGGAAGTGAAGCGCTATTCACATCCGACGAACACAGGGACCCGCTCGACGAAGCGGGGAGATCATCCTTGGGCGGGCTACATGGTTGTGTTCGGTGTTAGAAGACACTATGCGATGAAAGGAAAATCGTAAGTTATTCTGGGATCCGGACACTTACGATCTCGCCAGGGGCTTGGCCCTCGAAGGCCACTCCTCTTCGTTGTCGCCGGCATTGGTGGAACAGTCCGGAGGAAGGGTCCTCCCCTTCTTGGACCCTCCGGCCTCCCCAGTCGGGGGGGCCTTCCTTTTCTTCTCTCCCCCCGCTGGGGGAGAGGCCTCTTTTTTCTCCTCCTCGTCTTCACGGGAGGAGTCCGCCTCGGAGTCATCGGATGATGAGTCCGATAACACCTGGCGCCGGGAACTCCTCTGAGTTCCCGTGGCCTTCTTCTTGGCCTTCTTCTCCGGCACCACGTAAGGCGCCGGGGCCAGCAGTCCCGATAATCGGGCATCCGCTGGGTCTTCGGGCAAGGGAGCCGGGCAGTTAACCTGCCCGGACGTCTTCTGCCAGGCCTGTCAAAGGTAGAGGGAGTTTAGATCCCACATAGAGTCAAACTATGGAAAGCAAGTGTCCCGTAAAGGGTAAAATAGCTTACCTCGCTGGCTTGACGCTGCGAGCTGAATCCGCGATCTTCGGTAGCGGATGAGGGAGCCTCGGCGCCCTTGAACAGCACCCTCCAAGCGTCTTCGTATGTAGTGTCGAAGAGCCTGCTCAAGGTTGGGTGCTGTGCCGGATCAAACTCCCACAAATTGAAAGCCCGCTGTTGGCACGGGAGGATCCGGCGGATGAGCATGACCTGGATTATGTTAACAAGCTTGAGCTTCTTGTTCACCAGGGTTTGGACGCAGGATTGAAGTCCGGTCAGCTCCTCCGAATCACCCCATGTCAGGCCCTTCTCTTTCCAGGAGGTGAGCCGTGTGGGGATGCCAGATCTGAATTCGGGGGCCGCTGCCCATTCAGGGTCACGCGGCTCGGTGATGTAGAACCACCCCGATTGCCACCCTTTGATCGTTTCCACAAAGGCGCCCTCGAGCCATGTGATGTTGGGCATCTTGCCCACCATGGCGCCTCCGCACTCCGCTTGGCGGCCGCCCACTACCTTCGGCTTGACGTTAAAAGTCTTCAGCCATAAGCCGAAGTGGGGCTGGATGCAGAGGAAGGCCTCGCACACAACGATGAACGCCGAGATGTTGAGGATGAAATTCGGAGCCAGATCATGGAAATCCAGGCCATAGTAGAACATGAGTGTCGGTGTCAAAACCGGCGGATCTCGGGTAGGGGGTCCCGAACTGTGCGTCTAGGCGGATGGTAACAGGAGACGAGGGACACGATGTTTTACCCAGGTTCGGGCCCTCTCGATGGAGGTAAAACCCTACGTCCTGCTTGATTAATATTGATGATATGGGTAGTACAAGAGTGGATCTACCACGAGATCAAGGAGGCTAAACCCTAAAGCTAGCCTATGGTATGATTGTTGTAATGTATGTTGTCCTATGGACTAAAGCCCTCCGGTTTATATAGACACCGGAGGAGGCTAGGGTTACACAGAGTCGGTTACAATGGTAGGAGATCTACATATCCTTATTGCCAAGCTTGCCTTCCACGCCAAGGAAAGTCCCATCCGGACACGGGACGGAGTCTTCAATCTTGTATCTTCGTAGTGTTGGAGTCCGGCGGACGATGATAGTCCGGCTGTCCGGACACCCCCTAGTCCAGGACTCCCTGAGTAGCCCCTGAACCAGGCTTCAATGACGATAAGTCCGGCGCGCATAATGTTCGGCATTGCAAGGCGTGTTCCTCCCTTGAATAATCCAGAGAAGATCATGAACACCAGGATAGTGTCCAGCTCTGCAAAATAAATTCCACATTCCACCGTAGAGAGAATAAAATGTACACCAGTCCAATCTGCTGACGTATTATGAGGCATGACATCACACCGCTACCAAGCTTTTGTTTGAATCGTTTTTTACTATACCACCTCAGCACATTTAGCAAAGTGGTTTCCTTGGCACGTCTTGTCAAAGCAGAGATCATGTTCCCCTTATTCCGGGATTCTCATCAATACGTGCGTGGGTAACCTAACCGTGCCCGTCGCCACGCCTCCTCCATCGGAGGTGAATCCCGAACGGTCACGGAGACGACCCTTGGTATTTTTCCCCTTTATAAGAGGACCAGGGTTCGTTCTTTTTCTTCAGTCTCGCATCGAATCTCCTTCTCGCTCCCAGTTCCAACACCCAGAGCCCTAGATTCGAGCGCTTTGGATTCTCAATCATGTCCGGCTCCGACCTTCAAGGTTGGTGGATGCCCTCCTTCGTCACGGAGGAGGACGTGTTAAAGCTGTGTGAGGCCAAGTACCTGTCCTACGAGATTTCGCACAGGTTGCCTGCCCAAGGGCAGGCCGTGCCCGCCCCCGAGCCCGGTGAGTACGTTGTCTTCGTACCCCACCTCTGTCGGGGCTTAGGCTTCCCGACAGATCCCTTCGTGAGAGGGCTCATGTTCTACTACGGGCTGGATTTTCACGATTTGGCTCCGGAGTCCACCCTCCATATCTCCGCATTCATTATCGTCTGCAAGGCCTTCCTCCGCGTCACTCCCCACTTCGGCCTGTGGCTGAAAACCTTTAAGGTGGAGTCGAAGATGATCGGGGGGCATCAAGCGGAGTGTGGCGGGGCGGCCATAAGCAGAAAGGCCAATGCCCCGTGGCCTGAGGGTTCCTTCCAAGAGGAACTTGGACTGTGGCAGCAGGAGTGGTTCTATATCACCGCTCCGAAGGGCAGCAAGCAAAAGCCGCCGCCTTCATTCTTCCCGGGACCTCCACGCCAACTGATGTCGTGGGTCAACCAAGGGCTCAATTGGGGGCCGTCCGAAGACATGCCCTCACTGCAGGGCCGGATTTGAGACCTCCAAGCGAGGGAGATCAATCTGGTCGTGGTGATGCAGGTAATGCTAACCAGGCGTCTCCTGCCCTGCAAACGCCGTCCTCTACGTCTATGGGAGTTCAACCTAGAGGGACCTCGAATTCCCCAACACTTCATGGGTGCAACACCCATGGAGATGTACAGGTTGTTCTTCGGACCGCAGGTGGCGTGTCCGGAATTGACCGAGGACGCAGGCCTGAGCCGCAATCGCCCGGATACTCAGGTAAATAGCTCAGAGTCCGGACGTTTTATTTATCTGCTTTTCTAGGGTTCGCCTCCTGACCCATAACTTTTCACAGGAGTGGGTAGTGCGATCGAAGCTGATAAGGTGTCCGGCTCCCCTCCCAGAGACCGCACTGGAGCCCATGCTGGTCAGAATGTTGGAGGTCGCGCCCGTGAAAGGGGGCGATGGGAAAGATAAAGGAGCTATTACTTCGCCCAAAGGGGCGTTTGAAGAGGGGGGGAATCAAAAACTCCTCCTTCCAGGGGGAGAAGAGGACCGCCTCCGAAGATCCGGAGGCCAAAGCCCCTAAACGGGGGAAGAGATCTTCACCGGGGGGTCCGGCGTCCGGGGAGAATCCGGACGTACAATCATCACCAAAGGATCAGCCCTCCAACGAGCCGTGAGTATGAAAAGGGGAGTTCATTAGTAAGAAAATACCTCCATTTGTGCTTCTGGGGGTGACCGAAATTTTTATCTTGCAGTTCGGATTTGCAGCCTTCGCAGATGAGTTCGTCTTCGGGGGACCTTCTTCCGGAGATGATGGAGAGCGAAATGCCCCCGTCTGCTGCATCGTCAGATAGGGCAGGCGAGCCTGAAGTATCGTCACGGAGGGTGTCCCCGAGTCCGGAGGGGCTGGGGAGTTCGGCGCCTGCTAGCGTCCGGCCGGGAGAACTGAAGAATCTGCTGGAGAGGGCGTCCATCTCAGAAGATCACCGTGCGTTGATGCGTAAGGTGATTGGAAGGATCTCGTCCGCCGAGAGCGGATTGCGTGATGCCGCTACGAGTTTGCTGGCGGGGTTTGAGGTACGCAAAAATGGCACACCTGTTTTTTTTGGCCGTTTTGCACATAAAAAGTGCGCCCTGTATAGGTAGTAGCCCCTGAGACTCGGTAGGTTGTCGAAAGCGACAGCGTGCCGAGGATCGAAATCGCAAGTAATGAATGTCGCCGTTCCTATGCAGGTGGCGGATAGTCCGAGGGCTAGCCGGACTAGTGGGGTTGCCGAGTTAATGCGGCAACTTGACGTGGCGGATGCGGACATTGCACTTGTCAACCAGCGACTTGACGAGTCGCAAGGTAAATGAGTTCTCCACAGTCGCTTTATTAAGGGGGTCAAAACCCTCCTCTGATAAATTAAATGCTGTTATACAGACGGTGTTGCTGCTGTGGAGAGCCTTCGGGCCAAACTTGCTCAAGCTAAGGAGCAAGCCCGAAGGAGTGACGCGGCTGCCTCGAGGGCGGCCGAGGTGTTGAAAGCCGAAAGGGCTGCACACTGCCTAAGCAGGGAAGAGGTGGCCGAATTGGCCATGAAAGTAAAAGATGCTGCTGACCGCAATGAGGCTCTTGAAAAGGAGCGCTTATCGGAGAGGGAAGACCTGAGGAAGGCCACCATCGAGGCCAAGGATGCCCTCTCTACAATGCGGGCCATTAAGGAGGAGCTGTGCTAGGCCGGAGATATTGTGGCTGGCAAACCTTTTCTGCTGCGTCGCCGGTTTATGGATCAAAAGTATGCTCAATTTGATCGGCTGTGGAATCCGGAGGATCCATATATGGACTTAGCGGCAAGTGCGGCTGATGCCGTTGAGCACTTCCGGAGCTAGAAGGATCACAAGACGGAAGAGCTATTTTGGTCTCAATTCCATAGTCCGGATCGCTCACTTCCGTTGACCGACCGGTTGGCCGAGTGGGCCGAGCTAAATAGATTATCCGGACTTGCCATGACTGACATCGTGGCTCATGTCTGTCCAGAGAGGCCCAAGGCGACGAGCTACTTCGGCTTACTGCAGCAATTCCTTGGAGCGGTGCCGCATATCAAGGAGATGAAGCGGTCGGCCTGCATCGAAGGCGCGCGGATGGCTCTTGCCCGCGTGAAGGCGCATTGGACAGAGATGGATGCCACCGCTGTTGCTGCCCAGGGTTCGGATGAAAGCCGGCTCCCCGCCGAGCACTATTTCGGGGAAGTTATGCGTGGTGCTCGTGTAATAGAGTCGCAGTGCTCAAAAAAAGTCACGTTCAAATGAACGTTTTAGCTTGTAAAATGATGATTATGCTATAACTGCTTTTTATGCTTGTGCGTCCCAAGTAGTAAAACTTCTCCTGTGCGGCCGTTTACGTATACATTTGTATAACCTGAAAGATTGCAGTCTTCGGCTTCAGCCCCCACGCACAAGGTGCGGGGGTGTTCGCAAAAATAGTGCGTTTTCACACTTAACCCGACGTCTCGGTCCTGTTAAGGAGGTGGTAGCGTAGCAAACGAGGCAATCCGGACTATAATGCTTTATCACTTTCACCTAGCCAGTGGAGTTCGAGGGTGGGGCTACGATATAGCCCCTGGGGGCACCGCACTTCTCCGAGTTCGGGGCGCATGTCTGCCTGACCGGGAAACGGTCCTTCGTCAAAGCGGGGAATTCTAAACATTCCGGTAGTCGATCGAGTGGCTGACCAGTCTCTCGCTATATCATGACAGTCAGTTTTCGGCTTTCTCTACTGAGGTGCTCGCCCAGCCGAACTGGGGCACAATCGCAGTATTTCTCCTGGTGCCGTGTTAGCCGATGATACGGAACGTAAGGCAGCAAAACACAGGAGCCGGGCAAACCGAACATTTGACCAAAGATATGATTCGGAGCTGATGCATATAATGCCTAACTCGAG
This sequence comes from Triticum timopheevii, assembly GCA_963921465.1. NCBI lineage: Eukaryota > Viridiplantae > Streptophyta > Magnoliopsida > Poales > Poaceae > Triticum > Triticum timopheevii. The sequence continues at coordinate 12,297,875 of OY997264.1, read as the reverse complement.
ACGCCGAACACTCCCTAAGGTGTTCGGTCTTTATGATAATGGGCAGAATAATGCCCTAAGCCCCTAGTGTCCAGGTACGGGCATGGTCTTCTGACGCGGCCGATGCCAAAACGTCAGGCTCCGCTGTGGTTATAGGAAGAAACCAAGGGAGAATAACAACAAGAGACAGTAAAAAAGGTTTACGCAGGGTCTTAATCTGAAAAGAATCCTCGCAACGGGTCCCTACTGCACGTCTGCGCATGTGTCTCCGTTGTGCCGTTATCCTGGACGGGTATGCACGTTGTTCATCTGTAAAAAGAGAGGAACGCTTAGTTTGAAAACAATTCGTGCGAAAAAAGGTATGTGTGAAATAAAGAAAAAATATGAATAAGCAAAGCGGGGTTTGAATAAACCCGCGGTTGTTTGTGCGCGCAGCCCCTTGTGAAGGGGTGTGCGGCTAGGGAGCCCCTAGCCTACTGATGCCGGACTCGTCTATCCGAGTCCGGGGTCTTTGGGTGACCCTCGCACTGAGATGATGCCACGCGGACCGGGCATCTTGAGTGTAAGAGACGCGTAATGTGGTATGGCGTTGAAACGGACAAAAGCCTTTCGTCCCAAGAGTGCTTGATATCCACTTTTAAATGGGACGATATGAAAAATTAGTTTTTCGCGCCGAAAGTTGTTCGGTGATCCGAACACGACTTCTAGTAATAGGGAGCCTATGCACTTGGCATAAGGGCCTGGCGTCACTCCTTTGAAGGAAGTGCGGTTGTGTCGAATTTTGGTAGGGTCTATCCCCATCCTGCGGATTGTGTTTGAATACAGCAGGTTTAAGTTGCTGCCTCCGTCCATTAGGACTTTAGTAAATTGTAATCCGTCGATTATGGGATTCAATATCAGGGCAGTCCGTCCCGCGTTTCGGACGCTTCTGGAATAGTCCAGGTGGTCGAAAGTGATTGGTTTTGATATCCAATCTCTATGGTCTGCTGGGTTGGACCGTGCGAGGCTCTTTTTAGGAAGTGCCACACTATTTTTCCGTATTATCACATGAAGTGAGTTTACTGCTTTGACCTCTTGTGGGAAAGTCTTTTGTTTTCTGGTGCTCTGCTGGTGGGGTTTATCGTCTTCGCTTGACGCGTCGAGCCCCTTGTGTTCGGCGTTTAGTTGGCCGGACTGTTTGAAAACCCAACAGTCTCGATGGGTATGGTTTGCAGGCCTTCCGGGGGTACTGTGGATTTGACATATCCGACCCAAAATCTTGTTTAAGTTGGACAGCTCATCACCGTCATCCTTAAGAGGCGGTGTTTTGTTGTTTGGCCGCGAGCTTTTGAATCCGGCGTTGACTGCCGTGCTCTTTGGGCTTTTCTCTTGATTCCGGCGCTGCTCTTTTCTGCGCCGTGATTTTCCATTTCCATCTCTTATCTCGGATGTACTTGGGTCGCTGGTGCTGCATCTTGCTAGCCAGCTATCCTCTCTCACGCAGAAGCGGGTCATGAGGCTTGTTAGTGCGGACATTGTCCTCGGTTTCTCTTGGCCGAGGTGTCTGGCAAGCCATTCGTCTCGGACGTTGTGTTTAAAAGCTGCTAAGGCTTCGGCGTCCGGACAGTCAACTATTTGGTTCTTTTTAGTGAGGAAGCTGTTCCAGAATTTGCGCGCTGACTCTCCGGGCTGTTGAGTTATGTGACTTAGATCATCTGCATCCGGAGGGCGGACATAAGTCCCTTGAAAATTTGCTCTAAATGGGTCCTCGAGCTCTTCCCAACTTCCCACAGTGTTTTCTGTGAGGCCTTTAAGCCAATGACGGGCTGGCCCTTTGAGCTTGAGGGGTAGGTATTTTATGGCATGGAGATCATCTCCTCTGGCCATGTGTATATGTAGTATATAATCTTCTATCCAGACTCCAGGTTCTGTTGTTCCATCGTAGGCCTCTATGTTTATTGGTTTAAACCTTGCTGGGAATTCATGGTCCAGCACCTCATTGGTGAAACACAGTGGGTGTGCGGCGCCCCTGTATTTGGGTGTGCCGCTATCTTCGGACACTTGACGTGTTGCCTTGCTTCCTGGGGCCTTCTTCTTTGGCCCGTAGATGGACCTGGCTGGGCCATCTGTCCTTCCAAGTTCATTGGTTGGTTTATGTGTGGCGCCGCTTTCATAATTTGGCCCGTCATCCGGCCGTCTATCCAACCAGGCAGCCTCTTTATTTTTTGACTGTGGGGGCTCTATGGCCTCGTCGTCGAATTCTGGTAGCAGCTTGCGCTTCGGGTAGCTCTTTGATTGGTGGCCACTGCCGTATTTATCCGCGGTTTTGAGTACTTTGCTCCACCTCATTCTGAGTGTGTCTTCCGCTGTTTTGAGCTTCCGCTTTTCCTTCTTCAAGCTTCTTGCAGTGTTGACGAGTCTTTTCCGAAGGTTTTTACCTTCCGGCGGTGTGTCCGGCGTGAGATCATCCGAACCATCATTTTCGCCGGGCCTGGACTGATTATCTGACTCACCCTGTTCGGACGGTTGCTTGTCTGTATGTTCTTCGTCCACTTTTGTGCCCTGTTGTATTGCGGGGTCCTTAGGAGCATTGTTGTTGTCGAGGCGGGTCTTAGGGCGGCGTCTTCGCCGCCATTTTGGTTGTTTTTCGGCGGGGTTATCCTCTGTCGTGGCCCGTTGATCCTCGTTATCGCTCTCTTTTGGGTTATCCACCATGTATATGTCATATGATGAGGTGGTCCTCGCGTGCCCTATAGGCGTTGTTTCTTGTTCGTCTCCGGCGTCGTCGTCTATACCGTCGATGTCTTCGGAGCCGTAGTCTAGCATGTCGGTTAGATCGTCGACAGTGGCTACAAAGTGGGTGGTGGGTGGGCTCTGAATTTCTTCGTCGTCCGTATCTCAACCATCCTGGCCATAGTCCGGCCAGGGCCCTCTTGATAACGAGAGATGCTTTAGTGAATTCAGGATGTCGCCAAAAGGCGAGTATTGGAAGATGTCCGCGGCGGTGAACTCCATAACCGGTGCCCAATCCGATTTGATTGGTAGGGGCGTGGGAGGTTCGGAGTCCAGCAAGGAGTCCGGCACCTCGGAATCACGAGTTTTGCGAGGGACAAGATTAGTGTTCGGCTCCATCCCCGTGGAAGTTGAAGCCCCCGAGGCGGTGTCCATCCACCGATCCTCTATCTAGGCAATCGGCTCCGGACTAATGGCCGAAGCGGATTCGCGTGCGGCCACCAAGGCACTGTTCGGCGGCAGAGCTAGATCATGCCCATCGTCACAGTGCGGCGCGCTTGGCTGTGGCTCGAGTCCGTCGAAGATCAAGTCTCCGCGGACATCGGCCGGGAAGTTTAGGCTTCCGAATCTGACCTGACGGCCAGGGGCGTAGCTTTCGATCTGCTCCAGATGACCAAGCGAATTAGCCCGCAGTGCGAAGCCGCCGAATACGAAGATCTGTCCGGGGAGAAAAATCTCACCCTGGACAGCGTCATTGGTTGAAGATGCCATCGAGCCTATCGGTGACGACACAGAGGAACTCTCAATGAAAGCACCAATGTCGGTGTCAAAACCGGCGGATCTCTGGTAGGGGGTCCCGAACTGTGCGTCTAGGCGGATGGTAACAGGAGACGAGGGACACGATGTTTTACCCAGGTTCGGGCCCTCTCGATGGAGGTAAAACCCTACGTCCTGCTTGATTAATATTGATGATATGGGTAGTACAAGAGTGGATCTACCACGAGATCAAGGAGGCTAAACCCTAAAGCTAGCCTATGGTATGATTGTTGTAATGTATGTTGTCCTACGGACTAAAGCCCTCCGGTTTATATAGACACCGGAGGAGGCTAGGGTTACACAGAGTCGGTTACAATGGTAGGAGATCTACATATCCGTATTGCCAAGCTTGTCTTCCACGCCAAGGAAAGTCCCATCCGGACTCGGGACAGAGTCTTCAATCTTGTATCTTCGTAGTCTTGGAGTCCGGCGGACGATGATAGTCCGGCTGTCCGGACACCCCCTAGTCCAGGACTCCCTCAATGAGCCCCCGGACAAATGGATGGAGTGGGAAGCCCAGTCCGCGGAGGAAATGGGGAAGGAACACCACCCTCTCATGGCGCCTGGGGGTGGGGACGAGCTTCCCCTCGTCGGGAAGCCGATGCGTAATATCGTTGTGCAGGTATCCGGCTTTCCTCAGTCTTTTGATGTGCCCCTCCGTGACGGAGGAGGCCATCCACTTGCCTCCAGCTCCGGACATGGATGGAGAAGGTTGAGGCGAGAAGTGCGGACTTGGGCGCTGGAGCTCGAGTGGGCGGAGAAGGATAAGCAGAGGAGGAAGAAGGCGTAGGTGAAAAGGTGGACCCTTATCCCCTTATATGGGCGGATGAAAACTATACATCCCCACCAGCCTGGTAAAACTCGCTTATCTCCCAAGCGCCGTAATCAATGGCATGGTTGGGTTACCTACGCCCGTATTGATGAGGATCTCGAAATAAGGGGACACGATCTCTACTTTGACAAGACGTGCCAAGGAAACCGCTTCGCTAAACGCGCTAAGGTGGAACAGTAAAAACAATTCGAATAAAGGCTTGGCCGTGGTGTGACGTCACTCCATGAAATACGTCAGCAAATTGAACTTGCGTAAATATTATTCTCTCTACGGCGGTATGCGGAATTTATTTTGCAGAGCCGGACACTATCCTGGTGTTCAAAATCTTCTATGAATTATTCGAAGGAGGAACCCGCCTTGCAATGTCGAAGACAATATGCACGCCGGACTCGTCGTCATTGAAGCCTGGTTCAGGGGCTACTGAGGGAGTCCTGGACTAGGGGGTGTCCGGATAGTCGAACTATCACCGTCGGCCGGACTCCAAGACTATGAAGATACAAGATTGAAGACTCCGTCCCGTGTCTGGATGGGACTTTCCTTGGCGTGGAAGGCAAGCTTGGCGATACGGATATGTAGATCTCCTACCATTGTAACCGACTCTGTGTAACCCTAGCCCTCTCCGGTGTCTATATAAACCGGAGGGTTTTAGTCCGTAGGACGGACAATAATCATACCATAGGCTAGCTTCTAGGGTTTAGCCTCCTTGATATCGTGGTAGATCTACTCTTGTACTACCCATATCGTCAATATTAATCAAGCAGGAGTAGGGTTTTACCTCCACCGAGAGGGCCCGAACCTGGGTAAAACATCATGTCCCTCATCTCCTGTTACCATCCGCCTAGACGCACAGTTCGGGACCCCCTACCCGAGATCCGCCGGTTTTGACACCAACACTAATGATGATGATCATGAAACTTCAGATTAAGTTACTACAAAACCTCGTCGGTCTTCCAAAGTACAGTCTGCACCAGAGTGGTACGGTAATCCTGTTCTGGAAGTCATGTTACTAGACCATGATGAACCTACGAACTATGAGGAAGCGATGATGAGCCCAGATTCCGCGAAATGGCTTGAGGCCATGAAATCTGAGATGGGATCCATGTATGAGAACAAAGTGTGGACTTTGGTGGAGTTGCCCGATAGCCATATTGTATAAATGATTCTTCAAGAGGAAGACAGACGCTGATAGTAGTGTTACTATCTACAAAGCTCGACTTGTCGCAAAAGGGTTTTCGACAAGTTCAAGGTTTTGACTATAATGAGATTTTCTCAACTATAGCGATGCTTAAGTCTGTCAAATCATATTAGCAATTGCCACAATTTATGAAATTTGGCAAATGGATGTCAAAACTGCATTCCTTAATGGTTTTCTTAAAGAAGAGTTGTATATGATGCAACCAGAAGGTTTTGTCAATCCTGAAGGTGCTAACAAAATGTGCATGCTCCAGCGATCCATCTATGGACTGGTGCAAGCATCTCAGAGTTGGAATATACGCTTTGATAAGTTGATCAAAGCATATAGTTTTATACAGACTTGCGGTGAAGCCTGTATTTACAATAAAGTGAGTGGGAGCACTACCGCCTTTCTGATAAATATATGTGAGTAACATATTGTTGATCAGAAATGATGTAGAATTTTTCTGGGAAGCATAAAGGAGTATTTGAAAGGAGTTCTTTAAAAGAAAGACCTCAGTAAAGCTACTTACATATTGAGCATCAAGATCTATTGAGATAGATCAAGACGCTTGATAAGTTCTTCAATAAGTACATACCTTGTCAAGATTTTGAAATAGTTCAAAATGGAATAGTCAAAGAAAGAGTTCTTGCCTGTGTTGCAAATGTGTGAAATTGAGTAAGACTCAAATCCCGACCACGACAGAAAACAGAAAAGAGAATGAAAGTCATTCCCTATGTCTCGGTCATAGGTTCTATAAAGTATGCTATGCTATGTACCAGACCTATTGTATACCTTGCTCTGAATTTGGCAAGGGAGTACAATAGCGATCTAGGAGTAGATCACTGGACATTGGTCAAGAATATCCTTAGTGAGGACTAAGGAAATATTTCTCGATTATGGAGATGATAAAAGAGCCCGTCGTAAAGAGTTACATCGGTGCAAGCTTTCACACCGATCCAGATGACTCTAGGTCTCAATGTAGATACATATTGAAAGTGGGAGCAATTAGCTAGAGTAGCTCCGTGCAGAGCATTGTAGACATAGAATATTTGCAAAATACATACGGCTCTGAATGTGACAGACCCGTTGACTAAGCTTCTCTCACGAGCAAAACATGATCACACCTTAGTACTCTTTGGTTGTTAATCACATAGCGATATGAACTATATTATTGACTCTGGTAAACCCTTTGGGTGTTGGTCACATGAGGATGTGAACTATGGGTGTTAATCATATACTGCTATGAATATTGGTGTTAAATCACATGGCAATGTGAACTAGATTATTGACTCTAGTGCAAGTGGGAGACTGAAGGAAATATGCCCTAGAGGCAATAATAAAGTTATTATTTATTTCCTTATTTCATGATAAATGTTTATTATTCATGCTAGAATTGTATTAACCAGAAACATAATACATGTGTGAATACATAGACAAACATAGTGTCACTAGTATGCCTCTCTACTTGACTAGCTCGTGAATCAAAGATGGTTAAGTTTCCTAGCCATAGACATGAGTTGTCATTTGATTAACGGGATCACATCATTAGGAGAATGATGTGATTGACTTGACCCATTCCGTTAGCTTAGCACTTGATCGTTTAGTATGTAGCTATTACTTTCTTCATCACTTATACATGTTCCTATGACTATGAGATTATGCAACTCACGTTTACCGAAGGAACACTTTGTGTGCTACCAAACATCACAACGTAACTGGGTGATTATAAAGGAGCTCTATAGCTGTCTCCGAAGGTACTTGTTGAGTTGGCGTATTTCGAGATTAGGATTTGTCACTCCGATTGTCGGGGAGGTATCTCTGGGCCTTCTCGGTAATGCAGATCACTATAAGCCTTGCAGGCAATGTGACTAATGAGTTAGTTGCGGGATGATGCATTACATAATGAGTAAAGAGACTTGCCGGTAACGAGATTGAACTAGGTATTGAGATACCAACGATCGAATCTCGGGCAAGTAACATACCGATCACAAAAGGAACAACGTATGTTGTTATGCGGTTTGACCGATAAAGATCTTCGTAGAATATGTGGGAGCCAATATGAGCATCCAGGTTCTGCTATTGGTTATTGACCAGAGACGTGTCTCGGTCATGTCTACATAGTTCTCGAACCCGTAGGGTCCGCACGCTTAAAGTTCGATGATGGTTATATTATGAGTTTATGTGTTTTGATGTACCGAAGGAGTTCGGAGTCCCGGATGAGATCGGGGACATGAAGAGGAGTCTCAAAATGGTAAAGACGTGAAGATCGATATATTGGACGATTATATTCGGACTTCGGAAAGGTTCCGAGTGATTCGGGTATTTTTTGGAGTACCGGAGAGTTACGGGAATTCGCCGGGGAATATATGGGCCTTATTGGGCCATACGGGAATAGAGGAGAGAGGCCAAAAGGAAGGAGGCCTGCGCCCCCCCCCCTCTGGTCCGAATTGGACAAGGGGTGCAGCCCCCTTTTCCTTCCCCCTCTCCTCCACTTTCCTTCTGTCCTACTCCAACAAGGAAAGGAGGAGTCCTACTCCCGGTGGGAGTAGGACTCCCCCCTTGGCGCGCCCTCCTCCTTGGCCGGCCGCCTTCCCCCTTGCTCCTTTATATACAGGGGCAGGGGATCACCCCAAAGACACAACAATTGATCTCTTGATCTCTTAGCCGTGTGCGGTGCCCCCCTCCACCATAGTCCTCCTCGATACTATTGTAGCGGTGCTTAGGCGAAGCCCTGCAATGGTAGAACATCAAGATCGTCATCATGCCGTCGTGCTGACGGTACTCTCCCTCGACACTCGGCTGGATCGGAGTTCGAGGGACGTCATTGAGCTGAACGTGTGCTAGAACTCTGAGGTGCCGTAGTTTCGGTGCTTGATCGGTTGGGCCATGAAGACGTACGACTACATCAACCGCGTTGTTCTAACGCTTCCGCTTTCGGTCTAAGAGGGTACGTGGACACACTCTCCCCTCTCGTTGCTATGCATCACCATGATCTTGCATGTGCGTAGGAATTTTTTTGAAATTACTACGTTCCCCAATAGAAATATGTTCATAACCGTGCTAGGCCAGAAGGAAGCATCTCCAATGGCCATGAAACAGAGGAGGGTATTGAGTTTTGTGTTGACTTTATTCCTGATCATAAGCCGATTGGTGTTCCTCAATCACGGCATGAGGGGATACTGGGTGGAAAAGACATGCTAGGACTGAAATCAATAATATGTAGGGACGAGCATTCTTGGGCGCAAGCACACTACATAGTTCTACAATGTTCTATCTTGGTGGCCCCCGTATATTGAGGAACACATGAACCCAGAGCAGTCTGACCCCTGGACTAGACGTACACGTACAGAGACTTTTGGCGGTTGGTTGTAAACACATCTCATGAATGACACCATTGTTGGTGAGGAGCTATACTTGTTGGCCAGGACACCATCTTTGACTGTATTTACTTTTCAAGGGTATGAGATAAATTTGAATATATTTTACACGATCGCCCAAGATATAAAGAGCACCAACCAAAATAGTGGTGTCCGCTTTGATGAAGCAAACACCAATAGGGAAAAGGACACATATTATGATTACATAGAGGAGATATGGGATCTTGACTATGGACGTGATTTCAAGGTCCCTTTGTTTGGTGCAAATGGGTCAATCTGAAAGGAGGCTGGGTACAGGTAGACCCGCAGTATGGAATGACAATAGTGGATCTCCACAAGCTTGGGTACACAAACGAACTATTCGTCCTAGCCAATGATGTGGCGCATGTTTTCTATGTGAATGGCATGTCTACCAAACTGAGAAAAAGAAAAGATAAGGAAGTGAATACATCATACGATGAGCCAAAGCGCCACATAGTTCATTCAGGGAAAAGAAACATCGCGGGAGTGGAGGAAAAGACAGGCATGTCAGAAGATTATGAAAAGATTCATGAAATTCCTCCCTTCACAGTGAAGACTGACCCAAGCATCCTGTTAAATGATGGAGATTATCCATGGTTACGGTGCAATAAGCAAGGGATACACGCGAAGAAAAAGTGAAGACTTTCTCTCTAGTGAGTTTCCGGACATAGCTGGAAAATCCCAAGATTTGCAAGATTCCACGTCTGCTGTGTCATGTCTCTGATCGGAGGACCCTTTATGCCAAGCCAAGTCCAGATGAGAGGAGTTCTGGTTGCTTTCTAGTGAAACTGAGGACAACATATGAAAGCACAAGTGCTTCCTGGGTGATTTTGGTAATTTATGTCAACATATCTCTTACTGGACTAATACTTCTACAAAGTATATTTCAGATAAGTTCAACATTGGAGTGGCATGGACATGGACAAGAGGATGTGGAATCCCTTCAAGATGCTCAGGAAAAATATTGGCAAAAACTCAAGACTCTACATTTTCATTTTAGTGATCCAAGATCACAGGCCAATACAATTAAAAGGGGATGAGGTGTTGCTTAATGGCTTGCTTGCTCAAAGTGCTTAATGATATGCTCCAAAACCCTCAGCCACTTTCTCACATCCACATATGTCCTAAACCTAAATGTAAAACTCGGCCCCACCGATTTGATCTATCCGGCACCCCCGAGTTTCATCTCATACAGCCACTGCCAAACCCTAATCAGTTCGGTCGTACCGATGGGATCTCGGTCTCACCAAGATGGGCTGGCAAATTCTCTGTGACCTATTGCAACAATTTCGGTCTCACCGAGTTTGTTCAGTCAGTGCCACCGAGTTTGCTTAACCAATACTTAGTTTGCTTATTACCAAAATTGGTCCCACCGATTTTGAGTAATCGATCAAATCGAGTTGACGTTTTACCCTAACCCTTGCACATTGGTCCCACCGAGTTGACCTTGTCGGTCCCACCGAAAACTCTAATGTTCACGTTTTGACCCATATCGGTCTGACCGAGTTTTACCATTCGGTCCCATCGAGTTTGGGTATCTGTGTGTAACGGCTAGATTCTGTGTGGAGGCTATATATACCCCTCCACCCACTCTTCATTCGTGAGGAGAGCCATCAGAACGTGCCTACACTTCCAGCATTCATTTTCTGAGAGAGAACCACCTACTCATGTGTTGAGACCAAGATTTTCCATTCCAACCACAAGAATCTTGATCTCTAGCCTTCCCCAAGTTGCTTTCCACTCAAATCATCTTTCCACCATAGCCAAATCTGTGAGAGAGACTTGACTGTTGTGGAGACTATCATTTGAAGCACAAGAGCCAGGATTTCCTCATCAACACACCATATACTACCTTTTGGAGAGTGATGTCTCCTAGATTGGTTAGGTGTCACTTGGGAGCCTCCGTCAAGATTGTGGAGTTGAACCAAGGAGTTTGTCAGGGCAAGGAGATCGCCTACTTCGTGAAGATCTACCCTAGTGAGGCAAGTCCTTCGTGGGCGATGGCCATGGTGGGATAGACAAGGTTGCTTCTTCGTGGACCCTTCATGGGTGGAGCCCTTCGTGGACTCACGCAACCGTTACCCTTCTTGGGTTGAAGTCTCCACCAACGTGGATGTACGATAGCACCACCTATCGGAACCACGCCAAAAATATATGTGTCTCCAATTGCGTTTGCACACTCCAATCCCATCCCTTTACTTTCTTGCAAGTTGCATGCTTTACTTTCCGTTGCTCATATACTCTTTGCATGCTTCCTTGAGTTGTATTATGTATGCTTAAAATTGTGTTAATCTACCAAATCAACTTGGAAAACTTAAAAACTGCCACCTTTATTTGTTCAGGGTCTAATCACCGCTCCCTCTAGACACCTCTTCTCGATCGTTTCAATTGGTATTAGAGCTTTGGTCTCCATTGCTTTGGTTTAATCACCATTGGAGGAAGATGGACGAGTCTATGTTGGGGAGTCTTAGATGTAGAGTGCCTATGCTTGATGGAGAGTTCTTTAGTGAGTGGAAAATGAGATGCTTGAAATTTTTCATTAATATCACTTGAACAAGTACATTACTACTCCTTGTGAACCCCTTGTTGATCCCTTGCATCCTACCCATGATGAGTCTCTTGACATGATTCGTAATCTTAGAACTATCAATCTTATCACTAGAGGTTTGCCTAGAAATTCGATTGGTCACTTGCCAACTCTTGATTGTGCTTATACTATATGGAGATTTCTTGAGGAACAATTTTCGGACTATTCCTTGAAAAACTTAGATGAGATTCTTCACAAGTCTATTGCTTTGAATAAGATGAATCCCAATGATCCTGAGTTTGGCGATTTTTTATTTGAGGTTACCAATCTTATGCGTGCCAAAGGAGATGTTGGAATCATTAGCAATATTATTTCCGAAGCTATTAGAATTCATAGAGATGAACATTGTCAAAATCATATATCTAATGAATCACTCTCTCTAGGAAATGATCAGTTGCAAGATGATATTGAACATGGATACTATGATGAGGTTGATGATAATGACTTTGATCTTGAAGAGTCTATGAGACACTTTGGTCTTATGGCTAACCTTCGCGGCTACATGGCCGGAGGAAAGGAATGGGTCCTTGATAGTGGATGTACCGATCACATGACTGGAGACAAAGATATGTTTCGTGAGCTTGCTGAAAACGACGGCCCTCAAAAGTATGTCACTTTTGGTGATAACTCAAAGGGTGAGGTGGTTGGCCTCGGTAAGGTGGCCATCTCACATGACAGCTCCATACAAAATGTTATGCTTGTTGAATCTATTGGCTATAATCTACTCTATGTATCTAGTCTAGCTGACTTTAGTTTTAATGTCCTATTTACTAAAGTAGATTGCCAAGTGTTTCGAAGAGATAATCATAAAATGATCTTTACCGGCATACGTAGAGGTGATCTATACATTGTTGATTTCACTAAAAAGGCTCAACCTAGAACTTGCTTAATTGCTAAATCTTCCGAAGGCTAGTTGTTGCATAGACGGTTAGGTCATGTGGGCATGCGAAACCTTGACAAGCTTATTAAAGGTGATCATATCCTTGGTGTTAAAGATGTCATATTTGATAAGGATAGACTTTGCAGCGCTTGCCAAGCAGGAAAATAGGTTGGAGGAAGCCACCCCGTGAAGAACATCATGACCACGAGGAGACCGCTCGAGCTACATCACATGGATCTTTTCGGTCCCAATGCCCACCAGAGTCTCGGTGCTAACTCGTTTGGACTAGTCATTGTTGATGATTTTTCAAGATTTACGTGGGTGTTCTTTCTTGATGATAAATCGTAGGTCCAAAAGATCTTCAAAAACTTCTCTAGGAAGGCCCAAAATCAATTTGAAGTGAAGATCAAGAAGGTTCGCAGTGACAATGGAACGGAGTTCAAGAACGCCAATATGGACACCTTTCTTGATGAATAAGGGATTTCACATGAGTTCTCAGCTACGTACACACCTCAACAAAATGGAGTTGTTGAGAGGAAGAACCGGATGCTCATCAAAATGGCAAGAACGATGCTTGATGAATACAAGATGCCAAAACACTTTTGGGCGGAAGCGGTTGAGACAGCTTGTCATGCAATGAATCCCTATATCTTCACAAGCTACTCGGCAAGACGGCATACGAGCTTCTCACCGGTAACAAACCCCAAGTTGGATACTTTCGAGTATTCGGCTCAAAGTGTTACATTCTTGATAAGCATCGTGGTACGAAATTTGCTGCTAAGTCTCATGAAGGTTTCCTACTCGGTTGTGGCTAAAACTCTCACACTTACCGTGTCTACAACAATTTCACCCGAAAGGTTGAAGAGACAGTAGATGTGAAGTTTGATGAATATAATGGCTCGCAAGTAGAGCAATTGCCAATTTGTGTAGGTGACAAAGATCCTTCGAAAGCAATCCAAGACTTGTCTATTGGCAAGATTCGCCCAACGGAGGTGAAGGAGAGTACCTCGTCCGTCCAAGTGGAAGCCTCAACTTCATGCCAAAGGGAACCACAAGTCGACTTGGAGGCATCCATGAGTGGGACACATCAAGACGATTAAAACAAGGATGTACAACAAGATGAACCTCGACGACCTCCTTCTCCACCTCCACGGGAAAATATCAACGCCAATAAAAATGAAGAAAGACAAGAAGAAGAACAAGACAATGAAGAGGATGTTCCACCCCGACCTAAACAAAATGTCTCACGAGTTTGAGAAAGAGTATCAAGAGATCATCCCGTCGAACAAATCTTTGATGACATTCAAACTGGGAGAATTACTCGCTCAAAATCTCATTTGGCTAACTTTTGTGAACATTACTCATTCATTTCTAGCATTGAACCTATGAAGGTTGAAGAAGCATTGGAAGATCCGGATTGGATAAATGCCATGCATGAAGAGCTACACAACTTTGAGAGGAACCAAGTGTGGACACTGGTTGAAAAGCCCGATGAGAAGAACAATGTCATTGGAACCAAATGGGTGTTTCGGAACAAGCATGATGATGGACAATGGTGAGACTTATGCACCCATTGCTATACTTGAGTCCATTCGCATCTTCCTTGCCTATGCCAATCATCATGACATTACCTTATATCAAATGGACATCAAAAGTGCTTTTCTTAATGGTGAAATTGAGGAGGAAGTTTATGTTAAACAACCTCCCAGCTTTGTTAATCCTAAGAAACCCGACCATGTTTACAAACTCCACAATGCTCTTTATGGTCTTAAGCAAGCTCCTATAGCTTGGTATAAATGCTTGACTAAGTATCTTCTTAAAAAGGGGTTGAACTTGGTAAAATTGATTCTATACTCTTTACTAAAAGGGTTAATGGAGAATTATTTGTGTGCCAAATTTATGTTGATGATATCATATTTGGTTCAACTAACCCTCATTTTAGTGAAAAGCTTGGAAAGCTTATGTCAGAGAAGTTTGAGATGTCTATGATGAGTGAACTCAAGTTCTTTCTTGGTTTGCAAATCAAGCAAACTAAGGAGGGAACCTTTATCTCTCAAACAAAGTATACCAAGGACTTATTCAAGAAGTTCAACATGCAAGAATGCAAAGGTATGAATACCCCCATGCCTACTAGTGGACATCTTGACTTGACAAAGGATGGCGAACCGGTTGACCAAAAGGTTTACCACTCTATGATTGGTTCATTGTTATATCTATGTGCCTCTCGTCCCGATATCATGCTAAGTGTGTGCATGTGTGCACGATATCAAGCGGCCCCCAAAGAGTGTCATCTTAAGGCTATGAAAAGGATAGTGAGATACTTAATACATACACCAATTTTGGCATTTGGTTTCCTAAGAGGTCTCCTTTCGATCTTGTTGGCTACCCCGACTCAGACTATGCAAGTGAAAAGGTTGATAGAAAGTCCACTTCGGGTACTTGTTAAATTCTTGGTAGATCTCTTGTGTCTTGGTCCTCCAAGAAACAAAACTTGGCATCCTTATCCACCGCCGAAGCGGAATACATTGCCGCCGGTTCATGTTGTGCTCAATTACTTTGTATGACCCAAACTCTTAAAGATTATGGAATATATGTGAAACATGTTCCATTGCTTTGTGACAATGAGAGTGCTATTAATATTGCTCACAATCCCGTGCAACATTCTCGAACTAAGCATATTGAAGTTCGTCATCATTTTATTTGAGATCATGTTGCTAAGGGAGATATCAAACTTAAGAATGTTCGTAACGATAAGCAATTGGAGGATATATTCACCAAACCACTTGATGAGAAAGTGTTTTGTGGGTTGAGAGGTGAATTGAACATCATTGATGCTTCAAATTTGGAGTAGAAACTCTATGTGGATGCATGCAAGGCATGAGCCTTACTATGACTAATCCTTGACAATTCTCTTATGATGATGATCATATGTCTTGGATATTCTTGTACTCTTGCATGCTATCTAACCCTTGTAGGTACTTGGACGAACCCAACTCTATGAGATTGCAACTCAATCACATTCTAAGCAATCTCTACATCTCCAAGTCTCTACAAAATGGTGGATGAAGACAAGGAAGCACGAATCCACTCAATATATCCTTTGACAAATTCCTTATATCACATTTCAATTGGAAATAAATTTCATGATTGTCATTTTGGATACACAAGTTCTCTTCCTTGCAATACTAACCCATGTAGGAAGATGAACTTCAACCTCAAGTGGTGCTCCCAACTCTTGATGAGCTACATCAACTTCAGCACCCTACACAAGTTCAACTACATGACCAAGTTCAACTACATGACCAAGTTCAACACCACCACCCAAGGTATGCCATTCCATCTTATAGAAGCTTTACCCCAAGACATGGGTCGAGGAAACTCAAAAAGATGTGAATACATCAAAATGCTTAATCAAAAAATGGCAACCCCATTTAGAGCTTAAACGATGAGTATGATCTATGATCAAGTGTCCTCAGTTGACTCCTAAGTCAATATTACTCTAACATAGGTGACTTTGTCGCCAACCATTTCTAGATCAAGTTCTCTGTTGGTTCTTTGTGCTCTTGCATTTGTCTCATGCATGCTAGTCCCCATTTCAAAAAAAACTTCATCTAGATTCCTTTCTTTTCTTTTCCCTGTTATTTTCTGCATTTCCCTGCATCAAATTCATTGCAAATCCTTCAGTTAATTGCTTTCATATCCTTGTGAGATCTTAATTGCCTAAGTGAGCTGAGGTGACAAGTATTTACTCTCTCGGTTGAACTCGGTCTCACCGGATTGATCTTTTCGGCTGAACTGAACCATCTCGGTGTCACTGATAATGACAACTCGGTGCTACCGATTTCAATCCGAAGACAAAAACTGTGTCACTTGCATCTTGCATATCTGTCCCAGCTCCACTCAATGGTACTTGTCCTCTAACAGCATCCTATTACATGTTGCTTTGTAATGTGACTCACGGACCAAACCTACTTGACTCATGCTCCAGAATTCCCTTCTTGCAAATTGATGTCAAAGGGGGAGAGAGAGCACATCAAATCTTATCACATGAGAGAGAATACGCTCCTAAGGCTTCTCCTGATGCTCCTTTTTGAGGAAAGTTGTCTCATGTCTTCAAGAGGGGAAAGACATGATAGTATATGTTATAATTTTATCTTACTCTGACTTTCTGTTTGCTCTGATTTTCTATTACCATATCCTCTCCCATTATCCAATGTCAGATTCAGGGGGAGAAAGACACCTAAGGGAAGAAAATCTTTGGAATTCTTTGCATATCTTTATTCTTGGGTACATGTCAATAACCAAATAGAGTACCTAGTGCTCACTCTCTACATGTCATCCAGTCTTGGTTTTCTTGTGATCTCCTGTTCTTGCTCTGTCTAGTAGATGTTCTTGTGTTATCTAACCTTGTTTACCCAGGTACATCTCCTTCAAAGCTAGTTCAAGACCACAAGGTAAGTATATTCATCACACTCATGTGCATGAAGACATCTTCCTGGTGTACATATTGTTTGCAAGAAAAATTCATGAACATGAAGGTATAT
Organism: Triticum timopheevii; assembly: GCA_963921465.1. NCBI lineage: Eukaryota > Viridiplantae > Streptophyta > Magnoliopsida > Poales > Poaceae > Triticum > Triticum timopheevii. The sequence goes on along the minus strand of OY997264.1, from coordinate 12,280,950 downwards.
TTCAAGCATCTACATCATTTGCTCTGATGCATATAGCCAAGACACATGTAACTCACTGCTTGCTCTGTCATGATTATGCATTCTCATACTCTTATGATCCATCATCACATGATTGCATACATGTAGGGGGAGTTAATGCATGTTGCATGTCTTGCTAAAGCTTTACTTGCTATTTCCTTATATCTTTATCTAAAGCTTTGATGTATGTTGCCATCAATTACCAAAAAGGGGGGATTGAAAGCACAAATGATCCCTGGGTGATTTTGTTAATTTATGTCAACATATCTCGTGTTGGACTAATACTTCTACCAAGTATATTTCAGATAAGTTGAACATTGGAGTGTCATGGACATGGACAAGCGGATATGGAACCGCTTCAAGATGCTAAGTACAAATATTGGCAAAAGCTCAAGACTCTACATTTTCAGTTTAGTGATCCAAGATCACATTGATTCCATAGGAAAGCCAATGCTATTAAAAGGGGATGAGGTGTTGCTTAATGCCTTGCTTTCTCAAAGTGCTTAGTGATATGCTCCAAAACCCTCAACCACTTTCGCACATCCACATATGTCCTAAACCTAAATGTCAAACTCGGCCCCACCGATTTGATCTATCCAGCGCCACCGAGTTTCATGTGATACAGCCACTGCCAAACCCTAATAAGTTCGGTCTTACCGATGGGATCTCGGTCTCACTGAGATGGGCTTGCAAATTCTTTGTGTCCTATTGCACAAATTTCGGTCTCATCGAGTTTGTTCAGTCAGTCCCACCGAGTTTGCTTGAACAATACTTAGTTTTCTTATTATTAAAATCGGTCCCACCGATTTTGAGTAATCGATCAAACCGAGTTGAGGTTTTACACTAACCCTTGCACATCGGTCCCATCGAGTTGACCTTGTCGGTCCCACCGAAAACTCTAAAATTCACATTTTGACCCGTATCGGTCTGACCGAGTTTTACCATTCAGTCCCAGCGAGTTTGGGAATCTGTGTGTAATGGCTAGATTTTGTGTGGAGACTATATATACCCCTCCACCCACTCTTCATTCGTGAGGAGAGCCATCAGAACGTGCCTACGCTTCCAACATTCATTTTCTAAGAGAAAACCACCTACTCATGTGTTGAGAACAAGATATTCCATTCCAACCACAAGAATCTTGATCTCTAGCCTTCCCCAAGTTGCTTTCCACTCAAATCAACTTTCCACCATAGCCAAATCTGTGAGAGAGAGTTGAGTGTTGGGGAGACTATCATTTGAAGAACAAGAGCAAGGAGTTCATCATCAACACACCATCTATTACCTTTTGGAGAGTGGTGTCTCCTAGATTGGTTAGGTGTCACTTGGGAGCCTCCATCAAGATTGTGGAGTTGAACCAAGGAGTTTGTAAGGGCAAGGAGATCGCCTACTTCGTGAAGATCTACCCTAGTGAGGCATGTCCTTCGTGGGCGATGGCCATGGTGAGATAGACAAGGTTGCTTCTTTGTGGACCCTTTGTGGGTGGAGCCCTCCGTGGACTCACTCAACTGTTACCCTTCGTAGGTTGAAGTCTCCTCCAACGTGGATGTACGATAGCACCACCTATCGGAACAACGCCAAAAATATCCGTGTCTCCAATTGCGTTTGCACACTGCAATTCCATCCCTTTACTTTCTTGCAAGTTGCGTGCTTTCCGCTGCATACACTCTTTGCATGCTTGCTTGAATTGTATTGTGTATGCTTAAAATTGTGTTAATCTACCACCTCAACTTGAAAAACTTAAAAGCTTCCACCTTTATTTGTTGAGGGTCTAATCACCCCCCCCCCCCTCTGGACACCTCTTCTCGATCCTTTCAACATATCAGATGGTAGGATTGTTCAAGTAATTGTTCGTCATATACAAGATAACCAAATAATTTCCACCTTTGATTCTGGGTTGAAAGCCATAGTTGTGCACCACAACTATTCTGATGATGGCTTTGATCTAGAATCACTGTAGTTACATGAAGGCAATGTATTAACTGGCAAGATTAGCATCCATTTTAATTTTTGGTAAATGTATGTTTCTTTCCTTATGCAAATATGCATAATAGACAGATATGTGGATCCAATGGCAGGCCACCTGAAAAGCATGCCCTCTTATCGCAAATTCATGAAAGGGTTGAAAGGGAAAGTTGATGATATGTTGAGAGCTAATGTCGGTGTACTAGAGTAGGGGTACCCTAGTATCCCGAACTTGTGCACGGGCAGTCGCAGCACCCCGGGGCATGGCTTGCTGGGTGACCGCCAAGGTCCTCCATGGTTCCTTTGGAGCCATTCAAGAACAAAGTGTTTAAGCTAAGGAGACAAGGCCCCGGCAAGAGGAGCTTGCCGGGAAGGCCAACCAAGGCATCTCAAGATACTTGCCGCGACGCGCCACGCGTCCCGGCAAAGCCCGGTGAGCGACAAGCTTCCGGGCGCGGCAAGACAACGACCGCGGCAAGGCACTTGCCACGGCAAGCTACCATCCTGTACCCGCGCTCCAGCGCATCCACCAACGTGTCGCCCTGGGGCCTTTCCAGGCGCGCGTGGCGAGAGGCTGTGCAGCCAGCGGTGCGAGGTGGCAAGCGACGCTGACAAGATTGCCATCGTGGCGAGCGGTGGCGCCCCTGACGGTCCCTTTTTGCACTGTTTGGGTGACACAGACGGGCATTTAATGCCCTTGTCCCCTGCCGTCAGGGTTAGGTAGGATACACTGTGCAAGTAGGTGTACCAACCGCAGCTCTTTTACATTTTTGCCCTTGCCCACATTGCCACCTGTCGGTGACCCCTTGAGCATATAAAAGGAGGCCCATGCGCAACGTAGAGGGGGGTTCGAAACCAGAAAACACTCGCGCTCGGTCTTGTTAGCAGCTGGTGTGTACTGTAGCTCACAGCGCTCCCGAGCAAGAACACAATACAAACCACAAAGCAGCAGTAGGAGTATTATCTCTCCGGAGAGCTCCGAAGGTGGGTAAATCGCTCGTGTGCTTCGCCTCGATCCGCTCTTCGTGCGATCTCCGCCCCCCGCCGAACCAAAAGGGGCTCCGGTCCCGTAGGAGGAGATGGCGGAACAACCGGAAGAAGAAGGGCAAAGATGTGCTAGTCGTTGAGCAGCCCGGCAATGGAGGTGGCGCCAAGGAAGCCGAAACTGTGGAGGCCACCGACAAGCAGGGCGGCTCCGACAAGCAGTACTGCAAGATCTACCGCACCAAGGGCCATGATCTCCAGAGCTGCAAGAAGGTCGAGCAGCTTGTCAAGCAGCAAAAGGTTGAGTACGAGCGACGCGACAAGGAGAAGGCCCAGGAAGGTATGGGAGGGTCCGGCAAGAAGCGTCCCGACCGGGGAGGACGCCACGGCAAGGCCAAGCAGCGGCAAGGAGGCAAACCTCCCTGCAGCCGCGACAAGGATGAAGACGAAGACGATGATGAAGATATGGATGATGACGAGGCCGATGAGCAGGAGTTCCAGAGAGCCACAGAGGTCCTGTGCGTTGACGGCGGTGCTTCTCTGCATACTTCACACCGCCAGCTCAAGCCATGGGTGCGGGAAGTCAATGCGGCAGAACCACCCGTTGAGTCACGCAAGCCTCTGAAATGGTCCAGCACGCCTATCATCTTTGATATTGAGGACCACCCTGATCGCATAACTGCGGTCGGATGCTTGCCGATGTTGGTTTCACCAACTATCCGCAACCTCAATGTCACTAAGATGCTAGTTGACAGCGGGGCCGGCTTGAACCTGATCTCCTCCGCGGTACTCCAGAAACTCCAGATCCCTGACAGCAAGCTGGAAGAGACCGACACATTCCAAGGAATCAATCCGGGAAGGAGCAAGCCGAAGGGAAAGATCACGTTGCCGGTGACATTTGGCAGCGAGTTGAATTTCAGGACTGAGAGGGTCACTTTTGACGTTGCTGACTTTCCATTGCCTTACAATGGGATACTCCGCCGTCCAGCGCTTGCCAAATTCATGGCAGCCTCTCATTATGCATACAACGTACTGTAGATGCCAGGCCCGATAAGTGTCATCTCTGTCCCTGGCGACAAGAAGGATGCTCTTATCTGCGCCGACAAGATCTACCGGGAAGTAGCAGCCGCAGCAAATCGCAAGTCACTTGCCGCTGAAGCTCCCGGGGGGGAGAAGAAGATCAAGTCCGGCAAGAGTTCTGATGCCCACTCCGGCAAGCGCACCTCTTCGGAGTGTTGCGCTACCGTCGAGGATGCACCATCAAGCTCCACCGGCAAGTGTAAGAAGGCAATGGCAGCTCCGCCAGAGACCAAGAAGGTGCCCGCCAAGGAGGACGGCACTGGTGGTACCTTCACCATCAGTGCCACTCTCGACCCTAAATAGGAAAGCGTGCTCGTTGCTTTCCTGCGGCCGAACGTCGACGTGTTTGCATGGCAACCGTCTGACATCCCCGGTGTTCCCGGGAAAGTAATCGAGCACCATCTTGTCGTCTGTCCTCATGTGCGGCCCGTCAAGCAGAAAGTCAGGAAACAAGCAGTGGAGCGCCAAGAATTCATTGCAGAAGAAATCAAGAAGTTGGAAGCAGCAGGTCTTGTCAGAGGAGTGCTCCATCCTATGTGGCTGGCCAATCCTGTAGTCATGCGCAAGGCAAACGGGAAATGGCGGCTTTGTATCGACTTTACTGATGTTAATAAAGCTTGTCCCAAAGACCCATTTCCCTTGCCGCGCATTGACCAGATTGTTGACTCCACGGCCGGATGTGATTTGCTTTCATTTCTTGATGCATACTCAGGATACCATCAGATCTTCATGGCAGAAGAGGATGAGGAGAAGTCCGCATTCATCACTCCTTGTGGCACGTACTGTTTCGTACGGATGCCTTTCGGTTTGAAGAATGCTGGTTCAACATTTGCAAGAGTAGTCAATCACGCTTTTCAGCCACAAATGCACAGAAATGTGGAAGCCTACATGGATGACATAGTGGTCAAGAGCAAGGACAAGGCAACTATGATTCAAGATTTAGATGAGACCTTTGCAAATCTGCGCAAGATCAACCTCAAGCTTAACCCCGAGAAGTGCGTGTTTGGAGTCCCCTCCGGCAAGCTTCTCGGGTTCTTCGTGTCTCAGCGGGGAATTGAATCCAATCCCGACAAGATCAAGGCCATTGAGCAGATTGAAGCACCAAAGCGCGTCAAGGATGTATGAAGACTTGCCGGTTGCGTGGCGGCTCTCAGCAGGTTTATCTCTAAGTCTGCTGAGCGCGCCCTGCCGTTTTTCAAAATATTGAAAAAGGCAGGTCCAATGAAATGGACTCCGGAAGCGGAGGCTGCGCTGCAGGACTTAAAGAGATAGCTCTTCTCCACTCCAATACTTGTCGCACCTAAGCCACAATGTTGCTGTATTTAGCAGCAACCAATCAAGTGGTTAGTGCTGCGTTAGTGGCGGAGAGGGAGGCGGATGATGAGCCAGCAACCACGAAAGGTGCATCCAGCGACAAGCAGGGGGCTTCACCGGCAAGCTCCGGTCCCGACAAGGATGGATCTGCGCAGGAGGAGGTGCAGAAGAAAATGGTGCAGCGCCCGGTTTACTTTGTCAGTTCCCTTCTGCAGGGGGCTAGGTCAAGGTACTCTGGTGTGCAGAAGTTGCTTTTCGGCCTTCTCATGGCCTCGAGAAAGCTGCGCCATTACTTCCAAGCACATGAGATCACAGTCGTCACTCGTTTTCAGCTGAAGAGGATACTGCAGAATCCAGAAGCAACAGGCAGGATCGTCGAGTGGGCACTGGAACTGTCAAGCTTTGGCCTGAAGTTTGAGAGTACTTCAACTATCCAGAGCAGAGCATTGGCAGAATTCATAGCAGAGTGGACGCCAACACCAGATGAAGAAATTCCAGAGACGAGCATCCCCGTCAAGGAAGCAAGCAAAGAGTGGCTGATGTACTTTGATGGTGCCTTCTCGCTGCAAGGCGCCGGTGCAGGCGTGCTACTTGTCGCACCCACCGGAGAGCACCTCAAGTACGTGGTCCATATGCACTTTCCCAAGGAGCAAGCAACAAACAATACTGCAGAGTATAAAGGTTTGCTTGCCGGTCTCAGGATCGCGGTAGACCTTGGGATCAAGAAACTCATTGTCAGGGGTGACTCACAGCTTGTCGTCCGACAAGTGAACAAGGATTATCAGAGTCCGTTGATGGAAGCTTACGTTGATGAAGTGAGAAAGTTAGAAGAGCACTTTGACGGCCTACAGATGGAACATGTTCCGAGAGCTCAGAATGACATTGCTGATGGCCTGTCAAAGTGCACCGCACTTAGGTTACCTGTGGAACCAGGGATCTTTGTGCTCAAACTGACTCAACCGTCTGTAACGCCATCAACTGGACAAAGCAAGAAGAGGAAGTTGATTTCTGGTGACTATTTTCTGGCAGAGCTCCCCGAAGCCACCGCCAAGAAGGTCCCCAAGATCAACACCAAAGGTGCTAAGGAGCAGTCTGCTCCGGCGAGCCCTAGGGTTTGTTCTGTTGAAGCAGACGCTCCCGACAAGTTTTGCTCCGGAAAGCTTGCCGTGGAACATCAAGCTCCGGCTGAGCCGCAGGTTCTCGCCGTAGAAGCGGATGTTCCCGCAGCAGCATATGTGCCTTTAGTCCTTGTTGTCGAGCCGCAAGCTCCAGCATGGGCACAGCAGATTGTCCGTTTTCTTCAGACAGGAGAACTTCCCGAAGAGCAAGAAGAAGCGGAAAGAGTAGCCCGACAGTCAAGTATGTACCAGTTTGTCGACAACACACTGTACAGATGAAGATTCAACAGTGTGAAATTAAAGTGTATTCACCGGGAAGACGGACAAAAGCTGTTGGCAGAGATACATGGAGGCATATGTGGCCACCACATTGGCGCAAGAGCACTTGCCGGCAAAGCGTTCCTGCAGGGTTTCTTTTGGCCGACAGCCCTCCAGGAAGCAACTGCACAAGTAACCAAGTGTGAAGCGTGCCAGTTCCATTCCAAGTAGATACACCAGCCAGCTCAAGCTCTCCAGACGATCCCTTTATCCTGGCCATTTTCGGTCTGGGGACTCGACATCCTCGGCCCCTTTCCCCGAGCTGTCGGGGGCTTTGAGTACTTGTACGTTGCAATCGACAAGTTCACAAAGTGGCCAGAAGTGGAAGCAGTGAGGAAGGTGACAGCACAGTCAACAGTCAAGTTCTTCAGGTCGATTGTTTGTCGCTTCGGGATCCCTAACAAGATCATCACCGACAACGGCACGCAGTTCACGAGCCGCACCTTCATGCAGTACGTCCAAGATCTTGGCGCCAAGGTCTGCTTCGCTTCTGTTGCTCACCCGAGAAGCAACGGTCAAGCGGAGAGGGCAAATGTTGAAGTGCTGCGCGGGGTCAAGACCAGGACTTTCGACAGGCTGCGCAAGTGCGGAAAGAACTGGATTGAGGAGCTGCCGGTGGTTCTTTGGTCGATCAGGACGACGCCAAATCGAGCCACTGGCCAGACACCTTTCGCTCTAGTCTATGGAGCAGAGGCAGTTCTCTCCACGGAACTCGTATACGGGTCGCCTCGAGTGCTCGCTTATGATGAGCTTGAGCAAGAGCAGCTGCGACAAGATAACGCGCTGCTCCTTGAGGAGGACTGTCTTCAGGCTGCTGTACGAGCTGCTCAATACCAGCAAGCTTTGCGCCGCTACCATAGCCGCAAAGTTAATGCCAGAAGTCTCGAGGAAGGCGACCTTGTCCTTCGACGTGTTCAGTCCGCCAAGAATTCCAACAAGTTGACGCCGAAGTGGGAAGGCCCTTACCGGGTGAAACGAGTCACTAGGCCTGGCGCTGTCCGCCTTGAGACCGAAGATGGCTTTCTGGTGAGCAACTCCTGGAACATTGAGCATCTTCGTAAGTTTTACCCGTAAGGCGCGGTTGCCGGAACCTGTTCCGGCAACCACCTTTTGTACAAGTCTTGCCGCTGTTGCATGTAATCCTTTGTACAAAGCCGGGCGCAGACCTCGTGCATAAATAAAGCTCATGTGCTCCGCGCATCTTGTCAATTTCATGCTTTCTATTTTTTGCATATGTTATCTGACACTTTGTGCAGCGCCTAACCCCGGTAAGCAATAACGAGCCGTAAGGCTCCATATCTTTATTTTCTCTTCTTTCTCTTCCTCGAAGAAAGGAAGGTTCCCTCGCCCACAAGTTTGCCGGGGGGGAAGGAGGAGATAATGGTGTGGACCAGGCGTCGTTCAAGAAAGTTTCGCCTTGCCGGGACACAAATGACAGAAAAGCTAAGTTGCTAAAGTTTGAGCAATTAGTTTTAAATTTTTTAAGTTATCTTCCTCGAACGACCGTGCTTTGTATGGAAAACCTGTGCGCGGAGGAACCAAGTCGTAGCTAGTTGCGCCCTTACTTTGTTTCGAGTCCGCTCAACAACTTAAGTGAGCTGCGACTAGTTGCGACAAGGTTTCTTGTCGGTAGCGGCACCGCCAGCAGGCTGCTGATGTCCCGCACTCAGCGCTCGTGGCTAAGGTGCCTGCGCCAGCAAGTTCCCTAAAAGCGTAGGGTAAAAACATACAAAGAAAGGAATCAAGTAAAGGAAATAACATAGCGATTGATACTCAAAATAAAGTTATATTACAAGATAGCTTGTCGCAGCTCTAATAGATTGTTCTCGTAACACGACCAGCAGGGACAAGAAAAGGAGGAAACGGGCGGCCTAATCTACGCGATCGCCATCAACCCTCTTGACTTCGTTCACCTTGTCCACAATGGGTGCGAGAAGGGCCTTGAGCGCTTCCAGATCAGCATCCGCCGGCAGCTTCTTGAGGACATTGGTGAAGTTGAGGCCCGGGTTGCAGAAGGCCACCTTCACCAACACCTTTTGAAGAACTCTCGCGCAGATCGCGCGCGACTCGTCAGGCAGCTGCGTCGGGATCCTTTCCTGGAGTTTCTGGAGGGCCGTCGCCACGCCTTTGAAGAACAAGGTGAGCTTGGTGCTGGGCTGGAGGTTCTCATCGGAGGAATATCCGAAATCCTCCAGCCCTAGCTGCGCTAGCTCCCTGTCGATGTCTGCGGCAACATCCACGAGACCCTCCGTCCAGTGCTCCACATTCTCCCTGAAGGTGTTCTGGGTGGCGGCAGCACTCGCCAGCAGCTCCTCGTTGTCCTTGATCTCCTTCTTCAAGGCCGCCTCCTGCTCCCTGGCGCCGTCCAGCGTCTTGGTCAAAGTAGCCAGCTTCAACTCAAGATCAGCGTTGGAGTCCTTGGCGGCGCTCAGCTCCTTGCCCTTCTCGACGAGACGACCCTGCAGCTCACCTTGGGCATGGGCGTCCTTCTCACGCTCACGCTGGAGCGTGGCAAGGTCTTCATCCCTCGCCTTAAGATCGGCCTCTAGCTGCGCCACCTTCGTCTCCAGCTCCTTCTTGGCGGCCTCAGCAGCTGCGGCAGCATCCTTTGCCTCCTTGTGAGCCCCGCAAAGTGTTTGCTTGCATGCAGCAAGCTCCTCCTCGTGGCTGTCCAGATTAACCTTCTGCTGCGCCAACTCACCTTCCTGCGCAAACAGATCCTCGGCAGCAAGCCGCTGTTGCTTTTCAGCTTCGGCCTTCTCAAAGAGGAAGGCTTTCCGCGCCTCGGCGAGTTGCGCCCGCTCCTCTGCAATGGATCGGAGGGCTTCCTGGTTGCGACTTCGGAGCTCCTCTGCATGCATCTCAATATCCACTCCCGCTTGCGCGACAAGCGCTTCCCGGGATTCCACCTTGGCTTGTCGGGCGCGGTAGAGTGACACCAGCTTCCGCAGCATCGACCAGCATCAGCCCAGCGGAGGCAAGCACCTCTCCATCAAAAGTTTCTCCTTCGACCGGCGCCCTGGAGCTTGACGCCCAGGGGAGCTTGATGAAGACGCCATCGCCGGCCTTGAGATAAGCGTCGGGCTGGGGCTCTTCGGAGCCTGATGCTGCGGTAGCGGCGGAAGGATCGGCGGTCGGCATAGCGCCTTGCGCTCCTGCGGCCTCGGGGCCGTCAGTGTGAACGCCAGACCCCTCGCCAACTCCTGCGGCGGCAGCTTTGGCGGCCTCCTCGCCGGCAGGATCATCGGCGCCGGCTTCCTCCTCGGTGGCAGCGGCGTCGTTGGTGTTGCCGCGCGTGTTCTCCTCGCCGGTGGCCTCGGTCTCCATCGGCTCCGTCAAAGATGGATCTGAAGGCCGGAAGAGGGAGAAAAGTCAAGCAAATATCCAAAAAGAAAAATCAGAAGAAGAAAAACCCAAGGGAAGTTTTCAAGCAAGAGGATTACCTGTGCTAGGCTCTGCAGTCATGGGCTCCACCACCGGGGGGTCGCTGGTGCCGTCCCTTGCCGGAGAACTGTCCCTTGCCGGAGATTTCTCCCTTGCCGGAGAACGCTCCCTTGCCGGGGAATCCTCCCTTGGCGGTGTAGTCGAAGCAGATAGCATCTCGGGGGCGGCTTCCGGTTGCTCCTGGTGAGGCTGCTCTACTCCCACACAAACCAGTAATCAGATGTCAGCAAAGAAAGGACACCCATGTGCGTCTAACAGCGGGAAGTAAACTATATACTTACGCTGGGGGCTGCGCTGGGGGCTTCTTTGGGGAATGATTGCCTGGTCCGGCAAGGTGGTCTCGGGCGCACCCCCTGCTGTCATGGTGGGCTCGTCCTCGATGACAATCACCGGAGCCTTGGCTCTCTTCGCCGCTCTCTGGGCCAGGGTCCTGAAAAGGAATAGGTTCAGAGTAAAGCAGATCAGATACAAGACAAAACGGCAAGAATTGAAGGACTACAAGCACGACAAAAGATCTTACTCTTCTTCTTCCTCGTCGGAGCTGAGTGCGGAGAGGTCGAAGTCCGGCCCACCTCCGGTGCGACGAGGCCGAGGAGTGGGTTCCCTTGACCGCTTGGCGGGGGCAGCGGCAGGATCAGAAGCGGAGGTCCGGGAGGACCCCGCTCCAGTTGTCGTAGCGGCGTGAGATGCTCCCGCGGCAACAGTGCTTGTCGCGGCGGAGCGTGTCGCGCGGCGCGACGGCTGTTGACCCGTCTGCCGCCCTGCTACGTCCCCAGCCTTGGGGAGACGCCTTCTTGGTGGAGCTGGGGGCTGCGCCGGGGGCTCCGCTTGCGGCAAGTTGCTTGAAGACGGCGGGCCGCTCGCACCCTCGGCGGGCTCGCTCGACTCGGCTTCAGGCTCGGCAAGCTCTTACTCGTCGGCAAGCTCTCCGGCGAGCTCATCTCGATCAGCAAGGCTTGCCGCCTCGGCTGCCTCTGCCTCCTCCACGGTGAATCCAAACTCGCCCGCGGCAGCGGCTGCTGCCGCCTCTTCCGCCCTAGTGGTGATGCGCCGCATATCCGCGTCGGTGGTGTCGCGGGTGAGGCTCTTCTGTTCATCAGAGCGGACCGCCACTTCCACCAGGCCATCGAAGAACTGCTGCACGACATCGTCTGCAGGCTCCTGCCAAGTTGGAACAATTCCATGCGAATCGCACAACGGCATCATTGCACGAATGCGGTCAAGCGAGGAATTGTTGCACAGCGGAACGACACCCTGCGGCAACCTGAACCATTCGGGATGCTGAGGGTCGTGCTTGAACAGCTCCTTGAGTATCGCGTCCAGTTCCAGGACGGTGAAATTGAAGTTGATGCCCTGGCGCAGCCTCATGATGTCCACCGGGCCCCCGAATTCCCAGGCGGGTCTCCTACTCTCCTGCAGTGGGCGCGATGCAGCAGCGAAGAAAATCTGCGCCGACAGCGCCCATAGTGAGCCCGGCAAGCCTAAGGCGTAGGATCCTGGTGACGGCAATCTTCAGCCTGTCGTCTTCCGGGGCCAAGCTGCTCCAATCGTTGTCGCGCACTGCTGGGGCTTGGTGCTGGGCAGTAAACGGCTGCGGGTTCTCCTCGACGATCCAGCACCAGTCTGCTCTCCACTCCTCCCATTTGCTGCGGAGCTCCCCCTCCAGATAGGCCTCCTTCTTGCCGGCCCTCGAGATCCAGGCGATCCCGCCAGATAGGGGTTCCCCTCTCTCAATCCGGGGCATAAAAAAGTGGCGGAAGAGAGCTACGTTTGGGTGGACTCCGACAAAGTTTTCGCAGAGATGCGCGAAAACTGCCATGGTAAGAACAGCATTGGGGGTGAAATCAAGGAGGTGGAACCCATAGGTGTTCATGATATCGCAGAAGAATTCAGAGAAAGGCGGGCAGAGCCCGCAGTAGAAGAACAGCGCGAAGAATGGGTACCCGTTCTGAGCCCATTCGGAAGCGGCGGCGGAGAGTACCTTCGTGCGCGGATGCGCTCGCGTCTCCGTCGACCAGAAGAGGTAGTACCACTCCCTCAGCTCCTTCGCGGCGAGCTCGGGGGGGGGGGGGGGGGGGACCCCGCTCCTTTCGCAGCGCCTCGAGCCGCAGCGCCTCGGCCGACTTCACGCCCTTCCCGGCTTTCGGAGCCATGGCGGAGGTAGTGGGGGAGATCGACGGCGTTGGCTCCTGTCGGTGTACTAGAGTAGGGGTACCCTAGTATCCCGAACTTGTGCACGGGCAGTCGCAGCACCCCGCAGCAAGGCTTTCCTGGTGACCGCCAAGGTCCTCCGTGGTTCCTTTGGAGCCATTCAAGAACAAAGTGTTTAAGCCAAGGAGACAAGGCCCCGGCAAGAGGAGCTTGCCGGGAAGGCCAACCAAGGCATCTCAAGAAACTTGCCACGACGCGCCATGCGTCCCAGCAAGGCCTAGTGAGCGACAAGCTTCCGGGCGCGGCAAGACAACGACCGCGGCAAGGTGCTTGCCGCGGCAAGCTACCATCCTGTACCCGCGCTCCAGCGCATCCACCAACGTGTCGCCCTGGGGCCTTTCCAGGCGCGCGTGGCGAGAGGCTGTGCAGCCAGCGGTGCGAGGTGGCAAGCGACGCTGACAAGATTGACATCATGGCGAGCGGTGGCGCCCCTGACGGTCCCTTTTTGCACTGTTTGGGCGACACAGACGGGCATTTAATGCCCTTGTCCCCTGCCGTCAGGGTTAGGTAGGATACACAGTGCAAGTAGGTGTACCAACCGCAGTTCTTTTACATTTTTGCCCTTGCCCGCATTGCCACCTGTCGGTGACCCCTTGAGCATATAAAAGGAGGCCCATGTGCAACGTAGAGGGGGGTTCGAAACCAGAAAACACTCGTGCTCGGTCTCGTTAGCAGCTGGTGTGTACTGTAGCTCACAGCGCTCCCGAGCAAGAACACAATACAAACCACAAAGCAGCAGTAGGAGTATTATCTCTCCGGAGAGCTCCGAAGCTGGGTAAATTGCTCGTGTGCTTCGCCTCGATCCGCTCTTCGTGCGATCTCCGCCCCCCGCCGAACCAAAAGGGGCTCCGGTCCCGTAGGTGTTCGTTTCCACGACAGCTAAGAAATCAGACAATCCTATGAGAATAGTCTATTGTTTTGGCATATCTCATGAACATCCATGCACAATTATATTATCTTACATCAAGAGTACAAACCCACATCATGGCTATGTTGGGTTATACCCAAAGGGCTTTAGATTCCATAAGAAAGATTTTGACAGCATTGATCGCCTTGTGTCATATTTTCAAAAACATATTGAGAAACCACCACCTGATGCTGGCCCTTCAATGCGAAATGTTGCGACAATGGTACCTATGAAAAATAACTTTATAGAACTAGGTGTCACTATCTGATGAAAATCTATATAATCGCATTGCAATCAAAATACAATCAGTGAATAAAGCAATAAAGAAAACAATAAGGAAAGGCAAATAGAAAACAAAACATAATACTAAACTAATAACTTAACAGAAAAGAAAATATAACATTATTAGGTTAACAAAAAGTATTTCATAATATTCTTCAATAGAAAAAAGTATCAACTAAAAAGCTTTTTACAAAACTCTAGTTATGATCAACATAATATTAATTTAGAATTAAAATAATATAATTTGGAAAAATATTAAGAAGAAACATAAACTAAAATAATTAAAACAAAGGAAAAACGTATAAAACTAAAAGAACTAAACATAATCTGTTTTTATTAAAATAGTATTTAAAAGCTTGAGATAGCTAGGTTTGTCCCGGTTGGTGGCACAAACCGGGAATAAAGGCCCCCCTTTATTCCCGGTCGCAGCCACCAACCGAGATTGAAGGCCTAAGCATTCCCACCATTTGCGCTACTGAAATTTAGCTTTAGTTCCGGTTGGTGGCTCCAAACGGGACTAAAGGTGGGCCTTTAGTTACGGTGGTAGCCAACCGGGACTAAAGCTCGAGGCATTTATACCCCCTTCTCCCTCCCCCCATCTTCCTCCACCATTCCCTCTTCGACGCCGCGGGGCTGCCTCGATGCATACGCTCCTCGACATCGTGCCCCTTGAGGGAGTCCTGGATTAGAGGGTCCTCGGACATCCGGACTATATACTTTGGCCGGACTGTTGGACTATGAAGATACAAGATTGAAGACTTCGTCCCGTGTCCGGGTGGGACTCTCCTTTGCGTGGAAGGCAAGCTTGGAAATCCGGATATGTAGATCTCCTTCTTTGTAACCAACTCTGTGTAACCCTAGCCCCCTCTGGTGTCTATATAAACTGGAGGGTTTAGTCCGTAGGACAAGAACAACAATCATACCACAGGCTAGCTTCTAGGGTTTAGCCTCTATGATCTCGTGGTAGATCAACTCTTGTAATACTCATATCATCAAGATCAATCAAGCAGGAAGTAGGATTTTACCTCCATTGAGAGGGCCCGAACCTGGGTAAACATTGTTTCCCCCGCCTCCTGTTACCATTAGCCTAAGACGCACAGTTCGGGACCCCCTACCCGAGATCCGCCAGTTTTGACACCGACATTGGTGCTTTCATTAAGAGTTCCACTGTGTCGTCACGATAAGGCTTGATGGCTCCTTCAATCAGCTACAACGACGCGGTCCAGGGTGAGGTTTCCCTCCCCGGACAGATCTTCATTTTCGGCGGCTTCGTACTGCGGGCCAACTCGCTTGGCCACCTGGAGCAGATCAATAGCTACGCCCCTGGCCATCAGGTCAGGTTTGGAAGCTTGAACTACACCGCCGACACTCGCGGAGACTTGATCTTTGACGGATTCAAGCCCATGTCAGGTGCACCAATCGGTCACGACGAGCATGACTTAGATCTGCCATCGGACGGTATTCGGGAGATCACACCTACAGCTGCCCCGGCCGTTAATCTGGAGCAGATCGTGCCATCCGAGGACGGGTGGATGGACCCCGCCACGGAGGCCGCGCACTCAGTGGCATTAGAGCCGAACACAGACTTCACCTCGAATGAGATCTGTGTCATTGGACCCTCGGACTCGTCTCCGGCCATAGGCTCCGAACCGCGTGCATCCGCGCCTATCGAATCTGATTGGGCACCAATCATAGAGTTTACCTCCACGGATATCTTGCAGCACTCGCCCTTGGGCGACATGCTAAATTCATTAAAGTCTCTCTCTCTCTGTCAGGAGACTCCTGGCCGAACTATGTCCGGCTTGAGTGGGAAGCGGACGACGAAGAAATTCATTCCCCACCCATCACCCACTTAATAGCCGTTGTCGATGACTTAACCGACATGCTTGACTTCGACTCCGAAGACATCGACGGTATGGACGACGATGCAGGAGAAGAACAGGAACCACCGCCCACAGGGCGCTGGACAGCCACCTCATCATATGATATATACATGGTGGACACACCCAAAGAAAACAACAGCGAGGAACAAAAGGATGCAATGGAGGATAATCCCCTTGAGAAGCAACCAAAGCGACGACGTCGGCGCCGCTCCAAACCCCGCCACAGTAAAAGCAGCGATAACAGCGCAAGAAAGAATAACACCCTGGTTGACTTCAAAGGAAACGATGACCCCATGAACCCAACGATGGAGCAGGATGAGCCAGGGGACGGCTAACATAGCCCGGGACCGCTATCCGATCATCGCGACGGCGGAGATAAAACTCATAAACCTGTCTCTGTAGAGGAGAATAGTCCGGATAACTATGCACTCATCATCCCAGAAAGGAACTTGGCACAAGAGAGCCTCAATAGAAGGCTTATCGCCACCGCGAGGAGCTTGAAAAGCAGAAGCAAAGGCTCAAGGCCGCGCAGGATACGCTCAACCGCAGATGGAATAAAGTGCTCGACACTGAAGAAAAATACGATGGCAATCGCCACACAAAGAGCTACCCAAAGCGCAAGCTCCTGCCCGAATTCGACGACGAGGCTATGGAGCCCATTCCGCCGAAAAATAATACGGTCGATCCGCCGGACCGACCACCCCGCGGCCGCGATAGGGCGGCCAATGACGCTGCACACAAGTCAACACACGATTTACGTGAGCACTTGGACAAAAAAGGCGGCATGGCTAGGTCCATCTATGGATCTAGGAAGCGTGCTCGGGCATAGGATCACGGCCACCAAAATGATGATACTGATCGAATACCAACTCGGAATCAACACCGAACACTACAACCGTCGGTGGCATGCCATGACAGATCCAAATACAGGGGTGCTGTGCACCCCCTATGTTTCAGCGATGAGGTGCTGGATCATGAATTTCCAGAGGGATTTAAACCCGTAAACATAGAGGCATACGACGGAACGACAGACCCTGCGGTCTGGATTGAGGACTTTGTTCTTCACATCCACATGGCTCGCGGAGATGATCTCCACGCCATCAAATACCTGCCCCTCAAGTTGAAAGGACCAGCTCGACACTGGTTGAAAAGCCTCCCCGAAAACTCAATTGGAAGTTGGGAGGAACTTGAGGACGATTTCAGGGCTAATTTTCAAGGGACCTATGTCCGACTTCCGGATGCTGACTATCTAAGTCACATAATCCAACAACCCGGAGAGTCAGCCCGTAAGCTTTGCAACAGATTTCTCACCAAGAAGAATCAAATCGTCGGCTGCCCGGATGTCGAAGCCATAGCGGCTTTCAAGCACAGTATCCGGGACGAATCGCTTGCCAGACACCTCGGCCAAGAAAAGCCGAGGACTATGGCATCCTTAACAAGCCTTATGACCCGCTTTTGCGCGGGCAAGGATAGCTGGTTGGCCCGCAGCGGCACCAGCGACCCAAGCACATCCGAAGTCAGGGATGGCAATGGGAAGCCGCGATGCAATAAAAACAAGCGTCAAAGCAATGAAGACAGCCCAGACAACACGGCGGTCAACACCGGATTTAGGGGCTCCCGACCCGGTCAACGGAAAAAGCCATTTAAAGGTAGCAGAGATGGACCGTCCAGCCTAAACAAGATTCTAGACAGATTATGTCAGATTCATGGCACCCTCGAAAAACCTGCAAACCACACCAACAAAGAATGCTGGGTCTTCAAGCAGGCCGAAAAACTAAACACCGAACACAAGGGGAGGGAGACACCAAGTGAAGACGAGGATGAGCCTCGCCAGCCAAACACTGGGGGACAGAAAAAATTTCCACCAGAGGTGAAAACCGTGAACATGATTTACGCAACTCATATACCAAAGAGGAGGCGCAAACGCGCACTCCGAGACGTATACGTTGTAGAGCCCATCTCCCCCAAGTTCAATCCTTGGTCGGCCTGCCCGATCACTTTTGATCGCAGGGATCATTCGACTAGTATCCAGCACGGAGGATCCGCTACCTTGGCGCTCGACCCAATAATTAACGGATACCATCTCACCCGAGTCCTGATGGACGGCGGAAGTAGTCTTAATCTGATATATCAGAACACTGTCCGCAAGATGGGGATAGACCCGTCAAGAATCAGCCAAAGCAATACTACCTTTAAAGGAGTAATACCAGGCATAGAGGCCTGCTGCACGGGCTCTCTAGTACTAGAGGTTGTATTTGGTTCGCCCGACAACTTCCGAAGTGAAGAACTAATCTTCGACATCGCTCCATTCCAAAGCGGCTACCATGCACTACTCGGAATAACGGCCTTCGCCCGTTTCAATGCAGTTCCGCATTATGCTTATCTTAAACTCAAGATGCCCGGTCCACGTGGCGTCATCACAATTAGCGGAAATACAGAACGTTCTCTATATGCGGAAGAATACGTGGCGCCTCTAGCAGCCGAACGGCCTCTCCAACCAGAATAACTGATCGGTCGTTGAGGGAGTCCTGGACTAGGGGGTGTTCGGATAGCCGGACTATCATCATCGGCCGGACTCCAAGACTATGAAGATACAAGATTGAAGACTTCGTCCCGCGTCCAGATGGGACTTTCCTTGGCATGGAAGGCAAGCTTGGCAATACGGATATGTAGATCTCCTACCATTGTAACCGACTCTGTGTAACCCTAGCCCTCTCCGATGTCTATATAAACCGGAGGGTTTTAGTCCGTAGGACGAACAACCATTACAACAATCATACCATAGGCTAGCTTCTAGGGTTTAGCCTCCTTGATCTCGTGGTAGATCCACTCTTCTACTACCCATATCATCAATATTAATCAAGCAGGAGTAGGGTTTTACCTCCATCGAGAGGGCCCGAACCTGGGTAAAAACATCGTATCCCTTGTCTCCGCCTAGACGCACAGTTCGGGACCCCCTACCCGAGATCCGCCGGTTTTGACACCGACATTGGTGCTTTCATTGAGAGTTCCTCTATGTCGTCACTGATAGGCTTGATGGCTCCTTCGATCATCAACAACGACGCAGTCCAGGGTGAGACTTTTCTCCCCGGGCAGATCTTCGTATTCGGCGGCTTTGCACTGCGGGCCAATTCGCTTGGCCATCTGGAGCAGATCGAAAGTTACGCCCCTGGCCGTCAGGTCAGATTTGGAAGTCTAAACTTCACGGCTGACATCCGCGGAGACTTGATCTTCAACGGATTCGAGCCACAGCCGAGCGCACCGCACTGTCACAATGGGCATGATTTGGCTCTGCTACCGGACAGTGCCCTGGAGGCCGCACATGAGTCCGCTCCGACCCTTAGTTCGGAGCCGACCGCGCAGATCGAGGACGGGTGGCTAGACACCGCCTCGGGGGCTGCAACCTCTACGGCGATGGAGCCGAATACTGACCTTGTCCCTTGTAAAGCTCGTGACTCCGAGGTGCCGGACTCCTCGCCGGACTCTGAACCTCCTGCGCCCCTACCAATCGAATCCGATTGGGCGCAGATCATGGAGTTCACCGCCGCGGACATCTTTCAGCACTCACCCTTTGGCGACATCCTGAATTTGCTGAAGTATCTCTCGTTATCAGGAGAGCCCTGGACGGACTGCGGTCAGGACGGTTGGGATGCAGACGACGAAGAAATTCAAAGCCCACACACCACCCACTTTATAGCAACTGTCGACGATCTAACCGACATGCTAGACTTCAACTCCGAAGACATCGACGGTATGAACGATGATGCCGGAGACGACCAACAGCCAGCGCCTACTGGGCACTGGAAAGCCACCTCAGCTCATGACATATACATGGTGGACACACCAAAAGGAAGCGATAGCGAGGAACAACGGGACGCGGTGAAGGATAATTCCCCCGAAAAATAACCAAAACGGCGACACAAGCGCCGCCCGAAGTCCCGCCTCGATAACAACAGCACCCATAATGACCCAGCCGTAGAGCAGGGCAAACCAGTGGACAATGAACATGCAATGAAGCAACCATCCGAACAAGATGAATCGGACAATCAACCCATCCTCGGCGAAAACAACAGTCCAGACGATCTCACGCCGGACACACCACCGGAGCATAAGAACCTTCACAAAAGGCTCGTCGCCACTGCAAGAAGTTTGAAAAAGCAGAAACGGAAGCACAAAACAGCGGAAGACGTACACAGAATGAGGTGGACCAAAGTACTCAAGACCGCAGACAAATACGGCAATAACCACCAAGCAAAGAGCTACCTGAAGCGCAAGCTGTTGCCCGAATTCGACGAGGAGGCCGTAGAGCCACCACAATCGAAAAGCAAAGAGGCCGCCTGGCCGGATAGACGACCAGATGACAGGCCAAGAGCGGCAAGCGGCGCCGCACACAAGCCGGCGCATGACACACATAAAGATCCTCGCAAAAAGGATGGCCCGGTCAGGTCCATTTATGGGCCAAAAAAGAGGGCCCCAGGAAGCAACACAACACGTCAAGTGTCCGAAGATAACGGCACACCTAAATACAGGGGCACCGCACACCCACTATGTTTCACCGATGAGGTGCTGGATAATGAATTTCCAGCGGGATTCAAGCCCGTAAACATAGAGGCATACGACGGAACAACAGACCCTGGAGTCTGGATTGAGGATTACATCCTACACATACATATGGCTGGAGGAACGATCTCCACGCCATAAAATACCTACCCCTCAAGCTCAAAGGGCCCGCTCGGCATTTGCTCAAAAGCCTCCCAGAAAATACCATTGGAAGTTGGGAAGAGCTCGAGGACGTGTTTAGAGCAAATTTTCAGGGGACTTATGTCCGCCCTCCGGATGCAGACGATTTAAGTCATATAACCCAACAGCCCGGAGAGTCAGCGCGCAGATTCTGGAACAGGTTCCTCACCAAAAAGAACCAAATAGTCGACTGTCCGGACGCCGAAGCCTTAGCAGCTTTTAAACATAACATCCAAGACGAATGGCTCGCCAGACATCTCGGCCAAGAAAAGCCAAGAACAATGGCCGCGCTAACGAGCCTCGTGACCCGCTTTTGCGCGGGGGAAGATAGCTGGCTGGCAAGATGCAGCACCAGCGACCCGAGTACATCCGAGATCAGAGATGGAAATGGAAAATCACGACGCAGAAAAGATCAGCACCGAAATAAGGAAAATGGCCCAAAGAACACGGCGGTCAACGCCGGATTCAAAAGCTCTCGGCCGAACAGCAAAACACTGCCTCTTAAGGACAACAGTGACGAGCTATCCAACCTAAACAAAAGGGGCTCGACACACCGACAGAGATTGTTGGGTCTGCAAACCACACCCACAGAGATTATAGGATATGCCAAATTCACAGTACCCCCGGGAAGCCTGCAAACCACACCCACAGAGATTGTTGGGTCTTCAAGCAGTCCGGCCGATTAAACGCCGAACACAAGGGGCTCGACACACCGAGCAAGGACGATGACGAACCCCACAAGCAGAGCGCCGGACAACAAAAGAACTTCCCACTACAGGTCAAAATAGTGAATTCACTTCAAGTGATAACAAGGAAAAATAGGGCGGCACCTACCAAAGCGCACGCCGCACGGTCCACCCCAGCGGAATGCCGAGATTGGATGTCAAAACCAATTACTTTCGACCATCTGGATTACTCCAGAAGTATTCGAAACGTAGGATGGACTGTACTGATATTGGATCCTATAATCGATGGACTACAGTTCACACAAGTCCTAATGGATGGCAGCAGCGATTTAAACCTGCTATATCCGGACACAATCTGCAAGTTGGGGATAGACCCTACTAAAATTCGCCATAGCCGCACTTCCTTCAAAGGAGTGACGCCAAGCCCTCACGCCGAGTCCACGGGCTCCTTACTACTAGAAGTTGTGTTCAGTTCACCCGACAACTTCCATCATGAAAAGCTAATCTTCCATGTCGCCCCATTTAAAAGTAGCCATCAAGCACTATTGGGACGTGAAGCTTTCGCCCGCTTTAACGCAATACCGCACTACGCGTCTCTTACACTTAAAATGCCTGGTCCACGCGGCATCATCTCCTTACAAGGTCGCTCAAGACCCCGGACACGGCTAGGCGAGTCCGGCACAAATAAACTAGGGGCTTCCTAGCCGCATACCCCTTCACAAGGGGCTGTGCGTATGAACAATAAGAGCCAATAAAAGCTCAACTTTATTCATTTATTCATACTCTGTTTTAAATACATTTTTCGCATGATTTCTTTTCAAACTAAGTTCCTCTCTTTTACAGATGAATAGCATGCTACACCCATCCAGGATACAGCACAACGGGGACACAGGCGCAGACGTGCAGCAGGGACCCGTTGCAAGGATTCTTTTCAGATTAAGACCCTGCGTAAACCTTTCTTACTGTCTCTTGTTGATACACATCCCCCGGTTTTTTTTAGTATAACCGAGGAGGAGGCTGGCGTTTTGGCATCGGCCGCGTCAGAAATTTTCGCCCGTACCTGGATACTAGGGGCTTAGGGCATTGTTCTGCCCGTTATCATAAAGACCGAATACCTTAGGGAGTGTTCGGCGTATCGAGTTAGGCCTTATATGCATCAGCTCCGAATCATGTCTTTGGTCAAATGTTGGGTTTGCCCGGCTCCTGTGTTTTGCTGCCTTACGTTCCGTATCATCGGCTAACGCGGCACCAGGAGAACTACTGCGTTTGTGCCCCGGTTCGGCCGGGCGAGCACCTCAGTAAAGAAAGCCGAAAACTGACTGTCATGATATAGCGAGAGACTGGTCAACCACTCGATCGGCCACCGGAATGTCTAGAATTCCTCCGCTTTGACGAAGGACCGTTTCCCGGTCAGGCACATACGCGCCCCGAATGCGGAGAGCGCGGTGCCCCTAGGGGCTATGTCGTAGCCCCACCTTCGAACTCCTATGGCTAAGTGAAAGTGATAAAGCATTATAGTCCGGTTGCCTTGTTTGCTACGCTACCACCTCCTTCACAGGACCAAGACGTTGGATTAAGTGTCAAAATGCGCTATTTTGCAACCACCCCCGCACCATGTGCGTGGGGGCTGAAGCCGAAGACTGCCATCTTTCAGGTATACACAAGTATACATTAATGGCCGCACAGGAGATATTTCAATACTTGAACGCACAAGTATAAAAAGCACTTATATTATGAATATCGTTTTACAAACCATAAAGATCATTTGAACATGACATTTTTTGAGCACTGCGAATCTATTACACGAGCACCCTGCAGGACTTCCCCAAAATAGTGCTCGGCGGGTAACCGGCTCTCGTCTGATCCCCGGGTTGCAACAGCGGTGGCATCCATCTCCGTCCAATATGTCTTCACATGGGCGAGGGCCATCAGTGCACCCTCTATGCATGCCGACCGCTTCACCGCCTTGATATGCGGCACCGCCCCAAGGAATAGCTGCAATGAGCCAAAATAACTCTTCGGCTTGGGCTTATCCGGCCACAGATGAGTCACTACATCCGTCATGGCCAATCCGGACAATCTATTCAGCTCAGCCCACTCACCCAACCGATCGGTCAACGGAACGGACTGTGGAATTGAGACCAAAAAAGCTCTTCCGTCTCGTGATCCTTTTGGCTTCGGAAGTGCACAACCGCTTCCGCCGCACTCGCCGCCAAATCCAGATAAGGATCCTCCGGACCCCATAGCTGGCCAAGCTGAGCATACTTCTGATTTGTGAAATTCCTGCGCAGCAGAAAGGGCTTGCCAGCCGCAATGTCTCCGGCCTGACGCAGCTCCTCCTTTGTAGCCCTCATTGCAGAACGGGCATCCTTGGCTTCGGCGGTGGCCTTCTTCAGGTCTTATTGCTCCGCTCGGTGTTCTTTTTTAAGAACCTCATAGCGGTCGGTAACATCCTTCAGCTTCACGGCCATTCCGGTCGTCTCCTCCCTGCTTCGGTAGTGAGCAGCCCTTTCAGCTTCTAGCTCTTCGGCTGCCTTCGAGGCAGCTGCATCACTCCTTCTGGCCTGCTCCTTGGCTCAAGCAAGCTCTGCCCGAAGGTCCTCCACAGCAGCGGCACCATCTGCATTAAGCATACATGTTGTAAGGAATGGGCATCAGCTCCCTTACTGGGTGACCACGGATAAATAACCTACCTTGTGACTCGTCAAGTCGTTTATTGACCAGCGCGATGTCCGCTTCCGCAAGGTCGAGTTGCCGCTTTAGTTCAGCAGCTCCATCAGTCCGGCCGACCACCGGACTATCTGCCACCTACGTAGGAAAGGCGAGAATTAATACCTGAGATTATGATCCTCCGCACGCTATCGCTTTTGACAACATACCGAGTCTCAGGGGCTACTATCTATACAGGGCGCACTTTACACGCAAAACTGTCAAAAGGCATGTCATTTTTACGTACCTCAAACCCCGCCAGCAAACTTCTGACAGCATCATACAACCCGCCCTCAGCGGACGAAATTCTTTCAATCACCGTACTCATCAATGTACGGTGACCTTCTGAGATAGACGCCCTCTCGAGTAGATCCTTCAGCTCCCCCGGCCGTACACCAGTTGGTGCCGAACTCTCCGGCCCTGCCGGACTCGGCGACACCCTCCGCGACGATACCTCAGGGTTGTCCGCCCCACCTGACGGTGCGGCGGATGGAGGCGTCTCGCTCTCCATCATCTCCGGACGAAGGTCCCCCGAAGACGACCTCAGCTGAGAAGGACGGGGATCCGAACTACAGTAAAAACTTCGGTTATCCTCAGAAGCAAAAGTAGGGACGTCCCTTGTTACAATACTCCCCTTTTTCTACTTACGGCTCGCTGGAGGGTTGATTCCATGGGGGAGATAGTGCGGCCGGGGCCTCCCCCGGCGCAGGACCCTCTGGTGAAGATTTCTTCCCCCGCTTTCAGGCCTTAGCCTCCGGGTCTTCGGAAGCGGTCCTCTTCTCCCCATGGAGGGAGGGATTCTCGATCCCCCCTTTCTCCGAAGCCTCCTTAGTAGAGGCAGTAGTTTCTCTGTTTTCCCCTTCGCCCTCC
This sequence comes from Triticum timopheevii, assembly GCA_963921465.1. Classification (NCBI taxonomy): domain Eukaryota; kingdom Viridiplantae; phylum Streptophyta; class Magnoliopsida; order Poales; family Poaceae; genus Triticum; species Triticum timopheevii. Next base: position 12,256,424 of record OY997264.1, on the reverse strand, counting down.
TCTAAAGGCGCAACCTCCAGCATCTTGACCAACATCGGATCCGGCGTGGTCTCTGGGGGGGGGGGGCGGACACCGTATCAGTTTTGCTTGCGCTATCCACTCCTGTTCAAAGGATGGTTGGTTAAAAGGCAAATCCAAGAATATGCAAACAAACAGTATGTCCGGACACAGGGCTACTTACTTGAGCATCCGGGCAATTGCAGCTTAGGCCGGCATCCTCGGTCAACTCCGGACACACTTCTTGTGATCCGAAGAACAATTTGTACATCTCCACGGGCGTCGTACCCATGAAGTGTTGGAGAGCTCGTGGCCCCTCTGGATTGTATTCCCACAGGCGGAGGGGGCGATGTTTGCAGGGCAGAAGACGCCGAATCATCATAACCTGCATCACTATGACCAGATTGATCTCCCTCTCTTGGAGGTCTCGAATCCCGCCCTGCAATAGGGGTACATCCTTTGACGTCCCCCAGTTAAGCCCTTTGTTGACCCATGACATTGGCCGTTGTGGAGGGCCCGAGCGAAAGATGGGCGGCGGCTTCTGCCTGCTGCCCCTGGGAGCGGTAATATAGAACCACTCCTGTTGCCACAAACCGAGCTCCTCCGGGAAAGAGCCCTCGGGCCATGGAGCATCGGCCCTCTTGCTTACAACCGGCCCGCCGCACTCTGCTTGACGCCCCTCGATCATCTTCGGCTCCACGTTGAAGGTTTTGAGCCACAAACCGAAGTGAGGGGTAGTGCGGAGGAAGGCTTCGCAGACGACAATGAATGATGAGATGTGGAGGATGGACTCCAGAGCCAAGTCGTGGAATTCCAACCCATAGTAAAACATGAGCCCTCTCACAAAAGGATCCATCGGGAAGCCTAAACCCCGACAGAGGTGGGACACGAACACGACGCTCTCGCCGGGCTCGGGAGTAGGAATGACTTGCCCTTTGGAGGGCAACCTATGTGAAATCTCGTAGGTCAGGTACCTGGCTTCTCTCAGCTTTAGCATGTCCTCTTCCGTGACGGAGGAGGGCATCCACCGGCCCTGTAGGTCGGAGCCGGACATTGTTGAAGGTCCGAGGTGCTCGAATCTGGGACTCTGGGTGTTGGAACTCGGGGCGAGGGGCAGATTCGGTTGAGGATTGAAGAAAAGAAGCGAGCCTTGGTCTCATTATAAAGAGGGAGAATACCAAGAGCCGTCCCCGTGACCGTTTGGAACTCACCTTCGATGGAGGAGGCGTGGCAACGGGCACGGTTGGGTCACCCACGTCCGTATTGATGGGAATCCCGGAATAAGGGGAACACGATCTCTGCTTCGACAAGACATGCCAAGGAAACTGCTTCGCTAAACGCGCTGAGGTGGTATATTAAAAACGATTCAAGTAAAGGCTTGGTAGTGGTGCGACGTCGCGCCACAAAATACGTCAATAGATTGAACTTGTGTACATATTATTCTCTCTACGGTGGTATGTGGAATTTATTTTACAGAGCTGGACACTATCCTGGTGTTCACAATCTTCTATGAATTATTCGGAGGAGGAACCCGCCTTGCAATGCCGAAGACAATATGCGCGCCGGACTCGTCGTCATTGAAGCCTGGTTCAGGGGCTACTAAGGGAGTCCTGGACTAGGGGGTGTCCGGATAGCCGGACTATCATCATCGGCCAGACTCCAAGACTATGAAGATACAAGATTGAAGACTTCGTCCCGTGTCCGGATGGGACTTTCCTTGGCATGGAAGGCAAGCTTGGCAATATGGATATGTAGATCTCCTACCATTGTAACCGACTCCGTGTAACCCTAGCCCTCGCCGGTGTCTATATAAACCGGAGGGTTTTAGTCCGTAGGACGAACAACCATTACAACAATCATACCATAAGCTAGCTTCTAGGGTTTAGCCTCCTTGATCTCGTGGTAGATCCACTCTTGTCTACCCATATCATCAATATTAATCAAGCAGGAGTAGGGTTTTACCTTCATCGAGAGGGCCCGAACCTGGGTAAAAACATCGTATCCCTTGTCTCCTGTTACCATCCGCCTAGATGCACAGTTCGGGACCCCCTACCCGAGATCCGCCGGTTTTGACACCGACAGTCGTCAAGACCACGAACATAGGTAGACATGTCCGGTGCACCACTAGTTGTAGCAGCACAGATAAACCAGAGCTTGGGTGGATGGATATACCCCAATAGGTGGTGCTAGGGGCTGCCCGCATGAAAATAAGGCCCATAGTTCGGCTCGACCCTATTAATACAATAATAGATTGCATTTTGCCTAGTTCATTGAGAATAAGCAACTTTTCGCACGATTACACCAGACTCTTTTACCTGGGTTTTTCCTTTTTACAGATGATCATCGTGCTACACCCTTCCAGGATACGGCACAACGGAGACAACGGCACAGACGTGCAGTAGGGCTCCGCTCATAGGTTTCTTTTTATATTGAGCCCCTGTGTAAACCTTTTTTAATGTCCCTTGTTGCTTGACACCCTCTGGCACTTAACACAACCGAGAGGGATACTGGCGTTATTGGCGTTTTGTCACGCCAGATTAATGCATGTACCTGGAAACTCAGGGCTCATTATCGAGGGTGTTACTCAGCTCAGTATATGTTATAAAGTCCAAATACCTTAGGGAGTGTTTGGCGTCCCGAGTTTGGCCTTATATGCATCAGCTCCGAATCATGTCTTTGGTCAATAGTTGGGTTTGCCCGGCTCCCGTGTTTTGCTACCTTACGTTCCGCTCTATCGGCTAAGGTGGCACCGAGAGAACTACTATGATTGTGCCCTGGTTCATCTGGATGAGCACCTCAGTAGAGAAAGCCGAAAACTGATTGTCATGATAACGCGCGAGACTGGTCAACCACTCGATGACTCAGCGGAATCTTCACGATTCCTCCGCATTAACGAAGGACCGGTTTCCCGGTCATGTACGTACGCGCACCGTATTCGGATGAATGCGGAAGTACCAGGGGCTATATAGTAGCCCCACCGTCAAACTCCTATGGCTAAGTGAAAGAGCTAAAGCTATATAGTCCGATTGCCTTGTTCGCCGCGCTATCACCTCCTTAATGGACCAAGACATTGGATCTAGTGTGACTACGCGCTTTACCGAACACCCCCGCATTATATGCGTGTGGGCTAAAGCCGACGACTGCAAACTTTCAGGTTATATGCATAGATACATAAACGGCGGCATAGGAGGCACCATAATACTTTCGGGAAAAAGTATAAGCACAGCCTTTATAATCAAAATAGCATTGTTTTTACAATCAAGATACATGTCACTCGAACATGGTACTCTTCGAGCACTGAGCCTCTATTAAACGGGCGCCTTCTAGGACTTCTTCAAAATAGTGCTCGGGCAAGTCCTGGCCTCCGGTCGGACCCCTGGTTGCAATAGCGATGGCCTCCATCCCAGCCCAGTATGTCTTAACACGGCCAAGAGCCATCCGCACACCCTCTATGCATGCCGACCTCTTAACAACGTCGATATGCGGCACAACACGAAGAAATCATTGCACTAAACCAAAATAACTATCCAGACTTGGTTCCTTCGGCCAAAGATGATCCACGACAGACCTCATGGCAAGCCTGGACAACCTATGGAGCTCGGCCCACTCGGCCATTTGCTCATTGAATAGCAGCGGATGCTTTGGAGCGCTGAACTGCGACCAGAACAACTCTTCCACCTCATGATCTTTTTGATCTTTGAAATACTTAGTCGCACCAGCAGCACTCTTTGCTAAATCCAAGTACGCGTCTGCAGAACTCCATAATTGATCAAGAGGGGCATAATTCGGATCGCCGAACTTCGTCCGCAATAAAAAGGGCCTCCCAGCCATGATATCTCCGGCTTGATGAAGCTCCTCCCGTGCAGCTCTGATTTCAGAGCGCATTCCTTGGCTGCTTCCAAAGCCTTGTTCAAGTCAGCCGCTTTTGTTTGGTTTTCCCTTTCGAGGAGCTCATAGAGGCTGGCGGCATTTTGCAGCTCAAGAGCCATGCTGGCTATTTTATCTTCACTCCGCCAATGAGCGGCTTGTTCGGCTTTTAACTCTTCGGTCGCCTTCAGGGCAGCCGCATCACTTCTCCTAGCTTGTTCCTTGGCTCGGGCAATTTCCGCCCGAAGGGTCTCCACGGCGACAGCTCCATCTGCAGTCAAAGCATATTATAGATACTAGCATCATGCTCCTCTTATCGCTGAACACCAGAATATACATACCCTGTGCCTCGTCAAGCCACTTGTTCACAAGTGTGCGGTCGGCATCCGCCACTTCGAGCTGCCGCCTCAATTCGGCAAAATCTGCAGTCCGGTCAGCCACCGGACCTTCAACCACCTGCACATAAAAGCAACGCGATCAATACCTGGGACTATGATCCTGTTTGCCGCCTCTCAACGGCAACCAGAGTCTCAGGGGCTACTATCTATATGGAGCAAACCTAGCGTGTGTGGTACAGCCAAAAATATATATCGGATGCGTACCTCAAAGCCTCTTAATAGGCTCATAAAAGCTTCATTTAACCCGCTTTTCGCGGAAGAAATCCTCTCAACCACCGTACCCATCAAGGTATGATGTGCCTCTGAGATAGCTGCTTGCCCCAAAAGACCCATCAATGTGTCCGGTTATACACCGGATAGTCCCGGCTTTTTCTGTTGGTCTCGTCAGGAGCCAAGGACCCCGGACATTGGGCGGCCGAAGAATTACCTGCTGGCCTTTGCGGATCAGGAGAAATCCTCCGTGACGACACCTCAGTGTTGTCCGTCTCGTGAGGCGGGGAAGCAGGGGGAGGCGTTTCGCTCTCCATCATCTCCGGAAGAAGATCCCCCGAAGACGAACTTTGTTGAGAAGGGCTATGAGCCAGACTACAAAACATATGTTTCGGTAGTGATTCTCAGAGAAAAAACAAGATATATTTATCAAAGTGCCTTTGTTCACTTACGGCTTGGTTGATGGCTGGCCCCCTTGTGAGTGTTGTGCGGCAAGGACGCCCTCCGGGCCAGGGGCCCCTGGCGAAGATTTCTACCCTCGTTTGGAAGCCTCCGTTTCCAAATCTTCAGGGGCGCCGCTTTTCTTCCTGTGGGGAGAGGGGATTTTATATTTGCCTCCCCGATCACCCTCCTTTGCGGAGGCACTAATTCCCCCGGTTTGGATGTGTAATGTATGAAGCCCGCTCTCGGCTTCTCTACGCTTCCCTTCATCTTCTCCTGATGGCACTTGATAAGGTGCGCGCTCAAGCATCCTGGTTAGTACAGGGTCCGGCGAGCCTTGGGGAAGAGGGGCCGAATACCTGATCCTCTCCACCTTTCTTATCCAGTCCTGGCCGAGGGTAGTTTTTCAGAATAATGTTGCGACAAATATAAAGGTAGCATGTTCGGTTGTGGAGTTACTTACTTGGGTATCTAGACGATGGTAGTTCAGGCCCGCATCCTCGATGGTGTCCGGACACTATTCGTGATCCGAAGAATAATTGATACATCTCTTCGAACGTCACGCCGAAGAAGTGCTGAATATTTCGCGGTCCTTCTGGGTTGAACTCCCACACCCGGAGCGGTCGACGTTTGCATGGCAGGACCCGACGAACTAGCATTGCCTGAATTACTTTGATGAGGCTGACGTCCCTCTTAAGGAGATCTCGGATGCGGCTTTGCAATGTCAGCACGTCATTCACTAGACCCCCAGTCCAGCCCTTTGTTGACCCATGACGCCAGTTGGGGTGAAGGGCCCGGGCGGAAGGCTGGGGCGGCGGTCCTTCTGGGTAATGCCGAAGAAGTGCTGAATAGTTCGCGGTCCTTCTGGGTAATGCGGAGGAAGGCCTCACACACAACGATAAACGAAGAGATGTGAAGGATGGCATCTAGAGCTAGATCGTGGAAATCTTGCCCATAATAGAACATGAGCCCTCTTACGAAGGGATCAAGACTAAAGCCCAGCCCTCGGAGGAAGTGGGAGACAAATACGACACTCTCGATGGGTTCAGGAGTAGGAATAACCTGCCCTTGAGCAGGTAGCCTGTGGGGGGTTTTGGCGGTCAGATACCTAGCCTCCCTAAGCTTCTTGATGTCCTCCTCTGTGACAGAGGAGGCCATCCACCGGCCTTGAAGGTTGGATCCGGACATAGATGGAGGTTTGAAGCGCTTAGCCTGAACCTTGGGTGTTGGAACTCGAGGTACGAGAAGGGAAGGGTTGATCATGGAAATAAAAGGACAGGTCTTGGCCCCTTTATAAAAAGGGTGAATATCAAGCGTCCTTCGCGTGGCCATTTGGAACTTGCCCAAAATCGAGGAGTCATACTAATAAGCACGGTTGGGTTACCCACACCCGTATTGATGATAATCCCGTGATAAGGGGAACACAATCTCTGCTTCGACAAGACGTGCCAATAAAACCGCCTTGCAATACGTGCAGTAGCACGCTGGGAAAAAAGGTTCGTATAATGACCGGAAAGCTGCGTGATGTCATGCTATGAAAAGTTGTCAGAAGATTAGATTTGTGGAATATTGTGCTCTCTACGGTGGTGTGTGAAATTTGTTTTGCAGAGCCGGACACGATTCATGTGTTCAAAATCTACCTTGAAGTATTCAGAGAAGGAACCCGCCTTGCAATGCCGAAGACAATCTGCGCGCCGGACTCATCGTCATTGAAGCCTGGTTCAGGGGCTACTGAGGGAGTCCTGGATTAGGGGGTCCTTGGACAGCCGGACTATATACTTTGGCCGGACTGTTGGACTGTTGAGATACAAGATTGAAGAGTTCGTCCCGTGTCCGAGTGGGACTCTCCTTTGCGTGGAAGGCAAGCTTGGCAATCCGGATATGTAGATCTCCTTCTCTGTAACCGACTCTGTGAACCCTAGCCCCCTCCAGTGTCTATATAAACGGAAGGGTTTAGTCCGTAGGACAAGAACAACAATCATACCATAGGCTAGCTTCTAGGGTTTAGCCTCTATGATCTCATGGTAGATCAACTCTCTTGTAATACTCATATCATCAAGATCAATCAAGCAGGAAGTAGGGTATTACCTCCATCGAGAGGGCCCGAACCTGGGTAAACATTGTGTCCCCCGCCTCCTGTTACCATTAGCCTTAGACGCATAGTTCGGGACCCCCTACCCGAGATCCGCCGGTTTTGACACCGACACCCCTGCCGACACTGCTCTCCTCCACGCGCCTGCCTCGATGGCGTGCCCCTGCCGATGCCGCTCTCCTCCACGTGCCCGCCTCGACGCCGTGCCCCTGCCAACGCCTCCATCTCCTCCATGCGCGCTGCTCCACCACACGTCGGCACTCCTGCTCGCCCTGACGAGCCCACCCCCGACGCTGACACTCCTCCAAGCCCCCCCCCCCCCCCCCGACGATTGAGCCCCCTTCCCGCGGTGAGCTCCGGCGCCAGCCCCTTTTTCCCAAAATGGATGTATACAAAAATGTACAATGTGTATGAAAAAATTGGATGTGTATACAATGTTTTAGATGCATGTATACAAAACTATACAATGTCTACGAAAAAAATTGGTATAAAAACATATATTATAGAAAATGTGAATCGTGTATTTGGTAGGTGTATAAAAAATATAGACATGTGGTGAGAGAAAAAAAGAACAATATAAGAAATATCATGCAAACAATGAAATAAAGGCAAGCCCCGACGATCGCCGGTGAGGAGGCCGCGACGGTCGTCGGAGGAGTCCTCGATGATCGCTGGTGAGGCCCCGATGATCGCCGGAGGAGTCCCTGACGATCGCCGGTGAGGAGGCCCCGATGACCGCCGGCAAGGAGGCCCTAATGATCGCCGGTGAGGAGGCCCCGACGATTTCCGTTGAGGAGGCCCAACGATCGCCGGAGAAGTTCATGGAAATATGCCCTAGAGGCAATAATAAGGTTGTTATTATTATATTTCCTTATTACTGATAATGGTTTATTATTCATGCTATAATTGTATTGACCGAAAACTTAAATACATTTGTGGATACATAAACAAATACCGAGTCCCTAGTGAGCCTCTACTAGACTAGCTCGTTGATCTAAAGATGGTTAAGGTTTCCTAGCCATATACATGTGTTGTCATTTGATAATGGGATCACATTAGCATAGCATATGATCGTTCAGTTCATTGCTACTGCCTTCTTAGTGTCAAGTACATGTTTCTTCGACCATGAGATCATGCAATTGCCAGACACCGGAAGAATACTTTATGTGTATCAAAAATCACTTCGTAACTGGGCGATCATAAAGCTGCTCTACAGGTATCTCCGAAGGTGTCTGTTGAGTTGGCATGGATCAAGACTGGGATTAGTCACTCCGTATGATGGAGAGGTATCTCTGGGCCCTCTCGGTAATACAGCATCACAAGAATATTGCAAGCAAACTGACTAAGGAGTTAGTTGCGGGATGTTGTATTACGAAACAAGTAAAGAGACTTGCCGGTAATGAGATTGAGCTAGGTAGATATCAACGATCGAATCTCAAGCAAGTAACATACCGACAGACAAAGGGAACTATGTACGTTGTTGAGGGAGTCCTAGACTAGGGGGTGTCCGGATAGCCGGACTATCATCATCGGCCGGACTCCAAGACTATGAAGATACAAGATTGAAGACTTCGTCCTGTGTCCGGATGGGACTTTCCTTGGCGTGGAAGGCAAGCTTGGCGATACGGATATGTAGATCTCCTACCATTGTAACCGACTCTGTGTAACCCTAGCCCTCTTCGGTGTCTATATAAATCGGAGGGTTTTAGTCCGTAGGACGAACAACCATTACAACAATCATACCATAGGCTAGCTTCTAGGGTTTAGCCTCCTTGATCTCGTGGTAGATCCACTCTTGTACTACCCATATCATCAATATCAATCAAGCAGGAGTAGGGTTTTACCTCCATCGAGAGGGCCCGAACCTGGGTAAAAACATTGTGTCCCTTGTCTCCTGTTACCATCCGCCTAGACGCACAGTTCGGGACCCCCTACCGAGATTCGCCGGTTTTGACACCGACATTGGTGCTTTCATTGAGAGTTCCTCTGTGTCGTGACCAATAGGCTTGATGGCTTCTTCAATCAACAACGCCGTCCATGGTGAGACTTTTCTCCCCGGACAGATCTTCGTGTTCGGCGGCTTTGCACTGCGGGCCAATTCACTTGGCCATCTAGAGCAGATCGAAAGCTACGCCCCTGGCCATCAGGTCAGATTTGGAAGCCTAAACTTCACGGCTGACATCCGCAGAGACTTGATCTTCGATGGATTCGAGCCACATCCGAGCGTGCCGCACTGTCATGATGGGCATGACCTAGCTCTGCCGCCGGACAGTACCTTGGAGGCCGCACACGAATCCGCTCCGACTCACAGTTCGGAGCCGACCGCGTAGATCGAGGACAGGTGGCTGGACACGGCCTCGGAGGCTGCAACTTCCATGGCGATGGAGCCAAATACCGACCTTGTCCTTTGCAAATCTCGTGACTCCGAGGTGCCGGACCCCTTGCCGGACTCCGAACCCCCTGCACCCCTGCCGATCGAATCCGATTGGGCGCCGAACATGGAGTTCACCGCTGCGGACATCTTTCAACCCTCACCCTTTTGCGACATCCTGAATTCGCTAAAGTATCTCTCGTTATCAGGAGAACCCTGGCCGGACTGCGATCAGGATGGTTGGGATGCGGAAGACAAAGAAATTCGAAGCCCACCCACCACCCACTTTGTAGCCACTGTCGACGATCTAACCGACATGCTAGACTTCGACTCCGAAGACATCGACGGTATGGACGACGATGCTGGAGACGAACAAGAACCAGCACCTACGGGGCACTGGAAGACCACCTCGTCATACGACATATACATGGTGGACACCCCAAAGGATGGGGACGGCGAAGAAGCAGCGGAGGCAGATTCCTCTAAGAAACAGCCCAAGCGCTGACGTCAGCGGTGCCGCTCTAAATCCCGCCACAGCAAGAATGGAGATTCCGGCACCGGAGATAATAACACCCCAGAGAGTGCCAAAGACAACCCCCTCCAGCAAGATTCAGCACAGGAGGACGGGAAAGCCAGCCCTCAAGAGAGAGCAGCAGACGAGAAGGATGAAAATTACATGCCTCCCTCCGGAGACGAGGCAAGCCTCAACGACGACGAATTCGTCGTGCCCGAGGATCCCGTCGAACAAGAGCGTTTTAAACGCAGGCTAATGGCCATGGCGAACAGCCTAAAGAAAAAGCAGCAACAACTTCGAGCTGATCAAGACCTCCTGGCCGACAGATGGACCGAGGTCCTCGCGACCGAAGAGTATGAACTCGAACGCCCCTCCAAAAGCTACCCAAAACGCAAGTTGCTCCCCCGACTAGAGGAGGAAGCATACAAACCTTCATCACCAGCGCACAATACGGCAGACCGACCACATCGTGGCCGCGACAGAGAGGCATCTAGGCCCTCCACCAGAACAGTACCCCGGCACCGCTCAAAAAGCGCAAAGCCACGGGGGAATGCACCGGACTTGTGGGATATATTGGAGGACAAGGCAAGACAATCCAGATCTATCTACGGATCACGTGGGCGCCCCACGACCCACGACGACTACCGTCGCGCCGGATACAGCAACTTCGGCCGGGCCGAACACAGCAGACAAAGCTCTCTTGAGCGACGTCGTGATATTGCTCAATATAAAGTCGCCGCACACCCACTATGCTTCACAGACGAAGTAATGGATCATCAAATCCCTGAAGGGTTTAAACCCGTGAACATTGAATCCTACGATGGCACAACAGACCCCGCGGTTTGGATCGAAGATTATCTCCTTCATATCCATATGGCCCGCGGTGACGATCTCCACGCCATCAAGTATCTCCCACTCAAGCTTAAGGGGCCAGCTCGGCATTGGCTTAACAGCTTGCCAGCAGTATCAATTGGGTGTTGGGAGGACCTGGAAGCCGCATTCCTTGACAACTTCTAGGGCACATATGTGCGACCACCAGACGCCGATGACCTAAGCCACATAATTCAGCAGCCAGACGAATCGGCCAGACAATTCTGGACACGGTTCCTCACAAAGAAAAATCAAATCATCGATTGTCCGGATGCAGAGGCCCTCGCAGCCTTCAAACATAACATCCGCGACGAGTGGCTGGCCCGGCACCTAGGACAGGAAAAGCCGAAATCCATGGCAGCCCTCACATCACTCATGACCCACTTCTGTGCGGGAGAGGACAACTGGCTAGCTTGCAGTAACAACCTCAGCAAAAATTCTGGCAGTCCGAACAACAAGGACCGCAATGGCAGGTCGCGTCGCAACAAAAACAAACGCCGCGTTAACAGCGATAACACTGAGGATACAGCAGTCAACGCCGGATTCAGAGGCTCTAAACCCGGTCAGCGGAAAAAGCCATTCAAAAGAACTACTCCGGGTCCGTCCAATTTGGACCGGATACACGACCGCTCTTGCCAGATTCATGGCACCCCCGAAAATCCAGCTAACCACACCAACAGGGATTGTTGGATATTCAAGCAGGCAGGCAAGTTAATTGCCGAAAAGAATGACAAGGGGCTGCATAGCGATGACGAGGAAGAAACCCGGCCGCCGAACAGTAGAGGACAGAAGGGCTTCCCCCCACAAGTGCGGACAGTAAACATGATATACGCAACCCACATACCCAAGAGGGAGCGAAAGCGTGCACTTAGGGACTTATATGCGATGGAGCCAGTCGCCCCGAAATTCAACCCATGGTCCTCCTGCCCGATCACATTCGATCAAAGGGACCACCCCACCAGTATCCGCCATGGCGGATTCGCTGCATTGGTTTTAGACCCAATAGTCGATGGATTTCACCTCACTAGAGTCCTGATGGACGGCGGCAGCAGCCTGAACCTGCTTTATCAGGATACAGTGTGCAAGATGGGCATAGACCCCTCAAGGATTAAACCTACAAAGACGACCTTCAAAGGCGTCATACCAGGTGTTGAGGCCAATTGTACAGGCTCAGTCACACTGGAAGTAGTCTTCGGATCCCCGGATAATTTCCGAAGCGAGGAGTTAATCTTCGACATAGTCCCGTTCTGCAGTGGCTATCACGCTCTGCTCAGACGAACCGCGTTTGCAAATTTCAACGCGGTGCCGCATTATGCATACCTCAAGCTCAAGATGCCAGGCCCTCGTGGAGTCATCACGGTCAACGGAAACACTGAACGCTCCCTCCGAATGGAGGAACACACATCACTACGCTAAACGAGTATAGAGCAGCCTCTTAAGGCAATCCTCGAGTCCGGCCGTTAAACGACCGGACATGACTAAACGCGCCCGGAGTAACATACATCAAGACCACCTGGCACGTTCCGAGCATGCGTAGCAATGCGGCCCCAACCCCAGCCCTTGCATGATTGCAAGACGAGCTCTTCGTGTACATCACTACGCTCTGAAGATACCATGGGCATAGGGGGAGGGGCACGACCACGACAGGCCCAGAGTGCGGCTCAACCACACCAGGGGCTCCCACGTGTGTCACCTTTTTTTTCTTTTCTTCTCTTTTTTCCACAGGACTCCATTTACCAGAGGCCCTGTAAGGCAGTAGATCTACCGAACTCACGATGCAACAGCCAGGGAGGGACAATGGCTACGTCGAACACTCAGGTGGTCTCCATTATGAGCATTAAATCTGATTAATACACCATTCCGCAGCCTACCCCTAGAGGGAGACATGTCTAATAGTCCAAACCCTTGCTTACCGCACTATTTGTATCGTTCTGCACTCATAGCAGAATTCGTTGAATAAACAATGCATCACTTTTTGTTTATAATTGCATTCCTCTTTTTATATGTTCATTTATGACATCTTGCATCTGTACACTTTGGTACGGCCGAATACACCAGGGCTTATGTTCCCCGCATTATGGTGTGATAAGTCCGAACACTTTCACAAGTGCGGCACCCCGAACTTATAGCAGTATATGCATCGGCTCCGAATCATGTCTTGGGTCAATAGTTGGGTTTGCCCGGCTCCCATGTTTTGGTACCTTACGTTCCATTCTATCGGCTAAGGTAGCACTGGGAGAACCACTGCGATTGCGCCCCGGTTGAGCTGGGCGAGTGCCTTAGTGGAGAAAGCTAAAACTGACCGTCATGATAAGGCGAGAGCTGGTCGCTGTTCGAGAGATCTTTTTGAGTCCCTAAAGACTTATGCCGCTTAGAGCGAGGAACCGGCTGTGTCCGGCCAAGGCGTGGATAGCGCCCCGAATTCGGTCTTCCGAACACTAGGGGCTTCGCCGAAATTTAAAATTATAGAATTCTATGGCTAAGTGAGAGTGTTCAAGCATTATAAGTCCGGTTGCCTTGTTCGTTGCGTTGAGCGCCTCCCTAGATGGACCCAAAAATGGGAACAAGAGCGCTCAAGTTTTTCCCGAACACCCCAGCACTCGTGGCATGGGGGCTGAAGCCAACGACTTGCCATCTCTCAAATTTGATAAACGGCCGCACAGAAGGTAATATTTTAAATTAATAAGCGTTGCTTAGCGCATATGAACAAAGTTTTCAGCGCACAGGATAACACATTGCGAGTCTACTCAAAAATTACATCTTTGGGGCACTCATCCGCAATCTTGCGGGCACCCTTCAGGACACTCTTATAGTACATTTCGGGCGTACGATACTCCTTGCCCGCCGGCGACGCGTCCGTGATAAGCCTCTCAGCATCCAGCCTGCCCCAGTGCACCTTTGCGCGGGCAAGGGCCCGACGGGCACCTTCAATGCAGGCGGAGCGCTTGATGACTTCCACCCAGGGGCATGCATCCACCAGCCACAGCACGAGACCGAAGTAGCTCCCTGGCATGGCCTCTTCAGGCCATAGCCGGACTATGAGGCCCTTCATGGCCTGCTCGGCTACCTTGTGGAGCTCGACCAGCTGCTTCAGCTGGTCGCTAAGGGGCACCTGATGTCCGGCCTCAGCATACTGAGACCAGAAGACCTTCTCCGTTGAGCTCCCCCCCTTGGCCCGGTAGAATGCGGCGGCATCGGACACGCTGCGAGGCAGATGTGCAAACGCCCCTGGAGAGCTCCGAATTCGGGTAAGTAACAGGTAATTTACATTCACATGCTTGCTTTGCATGAAAAATGCCTTACCCGCCGCTATTTTCTTCACCGCCTCAATCTCCTAGAGGGCCTTATGGGCCTCGGCCCTAGCGGCTTTGGCACTTTCAAGAGCCAAGGCAAGCTCGGACTCTCGAGTCTTCGAGTCGCGCTCCAAACTCTCATGCTTTTCCATGAGAGCCTGGAACTCTTGCCGCACCTCCGCCACCCGCGCCTCCTGCTTCTCTCGCTCCGCTCGTTCCGCGGCTGCATTGCGTTCGGCCGCGGACACGGCCTCCTTCAGGGTCGCCACCTCGTTCGTGGCCCCTGCAGTACCCACGGTATCCTTGTTATTTCTATTGCAACCAAAATCCTTTTCTGTAAGGTACAAATTTAATGCGGTGTTACTCACCTTCTTTGTCCTCGAGCTGCTTCTTGGCAAGGCCGAGCTCGTGCTCGGACCGCTCGAGGTCCTTCTTCAAAGCACCGACCTCCACAGTCAGTGCGGCAGAGGTCAGCAGCGCAGCCTGCAAACCCATATTGACATAATTTTTAGCACTCCTGCGTATATCTGTTTTAGATCCTCAGTCCGGTTTTTCTTTCCGAACACCGAACCGAGCATCAGGGGCTACTGTCTATGCGGTATTACATTACTTCTTACCTCAAAGCCTGTTAGAAGGCTGCTGCAGGCTTCGGTCAGCCCGCTCTTGGCGAGCTGAACCTTCTGAATCACCGCACTCATGATAGTGCGGTGTTCTTCCTCGATGGAAGCGCCGTTGAGCGCCTCCAACAAGTTGTCCGGCGCCTCCGGTTGGACGGAGGTTGTCGGCGTCACAGTCTTGCCCTTCTTACGAAGGGGCCGCCTGCCAGACTCCGGAACCACTGCGGGTTCCGGCACGGAGTCCGGCGCAAAGTCCAGGAGGCCGCCTTGCGGCACCTCCGGAGCCTCCTCCTGATGGGTCCCCTCCTGGGATCGCACCTCGGCGTCGTCAGCATCACGAGGGGTGGAGGCGGTCGGAATGGAATCCACATCCGACGGAGCCAAGGACCCGCTCGATGAAGCGGGAAGATCATCCTCGGCCGGACTACAGGTAGTGTGCGGCATTAGAAGGACAACATGTGGCACGAAAGAGAAATTATAAATCATTCAGGAATCCGAATACTTACGATCTTGCCGGAGCCTTGGCCCTTGAGGGCCACCCTTCGTCGCCAACGTTGGCGTTGGCGGAGCTGTCCGGAGGAAGGGTCCTTCCCTTGTTGGACCCTTCGGCCTCCCCTATTGGGGAAGCCTTCCTCTTCCTCTCTCCCCCCTCCTGGGGAGAGTCCTCTTTCTCCTCCTCGTCTTCGGGGGAGGAGTCCGCCTCGGGGCCATCGGACGATGAGTCCGATACCACCTGACGCCGGGAACTCCTTCGGGTTCCCGTGGCCTTCTTCTTGGCCTTCTTCTCCGGCACCACATAGAGTGCCGGGACTATCAGCCCCGTTAAACGGGTATCTGCTGGGTCTTCGGGGAGGGGAGCCGGATAGTTAACCTGTCCAGACGTCCTCTGCCAGTCCTGTTAAAGGCATTAGGAATTTTAGATCCCGCAATAGAGTCAAACTATGAAAGAAATGAATGTCCCGTGAAGGATAACATATCTAACCGCACTGGCCGGGCGTTTCGTGCTGAATCCGCGATCTTCAGTTGCGGATGCGGGGGCTTCTCCGCCCTTGAACAGCACCCTCCAGGCAGCTTCGTACATTGTGTCGAAGAGCCCGCTAAGGGTCGGGTACTGTGCCGGATCAAACTCCCACAGATTGAAGGCCCGCTGTTGGCAGGGGAGAATCCGGCGGATGACCATGACCTGGATCACGCTGACAAGCTTGAGCTTCTTGTTCACCAAGGTCTGGAGACAGGACTGGAGTCCGGTCAGCTCCTCCGAACTGCCCCATAGCAAGCCCTTCTCTTTCCAGGAGGTGAGCTGCATGGGGGTACCAGATCTGAACTCGGGGGCCGCTGCCCATTTAGGGTCACGCGGCTCGGTGATATAGAACCACCCCGATTGCCACCCTTTGATGGTTTCCACAAAGGCGTCCTCGAGCTAGAGGACGTTGGGCATTTTTCCCACCATGGCGCCTCCGCACTCCGCTTGGACGCCCTTCACTACCTTCAGCTTGACGTTGAAGGTTTTTAGCCACAAGCCGAAGTGGGGCTGGATGCAGAGGAAGGCCTCGCACACGACGTTAAACGCCGAGATGTTGAGGATGAAGTTTGGCGCTAGATCATGGAAATCCAGGCTGTAGTAGTACATGAGCCCCCGGACGAAGGGATGAAGTGGGAAGCCCAGTCCGCGGAGGAAGTGGGGAAGGAATACGACCCTCTCATGGGGCCTGGGGGTGGGGATGAGCTGCCCCTTGTCGGGCAGCCGGTGCACGATGTCGCTGGACAGGTATCCGGCGCCGTGCAGTTTTTCGATGTGCCCCTCCGTAACGGAGGAGACCATCCACTTGCCTCCCGCTCCGGACATGGCTGGGGAAGGTTGAGGCGAGATGTGCGAACTTGGGCGCTGGAGCTCGAGTGCGCGAAGATGGATAAGCAAAGGAGGAAGAAGGCGTGGGTAAAAAAGGTGGATCCTTATCCCCTTATATATGGGCGGACGAAGACTATGCGTCCCCACCAGCCTTGTAAAACTCGCTTATCTCCCAAGCGCCACCATCAATGGCGCGGTAGGGTTACCCACGTCCGTATTGATGGGAATCCCGGAATAAGGGGAACACGATCTCTGCTTCGACAAGAAGTGCCAAGGAAACCGCTTCGCTAAACGCGCTGAGGTGGTATGATAAAAAACGATTCAAGTAAAGGCTTGGTGGTGGTATGACGTCATGCCACAAAATACGTCAGCAGATTGAACTTGTGTACATATTATTCTCTCCACGGTGGAATGTGGAATTTATTTTGTAGAGCTGGACACTATCCTGGCGTTCACAATCTTCTATGAATTATTCGAAGGAGGAACCCGCCTTGCAATGCCGAACAATATGCGCGCCGGACTCATCGTCATTGAAGCCTGGTTCAGGGGCTACTGAGGGAGTCCTGGACTAGGGGGTGTCTGGATTGCCGGACTACCATCATCGGCCAGACTCCAAGACTATGAAGATACAAGATTGAAGACTTCGTCCCGTGTCCGGATGGGACTTTCCTTGGCGTGGAAGGCAAGCTTGGCGATACAGATATGTAGATCTCCTACCATTGTAACCGACTCTGTGTAACCCTAGCCCTCTCCGGTGTCTATATAAACCGGAGGGTTTTAGTCCGTAGGACGAACAACCATTACAACAATCATACCATAGGCTAGCTTCTAGGGTTTAGCCTCCTTGATCTCGTGGTAGATCCACTCTTGTACTACCCATATCATCAATATCAATCAAGCAGGAGTAGGGTTTTACCTCCATCGAGAGGGCCCGAACCTGGGTAAAAACATTGTGTCCCTTGTCTCCTGTTACCATCCGCCTAGACGCACAGTTCGGGACCCCCTACCCGAGATCCGCCGGTTTTGACACCGACAGTTGTCATAAAGGTTCGACCGATAAAGATCATCAAAAAATATGTGTGAACCAATATGGTCATCTAGGTCCTGCTATTGGTTATTGACCGACGAAGTGTCTCGGTCATGTCTACATCATTCTCGAAACCGTAGGGTCCGCATGCTTAATGTTCATTGACAATATAGTATTATTTGAGTTGTGTATGTTGGTGACCGAATGTTGTTCAGAGCCCCGGATGAGATCACAGACATGACGAGGAGCTCCAGAACAGTCCGGGGGTAATGATTGGTATAGAGAATGATAGTATTTGGTCTCTGAAATAGTTTTGGAATTCATAGGATAATTATCGGATCACTTGAAGGGGTTCCGTGAGGCCCCGGGACTTTATTGGGCCAAACGGGCCAACGAGGGAGAGCACACCAGCCCACATGGGGCTGGTGGACCCCCGACCTCATGGTGTCGGCCCATAGGGAAGGAAAGGGAGAGGGCTAGCCCCCTCTTACCTTTTCTCTCACAAGAGAAAAAGGAAAAGGTGGGCGCCTCCCCTCCTGCCTTCTCCCGAGCACAAGAAAAGGAAGGCCATAGGGCAGGCGCCCAAGGGCGGTTGCCGACCCCTTTGGCGCATCCTGGCTGCCTCTCCTCCCCCCACCTATATCTATGAGAGGGAGAGGGCACAACACACCCACGACAATCCCCAGGCCGTGTGCGGCGCCCCTCTTTCCTGGTTTCATCCTTCGTCAAGTATTTTGGTGGTGCATAGTGAAGCCTTACGGGAACAAGTTCGCCACCACCATCACCACGCCGTCGTGCTACTGGAACTCGTCTACTACTTCACCCCGCTTGCTAAATCGAGGTGGCGAGGACGTCATCAAGCTGAACATGTTCTAAACGCAGAGGTGTCGTACGTTCGGTACTAGATTGGGACGGATAGCGAAGGTGTACAACAACATCAACCGTGTTGATAAACTCTTCCGCTTAGCGGTCTACAAGGGTATGTAGATGTTCTCCCCCTATCATACCTATGCATCTCCATGAATAGATCTTGCATGTGCATAGAAAATATTTTGTTTTCCATGCAACATTCACCAACAGTGGCATCATGAGCCAGGTCTATGCATAGATGATATGCACGAGTAGAACACAAAGGAGTTGTGGGCGGTGACATCCATATTTCTTACCAGCAATGTCTTATTTTGATTCGGCTGTATTGTGGGATGAAAAGGACCGTACCAACCTTACATGTCCACGTACATGATACTGGTTCCACCAATTAATATGCAAATTGTTTTGCATAAGGGGGCTGGCGGGTGTCGGTTTCTCTCACTTTAGTTGAATCAATTTTGACTATGGCGGTCCTTGCAGAAGGTTAAAACAACAAACTTGATAATCACCATTGTGGTTTTGCGTAGGTAAGAATGATTCTTGCTAGTTGCCCGTAGCAGCCACATAAAACTTGCAACAACAAAGTAGAACACGTCTAACTTGTTTTTGCAGGGTATGTTCTGTTGTGATATGATCAAGACATGATGTGATATAAACTGATGTATGAGATGATTATGTTTTGTAATATCAACAACTGGCAGGAGCCTTAGGGTTGTATTTAAATTATTGTATGACCCGCGTGTTAGTCTTTAAGCACCATGTAATTGCTTTTCTTTATCGCTTGCGTTAGCAATAGTTGTAGAAGAAATAGTTGGCGAGATGACCCCGACACAACGATGGAGATCAAGGTGTCATACCGGGGACGATGGAGATCATGCCGTTGCTTTGGAGATGGATATCAAAAGAACAAGATGATGATGGTCATATCATGTCACATATTTTGATTGCATGTGTGTTTATCCTTTATGTATCTTATTATTCTTAGAGCGACGGTAGAATTATAAGATGATCCCTTCACTAAATTTCAAGATAAAAGTGTTCTCCCTAATTATGCACCATTTCTAAAGTTCGTAGTTTCGAAGCACCTTGTGATGATCGGGTGTGATAGACTCTATGTTCGCATACAACGGGTGTAAGCCAGTTTTGCACATGCAGAATACTTGGGTTAAACTTGACGAGCCTAGCATGTACAAACATGGTCTCGTAACACTAGAGACCGAAAGGTCAAATATGAGACATATAGTAGATATGATCAACATGAAGATGTTCACCATTGATGACTACCCCATCTGATGTGATGATCGGACATGGGTTAGTTGATTTGGATCATGTATCACTTAGATAACTTGAGGGATGTTCATTTAAGTGGGAGTTCATTAGTAATTTGATTAATTGAACTTAAATTTATCATGAACTTAGACCTAATAGTCTTTGTGAATCTATGTTATAGATAAATGGCCCGTTCTACTATTTCGTAGAATTTTAATGTGTTCCTAGAGAAAGCTAAGTTGAAAGATGATGGTAGCAACTACACGGACTAGGTACGTAACTTGAGGATTATCCTCATTGCTGCATAGAAAAATTATGTCCTGGATGCACCGCTAGGTGACTGACCTCCTGCAGGAGCTGAAGCAGTTGTTGTGAAACGTCTGGCAAGCTCGATATGATGACTACTCGATAGTTCAGTGTGCCTTGCTTTACGGCTTGGAACCAGTACTTCAAAAGCGTTTTGAATGCCATGGAGCATATGAGATGTTCCAAGAGCTGAAACTGATATTTCAAGTTAATGACCGGGTTGAGAGATATGAAGTCTCCAACAAGTTCTTCAGTTGTAAGATGGAGGAGAACAGTTTTGTCAGTGAACACATACTCAGAATGTCTGGGTACCACAACCACTTGACTCAGCTGGGAATTGATCTTCCCGATACGTGTGTTATTGATAGAGTTCTTCAGTCACTTCTACTAAGCTATAAAGGCTTCATGA
This sequence comes from Triticum timopheevii, assembly GCA_963921465.1. NCBI lineage: Eukaryota > Viridiplantae > Streptophyta > Magnoliopsida > Poales > Poaceae > Triticum > Triticum timopheevii. The sequence continues at coordinate 12,236,024 of OY997264.1, read as the reverse complement.
TGAACTATAATATGAAAGGGAGTATGGAAACGATTCCCGAGCTCTTCGCGATATTGAAATTGGCTGAGGTGGAAATCAAGAAAGAGCATCAAGTGTTGATGGTTAATAAGACCATCATTTTCAAGAAAAAGGGCAAGGGAAAGAAAGGGAACTTCAAGAAGAACGACAAGCAAGTTGCCGCTCCCGTGAAGAAGCCCAAAGCTAGACCCCAAACCCTGAGATTGAGTGCTTCTACTGCAAGGGAAATGGTCACTGGAAGCGGAACTGCCCCAAATACTTGGCAGATAAGAATGATGGCAAAGTGAACAAAGGTATATTTGATATACATGTTGTTGATGTGTTCCTTTCTAATGCTCATAGTAGCGTATGGGTATTTGATACTGGTTCGGTTGCTCATATTTGTAACTTGAGACAGGAGCTACGAAATAAACAAAGATTGGCTAAGGACACGAGGTGACGATGCGCGTCGGGAATGGTTCTAGGGTTGATGTGATCGCCGTCGACACACTACCTCTAGATATACCTTCAAGGTTACTTTTATACCTCAATAATTGTTATTTGGTGTCAGCATTGAGCATAAACATTATATCTGGATCCTATTTATTGCGAGACGGTTATTCATTTAAGTCAGAAAATAATGGTTGTTCTATTTATATGAGTAACATCGTATATGGTCATGCACCCTTAGTGAATGTTCTATTCTTGTTGAATCTCGATCGTAGTGATACACATATTAATAATATTGATGCCAAAAGATGCAAAGTTGATAATGATAGTCCAACATACTTGTGGCACTGCCGTTTAGGTTATATTGGTGTAAAGCGCATGAAGAAACTCCATGCGGATGGACTTTTGAAATAACTTGATTATGAATCATTCGATACTTGCGAACCATGCCTCATGGACAAGATGACTAAAACTCCGTTCTCTGGAACAATGCAGCAAGCTAATGACTTACTGGAAATAATACACACCGATGTATGTGGTCTGGTGAGTATTGAAGCACGCGGCGGGTATTGTTATTTTCTAACCTTCACATATGATTTGAGTAGGTATTGGTATATCTACTTGATGAAACACAAGTCTGAAATATTTGAAAATTTCAAAGAATTTTAGAGTGAAGTGGAGAATCATCGTAACAACAAAATAAAGTTTCTACGATCTGATCGAGGAGGTGAACACTTGAGTTACAAATTTGGCCTTCATTTAGAATAATATGGAATTGTTTCACAACCCACGCCACCTAGAACACCACAGCACAATAGTTTCACTAGTGGATGTAGGTTTCACTAGCGGATCTGAAAGTATATGATGAGAAATAGACCCTGGGCCATAGGTTTCACTAGTGGCTTCTCTCGAGAAAATAGCATATGGTGGGTAGACAAATTACTGTTGGGCAATTGATAGAAAAGCAAATAATTATGACGACATCCAAGACGATGATCATGTATATAGGCATCACGTCCAAGATTAGTAGACTGACTCCTGCCTGCATCTACTACTATTACTCCACACATCGACCGCTATCCAGCATGCATCTAGTGTATTAAGTTCATGGAGAAACGGAGTAATGCCTTAAGAACAATGACATGATGTAGACAAGATCTATTCATGTAGGAATAGAACCCACATTTTTATCCTTAATAGCAACGATACATGTGTGTCATGGCTCCTTCTGTCACTGAGATTGAGCACTACAAGATCGAACCCATTACAAAGCACCTCTCCCCATTGCAACATAAATTAATCAAGTTGGCCAAACAAAACCTAAATATAGGAGAAGAAATGCGAGGTTATGATAATCATCTATGGATATGAATAAATAAATCCGATCATAAACTCACAGTTCATCGGATCCCAACAAACACACCGCATATAAGAGTTACATCAAATAGATCTCTGAAGATAAAATTGTATTAAAGAACAGAGAGAGAGAGAGAGAGAGAGAGAGAGAGAGAGCCATCTAGTTACTACCTATGGACCCATAGGTCTGAGATGAACTACTCACACATCATCGGAGGAGTGCAGTGAGGATGATGAACCCCTCTATGATCATGTTCCCCTCCGGCGGAGCGCCGGAAAAGGGCTCTAGATTGGATCTCGTGGCTCTGGAACTTGCGGCAGCTGAAACACTTTTTCGTCGACTCCTCTAGGGTTTCTGGAACATTGTGGTATTTATAGAGTCGGGGATCGGTGGAGAAGCTTCCCGTGGGCTCCACTACCCACCAGGGTACGCCAGGGGCCTGGGGCGCACCCTCGTGGCTAGTGGGCCCCACAGGCCTCCGCTCGTGCGCTCCCTTGACTCCCTGGATGTCTCTGGTCCAAAACAATCTCCAAAAAGTTTTGTGGCATTTGGACTCCATTTGATATTGATTTTCTGCAAAGGAAAAAACAAGAAAAATCAGCAAGTGACACTGGGCACCATGTCAATAGGTTAGTCCCAAAAATGATATAAATTTGCTAGAAAATGATTATAAAATATCCAAGAATGATAATATAACAACATGGAACAATCAAAAATTATAGATACGTTGCAGATGTATCACCACTTCAATACCTTGTTCAAAAAAATTATGCACAAGCACTATACCTTTGTTCAGCATGAAGTGGCACTTCTCCCAATGCAAGACATGATTAGTTTTTTCACATCTCTGCAAAACTCGATCAACGTTGCTTAAGCAATCATCAAAAGAAGTCCCATTAAAGGAAAAGTCATCCATGAATACCTCAACAATCTTTTCATCAAAATCAGAGAATATACCAGTCATACATCTTCAAAAGGTAGCAGGCGCATTACATAAACCAAAAGGCATGCGTCTATAAGAATAAGTTCCAAAAGGGAAAGTAAAGGTAGTTTTCTCTTGATCTTCTTTTGGCATAGGTATTTGAGAAAAACAGGAATATCTATCTAAGAAACAAAATTTTGTATGCTTAGACAATCTTTCTAACATTTGATCAATAAAAGGCAAGGGGTAATGATCTTTTCTAGTAGCTTTGTGCTACTTCTTGAGCTTGCGTTGGTTTTTCCCATGAAGAGGAAAAGGGTGATGCAGCAAAGGAGAGATAAGTATTTCCCTCAGTTAAGAACCAAGGTATCAATACAGTGGGAGGAACACACAAGTCCCCAATGATTGCACCTACACAAACAAACAAATACTTGCACCCAACACGAAAAAGGGGTTGTCAATCCCTTCACATTACTTGCAAGGATGAGATCTGATAGAAATAGGTATAAAAGATAAGTGAAAGTGATAAATAAAGTAAAGATAAATTAATTGCAGCAAGGTACTTTTGTGTTTTTGATTTTATAGATCTTTTATGATAAAAATAGACCTGGGGGGCATAGTTTTCACTAGAGGCTTCTCTCTTGAAAGAAAGCATATGGTGGGTAAACAAATTACTGTGAGCAATTGATAGAAAAGTGAAAAGTTATGACGATGTCTAATGAAATGATCATGAACATAGCCATCATGTCCGTGACAAGTAGACCGACTCCTGCCTTCATCTACTACTATTACTCCACACATCGACCGCTATCCGGCATGCATCTAGTTTATTAAGTTATCAAGAACAGAGTAACACTTTAAGCAAAATGACATGATGTAGAGGGATTGATCCAATCAATATGAATAAACCCCATATTTTTATCCTTAGTGACAACAATACAAATACGTGTCATGCCCCCTTCTGTCACTAGGTATGAGCACCGCAAGATTGAACCCACTACAAAGCACCTCTCGTATTGCAAGAAAAATCAATCTAGTTGGCCAAACCAAATAAATAGATCGGAGAGAAATACAAAGCTACCTTAATCATGCATAAAAGAGTTCAAAGAAGACTCGGATAATATTCATAAATAATATGATCGCAAATCCACAATTCATCAGATCTCAACTAATGCACCGCAAAAGAAGATTACATCGAATAGGTCTCCAAGAACATCGAGGAGAACATTGTATTGAAGCTCAAAGAGAGAGACGAAGCCATCTAGCTACTAGATATGGACCAGTAGGTCTGTCGTAAACTACTCACACATCATCGGAAGGGCAACAAGGTTGATGTAGAAGCCCCCCGTGATCAAATCCCCCTTCGGTGGAGTGCTAAGAAAGGCCCCTAGATGGGATATCATGAGAACAGAAGCTTGCGGCGGCAAAAAAGTATTTTTGGTGTGCCCTTCGTTATATGTGGAATGTTTGGGTATTTATAGAGCAAATGTTAGGGTTGGAGGAGCATTAGGAGGGCCACAAGCCTGGGGGGCGCCCCCTAGGGCGCGCCTCCCAAGCTTGTTGCCAACTGGTGGCCCCTCTAACCTCCTCCAGAACGTTCCTGGGTGTCTTCTGGTCCAAGAAAAATCCTCACAAAAATTTGTTCCGTTTGGACTCCGTTTGGTATTGATTTTCTGTAAAGACAAAACAAGGAAAAAAAACAGCAACTCGCACTTGGCACTAGGTTAATAGGTTAGTCCCAAAAAATGATAAAAATAGCATAATAATGCATATAAAACATCCAATATGGATAATATAGTAGCATGGAACAATCAAAAACTATAGATACGTTGGAGACATATCAAGCATCCCCAAGCTTAATTCCTGCTCATCCTCGAGTAGGTAAATGATAAAAACAGAATTTTTGATGTGGAATGCTACCTAACATGTTTATCAAGTAATCTTTCTTTTATGTGACACGAATATTCATATCCATAAGATTCAAAACAAAAGTTTAATATTGACATAAAACAATAATACTTCAAGCATACTAAAATGTAATTGTGTCAATATCATGGCTAAAGAAAGTTATCCATACAAAATAATATAGTCTTTTCATGCTCCATTTTCTTAACACAAAGTATTTATCATGCACAATCCCGATGACAAGACAAGCAATTGGTTCATACTTTTTAACGCGCTTCAGCTTTTTCAACTCTCACACAATACATGAGCGTCAACTATGGATATAGCACTATGGGTGGAATAGAAGGTGGTAGTATACAAAAAAGGAGAAAGAAATTCTCACATTAACTTGGCAAATTAATAGGCTATGGAGATGCCCATCAGTTGATATCGATGCAAGTGAGTAGGGATTGCCATACAATGGATGCACTAGAGCTATGAGTGTCTGAAACCTCAAAATAAAACTAAGTGGGGTGCATCCAACTTGCTTGCTCATGAAAACCTCGAGAATTTGAGGAAGCCCATCATTGGAATATACAAGACAAGGTCTATGATGGAAAATTCCCACTAGTAATATATGGAAGTGACAAAATAGGAGACTCTCTATCATGAAGAACATGGTGCATTTGAAGCACAAGTGTGGAAAAGGATAGTTGCGTTGCCCCTTCTCTCTTTTTCTCTCATTTTTCTTTTCTTTTCCCCCTTTTTTTGATGTGCACTTTGGCCTCTTTTTTCTTGGTCTCATTTGGCCTCCTTTTTATTTATTTTATATTCCTGACATGGGACAATGCTCTAATAATGATGATCATCACACTTCTATTTACTTACAACTCAAGAATTACAAATCGATACTAGAACAAAGATATGACTCTATATGAATACCTCCGGCGGTGTACCGGGATGTGGAATGATCTAACATGACATGCATAAAAATTATGAACGCTGGCCAAGCCACAAATACTATGCCAGCTACATGATCATGCAAAGCAATATGAAAATAATGGTATGTGTCATAATGAAACGGAACGGTGGAAGTAGCATGGTAATGTATCTCGGAATGGCTATGGAAATGCCATAATAGGTAGGTTTGGTGGCTGTTTGGAGGACAGGTATAAGGAGGGTTTAATGCGTCGGCGAAAGTTGCACGGTACTAGGGTGGCTAGCAAAGGTGGAAGGGTGAGAATGCGTATAATCTATGGACTCAACATTAGTCATAAAAAACTCACATACTTATTGGAAAAGTTTATTGGCCCTCAAATCAAAGTACTACTATGTGAGGTCCTAGGGGGATAGATTGGTAGGAAAAGACCATCGCTCGTCCCATACATGCATGCTCAGGAATCAGAAACCTTAACACAAGTATTCTTACTAAACCATAATTACTAACTAGCATGACTCTAATATGACCATATTTATATCTCAAAACAAATGCAAGGACTCAAACTTCTCATATATTTCAATGATCTTCATGAAATTTTTTATTATATCCCTCTTGAATACCCATCAGACTACGACCAAATTCATAACCTAAGAAAATTGCCATACCATTTACAAGACTCTCAAAATAATATAAGTGAAGCATGATAGTTCATCGATTTCTTCAAAATATAACCACCATCATGCTCTAAAAGATATAAGTGGAGCACATAGAGTATTCTAATAAATTCCTGATTAATGTGTGTCCCTCTCCAAAGGTATGTACAGAAAGGATAATTGTGGCAAACTAAAAAGCAAATAAAGCGAAGACTCGTATAATACAAGATGCTCCAAGCAAAACACATATCATGTAGTGAATAAAAATATAGCCTCAAGCAATTTACCTATGGATTGTAGACAAAAAAGGGGGATGCCATCCGGGGCATCCCCAGGCTTAGATGCTTGATTGTCCTTGAATATTACCTTGGGGTGCCTTGGGAATCCCCAAGCTTAGGATCTTGCCACTTCTTATTCCCTAGTCCATCGAAACTTCACCCAAAACATGAAAACTTCACAACACAAAACTCAATAGAAAACTCGTGAGCTCCGTTAGTATAATAAAAGCAAATCACCACTTTAGCTATTGTTGTAAAATCATTCCAATTTTATATTAGCATTATATCTACTTTATTCCAACTTCACCATGGTTCATCCCCCCCCCCCCCAATACTACCCATAGATTCATCAAAACAAGAGAACGGTGCATAGCAAACAGAATCTGTGAAAAACAGAATAGTCTGTGAAGACCTGAATATTGCTCATACTTATGTAACTCTAAAAATTCTAAAACATTAGGACAGTGTACACAATTTGTATATAAATTTGCGTAAAAAAATTCATATCAAAAGCACGGTTATGTGAATTTACAAAATTCCAGAAGTAGGGGCAAAAGTTTCTGTTTTTCAGCAAAATCAAATCAACTAAAACCATAGATCATCCCAAAGGCTCTACTTGGCACAAACATTAAATAAAACTCTTAAACACAATGATAACATAAGTAAAATTGCATATTTATTGAAAAACAGAAGCAAATAAATAAAATCAAATATAACATTGGGTTGCCTCCCAACAAGCGCTATTGTTTTATGCCCCTAGCCAGGCATATTTTATGGATCTAGGTATTATCATCTTTGGTATTCAATTATTCAATTGCACACTCGTACCTCCTAGGGATTTCATTAGGTTTTTTTAATGATCACACTCCTAGGTAGAAAATCGAGATAATCACTCATAAGGATAGGTTCCTTAATCATATTGATAAAACTAGGGCAAATACTTATCATCTTAAGATCCTCATTTCCTTTACTAGATGATCCACCCTTATTTTTAGTAACATAGATAAAATTAGTAGTTTTATTAGCGGGAAATTTTGGATTAGTTTTGATAGAAGCAAAGGTAGAACCTAAATGGGTAATAATATCCTCCAACTTATCAACCCTAGCGGAACCTTTTTCTACCCTCTCATCTATTATAGGCTCCTTCCCCTTTAAAGTTTTTAAAGTGATTTATACCTTCAATCCAAATTGAGTGATATGATTATGAATCTTTTAATCTAAATTTTGAAAATGCTCTATGATAGAAATTTTATTTTTAATAATATCAAGCCTTTGCATCACATGTTCCAAGGATAATGTTGTTTCATTAATCATGATAGGTGGTGATCCCACCAAATTTCCCATAGCATTAAAAGCATCCATAGGGTGACTACCCAAGAAATTACCCCCAATAATAGTGTCTAGCACAAATCTATAGCAAGTAGTAACACCAACATAAAATTTTCGAAGAGAACTGTAGTGGATTGCTTACGGGTAGGTCTATTCTAAGAATCGCAAATTCTATACCAAGCATCTTTTAAATTCTCTCCTCCCCTTTGTTAAAAATTTAGGACCTCACTTTCCGGGGTACATGCCGCGAAAGAAATACTAGCCATGATAGCAAATAAAGCAATCTAGCACTCAAACAAAAAGCTAACAAAAAGACGAATGGAAAGAAGGCAAGGATGAGGAAAACGAGAGGAAAATGGTGAATAATGTAAGTGCAAGAGATGAGAGTTTATGATAGGTACTTACGCTTGATGTAGATCCTCCCTGGCACCGGTGCCAGAAATTCTTACTGCTACTTCTTGAGCTTGTGTTAGTTTTTTTGCTTGAAGAGGAAAGGGTGATGCAGTAAAGTAGTGATAAGTATTTCCCTCAGTTAAGAAACAAGGTATCAATCCAGTAGGAGGTACACACAAGTCCCCAATGATTTCACCTACACAAACAAACAAATACTTGCACCCAACGCGAAAAAGGGGTTGTCAATCCCTTCACAGTTACTTGAAAGGATGAGGTCTGATAGAAACAGGTGTAGAAGATCAGTAAAAGTGATAAATAAAGTAAAGATAAATAAATTGCAGCAAGGTATTTTTGTATTTTTATTTTATAGATCTGAAAATAATATGATAAAAATAGACCCGGGGACCATAGTTTTACTAGAGGCTTCTCTCTTGAAAGAAAGCATATGGTGGATAAACAAATTACTGTGAGCAATTGATAAAAAAGTGCAAAGTTATGATGATGTCTAAGGCAATGATCATGAACATAGGCATCATGTCTGTGGCAAGTAGACCGATTCCTGCCTGCATCTACTACTATTACTCCACACATCGACCGCTATCCGACATGCGTCTAGTGTATTAAGTTAACAAGAACGAAGTAACGCTTTAAGCAAAATGGCATGATGTAGAGGGATAGATCCAATCAATATGAATAAACACCATCTTTTTATCCTTAGTGACAACAATACAAATACGTGTCATGTCCCCTTCTGTCACTGGGTATGAGCACCGCAAGATTGAAGCCACTACAAAGCACCTCTCCCATTGCAAGAAAAATCAATCTAGTTGGCCAAACCAAATCAATAGATCAGAGAGAAATACAAAGCTATCTTAATCATGCATAAAAGTGTTCACAGAAGACCCAGATAATATTCATAGATAATCTGATCGCAAATCAACAATTCATCGGATCTCAACAAACGCACCGCAAAAGAAGATTACATAGAATAGGTCTTCAAGAACATCGAGGAGAACATTGTATTGAAAATCAAAGAGAGAGAAGAAGCCATCTAGCTACTAGATATGGACCCGTAGGTCTATGGTAAACTACTCACACATCATCAAAAGGGCAGCAAGGTTGATGTAGAGGACCCTCGTGGTCAAATCCCCCTCCAATGGAGTGCTGGAAAAGGCCCCTAGATGGGATCTCATGAGAACAGAAGCTTGCGGCGGCGAAAAAGTATTTTTGGTGTGCCCTTCGGTATATGTGGAATGTTTGGGTATTTATATAGCAAATAATAGCGTTGGAGGAGCATCAAGGGGGCCACAAGCCCGGGGGGCCCGTGACGTGCCTCCCAAGCTTGTTGCCAACTGTTGCCCCCTCTAACCTCCTCTAGAAGGTTCCTGGGTGTCTTCTGGTCCAAGAAAAATCCCCAAAAAGTTTTGTTCCGTTTGGAATCCGTTTGGTAATGATTTCCTGTAAAGACAAAAACAAGGAAAAAATAGCAACTGGCACTTGGCACTAGGTTAATAGGTTAGTCCCAAAAATTGATATAAAATAGCATAGTAATGCATATAAAACATCCAAGATGGATAATATAATAGGATGCAACAATAAAAAACTATAGATATGTTGGAGACGTATCAGACTCATAAATATTCTTTGGCTCCCTTGTGTTAGATCAATAAATTTGGATGAAACAATACCCTATACTTCTGGGTCATCACAAAGCAAGTTGGAGTAAGGCAACAATCCCCACTAGACTAGGTGGAGACAAGTATGAGGGTCCATAGGTGAGAACCAATTCTAGTAAATGGCAGTGATGCTAAACCTAAAGTTTTAATCATCTATTCTTCTCACGACTTGCAATATTGATCATCAAAAGGTCAAGGGCGTGAAGAATCTGGAGGAGCACCACTAGCGGTGGGTGTACATGTGGAATGTGACGATAAATGTCGAGTTAAAATAGACAATACGCCCGACAACAATGAGCAGTCGTATTGGACGCTTCCAGAATGGCTTCCAGGAGACTCGATGTCGTGCACTCGCTGCTTTTCTTTCATATATGATACTTGTATAGTTGTATGTTTAGAGTTTTATTGAACTAACTGTAGTATCTATGGCTAATAAATTTGGTGGCATATATGTGTGATTATTATGAACTTCTAGTCGTAGAAGAGATATCTATGAAGTTTTGTTAGTTATGATCACGAAAAATTGGGGCATATATGATATTGTGGCATGTGTTAACGTAGTTATATGTGTTACGTAGGATGGCAGAAAATGATAGGTACCCACAACTTGAGCATGAGTATGAAGCCGTGCTTCGTGGACAAGGCATCAAAAGAAGGGAGGTAATTATCTATATTGTTTAATTGTTGTCATTGTTTCAAAGTATCAAGAATGTGACTACAACTTGTTTTTTTTGTGCAGGTGCCAACACTTCCGCGTATGAGGGGCCACAATCCTCATGCCTCTATGTAGTACGACAGTTGGTACGATCCCTATTTCTGGAGACTACATCTTCTCCCCTTTGTCCTCAACTTCAAAGGTATGCCACTCGTTCTCAACTAGACAACCTTTGTCGACCTCATGGACCATTGGAGTGTTGGGGAACGTTGCAGAAAATAAAAATTTTCCTACGGTTTCACCAAGATCCATCTATGAGTTCATCTAAGCAACGAGTGATAGGAGTGCATCTACATACCCTTGTAGATCGCGGGCGGAGGCGTTCAAGAGAACAGGGTTGATGGAGTCGTACTCGCCGTGATCCAAATCATCGATGACCAAGTGCTGAACGGACAGCACCTCCGCGTTCAACACACGTACGGAGCGGATGACGACTCCTCCTTCTTGATCCAGCAAGGGGGGAGGAGAGGTTGAGGAAGAAGGCTTCAGCAGAAGCACGACGGCGTGGTGGTGGTGGAGATGCAGTACTCCGGCAGGGCTTCGCCAAGCAACTGCGGGAGGAGGAAGAGGTGTAGCAGGGGGAGGGAGGCGCCAAGACTCAGGGTACGGCTTCCCTCCCTCCCCCCTCCTTTATATAGGCCCCCAGGGGGGGCGCCGGCCCTGGAGATGGGAATCTCCCAAGGGGGTGGCGGCCAGGGGGGGTGGAGTGCCCCCCAAGGCAAGTGGTGCGCCCCCCCCCCCCCCCACCCTAGGGTTTCCAACCCTAGGTCCAGGGGGGCCAAGGGGGGGCGCACCAACCCACTAGGGGCTGGTTCCCCTCCCACTTCAGCCCACGAGGCCCTCCGGGATAGGTGGCCCCACCCGGTGGACCCCCGGGACCCTTCCAGTGGTCCCGGTACAATACCGGGTGACCCCGAAACTTTCCCGATGGCCGAAACAACACTTCCTATATATAAATCTTCACCTCCGAACTATTCCGGAACTCCTCGTGACGTCCGGGATCTCATCTGGGACTCCGAACAACATTCGGTAATCACATACAAGTCTTCCTAATAACCCTAGCGTCACCGAACCTTAAGTGTGTAGACCCTACGGGTTCGGGAATCATGCAGACATGACCGAGACAGCTCTCCGGCCAATAACCAACAGCGGGATCTGGATACCCATGTTGGCTCCCACATGTTCCACGATGATTTCATCGGATGAACCACAATGTCGAGGATTCAATCAACCCCGTATACAATTCCCTTTGTCAATCGGTATGTTACTTGCCCGAGACTCGATCGTCGGTATCCCAATACCTCGTTCAGTCTCGTTACCGGCAAGTCACCTTACTCGTACTGTAATGCATGATCCCGTGACCAAACACTTGGTCACTTTGAGCTCATTATGATGATGCATTACCGAGTGGGCCCAGAGATACCTCTCCGTCATACGGAGTGACAAATCCCAGTATCGATCCGTGTCAACCCAACAGACACTTTTGGAGATACCTGTAGTGCACCTTTATAGTCACCTAGTTACGTTGTGACGTTTGGTACACCCAAAGCACTCCTACGGTATCCGGGAGTTACACGATCTCATGGTCTAAGGAAAATATACTTGACATTGGAAAAGCTCTAGCAAAACGAACTACACGATCTTGTGCTATGCTTAGGATTGGGTCTTGTCCATCACATCATTCTCCTAATGATGTGATCCCGTTATCAACGACATCTAATGTCCATAGTCAGGAAACCATGACTATCTATTGATCAACGAGCTAGTCAACTAGAGTCTTACTAGGGACATATTATGGTCTATGTATTCACACGTGTATTACGATTTCTTGATAATACAGTTATAGCATGAATAAATACAATTATCATGAACAAGGAAATATAATAATAATCTTTTATTATTGCCTCTAGGGCATATTTCCAATAGTCTCCCACTTGCACTAGAGTTAATAATCTAGTTACATTGTGATGAATCGAACACCCATAGAGTTCTGGTGTTGATCATGTTTTGCTCACGAAAGAGGTTAAGTCAACGGATCTGTGACATTCAGATCCGTATGTACTTTGCAAATATCTATGTCTCCATCTTGAACATTTTCGCGGATGGAGTTGAAACGACGCTTGATGTGCCTGGTCTTCTTGTGAAACCTGGGCTCCTTGGCAAGGGCAATAGCTCCAGTGTTGTCACATAAGAGTTTGATCGGCCCCGACGCATTGGGTATGACTCCTAGGTCGGTGATGAACTGCTTCACCCAAATTGCTTCATGCGCTGCCTCCGAGGCTGCCATGTACTCCGCTTCACATGTAGATCCCGCCACAACGCTCTGCTTGCAGCTGCACCAGCTTACAGCTCCACCATTCAACATATACACGTATCCGGTTTGAGACTTAGAGTCATCCAGATCTGTATCGAAGCTAGCGTCGATGTAACCCTTTACGACGAGCTCTTCGTCACCTCCATAAACGAGAAACATGGCCTTTGTCCTTTTCAGGTACTTCAGGATATTCTTGACCGCTGTCCAGTGTTCCTTGCTGGGATTACTTTGGTACCTTCCTACCAAACTTACGGCAAGGTTTACATCAGGTCTGGTACACAGCATGGCATACATAATAGATCCTATGGCTGAAGCATAGGGGATGACACTCATCTCTTCTTTATCTTTTGCCGTGGTCGGGAATTGAGCCGAGCTCAATCTCACACCTTGCAATACAGGCAAGAACCCTTTCTTGGACTGATCCATTTTGAACTTCTTCAAAATCTTATCAAGGTATGTGCTTTGTGAAAGACCTATGAGGCGTCTCGATCTATCCCTATAGATCTTGATGCCTAATATGTAAGCAGCTTCTCCAAGGTCCTTCATTGAAAAACACTTATTCAAGTAGGCCTTAATGCTGTCCAAAAGTTCTATATCATTTCCCATCAAGAGTATGTCATCTACATATAATATGAGAAATGCTACAGAGCTTCCACTTATTTTCTTGTAAACGCAGGCTTCTCCATAAGTCTGCACAAACCCAAACGCTTTGATCATCTCATCAAAGCGAATGTTCCAACTCCGAGATGCTTGCATCAGCCCATAAATGGATCGCTGGAGCTTGCATACTTTGTTAGCATTCTTAGGATCGACAAAACCTTCCGGCTGCATCATATACAGTTCTTCCTTAAGATGTCCATTAAGGAATGCCGTTTTGACGTCCATCTGCCATATCTCATAATCATAGTATGTGGCAATTGCTAACATGATTCGGACGGACTTCAGCTTCGCTACGGGAGAAAATGTCTCATCGTAGTCAACCCCTTGAACTTGCCGATAACCCTTAGCGACAAGTCGAGCTTTATAGATGGTAACGTTACCATCCGCGTCCATCTTCTTCTTAAAGATCCATTTGTTTTCTATTGCTCGCCGATCATCGGGCAAGTCTGTCAAAGTCCATACTTTGTTTTCATACATGGATTCTATCTCGGATTGCATGGCTTCAAGCCATTTGTTGGAATCTGGGCCCGCCATTGCTTCTTCATAGTTCGAAGGTTCACCATTGTCTAACAACATGATTTTCAAGACAGGGTTGCCGTACCACTCTGGTGCGGAACATGTCCTTGTGGACCTACGAAGTTCAGTAGCAACTTGATCCGAAGTACCTTGATCATCATCATTATTTTCCTCTCCAGTTGATGTAGGCATCACAGGAACATTTTCCTGAGCTGCACTACTTTCCTGTTCAAGAGGTAGTACTTCATCGAGTTCTACTTTCCTCCCACTTACTTCTTTCGAGAGAAACTCTTTTTCCAGAAAGGATCCGTTCTTGGCAACAAAGATCTTGCCCTCGGATCTTAAGTAGAAGGTATACCCAATGGTTTCCTTAGGGTATCCTATGAAGACGCATTTTTCTGACTTGGGTTCAAGCTTTTCAGGTTGAAGTTTCTTGACATAAGCATCGCATCCCCAATTTAGAAACGATAGCTTAGGTTTCTTCGCAAACCATAATTCATACGGTGTCATCTCAACGGATTTAGACGGTGCCCTATTTAACGTGAATGTAGTTGTCTCTAGAGCGTATCCCCAAAATGATAGCGGTAAATTGGTAAGAGACATCATAGACCGCACCATATCCAATAGAGTGTGATTACGACGTTCGGACACACCGTTACGCTGAGGTGTTCCAGGCGGCGTGAGTTGTGAAACGATTCCACATTTCCTTAAGTGCATACCAAATTCGTGACTTAAATATTCTCCTCCACGATCTGATCGTAGGAACTTTATCTTTCGGTCACGTTGATTCTCTACCTCATTCTGAAATTCCTTGAACTTTTCAAAGGTCTCAGACTTTTGTTTCATTAAGTAAACATACCCATATCTACTCAAGTCATCAGTGAGAGTGAGAACATAACGATATCCTCCGCGAGCCTCAACGCTCATTGGACCGCACACATCGGTATGTATGATTTCCAATAAGTTGGTTGCTCGCTCCATTGTTCCGGAGAACGGAGTCTTGGTCATTTTGCCCATGAGGCATGGTTCGCATGTGTCAAATGATTCATAATCGAGAGACTCTAAAAGTCCATCAGCATGGAGCTTCTTCATGCGCTTGACACCAATGTGACCAAGGCCGCAGTGCCAAGTATGTGGGACTATCGTTATCAACTTTACATCTTTTGGTATTCACACTATGAATATGTGTAACATTACGTTCGAGATTCATTAAGAATAAACCATTGACCATCGGGGCATGACCATAAAACATATCTCTCATATTAATAGAACAACCATTATTCTCGGATTTAAATGAGTAGCCATCTCGTATCAAACGAGATCCAGATACAATGTTCATGCTCAAACTTGGCACTAAATAACAATTATTAAGGTTTAAAACTAATCCCGTAGGTAAATGCAGAGGTAGCGTGCCGACGGCGATCACATCGACCTTGGAACCATTCCCGACGCGCATCATCACCTCGTCCTTCGCCAGTCTCCGCTTATTCCGCAGCTCCTGCTGTGAGTTACAAATATGAGCAACGGCACCGGTATCAAATACCCAGGAGTTACTACGAGTACTGGTAAGGAACACATCAATTACATGTATATCAAATATACCTTTAGTGTTGCCGGCCTTCTTGTCTGCTAAGTATTTGGGGCAGTTCCGCTTCCGGTGACCCTTCCCCTTGCAATAAAAGTACTCAGTCTCAGGCTTGGGTCCATTCTTTGACTTCTTCCCGGCAACTGGTTTACCGGGCGCGGCAACATCCTTGCCGTCCTTCTTGAAGTTCTTCTTACCCTTGCCCTTCTTGAACTTGGTGGTTTTATTGACCATCAACACTTGATGTTCTTTCTTGATTTCTACCTCTGCCGAATTCATCATTGAAAATAATTAAGGAATAGTTAATTTTAACCATCCCCTGCATATTGTAGTTCATCACAAAGCTCTTGTAGCTCGGTGGGAGCGACTGAAAGATTCTGTCAATGACCGCCTCGTCCGGGAGGTTAATGTCCAGCTGGGACAAGCGGTTGTGCAACCCAGACATTTTGAGTATGTGCTCACTGACAGAACTATTTTCCTCCATCTTACAACTATAGAACTTGTCGGAGACTTCATATCTCTCGACCCGGGCATGAGCTTGGAAAACCATTTTCAGCTCCTCGAACATCTCATATGCTCCGTGTTTCTCAAAACGCTTTTGGAGCCCCGATTCTAGGCTGTAAAGCATGCCGCACTGAACGAGGGAGTAATCATCAGCACGTGACTGCCAAGCGTTCATAACGTCTTGGTTCTCTGGGATGGGTGCTTCACCTAGCGGTCCATCTAGGACATATGCTTTCTTGGCAGCTATGAGGATGATCCTCAGGTTCCGGACACAGTCCGTATAGTTGCTGCCATCATCTTTCAGCTTGGTTTTCTCTAGGAACGCGTTGAAGTTCATGTTGACATGAGCGTTGGCCATTTGATCTACAAGACATATTTGCAAAGGTTTTAGACTAAGTTCATGATAATTAAGTTCATCTAATCAAATTATTTCAATGAACTCCCACTCAGATTAGACATCCCTCTAGTCATCTAAGTGTTACACGATCCGAGTCGACTAGGCCGTGTCCGATCATCACGTGAGACAGACTAGTCATCATCGGTGAACATCTCCATGTTGATCGTATCTTCCATACGACTCATGTTCGACCTTTCGGCCTCTGTGTTCGAGGCCATGTCTGTACATGCTAGGCTCGTCAAGTTAACCCTAAGTGTTTTTGCATGTGTAAAACTGTCTTACACCTGTTGTATGTGAACGTGAGAATCTATCACACCCGATCATCACGTGGTGCTTCGAAACAACGAACTTTAGCAACGGCGCACAGTTAGGGGAGAACACTTTCTTGAAATTGTTATAAGGGATCATCTTATTTACTACTGTCGTTTTAAGTAAACAAGATGCATAAACATAATAAACATCACATGCAATTATATGGTAGTGACATGATATGGCCAATATCATATAGCTCCTTTGATCTCCATCTTCGGAGCTCCATGATCATCTTCGTCACCGGCATGACACCATGATCTCCATCATCATGATCTCCATCATCGTGTCTTCAAGAAATTGTCACGCCAACGACTACTTCTACTTCTATGGCTAACGCGTTTAGCAATAAAGTAAAGTAATTTACATGGCGTTCTTCAATGACACGCAGGTCATACAAAAAATAAATACAACTCCTATGGCTCCTGCCAGTTGTCATACTCATCGACATGCAAGTCGTGATTCCTATTACAAGAACATGATCTCATACATCACAATATATCATTCATCATTCATCACAACTTTTGGCCATATCACATCACAAGGCAATTGCTGCAAAAACAAGTTAGACGTCCTCTAATTGTTGTTGCATCTTTTACGTGGCTGCAATAGGGTTCTGGCAAGAACGTTTTCTTACCTACGAAAAATACACAACGTGATTTGTCAACTTCTATTTACCCTTCATAAGGACCCTTTTCGTCGAATCCACTCCAACTAAAGTGGGAGAGACAGACACCCGCTAGCCACCTTATGCAACTAGTGCATGTCAGTCAGTGGAACCTATCTCACGTAAGCATACGTGTAAGGTCGGTCCGGGCCGCTTCATCCGACAATACCGCTGAAGCAAGATAAGACTAGTAGCAGCAAGAAAGTTGACAACATCTACGCCCACAACAAATTTGTGTTCTACTCGTGCAATAGAGAACTACGCATAGACCTGGCTCATGATGCCACTGTTGGGGAACGTTGCAAAAAATAAAAAAATTCCTACGGTTTCACCAAGATCCATCCATGAGTTCATCTAAGCAACGAGTGATAGGAGTGCATCTACATACCCTTGTAGATCGCGAGCGGAAGCGTTCAAAAGAACGGGGATGATGGAGTCGTACTCGCCGTGATCCAAATCACCGATGACTAAGTGCTGAACGGACAACACCTCCGCGTTCAACACACGTACGGAGCGGATGACGACTCCTCCTTGTTGATCCAGCAAGGGGGAAGGAGAGGTTGAGGAAGAAGGCTCCAGCAGCAGCACGATGGCGTGGTGGTGGTGGAGATGCAGTACTCCGACAGGGCTTCGCCAAGCAACTGCGGGAGGAGGAAGAGGTGTAGCAGGGGGAGGGAGGCGCCAAGACTCAGGGTACGGCTGCCCTCCCTCCCCCCCCTCCTTTATATAGGCCCCCAAGGGGGGCGCCGGCCCTGGAGATGGGAATCTCCCAAGGGGGCGGCGGCCGGGGGGTGGAGTGCCCGCCAAGGCAAGTGGTGTGCCCCCCCCCCCCCACCCTAGGGTTTCCAACCCTAGGCGCAGCGGGGGCCCAAGGGGGGCGCACCAGCCCACTAGGGGCTGGTTCCCCTCCCACTTCAGCCCACGGGGCCCTCCGGGATAGGTTGCCCCACCCGGTGGACCCCCAGGACCCTTCCGGTGGTCCCGGTACAATACCGGGTGACCCCGAAACTTTACCGATGGCCGAAACAACACTTCCTATATATAAATCTTCACTCCGGACTATTCCGGAACTCCTCGTGACGTCCGGGATCTTATCCGGGACTCCGAACAACATGCGGTAATCACATACAGGTCTTCCTAATAACCCTAGCGTCACCGAACCTTAAGTGTGTAGACCCTACGGGTTCGGGAATCATGCAGACATGACCGAGACAGCTCTCCGGCCAATAACCAACAGCGGGATCTGGATACCCATGTTGGCTCCCACATGTTCCACGATGATTTCATCGGATGAACCATGATGTCGAGGATTCAATCAACGTCGTATACAATTCCCTTTGTCAATCGGTATGTTACTTGCCCGAGACTCGATCGTCGGTATCCCAATACCTCGTTCAGTCTCGTTACCGGCAAGTCACTTTACTCGTACCGTAATGCATGATCCCGTGACCAAACACTTGGTCACTTTGAGCTCATTATGATGATGCATTACCGAGTGGGCCAAGAGATACCTCTCCGTCATACGGAGTGACAAATCCCAGTCTCGATCTGTGTCAACCCAACAGACACTTTCGGAGATACCTGTAGTGCACCTTTATAGTCACCCAGTTACGTTGTGACGTTTGGTACACCCAAAGCACTCTTACGGTATCCGGGAGTTACACGATCTCATGGTGTAAGGAAGAGATACTTGACATTGAAAAATCTCTAGCAAAAACGAACTACACGATCTTGTGCTATGCTTAGGATTGGGTCTTGTCCATCACATCATTCTCCTAATGATGTGATCCCGTTATCAACGACATCTAATGTCCATAGTCAGGAAACCATGACTATCTATTGATCAACGAGCTAGTCAACTAGAGTCTTACTAGGGACATATTATGGTCTATGTATTCACACGTGTATTACGATTTCTTGATAATACAGTTATAGCATGAATAAATACAATTATCATGAACAAGGAAATATAATAATAATCTTTTATTATTGCCTCTAGGGCATATTTCCAACAGTCTCCCACTTGCACTAGAGTTAATAATCTAGTTACATTGTGATGAATCGAACACCCATAGAGTTCTGGTGTTGATCATGTTTTGCTCACGAAAGAGGTTTAGTCAACGGATCTGCGACATTCAGATCCGTATGTACTTTGCAAATATCTATGTCTCCATCTTGAACATTTTCGCGGATGGAGTTGAAACGACGCTTGATGTGCCTGGTCTTCTTGTGAAACCTGGGCTCCTTGGCAAGGGCAATAGCTCCAGTGTTGTCACATAAGAGTTTGATCGGCCCCGACGCATTGGGTATGACTCCTAGGTCGGTGATGAACAGCTTCACCCAAATTGCTTCATGCGCTGCCTCCGAGGCTGCCATGTACTCCGCTTCACATGTAGATCCCGCCACAACGCTCTGCTTGCAGCTGCACCAGCTTACAGCTCCACCATTCAACATATACACGTATCCGGTTTGAGACTTAGAGTCATCCAGATCTGTATCGAAGCTAGCGTCGATGTAACCCTTTACGACGAGCTCTTCGTCACCTCCATAAACGAGAAACAGGGCCTTTGTCCTTTTCAGGTACTTCAGGATATTCTTGACCGCTGTCCAGTGTTCCTTGCTGGGATTACTTTGGTACCTTCCTACCAAACTTACGGCAAGGTTTACATCAGGTCTGGTACACAGCATGGCATACATAATAGATCCTATGGCTGAAGCATAGGGGATGACACTCATCTCTTCTTTATCTTTTGCCGTGGTCGGGAATTGAGCCGAGCTCAATCTCACACCTTGCAATACAGGCAAGAACCCTTTCTTGGACTGATCCATTTTGAACTTCTTCAAAATCTTATCAAGGTATGTGCTTTGTGAAAGACCTATGAGGCGTCTCGATCTATCCCTATAGATCTTGATGCCTAATATGTAAGCAGCTTCTCCAAGGTCCTTCATTGAAAAACACTTATTCAAGTAGGCCTTAATGCTGTCCAAAAGTTCTATATCATTTCCCATCAAGAGTATGTCATCTACATATAATATGAGAAATGCTACAGAGCTTCCACTTATTTTCTTGTAAACGCAGGCTTCTCCATAAGTCTGCACAAACCCAAACGCTTTGATCATCTCATCAAAGCGAATATTCCAACTCCGAGATGCTTGCATCAGCCCATAAATGGATCGCTGGAGCTTGCATACTTTGTTAGCATTCTTAGGATCGACAAAACCTTCCGGCTGCATCATATACAGTTCTTCCTTAAGATGTCCATTAAGGAATGTCGTTTTGACGTCCATCTGCCATATCTCATAATCATAGTATGTGGCAATTGCTAACATGATTCGGACGGACTTCAGCTTCGCTACGGGAGAAAATGTCTCATCGTAGTCAACCCCTTGAACTTGCCGATAACCCTTAGCGACAAGTCGAGCTTTATAGATGGTAACGTTACCATCCGCGTCCGTCTTCTTCTTAAAGATCCATTTGTTTTCTATTGCTCGCCGATCATCGGGCAAGTCTGTCAAAGTCCATACTTTGTTTTCATACATGGATTCTATCTCGGATTGCATGGCTTCAAGCCATTTGTTGGAATCTGGGCCCGCCATCGCTTCTTCATAGTTTGAAGGTTCACCATTGTCTAACAACATGATTTTCAAGACAGGGTTGCCGTACCACTCTGGTGCGGAACATGTCCTTGTGGACCTACGAAGTTCAGTAGCAACTTGATCCGAAGTACCTTGATCATCATCATTATTTTCCTCTCCAGTTGGTGTAGGCATCACAGGAACATTTTCCTGAGCTGCACTACTTTCCTGTTCAAGAGGTAGTACTTCATCGAGTTCTACTTTCCTCCCACTTACTTCTTTCGAGAGAAACTCTTTTTCCAGAAAGGATCCGTTCTTGGCAACAAAGATCTTGCCCTCGGATCTTAAGTAGAAGGTATACACAATGGTTTCCTTAGGGTATCCTATGAAGACGCATTTTTCTGACTTGGGTTCAAGCTTTTCAGGTTGAAGTTTCTTGACATAAGCATCGCATCCCCAATTTAGAAACGATAGCTTAGGTTTCTTCGCAAACCATAATTCATACGGTGTCATCTCAACGGATTTAGACGGTACCCTATTTAACGTGAATGTAGTTGTCTCTAGAGCGTATCCCCAAAATGATAGCGGTAAATTGGTAAGAGACATCATAGACCGCACCATATCCAATAGAGTGTGATTACGACGTTCGGACACACCGTTACGCTGAGGTGTTCCAGGCGGCGTGAGTTGTGAAACGATTCCACATTTCCTTAAGTGCATACCAAATTCGTGACTTAAATATTCTCCTCCACGATCTGATCGTAGGAACTTTATCTTTCGGTCACGTTGATTCTCTACCTCATTCTGAAATTCCTTGAACTTTTCAAAGGTCTCAGACTTTTGTTTCATTAAGTAAACATACCCATATCTACTCAAGTCATCAGTGAGAGTGAGAACATAACGATATCCTCCGCGAGCCTCAACGCTCATTGGACCGCACACATCGGTATGTATGATTTCCAATAAGTTGGTTGCTCGCTCCATTGTTCCGGAGAACGGAGTCTTGGTCATTTTGCCCATGAGGCATGGTTCGCATGTGTCAAATGATTCATAATCGAGAGACTCTAAAAGTCCATCAGCATGGAGCTTCTTCATGCGCTTGACACCAATGTGACCAAGGCCGCAGTGCCACAAGTATGTGGGACTATCGTTATCAACTTTACATCTTTTGGTATTCACACTATGAATATGTGTAACATTACGTTCGAGATTCATTAAGAATAAACCATTGACCATCGGGGCATGACCATAAAACATATCTCTCATATTAATAGAACAACCATTATTCTCGGATTTAAATGAGTAGCCATCTCGTATCAAACGAGATCCAGATACAATGTTCATGCTCAAACTTGGCACTAAATAACAATTATTAAGGTTTAAAACTAATCCCGTAGGTAAATGCAGAGGTAGCGTGCCGACGGCGATCACATCGACCTTGGAACCATTCCCGACGCGCATCGTCACCTCGTCCTTCGCCAGTCTCCGCTTATTCCGCAGCTCCTGCTGTGAGTTACAAATATGAGCAACGGCACCGGTATCAAATACCCAGGAGTTACTACGAGTACTGGTAAGGAACACATCAATTACATGTATATCAAATATACCTTTAGTGTTGCCGGCCTTCTTGTCTGCTAAGTATTTGGGGCAGTTCCGCTTCCAGTGACCCTTCCCCTTGCAATAAAAGTACTCAGTCTCAGGCTTGGGTCCATTCTTTGACTTCTTCCCGGCAACTGGTTTACCGGGCGCGGCAACATCCTTGCCGTCCTTCTTGAAGTTCTTCTTACCCTTGCCCTTCTTGAACTTGGTGGTTTTATTGACCATCAACACTTGATGTTCTTTCTTGATTTCTACCTCTGCCGACTTCATCATTGAAAATAATTAAGGAATAGTTAATTTTAACCATCCCCTGCATATTGTAGTTCATCACAAAGCTCTTGTAGCTCGGTGGGAGCGACTGAAAGATTCTGTCAATGACCGCCTCGTCCGGGAGGTTAATGTCCAGCTGGGACAAGCGGTTGTGCAACCCAGACATTTTGAGTATGTGCTCACTGACAGAACTATTTTCCTCCATCTTACAACTATAGAACTTGTCGGAGACTTCATATCTCTCGACCCGGGCATGAGCATGGAAAACCATTTTCAGCTCCTCGAACATCTCATATGCTCCGTGTTTCTCAAAACGCTTTTGGAGCCCCGATTCTAGGCTGTAAAGCATGCCGCACTGAACGAGGGAGTAATCATCAGCACGTGACTGCCAAGCGTTCATAACGTCTTGGTTCTCTGGGATGGGTGCTTCACCTAGCGGTCCATCTAGGACATATGCTTTCTTGGCAGCTATGAGGATGATCCTCAGGTTCCGGACACAGTCCGTATAGTTGCTGCCATCATCTTTCAGCTTGGTTTTCTCTAGGAACGCGTTGAAGTTCATGTTGACATGAGCGTTGGCCATTTGATCTACAAGACATATTTGCAAAGGTTTTAGACTAAGTTCATGATAATTAAGTTCATCTAATCAAATTATTTCAATGAACTCCCACTCAGATTAGACATCCCTCTAGTCATCTAAGTGTTACACGATCCAAGTCGACTAGGCCGTGTCCGATCATCACGTGAGACAGACTAGTCATCATCGGTGAACATCTCCATGTTGATCGTATCTTCCATACGACTCATGTTCGACCTTTCGGCCTCTGTGTTCGAGGCCATGTCTGTACATGCTAGGCTCATCAAGTTAACCCTAAGTGTTTTTGCATGTGTAAAACTGTCTTACACCTGTTGTATGTGAACGTAAGAATCTATCACACCCGATCATCACGTGGTGCTTCGAAACAACGAACTTTAGCAACGGCGCACAGTTAGGGGAGAACACTTTCTTGAAATTGTTATAAGGGATCATCTTATTTACTACTGTCGTTTTAAGTAAACAAGATGCATAAACATAATAAACATCACATGCAATTATATGGTAGTGACATGATATGGCCAATATCATATAGCTCCTTTGATCTCCATCTTCGGGGCTCCATGATCATCTTCGTCACCGGCATGACACCATGATCTCCATCATCATGATCTCCATCATCGTGTCTTCAAGAAATTGTCACGCCAACGACTACTTCTACTTCTATGGCTAACGCGTTTAGCAATAAAGTAAAGTAATTTACATGGCGTTCTTCAATGACACGCAGGTCATACAAAAAATAAATACAACTCCTATGGCTCCTGCCAGTTGTCATACTCATCGACATGCAAGTCGTGATTCCTATTACAAGAACATGATCTCATACATCACAATATATCATTCATCATTCATCACAACTTTTGGCCATATCACATCACAAGGCAATTGCTGCAAAAACAAGTTAGACGTCCTCTAATTGTTGTTGCATCTTTTACGTGGCTGCAATAGGGTTCTGGCAAGAACGTTTTCTTACCTACGAAAAATACACAACGTGATTTGTCAACTTCTATTTACCCTTCATAAGGACCCTTTTCGTCGAATCCACTCCAACTAAAGTGGGAGAGACAGACACCCGCTAGCCACCTTATGCAACTAGTGCATGTCAGTCGGTGGAACCTATCTCACGTAAGCATACGTGTAAGGTCGGTCCGGGCCGCTTCATCCGACAATACCGCTGAAGCAAGATAAGACTAGTAGCAGCAAGAAAGTTGACAACATCTACGCCCACAACAAATTTGTGTTCTACTCGTGCAATAGAGAACTACGCATAGACCTGGCTCATGATGCCACTGTTGGGGAACGTTGCAAAAAATAAAAAAATTCCTACGGTTTCACCAAGATCCATCCATGAGTTCATCTAAGCAACGAGTGATAGGAGTGCATCTACATACCCTTGTAGATCGCGAGCGGAAGCATTCAAAAGAACGGGGATGATGGAGTCGTACTCGCGGTGATCCAAATCACCGATGACTAAGTGCTGAACGGACAACACCTCCGCGTTCAACACGCGTACGGAGCGGATGACGACTCCTCCTTGTTGATCCATAAAGGGGGAAGGAGAGGTTGAGGAAGAAGGCTCCAGCAGCAGCACGATGGCGTGGTGGTGGTGGAGATGCAGTACTCCGACAGGGCTTCGCCAAGCAACTGCGGGAGGAGGAAGAGGTGTAGCAGGGGGAGGGAGGCGCCAAGACTCAGGGTACGGCTGCCCTCCCTCCCCCCCCCCCCCCCTCCTTTATATAGGCCCCCAAGGGGGGCGCCGGCCCTGGAGATGGGAATCTCCCAAGGGGGCGGCGGCCGGGGGGTGGAGTGCCCGCCAAGGCAAGTGGTGTCCCCCCCCCCCACCCTAGGGTTTCCAACCCTAGGCGCAGCGGGGGCCCAAGGGGGGCGCACCAGCCCACTAGGGGCTGGTTCCCCTCCCACTTCAGCCCACGGGGCCCTCCGGGATAGGTTGCCCCACCCGGTGGACCCCCAGGACCCTTCCGGTGGTCCCGGTACAATACCGGGTGACCCCGAAACTTTACCGATGGCCGAAACAACACTTCCTATATATAAATCTTCACTCCAGACTATTCCGGAACTCCTCGTGACGTCCGGGATCTCATCCGGGACTCCGAACAACATGCGGTAATCACATACAGGTCTTCCTAATAACCCTAGCGTCACCGAACCTTAAGTGTGTAGACCCTACGGGTTCGGGAATCATGCAGACATGACCGAGACAGCTCTCCGGCCAATAACCAACAGCGGGATCTGGATACCCATGTTGGCTCCCACATGTTCCACGATGATTTCATCGGATGAACCATGATGTCGAGGATTCAATCAACGCCGTATACAATTCCCTTTGTCAATCGGTATGTTACTTGCCCGAGACTCGATCGTCGGTATCCCAATACCTCGTTCAGTCTCGTTACCGGCAAGTCACTTTACTCGTACCGTAATGCATGATCCCGTGACCAAACACTTGGTCACTTTGAGCTCATATGATGATGCATTACCGAGTGGGCCCAGAGATACCTCTCCGTCATACGGAGTGACAAATCTCAGTCTCGATCCGTGTCAACCCAACAGACACTTTCGGAGATACCTGTAGTGCACCTTTATAGTCACCCAGTTACGTTGTGACGTTTGGTACACCCAAAGAACTCCTACGGTATCCGGGAGTTACACGATCTCATGGTCTAAGGAAAAGATACTTGACATTGGAAAAGCTCTAGCAAAACAAACTACACGATCTTGTGCTATGCTTAGGATTGGGTCTTGTCCATCACATCATTCTCCTAATGACGTGATCTCGTTATCAACGACATCTAATGTCCATAGTCAGGAAACCATGACTATCTGTTGATCAACGAGCTAGTCAACTAGAGGCTTACTAGGGATATATTATGGTCTATGTATTCACACGTGTATTACAATTTCCTAATAATACAGTTATAGCATGAATAAAGACAATTATCATGAACAGGGAAATATAATAATAATCTTTCATTATTGCCTCTAGGGCATATTTCCAACATGGAGGCCGAAGACACACTGCTTCCACCCGCCCCTTGGTGAGATCACGGTCAATTTGGAGGACTTTGCGATGATCACCACCCTTCTGATCGAGAGGAGGGCTCTCATCGAGAAGGAGAAGTCCGAAGGGTGGCAACAACGGATTGCAAGATTGATTGGTGTTGAACCAAAGCCGTGGACAAGACAAGACAAGAAGGATCATACCCCAACCGGTGTATAGTACTCGTGGCAACAAGAAGCTAGATTGTTCTCCACCAAATGTTGGTGACATAATCAAGGAGAAGTATGCCAGGGCTTATTTGTGGCACCTTGTGACTTAGGTGGTGTTTCTAGATGGTTTAGGTAACACCGACTCTTGGATGCATGTTGATACTAGATGTTGGCATTGCAAAAACCATAATTTAGGTGGA
Source organism: Triticum timopheevii (assembly GCA_963921465.1). Taxonomy (NCBI): domain Eukaryota; kingdom Viridiplantae; phylum Streptophyta; class Magnoliopsida; order Poales; family Poaceae; genus Triticum; species Triticum timopheevii. The sequence continues at coordinate 12,209,010 of OY997264.1, read as the reverse complement.
CTCAAATAAAAAATTCAACATGAGAAATATCCATGTTGTCAAAATGAACAACTTTGATGTTTGGGTCATTTTCATCCGAGGTCGTATGCAACCTCAAGAGACAAAACTGTGTGCTGCTGAATTTTCCCTAGAATATTGTTTACCATATCGCATGCCAATTTGCTCCCCCAAGATGACCTCCAATGATAAATTATACGACAAAACTCTTTGAACTAAATAGCTTCTGTTCTGGAGCTATCACGATCCGAGGTCATATGCAAGTTGCACGAGCAGCAAAGATACGTACTTGGTATATCTTAAGTGTCTGAAAAATATTAATTTTTTATAAATAAAATGTTTCTCATGTGTATGAAAATATATACAAAACAATTACAGCGTGTGTGAAAAAAGTTGATCATGCACTTAAAAAATGTTAATCAAGCATTTGACGAATTGTTAAACAAGTATTTCAAAAGTGTTCATCAAGCATTTGAAAAATGTTAAATACTCCCTCCGTCCGAAAATACTTGTCATCAAAATGGATAAAAAGAGATGTATCTCAAATTAAAATACGTCTAGATACATCCCCTTTTATCATTTTGATGATAACTATTTCCAGACGGAGGGAGTATGTATTAAACAAGTTTTCGAAAATGTTAATCAAGTATTCAAAAAATGTTAAATATTTATAGAAAAATGTTGACAGTGTTTCAGAAATTGAAAATTTTGTATTTGAAAACGTTTATCAAGCATTTAAAAAATGCTAAATGTGTATAGAATTTTTTTACCATGTACTAGAAAATAGTGAACTTATATTTGAAACATGTTAAACACGTAATAGAAATATTTCTTATATATATATACCAAAAAAGTACATTTGTATGCAAAAAACTAGACATGAAAACATATAAATTTTCAAAAAATGTTAATCATGCTTTTAAAAATGTTAACCATATATATAATTCTTTTCTGATGTATATGATTTTTTAAAGTGTACAGAAAGCATAGTTAACATGTCTTGAACAAAATAAAACTAATGATAAATCGACAAAAACAAAGAAAAATTAGTAATCAAAAATAAATATTGGGAAACAAGTTAATCATGTATTTAGAAATTTCTAAAACTCTACAAAAAAATATATTCCTAATGTATACAAAAAATTTAGAACGTGTCTTAATTTTTTTACATAAAACATAAATATTAGAAAATTGTTGACCATGCAGTGCGAAATGTGAACGATATATTTCTTAAATGTAAAACATTTTCCTGATATATTACGAAAATATGTAATATGTTTTAAGAAAGTCTTTGAAGAGATTTCACTATGAACCACATACGCATGTATGTAGATGAATTTTAGAGTGTAGATTCACTCATTTTGCTCCGTATGTAGTCCATATTAAAATCTCTACAAAGACTTATATTTAGGAACGGAGGGAGTAGTCATCAAACAGAATTGATGTATACGTAACTTGTACAAAAGTCTATGAAAAATATAGACATGTGTTGAACAAACATGTAAAACGAAGTAAAGCAGCGAAACATTGAGAAACAGAAGGAAGAAACAAAAGAAACACCTCAGAAACAAAAAAAAAACAGAAAGTCCAAAGAAAACCGTAAAAATACGTGGGGAAACAGAAAACCAATAAAAATAGAAAATAAAACAAGAAAATCGGAGAAAACAATTGTTAAAAAGTACAAAAGGAAACAAAGAAATAAGAAAATCCGAAGAAAATCAAGAAAGAAACAAAACACCAAAGAAGAAAAAATACAGTGAAACCCAAGAAATAAACAATGAAAACCAATGAATAAACGATTAAAAAAGGAAAGACCGTGAAGAAACAAAGAAAGCCGGTAAGAAAACTGAATAAAAATGATGAAAAATGAAAAATAGAAAACCATAAAGAAAGACAAGAGAAAACGAAAAATAAAAGAAAACAGGAATGAAAATGTGTAGCGAGCAAGCGAGGAGCAAGAGATCGAACAATCCCGTGCGAGCGAGCGACAAACGAGAAAGAACTGGCCCACCCAATACAACGCAAGAGAGAAGCGACCTGTAACATAACTTCGCTTAAAGGGATCCCCTTACTGCGCCAAAACAGTGGCACGGTTTTGTCCGGATTTCCTCCAGCTTGCTTTCGGGTTTCTTAAACAAGAATTCGAAAAATGTTAATCAAGTATTTCAAAAATGTTAAATGTGTATAGAAAAATGTTGACCATGATTTCAGAAATTGAAAATTTTGCATTTGAAAATTTTAAATGTGTAAAGAATTTTTTTACCATGTATTAAAAATGGTAAACTTGTACTTGAAACATGTTAAATGACTAATAGAAATATGTATTAGATTATACCAAAAAAGTACATTTGTATGCAAAAAAGTAGACATGAAAACAAATAAGTTTTTAAAAATTGTTAATCATGTATTCCAAAATGTTAACAGTATATACAATTCATTTGTGATGTATATGATTTTTTTAAAGTATACAGAAAGCACAGTTAACATTTCTTAAACAAAACAACTGATAATAAATCTACGAAAAAACAAAGAAAAATTAATCATCAAACACAAATAACGGAAAACATGTTAATCATGTAAAACATGTCAAAACTCTACAGAAAAATATTCTAGTATATACGAAAAATGTAGAACGTATCTTAATTTTTTTGAACATAGAAACTTAAATATTAGAAAGTGTTGACCATGTAATACAAAATGTGAATCATATATTTCTTAAATTTAAAACATGTTCCTGATATATTAAGACATATAAAATGTGTATGAAGAAAGTAGTCACAAAAAATAATTTTATTTTAAAAATAATCATGCATTTGAAAAATGTTTAACATGTATAAAAGCATGTTCTTGATGTATACATAACATGTACAAACGTCCATGACAAAATGTAGACATTTGTTGAACAAATAGGAAAAACAAAGTGAAGGGGTGAAACCCCAAGAAACAGAAGGAAGGAACAAAAGAAAAAAAAGTTGGACACAAAAAAACCTAATAATCCAAAGAAAACCTTGAAAGCCCATGGGGAAACAGAAAACCAAGAAAAATAGAAAAGAAAACAAGAAAACCGGAGAAAACCAATGCTAAAAAGGAAAAGGGAAACAAAGAAACAAGAAAATCAGAAGAAATCAAGAAAGAAACAAAAAACCAAAGAAGAAAATATGCGGTGAAAACCGAGAAATAAAGAAAGAAAACAAATGAAAAACAAATAAAAAGTAAAAAAGAAAATAAAGACAGTGAAGTAACAAAGGAAACTGGTAAGAACCGTAGAAAACCGTATAAAAATGATGAAAAAATAGAAAACCAAAGAAAACCAGAAAGAAAAACAAGAGATAACTAAAAACGAAAGAAAACCGGAATGAAAATGTGCAGCGAGCAAGAGAGGAGTAAGAGATCGAATGATTCCGAGCGAGCGAGCGACGAAGGAGAAAAAATTGGCCGACCGAATACTCCCTCCGTCCGAGAATACTTGTCATCAAAACGGATAAAAAGAGATGTATCTCGAACTAAAATACATCTAGATACATCCCTTTTTATTTATTTTGATGACAAGTATTTCCGGACGGAGGGAGTACAACGCAAGAGAGAACCCTTCAGGCGAGTGAAGCTACTGTCTTGTTATAAGGGAGACATATCTTTCGCGGTCGCCAATGCGACCTGTAATAAATCTTCGCCTATTGGGATCCCCTTAGTGGGCCGGCCCAGTGGCACGGTTAGTTTCAGGATTTCCTCCAGTTTTCTTTCAGCTTTCTTTCTATTTTATTTTGTTTTTTCTTTTTGGTGTTTAGTTCGTTTTTTCTCTACTTTCCATCGGTTTATCACCATTTTCCCTCCTATTCTCCTTTTTTTTCCTTTTTAGATTTTCAATACATGTCTTTTTTTAATACACATTGTGCATTCTTTGTATACTTCTGGAACATTATTTATACACATTGAACATTTTACGAAAACGTGTTTAAAAAAGTCAAATACATGCCAAACCCTTTTGTAATCCATGTTGAACTTTTTTTTAGTGGTACGAAACACATCTTCTAGAATACACAAACATTTTATTACATTCTAAATTTTTATAAATATATCAGAAATATATGTTTGAAATGTGGGAGTGTTTTTTTAAATATCACATACATTTTCTTGAATGGTATGAAACAGTTCTTTTAGACTACATGGACATCTTTTATAAACTACGCTACATTATGTTACATTCTATAAACTTTTTTTAAAATGCCAGGAAGATTTTTTTGAATGCTATCAATATTTTTTTTGAATACTATAAAAATGCATTATCCGCTCCCAAGCTCAAATACACCCGCTTGAATAGTAAATTCTGAGAAAGTAGTGAAATAACAAAACAAAATCTGAATTTTGCTGTGGATGAACATAATTTTTTTTATAACATCCTGAAAATTTTCAACTTGAAAATACATACGTGGAGGCCTGTACAAAAAAATTGAGAAGCAAAAGGACGTATTTTGGAGCCTCGTTTTTTCTTGCACACATGTCATGGAATAGTCATGGCAGATGTCCTAGTGTGAGGACTTAGTCGTTGAGCCATCGCAATTAGGTTAGTTTAAAGGGGTTAAGCGGAACAAAGGACACATGAGTTTATACTGATTCGGCCCCTTGCGGTGAAGGTTAAGGCCTAATCCAGTTTGAGGTGGTATTGCTTATGTCTCGATTACCAGGGAGCGAATACGCTTGACGTAGCTTTCGATCTCTTGTCTTCTTGCCCTGAACCGCCGTCTGGTCGTCCTTTTATATGCACAGGTTGACGCCCAACGGCTCACGAAGTCCCGGACGGCTCATAGACAACGTGTCCGGCTCGGTGACTAACTATATATGCCTTACAATACAAGTCTTACACATATGGCGGTTTATTCCTGCGGGCCTTAAATCGCCCTTGGGCCTTGGGCCCTTGCCTGTGAACCGTCATCTTCAATATCCTCGTGGGCTTCATATCATGAATTGCCATAGGTATAACCCGGCCCCTCCTAGGCGGGTCATACCTAATAGTTATATCCCCAACAACACACCTATGCGGATGTCTTTTCGTGGCTAAATTTTGCAGGATGTTAAAACACTTGATGTTCATCCCAATAAAATCAGATTTGATTTTACCTTTGTACTATTATTTTTTAAAATTCAATCTTCATGCTGATGCATTTGTGATTTTTTCTCGAAAAGGAAATATACTAATATCGTGAAGATACCAATTACACCCAGCATTTGCACCAACATGAAAGTCACAAAGACATCCAGGATGCACACAATCCGAAAAAAAACCAAAGGTCTCACCACAATGACCAATTCCTCTCAGTAACAACGCGCAAACCATCACCAAAGACAACATCCAGAAAATATAAAAAGTCTCCAAAAGCGACGCATTCAAGAAGAAAACAATGCATAAGCACCGTCGTCGCCCGATCCAAGAACATAGGTTTTCACTCTGGAGAAAGACCGAGCTCCAGGCACAACCAATGAAGACTAGTCCTTAGGTTTTCACCCTAAAAGTCAGAACTTGGCACCCGAGGAGCACGACCAAAAATGAAATCCTCCGGTGATTTGCCGCTCCCACTTGACACTGCTGCTACTAAAAATTATCAACACCTGGCTGACACAATCATATTCAAGGCCCCTCTGCCTTACTGATCCTTCGATCTCAATCATCAAGATTATCTCCGCCGTTGTCTATGCCATGGAAACAAAGATGTCGACATGTCACATGGTGTCAACAAAACAGCAGAGCTTTACGTCGCGCCCTCATGGAGCCAGGTAGGTTGATATAGACGCACACGACTAGCTGATTTTATTTATCCAGATATCCTTGGGCAAGACCTCCCGCAATACTTCCGGAACACATTGACGGCCAAATCGAGGAGGACTGATCATGTAGATCCTTGCGGTGATGCGATATGAGCACAAAGACCGCCACCACACCATTGCCTCTACCGTGCCGACTCCATCGCCGCCATGGAGGAGGACACCGGCCCTCGCTGCCCACAGCCCGCGGCCCCACTCCAGGCACCAGATCTGACGAAACTGGCACCAGCAGCCCCGCCATCACGCCACGCCGGCCCGCCCCGCCACCTTCGTCATGCAGCCACCGCCACCGTCACGTACACGCACCGCCACGCCCAAGGCCCGGCGGTGGCGGCGAGGGGAGGAGGTCGGGAGGTGGCGTCCAGGGCCCAGTCGCCCGCGGGAGGGACTTGGACGACTCCGTCAGATCTGTTCCGTGATGCAAGGGACGTTCCAAGATGCAATATCTTCACATAAGTGGTCTCTTCCGTACTCTGAACCTGAGGGCATTTGACACCACCAGTCCCCACCTTAATTTGTCTCATTTAACTGATAAGAAAGTTGGTGGACGCACGTCGCCATGTCGATCCCAAGAAGCTGGTCAGCCGGTAGCGCGATGTTTTGCAGGCTGAAGCTGCATGCATGCATGCCTGGATCGGGGACAAAGCCGTACAATACACTCACGTCGCCATGAATGAAAGCTGCAAGCTGCCGGCAGTGTGTGTGCCGGCCGGCTTGTTGTACCGTGCGACGTGTGGTAGCTTGCCCCGCCGACTAATTGGCGTGCTGGACCACCCAAAAGATAACATATTTCTGTTCTCTAGGCCGTGAGATGTTACGACTATCTTTGTTCTCGGAAAGGACATATATCTGTTCTCTAGGCCGTGAGATGTTACGACTATCTTTGTTCACGGAAAGGAGTACAACTCACGGCCTCTGGTTAACCCACGCAATCAAATACTACCTCCGTCTCATAATTTAAGAACGTTTTTCAACCTGTTTTAACTTGAAAAGTATTCTTATATTATGGGACATAGTGAGTATATTACTTTCTTGGACACAACAATCATATTTTACTGATTGTTAAATAATGCCAATAATGTCAAATATTGATGCCAAATAAAATTGGCTTCAACAATGTGGCCATCCACATTGGACCTGCCTTAGTGCCAGCATCTTCACAATCCTACCACCAATCCTATGACTCCATAATCAAGCGGCATGTGACCAAACAAACAGAGGTTGAGCTAGGATTTTAGCACCAGGTGTGCGAGCAAGAGAATAATTGCCAAAAATATGATTTACTAAATCTAATTCGCATGAGAATTTTTTTCATGTCTTGAGTCAGTTTTCCGAATCTTCTGATGTGTTGAGATTAATGCAGGAGTAAGGGGAATCAAAATTGATTAGATGACTAGCACCATGGACTTAAACATAAGAAATTGCAGTTGGCGTAAGTGTAGGATGAAAATAGCATTAAGAAAATATCAGAAAATTTCAAAAAATCTGAAATTTTGGGATGTCAAACATGGGTGCCCATTATACACCCATGTTCATTTTCAGGAATGGGTGCCCGTGGTATCCGCGGCACATGAATTATGATCCGACATACTTTACATAAAAAAAAATCTATACATACGTCTTTTTCTTCTGTACTGATATTACCACGGGCACCCATTCCTCATGATACTGAACACAGGTATAGAACGGCCAGGTTTCATACCCTGAAATTTCAGATTTTTTTTAAATTTCCTAGTATGTTTTCTAATGATATATTCATTTAGGGTGTGTGGCACCCGAGAGCCACAAATCCTCTTCCGGCTCAAAAATCAATACATACAATATATCGAGTAATAATACATGGATATCAACCTAATTATCTATCATATTAAGTTTAGCTCTACCACATCAACTAACTTGATAATATCATAGTTAATCCATTAGAGATGTAAGTTTATATGTAGCAGTGTACCTTTAGATTTTGGTGCTTGAACACATATAAACTAGAGGATACCCCACGCATTGCTGCGGGAATTGGTTGATGAAAATTTAGATTGATAACATGAGAACCAGAACTAAAAATACATCTGACTTATTATATTTGATTATATAGAGTTGCAACACCATTTATTTAATATAAATAAAATAATAAACATAAAACATTAGCCACACATGGTTGAATATTGTGGTGGGTCATTTCTCATGCATGATTGCATGTTGAGGTGAGACTTATCACATTCATAATTGTATGATGAGGTGACATGCTTGCAAAGCCGGGGCAGCTGTCCGGGTCGTCGGTAGCGAAGCAGGGTACCCCCTACTAGCCCCAAGCCTTCGATTGCCATGGCACTCCGCCTCAAGTCATTGTTGCTCGTTGTTGTCTCGCTTCTGGTCACACACGTACCAATGATGATGAAAGGGTAAAATAAAGAGAGAAGTTCGTATAGAACCCTGAATTATCACCAAAGTCGAAAAAACAACCCCCAAACTTCAAAATCATCTACTTTACAACCTCAAACTACCAAAACCAGACAAAAATCTACCCTGTCTCCAGTCAAACCACTTTCATCCCTGTTTGGCTAATTTTGGTCGGTCAAAGCCTAGTCAGTATCCTAGTCACCCCTCCACCTCACGATTGACCAAAATATTAGAGTACCGAAAAAGATTTGAAAAACTTGTCAAATATGAAAACTAGTATGATACTCAATCTGTAAAAGTTACCCGAAAAATCTAAAACTTGAACACTACTATAATGACATCTGGGAAAGTTTCGTTTGGAAAATAGATAAAAAAAATTATAATGAGAAAGGCATGCAGAAGGACTGTATGCATGCATGTGTTTTGGCATATACCATTGTAACGGAAGCGGCTCCTCTACCGTTCCTCTTAGCACAACACCGCTGCCGTGCCTCCTCCGTTCGCCCGTGCACACACTCACATGGACCAGAAATTTACCAAATGCTAATCTGACCAGCCCATCAGCTAGATGTAAAACAATGCATTAACTTTTTGTGCTAATCTAAAAATATTATTTGTGTAATTCTCATAAAAGTATTTGTGTTTTAGCAGAACTGATTAACTACTTGATATAAAAACAATTAACTACTACCTCCGTCCTGAATTATTTTTCGCTCAAATGGATGTATCTAGATTTCTCCGGCCTTCGTCGTCTTCACCAATGTCTTCATCGAGCATCACCTGCTGCAGATCACTCGGACAGGGACATGCGTCGCGGCAGGCAGTCCTGGATGACAGCGTTCGTGAAGACAACGCGATCCGTAGGGATCTAGGACGGCAGTGCTCGACGGTGGTGTTGATGAAGCGGGCGCCGGCCAAGGGCTTCAGCGTGGCGATCCTCATTGACGGCCTGGTGCGCGCTTGGATGCAGTGTGGCAATCTTTAACTGTAGTTAAGTAGTCCTTCCGTTTCTAAATATAAGTCTTTGTAGAGATTTCATCATGGACCACATACGGATGTATGTAGATGCATTTTAAAGTATAGATTCACTCATTTTGCTCTGTATGTGGTTCATAGTGAAATATCTTCAAAGACTTATATTTAGGAACGGAGGGAGTACGACCTACGGACATGCAACTATAGATGTAAGCCTATGCACTAGCGATGACGCATGGTGTCTGCATGTTCGCCATCGTCCACGAAGCAAAAGTTGCACCAATGTTCATTACTTTAATATTAATGTGTTATATTTTTTATTTTGATTTCGTGGACCGTCACGGACACACAGCAGTTGTCCGCTTGCACCCCTACAGTGCACGAACGTACCACTGTAGTTGCACGAGATCGGTTGGCATATAAATTATAGTTGTGTGTGATCGACGGACCTGCTAGTTACATGTACCGTGGAAAAAAGGCAAAAGAAGTACCCAAAAAATTGATTAAAATCCCCTCCATGTAAAATATGAATAATATTCCCTCGATGTCAAAATACAAGACGTTTTTGTTCTAGGCTTAGAGCCAAAAAGCGTTTTGTATTTTGATACGAAGGAAGTATTTAGCAGAACTAATTTTCTTATATGAGTTCATTTTCGTTTTACAGTGTTGGTCATGTATTAACTATAGTTGCGCATGGTCGATGGACGTGCTAGTTAAATATACCTTGAAAAAAAGACAAAAATGGTACCAATCAAATTGCTTAAAATCCGCTGCACATAAAATATGACTAATACTCTCTGTATTAACATGTAAGACGCTCTTTGGTCTAGATTTAGAGCAAAGAAAGTCTTATAGTTTGATACGTATATCAGTTCATTTTGGTTTTACAGTGTTAGTCATGTATTAATTATACTAATTAATATTTTTTTATTTTTGAAAAATATTAATATTTTTTAGTAGTTAATCACTTGAGGCGTATGATACATCTAATGCATGGGCTGGGTAGATCAGAGCAACTTCAACACGCCCACCCATTTCGTCCACACGCGTCCATTTGGCTCACCACAGACAGAAAAGTCGGTTCAGCGCGCCGACCTAAATGGACGCGCATCCGCTTTTCGTCCTCCTGCTAACTCATTCCCGGACCAATTTTGAATATGATTTGCGTCGGCGCGGACACGAAACGGACGAGTGCGACGCGCGCCTAACCACCCACTTTCCGAATACCTCCCGCCAGCTCCCGCTCCCACTCGCCATGGACGACGCCCTCAATGCTGCCCCCGGCCTCACCTCCATCGCCTCACATTTTCCCCCTCCGACAAAGGCAAGCCCCGTGCCCCTCACAAGACCGCCGCGCCGCCCAAGAAGAAGAAGAAGCAGCTGACGCCCGAGGAGCGGGTCGTGCAGTCGGCCAAGCCGAAGGGCCGGAGGCACGCGACGGATGCAAGGGACGAAGCAATTGCCGTCGCCGCCCTCACTGTCGCCGCACAGCAGGAGGAAACCAACGCCCGAGTTGTCGCGGCAATGAGGGAGGCCCTAATCTACCTAGGATTAAACCCTGGCCAACACGGGCTCGTCGGCGCTGCCGTGGCCGCGCCCAACATGGGCTCGTCCGCATTTCCTCGTATGGTGCTGCCAGATTCGCCGCGTGCATCTGCCATGCACCCGATTCCCGGCTTCCACGTCTATCTGTAAGCCTCTCTCTTCTCTGGGGAATGCTCGGCGGAGGTGAGCGTGGTGGCGCCGTCCACTCCCGCGCTCGCGCCCATGTCCATCGACCTCAATGACACACCGGTGGCCGGTGCTTCATCCTCCGGAGGGGCGAGGAAACACCTGCGGGAAATGCCAGCCGACGTGCTCCCCGGTGCCCGCAACCTATTCAAGAGAGTGCCGGCCGCCGGCGACGATGAAACGGCCGACCATTCCATCATCGAGAACATCATCTTCGAAGGTAGTGCGGCGGCTGTTGGCTCCGCTGATGGTGCCGCCGGTGCTGCCTACGATCCCGATGAAACCCAAAGCCAAGACAGCCGAGCGCCATTCATGCCGGCAACCTATGATCAATCTGGCATGCACGATGCTTTCATGGAAGATCAGGTCGGCCTGGAGGGTTTCCCACTTGACCACGAGTTCCCGGAGGACTACAACCTCGAGGAAGAGGATCAAATGGACATCGACGGGGAGCCTTTGTTCGAGGACAAGCTCGCCAACCAAGCCGCCGGGCGAAGCCAAAGCGCAAGAGCAAGCGGACGAAGGCATACACGCCATCTGAGGACAAGCTTCTTTGTGAGTGTTGGAGGGACATTGGGAAAGACCCCAAGGTCAGCGCCGAACAAAAGGCATCAACCTTTTGGATTCGTGTCCATCATGAGTTCCATGAACGTAATAAGTCTCCGACGTACCAAATGCATCGCACGCGTGGGTGAATGTCCATTTCGAAGCGATGGAGGGTGATACAACAAGAGCGAACAAGTTTTGAGTCGCCCTTGAGAGCATCAAGCCATGCCCCATGAGCGGCATCGGCAATGCAAAATATGGTATACATGCGCCCCTCTTTGTTTCCATCCCGTTAGGCTTGCATGTCCATTTGCCAATATGCTTGCATGCTATTCATGTGTAGGCATTCCAAGCTTTGAAGGAATTCAAGGTCCAACATGATGGCAAATCCTTCAGCCTCTCCCATTGTTGGATGATCATCAATGGGGAGGAGAAGTTCAAGGCACAATATGCCGCCCTCATGGTGCATGGGGGAAGGCAACCATGGAGGAGATTGGGGAGGGCGAAAAGCCACAGCCGCGGGGGAAGACAAACTCCAAGAAGGAGGACAAGCGGGATGCGGCATCGATCGCCTTGCTTGCAACCGTGGAGGGCATGATGAGCAAACATGACTCGATGGAGGAAAAGCGCCGGCAAGACAAGGAATAGCAAATGAACGCCTTCATGAAGATCCAAAGGAGGAGGGCTTGAGATGAAGGCGGAGAAGCAAGTCAGGATGCTTGAGATGGAGGCGGAGAAGCAAGCCAAGATGCTCAAGATCGAGGCCGCCAATGCCAAGACCAAGGCCAAAGAAGTGGCACTCGCTAGCATGCTGACAGGGGTGGAGATCATGAAGGTGGACCTGAACACCATGTTGCTGAGGAAGAGGCTATGGTTCGAAAAGATGCAGGCCGACATGCTCAAGTTCAACGACGCGTGGTCTATGACTGAGGGTGCCATCCCTTTTTTGCATGGCGACAAGTGTGTTGGCATGACCACGTCCGAGATGGTGTGGTCGAATTCCACCTTTTTCTGTGCTGGCATGTGAACCGGCCGCTGGCAAGTGTGTCAACATGAACCGTGTGGTGTGAAGGCTGGCATGGTGCCTGAACATTTGCTACGATATGGCCGTTGGCATGATCTATGACCGCAGATCTTTTTAAAATTATGTGCGGACATAAAATGAGTTGCGCGTGTTGGGCACACAGCCGACCCAAAACAAGAATAGGACGAACACTGAGTGGGCGGTCAAACCAATCGGACCGTTTGATTCGGATCGTTGGAAATGGGACGAAATCACTATTCTGACCCTTGGCGTTTCTATGGTGGGCAGCAACGCCAGTGCCTTTGGCGTTTCTTAACTGGTCCGCAACGCTAGCTACCTCGGCGTTTCTTCTTGGTCAGAAACGCTAGCTACCTCGGCGTTTCTATGTTGGGCAGAAACGCCACGGTCTCTGGCGTTTCCAAAAAAGTTAGATCGTGAAATACTTTCATGTCGAGTTCAGTTTGTGACAAAGATTGCTGATAAGGTCAAAATAGTGATTTCGGCCTTGGAAATGAAATACTCAAAAAAGGACAAAGCTCTTAGCTTTTTGTAATTTTCTAGTCCCATGTGAGCGGGTCCGCAGGGTACGAAAGAGGCACGGCAGAGGAGCCGGTTCCGGGATACTCAAAAAACAAAAAGGTGCTGGTTCCCATTACAACACGACAACAAGAGCATGCATGCACAAGGACTGTATGCATGTCCGCACAACCAATGCATGGCGCTGGCCATAGATCATGCCGGTTGTGCGTTTGGTACCTCCGAAACAGTCGAACACTGTGCGTCCTAGTACCTTCTCCGATTAAGAAATGCTCGCGCGTCTAATCACTAGCCTATCCTCACTCACGGAATCACTCACCCATCTCCGCGTGTTTTTCGAAAAGGGGGAAAGAGAGACGAAGTTGCTTGCCTGTCCAATCAGAAAAACAATGGAAGTACTCCTATATATATGTAGGCATGTAGGTAGGGTGCGGTGCGGATCAGCGGATGCTTCGGCCAGAAACGTCGCGCTGCTAGCTGCGACCTGTCGTCCGTCCGTCCGGGCGTCAGCCATCCACGTCCACCCAGATCTCTATCTGGGTGGCGCGAATCATGGCTACGGAGAGTAGTATCTCAGCTTTCAGTACCCGAGGATCGGATCGCGTACCTGCTCGACAGGCCTGATATGAACAAACATATTTACTTGCGCATGCTAGCTGTGGAAGAGATCTGAATGTTCCCCTTCAGATTGCATACATTTGCATTTGGTCACTAGTCTAGACCCCATGTATACCGCATTAAGTGATGCTAAGAAACTGTTTTAACTTCACTATATCACCATTGATGTTGTTGTTGAAGAACATCGTCGCCTATGTTTTGTGATGAGGAAGTTCGTACAAAAATATGGATATTGTTGTAGTTTTCGACCGTGGAGCACACACCACCCTTTACATAGAAATAGGATGATTTCGCCATTTGCTAGCGTGTTTTGTGTGTGTTGCTTGTGTACGTCCTATCTATGTAAAGGACGGTGTGTGCTCATTGTATTTGTATCCTCTTGATGTTTCAATGAGCTAACAAAATCCATCATTTTGTCAAAATTATCACTATTGAAGTATGAAGTATTGAGCACCTGAGCAGCATACTTCGGAAATTTGCAGGGGCATGCACCTGCCAAGACCTCTCGGGCCGTTCGATTGCCTCATGATTCGTGAAGTAGTTGGATCCCGCACGAGGGCACAATAAGTTATAAATTTTAATCGTTGCCATTTTGTACTAAATTTCAAAGTTGAAACTTAATATCCAGAGACGATATACAAGTTACTGTAACCATATATAGTCTTCATTTTCTTTTCCATCATGCACAATACGCTGGAAGGTATTCCTTTGTGAAATTTTTTATACGGTTACTAATGTTGGACATGGATATTTCAAGAAATTTTCAAGATTTTTTGCACATTTTTCAAATTATTAATGTGTTTTGCATATCGTGCGCACCAGCATCCGAGAGCCACAAGTTCCCTCCCTCTCTCCAACATACTTCTATATTTTTTGATTTACCTATTTGGAGAAATTATTAGGGAAAGAATATGCCAGAGCACAACGATTAGGAAATGGTAGTTGTGGGAGCATAGGATTATAATCCCTTATCATTCTGTCCACACAAATACTCCCTCTTTTTTATTTAAAGGGCTCTGTTATATTTTGCGTCAGTCTAATTTAGTTAACAAAATATGGGTTATGTACAACATGAAGTATAATTTTGTGACATATAACTTATACTTTGTATGTCAAGTTGGTGGTCAAACTAGACTCGAAATACCGAGGGAGAACTATAAACCGGAACCGAGGGAGATAAAGTGTATATGGTGGCAATAATTCCATAACGTGCACCCTCTGTCGCCTCTCTCTAACAATTGACAACCTACAATTACCATTCAACTCTAACTAAAACCAATCACAATACACTGTCAACTGTCAAACGGACGGCCAACATTACCATACCTGAGTTGTTTTTGCGCAACATGTCTGCCATGTCTTCGCCACATTGCCAACACGCCACCTTTATAAAGATCAATAAACACTGTAGTAGTACCTTTCAAAAAAGAAACACTGTAGTAGCTAGTACCACATGCAGGGAAAAGAGAGGTGCTGCAACATGGGTTCTCTCTCTGATCTGTGGGCCCCACGTAGGTATATAATGTTTATATCAGAAAGCTAGTATGACACGCGGGTTTGAGTCATTAGGAAAATTATTGTTATACTCTGTTGCGCACTAAGATAAAAGAAAATACCATGTCATGGGGTTAATTTTTTTTATTGGTTCTTTTAGCGGGTAATTTTCTTTTGCGGATTAGGATGCTAGCTCCCATGTATATACATCCCTACCACGTCATTCAAACCCACTCGATATAGAGATGGAGTTGACGAGGGGGCTGACTGCCAACAATTTAGAGGGTAAAATGGATTTTCTACTATAATTATAATCTTTGTACATACTTACCCAGCAAAAGAACAAATGTGTTTACATACTTCATGGAGCAAACCAAATAAACAAAAAACAAAAAAGTAATTGCCAAATACTTGCATGTTTCGGGTTAGTCTGATGCTAGATAGCCACAGTGCATCACCTTTTTCTTCTTGTTGTCTTTATATACTGCAGCTTCCATTTTAGAACACATTACCAAACTTTTATCTAGTAGTATTATGTGTTCATTCCTATTTTTCCAGTTTCATGTACTAGAAATGTTGCAGTATCATATGCATTTAAGAGTACTCCTGGTGTGCGCATGCATTGTCTACGAAATCTGATTAATTATCCACCTGATTCCATCTACTTACACTACTATTAGCTAGGTACTAATCCTGTAAAGTACACTCCATTATGTGATGAAATATGTCAATAATCTTTTTGCTCTCCATAATTTTTTTTGAAGGATCATACCAATCTTGACGCTATAACTTTTTTCCAATTCAATGCTGGCTATATATGACTCTTTGTTAGCTGTTGGGGAACACATTTCTATATGTGTTGCATGGCTTATTTGGAGAAAGTAATAGGAATAGAACCTATCCTGGCATATCTTCGTTAGGCCAATGTTATGACAACTGACAAAGGCCAGAGGAGGGACAAGATCAATATCCAGTTTAATAAACTGGATTAGCTAAAATCCCTTTCGGTTTTTCCATGCAAAATAAAAAGTATGAACCTACATATACTTATGAAGTATTCGATTAATTTGGGGGATAAACTCTCTACTCATCATGGCTGTGTATCATGGGATCATTTCTAAATTTTGGTGGGACGAGTCAATCCCTTGTCTTGCCTTGGGCTTCATGCTCATGGTGGACCAAACCCATCACATCCCTCAAACCCTAAAACAATAATGAGATGACCTATATTCACCATCCCATTCCTCAAACCAAAGACCACAGTATATTCTTAACAAATTTGAGCGGGCATGGAAAAGGTCACCAATGATCCAACAAAACTAGTTCCAGAAAGTCTCTATCAGAATGTAATTATTTCATGTAGCTAACCAAATTTAATGCTGAAAAATAAATAATGGTAACTGACTCAATGACTCGATGACTCCCAGCTAGTACGTACTATCTACCATATGGAAATTCTTAGCTCGGGGGAAACCTGAAAGCAGACATTTAGAGGGAGAAATATCCAAGTTCATAAGACTGTGTTATGCTCAATTAATAGAGTAATACCAACTAGAACTCCTAATAATTAAGATTATCTTAGCATGCAGATACCAAATCTTTCTATTTTTCCTATACCCAGATATTGAATCCAATACATTGCATCAGTATTTGGACGGATTCCATTCTTATGCAGGTATGAATGACTTTGTATGAAATTATGGATGTTAAATATACAAATGACCTTGCATGATATCAAACATGCATATAAAAAGTACGGTTGTCTATAGCTCCCGAATTTTGCATTAAAACCCACAATTGTAAAATGCAGATAATTTGTGTATTGAGTTATAGATACCAGCTTGCATACTATCCTGAGGTCCCAAACACACAAACATGTTCTTTGTTCAATCTCTGTCACTATACTCACCAAAATTAGTGAGTATAAAACCATCAGCACATCAGATAAAAGAATTTTTCAGTATGCAAATGGTTTTTCGAAATGCAGTATACATATAGTTAGATAGGCATAAATGTAATGGACACCACTATATTTGCACATTTAAGGTAGAAACAACTACATAAATAAAAAAGAACTTCTTTTCTGCAAAACTTATGGATATATTAGTACATGTATGTTTGCTCATGTACACACCATGAAATCTTAGTGAGTCAAAGGCTTATTTTTTGCCATCTTTACTTTGTGATATTCGACATGGGAGCCTAGCTTTCAAGTCTAAATCTAGCTAGAGTATATATATAGACGGATCAAATATTTCACACTCTTCAAATTTAGCTAGATAAAGAACCAGTAGTTACTACATACAAAAATCTGTACACATGATGACGACAAGAAGACACATGATTACTTTCCGCATGGATAACTATAAGGTAAACTGAAATTAGCATCATCACAAAATAAAAAGAATTTCATGTATTAATCACCAGTATATGTACCACTAGTTACTAAATGGATGGATAATTTAAAGAATATATATTTCTGACTTCTCTCGTTCCCATCCTATTACTCAAAAAAAAAGTATATGTACTAGACTCTCTGCAAGTTGAGTTGACAGCGTTGGTCACAAATACCTTCTCTATAATGCTCGTTCATTGTTTATTATGGTTTACATTTCCATGGTTTATAAAAGATAGAGGAATTTTTTTTTGCGGGGTATAAAAGATAGAGGATAGGGAGGTGCCAATTTGACTTTTAACAGCAGACCCTCTAAGAAACTAATTAGCACTAGTGATAAAAAACTTTTGGCTGCTGATTGTTGAGAAGTTCCACAAACTGTAAAAGTTTTTCGTTAATTTAGCCAAAAGGAATTGATGCTAGCTAACCAACTAACTGAAAGACTAAAATCAACAATGTTTGCTTTCAGATGCTTGAGATACATGGCACTACATTCTTCTGACTTCATGTACAAGATTACAAGGTGTTCAATACTTGAGCGCACAACTTCTTCTTTAATTGCTGTTACTCAGATCATATACATTTTTCCTATCTTTCTTATACTTCTAGTGGACCAGTGTGAGCAAATGAGTTAGTGTGTTTATTCTGGCCAACAAATGCAGTAGCTCTGCCTTATAAGTAAGGAGGGAAAGTTATGTACAAGAGGTCTCACAAATAAGGTTTCCAATTTGTGTACATTCTTTGCTTGATCAAACTAATAAATTGCATTATTGCTAGATATGCCTTTTCCTAGAGGAAGGTAATTAACGATTGTTGATGAACAGGGTCCAGGATTCTTCCTTTGTAAGTAAGGAAGAAACTTTTGAGGCCCCACGCAGTTATTATTAGAAAGCAAGCATTGGTATTTTTTAAGAACAGGGTACATGAGTTACTTTTCTTCTGTAGGCTAAAAAGCTCCCCAGACTTTCATAATTATACATGTGGATAACTGGACATGGAATAATGGGTATAAGGAAGAAAACATTTTAAAGAAGAACACTACAAAAAACTATATTCTTTTCTACTGCTATATTTGCTTGGTAAAGACCTTTTATTGTACCTTATTGTTTTTGAAAATCAATATCTCTGCAGTAGGTACACACTCGTATAAACATATATTGACATCGCGAGAGGAAAATCTGGTGTGTTAATATTCAAAATGGAAGAACTTCATATCTCTAACATCTAACTACTCAAGTCAGTTGAAGTGCTGCAATATAAGTACAGCAATATGGTAACACAGTAAATTAACGAAATGGAGAGACAGGTAAGGCACATGAAGCATTTAATGAAACCGCTTGATCAAGTGTCACTAGCCCATGATTATTCTGTTGTAGACTTTCTAGGTGTACTATTTGAACACACCAGTGTACATGCATACTGCTAGTTTAAATTCTCTGTTTAGTTTGACAATATATTAATTAATTGTAATGTGGCCATACATCCAGAGAATACTTTGTACCAACCAGTTGTCTTGTCATGCATACTTATAGTCAATGTTTCAAAGGGATATATGCTATTCAGAATTTCAGATATAATGATTCTAGACTAGCTAATTATAATCACTATCATGTATGGCCGTATGCATCGTTCTGATGCAGAGGCCGGGGTAAACCCCCTTTTCGAAAAAAAAATAAAAAAAAATCATGATACACATGCTTTATGTTTTGACAACTCTGCTCACAGGCACCTTTTTCTTTTCTAATCATTCTCAGATACATGCAATACAGGTATATCTCTTGCATTAATGTGATACTTATATTAGTCTTCCTCTAGACCTGTGTGACTTGTATGTGACTAGCTTTCAGTAAGGATAACAGATAATTCAACTAATTAACTCAAACTCAAGGTGACACTGACTGAACCAATATATAACTGACTGAAATATAGTGCCATCCGAATTTGATAAAAAAGATAGATCATTTCTGTAACCAGAATACCTGAAACCTGCTTATACATCCTAGCTTGTATACTGCATGAAGTATAAAACCTAACTCAGGGAAACCTATCAGTTGTGCTAGATTAAGGTAGAAACTAAGTATATGCATTTGTCATAAATTGATTCTTGTAAACATATGTGATGTGAACAAATTGAGTACATTTAGTTTGCACTAGCTAGCTGTTACCAGGACGGTTCAAGAATTTCACCTGAAATTGATCGCCCAAACCTTCCGATCAAAACTGTATGTGACCTGTTAAGGATGATATTCCCATGTAGCACTGGAAAACACAGAACAGCTCCAAGAGAACATCAAAATTAGCACATCAGCAAAATATAGTTGGCAAAATTAGTGGAACACACCCAGCATGAACATAAGATTTGCAAGAACTCAATTAATCTCACCGTTTGCACACAAAGTTTGCATATCAATCACTGTCATGCAGCTGCATATATACAAGAAATCATCTGAAGTAATTAGAATTAGTACTCCGCCGTTGTTGCAGCTCTGATTAATTAGTCCAATCCTTCCATCGGCTGCCCTATCGCCGCCGCCTCCGACATGAACCAGTCAAGCTCACCTTCGCCGCCGATGCCTTTCATCAGATCTCTGACGTCGTGCTCTTCCTCCCTCGCATCCTCGAAGCAGCCGGTGCCGGAGGAGGTCGCCCCCTCCCCTTTCTCCTTGGACGGTCCTGCAGCGGCGGCAGCAGCGCCCCCCTGGGTGGCGTCGGCAAGCCGGTCGATGGCCGGCTTGGACTGCGTGAGGAGCCACTCCACCGTCTTGCTGGCCTTGTCGAAGCCGAGGAGGTCCTGCAGCGCGAAGAACTCGCGCGCCACGCCGACGGACAGCCGCATCCGGCGGTCGCGCACCCCCTGCGCCGTGCAGATCTTGCTGTGCCGGTCCGTCCGGAACGGCCTCTTCCGCGCCGCCCCGACGACTGCACCCCCTGGCCCCGGCGCCCCATCATTCCCCGGCTCCCCCCGCTCCGCCGGAGCTGGAGCGGTCACCGGCTGCCAGAGCACCGCTTCCAGGGTCCCCTCCTCCTGCAGCTGCTGTTGCTGGTGGTGGTACATCTCGGCGGGGAAGAACTGGAAGTACTCGCCAAAAGACGACGCGGCTGGATGCATGTGTGGCGGCCGGTGGGTAGTAGGGTTTGGTAATGGCGGTTCTTGGTGGGATACTGAATGATGATGATGGTGATGATAACGGTGGATGGTTGGGTCATCTCTCAAATAGTTCGAAGCTTCAGTAGCAAACCAAACCAATCAGTAAACTAGTGTGGATCAGTGGATGGACACCTAGAAGGTCCCTGGTCTAGTAGTGGCCGGCAGTACTAGCTAGTGTTAATGCGGATCTAAATCTTACTTCTACTTTTACTGCTCCTTTCTTGCTCTATGTCAAGTAGAGCTAAGCATCCATGTCCAGGGAAGGGGCTGGAAGAGGAGGAAAGGGGAAGAAGAGGTGAGGGAGGACGAGCTAGCTAGCTAGAGACTGTAGGCCGGCATCTAGATAGGGTACTCCTTCGGGCCCACTTGAGCATTAAGATATGGACAAATACGTGTATCTAGAGTAAGTAGTACATTGCAGGCGTACTAGTACTACCTAGATTGCATTTTTTTATATTACACCTTTTTTTTATGAATTTCTTTCATTTTTGTACATTGCAGGCTGCACTCTCTTCATGGCCGGATGGCAATGTCATTTGATGTAGCTAGATTAGCTAGCTCTCAAAACTGTTGACTGGCAAGTGGGGTCAGGAGAGGTAAGGCTGTCTAGCGAGCTTGTCTGCTTCTGCTGGTGGGGGTGTGTGGGCGAATGATGAAGGCATTATTGTGAGGCAAATGTCTATGTGTGTGTGCAGTTACTACTGTAGGGACGGGCGCAGAGCTACAGGCCAATAGCCATGTAAGAATGGTCAGGTATTTGTACACATGTAACCATACAGTGCTAGGTAATGATGGGATATTTGATTATTTAACACTACACCCGTTGTATGTTAGGGCAACTCCAACACCGAGCAACAAATTACCCGCAAATGTCATTCAGATATCCAAATTCTCACAAACGAGAAACAAAGTGGGGAATGTCTGAGGGAGTTCGGACGTCCGCCACGTTGGACACTGACAAACCATTCCGCCGTGCAGCCATGGCATCCATATCAGATGTGTAAGATGATGAAGCGTTCGTACTCCCATCGATGGGGAGCCGCAGGTTTATATTGATGTGTGCGGCACAATGCCTTGGGTTACAAGATAGAGTACAAGAGTTTGAAAAGGATACTAGAAAGGAAGGAGGTTGAGATTACATAAACTCTAACACACTCCCTTGATCTCAACTATCCTAAATTAAGATTGCTCTTGAGCTCATCAAATGATCGTGTTGGTAGTGCCTTAGTGAAACCATCCGCCACTTGATCCTTGGAAGGAATAAACCGTATCTCAAGTTCCTTTGCTGCAACCCTTTCTCGAACAAAGTGAAAATCAATTTCTATATGCTTTGTTCTTGCATGAAACACCGGATTTGCAGACAAATATGTTGCACCCAAATTATCACACCATAAACATGAGATCCGATTATTCTTGATTCCCAATTCCTCAAGGAGTGATTCAACCCAAATGACCTCGGCAGTTGCATTAGCCAAGGATTTATATTCAGCCTCTGTACTTGAACGTGATACAGTAGCTTGTTTTCTAGCACTCCAAGAAATGAGATTTGACCCAAAGAATATTGCAAAGCCTCCAGTTGATCTTCTGTCATCACTACAACCTGCCCAGTCAGCATCAGAGAATGCACTCACAAGAGAAGAATTAGAACGTTTGAAATGAAGTCCTATTCCCATAGTATGCTTCACATATCTGACAATTCTCTTGACAGCTGACCAATGTGCAGAAGTAGGTCCATGCAGATATTGGCAAACTTTGTTGACAGCAAATGAGATATCTGGACGTGTGAGAGTTAAATATTGCAATGCTCCCACGGCACTCCTATACCTTGTACTTTCTTCCTCTTGAAGTGGCTCTCCATCATATGCTGAGAGTTTTTCTGAAGAAGATAAAGGTGTAGGTACTGGCTTACAATTTTTCATACCCATACGAGACAGAAGTTCAGTGATATATTTCTCTTGCTTTAACATAATGCCATCTTGAGTTTTCTTGACTTCAATACCTAGGAAGAAGTGCAAATCACCTAGGTCCTTCAAAGCAAACTCTGAACTCAGATCATGCAGAAGAGCATTAGTGGCATTCTGTGAAGAACTTGCAACTATGATGTCATCAACATATATAAGCAAGAAAATAACTACTCCTTCCTTGTTATAAATAAACAAGGATGTATCAGCCTTTGAAGCAATGAAACCAAGAGATTTTAATTGTAAGCTCAATCTGGAGTACCATGCTCTGGGTGCTTGTTTCAAGCCATAGAGTGCTTTATCAAGCTTGCAAACAAAATGTGGAAACTTCTTACTTTCATACCCAGGTGGCTGTCTCATGAACACTCCCTCTTCCAGAACACCATGCAAAGACGCGTTCTGTACATCTAGCTGTCTTAGGCTCCATCCTCTGGACACAGCAATGGCTAGCACAAGTCTGATGGTTGCATCTTTCACAACAGGACTAAAGGTGTCCTCATAATCAATGCCATAGCGTTGCTTGAAGCCCTTTGCAACCAAACGTGCCTTATACCTGTCAATGGAGCCATCTGCCTTTTTTTAATCCTGTATACCCATTTGCAATCAATTATATTCGTGCCTTTCTGACTTGGTACAAGATGCCAGGTCTTGTTTCTCATAAGCGCAGAATATTCCTCATCCATTGCCTTCTTCCACTTAGGATCATGAAGTGCACTACTCACAGTTGTCGGCTCTCCTGAAATACACAACATACCATATCGTATAGTCCCATCAGTTCTTACTTTAGGATTTCGTATACCTTTTTGCAATCTGGTCATAACTCTTGGAGAAGCCACAGATCGGACTGCAGGCGCACTTGTTACAGCGGATCCAGGAGAATCTGGCGCTGACGCAGAAGAATCCGTCGCAGCATGCACAGGAGATCCTGTGGCCATCGGTGCGGTCGCAGCTTCCACAGGCACACGGGGAGTAACCGTGCGGCGCGGCACATCGGATCCACTGCCAACCTGCGGCTGCATGCGCACGTGGGGCGAGGGGAATCCGGACCCGCTGCTGTCCCCACCGGTTGCTGACGTGCTAACGCGGGAGTGGCCAGCCCGTGCGCCGAAGCTGCTGCTGGTGGGAGCGCGATCCAAGGGGGATTCTATCGCGCGATCCAAGGACTGCGCGCGTGCAGGCGTATCAGGCGCCGCCGGATCGTCCTCGTCATCCGTGCCAGGTTCGTCTCCTTCTTCAACATGAAATATAGGCTCATTTT
The DNA here is from genome assembly GCA_963921465.1 of Triticum timopheevii. Taxonomy (NCBI): domain Eukaryota; kingdom Viridiplantae; phylum Streptophyta; class Magnoliopsida; order Poales; family Poaceae; genus Triticum; species Triticum timopheevii. Next base: position 12,185,112 of record OY997264.1, on the reverse strand, counting down.
CAGCTAAATTTTCAAGGTTTTGATCATTTTGAGCGCCGTTTTCAGCAGGAACCTGCACAGGCATAAGAGAAGAAGCAGTGCTAGCAGGAATATCATCACATTGGTTAGTACAATCATCGCCCCCATGATCAAATGACCGAAGATGTGTAGGAAGGAGAAGAATTTCTTTTCGGAGGAGCGCACCGGCATTGGGATGAAGTGATGCGAAGGGAAACACAGACTCATCAAACACGACATCTCTAGATATGTAGACCCTACCAGTGGGAACGTCAAGACATTTGACCCCTTTATGCATAGGGCTATAGCCTAAAAAGACACATCTTTTAGAGCGGAAAGCGAGTTTACGTGTCTTGTAGGGTCTGAGATTGGGCCAACATGCACATCCAAAAACACGAAGAGACGTGTAGTCAGGTGTAACACCAAGGAGACGTGTAATGGGTGTTTCAAGTTTGATAACTTTGCTTGGAAGCATGTTGATAAGGTATGTGGCCGTTAAGAAGGCTTCATCCCAAAACTTAAGTGGCATGGATGCATTTGCTAGCAGTGCTAATCCCATATCCACTATGTGACGATGTTTCCTCTCAGCAGAGCCATTCTGTTGATGAGCATGAAGACAAGAAACATGGTGAGAGATTCCAAGTTTTTGGAAGAAAGAATTCAATTTTTCATACTCACCACCCCAGTCAGTTTGCATAGCAATAATTTTGGAGTTTAGTTTGCGTTCAACAAGATTTTGAAAATTGATAAAGACTTGGAATACATCAGATCTTTTTTTCAATAAGTAAATCCAAGTAAATTTACTATAATCATCAATGAAGCTTACATAGTAGGAAACTCTACCAACCGACGTAGGGGTCGGTCCCCATACGTCTGAAAATATGAGTTGTAGTGGAGAGGTAGATGCACTAACAGAAATAGGGTAAGGCAATTGATGACTTTTTGCTTGTTGACACGGATCACAAACTGACTCAACACTAGGCTCATAAGAGAGTTTATTTTTGCTAAGAATATATTTAACTATGACTGAAGATGGGTGACCTAAACGACTATGCCACCTTGAAGATGAAGGCTTGGTGACAATATTTGCTTGTTTATCTGACCACGAAGATGATGAGGATATGAGTGGGTAGAGACCTCCGACGCACCGGCCTCTAAGAATGATTCTCCTTGTTGCCAAGTCCTTGACCAAGAAAAAACAAGGATAGAATTCTATGAGAACATTGTTATCAAGAGTGAAACAATGGACGGAAACAAGATTTTTGGAAGTTTCTAGAACATGCAAGACATCTTTTAAGTGCAAATTTTTCATGGGGTTTTTAACGATTGAACTACCAATATGCGTAATATTCATACCAGAACCGCTTGCCGTGCGAATTTGATCACCTCCATTGTACTTCTCCCGCATCGTCAACTTGTCGAGTTCACCCGTGATGTGATTGGTTGCTGCACTGTCAGCATACTAATTTGTGTCCACACCATAGGAGACTGCATGCGCCTCCTTTTCTTCTTGATCATTCTCTTCATAGCGAAACCAGCATACACGTGCACCTCCTGGATGGTGCTTTAGGCATATCTGACACTCTGGGAAATCATGCTGCTCACGCACCTGCTGCTGTTGCTGCTGCCGAGGACGTCCTCTGAAGCCGCCGCTACCATTAAAGGGAGAGGGTTGGTGGTCACCGCGGTCACCACTGCGGCCGCGCCCCCTTCCTCCTCGCCCGCGATAGGGTCTGCCGCGGAATGAGCCACTGCCTCTGTAGACTGCATTGGCGGATGTATGAAACCCGCCTGAGGAAGAGTCGCCCAACATCTCCATCCTTTGATCAAAGGCAGGGATCTGGGCAAAAGATCATCGGCGGTGATGCTGTTCTTGACAGCGCCGATTGCCGCCACCACGGAGTCGTAGTCGCGATCCAGACCTGCAAGTATGTAGTCCACCATCTCCGGATCAGAGACGGGACGACCAGCAGCAGCTGGTTCATCCCCGAGACTCTTCATCTTCGCCATGTATGCTAAACTTGACATGGTGCCTTTCTTGGTGTTGGTGATCGCAATCCTCAGATTGGTAATCCGAGACTGCGATTGTGAGGCGAAGAGGTTGTTGATTGTTGTCCAGAGCTCGAAGGTGGAGTCTCTCCCGACGACCTGTGCAAGGATCTCAGGAGACATGGAGTTGAGCAGATATGACAGAACCTGTTGATCTTTGGCGATCCAAGGTCCATACAGAGGATTCGGCTCTTGGGCCGTAGTTTTGTCCGCCTTTGTGACCTCCACCATCTTGGGTGGAGCGGCGTCGGAGTTGTCGAGCAGCCCGGTGACCTGCGCACCTCGCAGGGCTGGGAGAACCTGCGTCTTCCAGAGGATGAAGTTCCCTCTCGCAAGTTTCTCTAACGGAGGCGAACCGAGGTTCAGGGCGATGCCGGCTGAGTAAGCCATGACGGCGATCGTAGATATGATCTAGGGTTTTGTTTTCTGGTTTGTGGCTAGATGTATGGAAGAGGGGCTCTGATGACCATGTAAGATGATGAAGCGTTCCTACTCCCATCTATGGGGAGCCGCAAGTTTATATTGATGTGTGCGGCACAATGCCTTGGGTTACAAGATAGAGTACAAGAGTTTGAAAAGGATGCTAGAAAGGAAGGAGGTTGAGATTACATAAACTCTAACAAGATGCATTGTGAAGGAGGAGCCGCCCTCCTCGCCAGTGGGGCAACTTTTGGCGCCCGGTCGCCATCAAGATCGAGCCCAATTGCCAACTGCCCAAGCAACATCCGAACAATTCCTCCAAGGCTATGGAGCGGGCGGTGCATCCTCTTTGACGGCGAAGCGGAGCGACGCATCATGCAGTGCCAGGTAGTGTTCGTGAACACCTAAGTGGTGTCCACGTCAAGTCGGACACCCATCGTCGATGCCTTCTCAACAACCAGCTGTTCTGAGTGGGGATGGCGCAGTCCGAGCGTGTAGCCTTCATCCGAGCCATCGACGCTGTTGAATACAATTGGCAAAAGGTGTTGGACGATGAGTGATGACCCACAAGTATAGGGGATCAATCATAGTCCTTTCGATAAGTAAGAGTGTCGAACACAATGAGGAGCAGAAGAAAATGGTAAGCGGTTTTCAGCAAGGTATTCTCTGCAAGTACTGGAAGTAGCAGTAACAGATAATTTTGTAGCTAGGTAATTCGTAACAAGTAACAAGTAGTTATAGTAACAAAGGTGCAGAAGGTGGCTCAATCCTTTTATAGCAAAGGACAAGACAGAACGATCTCTTATATAGAGCAAAGCATTCTCCAGGACGCATGGGAATTATAGTCTAGTCACTTTCATCATGTTTAGTTGATTCGTGGTCGTTACTTTGATAATTTGATATGTGGGTAGACCGGTGCTTGAGTGTTGTTCTTACTTGAATAAGCAACCCACTTATGATTACCGCCTTTCGCAAGCATCCGCAACTACGAAAAAAGAATTAAGATAAAACTAACCATAGCATGAAACATATGGATCCTAATCAGCCCCTTATGGAATAATGCATAAACTAGGGTTTAAGATTCTATCACTCTAGCAGCCCATCATCTACTTATTACTCCACAATGCCTTCCCTTAGGCTCAAGTATAGCGAAGTGTCATGTAGTCGACGTTCAAATGACACCACTAAAGGAAGCAACAACATACATATCATCAAAATATAACAAATATCAATTTCGTATGATTACTTATAACAAGACTTCTCCCATGTCCTTAAGAACAAAAGTAACTACTCACAAATCACGTTCATGTTCAAGACCAGAGAGGTATTGAATATCATTCAGGATCTGAACATATAATCTTCCACCCAATAAACCAACTAGCATCAACTACAAGGAGTAATCACCACTACTAGCAACCCACAGGTATCAATATGGGGTTTTGGGTCAAACATTGAATAAAAGAGATGAACTAGGATTTGAGATGGTGCTAGCGAAGATGTTGATGAAGATTGGTCGTCCCACGATGAGAGAATCGTTGGTGATGTCGATGGCTTCGATTTCCCTCTCCCGGAGGGAAGTTTCCCCGACGGAATCGCTCCGCCGGAGAGCAAAAGTGCTCCTACCCAGGTTCCGCCTCGAGAGGATGATGCTTCGTCCCGAAAGTCTTCTTCTTAATTTTTTTCCAGGGAAAATAGCCTTATATAGCAAAATATGGGCACCAAAGGCCTGCCAGAGGGCCCACAAGCTCATAGGGCGCACCGAAGGGGGTAGGGCGCACACCCTGAGCTTGTCGCTCCCTGGTGGCCCCCCTCCTGGTATTTTTTTGCTAATATTTTTTATATATTCCAGAACAATTCTTTGTAAAAAAATTAGGTCATTTGGAGTTGTGCAGAATAGTTATCTCTGTTGTAGCCTTTTCTGGTCTAGAATTCCAGCTGCCGGCAATCTCCCTCTTCATGTAAAACTTGCAAAATAAGAGAGAAAAGGCATAAGAATAGTATAATAAAGTGAAATAATGACCCAAAACATAATAAATAATAGTAGGAAAACACGATGTAAAATGGACGTATCAACTCCCCCAAGCTTAGACCTCGCTTGCCCTCAAGCGGAAATCGATAATCATGACCACACATTTAGAGAGAGAGGTGTCGATAAAATAAAATACAGACATGAAAGCATCATGATCATTATTATACTAGCAATATATTATCATTAAACTTCTCATGAACAAGTAAAAATCCATCCACAAGGTAAAGTATAAATTATAAACTCCATTGGAAACTAACAAACTATGATCTCAATCATTGGAACAATTGCACTGTATCATACTTTCAGAAAGAGTCTATGTAAGAGATTTGTTTAGAAAGTTCACATAGTCAACTATCATTTAGTCTTCTATGATTGCTGACACTCAAAGCATATTAAAGGAGGAAAAGTTTCAGTCAAACACAGAGGAAGATGGGGGCTTATAGTTTCGCCTCCCAACTACATTACCTCGAGGGTAATGTCAACAATAATAACTCATGATCACCTGCATACATCTGGATATATATTCTAGATCTTTCCCCACCACATGATGCCTGCCAGGAGAAAAGTAAAAACGGAATACAGAAGTACACTAATGACTCTTGCATAAAAGTAAATACAGAAAAGTACAAGATATGCCCTTCGCAGAGGGAAGAAGAGGTTTTCATGTGCTTTTTATTATGGATGTGCAAGCTCTTAATGTAAAGGAACGTTTGTTTATATTGACCCTTGTGATAGGAACCTTTATTATGCAGTCCGCCGCTTTTATTTCTTTACCATCACAAGATCGTATAAAGCTTATTTTCCCTTACAATAAAACACCATACATATTTTGGAGCAATTTTTATTGCTTGTTGCACTAAAGACAACTTACTTGAAGTATCTTATTCAATCCATAGGTATATATAGTGGACTCTCATGACATGAAACTGGGTTCAGGAGTTTTTGGATGAACAAGTAGTATCTCTACTTAGTGCGAATTTTTGGCTAGCTATAGATTAGGAGCAAGCACCACATGTGAATATAAGCAAACATAAGTCATCACATTGTCTTCCTTGTCCAATATCAACTATTTGATCAAGCATAAAATATTTGATGGGGGCTCACAATCATTAAAGATGTCCAAGATAGTATATTTACATGTGGGAACTCTCTTTCTTTACTTTTTCATGAATTGCAACAATGACCAATGCTAGGTTTGTTAACTTCCAATAAATTCATCAATTATACTTCTTTTATGTGAAGTCATCACTCCCCATCAATTATACTTAACGCGGTTGATGTAGTCGAACGTCTTTTCGAATCAATCGATCAAGTACCGAATGTATGGCACCTCCGAGTTCTGCACACGTTCAACTCGATGACATCCCTTGAACTCTTGATCCAGTAGAGGTATGAAGGAGTAGATGAGTTACGTCAGCACGACGACGTGGTGACGGTGATGGTGTTATGGTCCGCGCAGGGCTTCGCCTAAGCACTATGACAATATGACCGGAGGAGTAAACGATGGAGGGGGGCACCGCACACGGCTAAGAAACAACTTTTGTTCTTTGGGGTGCCCCCTGCCCCCGTATATAAAGGAGGGAGTGGGGAGAGGGTCGGCAAGGGCACGCCCCAATGGGGGAGTCCTACTAGGACTCCCAGTCCAATTTCGACCCCCCCTTCCTTTCCGGAGGCAAAAAAGGGGGAAGGGAGAGAGAGGGAGAAGGAGGGTCGTGCCCCCTCCCCTAGTCCATTTCGGACTCCCCATGGGGGGGCGCCACCTCCTGTGGCCTGCATCCTCCTCTCCCCGATGGCCCATGAGGCCCATTACTTCTCCCGGGGGTTCCCGGTAACCCCTCGGTACTCCAAAAATACCCGAACCATTCCGGTGTCCGAATATAAACTTCCAATATATCAATCTTTACCTCTCGACCATTTCGAGACTCCTCGTCATGTCCGTGATCTCATCCGGGACTCCGAATAACCTTCAGTCACCAAAACACATAACTCATATAATACATATCGTCATTGAACGTTAAGCGTGCGGACCCTACGGGTTTGAGAACTATGTAGACATGATCGAGACACCTCTCCGGTCAATAACCAGTAGCGGAACATGGATGCTCATATTGGTTCCCACATATTCTATGAAGATCTTTATCGGTCAAACGCAATGTCGGCATACGTTATTCACTTTGTCATCGGTGTGTTACTTGCCTGAGATTCGATCGTCGGTGTCTTCATACCTAGTTCAGTCTCTTTACCGGAAAATCTCTTTACTCGTTCTGTAGTGCATCATCCAGTAACTTACTCATTATTCACATTGCTTGCAAGGCTTCATATGATGTGCATTACCGAGAGGGCCCAGAGATACCTCTCCGATACTCAGAGTGACAAATCCTAATCTTGATCTATGCCAACCCAACAAACTGAAGGAAATATGCCCTAGAGGCAATAATAAAGTTATTATTTATTTCCTTATTTCATGATAAATGTTTATTATTCATGCTAGAATTGTATTAACCGGAAACATAATACATGTGTGAATACATAGACCAACATAACGTCACTAGTATGCCTCTACTTGACTAGCTCATTAATCAAAGATGGTTATGTTTCCTAACCATAGACATATGTTGTCATTTGATTAATGGGATCACATCATTAGGAGAATGATGTGATTGACATGACCCATTCCATTAGCCTAGCACTTGATCGTTTAGTATATTGCTATTGCTTTCTTCATGACTTATACATGTTCCTGTAACTATGAGATTATGCAACTCCCGTTTACCGAAGGAACACTTTGGGTGCTACCAAATGTCACAACGTAACTGGGTGATTATAAAGGAGTACTACAGGTGTCTCCAAAGGTACATGTTGGGTTGGCGTATTTCGAGATTAGGTTTTGTCACTCCGATTGTCGGAGAGGTATCTCTGGGCCCTCTCGGTAATGCACATCACTATAAGCCTTGCAAGCAATGTAGCTAATGAGTTAGTTACGGAATGATGCATTATGTAACAAGTAAAGATACTTGCCGGTAACGAGATTGAACTAGGTATTGGATACCGACGATCGAATCTCGGGCAAGTAACATACCGATGACAAAGGGAACAAAGTATGTTGTTATGCGGTTTGACCGATAAAGATCTTCGTAGAATATGTAGGAACCAATATGGGCATCCATGTTCCGCTATTGGTTATTGACCGAGAATAGTTCTAGGTCATGTCTACATAGTTCTCGAACCCGTAGGGTCCGCACGCTTAACGTTACGATGACAGTTTTATTATGAGTTTATAAGTTTTGATGTACCGAAGTTTGTTCGGAGTCCCGGATGTGATCACAGACGTAACGAGGAGTCTCATAATGGTCGAGACATAAAGATCGATATATTGGAAGCCTATATTTGGACATCGGAATTGTTCCGGGTGAAATCGGCATTTTACCGGAGTACCGGAAGGTTACCGGAACCCCCCGGGGGGTTATTGGTCCTACATGGGCCTCGTGGGAGAAGAGGGAAGGAGGCAGGAGGGGGCTGCGCGCCCCTCCCCTTCCTAGTCCGAATAGGACAAGGGAAGGGGGGCGGCGCCCCCCTTTCCTTCCCCTCTTCCTCCTCTTTCCACCCTTCTCCTATTCCAACTAGGAAAGAAGGGAGTCCTACTCCCGGTGGGAGTAGTGTTGGGGAACGTTGCAGAAAATTAAAAATTTTCCTACGGTTTCACCAAGCTCCATCTATGAGTCATCTAAGCAACGAGTCATGGGAGATGCATCTACATACCACTTTGTAGATCGCGAGCGGAAGCGTTCAAAAGAACGGGGTTGAAGTAGTCGTTCTCGTCGTGATCCTATCACCGGAGATCCTAGCGCCGAACGGACGGCACCTCCACGTTCAACACAAGTACGGAGCGGATGACGTCTCCTCCTTCTTGATCCAGCAAGGGGGAAGGAGAGGTTGATGATGATGGCTCCAGCAGCAGCACAACGGCGTGGTCGTGGTGGAACAACAGCACTCCGGCAGGGCTTCGCCAAGCACGTGACGGAGGAGGAAGAGGTGTAGCAGGGGGAGGGAGGCGCCAGAACTTCAGGGTGCGGCTGCCCCCTTCCCCCTCCCTTTATATAGGCCCCCAAGGGGGGGCGGCGGCCAAGGGGGGTGGAGTAACCCCCAAGGCAAGTGGAGCGCCCCCCCACCCTAGGGTTTCAACCCTAGGCGCAGGGGGTGGGCCAAGGGGGGCGCACCAACCCACTATGGGCTAGTTCCCCTCCCCACTTCAGCCCTTGGGGCCCTCCGGGATGGGTGGCCCCACCCGGTGGATCCCCGGGACCCTTTCGGTGGTCCCGGTACAATACTGGGTGACCCCGAAACTTTCCCGATGGCCGAAATATCACTTCCTATATATAATTCTTCACCTCCGGACCATTCCGGAACTCCTCGTGACGTACGGGATCTCATCCGGTACTCCGAACAACATTCGGTATGCTGCATACTCATATTCATACAACCCTAGCGTCACCGAACCTTAAGTGTGTAGACCCTACGGGTTCGGGAGACACGTAGACATGACCGAGACGGCTCACGGGCAAAAACCAACAGCAGGATCTGGATACCCATGTTGGCTCCCACATGCTCCTCGATGATCTCATCAGATGAACCACGATGTCGAGGATTCGAACAACCCCGTATACAATTCCCTTTGTCAATCGGTACGTTACATGCCCGAGACTCGATCGTCGGTATCCCAATACCCTGTTCAGTCTCGTTACTGGCAAGTCACTTTACTCTTACCGTAATGCATGATCCCGTGACCAAACACTTGGTCACTTTGAGCTCATTATGATGATGCATTACCGAGTGGGCCCAGAGATAGCTCTCCGTCATACGGAGTGACAAATCCCAGTCTCAATCCATGTCAACCCAACAGACACTTTCGGAGATACCTGTAGTGCACCTTTATAGTCACCCAGTTACGTTGTGATGTTTGGTACACCCAAAGCACTCTTACGGTATCCGGGAGTTACACGATCTCATGGTCTAAGGAAGAGATACTTGACATTGAAAAAGCTCTAGCAAAAACGAACTACACGATCTTGTGCTATGCTTAGGATTGGGTCTTGTTCATCACATCATTCTCCTAATGATGTGATCCCGTTGTCAATGACATCTAATGTCCATAGTCAGGAAACTATGACTATCTGTTAACCAACGAGCTAGTCAACTAGAGGCTCACTAGGGACATGTTATGGTCTATGTATTCAGACGTGTATTACGATTTCCAGATAATACAATTATAGCATGAATAAAAGACAATTATCATGAACAAGGAAATATAATAATAACCCTTTTATTATTGCCTCTAGGGCATATTTCCAACAGTCTCCCACTTGCACTAGAGTCAATAATCTAGTTACATTGTGATGAATCGAACACCCATAGAGTTCTGGTGTTGATCATGTTTTGCTCGCGAGAGAGGTTTAGTCAACGGATCTGCGACATTCAGATCGTTATGTACTTTGCAAATATCTATGTCTCCATCTTGAACATTTTCACGGATGGAGTTGAAGCGACGCTTGATGTGCCTGGTCTTCTTGTGAAACCTGGGCTCCTTGGCAAGGGCAATAGCTCCAGTGTTGTCACAGAAGAGTTTGATCGACCCTGACGCATTGGGTATGACTCCTAGGTCGGTGATGAACTCCTTCACCCAAATTGCTTCATGTGCTGCCTCCGAGGCTGCCATGTACTCCGCTTCACATGTAGATCCCGCCACGACGCTCTGCTTGCAGCTGCACTAGCTTACTGCTCCACCATTCAACATATACACGTATCCGGTTTGTGACTTAGAGTCATCCAGATCTGAGTCGAAGCTAGCGTCGACGTAACCCTTTACGATGAGCTCTTCGTCACCTCCATAAACGAGAAACATGTCCTTTGTCCTTTTCAGGTACTTCAGGATATTCTTGACCGCTGTCCAGTGTTCCTTGCCGGGATTACTTTGGTACCTTCCTACCAAACTTACGGCAAGGTTTACATCAGGTCTGGTACACAGCATGGCATACATAATAGATCCTATGGATGAGGCATAGGGGATGATGCTCATCTCTTCTTTATCTTTTGCCGTGGTCGGGCATTGAGCCGAGCTCAATCTCACACCTTGTAGTACAGGCAAGAAACCTTTCTTGGACTGATCCATTTTGAACTTCTTCAAAATGTTATCAAGGTATGTGCTTTGTGAAAGACCTATGAGGCGTCTCGATCTATCCCTATAGATCTTGATGCCTAATATGTAAGCAGCTTCTCCAAGGTCCTTCATTGAAAAACACTTATTCAAGTAGGCCTTAATGCTGTCCAAGAATTCTATATCATTTCCCATCAAAAGTATGTCATCTACATATAATATGAGAAATGCTACAGAGCTCCCACTCACTTTCTTGTAAACGCAGGCTTCTCCGTAAGTCTGCATAAACCCAAACGCTTTGATCATCTCATCAAAGCGAATGTTCCAACTCCGAGATGCTTGCACCAGCCCATAAATGGATCGCTGGAGCTTGCATACTTTGTTAGCATTCTTAGGATCGACAAAACCCTCCGGCTGCATCATATACAGTTCTTCCTTAAGATGTCCGTTAAGGAATGCCGTTTTGACGTCCTTCTGCCATATCTCATAATCATAGTATGCGGCAATTGCTAACATGATTCGGACGGACTTCAGCTTCGCTACGGGAGAGAATGTCTCGTCGTAGTCAAACCCTTTAACTTGTCGATAACCCTTAGTGACAAGTCGAGATTTATAGACGGTAATATTACCATCCGCGTCCGTCTTCTTCTTAAAGATCCATTTGTTTTCTATCGCTCGCCGTTCATCAGGCAAGTCTGTCAAAGTCCATACTTTGTTTTCATACATGGATTCTATCTCAGATTTCATGGCTTCAAGCCATTTGTTGGAATCTGGTCCAGCCATCGCTTCTTCATAGTTTGAAGGTTCACCGTTGTCTAACAACATGATTTCCAGGACAGGGTTGCCATACCACTCTGGTGTGGAACGTGTCCTTGTGGACCTACGAAGTTCAATAGCAACTTGATCAGAAGTACCTTGATCATCATCATTAATTTCCTCTCCAGTCGGTGTAGCCACCACAGGAACGTTTTCCTGAGCTGCACTACTTTCTGGTTCAAGAGGTAGTACTTCATCGAGTTCTACTCCTCCCACTTATTCCTTTCGAGAGAAACTCTTTTTCCAGAAAGGATCCATTCTTGGCAACAAAGATCTTGCCCTCAGATCTTAAGTAGAAGGTATACCCAATGGTTTCCTTAGGGTATCCTATGAAGACGCATTTTTCCAACTTGGGTTCGAGCTTTTCAGGTTGAAGTTTCTTGACATAAGCATCGCATCCCCAAACTTTTAGAACGACAGATTAGGTTTCTTCCCAAACCATAATTCATACGGTGTCTTCTCAATGGATTTAGGCGGTGCCCTATTTAAAGTGAATGTAGCTGTCTCTAGAGCGTATCCCCAAAATGATAGTAGTAAATCGGTAAGAGACATCACAGATCGCACCATATCCAATAGAGTGCGATTACAACGTTCGGACACACCGTTACGCTGAGGTGTTCCAGGCGGCGTGAGTTGTGACACGATTCCACATTTTCTTAAGTGTGTACCAAATTCGTGACTTAAATATTCTCCTCCACGGTCCGATCGTAAGAATTTTATCTTTCGGTCATGTTGATTCTCTACTTTATTCTGAAATTCCTTGAACTTTTCAAAGGTCTCAGACTTGTGTTTCATCAAGTAGACATACCCATATCTACTCAAGTCATCAGTGAGAGTGAGAACATAACGATATCCTCCACGAGCCTCAACGCTCATTGGACCGCACACATCGGTATGTATGATTTCCAACAAGTTGGTTGCTCGCTCCATTGTTCCGGAGAACGGGTTCTTGGTCATTTTTCCCATGAGGCATGGTTCGCATGTGTCAAATGATTCATAATCTAGAGACTCTAAAATTCCATCAGCATGGAGCATCTTCATGCGCTTGACACCAATGTGACCAAGGCGGCAGTGCCACAAGTATGTGGGACCATCGTTATCAACTTTACATCTTTTGGTATTCACACTATGAATATGTGCAACATTACGTTCGAGATTCATTAAGAATAAACCATTGACCATCGGGGCATGACCATAAAACATATCTCTCGTATAAATAGAACAACCATTATTCTTGGATTTAAATGAGTAGCCATCTCGTATCAAACAAGATCCAGATACAATGTTCATGCTCAAACTTGGCACTAAATAACAATTATTGAGGTTTAAAACTAATCCTGTAGGTAAATGTAGAGGTAGCGTGCCGACGGCGATCACATCGACCTTGGAACCATTCCCGACGCACATCGTCACCTTGTCCTTCGCTAGTCTCCGCTTATTCCACAGCTCCTACTGTGAGTTACAAATGTGAGCAACGGCACCGGTATCAAATACCCAAGAGTTACTACGAGTACTGGTAAGGTACACATCAATTACATGTATATCAAATATACCTTTAGTGTTGCCGGCCTTCTTGTCCGCTAAGTATTTGGGGCAGTTCCGCTTCCAGTGACCCTTCCCCTTGCAATAAAAGCACTCAGTTTCAGGCTTGGGTCCATTCTTTGACTTCTTCCCGGCAACTGGCTTACCGGGCGCGGCAATATCTTTGCCGTCCTTCTTGAAGTTCTTCTTACCCTTGCCCTTCTTGAACTTAGTGGTCTTATTGACTATCAACACTTGATGTTCTTCCTTGATTTCAACCTCTGCTGACTTCAGCATTGAAAATACTTCAGGAATGGTCTTCACCATCCCCTGCATATTGTAGTTCATCACAAAGCTCTTGTAGCTTGGTGGGAGCGACTGACGGATTCTGTCAATGACCGCCTCGTCCGGGAGGTTAATGTCCAGCTGGGACAGGCGGTTGTGCAACCCAGACATTTTGAGTATGTGCTCACTGACAGAACTATTTTCCTCCATCTTACAACTATAGAACTTGTCGGAGACGTCATATCTCTCGACCCGGGCATGAGCTTGGAAAACTAGTTTCAGCTCCTCGAACATCTCATATGCTCCGTGTTGCTCAAAACGCTTTTGGAGCCCCGGTTCTAAGCTGTAAAGCATGCCGCACTGAACGAGGGAGTAATCATCAGCACGAGACTGCCAAGCATTCATAATGTGTTGGTTCTCTGGGACGGGTGCATCACCTAGCGGTCCTTCTAGGACATATTGTTTCCTGGCAGCTATGAGGATGATCCTCAGGTTCCGGACCCAGTCCGTATAGTTGCTGCCATCATCTTTCAGCTTGGTTTTCTCTAGGAACGCGTTGAAGTTCATGTTGACATGAGCGGCGGCCATTTGATCTACAAGACATATTTGCAAAGGTTTTTAGACTAAGTTCATGATAATTAAGTTCATCTAATCAAATTATTGTAATGAACTCCCACTCAGATTAGACATCCCTCTAGTCATCTAAGTGTTACACGATCCGAGTCGACTAGGCCGTGTCCGATCATCACGTGAGACGGACTAGTCATCATCGGTGAACATCTCCATGTTGATCGTATCTTCTATACAACTCATGTTCGACCTTTTGGTCTCTGTGTTCCGAGGCCATGTCTATACATGCTAGGCTCGTCAAGTTAACCCTAAGTGTTCTGCATGTGTAAATCTGTCTTACACCCGTTGTATGTGAACGTAAGGATCTATCACACCCGATCATCACGTGGTGCTTCGAAACGACGAACTTTAGCAACAGTGCACAGTTAGGGGGAACACTTTCTTGAAATTATTATAAGGAATCATCTTATTTACTACCGTTGTTCTAAGTAAACAAGATACATACAACATAATAAACATCACATGCAATTATATAGTAGTGACATGATATGGCCAATATCATATAGCTCCTTCGATCTCCATCTTTGGGGCTCCAGGATCATCTTCGTCACCGGCATGACACCATGATCTCCACCATCATGATCTCCATCATTGTATCTTCATGAAGTTGTCACGCCAACGACTACTTATACTTCTATGGCTAACGCGTTTAGCAATAAAGTAAAGTAATTTACATGGCGTTCTTCAATGACACGCAGGTCATACAAAAATAAAGACAACTCCTATGGCTCCTGCCGGTTGTCATACTCATCGACATGCAAGTCGTGATTCCTATTACAAGAACATGATCTCATACATCACAATATATCATTCATCATTCATCACAACTTCTGGCCATATCACATCACATGACAATTGCTGCAAAAACAAGTTAGACGTCCTCTAATTGTTGTTGCATCTTTTACGTGGCTGCAATTGGGTTCTAGCAAGAACGTTTTCTTACCTACGAATAACCACAACGTGATTTTGTCAACTTCTATTTACCCTTCATAAGGACCCTTTTCATCGAATCCGCTCCAACTAAAGTGGGAGAGACAGACACCCGCCAGCCACCTTATGCAACTAGTGCATGTCAGTCGGTGGACCCGGTCTCACGTAAGCGTACGTGTAAGGTTGGTCCAGGCCGCTTCATCCCACAATGTCGCTGAAGCAAGATAAGACTAGTAGCGGCAAGCAAGTTGACAAGATCTACGCCCACAAGAAAATTGCGTTCTACTCGTGCAATAGAGAACTACGCATAGACCTAGCTCTGATACCACTGTTGGGGAACGTTGCAGAAAATTAAAATTTTTCCTACGGTTTCATCAAGATCCATCTATGAGTTCATCTAAGCAACGAGTCATGGGAGATGCATCTACATACCACTTTGTAGATCGCGAGCGGAAGCGTTTAAAAGAACGAGGTTGAAGTAGTCGTTCTCGTCGTGATCCTATCACCGGAGATCCTAGCGCCGAACGGACGGCACCTCCGCGTTCAACACACGTACGGAGCGGATGACGTCTCCTTCTTCTTGATCCAGCAAGGGGAAGGAGAGGTTGATGATGATGGCTCCAGCAGCAGCACAACGGCATGGTGGTAGTGGAACAGCAGCACTCCGGCAGGGCTTCGCCAAGCACGTGACGGAGGAGGAAGAGGTGTAGCAGGGGGAGGGAGGCGCCAGAACTTCAGGGTGCGGATGCCCCCTCCCCCCTCCCATTATATAGGCCCCCAAAGGGGGGCGCCGGCCCTGGGAGATCCAATCTCCCAAGGGGGCGGCGGCCAAGGGGGGTGGAGTACACCCCAAGGCAAGTGGGGCGCCCCCCCACCCTAGGGTTTCAACCCTAGGCGCAGGGGGTGGGCCAAGGGGGGCGCACCAGCCCACTATGGGCTGGTTCCCCTCCCCACTTTAGCCCTTGGGGCCCTCCGGGATGGGTGGCCCCACCCGGTGGACCCCCGGGACCCTTTCGGTGGTCCCGGTACAATACCGGGTGACCCCGAAACTTTCCCGATGGCCGAAATATCACTTCCTATATATAATTCTTCACCTCCGGACCATTCCGGAACTCCTCGTGACGTCTGGGATCTCATCCGGGACTCCGAACAACATTCGGTATGCTGCATACTCATATTCATACAACCCTAGCGTCACCGAACCTTAAGTGTGTAGACCCTACGGGTTCGGGAGACACGTAGACATGACCGAGACGGCTCTCGGGCAATAACCAACAGCGGGATCTGGATACCCATGTTGGCTCCCACATGCTCCTCGATGATCTCATCGGATGAACCACGATGTTGAGGATTCGAACAACCCCGTATACAATTCCCTTTGTCAATCGGTACGTTACATGCCCGAGACTCGATCGTCGATATCCCAATACCTCGTTTAATCTCGTTACCGGCAAGTCACTTTACTCGTACCGTAATGCATGATCCCGTGACCAAACACTTGGTCACTTTGAGCTCATTATGATGATGCATTACCGAGTGGGCCAAGAGATACCTCTCCGTCATACGGAGTGACAAATCCCAGTCTCGATCTGTGTCAACCCAACAGACACTTTCGGAGATACCTGTAGTGCACCTTTATAGTCACCCAGTTACGTTGTGACGTTTGGTACACCCAAAGCACTCTTACGGTATCCGGGAGTTACACGATCTCATGGTGTAAGGAAGAGATACTTGACATTGAAAAATCTCTAGCAAAAACGAACTACACGATCTTGTGCTATGCTTAGGATTGGGTCTTGTCCATCACATCATTCTCCTAATGATGTGATCCCGTTGTCAATGACATCTAATGTCCATAGTCAGGAAACCATGACTATCTGTTGACCTACGAGCTAGTCAACTAGAGGCTCACTAGGGACATGTTATGGTCTATGTATTCACATGTGTATTACGATTTCCGGATAATACAGTTATAGCATGAATAAAAGACAATTATCATGAACAAGGAAATATAATAATAACCCTTTTATTATTGCCTCTAGGGCATATTTCCAACAAGTAGGACTCCCCCCTTGGCGCGCCCTCCTTGGTTGGCCGCCTCCTCCCCCCTGGCTCCTTTATATATGGGGGCGGGGGGGCACCCCATAGACACACAAGTTGATCTACGGATCGTTCCTTAGCCGTGTGCGGTGCCCCCCTCCACCATATTCCACCTCGGTCATATCGTCGCGGAGTTTAGGCGAAGCCCTGCGCCGGTAGAGCATCATCATCGTCACCACGCCGTCGTGCTGACGGAACTCATCCCCGAAGCTTTGCTGGATCGGAGCCCGGGGATCGTCATCGAGCTGAACGTGTGCTGAACTCGGAGGTGCCGTGCATTCGGTACTTGGATCGGTCGGATCGTGAAGACGTACGACTACATCAACCGCGTTGTCATAACGCTTCCGCTTACGGTCTACGAGGGTACGTGGACAATACTCTCCCCTCTCGTTGCTATGCCATCACCATGATCTTGCGTGTATGTAGGATTTTTTTTTAAATTACTACGTTCCCCAACACAAACACCTTCAAAGATACCTGTAGAGCATCTTTATAATCACCCAGTTACGTTGTGACGTTTGATAGCATGCAATGCATTCCTCCGGTGTCCGGGAGTTGCATAATCTCACAGTAGGCGGAATACATATTTGACATGAAGAAAGCAGTAGCAATAAAACTGAACGATCATTATGCTAAGCTAACGGATGGGTCTTGTCCATCACATCATTCCACTAATGATGTGATCCCGTTCATTAAATGACAACTCATGTTCATGGCTAGGAAACTTAACCATCTTTGATTAATGAGCTAGTCTAATAGAGGCATACTAGGGACACGTTGTTTTGTCTCTGTATTCACACATGTATCAAGTTTCCGGTTAATACAGTTCTAGCATGAATAATAAACATTTATCATGAATAAGGAAATATAAAATAACAACTTTATTATTGCCTCTAGGGCATATTTCCTTTAGTCTCCCACTTGCACTAGAGTCAATAATCTAGATTACATTGTAATGAATCTAACACCCATGGAGTCTTGGTGATGATCATGTTTTGCTCGTGGAAGAGACTTAGTCAACGGTCTGCCACATTCAGATCCATATGTATTTTGCAAATCTTTATGTCTCCCTCCTTGACCAAATCTCAGATGGAGTTGAAGCGTCTCTTGATGTGTTTGGTATTTTTGTGAAATCTGGATTCCTTCGCCAAGGCAATTGCTCCAGTATTGTCACAAAAGATTTTCATTGGACCCGATGCACTAGGTATTACACCTAGATCAGATATGAACTCCTTCATCCAGACTCCTTCATTTGCTGCTTCCGAAGCAGCTATGTACTCCGCTTCACACGTAGATCCCGCCACGATGCTCTGCTTGGAATTGCACCAACTGACAGCTCCACTATTCAATAAAAATATGTATCCGGCTTGCGACTTAGAGTTATCCGGATCAGTGTCAAAGCTAGTGTCGACGTAACCACTTACGAAAAGCTCTTTGTCACCTCCATAAACGAGAAACATATCCCTAGTCCTTTTCAGGTACTCCAGGATGTTCTTGACCGCTATCCAGTGATCCACTCCTGGATTACTTTGGCACCTCCCTGCTAAACTTATAGCAAGGCACACATTAGGTCTGGTACATAGCATAACATACATGATAGAACCTATGGCTGAAGCATAGGGAATGACTTTCATTTTCTCTCTATCTTCTGCAGTGGTCGGGCACTGAGTCTGATTAAACTTCACACCTTGTAAACACAAGCAAGAACCCTTTATTTGACTGATCCATTTTGAACTTCTTCAAAACTTTATCAAGGTATGTGCTTTGTGAAAGTTGTTGGGGAACGTTGCAGAAAATAAAAAAAATTCTACGGTTTCACCAAGATCAATCTATGAGTTAATCTAGCAATGAGAGAGAGGAGTGCATCTACATACCCTTGTAGATCGAGCGGAAGCGTTCAAGAGAACGGGGTTGAGGGAGTCGTACTCGTCGTGATCCAAATCACCGGAGATCCTAGCGCCGAACGGATGGCACCTCCGCGTTCAACACACGTACGGTCAGGGAGACGTATCCTCCTTCTTGATCCAACAAGGGGGAAGGAGAGGTTGATGAAGATCCAGCAGCACGACGGCGTGGTGGTGGATGCAGCCGGGATCCCGGCAGGGCTTTGCCAAGCGTCTGCGGGAGGGAGAGGTGTAGCAAGGGGGAAGGGAGGCGCCAAGTGCAAGGGTGCGGCTTCCCTCCCTCCCCCCTCTTTATATAGGGTCCCCAGGGGGGGGAGGCCCTAGGAGATTGAATCTCCAAGGGGGGGCGGCGGCCAGGGGGGGTGGCTTGCCCCCCAAGGCAAGTGGAGGTGCCCCCCACCCCTAGGGTTTCCAACCCTAGGCGCAGGAGGGCCAAGGGGGGGGCGCAGCCCACCAGGGGCTGGTTTCCCTCCCACTTCAGCCCATGGGGCCCTCTGGGATAGGTGGCCCCACCCGGTGGACCCCCAGGACCCTTCCGGTGGTCCCGGTACAATACCGGTGACCCCCGAAACTTTCCCGATGGCCGAAACTCGAATTCCTATATATAATTCTTTACCTCCAGACCATTCCGGAACTCCTCGTGACGTCCGGGATCTCATCCGGGACTCCGAACAACTTTCGGTTTACTGCATACTCATATCTCTACAACCCTAGCGTCACCGAACCTTAAGTGTGTAGACCCTACGGGTTCGAGAGACATGCAGACATGACCGAGACGCCTCTCCGGTCAATAACCAACAGCGGGATCTAGATACCCATGTTGGCTCCCACATGCTCCTCGATGATCTCATCGCATGAACCATGATGTCGAGGATTAAAACAACCCCATATACAATTCCCTTTGTCAATCGGTACGTTACATGCCCGAGACTCGATCGTCGGTATCCCAATACCTCGTTTAATCTCGTTACCGGCAAGTCACTTTACTCGTACCGTAATGCATGATCCCGTGACCAGACACTTGGTCACATTGAGCTCATTATGATGATGCATTACCGAGTGGGCCCAGAGATACCTCTCCGTCATACGGAGTGACAAATCCAGTCTCGATTTGTGCCAACCCAATAGACACTTTCGGAGATACCCGTAGTGCACCTTTATAGTCACCCAGTTACGTTGTGATGTTTGGCACACCCAAAGCACTCCTACGGTATCCGGGAGTTGCACAATCTCATGGTCTAAGGAAATGATACTTGACATTTGGAAAAGCTCTAGCTAAACGAACTACACGATCTTTGAGCTATGCTTAGGATTGGGTCTTGTCCATCACATCATTCTCCTAATGATGCGATCCTGTTATCAATGACATCCAATGCCCATAGTCAGGAAACCATGACTATCTGTTGATCAACGAGCTAGTCAACTAGAGGCTCACTAGGGACATGTGGTCTATGTATTCACACGTGTATTACGATTTTCGGATAACACAAATATAGCATGAATAACAGACAATTATCATGAACAAAGAAATATAATAATAACCATTTTATTATTGCCTCTAGGGCATATTTCCAATAGTCTCCCACTTGCACTAGAGTCAATCATCTAGTTACATTGTGATGAATCGAACACCCATGGAATTCTGGTGTTGATCATGTTTTGCCCTAGGGAGAGGTTTAGTCAACAGATCTGCTACATTCAGGTCCGTATGTACTTTACAAATATCTATGTCTCCATCTTGAACATTTTCACGAATGGAGTTGAAGCGACGCTTGATGGGCCTGGTCTTCTTGTGAAACCTGGGCTCCTTGGCAAGTGCAATAGCTCCAGTGTTGTCACAGAAGAGTTTGATTGGCCCCGACGCATTGGGTATGACTCTTAGGTCGGTGATGAAATCCTTCACCCAGATTGCTTCATGTGCTGCCTCCGAGGCTGCCATGTACTCTGCTTCACATGTAGATCCCGCCACGACGCTTTGCTTGCAACTGCACCAGCTTACTGCCCCACCATTTAAAATATACACGTATCCGGTTTGTGACTTAGAGTCATCCAGATCTGTGTCAAAGCTAGCATCGACGTAACCCTTTACGACGAGCTCTTCGTCACCTCCATAAATGAGAAACATATCCTTAGTCCTTTTCAGGTACTTTAGGATGTTCTTGACCACTGTCCAGTGTTCCTTGCCGGGATTACTTTGGTACCTTCCTACCAAACTTACGGCAAGGTTTACATCTGGTCTGGTACACAGCATGGCATACATAATAGACCCTATGGCTGAGGCATAGGGGATGACACTCATCTCTTCTTTATCTTCTGCCGTGGTCGTACATTGAGCCGAGCTCAATCTCACACCTTGCAATACAGGCAAGAACCCTTTCTTGGACTGATCCATATTGAACTTATTCAATATCTTATTAAGGTATGTGCTTTGTGAAAGACCTATGAGGCGTCTCGATCTATCCCTATAGATCTTGATGCCTAGTATGTAATCAACTTCTCCAAGGTCCTTCATTGAAAAACACTTATTCAAGTAGGCCTTAATGCTGTCCAAAAGTTCTATATCATTTCCCATCAAAAGTATGTCATCTACATATAATATGAGAAATGCAACAGAGCTCCCACTCACTTTCTTGTAAACGCAGGCTTCTCCATAAGTCTGCATAAACCCAAACGCTTTGATCATCTCATCAAAGCGAATGTTCCAACTCTGAGATGCTTGCACAAGCCCATAAATGGATCGCTGGAGCTTGCACACCTTGTTAGCATTCTTAGGATCGACAAAACCTTCCGGCTGCATCATATACAGTTCTTCCTTAAGATAACCATTAAGGAATGCCGTTTTGACGTCCATCTGCCATATCTCATATTCATAGTATGCAGCAATTGCTAACATGATTCCGACGGACTTCAGCTTTGCTACGGGAGAGAAAGTCTCATCGTAGTCAACCCCGTGAACTTGCCGATAACCCTTAGCGACAAGTCGAGCTTTATTGATGGTAACATTACCATCCACATCCGTCTTCTTCTTAAAGATCCATATCGCTCGCCGATCATCGAGCAACTCTGTCAAAGTCCATACTTTGTTTTCATACATGGATTCTATCTCGGATGGCATGGCTTCAAGCCATTTGTTGGAATCTTGGCCCACCATCGCTTCCTCATAGTTTGAAGGTTCACCGTTGTATAACAACATGATTTATAGGATAGGATTGCCATACCATTCTGGTGTGGAACGTGTCCTTGTGGACCTAAAAGGTTCAGTAGTAACTTGATCCGAAGTACCTTGATCATCATCATTAACTTCCTCTTCTGTTGGTGTTGGCACCACAGGAACATCTTCCTGAGCTGCGCTACTCATCGGTTCAAGAGGTAGTACTTCATCAAGTTCCACTTTCCTCCCACTTACTTATCTCGAGAGAATCTCTTTCTCCAGAAAGGACCCGTTCTTGGCAACAAAGATCTTGCCTTCGGATCTGAGGTAGAAGGTATACCCAATGGTTTCCTTAGGGTATCCTATGAAGACGCATTTTTCCGACTTGGGTTCGAGCTTTTCAGGTTGAAGTTTCTTGACATAAGCATCGCATCCCCAAACTTTTAGAAAACGACAGCTTAGGTTTCTTCCCAAACCATAATTCATACGGTGTCGTCTCAACGGATTTAGATGGTGCCCTATTTAAAATGAATGTAGCTGTCTCTAGAGCGTATCCCCAAAA
Source organism: Triticum timopheevii (assembly GCA_963921465.1). Taxonomy (NCBI): domain Eukaryota; kingdom Viridiplantae; phylum Streptophyta; class Magnoliopsida; order Poales; family Poaceae; genus Triticum; species Triticum timopheevii. Next base: position 12,162,567 of record OY997264.1, on the reverse strand, counting down.
AGATAGCGGTAAATCGATAAGAGACATCATAGATCGCACCATATCCAATGAAGTGCGATTACGACGTTCGGACACACCGTTACGCTGAGGTGTTCCAGGCGGCATGAGTTGTGAAACGATTCCACATTTCCTCAAGTGCGTACTAAATTCATGACTTAAATATTCTCCTCCACGATCTGATCGAAGGAACTTTATCTTTCGGTCACGTTGATTCTCTACCTCATTCTGAAACTCCTTGAACTTTTCAAAGGTCTCAGACTTGTGTTTCATCAAGTAGACATACCCATATCTACTCAAGTCATCAGTGAGAGTGAGAACATAACGATATCCTCCGCGAGCCTCAACGCTCATTGGACCGCACATATCAGTATATATGATTTCCAATAAGTTGGTTGCTCGCTCCATTGTTCTGGAGAACGGAGTCTGGGTCATTTTGCCCATGAGGCATGGTTCGCATGTGTCAAATGATTCATAATCGAGAGACTCTAAAAGTCCATCAGCATGGAGCTTCTTCATGCGCTTGACACCAATGTGACCAAGGCGGCAGTGCCACAAGTATGTGGGACTATCGTTATCAACTTTACATCTTTTGGTATTCACACTATGAATATGTGTAACATCACGTTCGAGATTCATTAAGAATAAACCATTGACCATCGGGGCATGACCATAAAACATATCTCTCATATAAATAGAACAACCATTATTCTCGGATTTAAATGAGTAGCCATCTCGTATTAAACGAGATCCAGATACAATGTTCATGCTCAAACTTGGCACTAAATAACAATTATTGAGGTTTAAAACTAATCCCGTAGGTAAATGTAGAGGTAGCGTGCCGACGGCGATCACATCGACCTTGGAACCATTCCCGACGCGCATCGTCACCTCGTCCTTCGCCAGTCTCCATTTATTCCGCAGTTCCTGCTTTGAGTTACAAATATGTGCAACCGCACCGGCATCCTATACCCCGGAGCTAATATGAGTACTGGTAAGGTACACATCAATTACATGTATATCACATATACCTTTAGTGTTGCTGGCCTTCTTGTCCGCTAAGTACTTGGGGCAGTTCCGCTTCCAGTGACCACTTCCCTTGCAATAAAAGCACTCAGTCTCAGGCTTGGGTCCATTCTTTGACTTCTTCCCGGCAACTAGCTTACCGGGCGCGGCAACTCCCTTGTCGTCCTTCTTGAAGTTCTTCTTACCCTTTCCTTTCTTGAACTTAGTGGTTTTATTTACCATCAACACTTGATGTTCATTCTTGATCTCCACCTCCGCTGATTTCAGCATTGAATATACCTCAGGAATGGTCTTTTCCATCCCCTGCATGTTGAAGTTCATCACAAAGCTCTTGTAGCTCGGTGGAAGCAACTGGAGGATTCTGTCAATAACCGCGTCATCTGGGAGATTAACTCCCAGCTGAGTCAGGCGGTTGTGCAACCCAGACATCTTGAGTATGTGCTCACTGACAGAACTATTTTCCTCCATCTTACAGCTGAAGAACTTGTCGGAGACTTCATATCTCTCGACCCGGGCATGAGCTTGGAAAACCATTTTCAGCTCTTCGAACATCTCATATGCTCCGTGTTGCTCAAAATGCTTTTGGAGCCTCGGTTCTAAGCTGTAAAGCATGCCACACTGAATGAGGGAGTAATCATCTGCACGAGACTGCCAAGCGTTCATAACATCTTGGTTCTCTGGGATGGGTGCTTCACCTAGCGGTGCTTCTAGGACATAATCTTTCTTGGCAGCTATGAGGATGATCCTCAGGTTCCGAACCCAGTCCGTATAGTTGCTGCCATCATCTTTCAGCTTGGTTTTCTCTAGGAACACGTTGAAGTTGAGGGTAACATGGGCCATTTGATCTATAAGACTTATTGTAAAGATTTTAGACTAAGTTCATGATAATTAAGTTCATCTAATCAAATTATTTAATGAACTCCCACTCAGATTAGACATCCCTCTAGTCATCTAAGTGCTACATGATCCGAGTCGACTAGGCCGTGTCCGATCATCACGTGAGACGGACTAGTCATCATCGGTGAACATCTCCATGTTGATCGTATCTCCCATACGACTCACGTTCGACCTTTCGGTCTCTTGTGTTCCGATGCCATGTCTGTACATGCTAGGCTCGTCAAGTTAACCTAAGTGTTTTGCATGTGTAAATCTTTCTTACACCCGTTGTATGTGGACGTTAGAATCTATCACACCCGATCATCACGTGGTGCTTCGAAACGACGAACTTTCACAACGGTGCACAGTTAGGGGGAGCACTTTCTTGAAATTATTATGAGGGATCATCTTATTTACTACCGTCGTTCGAAGTAAACAAGATGCATAAACATAATAAACATCACATGCAATTAAACAGTGACATGATATGGCCAATATCATATAGCTCCTTTGATCTCCATCTTCGGGGCTCCATGATCATCTTCGTCACCGGCATGACACCATGATCTCCATCATCATGATCTCCATCATCATGATCTCCATCATCATGATCTCCATCATCATGTCTCCATGAAGTTGCTCGCCAACTATTACTTCTACTACTATGGCTAACGGTTTAGCAATAAAGTAAAGTAATTACATGGCGTTAAATCATTGACACACAGGTCATACAATAATTAAGAAAACTCCTATGGCTCCTGCCGGTTGTCATACTCATCGACATGCAAGTCGTGATTCTTATTACAAGAACATGATCTCATACATCACAATATATCATTCATCATTCATCACAACTTTTGGCCATATCACATCACAAATCATATGCTGCAAAAACAAGTTAGATGTCCTCTAATTGTTGTTGCATGTTTTACGTGGCTGCAATAGGGTTCTAGCAAGAACGTTTTCTTACCTACGTAAAAGCCACAACGTGATTTGTCAACTTATATTTACCCTTCATAAGGACCCTTTTCATCGAATCCGCTCCAACTAAAGTGGGAGAGACAGACACCCGCTAGCCACCTTATGCAACTAGTGCATGTCAGTTGGTGGAACCTGTCTCACGTAAGCGTACGTGTAAGGTCGGTCTGGGCCACTTCATCCCACAATACCGCTGAAGCAAAATAAGACAAGTAGTGGCAAGAAAGTTGACAACATCTACGCCCACAACAGATTTGTGTTCTACTCGTGCAAAGAGAACTACGCATAGACCTAGCTCATGATGCCACTGTTGGGGAATGTTGCAGAAAATAAAAAAAATTCTACGGTTTCACCAAGATCAATCTATGAGTTCATCTAGCAACGAGAGAGAGGAGTGCATCTACATACCCTTGTAGATCGAGCGGAAGTGTTCAAGAGAACGGGGTTGAGGGAGTCGTACTCGTCGTGATCCAAATCACCGAAGATCCTAGTGCCGAACGGACGGCACCTCCGCGTTCAACACACGTACGGTCAGGGAGACGTCTCCTCCTTCTTGATCAAGCAAGGGGGAAGGAGAGGTTGATGAAGATCCAGCAGTACGACGGCGTGGTGGTGGATGCAGCAGGGATCCCCGCAGGGCTTCGCCAAGCGTCTGCGGGAGGGAGAGGTGTAGCAAGGGGGAAGGGAGGCGCCAAGTGCAAGGGTGCGGCTGCCCTCCCTCCCCCCTCTTTATATAGGGTCCCCAGGGGGGCGCCGGCCCTAGGAGATTGAATCTCCAAGGGGGGCGGCGGCCAGGGGGGTGGCTTACCCCCCAAGGCAAGTGGAGGTGCCCCCCACCCCTAGGGTTTCCAACCCTAGGCGCAGGGGCGCCCAAGGGGGCGCACCAGCCCACCAGGGGCTAGTTCCCCTCCCACTTCAGCCCATAGGGCCCTCCGGGATAGGTGGCCCCACCCGGTGGACCCCCGGGACCCTTCCGGTGGTCCCTGTACAATACCAGTGACCCCCGAAACTTTCCCGATGGCCGAAACTTGACTTCCTATATATAATTCTTTACCTCTGGACCATTCCGGAACTCCTCGTGATGTCCGAGATCTCATCCGGGACTCCGAACAACTTTCGGTTTACTGCATACTCATATCTCTACAACCCTAGCGTCACCGAACCTTAAGTGTGTAGACCCTACGGGTTCGGGAGACATGCAGACATGACCGAGACGCCTCTCCGGTCAATAACCAATAGCGGGATCTGGATACCCATGTTGGCTCCCAAATGCTCCTCGATGATCTCATCGGATGAACCACGATGTCGAGGATTCAAACAACCCCGTATACAATTCCCTTTGTCAATCGGTACATTACATGCCCGAGACTCGATTATCGGTATCCCAATAACTTGTTTAATCTCGTTACCGGCAAGTCACTTTACTCGTACCGTAATGCATGATCCCGTGACCAGACACTTGGTCATATTGAGCTCATTATGATGATGCATTACCGAGTGGGCCCAGAGATACCTCTCCGTCATACAGAGTGACAAATCCCAGTCTCGATTGGTGCCAACCCAACAGACACTTTTGGAGATACCCGTAGTGCACCTTTATAGTCACCCAGTTACGTTGTGACGTTTGGCACACCCAAAGCACTCCTACGGTATCCGGGAGTTGCACAATCTCATGGTCTAAGGAAATGATACTTGACATTTGGAAAAGCTCTAGCTAAACAAACTACACGATCTTTGAGCTATGCTTAGGATTGGGTCTTGTCCATCACATCATTCTCCTAATGATGTGATCCCGTTATCAATGACATCCAATGCCCATAGTCGGGAAACCATGACTATCTATTGATCAACGAGCTAGTCAACTAGAGGCTCACTAGGGACATGTTGTGGTCTATGTATTCACATGTGTATTACGATTTGCGGATAACACAATTATAGCATGAATAACAGACAATTATCATGAACAAAGAAATATAATAATAACCATTTTATTATTGCCTCTAGGGCATATTTCCAACAAAAGTCCTATTAAGCGTCTTGATCTATCTCTATAGATCTTGATGCCCAATATATAAGCAGCTTCACCGAGGTCTTTCATTGAAAAACTCTTATTCAAGTATCCTTTTATGCTATTCAGAAATTCTACATCATTTCCAATCAACAATATGTCATCCACATATAATATTAGAAATGCTATAGAGCTCCCACTCACTTTCTTGTAAATACATGCTTCTCCAAAAGTCTGTATAAAACCATATGCTTTGATCACCTCATCAAAGCATATATTCCAACTCCGAGATGCTTGCACCAGTCCATAAATGGATCACTGGAGCTTGCACACTTTGTTAGCACCTTTACGATCGACAAAACCTTCTGGTTGCATCATATACAACTCTTCTTTAATAAATCCATTAAGGAATGTAGTTTTGACTTCCATTTGCTAAATTTCATAATCATAAAATGCGGAAATTGCTAACATGATTCAGACAGACTTAAGCATCGCTACAGGTGAGAAAGTCTCATCGTAGTCAACTCCTTGAACTTGTCGAAGACCATTTGCAACAAGTCGAGCTTTATAGACATTAACATTACCATCAGTGCCAGTCTTCTTCTTGAAGATCCATTTATTCTCTATGGGACGTCATTCATCAGGCAGATCCACCATAGTCCACACTTTGTTCTCATACATGGATCCTATCTCAGATTTCATGGCCTCAAGCCATTTATTAGAATCTAGGCTCATCATAGCTTCTTCATAGTTCGTAGGTTCATCATGGTCAAGTAACATGACCTGCAGAATAGGATTACTGTACCACTCTGGTGCGGATCGTGCTCTGCCTGACCTACGAGGTTCTGTAGCAACTTGATCTGTAGTTTCATGATCTTTATCATTATCTTCCTCTCTAGTTGGTGTAGGCATCGCAGGAACATATTTCTCGGGTGAGCTACTTTCCAAATTGAGAGTAGGTACAATTACCTCATCAAGTTCTACTTTCCTCCCACTCACTTCTTTCGAGAGAAACTCCTTCTATAGAAAGGTTCCATTCTTAGCAACAAAAAACTTGCCTTTGGACTTGTGGTAGAAGGTGTACCCAATTGTTTCCTTAGGGTATCCTATGAACACACACTTCTCCTATTTGGGTTCAAGCTTATCGGGCTGAAGCCTTTTTACATAAGCATCGCATCCCCAAACTTTAAGAAATGATAGCTTACGTTTGTTGCCAAACCACAGTTCATATGGTGTCGTCTCAACGGACTTTGATGGTGCCCTGTTTAATGTGAATGCAGCTGTCTCTAATGCATAACCCCAAAACGATAGTGGGAAGTCGGTAAGAGACATTATAGATCGCACCATATCCAATAAAGTGCGGTTACGACGTTCGGACACACCATTACGTTGTGGTGTTCCACGTGGCGTGAGCTGTGAAACTATTCCACGTTGTTTTAAATGAAGGCCAAACTCATAACTCAAATATTATCCTCCACGATCAGATCATAGAAACTTTATTTTCTTGTTATGACGATTCTCCACTTCACTCTGAAATTCTTTGAACTTTTCAAATGTTTCAGACTTGTGTTTCATTAAGTAGATATACCCATATCTGCTCAAATCATCTGTGGAGGTCAGAAAATAACGATACCCGCCACGAGCATCAACACTCAATGGACCACATACATCGGTATGTATTATTTTCAGTAAGTCATTAGCTCGTTCCATTGCTCTGGAGAACGGAGTTTTAGTCATCTTGCCCATAAGGCACGGTTCGCAAGTATCAAAAGATTCATAATCAAGTGATTCCAAAAGTCCATCTTTATGGAGTTTCTTCATGCACTTTATATCGATATGACCTAAACGGTAGTGCCACAAATAAGTTGCACTATCATTATCAAATTTGCATCTTTTGGCATCAATATTATGAGTATGTGTATCATCACGATCAAGATTCAACAGAAATAGACCACTGTTCAAGGGTGCATGACCATAAAAGATGTTACTCATATAAATAGAACAACCATTATTATATAATTTAAATGAATAACTGTCTCGCACTAAACAAGATCCAGATATAATGTTCATGCTCAACGCTGGCACCAAATAACAATTATTTAGGTCTAAAACTAATCCCGAAGGTAGATGTAGAGGTAGTGTGCCGACGGCGATCACATCGACCTTGGAACCATTCCCGACGCGCATCGTCACCTTGTCCTTAGCCAATCTTCATTTAATCCGTAGTCCCTGCTTCGAGTTACAAATATGAGCAACCGAACTGGTATCAAATACATAGGCGCTACTACGAGAATTAGTAAGGTACACATCAATAACATGTATACCTTTGTTCACTTTGCCATCCTTCTTATCCGCCAAATACTTGGGGCAGTTCCGCTTCTAGTGACCAGTCCCTTTGCAGTATAAGCACTCAGTTTCAGGCTTGGGTCCATTTTTAGGTTTCTTACCGGAAGTGACAACTTGCTTGTCATTCTTCTTGAAGTTCCCCTTCTTTTCACCCTTTCCCTTCTTCTTGAAACTAGTGGTCTTGTTAACTATCAACACTTGATGCTCCGTTTTGATTTCTACCCCCGCGGCCTTTAGCATCGCGAAGAGCTCGGGAATAGTCTTTTCCATCCTTGCATATTGTAGTTCATCATGGAGACTTTGTAGCTTGGTGGCAGAGATTGAAGAACTATGTCAATGACACTATCATCTGGAAGATTAACTCCCAGGTAAGTCAAGTGATTATGGTACCTAGATATTCTGAGTATGTGCTCACTAACAGAACTATTCTCCTCCATTTTGCAGCTATAAAACTTGTTGGAGACTTCATATCTCCCACCTCGGGCATTTGCTGGAAATATTAACTTCAACTCCTGGAACATCTCATATGGTCCATGATGTTCAAAATGTCTTTGAAGTCCCAATTCTAAGCCGTAAAGCATGGCACACTGAACTAACGAGTAGTCATCAGATCGAGCTTGCCAGACGTTCATAATGTCAGCTTCTGCTCCTGTAGCAGGCCTTCACTAGTAGAAAAAGGCCCATTTGTTCCGGTTCATAAGGCCCATTTGTCCCGGTTCCTGAACCGGGACTAAAGAGTCGGTACTAAAGCCCAATACCTTTAGTCCCGGTTCGCCTATGAACTGGGACAGATGGGGTGATAACCCACAAGTATAGGGGATCAATTGTAGCCTCTTTTGGTAAGTAAGAGTGTCGAACCCAACGAGGAGCTAAAGGTACAACAAATATTCCCTCAAGTTCTATCGACCACCGATACAACTCTATGCACGCTTAGCATTCGCTTTACCTAGAACAAGTATGAAACTAGAAGGACTTTGTAGGTGTTGTTGGATAGGTTTGCTAGATAATAAAGAGCACATAAATAAAAAGTAGGGGCTGTTTAGATAAAGAAGCAATAAAGTAATTATAGCGAGTGTGGAAAAGTGGTGGTAGGAGTTGCGGAATTGTCCCTAAGCAATTGACTACTTTACTAGACCGATAGCAAGTTTTATGTGGGAGAGGCCACTGCTAGCATGTCATCCCTGACTTGGAATTCTATGCACTTATGATTGGAACTATTAGAAAGCATCCGCAACTACTAATGTTCATTAAGGTAAAACCCAACCATAGCATTAAGATATATTGGTCCCCCTTCAATCACGTATGCATCAATTTCTATGCTAGGTTGAAGCTTCTGTCACTCTTGCCTCCAATACATAGTCCTATCAGCATACAACTAACCCTATGGTGTGATCCACGCGCCTGCTCATATGATGGGCACCAAAGGACAGCAACATAACCACAATCAAATTAAACCAATCATAGCAATTCATCAATTACCGAAAGGACAACGAAAATCTACTCAGACATCATAGGATGGCAACACATCATTGGATAATAATATGAAGCATAAAGCACCATGTTCAAGTAGAGGGTATAGCGGGTTGCGGGAGAGTGGACCGCCGAATATAGATGGGGGAAGGTGATGACAATGTTGGTGAAGATGACGGACGTGTTGGTGTAGATCACGGTGATGATGATGGCCCCAGCGGCATTCCGGCGCCACTGTGAGAGGGGGGGAGAGAGCCCCCCCCCCCCCCTTCTTCTTCTTCCTTGACCTTCTCCCCAGATGGGAGAAGGGTTTCCCTCTGGTCCATGGCCTCCATGGCATGGGAGGGCGAGAGCCCCTCCGAGATTGGATCTGTCTCTCTGTCTCTCTCTGTTTCTGCGATCCTGATTCTGGCCTTTCACTGTTTCGTATATTCCCGGAGATCCGTAAATCCGATTTGTTTCCGGATATTAGCTTTCTTGCGGCGAAAGAAGGGCAACAACCGCCTTATGGGGTGTCCACGAGGGTCAGGGGCGCGCCCCTGCCTCGTGGGCCCCTCGAGCATCGTCTCGCGTTGATTCTTCTTCCCAAAAATCATAAATATTCCAAAAATATTCTCTGTACATTTTTATTCCGTTTGGACTCCGTTTGATATGGGTTTTCTGCGAAACATAAAACATGCAATAGACAGGAACTGGCACTGGGCACTGGACCAATATGTTAGTCCCAAAACTAGTATAAAAAATTGCCAAAAGTATATGAAAGTTGAATAATATTGGCATGGGATAATCAAAAATTATAGATACGACGGAAACGTATCAGCATCCCCAAGCTTAATTCATGCTCGTCCTCGTGTAGGTAAATGATAAAAAAGATATTTTTTGATGTGGAATGCTACCTAGCATAATCTTGATCATGTAATCTAATCATGGCATGAATATTAAGACACGAGTGATTCAAGGCAATAGTCTATCATTTGACATAAAAACAATAATACTTCGGGCATCCCAACAGGCAATCATGTCTTTCAAAATATCAATGCTAAAGAACACTATCCCTACAAAATCATATAGTCTTGTATGCTCCCTTTTCTTAACACAAGGTACCCCTCATGCTCATTGCTACGTCTTGAGCTTGCGTTGGTTTTCCTTGAAGAGGAAAGGGTGATGCAGCACAGTAGCGTAAGTATTTCCCTCAGTTTTTGAGAACCATGGTATCAATCCAGTAGGAGGCTCCTCAACAAGTCCCACGAACCTACACAAACAAACAAAGAACTCACAACCAACGCGATAAAGGGGTTGTCAATCTCTTCACGTCCACTTGCGAAAGTGAGATCTGATAGAGATAGTATGATAAGATAAATATATTTTTGGTATTTTATAATATAGACGCAGAAAGTAAAGATGCAAATAAAAGTAGATTGGAAGCAAATATGATAAGAGATAGACTCGGGGGCCATAGGTTTCACTAGAGGCTTCTCTCGAGATAGCATAAGTATTACGGTGGGTGAACAAATTACTGTCGAGCAATTGATAGAAAAGTGAATAATTATGAGATTATCTAGGCATGATCATGTACATAGGCATCACGTCTGCAACAAGTAGACCGACTCCTGCCTGCATCTACTACTATTACTCCACACATCGACCGCTATCCAGCATGCATCTAGAGTATTAAGTTCATAAGAACAGGTAACGCATTAAGCAAGATGACATGATGTAGACGGATAAACTCAAGCAATATGATATAAACCCCATCTTTTTATCCTCGATGGCAAAAATACAATACGTGTCTTGCAACTCTTTCTATCACTGGGTAAGAACACTGCAAGATTGAACCCAAAGCTAAGCACTTCTCCCATGGCAAGAAAGATCAATCTAGTAGGCCAAACCAAACTGATAATTCAAAGAGACTTGCAAAGATAACTCAATCATACATAAAAGAATTCAGAGAAGATTCAAATATTATTCATAGATAAACTTGATCATAAACCCACAATTCATTGGATCTCGACAAACACACATCAAAAAGAGATTACATCAAATAGATCTCCACAAGAGAGGGGGAGAACATTGTATTGAGATCCAAAAAGAGAGAAGAAGCCATCTAGCTAATAACTATGGACCCGTAGGTCTGTGGTAAACTACTCACAACTCATCGGAAGGGCTATGGTGTTGATGTAGAAGCCCTCCGTGGTCGACTCCCCCTCCGGTAGAGTGCCGGCGAAGGCTCCAAGATGGGATCTCGCGAATACAGAAGGATACGGTGGTGGAAATTGTGTTTCGTCTGCTCCCTGGATGTTTTCGGGGTATTTACGCTTATATAGGAGGAGGAAGTACGTCGGTGGACGCCCGAGGGGCCCACGAGACAGGGGGCGCGCCCTATAGGGGGGGCGCCCTCCTATCTCGTGGAAGCTTCGGCTGCTTCTTGACTTGCACTCCAAGTCCTCTGGATCATGTTCGTTCCAAAAATCACGCTCCCGAAGGTTTCATTCTGTTTGGACTCCGTTTGATATTCCTTTTCATCGAAATACTGAAATAGGCAAAAAAACAGCAATACGGGATGGGCCTCCGGTTAGTAGGTTAGTCCCAAAATGATATAAATGTGTAAAATAAAGCCCATAAGCATCCAAAACAGGTAATATAATAGCATGGAACAATAAAAAATTATAGATACATTGGAGATGTATCACTCATCCCGGTGTTAGCCAAGCAATTGGTTCATACTTTTTAACACGCTTCAGCTTTTTCAACCCTCACGCAATACATGAGCGCAAGCCATCGATATAGCACTACAGGTGGAATAGAGTATTATGGTGGAGGTTGTGTGGAGAAGACAAAAAGGAAGAAAGTCTCACATCGACGCGGCTAATCAACGGGCTATGGAGATGCCCATCAATTGATGTCAATGTGAGGAGTAGGGATTGCCATGCAACGGATGCACTAAGAGCTATAAGTGTATGAAAGCTCAAACTGAAACTAAGTGGGTGTGCATCCAACTTGCTTGCTCATGAAGACCTCGAGCATTTGAGGAAGCCCATCATTGGAATATACAAGCCAAGTTCTATAATGAAAGTTCCCACTAGTGTATGAACGTGATAACTCAAGATACTCTCTATATGAAGAACATGGTGCTACTCTGAAGCACAAGTGTGGTAAAAGGATAGTAACATTGCCCCTTCTCTATTTTTCTCTCATTTTTATTTATTTATTTATTTTTTTGGTGGGCTTCTTTGGCCTCTTTTTTTATTTGGGCTTCTTTGGCCTCTTTTATTTTTCATAAAGTCAAGAGACTCATCCCGACTTGTGGGGGAATCATAGTCTCGATCGTCCTTTCCTCACTCGGGCAATGCTCTAATAATGATGATCATCACACTTTTATTTACTTACAACTCAATATTACAACTCGATACTAGAACAAAAATATGACTTTATATGAATGCCTCTGGCAGTGTACCGGGATGTGCAATGATCTAGCATAGCAAAGATATCAAAAAACGGACAAGCCATGAAAACATCATGCTAGTTGTCTTATGATCATGCAATAGCAATATGACAATGAATGCTCAAGTCATGTATATGATGATGATGGAAGTTGCATGGCAATATATCTCGGAATGGCTATGGAAATGCCATAATAGGTAGGTATTGTGGCTGTTTTGAGGGAGATATAAGGAGGCTTATGTGTGATAGAGTTATCGTATCACGGGGTTTGGATGCACCGGCGAAGTTTGCACCAACTCTCAAGGTGAGAAAGGGCAATGCATGGTACCGAAGAGGCTAGCAATGGAAGGGTAAGAGTGCGTATAATCCATGGACTCACATTAGTCATAAATAACTCATATACTTATTGCAAAACTTTATTAGCCCTCGAAGCAAAGTACTACTACGCATGCTCCTAGGGGGGAGGTTGTAGGAGTTAACCATCGTGCGCCCCCGATGTTCACGCAAAGATAAACAATCAAAATACAATGTGTGCCAATTTGGTTACATAGTTAGGAGACCATACGTGCATGCTTTGGGAATCACAAACCTTAACACCAATATCCTTACTAAACACAACCATTTACTAGTACCTCCCACATATTATCATCTCTATATCGCAAAAATATTGCAAGGAATCAAACATATCATATTCAGTGATCTACAAGTTTTATGTAGGATTTTATGACTAACCATGTGAATGACCAATTCCTGCCATCTCTCTAAATAGATATAAGTGAAGCAAGAGAGTTTAATTCTTTCTACAAAAGATATGCCCACACTCTAACAAATGTAAGTGGAGCAAAAGAGCATTCTACAAATGGTGGTTTTCTATGTGAAGAGAAACAAGCAATACAAACTTCAAAATATATAAGTGAAGCACATGAAGCATTCTATAAAGCCATACTCAAAAGATATAAGTGAAGTGCAATGAGCATTCTATAAATCAACCAAGGACTATCTCATACCAGCATGGTGCATAAAAGAAAAGTGAAAACTAAATGCAAAAGACTATCCAAGATTTGCACATATCGCATGAATGAAACGAATCCAAAAACATAATGATACTTGTTGAAGAAAGATGGGATGCCTTCCAGGGAATCCCCAAGCTTGAGCTCTTGCCTCTCCTCCTTTTCCTCATATCGAGACCTCCTTGATCTTCTAACACTTCATCCACACAAAACTTCAACAGAAAACTGGTAAGATTCGTTAGTATAATAAAGCAAATCACTACTCCAGGTAGTGTTGCAAACCAATTCATATTTAGTTTTTGCATTGTAGCTACTGTAATATAATTTTTTCATGGCTTAATCCACTGATAGTAATTGATAGTTTCATTAAAACAAGCAAACTATGCATCAAAAACAGAATCTGTCTTAAACAGGACAGTCTGTAGTAATCTGAACATTCACCATACTTCTGGTACCCCAAAAATTCTGCCAAAATTAGGAAAAATAAAATATTTGTACAGAAAGACAGTGCAAAATTTTCCAGAACCGTTTGACGTTCCGGTAAAAAAATGTAAAATCGTGCACTACAGCCAAAGTTTCTGTCCTGCACCGCACTAACCAACAAGCATTGTAAACATCCTAAAGGCAAACCTTGGCACATTATTTTTATAAAACAATGGAATTGCACAAGGGGATAATTATTTTTGTTGAAAAGTTTCCGTAATCAAGATTCACAAAGTTTCCGTGAGCATGAACAAAGTTCAAGGCTAGCTCCCACTTTAACAATGCTCGTCTTTCTCACTTTCGCTTTTCTTTTTAAAAAAGTTTTGGGTTCCCCTCTTTATTTTTTTGTTTTTAGACTTTATGAAAGCACATAACAGAAATAAATGACTCTCTAAAACTTCCGGGTTGTCTCCTTGGCAGCGCTTTCTTTAAAGCATTAAGCTAGGCATATGGTGCTCAAGTAATGAATCCACCCGGATCCCAAGGTATATCAAAGCCAATTTTAATTAACAATGGTTTGTGATTTAGTAGTGAGCACAAAGTAACATATATCAAGCAACAACAAAGTCTAACTCTCTTCCTATGCATCGGCATGTCATAAAAGAAGAATTCATGCACACATAGTAAAGACCAATGCATAGTATAAACAGTTTCTTGCAATTTCATCGTATTGGAAACATAAAGAGGCGGAGATGTAGTTCCTCTCGCGTAATAATTGCAAGTAGGAGCAGCAAGCACATGCATATTATATATATCAAAATCATCATGTGTAGTAGTAAAACGCAACCCATCAATATAATCCTTAATAAGCACAAACTTCTCCGATATAGTGTAGTTTGGAGAATTCAAAAAGATAATAGGACTATCATGCATGGGTGAAATAGAAAAAATTTCATGTTTAACAAAAGGAACTATAGCAAGTTCATCTCCATAAGAATCATTCATATTGGCATCATGGCCACAAGCATAGCAAGGATCATCAAAAAGGAGTATTTCAAGAGAATCAACGGGATCATAACAATCATCATAGCAATCATCCTTCGGTAAGCACGAAGGGAAATTAAACAATGTATGAGTTGAAGAGTTACTCTCATTAGAAGGTGGGCACGGATGATCAATCCGCTCTTCCTCCTTTTGTTCTTCGCTCTTCTCCTCATCTTTTTCATCCAATGAGCTCACAGTTTCATCAATTTCTTCTTCCATAGATTCCTGCAAAATATTAATCTCTTCTTGGGCAGCGGAGGAGTCCTCAATATATGGTTTAACATAGGCATTAGAAGCATAATTATCATAACCATATTGAAGTATGGCAAAATTTTCAGATTTGTAAAGAGTAGCATCATACTTTTCAATCAAACAAGCAATTTCATAAGCACCCTTAAAAGCAACAAATTCTTCAATTTGTTGAACATCATAGTAATTATAAACACCCTTAGGATATGAAGATATGATTCCATTATCACTAAACTCACATTGATAGGGAAGGTGTTTCTTAGGGTTTTCAAAACAACAAGTAAAATCATATATTTCACATAAATTCCAAGCATAGCATTGCAAACGATGAATTTGATCCAGTAAAAGTTTCCCTTTTTCAGATATGCGGTGTCGCACATAACAAGCATGCTCATCTAAAGATTTGCACTCAACTAAGCTAGTTGGGGTTTCAGCACGAGCACATAGGGATCGAAGATGATCCAAGTAAAAAGCTTCAGGAGTGTGATAGATTTTGAGTGGTTCTTCAACCATTGGTTAGTAGGTACAACTATTTTTTTGGTATTTTGCGTTTCCCACCCATAGCTAAAGATAGAAAACAACTAAGAACAACAAATAAAACTTACTTAGTGATAAAGCAAACAAGCACACACGAGAATATTCGCCCCACGCTATAACTCCAAGGAAAAGGCACCAGAAAAAGGTCTTGATAACCCACAAGTACAGGGGATCAATTGTAGCCTCTTTCATAAGTAAGAGTGTCGAACCCAACGAGGAGCTAAAGGTAGAAAAAATATTCCCTCAAGTTCTATCGACCACCGATACAACTCTACGCACGCTTAGCGTTCACTTTACCTACAACAAGTATGAAACTAGAAGGACTTTGTAGGTGTTGTTGGATAGGTTTGCTAGATAATAAAGGGCACATAAATAAAAAAGTAGGGGCTGTTTAGATAAAGAAGCAATAAAGTAAATAGAGCGAGTGTGGAAAATTGGTGGTAGGAGTTGCGGAATTGTCCCTAAGCAATTGACTACTTCACTAGACCGATAGCAAGTTTTATGTGGGAGAGGCCACTGCTAGCATGTCATCCCTGACATGGAATTCTATGCACTTATGATTGGAACTATTGGCAAGCATCCGCAACTACTAACGTTCATTAAGGTAAAACCCAACCATAGCATTAAGATATATTGGTCCCCCTTCAATCCCGGATGCATCAATTTCTATGCTAGGTTGAAGCTTCCGTCACTCTTGCCCTCCAATACATAGTCCTATCAACATACAACTAACCCTATGGTGTGATCCACGCGCGTGCTCATATGATGGGCACCAAAGGACAGCAACATAACCACAAGCAAATTAAACCAATCATAGCAATTCACCAATTACCGAAAGGACAACGAAAATCTACTCAGACATCATAGGATGGCAACACGTCATTGGATAATAATATGAAGCATAAAGCACCATGTTCAAGTAGAGGGTACAGCGGGTTACAGGAGAGTGGACCGCTGAATATAGATGGGGGAAGGTGATGACAATGTTGGTGAAGATGACGGACGTGTTGCTGTAGATCACGGTGATGATGATGGCCCCGGCGGCGTTCCAGCACCACCGGGAGAGAGGGGGAGAGCCCTCCCCCCCTCTTCTTCTTCCTTGACCTTCTCCCTAGATGGGAGAAGGGTTTCACCTCTGGTACATGGACTCCATGGCGTGGGAGGGGCGAGAGCCCCTCCGAGATTGGATCTGTCTCTCTATCTCTCTCTGTTTCTGCATTCCTGATTCTGCCCTTTCATTGTTTCGTATATTCCCGGAGATCCGTAACTCCGATTGGATTGAAACTTTGAACATGATTTGTTTCCGGATATTAGCTTTCTTGCAGCGAAAGAAGGGCAACAACCGCCTTACGGGGTGTCCACGAGGGTCAGGGGCGCGCCCCCCTGCCTCGTGGGCCACTCGAGCATCGTCTCACATTGATTCTTCTTCCGAAAAATCATAAATATTCCAAAAATATTCTCCGTCCGTTTTTATTCCATTTGGACTCCATTTGATATGGGTTTTCTGCGAAACATAAAACATGCAACAGACAGGAACTGGCACCGGGCACTGGATCAATATGTTAGTCCCAAAAATAGTATAAAAAGTTGCCACAAGTATATGAAAGTTGAATAATATTGGCATGGAACAATCAAAAATTATAGATACGACGGAGACGTATCATGGGGCTCCACGTAGGTCCAAAAATAGAGGGGGAGAACATTGTATTGAGATCCAAAAAGAGAGAAGAAGCGATCTAGCTAATAACTATGGACCCGTAGGTCTATGGTAAACTACTCACAACTCATCGGAGAGGCAAGGGTGTTGATGTCCATGGTCGATTCCCCCTCCGGCAGAGTGCCGGCGAAGGCTCCAAGATGGGATCTCGCGGATACAGAAGGTTATGGTGGTGGAAATTGTGTTTCGTCCTACCCTGGATGTTTTCGGGGTACGTAGGCTTATATAGGAGGAAGAAGTGCGTCGGTGGCCGCCCGAGGGGCCCACAAGACAGGGGGCGCGCCCTACAGGGGGGCGCCCTCTTATCTCGTGGGAGCCTTGGCTGCTTCTTGACTTGCACTCCAAGTCCTCTGGATCACGTTCGTTCCAAAAATCACGCTCCCGAAGGTTTCATTCCGTTTGGACTCCATTTGATATTCCTTTTCTTCAAAATACTGAAATAGGCAAAAAAACAGCAATACGGGCTGGGCCTTCGGTTAGTAGGTTAGTCCCAAAAATGATATAAATGTGTAAAATAAAGCCCATAAACATCCAAAAGGGGTAATATAATAGCATGAACAATCAAAAATTATAGATACGTTGGAGACGTATCAGGCATCCATGCGTCAGCAGTTCGGGCTGGGGTTTTTTCTAAAGGGGGGGTGGGGGTTTTGGGGGTTTTGTAGGGTTAATTTAGGGGTTTCATATATGGTGTTAGCTAGATAATAGAGAGACGTGTCCTCTCTTATCTCCGTGCTTGGTCGACGCTACGTACTATATGTATAGAGAGGACTCGACATGCTAGCTAGCTAGTAAGCAAATGAAGGAAACCATTAAGTACAGAAGATAGTCATGAACATATACATAGAGAAGTGATCGACCTCTCCTTCTCCGAGAGATTGGTCGAACAACAAGTTTTCGTATATCTATCCGACGCTACTGGCTACATATATACAATATAAGATCTCTTACAATCCCCTAACATCTGAACTCAAGTTCCACCTGGTATTCTCCGTCTTTATTGATGACGTGGTCAAGAAAGAATCCCGCCAATTCCTCTTGAATTGCTCGTATGCGATCTTGTGGTAGGAGTTCATCCCGCATCTGAAACATCTAATTTGAAGAAGGGGGTCAAATGGTCAATACATATATATGAATGAAACTCAACACAAATGATGGTAATAAAATAAAATTGTGAATATTATTTCTTACGCACTTCATATTGTTTTGTAGAGTAGACCCGCTCACAGGTCATGTGGCGGATGAGCTTGCAAATGTAGTATCCACAGTAATTATTCCCGGGTTCCTGCCACAACCACTTTACAAGAAATAGAGTTCAATCAAACAGATAAGCAAGCATGCTAAATGGTATTGATGAAACTAGATAGAATCAATGGCAGATGCGCGGAACTAGCTAGTAGTACTTACTTTCGGGTGTTTAAATCGCAGCTCCCCCGGCAGTCCCGGAGCTTCTGCGGTGAATTTTTTCCAAACCTTGCTAGACAAAGAAAACAATTACTTGATATCAGGAAATAAACAAAGTTGCTGATATGGTGCGATAATGATTGATTGAACTTACTTCTCGAGCATTTTAGTCATGGTCGCATACTCCTCGGGATCTTTTTGTCGAGTCTATGATGGTTACTAGTCCCTGCTCAAGCTTAATCTCTAGTAGAATAAAGTGGAAGCTGCACACACATGCATAACTCATCAATTACATGCACAAGACAGTAACACTCACTTGAATTCGTAAGGAAAGAGTATTGTATCTTTGTTTTCATTTCGAAGTATGAATCGTAGCAAGTTGACCTCGGTTTGTTTGGCATCATGTTTAACATTCCATTCACCTATGAGATTTGTGTTAATGAACCCAATATCACTGATTTGTCTTTTCTTGCATTCGGCGATCTTCAATCTGCATAATATAGTGAGGATAATTATATATGCATGCAATGAAAGAGTTGAGCTATATATAGAGACTTAACTACAGAAGTAGTACTTACAGACAGTAGCAAGGGATGATTACTTTGTTGAGGGCCTTTTGATTGAAAAACTAGAAGAACACCTCATATGTAACAGACAACAGATCAATTCCAATGAGGTTGTGCTCCTCTTTAACTCTCAGCGTCAAAGTATCCTTCCCAGACTTGCTGTAGATGTCCATGTGCCAATCATGGAATCTTCGCATCATCGTTGTTAGAGGAGTATGACCAGGTTTGACGAGAGGCTTCCCGTGCCGGTATTTGAATGTGTCCACCTCCATTGTATCAAAAAGTGCATCGTCGGGCATGTAATCTCTAGGATTGGTACCGGGCACCATCCCTGGAAGATTAGCGAAGATATTGCTAGACACCTTGAGGGGGGGGGGGGACGATTGCTTCGCTTGTTTGCCGAGCTGGGGAATTTTTTTCCCACTTCTTCGTTCTGCTAACCTTCGATCACTACAAGTACTTCCTGACTGCTCCGCTTCCTTATATGTCCTTTCAATAATGCGGTCATAGTTGGTTTGCGGCGGAGGCGCTGGTGCTCGCTTCAGGCATCCAAAGTGTGCTTCGCTTTCACCAGATCTATCTTCTCCTCCGGAGGTGGATGTTTCTTAGCTTTTTGCGTTTCAAAGAATTCCTTCACTTGGGCTTCAGAGATCTTCTTGTTTTCCTCCTCGCTCATCTCATATGGTAACTTCTCTAGAGGCTTGACAGAAGGACCGAATCTGTATTGCCTCTCGCCTCTGGTTGTACTGCTAGACACTGGAGCAGCCGGAGCGGCTGCGGCTGTCTTCTTTTGTTGCTTACGAGGCAGAGAGGAAGGAGGCGGAGTGCTACAATGCACCGGAGCAGCTGGAGCGGTGGTGTCTGTGTTCCGTCATCACCGACGAGGCGAAGGAGGTGGCGGGCTGCTCAGACGCGCCAGAGCAGGAGGAGAAGGAGGCGGAGTACTGCCGCCCTCACGCACCAGAGCAGGAGGCAGAGTGCCCTAATCACTCGCAGGAGCAGGAGGAGGAGGCGGAGGAGGCGGAGTGCCCAGCTGACTCGCCAGACGCGTGAAGTTCAGAAGCTCGATGTGCTTTGATACGTCTCCAACCTATCTATAACTTTTGATTGCTCCATGCTACTTTATCTACTGTTTTGGACTATATTGGGATTTATTTTCCACTTTCATATTATTTTTGGGACTAACCTATTAACCGGAGGCCCAGCCCAGAATTGCTGTTTTTGCCTATTTCAGTATTTCGAAGAAACAGAATATCAAACGGAGTCCAAACAGAATAAAACCTTCAGGAACGTGATTTTCTCACCGAACGTGATCCAGAAGACTTGGACCCTTCTCCAAGGAACAGCCGTGGAGGTCACGAGGGTGGAGGGCGCCCCCCCTGGGCGCCTCCCTGCCTCGTGGGCCCCCTGCTGCTCCACCGACGTACTCCTTCCTCTTATATATACCTACGTACCTCCATCATATCAAACACGGAGCCAAAAACCTAATTCCACCGCCGCAACTTTCTGTATCCACGAGATCCCATCTTGGGGCTTGTTCCGGAGCCCCGCCGGAGAGGGCATCTACCATGGAGGGCTTCTACATCAACACCATAGCCTCTCCGATGAAGTGTGAGTAGTTTAGTTCAGACCTTCGGGTCCATAGCTAGTACCTAGATGGCTTCTTCTCTCTTTTTGGATCTCAATACAATGTTCTCCCCCTCTCTTGTGGAGATCTATTCGATGTAATCTTCTTTTTTGAGGTGTGTTTGTTGAGACCGATGAATTGTGGGTTTATGATACAACTTATCTATGAACAATATTTGATTCTTCTCTGAATTCTTTTATGTATGATTGAGTTATGTTTGCAAGTCTCTTCGAATTATCCGTTTGGTTTGGCCAACTAGATTAGTAGTTCTTGCAATGGGAGAAGTGTTTAGCTTTGGGTTCAATCTTGTGGTGTCCTTACCCAGTGACAGAAAGGGTTGCAAGGCACGTATTGTATTGTTGCCATCGAGGATAAGAAGATGGGGTTTTCATCATATTGCATGAATTTATCCCTCTACATCATGTCATCTTGCTTAAGGCGTTACTCTGTTTTTCACTTAATACTCTAGATGCATGCTGGATAGCGGTTGATGAGTGGAGTAATAGTAGTAGATGCAGAATCGTTTCGATCTACTTGTTTTGGACGTGATGCCTATATACATGATCATATCTAGATAATCTCATAATTATTCGCTTTTCTATCAATTGCTCAACAGTAATTTGTTCACCCACCGTAGAATACTTATGCTCTTAAGAGAAGCCACTAGTGAAACCTATGGCCCCCGGGTCTATTCTCATCATATCAATCTCCATTACTTTATTACTTGCTTTGTTTTTACTTTGCCTTTTACTTTTTACTTTGCATCTCTATATCAAAAATACCAAAAATATTATTTATCATCTCTATTAGATCTCACCCTCGTAAGTGACCGTGAAGGGATTGACAACCCCTAATCGCGTTGGTTGCGAGTACCTATCATTTTGTGTAGGTACGAGGGACTCGTGCGTGATCTCCTACTAGATTGATACCTTGGTTCTCAAAAACTGAGGGAAATACTTACGGTACTTTACTGCATCATCCTCTCCTCTTTGGGGAGATCCAACGTAGTGCTCAAGAGGTAGCAAGAAGAATTTCTGGCACCGTTGCCAGGGAGTTTGCGCAAAAGTCAACCATACCAAGTACCCATCACAATCCCTATCTCTCGCATTACATTATTTGCCTCTCGTTTTCCTCTCCCCTACTTCACCCTTGCCGTTTTATTCGCCCTCTCTTTCCCAATCTCCTCCTCTCTTTCTCTTTCGCCTTTTTCTCGTTCGCCTTTTTGTTTGCCGCTATGTCTGAAACTGGGGAGATTATCATCGATATGGACAATAATAATGACATAGAAAATCCCGAGGCTCCGGCCGATGAACCCCATATCTTGCATACTAAAAAGTTTCGAATAGGCAGTGGTAACATTATTGGCAAAGGTGTTATTCAAGATTTTTTTACTTGTACCGGTGCTTTACCTTCCTTGGGTTGTTCTATCCTTCATAGAACAAGTAGTCTTGCGGATTCTATCGCTATGCTTGTAGTTGAACTTGAAAGACAATTTATGCACATGCATCCTTGCATACAAAGAATTTTCTTAGAATTTTCTAATATTGAGCATTCCTCTGTCAAGCGCGCTGTTACTATCTTTTTGGCTCATGAGTTTAGAATTATCATTAGAGAAGCCAAAGAAATCTTTGCGCACTATAGGGTGGACGCCGGTCGTCCTCCCATAGAAGCAATCCTTTATGATCAAGAGGAATTTAGACGTTTTCAATCTTCCGACTATGTCGCTTTTAATGAAAACCTTAAAAAAAGGTTCCTACCTAAGTCTTGATTGATTGCATTAACAAACTTAATAATGATTTTGCTCTTCGAAACGATGAGCTAGGATACTCTCTTGAGTATAGGCTCACAAAATTTTGCTAAAAGAATGCTTTTAGTGATGAAATAGTTGTGCACTATGAAGGGCCGAAGGAGGATCCTATTCCTCCCTTTATTGATCTTGGGGACCTTTGTCCCACCAATTTTAGCCCTTTCGATTACTTTTGCTTGCCTCAAAGGAAGCTTGCTGCCGAACGTAGAGAATATGAGATGAGTTTTCAAGATCTATCCTATTATTATTGCACTCGTTAGATCTATCTTCGCTTTTATGCCTAGCTAGGGGCGTTAAACGATAGCGCTTGTTGGCAGGCAACCCAATTTTATTTTGTGTTTTTTGTTTTTGCTTCTGTTTAGGAATAAATAATCCATCTACTTTCTGTTTAGATGTGGTTTTATGTTTTAATTAGTGTTTGTGCCAAGAAGAACCTATAGGATAAGCTATGATGATAGTTGATTTGATTCTGCTGAAAAACAGAAACTTTGTGCTCACGAGAAAAAATTCAATAAATCACAGGAACGAGATTTTTCATTGATTCTTTTTGATGATGATCAATAAACAAATTGTCCAGTACGTCCTATTTTGGTAGAATTTTAAGAGTTCCAGAAGTTTGCGTTAGTTACAGATTGCTACAGACTGTTCTGTTTTTGACAGATTCTGTTTTTCGTGTGTTGTTTGCTTATTTCAATGCATCTATGGCTAATAAATTAGTTTATAAACCATAAGGAAGTTGGAATACAGTAGGTTTAACACCAATATAAATAATCAATGAGTTCATTACAGTACCTTAAAGTAGTCTTTTTTTTTCTTTCACTAACGGAGCTCACGAGATTTGTATTGAGTTTTGTGTTGTGAAGTTTTCAAGTTTTGGGTGAATTCTTTTGATGGATTATGGAACAAAGAATGGCAAGAGCCTAAGCTTGGGGATGCCGATGGCACCCCCAAGATAATCCAAGGACACCAAAAAGTCAAAGCTTGGGGATGCCCTGGAAGGCATCCCCTCTTTCGTCTACTTCCATCGGTAATTTACTTGGAGCTATATTTTTATTCACCACATGTCATGTGTTTTGCTTGGAGCGTCTTGTATTATTTGCGTCTTTGCTTGTTAGTTTGCCACAATCATCCTTTTTGTACACACCTTTTGAGAGAGCCATACATGATTTGGAATTTGCTGGAATACTCTAGTGCTTCACTTATATCTTTTGAGCTTGATAGTTTTGCTCATAGTGCTTCACTTATATCTTTTGAGCTTGATAGTTTTTCTCATAGTGCTTCACTTATATCTTTTGAGCGTAATAATTTTTGCTCTGGTGCTTCACTTAGATCTTTTAGAGCACGGTGGTGGATTTGTTTTAAAGAAACTATTGATCTCTCATGCTTCACTTAGATCATTTTGAGAGTTGTTGATAGCATGGTAATTTGCTTAAAGTTAATATACTTGGTATTCAAGATTTGTGGAACTTTCTTTTGAGTGCGTTGAATACTAAGATAAGTTTGATGCTTGATAATTGTTTTGAGATATGGAGGTGATAATATCAAAGCAATGCTAGTTGGGGTGATTATGAATTTAAAGAATGCTTGTGTTGAAGTTTGTGATTCCCGTAGCATGCACGTACGGTGAAACGCTTTGTGATGAAGTCGGAGCACAATTTTATTTATTGATTGTCTTCCTTAGGAGTGGTAGTCGGGAACGAGCGATGGTCTTTTCCTACCAATCTATCCCCCTAGGAGTATGCGTTTAATGCTTTGGTTTTTGATGACTTCTAAATTTTTGCAACAAGTGCATGAGTTCTTTTGATTAATGTTGAGTCCATGGATTATACGCACTCTCACCCTTCCACCATTGCTAGCCTCTCTAATACCACACACTTTTTGCCGGTATCATACACCTACCATATACCTTCCTCAAAACAGCCACCATACCTACCTATCATGGCATTTCCATAGCCATACCGAGATATATTGCCATGCAACTTTCCACCGCTCCGTTCATATGACACACATTACTTTTGTCATATTGCTTTTTGCATGAACATGTAGTTGACATTGTATTTGTGGCAAGGCCACCTTCATAATGTTCATACATGTCACTCATGATTCATTGCATATCCCGGTACACCGCCGGAGGCATTCATATAGAGTCATATTTTGTTCTAAGTATCGAGTTGTAATTGTTGAGTTGTAAGGAAAATAAAAGTGTGATGATCATCATTATTAGAGCATTGTCCCAGTGAGGAAAGGATGATGGAGACTCTTATTCCCCCATAACTCGGGATGAGACTCCGGACTTTATGAAGAATAAAAGAGGCCAAAGAAGCCCAAATAAAAAAAAAGAATGGCCATAAAAAAGAAAAAAAGGGAAGGCCAAATAAAAATAAAAAAATGAGAGAAAAAGAGAGAAGGGACAATGCTACTATCCTTTTCCCACACTTGTGCTTCAAAGTAGCACCATGATCTTGATGATAGAGAGTCTCACATGTTGTCACTTTCATATACTAGTGGGAATTTTTCATTTTAGAACTTGGCTTGTATATTCCAATGATGGGCTTCCTCAAAAGTGCCCTAGGTCTTCGTGAGCAAGCAAGTTGGATGCACACCCACTTAGTTTCTTTTTGAGCTTTCATATACTTATAGCTCTAGTGCATCCGTTGCATGGCAATCCCTACTCACTCACATTGATATCTATTGATGGGCATCTCCATAGCCCATTGATACGCCTAGTTGATGTGATACTATCTTCTCCTTTTTGTCTTCTCCACAACCACCATTCTATTCCACCTATAGTGCTATGTCCATGGCTCACGCTCATGTATTGCGTGAAAGTTGAAAAAGTTTGAGATTTCTAAAGTATGAAACAATTGCTTGGCTCATCATCGGGGTTGTGCATGATTAAATACTTTGTGTGATGAAGATAGAGCATAGCCAGACTATATGATTTTGTAGGGATAACTTTCTTTAACCATGCTATTTTGAGAAGACATGATTGCTTTAATTTGTATGCTTGAAGTATTATTACTTTTATGTCAATATGAATTTCTGTCTTGGATCTTTCGGATCTGAATATTCATGTCACAATTAAGAAGATTTACATTGAAATTATGTCAAAGTATCACTCCGCATCAAAAATTCTTTTTTATCATTTACCTACTCGAGGACGAGCAGGAATTAAGCTTGGGGATGCTTGATACGTCTCCAACGTATCTATAATTTTTGATTGCTCCATGCTACTTTATCTACTGTTTTGGACTATATTGGGCTTCATTTTCCACTTTCATATTATTTTTGGGACTAACCTATTAACCGGAGGCCCAGCCCAGAATTGCTGTTTTTTTGCCTATTTCAGTATTTTGAAGAAACAGAATATCAAACGGAGTCCAAACGGAATAAAACCTTAGGGAACGTGATTTTCTCACCGAACGTGATCCAGGAGACTTGGACCCTGCTCCAAGGAATAGCCTTGGAGGTCACGAGGGTGGAGGGCGCCCCCCCTGGGCGCGCCCCCCTGCCTCATGGGCCCCCTGCTGCTCCACCGACGTACTCCTTCCTCCTATATATACCTACGTACCTCCGCCAGATCAAACACGAAGCCAAAAACCTAATTCCACCGCCGCAACTTTCTGTATCCACGAGATCCCATCTTGGGGCCTGTTCCGGAGCTCCGCCGGAGAGGGCATCTACCACAGAGGGCTTCTACATCAACACCATAGCCTCTCCAATGAAGTGTGAGTAGTTTACTTCAGACCTTCGGGTCCATAGCTAGTAGCTAGATGGCTTCTTCTCTCTTTTTGGATCTCAATACAATGTTCTCCCCCTCTCTTGTGGAGATCTATTCGATGTAATCTTCTTTTTTGCAGTGTGTTTGTTGAGACCGATGAATTGTGGGTTTATGATCCAGCTTATCTATGAACAATATTTGATTCTTCTCTGAATTATTTTATGTATGATTGAGTTATCTTTGCAAGTCTCTTCGAATTATCCGTTTCGTTTGGCCAACTAGATTAGTAGTTCTTGCAATGGGAGAAGTGTTTAGCTTTGGGTTCAATCTTGTAGTGTCCTTACCTAGTGACAGAAAGGGTTGCAAGGCACGTATTGTATTGTTGCCATCGAGGATAACAAGATGTTTTTTTTATCATATTGCATGAATTTATCCCGCTACATCATGTCATCTTGCTTAAGGCGTTACTCTATTTTTAACTTAATACTCTAGATGCATGCTGGATAGCGATCGGTGAGTGGAGTAATAGTAGAAGATGCAGAATCGTTTCCATCTACTTGTTTTGGACGTGATGCCTATATACATGATCATATCTAGATAATCTCATAATTATTCGATTTTCTATCAATTGCTCAACAGTATTTTGTTCACCCACCGTATAATACTTATGCTCTTAAGAGAAGCCACTAGTGAAACCTATGGCCCTTGGGTCTATTCTCATCATATCAATCTCCATTACTTTATTACTTTCTTTGTTTTTACTTTGCCTTTTACTTTTTACTTTGCATCTCTATATCAAAAATAACAAAAATATTATTTATCATCTCTATCAGATCTCACCCTCGTAAGTGACAGTGAAGGGATTGACAACCCCTAATCGCGTTGGTTGCGAGTAGCTATCATTCTGTGTAGGTACAAGGGACTCGTGCGTGATCTCCTACTGGATTGATACCTTGGTTCTCAAAAACTGAGGGAAATACTTACGCTACTTTACTGCATCATCCTCTCCTATTCGGGGAAATCCAACACAGTGCTCAAGAGGTAGCATGCTCCTTCCGCCATAGACATGGAGTCTTCAGATCAAGACCCAGCTGAGTCTCCCCTTCACCTGTAGGGTGGTCAAGCTGGAGCTCCTCAAATCCCTCCGTTATTTCATCCAGCATCATAATAGCATAGCCTTTTGGAATCATAAGGGAGTGAAAAGTTGCATCAGGTTCAGGAGGGAACACAGAGCCGACAGCCCCTTGACTTTGAGGTTCTGCCATTGCGTCATAAGCTGGCACTGGTGTGATTCCGTGATAGCATCCACGGGGTAGCTAGGACCCGTGAAGTCAGGCTGCTGAACGAGCTCGGTGGAAGCCACACTGCTTCTCCGCTGAGATGGCAGGGTAGCTTCTGGGGTAGCTTGGGCAGGATCTCATTGGTTCTCAACAGCTTGTCGCTCAGCTCCACTTTCCTCCTCCTCTATTGGGTTTTGTAACCGCCTGCGTTGGGAAACCCAACATTCCATGCAACGGAGCCTAGCGTGCCTCGTGTTCGTCCAGGGTGCTCAGGATTCCCGAGGGCCTGTGTGAGCTCGTCGTTCTCTCTGTCGGGAACGAATGTCTCTTCCTGTGCTTCCTTGATTGCTGCCTGAAGCTTCATGATGGGTGTTGCAAGTTGCTCATTCGTCCAACAGCACTTCCCTGTTTCAGGGTCCAAAGTTCCCCCAACCCTAAAGAACCAAGTCCTTGAATGGTCTGGCCAGTGCAATGTCTTTGGTTTGACCCCTTTAGCAATCAGGTCACTCTGAGCCTTGTCCCACAACGGTCGGGCTTTGAGGTAGCCACCTGACCCCGTGCAATGGTGATGCTCCTTCTTTTCAGCATTTATCTTGTTTGTCGCTGACATCTTCTTACTCTTCTCCGATATCTTGTGGGCCACAAATTCGGCCCAGTGATCTCTTATCTTCTCAAATCGGCCGGTGAATTCTGGAGTCTTGTTTTTGTCGACATACATTGATTTCAACTCATTCTTCCACCTCCTGAATAGACTTTTCATCTTCTTGAGAGCATGATCCTTGACCAATGGCTCTATAATTGTCTTATCCGGATCCTCCTCTGCCGGTAGGGTGAAAATTTCCTTCAGCGCGGTCCAAAGATCATCTTTTGGTCTATCTTCGACATAAGAAACTTGAGGGTCTTCCTTCTTAGGCTTATACCATTGGTGGATGCTGATCGGGATCATGTCCCTAACAAGAACCCCATACTGAGCAGAAAATGCTTCCTTGGTCTGAAGGGGTTCAATCAGTTGGGCATCGCGCGTCATTTCTATGATCGTGAACCTTTCATCTTGGCGCAACTTTTTGTTCGGGCCTCGTCTCGTTACCGAAGTTTTGATCAATCTAGAGGGCTATAAAAGAAGAAAGAAGAGTTAATATATGTACATACCAAAACAATTAATGCGTCAATTAGCTAGTCAGCACATGATCCCGACTTTGCAACAGCTGATCCCCACTCTGTTCTGTCACTGGAGCCATCATCACGGTCGCTGGAGCCACCATCATGATCATGACTTTCCTCCTGCATTGTTCGATCACCATAGTCTGCTTCCTCTCCTTCCAGACCATCGAGGTCATTGAGAAATGACAAGACATCACCTCCATCGCGGATTATGTCCCCCAATACCTCTTCTTGTTTGAAGTCTCTTTGTTGATCCATAGTTTCTGCAAATATTACAACATGGCAATTAATATACAAACATGAGAGATGGATATATAAATAATGGCAAACATAGACCTAGCTAGCTAATCACAACACTTCTAGGGTTTGGCGTGGCCTCAACAACACTCTTTTAACTTGGTAAATTTGGATGGCCTCGATGCTTCTAGGGTTTGGGGTGGCCTCGGCAATGCTTCTAGGGTTTGGCTCAGACCGCCTCTCTCATGAATGTCCGACGTCCGGACCGCCTCTCTCATGAATGTCAAACAAGGGATTTAACAACATGGCGCCATTCTGGTTGTGCAGAAAAAAATGGTCCCTATTTTTCCTGATCTCGTCTACCCTTCTATATGTCACGTTGTCTAGTGTCAAAGGATTCAATACTTGGACACAAGAGAACATGCACATATAGAATGGTAGATGAGATCAGAAAAAAAATAGGGATCAACTTAATTATGCACATCCATACTGGGGGCATTCTTGATAAATCTCTTATAAATCTCGATAGAGTTTGTCGGGTAGGGGCGGGAGGGGGTACAAGATCGACAGCGTTTTTTCTATGGTTTCGGTGTCCTCGAGAGTTGCTCGAGCGAGAGGGGGTTGATCGACGTCCCCCTGTCGACCCCACGGCGATCCTCGACCCTCAACCCTCATCCCCTCGGCAACCCTTGACCCCCTACTCTAGCTAGTTCTGATCCTCGGTCGCTCAGATATTCTTAACCTTTAAGGGATTTAACAAGATGGTGCCATTCTGGATGTGCAGAAAATGGTCCATATTTTTCCTGATCTCATCTACCCTTCTATATGTCACGTTGTCTAGTGTCAAAGGATTCAAGAAAACCATTGCTTCATCATTTGCTGAAAGTAACAGGCGCATAACGGTACGAAGCTCTCCAAAATTACTTTGGAACGGAGTCCCTGATAGGAGAATTAGCTTTTTGGTACGAAGTTCTGCAAGAGCCTTCCGAATATCACTATTTGGAAGGCCTTTGCTGAAATCAATACCAAAAAGTGAATCATTCTATCAGGAACTCCGTTCCAAAACAACTTTGAAGAGCTTCGTAGCATCGTACGCCTGTTACTTCCAGCAAATGATGTAGCCATGATTTTTTTAATACTTTGACAGACAACGTGACATACAGAAAATATATATATATATATGTGTGTGTGTGTGTGTGTGTGTGTGTGTGTGTGTGTGTGTGTGTGTGTGTGTGTGTGTGTGTGTGTGTGTGTGTGTGTGTGTGTGTGTGTGTGAGAGAGAGAGAGATCAGAAAAAATGGATCAACTTGTGCACATCCATAATGGGGGCATTCTTGTTAAACGGAGACCCTCGACCCTCGACCCCTCGACCCTCGACCTCTCGATGAACCTCGACCCTCAACCTCTCGACGATCCTCGACCCTCAACCCTCGACGACCCTCGACCCTCGGCCCCTCGACGACCCTCGACCCCTTGATGACCTTGCCCCTCGACCCCTCGACGACCCTCGACCGTCAACCCTTGACGACCCTCTACCCTCGACGACCCTCGACCCCTTGGCGACCCTCGACCCTCTACCCTAGTTTCCAACACCCTAGTTCCCGACACCCTCATTCCCGATAAAAAATAAGAAGAGGAAGAAGAAGAAGAAAATATAGGAGAAGAAGAAGAAAAAGAAGAAGAAGAAGAAGAAATAGAAGGGAAAAAAGAGGAGAAGAAGAAGAACAAATAGAAGAAGAAGAAGAGGAGAAGAAGAAGAAAAAATAGAAAATTTTCTATTTTTGCTTCTTCTCCTCTATTTCTTCCTCTCCTCTTTTTTTTTCTTCTTCTTCCTCTTCTTATTTTTTTCTCCTCTTCTTCTTCTCCTCTTCTTCCCTGCTTCTCCTCCTTCTTCCTCTCCTTATTTTCCTTTTTCCTCCCCTTCTTTTCTTCTTCTTCCTTCTTCCTCTTTTCTTCTTTTTTCCTATTTTCCTTCTTCCTTGACGACCCTAACCCAAAACACTACAACTAACGACAACGACTTCGCTTGCATATATATGAAATATGATCGATCATCTATGCACAATAAAAACATCATCTGATATATGAACAAAAAAATCACATCAATGAACAAAAACATCATATATATATATATATATATATATATGTATATATATATATATATGTATATATATATATATATATATATATATATATATATATGAAGAAAAAAACATTACATCAACATATATGCAAAAAAACATCATATATATATATCCATATATGTCAACATATTTGAAAAAAAAAGCATCATATATATATGCAGAAAAAACATATATGTAGAAAAAATCATATATCCACGGCGGCGGCGGCGGCAGGGGGTAGGGTGCTACGTCTCGAGCTTGCATTGGTTTTCCTTGAAGAGGAAAGGGTGATGCAGCACAGTAACGTAAGTATTTCCCTCAGTTTTTGAGAACCAAAGTATCAATCCAGTAGGAGGCTCCTCACAAGTCCCACAAACCTACACAAACAAACAAAGAACTCGCAATCAACGCGATAAAGGGGTTGTTAATCCCTTCACGGCCACTTGCGCAAGTGAGATCTGATAGAGATAATATGATAAGATAAATATATTTTTGGTATTTTATAATATAGATGCAGAAAATAAAGATGCAAATAAAAGTAGATTGAAAGCTTATATGATAAAGGATAGACCCGGGGGCCATAGATTTCAATAGTGGCTTCTCTCAAGATAGCATAAATATTACGGTGGGTGAACAAATTACTGTCGAGCAATTGATAGAAAAGCGAATAATTATGAGATTATCTAGGCATGATCATGTATATAGGCATCACATCCGCAACAAGTAGACCGACTCCTGCCTACATCTACTACTATTACTCCGCACATCAACCGCTATCCAGCATGCATCTAGAGTATTAAGTTCATAAGAACAGAGTAACGCATTAAGCAAGATGACATGATGTAGATGGATAAACTCAAGCAATATGATATAAACCCCATCTTTTTATCCTCGATGGCAACAATACAATACGTGCCTTGCAACCCTTTCTATCACTGGGTAAGGACACCGCAAGATTGAACCCAAAGCTAAGCACTTCTCCCATGGCAAGAAAGATCAATCTAGTAGGCCAAACCAAACCGATAATTCAAAGAGACTTGCAAAGATAACTCAATCATACATAACAGAATTCAGAGAAGATTCAAATATTATTCATAGATAAACTTGATCATAAACCCACAATTCGTCGGATCTCGACAAACACACCGCAAAAAGAAATTACATCGAATAGGTCTCCACAAGAGAGGGGGAGAACATTGTATTGAGATCCAAAAAGAGAGAAGAAGCCATCTAGCTAATAACTATGGACCCGAAGGTCTATGGTAAACTACTCACAACTCATCGGAGGGGCTATGGTGTTGATGTAGAAGCCCTCCATGGTGGATTCCCCCTTCGGTAGAACGCCGGTGACGGCTCCAAGATGGGATCTCGCGGATACAAAAGGTTACGGTGGCGGAAATATTTCTTCGATGGCTCCCTGGATGTTTTCGGGGTATGTAGGCTTATATAGGAGGAAGAAGTACGTCGGTGGATGCCCGAGGGGCCCATGAGACAGGGGGCGCGTCCAGGAGGGGTGGGCGCGCCCTCCTATCTCGTGGCCGCCTCGGCTGCTTCTTGACTTGCACTCCAAGTTCTCCGGATCACGTTCGTTCCAAAAATCACGCTCAGGGAGCCACATCAGGTACTGTAATGAACTCATTATTTATTTATTTTGGTGTTAAACCTAATGTATTCCAAGTTCTCTATGGTTCATACCCTTACATACTAGCCATAGATGCATCAAAATAAGCAAACAACACACGAAAAACAAAATCTGTCAAAAACAGAACAGTCTGTAGCAATTTGTAACTAACACAAACTTCTGAACTCTAAAAATCCTACCAAGATAGGACGCACTGGACAATTTGTTCAGCAGCAAAAAGAATCAATGCAAAATCACGTTTCTGTGATTTATTGAATTTTTCCTCGTGAGCACAAAGTTTCTGTTTTTCAGCAGAATCAAATCAACTATCATCATAGGTTATCCTATAGGTTCGGGAGCATGATTTTTGGAACGAACGTGATCCGTAGAACTTGGAGTGCAAGTCAAGAAGCAGCCGAGGCGGCCACGAGACAGGAGGGCGCACCCACCCCTCCTGGGCGCGCCCTCCTGTCTCGTGGGCCCCTCGGGCGTCCACCAACGTACTTCTTCCTCCTATATAAGCCTACATACCCCAAAAACATCCAGGGAGCCACCGAAGAAATATTTCCGCCACCGTAACCTTCTGTATCCGCGAGATCCCATCTTGGAGCCATCACCGGTGTTCTGCCGGAGGGGGAATCCACCATGGAGGGCTTCTACATAAACACCATAGCCCCTCCGATGAGTTGTGAGTAGTTTACCACAGACCTTCGGGTCCATAGTTATTAGCTAGATGGCTTCTTCTATCTTTTTGGATCTCAATACAATGTTCTCCCCCTCTCTTGTGGAGATCTATTCGATGTAAACCCTTTTTGCGGTGTGTTTGTCGAGATCCGATGAATTGTGGGTTTATGATCAAGTTTATCTATGAATAATATTTGAATCTTCTCTGAATTCTTTTATGTATGATTGAGTTATCTTTGCAAGTCTCTTTGAATTATCGGTTTGGTTTGGCCTACTAGATTGATCTTTCTTGCCATGGGAGAAGTGCTTAGCTTTGGGTTCAATCTTGCGGTGTCCTTACCTAGTGACAGAAAGGGTTGCAACACACGTATTGTAGTGTTGCCACCAAGGATAAAAATATGGGGTTTATATCATATTGCTTGAGTTTATCCCTCTACATCATGTCATCTTGCTTAATGCGTTACTCTGTTCTTATGAACTTAATACTCTAGATACATGATGGATAGCGGTCGATGTGTGGAGTAATAGTAGTAGATGCAGGCAGGAGTCGGTCTACTTGTTGCAGACGTGATGCCTATATACATGATCATGCCTAGATAATCTCATAATTATTCGCTTTTCTATCAATTGCTCGACAGTAATTTGTTCACCCACCATAATACGTATGCTATCTTGAGAGAAGCCACTAGTGAAATCTATGGCCCCCGGGTCTATCCTTTATCATATAAGCTTTCAATCTACTTTTATTTGCATCTTTATTTTCTGCATCTTTATTTTCTGCATCTATATTGCAAAATACCAAAAATATATTTATCTTATCATATTATCTCTATCAGATCTCACTTTCGCAAGTGGCCGTGAAGGGATTGACAACCCCTTTATCGCGTTGGTTGCCAGTTCTTTGTTTGTTTATGTAGGTTCGTGGGACTTGTGAGTAGCCTCCTACTGGATTGATACCTTGGTTCTCAAAAACTGAGGGAAATACTTACGCTACTGTGATGCATCACCCTTTCATATTCAAGGAAAACCAACGCAAGCTCGAGACGTAGCAAGAAGGATTTCTGGCGCCATTGCCGGGGAGGCTTCCACCAAGTCAAGTCAAGATTCAACCTCCCGCCAACGTGCGATTTCTTGTGCCGTTGCCGGGGAGGTCTTCGCTCAAGTCAAGACATACCAAGTACCCATCACAAACTCATATCCCTCGCATTTACATTATTTGCCATTTTCCCTCTCGTTTTCCTCTCCCCCACTTCACCCTTGCCGTTTTATTCGCCCTCTCTTTCCCAATCCCCTCTCTCTTTCGCTTGCCTTTTTCCGTTGCTCGTGTGTTTGGTCGCTTACTTTGTCGTTATGGCTAACTCTGTTTTTATCCCTTCGTCTCTCGACTTTGAAGTTCTTCACTTCAAACAAATACAAGGAGAAAATTTAAAATATGCTTGGTTCATGATGCTAGAATCTTATCATAGTTGCGCTATAGAAGGAGATTTCAAGATTTTAATTCGCAATTTTTATGTTGGGTTAACCCTACCCCATAGACAACTCCTTGATTTTACTGCCAAAGGGTGTTTTATTGAAGTTGATCCTAGTTTTGCATATGAAATTATAGAAGGGATAGTAGGAATACTTCCCCTACAAAAGGGATCACCCTTCTCTCACGAAGAAACTCAAATTTTTAGAGAAACTTTGTGAATTGCAAAAATTTGTTGAACCACTTAAGAATATTGGTGGAAATATCAACCGCATGAACAACTTTATTGCACTTTGTAATAAGCGGTTGGATGCCTTAAATCAAAATATCTCCGAGCATGAAGGAAAACGCAAGGATCCTCCCGGATCCGAGCATAATCCCATTAAAAAGTTGAGTGCCAAAGATGGCACTACTTAGATCTATCTTCGCTTTTATGACTAGCTAGGGGCGTTAAACGATAGCGCTAGTTGGGAGGCAACCCAATTTTCTTTGTGTTTTTTGTTTTTGTTTCTGTTTAGTAATAAATTTTGCATCTACTTTATGTTTAGATGTGTTTTCTTTGAAATACTGAAATGGGAAAAAAACAGCAATACGGGCTGGGCCTCCGGTTAGTAGGTTAGTCCCAAAAATGGTATAAATGTGTAAAATAAAGCCCATGGACATCCAAAACAGGTAATATAATAGCATGGAACAATCAAAAATTATAGATACATTGGAGACGTATCATAGGGCAGGGGCGCGGGGGCTCACTGGGTGCTGCGTCGGCGACAGCGAGGTCGGGGCCGGCCTGAGGCAGAGGCAGCGCGCGCAGGGCAGGGCAGGAGCCGGCGCGGGGAAGCGACGATGAGGTCGGGAAGGCAGAGGTGACAGCGAGGTCGGGGAGGCGTTGGACGATGGCGAGGTCGCGGAGGTAGGTGCGCTGATGGCAAGGGCGTGGCGACGGGGGTGGCGGCAGCAACGAGGAGCGGGCGGCGTCGGGGCGCAGAGGAGTTGGCGACAGCGACAGCGACGGCGACAAGGCATGGGCAGTGGACGGCGTCGGCGTGGGCTCGGGGGCGGCATAGGCACGGGCGATGGCGACGGCGTTGAGTAGCCTGGCAGATTCGAGGAGGTCAGGGCCGTCGGGGGGGACTGCGATGAGAACTGAAAATTTTCACAAGTCTTCCTTATATACACTAAGCTTTGGTCCCGATTCATGGCACCAACCGGGACCAATGTCCCCCTTTAGTCCCGTTTAGTGCCACCAACCGGGACCAAAGGTCTCTTTTCGGCAGCCCAAAGGGTGGGAAGCAGGGGCCTTTGGTCCCGGTTGGGGCCACCAACCGGGACTAAAGGTGTGCATTGGTCCCGATTGGTACCACCCCTTTAGTCCCGGTTGGTGCCACCAACCGGGACAAAAGGCCCTGTGCTGCCTGCGTCGCGATCAAAGTTTAGTCCCATCTTTGAGAGAGCATGAGGGTGGTTTATAAGCGCTCTTGCGCCCACCCTCTCGAGCTCCTCTCAACTGCAGGCTTTCGGGCCTAATCTGTGTCACGCTATGCCTATGGGCCTACAAGGCCTGCTGCGGGCCTGAATCTTGGCCCATGGTTGGGTTTCTAGTCGTATTTAGGCCGTGGTGGCCCAGTAGGTGGCACTTTTTTAAATTTGTTTTGTTTTCTTTTTTATTTATTTATTTTGTTTTGTTTCTATTTACAGCAAAATACTTACTAGTTTTTCATGTAATTCTTTTTGCTTTTAGGTAATAAAAATTTTAAACTTTCTGTTAGTGCCATTTGTTTTCCAAATTGAATAGTTTAAATTTGAATTTTTTGAAATTTGTGTGAATCACTAGTTTTTGAATAACTTTACTATAAAAATAGATTTTTGACTGATTCTTTTTCCTGCTATTCAATATTTCTGTGTTTTATCATTATATTCAAAAATAGATTTTGTTATTTTGGTTTCTAACAAAAAATTCTTTATGATAATTCTTTTTGCTATTAAAGTTTCTAACAATAAAAATTCTTTATGAAAATTCTTTTTGCTTTTATTGTTTTGAACAGAAAATACTTTGATAATTTTGGTTGCATGTATTTTATATAATTTTAGTTTCAATAATACTAGAGGTTATAAAAGTTTTTTGAGTTGATTCCTTTTGCTATTGGAGTTTTATAAAAGCTTTTTAGTTGATCTTTTTGCTATTGAAGGATATTATAGTTTTGCTTTAGTTGATCATAGCAGAATATTTTTAATTGATTATTTTTAGTTCATTCTTTTTGCTATTAGTTCATTCTTTTTGCTATTAGTTCATTCTTTTAGCTAAATGACCCTTAAATTGAAAAGCACTACAAATGAACTCTGAAAAGGTTGAAAGTTGGCATGGTATCATCATTTCACCCACATAGTATGTGCTAAAAAGTTGAGAGGGTTATGACAAAAATCTGATGCACTTCGTGTACAAAACAGACAATCTCTTTGGAAGTATCAGGGTTTCGGACGAAAACACATCTGTTACAAAGGGATTTCATTTGTTCACATGTAACTGCAGTGATATTCTAGATCAAAGGCATCATCATAATAGTTGTGGATAGAAAGTCTTCACTTTTTCTTCGCTTGTGTCCTTTGCTTATTGGGCCGTAAACATGGATAATCTTCATCGTTTAACAGGGTGCTTGCATCATCCTTGACTTTGAAGGGAGGAATTTCATGAAACTTTTCATAATCTTCAGACATGTCTGTCTTGCCCTCCAATCCAATGATGTCTCTTTTTCCTAAAAGAATTATGTGGCGCTTTGGCTCATCATATGATGTATCCGCTTCCTTATCTTTTCTTTTTCTCGGTTTGGTAGACATGTCCTTCACATAGAAAACCTGCACCACATCAATGGCTAGGACGAATGGTTCGTCTGTGTACCATAGATTGCTCAGATCCACTGTTGTCATTCTGTAATGTGTGTCTACCTGTACCCCGCCTCCTGAAAGATTGACCCATTTGCACTTGAACAAAGGGACCTTAAAATCATGTCCATAGTCAAGTTCCCATATGTCCACTATGTAACCATAATATGTGTCCTTTCCCCTCTTGGTTGCTGCATCAAAGCAGACATCACTTTTTGGTTGGTGTTCTTTTGATTTTGGGCGACCGTGTAAAATCTATTCCCATTTATCTCGTACCCTTTGCAAGTCATTACATTCGAAGAAGGTTCCCTCGCCAACGATTACAGCTCATTAGAAACAATACCCTGAGACATTTTTGCAACCAACTGCCGAAACTCCTGATGTGTTCACATGTAATCCAGTCGTCACACTGGTCCGGGTGTTTGAAGCGCAGAACGTTCTTGTGTTCATCGACATACGGGGTCACCAAGGTAGAATTATGTAGAACTGTGTAGTGTGCTTGAGACCAAGAATGTACGTCCCTACATATTATTGAGTCCCCTCCTAGCGTGCCTTTTCCGCTCAGTCTCCCCTCATACCGTGATTGAGGGAGACCTATCTTCTTAAGGTCAGGAATGAAGTCAACACAAAACCTAATGACATCCCCTGTTTGATGGCCCATGGAGATGCTTCCTTCTGCCTAGCGCGGTTACAGACATATTTCTTTAGGACTCCCATGAACCTCTCAAAGGGGAACATATTGTGTAGAATTACAGGGCCCAGAACGACAATCTCGTTGACTAGATGAACTAGGACGTGCGTCATGATATTGAAGAAGGATGGTGGGAACACCAGCTCGAAACTGACAAGACATTGCGCCACATCACTCCTTAACCTTGGTAGGATTTTTGGATCGATCACCTTCTAAGAGATTGCATTGAGGAATTAACATAGCTTCACAATGGCTAATCGAACGTTTTCCGATAGAAGCCACCTCGATGCAACCGGAAGCAGTTGCGTCATAATCATGTGGCAGTCATGAGACTTTAGGTTCTGGAACTTTTTCTCTGCCATATTTATTATTCCCTTTATATTCGACAAGTAGCTAGACGGGACCTTGATACTGAGCAGGTATTCAAAGAAGATTTCCTTATCTTCTTTGGTAAGAGTGTAGCTGGCAGGACCTTCATACTGCTTTGGAGGCATGCCATCTTTTTCGTGCAAACGTTGCAGGACCTCCCGTGCCTCCGGTGTATCTGTTGTCTTCCCATACACGCCCAAGAAGCCTAGAAGGTTCACACAAAGGTTCTTCGTCACGTGTATCACGTCGATTGAAGAGCGGACCTCTAGGTATTTCCAGTAGAGTAGGTCCCAAAATATAGATTTCTTCCACATGGGTGCGCGTCCCTCAACGTCATTCGGAACAGATAGTCCACCGGGACCCTTTCTGAAGATTACTTTTAAATCATTGACCATAACAAGTACGTGATCACGGGTACGCTTGGCGGGATTCTTCCAGTGATCTGCCTCGCCTTTGAAATGCTTGCCTTTCTTTTGACATTGATGGTTGGTTGGAAGAAATCGATGATGCCCCAGGTACACATTCTTCCTGCATTTGTCCAGGTATATACTTTCGGTGCCATCTAAACATTTGCGTGCATGCGTGGTATCCCTTGTTTGTCTGTCCTGAAAGGTTACTGAGAGCAGGCCAATCATTGATGGTTACAAACAGCAATGCATGCAGGTCAAATTCCTCCTGTTTGTGCTCATCCCACACACGTACACCGTTTTTAATCCACAGCTGTAAAAGTTATTCAACTAATGGCCTTAGGTACACATCAATGTCGTTACCGGGTTGCTTAGGGCCTTGGATGAGAACCGGCATCATAATGAACTTTCACTTCATGCACAGCCAAGGAGGAAGGTTATAGATACATAGAGTCACGGGCCAGGTGTTGTAATTGCTGCTCTGCTCCCGAAAAGGATTAATGCCATCCGCGCTTAAACCAAACCATACGTTCCTTGCGTCACCTGCAAACTCCTCCCAGTACTTTCTCTCAATTTTTCTCCACTGCGACCCGTCAACGGGTGCTCTCAACTTCCGGTCTTTCTTACGGTCCTCTTTGTGCCATCGCATGAACTTGGCATGCTCTTTGTTTCTAAACAGGCGTTTCAACCATGGTATTATAGGAGCATACCATATCACCTTGGCACGAACCCTCTTCCTGGGCCGCTCGCCGTCAACATCACCAGGGTCATCTCGTATGATCTTATACCGCAATGCACCACATACCGGGCATGCATTCAAATCCTCGTACGCACCGCAGTAGAGGATGCAGTCATTAGGGCATGCATGTATCTTCTGCACCTCCAATCCTAGAGGGCATAGAACCTTCTTTCCTACATACATACTGTAGGGAAATTCGTTATCCTTTGGAAGCTTCTTCTTCAATATTTTCAGTAGCTTCTCAAATCCTTTGTCAGGTACACCATTCTATGCCTTCCACTACAGCAATTCCAGTATGATACCGAGCTTTGTGTTGCCATCTTCGCAATTGGGGTACAAACCTTTTTTGTGATCCTCTAACATGCGATCGAACTTCAGCTTCTCCTTTTGACTTTCGCACTGTCTCCTTGCATCAACAATGACCCGGCGGAGATCATCATCGGGCACATCGTCTGGTTCCTCTTGATCTTCAGCAGCTTCCCCCGTTGCAGCATCACCGTATTCAGGGGGAACATAGTTGTCATCGTTCTCTTCTTCTTCGTCGTCTTCCATCATAACCCCTATTTCTTCGTGCTTGGTCCAAACATTATAGTGTGGCATGAAACCCTTATAAAGCAGGTGGGTGTGAAGCGTTTTCAAGTCACAGTAAGACTTCGTATTCCCACATATAGGGCATGGATAACACATAAAACCATTCTGCTTGTTTGCCTCAGCCACTTCGAGAAAATTATGCACGCCCTTAATGTACTCGGAGGTGTGTCTGTCACCGTACATCCATTATCGGTTCATATGCGTGCATTATATGTAATTAAGTGTGTCAAAAACTATTAAAAAATATCATGGATAGATAAGTGACCAAACTAATAGAAATTCATCATCACATTAAAACCAAAGTACATACATAGTTCTCATTGAACAACATATAGCTCTCTAGAGCATCTAATTAAACCATACATTGAAACTATGTAAAACATTTCAATGCAACAACAAATGTGATCATAATTGCAACCAAGGTAACAATTGATCCAACGGCATAATGATACCAAGCCTCGGTATGAATGGCATATTTTCTAATCTTTCTAATCTTCAAGCGCATTGCATCCATCTTGATCTTGTGATCATCGATGACATCCGCAACATGCAACTCCAATATCATCTTCTCCTCCTCAATTTTTTTATTTTTTTCCTTCAAGTAATTGTTTTCTTCTTCAATTAAATTTAACCTCTCGAAAATAGGGTCAGTTAGAATTGTCGGTTCACATACCTCCTAGATAAATAAAATCTATGTCATGTTGTTCGGCATAATTGTTATAAACAATAAATGAACCAAATGGTTATAAAACATAATATATACCACATCCGAATCATAGACAGGACGAGGGCCGACGGGGGCGGATACCAAAACCATCGCACTATATAATAAGAATCAATAATAAAAGTAAGAAAATTATACAAGTATCTATCTAAACATACAAGTAAGAATTTTTTTTCCTTTCAGAAAGAAGATAAGAACAAGAGGCTCACCACAGTGGTGCCGCCGACGAGATCGGCGCGGGCGATCGACGGTGGTGAAGACGGGGATGGGACATGACGGACTGCTAAATCTAGACAAATATTGAGGAAAATGGAGGTTGGGGGTCGATCCTCGAGAGGAGAAGGCTTAAGTAGTGTGGCTCGGGCATTTCATCGAACACCTCATGTGCATAGGAGGTGAGATAGAGCACCACAAAGCCCTCCCCTCACCGGCCAGAAAAAATAGAGCAATGTGGAGTGCTCTGCTCGGCGGCGAGGGGGTATATATAGGCACATCATTGGTCTCGGTTCATGGATGGAACCGGGACTAAAGGATACCCTTTGGTTCCGGTTCAAGCCACCAACCGGGACCAATGGTGGTGGGCCAGGAGCGAGGCACATTGGTCCCGGTTCGAGCCTCGAACCGGGACCAAAGGTGCCAGATGAACCGGGACCAATGCCCCACGATGGCCCGGCCGCCCCCCTGGCATCACGAACCGGGACCTATGCCCCCATGGGTCCTATTTCTTGGCTGAACTGGGACTAATGGGCTGGCCCAGCCTGAACCAAAGCCCTGTTTTCTACTAGTGCTTGCACCTAGCGGTGCATCAAGGACATAATTCTTCTGTGCAGCAATGAGGATAATCCTCAAGTTACGGACCCACTCCGTGTAGTTGCTACCATCATCTTTCAACTTAGCTTTCTCTAGGAATGCATTAAAATTCAAGGGAACGGTAGCACGGGCCATTGATCTACAACATAGATATGCAAAAAACTATCAGGACTAAGTTCATGATAAATTAAGTTCAATTAATCATATCACTTAAAACTCTCATTTAGATAAACATCCCTCAAGTCATCTAAATGATAGGTGATCCAAATCAACTAAACCATGTCTGATCATCACGTGAGGTGGAGTAGTCTTCAATGGTGAACATCTCTATGTTGATCATATCTACTATATGATTCACTATCGTGGGGGATGAGGGCCACGAGCACCTATGGGGCAGGAGGGCCCCTTCTTAGTCCGGCAAGGGAGCGGAGGGCGCACGCAGAGCAGATCAAGGCGAGGGAGCGCGCGGGGGATTTTTACCCAGCTTCGGAGCTCTCCGGAGAGATAAAACTCCTACTGCTGCTTTGTGTTTTGTATTCTGTTCTTGCTCGAGAGAGCGGGCGTGGCGTTGCCTCGAATGAGTCGAGCCGAATCGCCAGGCTGTGGAACCAAAATTCCGAACCTCCGAGCCCCCTCTACGTGTGCATGGGCCTCCTTTTTATAGGCTAAAGGGTTCACCGACAGGTGGCAGCGTAGAAAGAGGGGTAGAAAGGTAAAAATGCGGGTTGGTACAACTACTACCAACAGTGTCCCCTACCTAACTCTGACAGCAGGGGACAAGGGCATTTAATGCCCATCCGGTCGCCCCAACAGTGCAAGGAAACGACCGTTAGAAGCGCCACTGATCGCCACGATAGCCTCCTTGTCAGCTTCGCTTGCCACCTCGCACCGCCATGCTGCACAGCTACCCGCCACGTGCGCCAGGAGCGATCTTGTGGCGACACGTCGTTGGATGTGCTGGAGCGTGGGCGTAGGGTGGCAGCCTTGCCGCGGCAAGTTCCTTGCCGCGGCCCTTGTCTTGTCGCACCAGCAAGCTTGCCGCTCGCCGGGCCTTGCCGGGACGCGCGGGGCGTCGCGGCAAGTTTACTTGGAATGCCTTGAGTGGCCTTCCCGGCAAGCTCCTCTTGCCGGGGCCTTTGTCCTTCCCGGCAAGCTCCTCTTGCCGGGGCCTTGTATTCTTCCCGACAAGCTCCTCTTGCCGGGGCCTTGGTTGGCCTTCCCGGCAAGCCCCTCTTGCCGGGGCCTTTAGCTTGAGTACTCTGTTCTTGGATGGCATCGAAGTAGCCGTTGAGGGTCTTGGCGGATGCCCGGCAAGCCTTGCCGCGGGACGCTGCGACTGCCCGTGCACAAGTTCGGGATACTAAGGTACCCCTACTTTAGTACACCGACAGGAGCCCCCGGGCCTGGGCCATACACGGTGCCGAGTGTTATTGGGCCAGGCCCAAAACAGTGCACAGGCACGCGCGGCCTAGGTCACACCGCATATCTCTCCGCTTCCACCGCGCACGCCCAGAGCGGCACGCGTCAAACGCGGCGTCGTGGGTGACGTGGGCGGCGTGTGCGGGGCTGAACCTTGCGAGCATTCATCAAGCCATGATGAAGGGGACGGCTCATGCCCTCCTACCTAAACGGAGGTAGGCGTGGGGGCGTGGTGCATTTACTGGACGGGACCGGTGCGCGGTTTTCGAGGCGTCCAACCCCACGATCACGGGGTGGGGCGAGGCCGCCTCACCCGTCACCTCGGCCCTGCATCCCCGCCACGCGGCTCCCATGCGCTTGGGGTCACGGACGATGGGAGTGGGAATCCGGGCCGTCGCGAGCAGAGGCAGAGGGTCGGTTCCGACTCCCTGCTTTTCCCGTGCCTTGATTCGCTGAGCGGGGCGGCCGAGCCCCCACCCTGCTCCTTTATAAAGTGCAGGAGGGGAGCACAGAAGCCCACACTCTCCCATCTCCTCCTTTCTTCGGCTTCTTCTCCCCTTTCTCCCATTCGCCATGGAGAAAGGGAATCCTGGCTCTTCATCGGTGGCGGCGAGGGTCGCCGCCAGGCAGCGCATCCCTCCCTATTTCACGCCCGTGGTGGTAGAGCCAGCCACAAGGGGAAGAGGGAGGGGGCGAGGTCGCGGTCGAGGTCGAGGACGAGGCCGAGGCGCTTGGGGAAGAGGCGGTCGGGGCAGTGCAGTATCTCCGCTTTCGCCGGCGGTTCCTCCCCTCGCGGCGGTCCATACGGGGGACGACCCTTGCGAGTTCTTCGTCAAGCTGCGCCGGGCGCCTCGTCGTCGCCTCCGGCTTCCAGCTCCGTTTGCGAGCGCGATGGAGCCGGAACCGCCCGAGACGTTGAGATTGCACATGAGGGGCTGCGGGATCAGCGGCACGTGAGTCCACGTTGTATCCCCAGCCCCTAGCGTGATGTATCTTGATCGTGGATGGAAGATGTTCGCCCGCATCCACAGCCTGACGGCGGGGTTTACCCTCCATTTTAAGTTAATGGAGGGCGACCTCCTCTCCGTCAAGGTCTTCGGGGACTCCGGCATCCGGGCGAGGTGCTACGTGGACAGCTCCTCCGATAGCGAAGACTCCCCCTCGAGCGAAAGTGATGAGGAGGAGAGCGACAGCGACGACGAGGGTAACGGGCGGCGGAGTGGCAGGCCCTACTAGGTGTCGGATGCCGCTCCGCGCGCCTCCGGCGACCCCATCATCCGCGTCCCCGGCACCTTGAACTCCCCGGGGTCGTCTCCTTGGGCGGCTGGCGTAGGGAGGCTGCGGAAGAGGAAGAGGGCTGGCGGCAAGGCCGTCAAGTCGGAGTACGAGGGCATGGTGCCCT
The DNA here is from genome assembly GCA_963921465.1 of Triticum timopheevii. Classification (NCBI taxonomy): domain Eukaryota; kingdom Viridiplantae; phylum Streptophyta; class Magnoliopsida; order Poales; family Poaceae; genus Triticum; species Triticum timopheevii. The sequence continues at coordinate 12,117,717 of OY997264.1, read as the reverse complement.
CGACAGCGTGCTGACGTCCTGCCGCCCCGTCTTCGAGCCCCGCTTCCGGCGCCGCCATCACCATCCAGCCTTCGGACGGCCCCGGGGATGTTCTCTTGGTGTCTTCTGGCACCCGTAGTTCGCCTAGGCGCCCCTTTTGCCCTTCTCGCCTCCTTGATCTACCTCCTGAAGAGAGGGACAGAAAAAGGATTACGGGCATCTTATCTTTTTAATTTGTAAGCCTTCGGGCCTTAGCTGCATTTAAAACTTGTAATCCTCTCTTTCATGTTTTTCGTCCTCTATGGACTGTACCCGAGTGGGATGTCTTTTAATGGAAAGGGGAAGCTTGCTATGTCATATCCTTTACTTGATTCTATGCCTTGTATGTTTTTACCCTACGCTTTGAGGGAACTTGCCGGCACGGGCACGCTTGCCACAAGTGCTGAGTGCAGAACATCAGCAGCTTGCTGGCGGTGCCGGAGCACGCTTGCCGCGAGCGCTGAGTGCGGAACATCAGCAGCCCGCTGGCGGTGCCGGTTCCGGCAAGAAACCTTGCCGCAACTAGTTGCAGCGCACTTAAGTTGTTGAGCGGGTTCGAAAACAACGTAAGGGCGCTTAGCGGCTCACTTAAGTTGCTGAGCGGACTCGAAGCAAAGTAAGGGCGCTTAGCGGCTCACTTAAGTTGTTGAGCCGACTCGAAACGAAGTAAGGGCGCAACTAGCTACGAGGAGGTTCCTCCGCGCACAGGTTTTTTCCATACAAGGTATGAACGTTCAAGGACGCAGCTTCGCGTTTTCCAAGTCCATAAGAGGATGCATGACGAGGGACGAAAAACTTATCTGGTATCGTAGCCTCCGGCAACCTTGGCTTGCCGCGGATGAAACTTGGTATTCGCGGCCCCCGGCAACACTGGCTTGCCGGGGGTCAGGTGCCGGCGCGCCCTTCTTCTTCTTCCTGGTCGCTGTCATTTTAGTCATGAGAACATCTTAGCCAGTGCCGCGACAAGTTGCTTTTGCAATATAACTCTATTCTGGGCACTATCCGCTATGTTACTTCCTTTACTTGATTCCGCCCCTTGTGTGTTTTCACCCTACGCTTCGAGGGAAACTTGCCAGCGCAAGCACACTTGCTGAGTGCGGGACATCAGCAACCCGCTGGCGGTGTTGCATCCGGCAAGAAACCTTGTCGGGGCTAGTTGCAGCGCGCTTGTATTGTTGAGCGGACTCGAAACAAATCAAGGGCGCAACTTAGCCACGAGCCGGTTCCTCCGCGCTCGGGTTTTACACACAAGGCACGGTCGTTCAAGGAATATAACTTTGCTTACTAGGTTATATCTTTTACTCTGTTACATCCCTTGTATGTTCTCACCCTACGCTTTGAGGGAAACTTGCGGGCGCAAGCACACTTGCTGAGTGCGGAACATCAGCAGCCCGCTGGCGGTGTTGCATCCGGCAAGAAACCTTGTCGGGGCTAGTTGCAGCTCACTTGTACTGTTGAGCGGACTCGAAACAAATCAAGGGCGCAACTTAGCCACGAGTCGATTCCTCCGCACACAGGTTTTCCATACAAGGCACGGACATTCAAGGAATATAACTTAAAAATTTAAAACTTGATCATGCTCAAACTTTGGCAACTTATCTTTTCTGTCGCCTGTACTCCGGCGAGGCCATGCTCCTTTGAATGACACCCGGCCCACACCTCTATCCTTTCCTCCTCGAAGCTTCTGGCGTTAGCTTTGCGGCTATGGTAGCGGCGCAAAGCTTGCCGGTAGCGAGCAGCTTGTACCGCAGCCTGAAGACGATCTTCCCCGAGGAGCAGCGCGTCATCTTTTCCGCGGCTGCTCTCGCTCTAGCTCACCGTAAGGGAGCACTCGAGGCGATCCGTATACGAGGGGAAAGGGGTCGAGAATGTCGAGCCCCCAGCCCGAAAATGGCCAGGGTAAAGGGATTGTCTGGAGAGCTTGAGCTGGCTGATGAATCTGTTTGGAGTGGAACTGGCACGCTTCACACTTGGTTACTTGTGCAGTTGCATCCTGGAGGGCTGTCGGCCAGAAGAAACCTTGCCGGAAGGCTTTGCCGGCAAGTGCTCTTGCGCCAATGTGGTGACCACATATGCCTCCATGTATCTCCGCCAACAGCTCCTGTCCATCTTCCCGGGAAATGCACTTCAATTTCACTCCGTTGAATCTTTTTCTGTACAGTGTGTCATCGACAAACTAGTACATACTTGATTGCCGGGCTACTCTTTTCGCTTCTTCCTGTTCCTCGGGAAGTTCTCCTGTCTGAAGGAAATGGACGATCTGCTGTGCCCATGCCGGAGCTTGTGGCTCGACGACAAGGACTAAAGGCGCGAATGCTGCTGCGGGAACATCCGCTTCTACGGCAAGAATCTGGGATCCTGCCGGAGCGTGATGCTCCCCGGCAAGCGTGTCGGGACACAGCTTGTCGGGAGCGTCTGCTTCAATGAAACAAGCCCTGGGGCTTGTCGGAGCAGGCTGCTCCTCAGCACTTTCTGCGTTGATTCTGGGGACTTTCTTGGCGGCGGCTCCGGGGAGCTCTGCCGGAAAGTAGTCGCCGGCAACCAACTTTCTCTTCTTGCTCTGTCCAGTTGATGGTGTCACAGATGGTCGAGTCAGCTTGAGCACAAAAATCCCTGGTTCCACAGGCAACTTGAGTGCGGCACACTTTGACAGTCCATCTGCAATGTCATTCTGAGCTCTCGGAACATGCTCCATTTGCAGGCCGTCAAAATGCCCTTCTAGCTTCCTCACTTCATCGATGTAGGCTTCCATCAATGGACTCTGATAATCTTTTTTAACTTGGTGGACGACAAGCTGTGAATCACCCCTGATAATAAGCTTCTTGATCCCAAGTTCTGCCGCGATCCTGAGTCCGGCAAGCAAGCCTTCATACTCTGCAGTATTATTTGTTGCTTGCTCCTTGGGAAATTGCATTTGGACCACGTACTTGAGGTGCTCTCCGGTGGGTGCGACAAGTAGTACGCCCGCGCCGGCGCCTTGCAGCGAGAAGGCACCATCAAAGTACATGATCCGTCCCTTGCTAGCTTCCTTGACGGGGATGCTCCTCTCCGGAGTTTCTTCATCGGGTGTTGGCGTCCATTCTGCTATGCATTCTGCCAAGGCTCGGCTGTGGATAGTTGAGGTACTCTCGAACTTGAGGCCAAAGCTTGACAATTCCAGGGCCCACTCGACAATCCTGCCTGTTGCTTCCGGATTTTGCAATATCCTCTTCAACGGAAAGCGAGTGACCACTGTGATCTCATGTGCTTGGAAGTAATGGCGCAGCTTCCTCGAGGCCATTAGGAGGCCGAAGATTAATTTCTGCACGCCAGAGTACCTTGATCTAGCCCCCTGCAGAAGGGAACTGACAAAGTAAACTGGGCGCTGCACCATCTTTTTCTGTTTCCCTTCCTGTGGCTGCGCAGGCCCATCCTTGCCGGAACCAGAACTTGCCGGATCGGGGCTTGTCGGGCCAGAGCTTGTCGGGGAAGCCCCCTGCTTGTCGCTGGACTCGCTTGCTGCGGTCGCTGGCTCACCTTCTGCCTCCCTCTCCACTACTAACGCAGCACTAACCACTTGATTGGTTGCCGCCATATATAGCAGCAACTTCTCTTGTGGCTTAGGTGCGACAAGTGTTGGAGTAGAGGATAGGTATCTCTTCAGGTCCTGCAGCGTAGCCTCCGCTTCCGGAGTCCATTTCATTGGACCTGCCTTTTTCAAAATTTTGAAAAATGGTAGGGCGCGCTCAGCAGACTTAGAGATGAACCTACTGAGAGCAGCAACACAGCCGGCAAGCCTTCGCACATCCTTGACGCGCTTTGGTGCTTCGATTTGCTCAATGGCCTTGATCTTGTCGGGATTAGCTTCAATCCCCCTCTGGGACACAAAGAATCCGAGAAGCTTGCCGGAAGGAACTCCAAACACACACTTCTCAAGATTCAACTTGAGGTTGATCCTGCGCAGATTTGCAAAAGTCTCGTCCAAGTCTTGGATCAAAGTCTCTTTGTCCTTGCTCTTGACCACTATGCCATCCATGTAAGCTTCTACATTTCTGTGCAGCTGTGGCTCAAAAGCATGACTGACTACTCTTGCAAATGTTGAACCAGCATTCTTTAGTCCAAAGGGCATTCGTACAAAGCAGTACGTGCCACATGGAGTAATGAACGCTGTTTTCTCTTCATCCTCTTCTGCCATGAAGATCTGATGATATCCTGAATATGCATCAAGGAATGAAAGCAGATCACATCCTGCTGTGGAGTCGACAATCTGGTCAATGCGCGGCAAGGGAAATGGATCCTTGGGACAAGCTTTATTAACATCAGTGAAGTCAATACAAAGCCTCCACTTCCCGTTTGCTTTGCGCACGACTACTGGATTGGCTAACCACGTCGGATGGAGCACTCCTCGGACCAGGCCTGCTGCTTCCAACTTCCTGATCTCTTCTGCAATGAATTCTTGACGCTCTACTGCTTGCTTTCTAACTCTTTGCTTGACGGGCCACGCGTGAGGACAGACGGCAAGGTGGTGCTCGATTACTTTCCTGGGAACACCAGGGATGTCAGATGGTTGCCATGCAAACACATCGACATTCGCCCGCAGGAAAGCAACGAGCGCGCTTTCCTATTTAGGATCAAGCGTGGCACTGATGGTGAAGGTGCCACCAGTGCCGTCCTCCTTGGCGGCCACTTTCTTGGTCTCTGGTGAAGCTATCTTTGCCTTCTTGCACTTGCCGGTGGAGCTCGATGGTGCGTCCTCGACGGTAGCACAGCACTCCGAAGAGGTGCGCTTGCCGGAGTAGGCATCAGAGCTACTCTTGCCGGTCTTGGTCTTCTTCTTCCCCCCGGGAGCTTCAGCGGCAAGTGGTTTGCGTTCTGCTGCGGCTGCTGCTTCCCGGTAGATCTTGTCGGTATAGATGAGCGCATCCTTCTTGTCGCCTTGGACAGAAATGACACTTATCGGACCATGCATCTTAAGCACATTATAGGCATAGTGAGAGGCTGCCATGAACTTAGCGAGCGCTGGACGGCCAAGTATCCCATTGTAGGGCAATGGGAAATCAGCAACGTCAAATGTCACTCTCTCTGTCCTGAAATTCAGCTCGCTACCAAATGTCACTGGCAGTGTGATCTTCCCCTTCGGCTTGCTCCTTCCCGGGTTTATTCCTTGAAAGGTACCAATCTCTTCGAGCTCGCTGTCGGGGATCTGGAGCTTCTTGAGCACTGCGGAGGAGATTAGATTCAGGCCGGCCCCGCCGTCAACCAGCATCTTCGTGACCCTGAGGTTGCGGATTGTTGGCGAAACCAACATCTGCAAGCACCCGACCGCAGTGATGCGATCAGGGTGGTCTTCAATGTCGAAGATGATGGGCGTGCTGGACCACTTCAGGGGCTTGCGCGACTCAACGGACGGTTCTGCTGCGTTCACTTCCCGGACCCACTGTTTGAGTTGGCGGTGCGAGGTGTGCAGAGAAGCACCGCCGTCGACGCACAACACCTCTGTTGCCTTCTGGAACTCCTGCTCATCAGTCTCATCTTCCTCTATCTCATCATCCTCATCTTCGTCTTCGTCTTTGTCGCGGCCGCGGGGAGGCCTGTCTCCTTGCCGCGGCTTTGCCTTGCCGCGGCGCCCTCCCCGGGCGGGATACTTCTTGCCGGATCCTCCGCCACCTTGCCGGGCCTTCTCCTTGTCGTGGCGCTCGTATTCAGCTTTCTGTAGCTCCACCATCTGCTCAACTTTCTTGCAGGCTTGGAGGTCATGGCCCTTGGTGCGGTGGATCTTGCAATACTGCTTGCCGGAGCCATCCTGCTTGTCGGCGGCCACCACAGCCTCGCCGGTGCTACCAGCTCTAGCCTTCTCGGAACCGCCTTCGCTGCCGGATTGCTCAACAACTAGCACATCCTTAGCCTTTCTCTTTCTGTTATTCCGCCTCCGGTTCCTCTTTGCCGGAGGGGCGTCTTCACTGTCAGATCCTTCTGCTCCTGCATTCTCTCCGGGGAGTCTCCTCCCCTCTTTAGCCCGTGCACACTTGTCGGCCAGAGCATATAGCCCGCTAACACCTCTGATTTTGCACATCGCCATCTCCTTACGCACGTTCTGATGGAACGCGCTGATAACCGCGGCAGGGTGGACGTCTGGGATGTTACGCTGCACCTGACTGAATCTCTGTATATACTTGCGCAGGGGTTCTCCTTCCTTCTGGGCGAGCAGGTGAAGATCACTCTTCTGGCCATGGGGTTTGTGGCCGCCTGTGAAAGCGCCAACAAACTGATGGCACAGGTCCGCCCACGAAGAGATGGAGTTGTCCGGCAAGTGCATGAGCCAAGATCTGACGTTGGGCTTGAGTACCAGCGGGAAGTAGTTGGCGAGGATCTTCTCGTCGCGCCCTCCGGCAGCCTGCACCGCGATGGTGTAGACGCTGAGGAACTCTGGCGGATGTATCCTGCCATCGTACTTCTCGGGCACGTCTGGCTTGAAGTTCTTGGTACTGGGCCACTGGACCTGCCGCAGCTCACGGGTGAACGCAGGGCAACCTGCCGCGTACGGCAAGTCGCCTGGCTCCCCTGGCGCATGCATGTCGGCAGTGGGCCCAGCGCACCGGTCAGATTGACGTCGCACTTCTCTTCGACGCTCGATGCGAGTGCGAGCGCTTGGCGTTGATCGCGGCGAGCTCGCGGGTCTGACGACGCGGTGGAGTCGGTGTCGAGGTTGGCCCGGCGAGTCGGCGATCTCAGCCTTCGGGGCGGGGAGTGCGCAATGGTGGCACCCCCAGCGGTCTTGTCGGCATCGGCTCGCGCCTAGGCGTCTTGCCGGGGCTTCGATGTGCTCGGTTGCCGGGGCTTGTCGCCGTTGGCGAAGCCAATGAGGCTATAAATGGCGGCCCTCCAGTCGTCGATCTTGTCCGGCGCTGGAGGGTAATCTAGAAGCAGCTGGGCTCGGGCCAGCGCTTCCTCTGGAGTCTTGGGTGGCGGTGGCGAGCGACGCGAGGTGCGAGACATGCTCAAACTTCTAACAGTGTTAGAAGGAGTAACATCTCGCCCAGGCGACCGCACTGCGCTCGCGCCAGCGTGCTGGCGTGCATGTTGGACTTGAGCATCCCGTGACCCACCAGCTCGGCCTTGTTCCAACGCGAGTACGGTGCTAGGAGCATCGTGGCGTTGTTGATCCTGCACCTCCTGGGAGGGGTGCGGTGGATATGCAGAAGCTGAACCTTGCGGGGCCTTGTCCTTGGACCGGGTGACGACGCGCGTCCCCCCGCCGGCGCCCGCTCCTCCGCCGGCGTCTGCCCCACCGCCCGTTTGCTCCGGTGGCGGTAGGGAAGTCGCAGACGGAGCGGCCACTTCCGAAGTCTTCTTCTTGGGTGGCATGTCGACGACGATGTTGATGTAGCGTGCGCAGACGCCGGATCAGATACGCACAACCTCGACGCCCCCCTACCTGGCGCGCCAGAGATGTCGTGGGGGATGAGGGCCACGAGCACCTATGGGGCAGGAGGGCCCCTTCTTTGTCCGGCAAGGGAGCGGAGGGCGCACGCAGAGCAGATCGAGGCGAGGGAGCGCGCGGGGGATTTTTACCCAGCTTCGGAGCTCTCCGGAGAGATAAAACTCCTACTGCTGCTTTGTGTTTTGTATTCTGTTCTTGCTCGAGAGAGCGGGCGTGGCATTGCCTCGAATGAGTCGAGCCGAATCGCCAGGCTGTGGAACCAAAATTCCGAACCTCCGAACCCCCTCTACGTGCGCATGGGCCTCCTTTTTATAGGCTAAAGGGGTCACCGACAGGTGGCAGCGTAGAAAGAGGGGTAGAAAGGTAAAAATGCGGGTTGGTACAACTACTACCAACAGTGTCCCCTACCTAACTCTGACAGCAGGGGACAAGGGCATTTAATGCCCGTCCAGTCGCCCCAACAGTGCAAGGAAACGACCGTTAGAAGCGCCACCGATCGCCACGATGGCCTCCTTGTCAGCTTCGCTTGCCACCTCGCACCGCCATGCTGCACAACTACCCGCCACGTGCGCCAGGAGCGATCTTGTGGCGACACGTCGTTGGATGTGCTGGAGCGTGGGCGCAGGGTGGCAGCCTTGCCGCGGCAAGCGCCTTGCCGCGGCCCTTGTCTTGTCGCACCAGCAAGCTTGCCGCTCGCCGGGCCTTGCCGGGACGCGCGGGGCGTCGCGGCAAGTTTACTTGGAATGCCTTGAGTGGCCTTCCCGGCAAGCTCCTCTTGCCGGGGCCTTTGTCCTTCCCGGCAAGCTCCTCTTGCCGGGGCCTTGTATTCTTCCTGGCAAGCTCCTCTTGCCGGGGCCTTGGTTGGCCTTCCCGGCAAGCCCCTCTTGCCGGGGCCTTTAGCTTGAGTACTCTGTTCTTGGATGGCATCGAAGTAGCCGTTGAGGGTCTTGGCGGTCGCCCGGCAAGCCTTGCCGCGGGACGCTGCGACTGCCCGTGCACAAGTTCGGGATACTAAGGTACCCCTACTTTAGTACACCGACATTCACGTTCGACCTTTCGGTCTCCAGTGTTCTGAGGACATATCTGTATATGCTAGGCTCGTCAAGTTTAACCCGAGTATTCCGCTTGTGCAAAACTGGCTTGCACCCGTTGTATTTGAACGTAGAGCTTATCACACCTGACCATCACGTGGTGTCTCAGCACGAAGAACTTTCGCAATGGTGCATACTCAGGGAGAACACTTATACCTTGAAATTTTTGTAAGGGATCCTCTTATAATGCTACTGCTGTACTAAGCAAAATAAGATGCATAAAAGATAAAGATCACATGCAATCAAAATATGTGACATGATATGGCCATCATCATCTTGTGCTTTTGATCTCCATCACCAAAGCAACGTCATGATCTCCATCGTCACCAGCTTGACACCTTGATATCCATCGTAGCGGCGTGGTCGTCTCGCCGACTATTGCTTCTACGACTATTGCTACCGCTTAGTGATAAAGTAAATCAATTACATAGCGTTTGTATTTCATACAATAAAGCGACAACCATAAGGCTCCTACTAGTTGCCTATAACTTCTACAAAACATGATCATCTCATAAAGTAGCTATATATCACATCATGTCTTGACCATATCACATCACAACATGCCCTGCAAAAACAAGTTAGACGTCCTCTACTTTGTTTGTTGCAAGTTTTACGTGGCTGCTATGGGCTTCTAGCATGAGCCGTACATACCTATGGCACAGAAACCACAACGGTGATTTATCAAGTTTGTTGTCTTAACCTTCACAAGGACCGGCTGTAGTCAAATTCGATTCAACTAAAGTTGGAGAAATAGACACCCGCCAGCCACCTTAATGCAAAACTAGTTGTATGTTTGTTAGTGGAAGCGGTCTCATGAACGCGGTCATGTAAGGTTGGTCCGGGCTGCTTCATCCAACAATACCGCCGAATCAAAATAAGACATTGGTGGTAAGCAGTATGACGATCACCACCCACAACTCTTTGTGGTCTACTCATGCAACTCATCTACGCATAGACCTAGCTCGGATGCCACTGTTGGGAAACATAGCATGCAATTTCAAAAAAAAACCTACACTCGGGCAAGATCTATCTAGGAGATGCATAGCAACGAGAGGGGGGAGTGTGTCCATGTACCCTCGTAGACCGAAAACAGAAGCGTAACTTAACGCGGTTGATGTAGTAGAACGTCTTCTCGAATCAACCGATAAAGTACCGAACGTACGGCACCTTCGACTTCTGCACACGTTGAGCTCGATGACGTCCCTCGAACTCTTGATCCAACAGAGGTACGAAGGAGTAGATGAGTTCCATCAGCATGAAGGTGTGCTGATGGTGATGGTGATGTGATCTACGCAGGGCTTCGCCTAAGCACTACGACAATATAATCGGAGGAGTAAACGGTGGAGGGGGCACCACACACGGCTGAGAAACAACTGTTGTGCTTTGGGGTGCCCCTGCCCCCGTATATAAAGGAGGGAGAGGGGAGAAGGTCAGCTAGGGCGCGCCCCCAAGGGGGGAGTCCTACTAGGACTCCCAGTCCAACTCGGACCCCCCCTTCCTTTTCGGAGGGGAAAAAGGGGGAAGGGAGAGAGAGAGGGACAAGGAAAGGGGGGCGCCCCCTCCCCTAGTCCAATTCGGACTCCCCATGGGGGGGCGCCACCTCCTGTGGCCTGCCTCCTCCTCTCCCCTATGGCCCATGAGGCCCATTACTTTTCCCGGGGGGTTCCGGTAACCCCTCGATACTCCGGAAAATACCCGCACCACATTGGAACCATTCGGGTGTCCGAATATAACCTTCCAATATATCAATCTTTACCTCTCGATCATTTTGAGACTCCTCATCATGTTCGTGATCTCACCCGGGACTCCGAGTAACCTTCGGTCACCAAAACATATAACTCATATAATACATATTGTCATTGAACGTTAAGCCTGCGGACCCTACGGGTTCGAGAACTATGTAGACATGACCGAGAAACCTCTCTGGTCAATAACCAATAGCAGATACTGGATGCTCATATTGGTTCCCACATATTCTACGGAAATCTTTATTGGTCGAACCGCAATGCCCACATACGTTATTCCCTTTGTCATCGGTATGTTAATTGCCCGAGATTCGATCATAGGTATCTTCATACCTAGTTCAATCTCGTTACCGGCAAGTCTCTTTACTCGTTCCGTAGTGCATCAACCCGTAGCTAACTCATTAGTCACATTTCTTGAAAGGATTCATATGATGTGCATTACCGAGAGGGCCCAGAGATACCTCTCTGATACTCAGAGTGAAAAATCCTAATCTCGATCTATGCTAACCCAACAAACACCTTCGGAGATACCTGTAGAGCATCTTTATAATCACCCAGTTACGTTGTGACGTTTGGTAGCACATAAGGCATTCCTCCGGTGTCCGGGAGTTGCATAATCTCATAGTCGGAGGAATATATATTTGACATGAAGAAAGCAGTAGCAATAAAACTAAATGATCCTTATGCTAAGCTAACGGATGGGTCTTATCCATCACATCATTCCACTAATGATGTGATCACGTTCATCAAATGAAAACTCATGTCCATGGCTAGGAAACTTAACCATCTTTGATTAAGAGCTAGTCTAATAGAGGCATACTAGGGACACTGTGTTTTGTCTATGTATTCACACATGTATCAAGTTTCCGGTTAATACAATTCTAGCATGAATAATAAACATTTATCATGAATAAGGAAATATAAAATAACAACTTTATTATTGCCTCTAGGGCATATTTCCTTCAGGTAGATAATGATAATAAAAGTGATGGTGATATGATACCGGGGCACCTCCCCAAGCTTGGAACAGGCCAAGGGTGGTGCCCATACCCGTGTACTCAGGTGTATTTCTTCGGTGATGATGGTGTTGTAGTGGTAGGTTTGTCCTCCTCTTCCACGGCATTGGATCTCCATCATAAAAGGATGGACGTGTTTCCAAGATCCTAAAATTTGCAGCTAAGCTCATAACTTTAAACCTGGATTCATACTCAAAATTTTGGTTTTGTAAGTCCAAATTTGGGCGTGAAGATGATCAATCCATTCATTGGGCTTAAATTTGTCGTCCCCAACATCATTGTTGTCCACTTTGTGCTCACGGATGAATTTTGTGATCATGGAGTGGTTGGCGCTGAGTCCGCGCTCCACCATCCCTTGGCACTTGAAGATCTCCTACTCCACTGCTTCAAGCTTGGCCTTCTTGCTATTGTCCTTCTTGGGCCCTTGAACATCCCAGATGTGAAGCATCCCTTCACGCATCTCAATGGTCTGAGGTTGTTTCATCACCTCCGGGAGGTAAGGGTTGATGACCTTCTCATAGAAATTTCCTTGGAGGAGCTTCGAGGCGCCATGGCAATCTAGATATGTCAGAAAAACAGCCTGAAATAAGAACAAAGGGGAAACTTATGATACGGTGGCCAATACATCAGAGAGTATATATAATGATTTTGTTTCCAATGCAGGACATGTCATCTAGAAGAAAATGGACTCGAGAAAGTCCACGAGGGAGTCACAAGCTCACACGGCGCGCCCCCCGAGCTTGTCGCTCCCTCGTGCACTTTCCTGATTATTTACCATTTTCCTAATTTTTTATATATTCCAAAACGAACAAAAACTATTTTTATGGTAATTTTGGAGTCGGTTTATATACCGCACCACGTACCTACTCCTTTTCAGGGTTCTGGTGCGTTCCGGAAGATTTCTTATGTATTCTCCTCCAGTGTCATAGATTGAATAATATTAGTTTCAACATCAATAGGCGTACCTGAAATATAATGTGTAATTCTTTGCCAATTCACCAATCATGGGTTAGTGTGCTCGACATTGTTTATCTTAATAGCTCCGTAGCCATAAACTTCCTCCACGATATATGATCCTTCCCATTTAGAAAGAAGTTTTTCAAGCAAAGAATCTGAAACGAGAATTGTATAATAGAACTTGATCACCTACTATAAATTCCCAATTTTGGATTATTTTGTCATGTCATCTTTTAACCTTTTCTTTAAACAACTTGACATTTTCATAAGCTTGTGTCATCCATTCATCTAGAGAGCTAATATCAAATAACTTATTTTCACCGGCAAGTTTGCATTCATAATTAAGTTCTTTAATTGCCCAATAAGCTTTATGTTCTAGCTCGAGAGGTAAATGCCATGCCTTTCCATAGACCATTTTATTTGGGGACATACCCATAGGATTTTTATAAGCAATTCTATATGCCCATAATGCATCATCAAGTTTCTTAGACCAATTCTTCTTGGATCTATTAACAGTCTTTTGCAATATTAATTTTGTTTCCCTATTTCTCAATTCAACTTGACCACTAGTAATGACCCAAAACATAATAAATAACAGTACGAAAACATGATGCAAAATAGATGTATCAATGAGGCAGAGCCTCTCAAGTGTGAGCGCACCACAATGACCAGGAAGGGATGCCACGACGCTTGGTGGGCATTCCACCACTAGCGCAATGAAGACGTCGGCTCAGACGGCGGCGTGGACAAAGATAGAGGTGTTGCTATCCTCGTAGGCCATGCCTACGCATCGTGTGGTACCTCATAGTAGGGGAATGTGCAACGCAACAATTTTTTACCATACACGATCTCACCAGGAACACTATGAAGGTGCAAATTAACTATCAACTCACCAACAGAACATAGGGGAAGCAGAGTATATGCTGGTGAAGATTTCCTGATTCCCCACAGCCATGTTAAACCTCCATGCCACGATAATTTTTCCTAGATGATCTGCCGATCTAGTATCGAAGTAGATGGTACCTCTAGGGTATCTGGACATACCGATCTAGAGGTTTGGTAGCACTCCATGGAACAACACAAAAAAAATCACTGAGAAAACGAGTGAGGGAGTCCTGGATTAGGGGGTGTCCGGATGGCCGGACTAAGACCTTTGGCCAGACTCCCGGACTATGAAGATACAAGATTGAAGACTCCGTCCCGTGTCCGGATGGGACTTTCCTTGGCGTGGAAGGCAAGCTTGGCGATACGATATGAAGATCTCCTCCCATTGTAACCGACTCTGTGTAACCCTAGCCCTCTCCGGTGTCTATATAAACCAAAGAGTTTTAGTCCGTAGGACGAACAACAATCATACCATAGGCTAGATTCTAGGGTTTAGCCACTCCGATCTCGTGGTAGATCTACTCTTGTACTACCAATATCATCAATATTAATCAAGCAGGAGTAGGGTTTTACCTCCATCGAGAGGGCCCAAACCTGGGTAAAAACATCGTGTCCCTTGTCTCCTGTTACCATCCGCCTAGACGCACAGTTCGGGACCCCCTACCCGAGATCCGCCGGTTTTGACACTGACATTGGTGCTTTCATTGAGAGTTCCTCTGTGTCGTCGCCTTTAGGCCCGATGGCTTCTTCGCTCGTCAATGGTGATGCGGTCCGGGATGAGACTTTTCTCCCCGGACAGATCTTCGTATTCGGCGGCTTCGCACTGTGGGCCGACTCGTTCGGCCATCTGGAGCAGATCGAAAGCTACGCCCCTGGCCATCAGGTCAGGTTTGGAAGCTTAAACTACACGGCTGACATCCGCGGGGACTTGATCTTCGACGGATTCGAGCCACAAATGGGCCCGCCGCACTGTCACGATGGGCATGATTTAGCTCTGTCATCAGACAACGCCCAGAGTCTTGCTCAAGTGTCCGTTCCGACCATTAGCTCGGAGCCCACTACGCCGGTCAGGGACGGACGGTTGGACGCCGCCCCGGAAACGGCAACCTCTACGGCGATAGAGCCGGATACCAGCCTGGTCCCCCACAAGGCCCGTGACTCCGAGGTGCCGGACTCCGATCCGGACTCCGTAAATCCCGCACCTCTTCCGATTAAGCCCGATTGGGCTCCAGTCATGGAGTTCACCGCCGCGGATGTCTTTCAGCACTCGCCTTTCGGCAATATCCTGAATTCGTTAAAGTCCCTCTCTTTGTCAGGAGAGCCCTGGCCGGACTACGGCCAACACGGTTGGGATACGGACGACAAAGAAATTCGCAGCCCACCCACCACCCACTTCGTAGCCACTGTCGACGATTTAACCGACATGCTCGACTTTGACTCTGAAGACATCGACGGCATCGACGCCGATGAAGGAGACGATCAAGAACCAGTACCTATAGGGAACTGGAAAGCCACCTCGTCATATGACATATACATGGTGGACACCCCTAAAGCGGGGGATGGCGAGGAGAAAACGGAGGATGACCCCTCCAAGAAGCAACCCAAGCGCTGACGTCAGCGGCGCCTCTCTAAGTCCTGCCAAAGCAAAAACGGCGATTCCTGCACCGGAGATAACAATACGCCGGACAGTGCCGAAGACAACCCCCTCCAGCAGGATTCAGTGCAGGAGGACGAAGGAGCCAGCCCTCATGAGAGAGCGGCCGACAAAGAGGATGAGGACGACAATTACATGCCTCCCTCCAAAGACGAGGCAAGCCTCGATGACGACGAATTCGTCGTGCCAGAGGATCCCGTCGAACAAGAGCGTTTCAAACGCAGACTCGTAGCCACGGCAAGCGGCCTCAAGAAGAAACAGCAGCAGCTTAGAGCTGAGCAAGACTTGCTAGCCGACAGATGGACCGAAGTCCTGGCGGCCGAAGAGTATAAACTAGAACGCCCATCCAAGAGCTACCCGAAGCGCAGGCTGCTACCCCAACTTGAGGAGGAAGCAACTAAACCTACATCACCAGCGTACGATGCGCCCGATCGGCCACCCCGTGGCCGCGATAGAGAGGCCTTCAGGCCCTCAACCCAGGCCGCCCCCCGACACCGCTCAAAACATACTAGAGTACGGGGAGACGCAACAGAACTGCAAGACATCTTGGAGAATAAGGCAAGGCAAACAAGATCGATCTACGGATCGCATGGGCGCCCCGCTTCACGTGACGCTAACCGTCACGCCGGACATAATAAGTATGGCCCGGCCGAATACAACAGACCAAGCTCGTCCGAGCTGTGTCGCGATATAGCCCAGTACAGGGGCGCCGCACACCCACTATGCTTCACAGACGAAGTAATGGATCATCAAATCCCCGAGGGATTCAAGCCCGTAAACATCGAATCATACGATGGCAAAACAGATCCTGCGGTATGGATCGAGGATTATCTCCTTCACATCCACATGGCCCGTGGTGATGATCTATACGCCATCAAATACTTGCCGCTCAAGCTTAAAGGACCAGCTCGACATTGGCTTAATAGCCTGCCAGCAGAGTCAATTAGTTGTTGGGAGGACCTGGAATCCGCATTCCTTGACAACTTCGAGGGCACGTATGTGCGACCACCAGACCCCGATGACCTAAGCCACATAATCCAGCAGCCAGAGGAATCGGCCAGACAATTCTGGACACGGTTCCTGACCAAGAAAAACCAAATAGTCGATTGTCCGAACGTCGAGGCCCTCGCAGCCTTCAGGCACAACATCCGAGACGAATGGCTTGCCCGGCACCTAGGACAGGAAAAGCCGAAGTCTATGGCAGCCCTCATGACACTCATGACCCGCTTCTGCGCGGGAGAAGACAGCTGGCTAGCTCGTAGCAATAACATAACCAAGAGCCCCGGCAATTCGGATACCAAGGATAACAACGGCAGGTCACGCCGCAACAAGCATAAGCGCCGCATTAACGATGACAATACTGAAGATACGGCAGTCAATGCCGGATTCAGAGGCTCTAAACCGGGTCAGCGGAAGAAGCCATTCAAACGAAACCCTCAGGGCCCATCCAGCTTAGACCGGATACTCGATCGCTCATGCCAGATACACGGCACCCCCGAACAGCCAGCCAATCACACAACAGGGATTGTTGGGTGTTCAAGCAGGCAGGCAAGATAAGTGCCGAGACCAGAGACAAGGGGCTACATAGCGATGACGAGGAGGGGCCCCGGCCGCCAAACAACAAAGGACAGAAGGGATTCCCCCCGCAAGTTCGGACAGTGAATATGATATACGCAACCCACATCCCCAAAAGGGAGCGAAAGCGTGCTCTCAAGGACGTCTATGCGCTGGAGCCAGTCGCCCCAAAGTTCAACCCATGGTCCTCCTGCCCGATCACTTTCGATCGACGGGACCATCCCACCAGCATCCGTCACGGCGGATTCGCCGCACTGGTCCTAGACCCAATTATTGACGGATTCCACCTTACCAGAGTCCTAATGGACGGCGGCAGTAGCCTGAACCTGCTTTACCAGGACACAGTGCGAAAAATGGGCATCGATCCTTCAAGGATTAAACCCACAAAGACAACCTTCAAAGGTGTCATACCAGGGGTAGTAGCCAGCTGTACAAGCTCGGTCACACTCGAGGTGGTCTTCGGATCACCGGATAACTTCCGGAGCGAGGAGTTAATCTTCGACATAGTCCCATTCCGCAGCGGCTATCACGCCCTGCTCGGACGAACCGCATTTGCAAAATTCAATGCGGTGCCGCACTACGCATATCTCAAGCTCAAGATGCCTGGACCTCGCGGAGTCATCACGGTAAATGGAAACACCAAACACTCTCTCCGAAAGGAGGAGCACACGGCGGCCCTGGCGGCGGAAGTATAGAGTAGCCTCTCAAGGCAGTTCTCCAACCCAGGCGCCAAACATCCGGACAACGTCAAGTGAGCCCGAAGTAACATACAACAAATCTGACTGGCACGTTCCGAGCAAGCATAGCAGTGCGGCCCCAACCCCAGCCCCCGCCAAACAGCAATACTGGTACCACGCGTATATAATTATGCCTTAGAGATACCATGGGCATAAGGGGAGGGGCACAACAACGGCACGCCCAGAATGCGGCTCAACCGCACTAGGGGGCTCCCTACTTCGCCGTTTTCCTTTTTCACACACTTTCAGGACCCAACTATTCGGAAGGCCTGTCCGGCAATACTCTCACCGAACCAATGATGCAATAGCCAGGGAGGAAGCAAGCCACGTCAAAAGTCAAGGTGGTCTCTATAACAAGTTTAATACCTGTTTCTCTTACAATCCTGCATCTTGCCCCAGAAGGGGGATATGTCAAATACTCCCATCTCTTGCTTACCGCACCTTTTGTATCGTTCTGCTTTCGCAGCAGCCCTTTTTTAATGAACAATATATAGCTCTTACCTATTATTGTACTTATTTTTATATGCAAATATGTTCAGTCATGACACTATGCAACCATACACTTTGGTGCGGATAATACACTAGGGGCTTACAACACCCCATAACATGGTGTGAGAAGACCGAACACTCTAACAAGTGCGGCACCCCGAACTTATAGCACTATATGCATCGGCTCCCAATCATGTCTTTGGTCAATAGTTGGGTTTGCCCGGCTCCCATGTTTTGGTACCTTATGTTCCTCATTGTTGGCTAAGGTAGCACTGGGAGAACTACTGCGATTGTGCCCCAGTTGAGCTGGGTTAACACCTCAGTAGAGAAAGCTAAAACTGACTGTCATGATAGTGCAAGAGACCGGTCGCTGTTCGCGAGGTTTCTTCGAGTCCTTAAAGACTTATGCCGCTTCGAGCGAGGAACCGGACTTATTCGGCCTAGGCGTGGATAGCGCCCCGAACTCGGTCTTTTGAATACTAGGGGCTTCACCGAAATTTAAAATTATAGAATTCTATGGCTAAGTGAGAGTGATAAAGCATTATAAGTCCGACGGCCTGGTTCGTTGTGCTGAACGCCTCCCTAGATGGACCCAAGAATGGGAACAAGAGCGCTTAGGTTTATCCCGAACACCCCAGCACACGTGGCATGGGGGTCGAAGCCGATGACTTGCATCTCTCAGATTTGATAAACGGCCGCACAGAAGGTAATATTTTAAATTAACAAGCGTTGCTTAAAGCATATGAACAAAGCTTCAGCGTACAGGATAACAAATGCGAGTTTACTCAAAAATTACATCTTTGGAGCACTCATCCGCTATGCGGCGGGCACCCTTCAGGACGCCATTATAATACATCTCGGGCGTACGATACTCCTTGCCCGGCGGTGGCGCATCCGTCAACAGCTTCTCCGCGTCTAGCTTGCCCCAGTGCACCTTAGCACGGGCAAGGGCCCGACGGGCACCTTCAATACAAACGGAGCGCTTGACGACTTCAATCCATGGACACGCGTCCACCAGCCGCCGCACCAGAGCGAAGTAGCTCCCAGGCATGACTTCTCCAGGCCACAGACGAGCTATGAGGCCCTTCATGGCCTGTTCGGCCACCTTGTGGAGCTCGACCAACTGCTTCAGCTGGTCGCTCAGGGGCACCGGATGTTCGGCCTCAGCATACTGAGACCAGAACACTTTCTCCGTCGAGCTCCCCTCTTCGGCTCGGTAGTATGCGGCGGCATCAGACACACTACGGGGCAGATCGGCGAACGCTCCTGGAGAGCTCCGGATTCGGGTAAGTAGCAGATAATTAACTTTTATATTTTTGCTTTGCATAAAGAATGCCTTACCCGCCGCTATCTTCTTCATCGCCTCGATCTCCTGAAGGGCCTTCTGGGCTTCGGCCTTAGCGGGCTTGGCACTCTCAAGAGCCAAGGAAGCTCGGACTCTCGAGTCTTCGAGTCACGCTCCAAACTCTCGTGTTTTTCCACGAGAGCCTGGAGCTCTTGCCGCACCTCCGCCACCCGCGCCTCCTGCTTCTCTCGCTCGGTGCGCTCCAAGGCCGCACTCTTTTCGGCCTTCGAAACCGCCTCTTTCAGGGTCGCCACCTCGGTCGTGGCTCCTGCAACATTAACGTTGGTCCTGTTATTATTATGCAACCAAGTATTTCTATATACATTTCCAGGAGGTACTATGTACCCTCTTTATCCTCGAGCTGCTTCTTGGCACGGCCGAGCTCGCTCTTGAACCGCTCGAGGCTTTCCTTCAAGGCATTAACCTCCACAGTCAGTGCGGCAGAGGTCAGCAGCGCAGCCTGCATTCTCATATTGACATATTTCTATTAGACTCATGCGTATATCTTTTGAGATCCTCAGTTTGGCTTTTCTTTCCGAACACCGAACTGAGCATCAGGGGCTACTATCTATGCGGTAACATTTTTATATATGTTTCTGAACACATACCTCAAAGCCCGTTAACAGGCTTGTGCAGGCTTCCGTCAGCCAGCTCTTGGCGGACTAAACCTTCTGAATCACCGCACTCATAACAGTGCGGTGTTCCTCGTCGATGGAGGCGCCGTTAAGCGCCTCCAGCAAATTGTCCGACGCCTCCGGGTGGACGGAAGTCGCCGGCGTCGCAGGCTTGCCCTTCTTATGAAGGCGCCACCTGTCGGGCTCTGGAACCACTGATGGTTCCGGAGTAGTGTCTGGCCCGGGGCCGGACTTAGATCCCTCCGGGGCTTTAACCCCTTTGGGCTGGGAGTCCGGAAGGTCGCCTTGTGGCGCTTCCAGGACCACCTCCCCCTGGTTTTGTCCCCTACGGGACTCCACCTCAGCATCGTCTCTAGGGAGAGGGGAGGAGGCCGTCGGAAGTGAAGCGCTATTCACATCCGACGAATTCAGAGATCCGGTCGACGAATCACCAAGCTGAGCTCTGGGCGGACTGCATGATTAGCTTCGGTGTTAGAAGCTATCAAATAATAAAGGAGTGCAATAAGTCATTCGGGTGGCCAGTCCTCCCCGCCATCTTCGACGTCGGGGGTGTAGTTCGGCAGAAGGGACTTCCCCTTCTTGGACCCTCCGGCTTCCCCAGTTGGGGCGGCCTTTCTCTTCTTTCCTCCCCCCGTTGGAGGGGGAGAGGCATCTTCTTCTTCCTCCTCCTCCTCATCTTCGGAGGCGGAGGGTGCGTTGGGGCCATCGGGCAAATCCGACGACACCGGGCGCCGGGAACTCTTTCGGGTCCCCGTGGCCTTCTCCTTGGCCTTCTTCTCCGGCACCACGTGGGGTGCCGGAACTAGTAGCTTCGCTAAGTCTGCGTCTACTGGGCCTTCGGGCAAAGGGGCCGGACAGTCGTACTATCCGGATGTCCTCTTCCAGTCCTGTCAAAGGAACGGGAGTTTAGATCCCACATAAAGTCACACTATGAAATTCGGGTATCCCGTAAGGGACTAAACGTAAGCTTACTTCAGAGGCTTGACGTTTGGCACAGAACCCGCGATCCTCGGTGATGGGAGGGGAGACCTCGGAACTCTTGAAAAGCACCTTCCAGGCGTCCTCGTGCTTCGTTTCGAAGAGCCGGGATAGAGTCTGGTGCCGGGCCGGGTCGAACTCCCACGAATTGAAGTCCCGTCGTTGACACGGGAGGATCCGGCAGAAGAGCATGACCTGGACCACGTTGACAAGCTTGACCTTCTTGGTCACCAGGTCTCGGACGCAGGTTTGGAGTCCGGTCACCTCTTCCGGATTGCCCCACGACAGGCCCGTCTCTTTCCAAGATGTGAGCCGGGTGGGGATTCCGGATCGAAATTCAGGGGCCGCTGCCCAATTAGGGTCACGCGGCTCGGTGATGTAAAACCACCCAGATTGCCACCCTTTGATGGTTTCCACGAAGGCACCCTCGAGCCAGGTGGTTAGCTATCTTGCCCACCATGGCGCCTTCGCATTTCGCCTGTCGGCCTTGCACGACCTTCGGCTTGACGCTGAAGATCTTCAGCCATAGGCCAAAGTGGGGCTGGATGCGGAAGAAGGCCTCGCACACGACGATAAACGCCAAGATATTGAGGATGAAGTTCGGGGCCAGATCGTGGAAGTCCAGGCTGTAGTAGAACATGAGCCCCCGGACGAATGGGTGAAGAGGAAAACCCAGTCCACGGAGGAAATGGGAAAGAAAAACAACCCTCTCATGGGGCCTGGGGGTGGGGATGAGTTGCCCCGCATCTGGGAGCCGGTGCGCGATGTCGTTAGACAAGTATCTGGCCTTCCTCAAGTTTTTGATTTGTCCCTCCGTGATGGAGGAGGCCATCCATCTACCTCCCGCTCTAGACATGGTTGGGGAAGGTTGAGGTGGGAAGTGCGGGCTTGGGCGCTGGAGCTCGAGCGCGCAGGGACGGATAAGCAGAGGAGGAAGAGGGCGTGAATGGAAAAGGCGGATTCTTATCCCCTTATATGGGCGGCCAAAACTACGAGGCCCCCACCGGCCTGATAAAACTCGCTTATCTCCCAGGCGCCGCGGTTAATGGCGCGGTTGGGTTACCCACACCCGTATTGATGAGAATCCCGGAATAAGGGGACACGATCTCTGCTTTGACAAGACGTGCCAAGGAAACCGCCTCGCTAAACGCGCTGAGGTGGAACAATAAAATGAATAAAGAGCCTGGCTGTGGCATGATGTCACGCCACTAAATACGTCAGCAGATCCGATTGATACAAATATTATTCTCTCTACGAAGGAATGTGGAACTTATTTTGCAGAGCCGGACACTACCCTGGTGTTCAACATCTTCTATGAAATATTCGGAGGAGGAACCCGCCTTGCAATGCCGAAGACAACTTGCGCGCCAGACTCGTCGTCATTGAAGCCTGGTTCAGGGGCTACTGAGGGAGTCCTGGATTAGGGGGTGTCCGGATGGCCAGACTAAGACCTTTGGCCGGACTCCCGGACTATGAAGATACAAGATTGAAGACTCCGTCCCGTGTCCGGATGGGACTTTCCTTGGCGTGGAAGGCAAGCTTGGTGATACGATATGAAGATCTCCTCCCATTGTAACCGACTCTGTGTAACCCTAGCCCTCTCCGGTGTCTATATAAACCGGAGAGTTTTAGTCCGTAGGACGAACAACAATCATACCATACGCTAGATTCTAGGGTTTAGCCACTCCGATCTCGTGGTAGATCTACTCTTGTACTACCCATATCATCAATATTAATCAAGCAGGAGTACGGTTTTACCTCCATCGAGAGGGCCCGAACCTGGGTAAAAACATCGTGTCCCTTGTCTCCTGTTACCATCCGCCTAGACGCACAGTTCGGGACCCCCCACCCGAGATCCGCCGGTTTTGACACCGACAACGAGAGGAGAACAACCTAGCATCGTATCAATCTAGAACCAATCTAGATTAGAGACAGAGAGATGGGGCGGGGGCAGCAAGAGAGGGGGTAGTTGTGGGCTTTGGGATGCCTTTCTGCGTCCCCACCCTCATATATATGTGGAAGGGTCAAGGGATTGGCCGACCTAGCACGAAGAGTCCTGAATGAGTCAGCCACCCTGGCAGTCCCCATCTAGGAGGACTCCTCCCTAGGGGTGCCTTGGCACCTTTGGACTTATTTGTCTAGCCAACTTGGGCCCTTGGTGGCCACTTTCCACCCTAGGTGGTGGGGGTTTGGCATGTCAGGAATCTCCTAGAATCTACTGAAAGTTTTCGTTGCCTTCCAAGACTTCCTAGGCACTTACACTTCCGGACACTTCTGGGACCTCCCGGAACAATTTTGGATTCATTTCCAATAAGAAAACTTCATCCTCAAACCTTTGTATTAGAGATTGAATTGTTTATGTCTTATGTGGTTCATCTACTGAATTGTTTCAATCCTCTGATCTGACCCTGAAGATTCACCAATCTCGTCGAGTTGTACTGTCCTCCCATTCACCTTTTTCATGATAAATTGTTTCTCTAGAAACACTATGTCCTTTGCGAAAAGCAGTTTTGCCTTTGTCCGGTGATAGAAGCCAGACCAAACAATATTTTGGGGACAACTTACAAAGCATCATTGGGTTGAGCTTATTCAGCTGTAAAAGCTTTACATATCACTAGTACACGATGGGGCTATTAACCCCCCCCCCCCCCCCCCCCCCCCCTAGAAAAAACTGTGTGTGATAACCGCATGGCACACGCTTGGAAAATAAAACTGTTTGCAGGAAAATTAGTTGTGTGCGATCGTTGGGCCATCACGCACGACCTGAGAAAGTAAATAATTTCAAAAATTGTGTCATGAGCGCTATAGTTCACATGATTGTTCAAAATTAATTGTGTGTGATGATTCAGCTTTCACACACAACTATTCTACAAAGAACGGTACAGATCACGCCGCCTTCTGTACAGGTGTTATTTTGCCAGTGACATACAATTCATTCTTAGAACACGTGTGGGAGTGACATGAAGGTAAATAAATCCTCCATGTATAGTGTTCAAAAAAAATTAAGACATTAAGTAAGAAAAAGGATAGAAATAGGAAATTCAAAATATTATTCAGTAATTCATTACATGATATATATCATCACATATACATGATCATACAAATTAACTACTACTACAAATACATAAATAATGAAAGACAACTATACTAACAACTAATAATCTCTCCTTAGGGCCTTTTGACTGCGGCACTCCACCAGCTCCCTGATGCGCGCCGGCTTCAAGTGCGACTGTAGTTATCCGCCTCACAGAGTGTGACATGTCAAGTGGCGGCTTCATGGCCAGGCTAAAAAATTTGGGTCGCGCTAACTGCCACACGTGTGGCAGGAAGGGAGACGCATCACACGTCTCTAATGTAAACAGATTGCCACGTCATCGCATGCATGCATGCAGGAATCTTTTTGAATTTTCAGTTTTTAAAATGTTTTATCTCTTAAACGAAAAATCCGATTGAAAATCCGTTTTCACCATTAAATCCCTCGCGATGAGATCTTCGAAACTAGATCTCATGTTGATATGTTTTGATGAATTTTTTTTGGATTATAAGTTGCCATGTCTATTGCATATGAATTGTCATGATGTTTACACTGAAGTTGCCATGATATGTTTCAGCTATTTTCTTCTACATTTAAAAGTAAATTTTAACATTTATAAAACGGGGAATTAAGAAACGAGACTTGCCATGAACCATAAACTAAAATTGCCATGATACATGCACGTAAAATTGCCATGGTTCATACAAAAAATAATTTTCATGGTCAAAGTACTGGAGTTACCATCATCAAAATACTAAAATTTCCATAATCTACAAACTAAAATTGCCACATGGCAACTTTAGTTTAAGCCCTATGGCAACTGCAGTGTAAACATCGTGGCAACTTTTGGCAAAAAAAAATCGTCGAAACATATCAACATGGGGTCTAGTTTTGAAGATCAGACGGATTTAATGGTGAAAATGGATTTTTAGTTCGCTTTTTTATTTAGGAGATACAACATTTTTAAGCCGAAAACTAAATTTTTTTTTGCTGATGTCATCTATTCATACGTGGCAAAATGAGTGGTGATGGGGCGTGTGGGCGATGTGCAAATGCCCACACGTGTAGGCGTTAACATTTCCGGAAAATTTAGAGTTCCCGCAAAAAAAAATAGAGTTACTTCACGCAGAAAAGGTTGCAGGAACAACGTGCTAGGGATTGTAATAGGCAACACGGCCACGCTAACGCTTCATGGGCCCGAATTGCATGTCTTAAGTAAGACTTTTTTTGATGTACCAGATGCAGCCCTCATAAATTTACCTGACGCACTTGTTAATTTTATACCAAATTGCTATGCTAATTTCCTTTTGACCCTGACGCCTATAGCTCTGTCCCTGCTTGTGCAGTCTACTGTGTGCATGTTTCAGTTTTGAGCCTACGTTACCGAGTCATCCAGTTCGACGCCCACAGGCGACAAACAGGCGAGGCGACTCACAGGGGCATTGGGCCTGCCCAGTAAGTGTACTGTAGCTGATGGCGTACTTTAGAAGACGGGTTACAGCCGCCAGGTGTACAGCAGCGGCCCGTTCACTGTGGAGACCCAGTTTTTTTTCTGTCAGCTTTTTTTTATTTGCCTTCCTGATTTAGTTTTTCTTATGGGTTTTCTCTTTTTGAAACTTTTTCTCTTTTATAATTTCCTGTACTATACACCTTTTTATAATATAAGGCGACTATTATTTAACATACACACCGAATATTGTTCTAATATATTTCGAATTTTTTTTACAGTTAACTTTTCATCATATATGTTGAATTGTTTTTAAATACATTTTGGATTTTTTAAATATAAATTGTACCTTTTAATACTATTTAACTAGTAAAATTATAATGCAAGGTGATTGTTTTTAATATATAGTGAACAATTCTCTACTATATAATCGACATTTTTATAATACACCATGAACCTTTTTACAATACATAGTGAACTTGTTTTAATAAACGCTGAAGTCTTTTTGAAAAACACACTGAACTTTTTTCTATTATACTGTCAAATATTTATTAATATGCAATGACCAATAACAAATTGTTCATCATGTGTTAAAAATCCCAAACAAACAAATGTTCAACGTATATTAACAAACTGGTCGACATGTAGTTGAAACGTTCACCATATATTCATAAAAGAAATTCAAAAAAATTAAAAACGAAAGAAAAACTCAGGACAAAAAGGAAGAGTAAACCAAACAACAAAGTTGCAGAAAGAAAAAACAAACAAAAATCAACAAAGAAGGAACGGAAAAACAAAACAACAAACGAGCAATATGCTGCCACAAACTGGGCCTGCCCACCTGTGGGCGGTTCGATTGAAGCCACTCCTATTTGTCACTGCAGACGGTATGTATATAGGATTGGGGCGGTGAACCTATCTGACGCTCGCGTGCGTCCGTCTGCTGCGCTTCTGCTGAGGGCAGGAGCGAGCAGTGTGAACACCCCATCTCATTTCCGGGGTTGAAGCAGGGCCGGGCAAACGGTTTGGGAACCTTCTAGAGGGTTCCCTCGACCTGTTTTTTCATGTGTTTTTTCTCTTTTACTTGTTTTCGGTTTTTCTTGTTTTATTTTTTTCTGTTTCTCTATTCTATTTCTTTTTTTCATTTCTTTTTCTTTTATCATTTTTCCTTTTTATTTTGATTCTTTGTTTTAAGAAATGTTCGAAATTCCAAATTTTCTTCATGATTTGAAAACTTTTCCACAATTTGTTTTAAAAAAAATAAAAACAATTCACAATTTTTCAGCATATATTACAAAAATGTACAATGTCTATATAAAAAAATTCAGCATATATCACAAAAATGTTCAATGTCTATTTCAATATTGTTTAGCTTATATCACAAAATGTTCAATGTGTAATTAAAAAAGGTTCATCGTATATTTACAAAAAAAATAAAAAATATTCAGCGTATATCGCAAAAATATTCAATGTGCATTTCGAAATTATTCAGCATGTATCCAAAAATGTTCTTTTTCTATTCAAAAATTGAATGTCGTATATTTACAAAAATGTTCAATGGTTGAACTTTTTTGCTATTTTTTCTGGATCTGTCTCGGCATGGAGTTCAAAGAAATTTGCGCAATCAACTAGCCAAGCTAGGGACTCCCGGATCAGTGTGGGAGCTCCTAAGCTGCGCCGCTAACAGGTACTGGCGCCCACGCGCTGCACACCTAGGCCTGGCTAAACAACGGGGCACTGCGCTAGGAACTTATAAGAGCGCAAAAGCGCAAAAACTCTGGACCTCACCAGGATTCGAACTCGATCCGTCACCTTAGCGAACAAGCGCATATAACCAATACAACTAGTCGACTGTATTGATTGGAGAAAGAGTCGATAATATAAGAACATGCGGCCACGCTATTTATTACTCCCTCCGTTTCTAAATGTAAGTCTTTGCAGAGATTCCACCAGGTGGACTACATACGGAGCAAAATGAATGAATTCACATTTAAAATGCATCTACATACATCCGTATGTAGTTCATAGTGGAATCTCTACAAAGACTTATATTTAGGAACGGAGGGAGTACATGTGTACAGTATCATTCAGTTTTCTGTATTATTAAAATGACATGACCTTGGATAAGTTCATCAATTTAGAAAAAGTTCATCATTTTTGAAGAAAAGTTCACAAAATTGGAAATTTTTCATTGATTTGGAAAAAAAGTTTGTCAATTTTGAAACAAAATCACTGAATTTAAAAAAAACTTCATCAAATTTGAAAATTTTCATCCAATTTAAAAAAAGTTCATCGGATTTTAAAAATAGTTCATCGATTTTGAAAAAAAGTTCACTGATTTTGAAGAAATTTGATCAATTGGAAAATAAAGTTCACAGGTTTTCAAAAAGGGTTCACGAATTCGAAAAAAATTCACCAATCATTCAAAAAGTTCATCAAAGTTGAGCGATAATGGAAAAAAGTTCATCAATTTTGAAAAATTTCAATAATTGTTTTAAAAAAGTTTCATGTAAAATCGAAAAAGTTCTTCCAATTTGACCAAAAAAATCACAGAACTTACAAAAGATCATCGCTTTTCGAAGAAAAATGCACGTGCATTCGAAAAAGAATAGTAAGAAAAAATAATTGTAAAGAAACTAAAAGAGAAAGAAAGATGAAATAAAAAACTATCACAAAAACCGGTTTAGAAGAAAACAAAAACGAAAAAAACCCGGCTGGTAGCTTCCAAGAACCGAGGCTTCCCGTACTAAAGACTGAATAAGTAGAAAACTGAAGAAATTAGCACAAGCATGAGGGAATTCCTGGTGGTTAGTGGGTTTGTCTACGAAGGGAGAGGTCTTTTGTGTTCGAATCTGCTGCTCGCACTCCTTTTTGGAGTTTAACAGAAAAAGTTAAATGGGCTGGCCCATGTAGCATCGCTGTAAGGAGGCGGGCTGTGCGCCCTTTTGCGCAGATGCTGTATCAGGCGCAACGGGCACCGTAAAGCAAATGCCAAGATCGGGCGTGACTATATCTGACTTACGAGGCACCTATGTCCCGCTTGAAATGAGACAAATGCCAGCATTGCCAGTGATTACGTACAAGACAAGCCCAGCGCACACTGGAGCAGCGCTCCTTCACTCACCCGCGCGTGCAAGGACGAAGAGGGTTGGCCATGCTGACATCACCCCAACTTATATTTTCTTATTATTATTTTTATTTATTTTTATATTTTAAATGTATATATTTCAAAAACATATATTTAGTTATTATTCATATCAAATCATGCATTTGAAATATACTATACAATATATATATATATATATATATATATATATATATATATATATATATATATATTGGTACAATTAAAAAATGTTCAGGAGATGAAAAAAATGTTCAAATTATTTAAAAACAACATATAATAAATATTGAGAAACGTTTATACAAAAACGATATTCTTAGTATAAACAACTATTTTATATGATTAATGAAATGTACACGATATTTTAAATAAATATTCTTGCGTTTCCAAAAATAATTTGTGACATCTAAAAATATGTTAACATGATGTAAAAATAAAGATTCTGTAGTTAAAAAAATGTGTACTCCAATTAACAAATGTATGTTATATTTAAGAGAAATATTCATGCATTTAAAGAAAATTTTGTGACCGTGTAAATGATAAATGTGCATCATATATCTGACGATGTTCACTGTGTATCAAAAAAATATTTCATGTGCACAGTAAAAAATATATTGTGTATTGATAAAATTTAGACCTGTGTTAAAGCAGAGAAAACCTTTGAAAACCGACAAAGAAAAACAATAAAAATGAATAATAGAAATAAATAAATAGAAGACCAATGAAAACAAAGAAAGGACAAAGGAAACCAATGAAAAAGGTAAGAAAAAAACAGTAAAAACCCAGAAACAGATGAAGAAAACCTACGAGAAAAACAGAAAAGCCGGGGAAAAGTTGTGAAAATAAAAGAAAAAACACAAAAAAGGGAGAAAACAAATGAAGATAACTAGCAAGGAAACAAGGAAAACCCGAAAAAAGAAAAAGAAAGGAGAAAACAGTAAATATATACGGAAGGAAACCGAGCTAATGAAAAAAAGTTATAAACAATAGGCCGGCCCAGTAGCTAAACCATGGTAAAAAGGCTTCAGGCGAGACGGTACGTGCACTCGCCATAAGATAGATATAGGTTTTGTGCTTGCTTATAGCGAGATCTAGTGTAACCTGGCGTCAAGGATGTACCGGTGGGCCGATCCTGTAATGCCACTTGGAATTACTGGATGCTCCAACTTTTTGGTATTTTCCTTTTTAAGGTTGCTTCATTCTTTTGTTATACTTTTTCTTAAAAAAAGTTGAAAATATTTTATATACAAGTTTTCATAAACATACAATATTTCAAAAAATATATGATCGAGAAATAGAAAATGTTCGTGTAATTCCAAAGAAATAAAATAAAATATGCTTCAGATGTATAAGAAAAATGTATGATTTGAAACATATATTTTCAATTTTTTAATCATGTATACACTATATTGAAAACGTTTTACATGTATACCAAGAATATAAAATGTGTATGAACTTAATTGACATAAAAAACATATATTTAAAAAAGTGTTAATCATATTTAACAATGTTATATCTGTATGGAAAATATTAAGCATGTATAAAAATATTTCAGATGTATAAGAAAAATGTATGATGTGTACCAAGAAAAATAGACATCAGAACATATATTTGAAACAATATTCTTGTACATGAAAATTTTAAACATGTATAAAAGAATGTTTTAGACATAATCCAAAAATGTACAATGTGTACAAAACAATAGGCATCCAAACATAAATTTGGCAAAACAGGTTGATCATGTATTCAAAAAACAATTAGCATATATTATTTTTTGTACGTATATGATAAATGTGGACATGTGTAAGAAAAAACAAAGAATATCAGTAAAATTTAGTGCGAAAGAATGGACATCAGTGAAAACCGAGAAAGAAATACGATGAAACAGACGAAAACAAAGAAAATGAAATATAAATAAGGAAAAAAATAAAAGACCGAAGAAAACCCAGTAAAACATAGAAAGAAACAAAACAAATCGGAGGAAAACAAAAGACAAAAGAAAAAACCATTAAAAACCCAGAATGAAATGTGGAAAATCAGGTAAAAACATATAGAAACAAAGAAACCGATGAAGAAAGAAAGAAAATCAAAACTAGAAAGGAATGGAAATGGAATAAGGTTGTACGGCGAACGAGAGTTTGGAATGGGCCGCCCCAGTATTGTTCAGCCACACGAATAAGGTTTAAGCAAGACATATGCTACTCTCGCCGCAAGCAAGATATAGTACACACGTATCATAGACCTCCTCTTTGGCGCCATTAGCGTCGGGAACCTTACCTAGCTATCTGGGCTGTCCAAGCAAAGGAAGAAAGATCGCTCTGGTCGGGTGGGTCGCATAGTAGATCAACCGGTTAATGGTTGACCAGTCAACTGTTCATGGGATAGCCGTTGACCGTTTGTCTTCTTTAAATGGAGCAAAATTTTGAAAAAAAAACTTGCTTTTTAAAAAAGTTCATAGACTTGAAAAATTAAAAAGTTCAAAATATCATAAAAAAAGCTCATCAATTTGAAAACAGTTCATCAATTTTTGTAACAGAGTTTTTGAATTTTAAAAAAAGTTCATCGATTTTGAAAAAACAGTCCAAAAATTTGAAAACAAAACTCACCGACTTTGAAAAAAAGTTGATCATGCATTTTGAAAAAAAAACTTTGAAAAACAAGTCCAAAAATTTGAAAACAAAACTCACCGACTTTGAAAAAAAAGCATGCATTTTGAAAAAAAATAACTTTGAAAAAAAATCCACCCATTTTGAAAACAATTCATGGATTTGAAAAAAAGTTCACAAATTTATGAAAAGAAAAGAAAATAAAAAGGTAAAAATAATAAGGAAAGACTAAATTAAACCATTAAAAAACCCAGAAAAATAAAAACCCTATCAGAACCTTCTAAAAGCTATACAAACAGATCGGAAGGTTCTAGAAGCTTTACAGAAAGGGTTGGGTCTTTCCCGAGAAAATAAACAGTATTGCTGGTCTGTTTCACTCGTATGTGGTCAAGAAAGAATAGGCTACGTCGGCAGACACTGTTAGCTAGTTGTGTCGGAGGGGGTGGGCACCCGTTTGCTGAAACTCCTTTAAACGGTGCTACGGGCGCCAAATAGAATTCGGGTAGGATCTGCCTATGTTAACTAGTCGCCTGAAGTTCTTCTTTAGGTCCTCTTGGGCCTGGTCATCTAGAGCCGATCACAAGCAGTCTTCTTCCCAAATTGATTGACTGACAGACGAAACGGTAGCACAAGTGTATGGGATTTCCTGCCTATCTCTTGATTCAATTGAAATCGATGATCTGTCTCGTGTATAGATCGACAATCTGTAGGCAACCAGTAGCACAACGGAACTGCACAAAAAGTTGTAAGCACCGGCTGACGCCGTTGCGTCGGCCGACATGATTGCGCTGTCCCAGACTGAAGACCATCGTTCAAGTAATTGGTGCCCTACAGGCTACAACTCCTTCATGTTTAATTTTTCTTTTGACTGATACAAAATGTAAAGCCCTACCGTTGCCATATCAGTTTATTAAAAAAATTGGAACTAATTTGGATTGTTTGGGGAATATAATGTCATGCACCCAAGATTTTCAATGGTTGATTGTTTAAAATCAAGGCTCATTCTATTTCTATTCTACTATCTTGTCAAGTCTATAATACATGGAGTTCCAATGCATCGATACTATTTTTGTTTGATTCAAATGCATTAATTTTTCATGGCCGCTAATCGTGAGGATGCACTTAAGAGTGGAGAACATAGAGATTGTTGGACCTCAATTGTGTTGCATGTTACTTCTCATCATCCAGGGATCACTTGAGGATTATATGAGCCCACTTCATATTCTTGAGTTTCTGAAGAAGTGCCCCTTCTATCCTAACAATGCTATAATTGCACACATAATTTTGTTAACCATTCCTATGAATGACAATTGCATTTGCGGAAATAAGTTTTTCTAAACTCAAGTTGTTGAAATCATACTTGCGTTCTACTATGACAGAAGAAAGATGCAATGGATTGGCAACAATAGCACATGAAAATGATGTCTTAGAGAATATTAATTATGAACATATAGTTAAAGATTTCATTTCAAGGAACACAAGAAGAATGTCACTTTTCAGTCGAACATCAATTTATTGACTTAGTGATACCTTTCATCTTTTGCATTGATATTTGATAAATTTTAGATATTATGCAGAATAATGCTTGAGTATAAAAGATTAAAAAATTTATGACCCCATTTTCTTTTCGCAATGGGCCCCCAAATTTCTAGAGATGACCCTGTCACTTAAGATTTGAGGCTTAAATAGCTAACTAAATACCGAATCGGTGTACCTGTAATTGTTATGTCTATTAATAAAGTTATAGGTGTTTCTAAAAAACATATACAAGAAGGAAAGGATAAATGACGAGTGGAATCATGCCGCCCGATGCACATGGTCACTCTTGGCCGTTAGAGTGAAAGGGGCAAAGAGAATAATGTGTTTCTCCTGTTTTCGCAAGCTTCATATTTTTTAGTATGTCCGGAATGTTTAGAAGTTTCGGAGTCCTTAACAATACTTAAACAATTTTTTTTCTTATTTCATTCAATGATCAATGCAATTGTGTGAGATGATGGTATTTGCTATCTAGACAGTGCCCCGCACCGGGGGGAGGGGGGGGGGGGGAGAGGGGGGGATAAAAAGTTTTAATCTCCAATACATTTAATTGAATGTATTATCACTCCTTAAATTTGTATGTTCGTTGACACATAAACACATATGTTTGAAAATACATCAAAGTGCTACATTATGCAAGTTGCTGAATCAAAATTAAATTGGCACACCTCGTCGCTTCCTCCCTGCCAAGGCACTCCCTTCATCTGTGTCCTGAGCACGACTTATAACAAAATTAGAAAATAAATTATGAGGGGGTATCCTTGATTCCCAAGAAATTAGAATGAAGTCTTCTTTCGGTCTAACACTAGGATCCGCTAGCAACTCCCCAAATGTCACACTTGGTGATTCCTTCTTGATTGAATCATTAGTCGTATAAGGTATCATGCTAAGTGGATGCTTAGCAAAGTCCGTTATGTCCACCAGTGTCCTTGTTCTATAAGCATGCTTGGATGCACACCATACATGGCGATGTTTCTTTTAATCATTCTTATCCCCTTGTCCAATAGGCAATGCCAAAACTGGGCATTGAGATTTCTTCTCAACAAATCTGCGTAAGCATTTGTTGCGACAAGTGAACCTTGTGTGTGCAACTGCCTGGCAACTTCATCTGCTATTTTTAGTAGACGTGGATGTTCTGTCGGGTCTACGCTCCCAAATGCTAGTGTCTTGAATAGGTACCTCCACTCGTCATAAGACAGAACACTAAGAAAAATCGGTTTCACGGATCCAAATCGGGCTAATCTTTGAATTCTACTTATGATGATGATATGGCTTCCTCTGCCCATTGTTAAGAGAAATGAGTGAAAGTTTTTCCACTCATCATCACTTACATCAGAAGCAAACTCAATAACTACAAGCATCTTCATCCCAGACATGATCCTTCCATGCCTCAAAAAACTATCGCCACTTAAGTGCAAAACAGAAGAGAAGCACGAGCGAACCCTTTCGTCGCCACACACATGAGCAACCAAAGTTTTCTTCCCAACTTTGGCACCACCTATGATCGGAAGAATGGCAGGTGCCTCACCAGCAGGTCTGTGCTGCAACAAGAAGCTCAAGAGTTTTTGCTTTTCAGCATGCCGGCCGAACATAAAGTTGTCGGTGTAAAGATAGATGTCGTATGGCCTACGAGACATGCGCTCGCATCCACCCAGAAGCAGAAAAAATTCTGCTATGTTAGCAATAGCGACTTCTAAGCTTTCCAAGGCACCTAGTGACTCGAGGCACATGGCCTTATCATCCTTCTCGGTTGTTGTCCGAGAAAGCTTGAGGGGAATTGCTAAATACGTGCTGCTGCTAGATGAGTCTTTGATGCTAACCTCATCGAAGCATGCACTGTCTTGGAGGGTTCGGTACCTCAAGGTGTCCAAGATGCGGTATCCTCTGTACATGGCCTCTGAGAGCATCTTGAGCTGCAACAACATCCCGGAGTTGGTTATGTACCGCGCATCCGCCTCCTCAACGACCATGCTTACTCTCATCAGGAGGTGCTGCAACCTCTCTATCAGCTCTTCTGCTTCCGAGCGTGAAGGCCTCGGGTGGTACTTGTTCAGCAGGAAGGAGATGAAACGGCTTGCAAGTTCACCTGCAACCGCAGATATGGCAACCTCCATGGCCAGGATTGATTAGGTAAAGCTGCTGCAGGTCGGGCTGTCCACCTTCCGCCAAGACTTGCAGAGACTCTTGTCTTGGAGTAACAAGTGTGCACAAGTAACATGTTTGTTCTTCTCCTTTGGTTTCTGCAGAACCCAGTCAGTCTATGTGGCTTATATTTCCACACGTCCACTTGACTATGGAGCGGTCTTTGTGAACTTGACAGTTTTTTCTCATTTTATTATCCCAGCTCTTTCTTCAAATCAAATACTTCCTCTGTTCACTTTCATAAGACGTTTTAGACAATTCAGACAGTGCCTAAAACAGTTCAAAATTAGCTGTCCGAAATGTCTTATAAAAACGAACGGAGGGAGTACATGATATGTCAAAAGCAGCCAACTCTATTCTTGGGACACTACGTACCAGAGGTTTCTATTTTCTGCGCCAAATCGACCCAGCTCTAGGCTATAGATAATGACAGCCACTGCAAACTAGTCGTAAAGATTCAGTTGGTAGTTGCAACCACTAATCCACTATATCGTCGGTGCTGGGTAACCCTGTGACAGCGGTCGGCACCAGCTAACATTAGCGGGCTTTGGCGATGTGGCAGCCGAAGTCTGGAGGGATCACCGGCGGTGGGTCGGGGAATGAATTCCACAAATTTTGATGTTGGGCTAGTACAAATCTCAGACCATCCTAGCTCGTACCAAATGCATGCATGTTAACTGTAATATTTCGTACCCACAGAAAAAAAGAGAGTAAATTTCATTGTTTTCTGAAATTGTCACCCGGTCTGCGTGTCTACGGTACACTACGTAATTTATTTTTCATTTTTCTTTCCGCTTATATTTTGAAAACTTTCAAATATATGTATTTTCAGAAATAAATTTACTTAAAAATTCAAAATTTTGCCGCACACTAAAAAATGTTAAAAGGTCATGTATTTTGTATAAAATGTTAATCTCATTCTAAGATAATTTCATTGCATTTAATTGAACTTTCACAGTGTAAACAATTATTGGCGCAAGTAAAAATGTTCAACCATTAAAACAATGTTTTACATGTATTAAACAATATTCAACGTATATCTACAAAATGTCCAACATGCATTTGAATATGTTTAATATGTATTAAAAAATTGTTCATCAGGTTTCTGAAAAATTCCTACGTGTATAAAAAAATAGCGTCTATTCAAAAAATAATCAACGAGTTTTTGAGAAAGCAATCATGTATTTTTTTTAAATGTTCAATGTGTACCTGAATTTTTTAACATGTATTCTAAAAATTTTCAACATGTATTCAAAAAATCTTTAATGTGTATCTGAGAAATGTTTAACATGTAATCAAAATAATTTTCAAACATGTATTCAGGAAAATGTTCGCCATATATTTGAAATGTGTGCACCATGTATACAAAAAGTTAGCGTATTTAAAAATAATAAAAGAACTAGAAAAAGAAAAAATGAATAAAAAATTAAAATAAAATGGAAAATAGCAATGAAAACTAACAATGGAAACATATAGAAAATAAAAAAAACAGAAGGAAACTGTTAAAAAACAAAATAAGAAAAATATAGTGCACGAAGTGTGCTAAAACCAATCCATGCTGATCTATAAAACCATCGCGAAAATGTTCTGATGAGTTGACCTACTAATGTGATCACACACGAAATGCTGAGGCAAGAAGGTGATACATCACGCTATGGCTATAAGTTGCCCATACCGATTCCTAATAGGAATTCCCTAGGTGCGACGTCTAGCGGCTGACCAGTAGCGAGGTTCCCTTCGTTGCGCGCTGTAGGTTCTTGTAGGGTTTCCTATTTATATTTTATTTATTTATTGTTTTATCATCGGTTTTCTTCAAGAGTTCCTTCATTTTCTTTATTTTGCTATGATTTTTCTTTCTTCGTTATAATTTGGTTTTCTTTTTTTATTTATTGGTTTTCTTTGTTTTGTATGATCCTTTTGCTTTTATTTTTGTTTCTTTCTCATTTCTTATTGGTTCACTTTGTTTCCACACATGTCCTCTTTTTCCTTAGTATACATTGTACATATTTAGAGCACACATGAAACAATTCTATGATACACTTTGGAAATATTTCAAATGCATGATGTACATTTTTTACAAATGCATGTTTGTAAACATTTTTTTGAATACACAGTAACATTTTTACAAACTCAATTTGTGCATTTTTAATGGAAATAAACATTTTTCTAACCTATGGTAACATGTTTTACATTTTAGAAATATTTTTAAATGTCACAAACATTTTTGAATCCCCGGAATTTTTCTTCAAAATGTCACGTACATAGTTCTAATGGTTCAAAATCTTTTTCATGGCACAAAATCTAAACATTTCGAAATATAAACAATAAAATAAAATGCAAAAAAAGAAAACAAAAATGTACGGGAAAAAAATGGAAATGCATGGGTGACTTCAATGTCACTTCAGTAGGTGGGGTCACCGGGCTGACCCTGCCATAGGTATTGCTGCGGGGGGCACATAGCCACATCCGATACATCACACTGTAAGCGAGATATATCCGTAGCGCACCTGGGTTGCAGAGCTCTGCAATATGCTAGTTTTCTTTTTGTCTTAAATGCCTTCTGCATGTCTAGTTTCACCGCATAATGATAATTCCTTTTGCCCCTTTCTTTTCATATAATTCAAACACTCATATGTCGCAATGACACTGTCAACAATAAGTTTATCCGGCACAAAGGTCGATGTTGTTCATAGATAATTTCGGGGAGAACCTGCTTAAGTCGGTTTGCGAGTACTTTTGAATCGACTTTATAAATCACACTAAGCAAGCTAATAGGGCAGGACTGCGAAAAAAGTATTGTTTGTACCTTAGGATTAATAACAACGAGCATCCTGTTAATCTCCTCCACATAATCTCCTTCCTTCAATATCCTAATCACAACATCGGTAACGTCCGTCCTCTCACCTTGCAAGTGCCAATAATTTTGAAAAACTTGAGCTAGGAATTAATCCGGGCCCGGTGCTTTTGTTGAGAACATTTGGGAAAGGGCCACACTAGTGCAAAAATGCCTACTATAGCGATGTTCGGAGAACGTTGTTACTGGCGCCGCATGCCGACGCCATTAGTATGATGCCAGTGCTAGGCTGGTATTACCTGCGTATGCTCCCAACGCCACTCGTATATGTTTCATCAGTTGTATCAATGTGCAATGCCACTAACCGACAAATTATCAGTAGCGCAAGCTGTATGGTAGAAAACAGTAATAGAAGTCATGCGTCATTTGGTTGCCCCGTGCGCCCCCATTGTCAGCAAATCCCTACTATCTAATAATCCCTAGCTACACAAATTGACTTAACACATTATTATAATCAAAATAAATCTTACTTCAACATTATTATTAAACTAGCTCACATCCATATATTACACAGATTTGTACAACGCTGTTCAAATAATCAAATCACACAAAAAATCTAATGAAAACTAAACAGCGAGTCTGATTCCATGCTGACGGGCTGTCTTCGTTGCAACCGCTACCGCCGGGCCTTCTATGCATTGTCGTCCGAGATGACGATGACGTCCTCATGTCTGTAGTCAGAATCAGAGGCCTCCACGACGTCCGATGCAGGAGGTTGGTTCGCAACGCTAGGATCTCCCCTCACTCATCGGGAGGAAGCGACGAAAATATCATGCGAACCTCAAGAAGCGTGTCCACCGTTCACAACTCCTCCGCGTCATGGCATGCTTGAGGCGGAGGCGCAGGCGAAGCTGGAGGAGGTTGCATCTCCTGCCTCCGCATATCCTCCCTCTTCTCCTCATCCTCTCGGAGGGACTTGAAGGAGTAGTCGATGGCGGGCTGCTCCTCCTAAAATTCCGGGTCGGCACGGTACAGAGCCATGCTGTCAGCGTCAGCGAGCCGCGACGCAGCCACTAGATGCTCTCACAAAGCCACCTCACCCACCATGTTGATGCGCCAGGGTGCCGATGGAGGCGGCATCCGTGTCAGGAATGGTGGCGGTAAACCAGACGAAGAAGGGGTTGGGGACTGATCCGGCGACGCATCCATCGGGAAGCCGACGGCGTGCATATCGGCTACTTGCGCGACACCGGCAATAGGCTGGGTCAATGGCAGCATGGCTAGGACCTTCTTCAGCTTGTGGAACATGAAGGAGGACGGCGACGTCGGGTGTAAGGAGGGCCAGAGAGGTGAAAATGGTGGGCGCCGACGCAAGAGGGAGGGTTTGTGGGGGTAGGAGGGTGGATAAGATTAATCCATCACTACTAGAAAAAAGGCTGTTAGTGGCGCACCTGTTTTTGCTATTAATGGCGCACTATAGGTGCGCCACTATTAACACGCCACTAGTAACAAATAGTAATGGCGCACATCTGGTGCGTCACTAGTATCCCAGATAATAGTGGCGCACCACATAGTGCGCCATTACTATGTCCAATAGTACGCCATTACTATGCCTCCGAGGGGGCCATATTTACCTTGTGCTCTGGGTTACTAATGGCGCACTTTTAGATAATGCGCCACTGGTGTGTTTATTTCTGTGCGCCACTAAAGTGCAATATGGTGCGCCACTACTATGAATATTTGGAAAAAAAGTTGCTTTTCTGATATTTGCACAGGTTACAAAATACATTACATCACAGAATATAAACAGCACAGCATATAAACAGCAGATTTATCGAATACAATAGAAGATTAGTCTCCGAATACAATTCATCATATTAGTCTCCGAATTCAAAATACGGAACAAAGTTAGAACATTACAAGTCTCGAGACCGCGAGTAGCGAGTTTGTCTTCACATTACAAGTCAATGTCTAAACTACCATCACATAGAAGAGAGTTGCGGTCACGATGAGCATCATCGCGATGAAACTGGTCTTCATTCGGTTCCTCCAACGCTCCCTCCTCTCTCCCGCTAGATAGCGCGCGTATCTAGTTTCCGCCTCTGCCCTAGTGGTGTACCCTTTGTAACTGTTACCGCTGAAATGGTGAACCTGTCTCCGACACTCCTCCCAGTCGTCGTAGACTTCGGGAACCTTACCCTTGTACACGACATACAACGGCATCTCTATGCACTAGACAAATAAAACGTTAGTAGCAATTCATAGATAATATATAAGCAATATATAAGTATGCAACAAAAGGATCGGAAGAGAAAAGAAACACATTAATAGCACGATTCATGGTCCTACTAATAAATAGCATCGATTATATATAAGTTGAACGACTGTCCAAACTAAAGAGACATACAAGTTCATTAAAGTTTAATTACAACATGAGCTAATCGATATTTCAGAACTACATAGCATCAATACTTTCGACTCGACTCAGGGACCGGAGCATGGATGAAGCCGCCGTCTATCGTGATGGTCATGAATGTGCGGTCGTTGTCAGCCTGCATTTGTAGCGTTGTATCTATTTCACCGTTGGACGGTTGATATTTGAGGTAGAATTGCCCCGAGGTACGAAGGACATCTTGATAGATGATTTCCGCAAACTCCGACTAGATGCGAAAGAATTCTTGTCTGATGTCCGCGTCCTGGATTGCCGACAAGAGTGCGGCCCAATCTTTGAGATTAGTTGGTAGCAGAAGGTGATTATGGTCCCGTACGATCGCCCGCATGTGATGGAGGGCGTAGTAGGCATCCTTCTGACCGTCAGGCGGCTGCTTGACGCAGGGGAACGTCGTTACGTGGGTGAACACGTGCTTGCCGTACCTACAAATTGGCCTCCTGAAGGTGCCTCCAGATTTGGCGTAGCCGGGGAGAGCATCATCAAGAACTTTCTTGATATTTGTATAGTCTTTCTTCGATTGACGGTCCAAGTCGAAATACGTGGCCATGGAATATTTCGGGCTTAAGAGGATGAGTGTGCAATGTGTGTCACTGCACAAAACACGAAATATTAGAAAAAAAGAACGATCGAAATCTAAGAAATCATATGTTACGGGGCGGTGAGGGGGTGACTTACTCGGGAAAGTAAGGCACGAGGAAGTTATCCTTATCAGGGTTCACCAGAATGACGCCTTCGAGGTATGAACTCGTGACTTGCCGGTCCCCAGCGCTGCCCAAGATCTTGGCACGCATGTATAAAGGGTCGACTATCACGTTGTCCGAGGTCTTGTCTCTAATAATCCGCATCTCCATACTGAGCGAAAATAGCCAAATGAAGGTGTAGTGCAGCGGATGAAGGTTAAACATAGCGAAGATGTCATCAAACTGCAGGACGATCATACCCCAGATGGTGCTATCGACAAAGCCCTTGCCCTCTGGCACCTTGGCCACAAAAACCGGGTATGCCACATCATTCTCGGAGAGACGCCGCTTCTCCATAGAAAGAACATTGTCATGCAGACTCCGCATAGCACCAGTTGCAGCATTGATCAGATTAGTCGGTACCATCGGCCTACCCGCCACATGCACCCTCCTCGAGATATCCTTAGGTGAAGGTGGCCCGTCTTGAGCACGGATCGTACTCAGTGCCGACTGGCTCGCACCCTTGTTATTTTTTTCTTTCTGTCCCTTCTGCTTCTTCTGCTGTAATGGGATCGAGTTCTACTCAGAGACCGCCTTCTTGAGTGTGTTGGGGCTGATAATATTTCGCACCTCGTCTATCTGAGGATCGGTGAAGGCGGTAGCTGGAGGCGTATCCTGAGAACTGAACGCCAGACAACGCCTGTTGCAATTGGGTTTCTCCGCGGTACCAGCTAGATCGCGATCGTCTTTTGCAGGGTTGGGTTCTTGAGAAGGAGGCCCCAAGAATTCGTCACCGTACCCATGTTCGTTGAAGTACTTATCGATGTTGGAAAATGTACCGTTGTTATCATCCGGATCCTGTGCCATATGCATGTCCGGATCAGCTGACGGCGGTAGCGTTGCGGCGGTCTTGCCATGGCTTGGCGCCGGCACGACTGGCGGTGTTGTCTGTGGGGTGGTGTCCCCCGCCCCCAAATGAATCTGGCTCTTCGACCAAAGCAGGGGCCAGCTTAAGCAGGCACTGAGGGTCATCACATCATCTTCGTCAGCCCTAGGGGGTCGAAACGGAGGTAACAAGTCGTCGCAGCCCCACAGCACCCGAACCAGTTGAACCCTCTACATGGTGGGTGGCATCGGATTACCGTGGAACACGCAGTTGCCTGGTTGAATGATTCTGGCCTTGGCGGCATCGATCAACTCGCCGTCAACGAAGTGCAGGAGAGTGCATGGAACGTCGGCGGTGCCCTGCGAAAACATGTAGGGCGTCAGGGATGCACAGTCAAAGGCAAGGAGATGAAGTCATCGGCCGAGGCTTAGTTACCGTGATGGCGTCGAGCTCGGCTAATGTCGAGGCACCACCAACGGCGGGCGTGCAAGTGATGGAGGGGGCGCTTGCTGCCGATGTGCCAGCCGGTGTATTCTTCCCACACCCGGGTGCATTAAGCTCCAATGTCGGCGCCGGCGCCGGAGACACCAATGCCGCCTCCGCCAGAGACACCAATGGCGCCGATGCGTTGTGTGAGTTGCTGCGCGTGAAGCTGGGAATCGGGGGCTGCTACGTCTTGAGCTTGCATTGGTTTTCCTCGAAGAGGAGAGGGTGATGCAGCAAAGTGTAGCGTAAGTATTTCCCTCAGTTTTGAGAACCAAGGTATCAATCCAGTAGGAGGCTCCTCAAAAGTCCCACGCACCTACACAAACAAACTGAGAACTCGCAACCAACGTAATAAAGGGGTTGTCAATCCCTTCACGGCCACATGCGAAAGTGAGATCTAATAAAGATAGTATGATAAGATAAATATATTTTTGGTATTTTATAATATAGATGCAAAAAGTAAAGATGCAAATAAAGGTAGATTGAAAGCAAATATGATAAGAGATAGACCCGGGGGACATAGGTTTCACTAGAGGCTTCTCTCAGGATAGCATAAGTATTACGGTGGGTGGACAAATTACTGTCGAGCAATTGATAGAAAAGCGCATAGTTATGAGATTATCTAGGCATGATCATGTATATAGGCATCACGTCCATAACAAGTAGACCGACTACTGCCTGCATCTACTACTATTACTCCACACATCGACCGACTCCTGCCTGCATCTAGAGTATTAAGTTCATAAGAACAGAGTAACGCATTAAGCAAGATGACATGATGTAGAGGGATAAACACATGCAATATGATATAAACCCCATCTTGTTATCCTCGATGGCAACAATATAATCCGTGCCTTGCAACCCTTTCTGTCACTGGGTAAGGAGACCGCAAGATTGAACCCAAAGCTAAGCACTTCTCCCATGGCAAGAAAGACCAATCTAGTAGGCCAAACCAAACTGATAATTCGAAGAGACTTGCAAAGATAACTCAATCATACATAAAAGAATTCAGAGAAGATTCAAATATTATTCATAGATAAACTTGATCATAAACCCACAATTCATCGGATCTCGACAAACACACCGCAAAAAGAGTTTACATCGAATAGATCTCCACAAGAGAGGGG
This sequence comes from Triticum timopheevii, assembly GCA_963921465.1. NCBI lineage: Eukaryota > Viridiplantae > Streptophyta > Magnoliopsida > Poales > Poaceae > Triticum > Triticum timopheevii. The sequence continues at coordinate 12,074,858 of OY997264.1, read as the reverse complement.
GAGAACATTGTATTGAGATCCAAAAAGAGAGAAGAAGCCATCTAGCTAATAACTATGGACCCGTAGGTCTGTGGCAAACTACTCACAACTCATCGGAGGGGCAAGGATGTTGATGTAGAAGCCCTCCGTGGTTGATTCCCCCTCCGGCAGAGTGCCGGCTGATACGTCTCCAACGTATCTATAATTTTTGATTGCTCCATGCTACTTTATCTACTGTTTTAGGCAATATTGGGCTTTATTATCCACTTTTATATTATTTTTGGGACTAACCTATTAACCGGAGGCCCAGCCCAGATTTGCTGTTTTATGCCTATTTCAGTGTTTCGAGGAAAAAGAATATCAGACGGAGTCAAAACGGAACGAAATCAACCGGAGAAGTTAATTTTGGAAGGAAACCAACCTGATGGGCTTGGAGTGCACGCCAGGGGAGTCCCGGGCTGCCCACGAGAGTGGGGGCGTGCCCCCCTACCTCGTCAGCACTCCGGAGGTCCACCGACGTACCCCCTGCACCCATATATACCTACGTACCCTAAAACTTCCAGAACAGAAAATAAATCGGGAGTTCCGCCGCCGCAAGCCTCTGTAGCCACCAAAAACCAATCGAGACCCTGTTTCGGCACACTGCCGTAGGGGGATCCCATCACCGGAGGCCATCTTCATCATCCCGGTGCTATCCATGACGAGGAGGGAGTAGTTCACCCTCGGGGTTGAGGGTATGTACCAGTAGCTATGTGTTTTGATCTCTCTCTCTCGTGTTCTCTCTCGTGTTCTTCTATGACACGATCTTGATGTATCCCGAGCTTTGCTATTGTAGTTGGATCTTATGATGTTTCTCCCCCTCTACTCTCTTGTGATGAATTGAGTTTCCCCTTTGAAGTTATCTTATCGGATTGAGTCTTTTTATGAACACTAGATGTATGTCTTGCCGTGATTATCTGTGGTGACAATGGGATATCATGTGCCACTTGATGTATGTTTTGGTGACCAACTTGCTGGTTCCACCCATGAACCAATGCATAGGGGTTGGTACACGTTCTTGACTCTCCGGTAGTAGCTTTGGGGCACTCTTTGAAGTACTTTTATGTTGGTTGGATGAATCTGAGATTGTGTGATGCATATCGTATAATCATGCCCACGGATACTTGAGGTGACAATGGAGTATCTAGGTGACATTAGGGTTTTGGTTAATTTGTGTCTTAAGGTGTTATTCTAGTACGAACTCTTTTATAGATCGATCCGAACGAATAACTTTGCGGTGGTTTCGTACCCTACCATAATCTCTACGTTTGTTCTCAGCTATTAGTGGCTTTGGAGTGACTCTTTGTTACATGTTGAGGGCTTGTCATATGTTCTATCTATGTTATTATTGTTGAGAGAACTCGCACTAGTGAAAGTATGAACCCTAGGCCTTGTTTCCTACCATTGCAATACCGTTTACGCTCACTTTTATCGCTCGTTACCTTGCTGTTTTTATAATTTCAGATTACAAATACCTTTATCTACTATCTATTTTGCACTTGTATTTTCATCTCTTCACCGAACTAGTGCACCTATACAATTTGCTATTGTATTGGATGTCTTAGGGACACAAAATACTCTTTGTTATTTGGTTGTAGGGTTGTTTGAGAGAGACCATCTTCATCCTGTGCCTCCTACGGATTGATAAACCTTAGGTCATCCACTTGAGGGAAATTTGCTACTGTCCTACAAACCTGTGCACTTGTAGGCCTAACATCATCTACAAGAAGAAGGTTGTGTAGTAGATACAAGGTTGGAAAAAGCGTTATTAAGCGTACGCCTCGGCGCGCCTCAGCGCTCAGCGACAGCCCATCGCGTAGCCTTGGGCCTAATCGGTGTTCTAGGCGGGCCCATCGCTTAGGCGGATCCAGGCGTGCGCCTAGGCATGATAGAGCGGAGAAAAGCGGCGAGGAGGCGGCGCAAGGCAGAGCAAGGCGGACCGGAGATGGAGCGGGAGAGGTTGCAAGCATGAGCGGGAGAAGATCGCTAGAAAATGGAGAAGATTGCGGGAAGTTTGCTGGCTGAAGGAAAGGAGAGATTAGGGTAGGCTTTGCATATATATACACACAAAAGGGGTGGGGGCGGCTCGATCTATTCCGTCGTCGCTTCGTCCTCCGGCTGCCGAGACGAAGAGATTCACCTCATCCTCTCACCACGCAGCCATGGCTTCTTCATCCCCGCCATCCCGCGCAGCCATCTGAGGTCCCGCCTTCTTCCGTACTGTAGGTGAGCTGCCAAATCGATTTCGTCAATCCCCTCTCTTCTTGTGTACTATGTGCCTGTGTGCAGCCTCTGTCGTCCCCTGGATTGCTAGTTGTTTGCTAATTGCTGCTCTATCCTTCTCATGGAATTACTTGATCTGTAGTTTCTGTATTGATATTGATTTATCTAGATTACTAATTGGATGTAGTTTGATCCACCCCCCCAGTGGCGAATCTAGGATTGCAACTCAGGGGCTGCCACTCAGTTTTATTTCATTTTGCAAAGATCTCACAATTTAAATGTCATAGAAGCACCACAAATTCACGTAGGAGTACCATAGTCTAGTCAAACAAATAAATGATAGTTATTTTGTTCGTTCTGCAACTGATTTGTACATACCTTGATGCTGTTATGGATGAATTTGCTCACGCATATACAAGATTTAACAAATAAGAAGTAATTAGTATTTGGGCATAAACAATATTGTGGGAGAAAGAACTTTGCTCAGGCTCAAGGTCAAAGCTGCGCCTGGCCTGGCTCAATGCCCCTGGTCTTGCCTAGTCTATGGCAGCATGCCGACATGCTCATGCTCGTTGGCAGCCGCCTTGGCAGTGTGCAGGGCTCCCTCTGCCTGACCTGCGCCTACTGCTGTTGGCTGCCACAACAGATGGCCTGACCACCCTACACACTGAACATATGAATTTTTCTGTACTGAACACTTCTAATGGAATAAGACATGACTGAAAATAATTATAACTCCCTGATGCAGTTGTTCTCGACAGCTCATACTACGAGGAGGTTAAAGACGGCTGGTCATATCTAGCACCTGAAGAAGCAATGGAAGTATCGGCTAGTCTGAAGGTAATCAGGCTGGGCACTATTGATGTTAATGACGTTCGTTCTATGATTGTCTCAGTTAATTAAGTTATATACATGGCATGATGCCAAGATGGGATACTGGACGGTACTAGTAGTAGAGTAGAAGAAGGATCATATTCTGTTGCATGATGCCAAAATAGGACGGTCACAGTAGCTGCTACTATTACACTAGTCTAAAAATAGGGTCATATGCGTGAGTGTGGCTGCTGTCAATCTTGAATGTACATATATGAGGTTATTTCACATCATACTTCAAATTACTATATCAGAGGGGTTGTTCAGTTGGCATAAAAAGGGAATTGCTTTTGGATCGGTATGAAGCATTGCAAGACAAAATAATTTCCGAATGCTACACATTTATTAGCTTGTAAGTTGCAATGCAAAAAATATGTTCTTTTTGGTTTCCTCCGTGTGGTATTTTTTGTATTATCTATTTAGTGTTTACTTCACGGCAGAAAGTTTCTTGGAATTTGTCGATATACAGCTTCTTGCCTACTTTATATCGCTCTGCATATATTATGATATTATAATTTAATAATTTATATTGCTTCAATTCTGGGATCTGGACATACGCATACACGTACAAACAAACTTTATTGCGTTCTTGCTTTGATTATTCTCTGCATTTATGCCTACTTGTGGTCTAGACTTTGGTAGATCTGGTCCATTTTTTTAGAATCGGCTATGCGAATTACTGAGCTATTACTTGTTGTGTATTTGATTATTTGTAGGATGTCCGACACAAATGCAACATCGGCATCACAGGAAGAGAATGTCCTTAAGAGAAAGTCAGATGATGTGGGATGGGAGTACGGGAGTCTAGCTGATGCTTCCAACAAGGATAAAGTGAAGTGTATGTTCTGTAACCATGTGAGCACGGGAGGTGTTTATCGTCACAAGCAGCATGTGGCTCATATTGGTAATGCTGTGGTCAAATGCAAGAAAAGCTCTCAGGAAGCTAAAGACAGGTGCAAGAAATCTCTTGAGGATGCATCTAATAAGAGGGGGGGAAAAGACTGCCCGTGAGCAAGAGCATAGACAAAGTGTGAACATTTCTCGCGTTGGAGATGAAGAAGCTGCTCATATCGGAAGCACGAAGCCACACAAATTAGGTCCTATTGACAAGTGGGCACAACCTATTGATCCTAAATTGACTCAAGCTGAAGCCTTGCATCAACAGAAGATAAACAAGGAATTTTGGAAAAAGAGAACACATGAAGTGCAACAGTATGTGGCTAGATGGGTGTACAATCATGGTAATTAAATATTTATTTTTACCCACACTGCCATTTATAGTTTACTTCTTTGTAATGTTTGACCGTTGGTTGCCTTCTCACTTACTAATTTTGTTTGTATTGCATTTGTAGCTATACCATTCAATGCTTGTGACAACGATGATTTCAAGTAAATGTGTGAAGCCATTGGGAGGTTTGGCCCTGGATTTGAGCCGCCATCTAAACATGACCTTCGAGAAACTTTGCTGAGTGAGGAACATGCAAGAGTGAAGAGTTTGCTGCCAGAACGTGATGCTGAAAAGATGAAGAATGGTTGCTCCATTATGACTGATGCTTGGTCAGATAGGAAGAGGAGAAGCATAATGAACTTGTGCACAAACAGTGCTGATGGTTCTAGTTTTATAAGGTCGAGTGAGATGTCGGCTGTATCGCACACAAGTGAAGTCATCTTCCAATTAGTGGATGAAGCAATTGAAGAAGTAGGTCCTGAAAATGTGGTCCAAGTAGTGACTGATAATGCTTCTAATAACATGGGGGCAAAGAAGATGTTGTTGGAGAAGCGGCCGAACATGTTTTGGAGCTCTTGTGCGACGCACACCATTAACTTGATGTTGCAAGGAATTAGCTTTAGTTAGGTACTTGAAAAAGCAAAAGCATTCACTATCTTTGTCTATGGGCACACACGGACCTTGGACTACATGAGACACTTCTCTTCAGGGAAAGAGATCATAAGGCCAGGGGTCACTAGGTTTGCTTCTGCTTATCTAACTTTGGAAAGCCTTCTAGAAAAAAAGGATCAACTGAGGAAGATGGTGGTTGATGGTGGATGGGACAAACTAAGAGAAGTTAAATCAAAAAAGGGAAAGGTAGCAACAGCTACGATGATGAGCATGGCTTTTTGGAAAGATTTGAAGCTTTGCCTGAATGTCTTTGAGCCTTTGGTAAAAGTCCTTCGTTTGGTTCATGGGGATGTCAAGCCATCTATGGGTTTTGTCTATGGAGAAATAGTGAAGGCAAAGAAAGAGATCAAGGAAGTCTATGGCAATGTGGAGTCACGTTACAAAGATGTGATTAATATTGTTGAGAAAAAGATGAAAGATCGACTTGACTCTCCGTTGCACTTGGCTGCATACTTACTGAATCCATATTATAGCTATGCTGATACTAATATTTTTGATGATGGGACAATAACCGAAGGGTTCATTAGCTGTGTGGAGACCTTTTATTATGGTGATGATGACAAGCAAGATCAAGTTGTCAATTTTGAATTAAAGAGATTCCAGAATAGAGAAGGATCATTTGCAAAGAAGCTTGCGAGGAGTTGTCAGAATTTTGATTATAATGCAGGTATGCAGTGCAATTTTGTAAAGTCTAATTTATTCAGTATATATTCAGAATTTATGCAATACATTGTTCACTTGATTCTCTGCTTCCATTCATAGCATCTTGGTGGAGGCTCTATGGAACTGAAGCACCAGCTCTACAAAGGATGGCTATGAGAATCCTCTCATTGACCTCAAGTTCTTCGGTCTGTGAAAGGAATTGGAGTACCTTCGAAAATGTTAGTCTCCTACTCTCTAATCTCACATCTAGCTAGAGTAGTCCGTCACATGTCAAAACATTCCCTGTTCTTAATCCTTATGTTTTTTCATGTTGCAGATTCATACAAAGAAAAGAAACAGGCTAACTACAGAACGTCTAAACTCTCTTGTGTTCATACAATTCAACTCGAGAATGATGGCCAAGAAACAAATGATCAAGGAGAAGAAGATCATTGATGTCCACTTATCCGCTGAAACTACCGAAGCTCAAGGTTTTCTTTTTGAGGGCGGAGATGATTATGCAGAAATCGTCTATAGGGATGATGATGAGGAGGAGATGGATAGTACAGGGATGCCAGGGAGTGGCATTGGAGAAGCAATGGGAGTCAATGAATTGCTCGAGCCACGTAGAAGTGCAAGACTAAGACAACTTTATGAAGAAGAAGAATTCGATTCTGAAGAAGAGGAGTTTGATGATGATGAGGAGATGCATTCAGATGAGGAGAATGACTATTGATAATTGAGGAGGCCCAAATGCAGGGTGTCTTTTCTGAAGTACTTTTTTTATCACATATCTTTATGTCGTTGAGTCAAACTGTTCGTGTGTGCGTCCGTGTGGAATTTCCCTTTTTGATTGTGAGAGAAGTCTTTCCAATAAGATTCTAGGAATTAAAGAACTTCATTTTGATGTGTGAACTGTTGAGCTCATAATCTATAATGCTATGCCAATTGGGTCTTGTGTGATATTTGCCTGTAATATATTTGAATATTTGATATTTCTATGGGCGTATTACTTCCCATTGAATAGACTATTTAGCTCTCCACGTTGCCTGATGTATGTTATATCACCACATTGTCTTTCTAAGGTACTATGCTACAAAGTCTACCCAAATAATTCTCCTCCTAACCTGCTACTATACGAAACGCCTTGGCCCGCCTAGGCAGGCTAGGCGCTAGGCAGAGAGTCACCGCCCGCCTACCGCCTAGAGCCTTTTCTAACCTTGAGTAGACATCAAGCTCTTTTCTGGCGTTGTTGCCGGGGAGGTGAGTGCTTGAAGGTATATCTTTAGATCTTAGAATCGAATCTTTTTGTTTCTTGTTTTAGCACTAGTTTATTTTATAAAAGAAAACTACAAAAAAATGGAGTTGAGTTTGTCTCATACGCTTCACCTTTTTAATATCTTTCGTGAGTATGATGGAAAGGAAAATTGTGCTCAAGTGCTAGAAGAAGAAATCTATAGAATGTTTTTATATGATGAACATGATTGCAGTGTTGTTAGTATGAATTCCTTGAATATCCACGATGCTAATGATATGCAAAGCCATAAGCTTGGGGAAGCTATGTTTGATGAATATGATATATTTTGTCCCCCAAGCTTTGATGAGAAAATTTGCTATGATGAAAGCATGCCTCCTATTTATGATGATTATTGTGATGATACGTATGCTATAAAGAAGAATTTTGCTTATGTGGAGAGTAGTAAATTTTCTATGCTTGTAGATCATGAAAAGAATGCTTTAGGTGCTGGTTATATTGTTTAATTCATTCATGATGCTACTGAAAATTATTATGAGGGAGGAATATATGCTTGTAGGAATTACAATAATGTCAAGTTTCCTCTCTATGTGCTTAAATTCTTGAAGCTATGCTTGTTGTGCCATCCTATGCTAGTTGATTATTGTTCCCATAAGTTGTTTTCTCACAAAATCCCTATGCATAGGAAGTGGGTTAGACTTAAATGTGCTAGTAATATGCTTCATGATGCTCCCGTTATGTTTCAGTTCTTATCTTTTATGTGAGCATCGTTGTCATCATCATGCCTAGCTAAAAGGCATTAAAGAAAAGCGCTTGTTGGGAGACAACCCAATATTTATCCTTACTGTTTTTGTGTGTCCACATGATCATGCGACTGTAGTAATCATGTTTTATAGCTTTTGTTTCAATAAAGTGCCAAGTAGAACCTTTGGGAAGACTTGGGTGAAGTTTATGTGATCTTGCTGTGAAAAACAGAAACTTTAGCGCTCACGAGATTAGCTGCCATTTTTTACTGGAGAGTGCTTTTAGGTTGATTATTTTTGCAGATGATTAATAGACAAATTTCTCAGGTCCATCGATTTATTTCATAATTTTTGGGGTTCCAGAAGTATACGTTTTATACAGATTACTACAGACTGTTCTGTTTTTTGACAGATTCTGTTTTCTATGTGTTGTTTGCGTATTTTGATAAATCTATGAGTAGTATCGGAGGGTATGAACCATAGGTAAGTTAGAATACAGTAGGTTTTACACCAATATGAATTTAGAATGAGTTCATTACAGTACCTAAGTGGTGGTTTTATTTTCTTATACTAACGGAGCTTACGAGTTTTGTGTTAAAGTTTTGTGTGGTTGAAGTTTTCAAGTTTTGGGTAAGGATTCGATGGACTATGGAATAAGGAGTGGCAAGAGCCTAAGCTTGGGGATGCCCAAGGCACCCCAAGGTAATATTCAAGGACATCCAAGAGCCTAAGCTTGGGGATGCCCCGGAAGGCATCCCCTCTTTCGTCTTCGTTCATCGGTAACTTTACTTGGAGCTATATTTTTATTCACCGCATGATATGTGTTTTGCTTGGAGCGTCATTTTCTTTTGTTAGTGTTTGCTTGCTGTTAGTTATAGTAATGTTTTGCCTCTTTATTTTCAATAAAAAAGTCAAGGATAGCCTTTACCATGCTTATTTTGCTAGTTTGCATGTTGCTGTTTGAAAACAGAAAGTTTACCGCTGTTGCAAAAATTCCCTAGAAAAGTCAGAGCATGGTCTAACGTTGAATCTTTTTGAATACTGAGATCTGATAAATTTATTACAGTGGGAATTTTAGTCCATAATTTTTGGAGTCAGGGAAGTATTGATACTCTTGCATTCTTTACAGACTGTACTGTTTTGGCAGATTGCTGTTATGTTTGCGTTGTTTGCATATGTTTGCTTGTTTAATGATTCTATTTAAGGATAGGGTTATTAAATATGCAGAGGCATTTAGTATGCAAATGTTGAATAATAATGTTAGTGATTTGTTACAGTAGAAAATGATAAGGTTTTGCATTGGTTTATACTAACCTATCTCACGAGTCTTGTTGAGTTTGTTGTGAATGAAGCTTTTGATAAAAAGAGAAACCATGATATGAGAGGAATTAAGGAGACACAAAAGATCAAGCTTGGGGATGCCCAAGGCACCCCAAGATAATATTTCAAGAAGTCTCAAGCATCTAAGCTTGGGGATGCCGGTTGAGCCTAAGTTTTTGCTTCTTCACATGAGTTGTGCTATCCTTGCATTGTAGTTTTCTTTAGCTTTGCTTGCTGTTTGAATAAGATAACAAGATCTGAAATCCTTTAGTGAGAGAGAGCCTTCATTTATAATTATTCGACTACTCATTGATCTTCACTTATATCTTTCGGAGTAGTCTTTGTTATTGCTCATAGTGCTTCACTTATATCTTTTGAGCGTGATAATTTTTGCTCTAGTGCTTCACTTATATATTTTAGAGCATGGTGGTGGATTTGTTTTAAAGAAACTATTGATCTCATGCTTCACTTAGATTATTTTGAGAATCGTTAATAGCATGGTAATTTTCTTAATATTAATATACTTGGTGTTCAAGATATGTGAACCTTTCTTTTGAGTGAATTGAATACTAAGATAAGCTCGATGCTTGATAATTGTTTTGAGATATGGAGGTGATAATATCAAAGTCGTGCTAGTTGGGTGATTATGAATTTGAGAAATACTTGTGTTGAAGTTTGCAAGTCCTGTAGCATGCACGTGTGGTTAAAGTTGTGTAACAAATTTAAAACATGAAGTGTACCTAGCTTGTGCATCCTTATGAGTGGCGGTCGGGTACGAGCGATGGTATTTTCCTACCAATCTATCCCCCTAGGAGCATGCGCGTAGTACTTGATTTTTGATGACTTCTAAATTTTTGCAATAAGTATATGAGTTCTTTTGACTAATGTTGAGTCCATGGATTATACGCACTCTCACCTTTACTCCTTTGCTAGCCTCTCCGGTACCGTGCATTGCCCTTTCTCACATTGAGAGTTGGTGCAAACTTCGCCGGTGCATCGTGATACGATACGCTCTATCACACATAAACCTCCTTATATCTTCCTCAAAACAGCCACCATACCTACCTATTATGGCATTTCCATAGCCATTCCGAGATATATTGCCATGCAACTTTCCACCATTTCGTTCATCATCATCATGACATACATTACTTTTGTCATATTGCCATTGCATGATCATGTAGTTGACATCGTATTTGTGGCAAAGCCACCTTACATTATTTTTCATACATGTCACTCTTGATTCATTGCACCATCCCGGTACACCGCCGGAGGGATTCATATAGAGTCATATCTTGTTCTAAGTTTCGAGTTGTAATCCTTATGTTGTAATCAATAGAAGTGTGATGATCATCATTATTAGAGCATTGCCCAATCAAAAAAAAGAGAAAGGCCAAAAAAGGGAAAGGCCCAAAAATATATAAAAAAGGGCAATGCTACCATCTCTTTTTCCACACTTGTGCTTCAAAGTAGCACCTTGTTCTTCATATAGTGAGTCCCATAAGTTGTGCTTCAAAGTAGCACCTTGTTCTTCATGTAGTGAGTCTCATAAGTTGTCTTTTTATACTAGTGGGAATTTTTCATTATAGAACTTGCCTTGTATATTCCTACGATGGGCTTCCTCAAATGCCCTAGGTCTTCATGAGCAAGCAAGTTGGATGCACACCCACTAGTTTTCTTTTGTTGAGCATCCATAGCTCTAGTGCATCCGTTGCATGGCAATCCCTACTCCTCATGTTGACATCAATTGATGGGCATCTCCATAGCCCGTTGATTAGCCTTGTCAACGTGAGACTTTCTCCTTTTTTGTCTTCTCCACACAATCCCCATCATCATATTCTATTCCACACATAGTGCTATATCCATGGCTCACACTCATGTATTGCGTGAAGGTTGAAAAAGGTTGAGATTATTTAAGTATGAAACAATTGCTTGGCTTGTCATCGGGGGTATAGAAGTTGGGAACATCTTTGTGTGATGAAAATGAAGCATAGCATAACTATATGATTTTGTAGGGATGAACTTTCTTTTGCCATGCTATTTTGAGAAGACATGATTGCTTTGATTAGTATGCTTGAAGTATTATTATTTTTGTGTCAATACGAACTTTTGTCTTGAATCTTTCGAATCTTAATATTCATATCACAAGTAAGAAGATTTACATTGAAATTATGCCAAAGTATCACTCCGCATCAAAAATTCTTTTTTATCATTTACCTACTCGAGGACGAGCAAGAATTAAGCTTGGGGATGCTTGATACGTCTCCAACGTATCTATAATTTTTTATTGCTCCATGCTACTTTATCTACTGTTTTAGGCAATATTGGGCCTTATTATCCACTTTTATATTATTTTTGGGACTAACCTATTAACCGGAGTTCCAGCCCAGATTTGTTGTTTTATGCCTATTTCAGTGTTTCGAGGAAAAGGAATATCAGACGGAGTCAAAACGGAACGAAATCAACTGGAGAAGTTAATTTTGGAAGGAAACCAACCTGATGGGCTTGGAGTGCACGCCAGGGGAGTCCCGGGCTGCCCACGAGGGTGGGGGACGCCCCCCTGGGCGCGCCCCTACCTCGTGAGCACCCCGGAGGTCCACCGACGTACCCCCTGCACCCATATATACCTACGTACCCTAAAACTTCCAGAATGGAAAATAGATCGGGAGTTCCGCCGCCGCAAGCCTCTGTAGCCACCAAAAACCAACCGGGACCCTATTCCGGCACCCTGCCGGAGGGGGATCCCATCACCGGAGGCCATCTTCATCATCCCGGCGCTATCCATGACGAGGAGGGAGTAGTTCACCCTCGGGGCTGAGAGTATGTACCAGTAGCTATGTGTTTTGATCTCTCTCTCTCTTGTGTTCTCTCTCGTGTTCTTCTATGGCACGATCTTGATGTATCCCTAGCTTTGCTATTGTAGTTGGATCTTATGATGTTTCTCCCCCTCTACTCTCTTGTGATGAATTGAGTTTCCCCTTTGAAGTTATCTTATCGGATTGAGTCTTTTTATGAACACTAGATGTATGTCTTGCCGTGATTATCTGTGGTGACAATGGGATATCATGTGCCACTTGATGTATGTTTTGGTGACTAACTTGTTGGCTCCACCCATGAATCAATGCATAGGGGTTGGCACACGTTCTTGACTCTCCGGTAGTAGCTTTGGGGCACTCTTTGAAGTACTTTTATGTTGGTTGGATGAATCTGAGATTGTGTGATGCATATCGTATAATCATGCCCACGGATACTTGAGGTGACAATGGAGTATCTAGGTGACATTAGGGTTTTGGTTGATTTGTGTCTTATGGTGTTATTCTAGTACGAACTCTTTTATAAATCGATCCGAACGAATAACTTTGAGGTGGTTTCGTACCCTATCATAATATCTACGTTTGTTCTCCGCTATTAGTGGCTTTGGAGTGACTCTTTGTTGCATGTTGAGGGCTTTTCATATGTTCTATCTATGTTATTATTGTTGAGAGAACTTGCACTAGTGAAAGTATGAACCCTAGGCCTTGTTTCCTACCATTGCAATACCGTTTACGCTCGCTTTTATCGCTCGTTACCTTGCTATTTTTATAATTTCAGATTACAAATACCTTTATCTACTATCTATTTTGCACTTGTATCTTCATCTCTTCGCCGAACTAGTGCACCTATACAATTTGCTATTCTATTGGGTGTGTTGGGGACACAAGAGACTCTTTGTTATTTGGTTGCAGGGTTGTTTGAGAGAGACCATCTTCATCCTACGCCTCCTACGGATTGATAAACCTTAGGTCATCCACTTGAGGGAAATTTGCTACTGTCCTACAAACCTGTGCACTTGCAGGCCCAACAACATCTACAAGAAGAAGGTTGTGTAGTAGACATCACCGGCGAAGGCTCCAAGATGAGATCTCGCGGATACAGAAGGTTACGACGGTGGAAATTGTGTTTCGTGGTGCTCCTGGATGTTTTCGGGGTACGTAGGTATATATAGGAAGAAGAAGTACGTCGGTGGCCGCCCGAGGGGCCCACGAGACAGGGGGCGCGCCCTACAGGGGGCGGGGGCGGCCCCCTATCTCGTGGGGCCCTCGGAAGCTTCTTTACTTGCACTCCAAGCTCTCCGGATCACGTTCGTTCCAAAAATCACGCTCCCGAAGGTTTCATTCTGTTTGGACTCCGTTTGATATTCCTTTTCTTCGAAATACTGAAATAGGCAAAAAACAACAATATGGGCTGGGCCTCCGGTTAGTAGGTTAGTCCCAAAAATGATATAAATGTGTAAAATAAAGACCATAAACATCCAAAAGAGGTAATATAATAGCATTTAACAATAAAAAATTATAGATTCGTTGGAGACGTATCAGGGGCGGCCCCTGTTGGCCGCCCGCAATCCACGCGTGCAGCCCCTCAACCAAGGTAGGCATAATGGCGGTGATCGTCGCTCCCAGTTGGTCTCCCACTTGCTCTTTGACTATCTCCAGAATCCGCGCCACTTGTGCCTTGAGTTCTTGAACCTCGCGCTCCTGGCTTCCTGAGCTGGTCTTTCTCTCCTTTCGCCCAACGTTATAGTATTCCGACCATTTCATGGACAAGCCTTTGCCGGCCACACGACCAGCTGACGACGGCTTACTGAACTTATCCTTGTGTTTCATTACATTCAACGCCCTATTTAAAGTGGTGCCCCAAGGGGAGCTCTGAGACGACCCGCGCTACTGCTTTCAGTGTCCTGTGGAAGGAACGTGAACCATTTAGAAATTTGGCTTCATTAATTAGAATACAACCATATGGAGCTAATTACGTGAGGGTGTATTCCTTACCAGAACAAGCTCAAGCGCCTTGGTCTTCGGATCCGTGGTAAGCTCCTTTGTTACCGGGTCCACCTTGTACCGGGCCCTAACATAGTTCCTGGTCTGCTTGTCACAGTATTTATCGAAGAGGGGCGGTAGGCCTTGCTCGGCATGCTCCGCGTCCTCCTTGTCCCATATATGTTCCGCCACTCTGTAACCGCCGGGACCGAGTTTGTGGACCCCTAAGTTCAAGTCCCGCATATCTTCCCCCCCCCCCCACTGACTTGATTCCGCGGATGCGTTGCTCTCACACTTGATCTTGAACTCCCGGTAGTCAGCTTCGCTGATCGAAGGATTTTTCTCCTTGATCTTCTCATAACTATCACCTCTTAGAATCCTTCTCTTCACCGCGGCTCTCCAAGTAGCCAGGGCCGTGCTCATCTTCGTGAGGGCGGCACTGTTCACTTTATTCCCTGAGAGGCATGTGTTTGCGAAGTCACCGGGGAACTTGTATTGTTCGTGCAACTTCGTGAAGAGGAGGTTGCGCAAATTCCGCCAGTCACGATGCCTTAGGTTCTCAGTGTTGATCGAGACGGTGCTCCGGAGAATGCGCCCGAGTTGTCCCGAGTACCCACTGACTAATTCTTTGGGCGCCGTTGGATGCCCACTGGAGGACACTTCAGTAAATTCCTCCTTGACGGTGCCGAGCACGTTCGGGCGCCTGTCCTTCCGTTGCCTCTTCGGTTGGCTGCCATCTGTGCGTGCGCTGCCATCATCAGTGTTGGCATCCTCGGCGGCACCATCAGTGGTGTCATCCCCGACGCCACTAGGGGTTGTGTAGTCGGGATCGGTGTCTTCCGCAACGTCCTCATAGCGGTGAGGTTCTTCCTCCATCTCCTGAGGTAGCTCCCAGAATTGCTTACCCGAACCGCCAGCCTCATCGTTGTCGGCCATGTTCGCTCTAAATAGGAAAAAAGGCTACTAGAGTTATTTCTTAATTGCAGTCTAGGAAAAAAGCCTACTGAACTTGATCGTGGAGACCTTTAGTTGTCCACTTGCAAAATCAAGAAGGTACACTTGTGATTGTTATTTTCTTGCATTTATATAGATGCTTGCATTAGAATCTATCTATCTAAACTTGGTATTCTTAAAAAAACAATCTGAAATTTCTCCTTAATTTACTACTCTTATATTAAAGCGCATACTGTAAACAGCTATGTCTTTGGCATCGCGCAACTTCTCCCTGTACTTCTCCCTGTAACCTAACTCGGTCTTATATTTTTGGTGTACTAGGTTGGTATTGGAGGTCCCCTTATTAATTCTAATGATGGGAGTTTTGTTAGGATTAACTTTTATGATAATACTGATAAAACCCCTTTCCTGCCAAGGAGAAAAATTGTTGATGTCTTAAAAGGGATTGATCTTCCATCGCAAAGCTATTCTCTTTTCTGGTTATGTCTCCATGGTAACTTAGTTATGCCATCTATGTTATGTCTCCATGATCTTCCATCTACTCCTATAGGTATTCTTTTACTTATTCTTTTTTAGGGACAACTATTTCTGCTTGTGGCATCTACTTATTAAACAAACATTTAAACTATGAGCTTACATCGTGAATCTGAACAACAAGAGTAACTAGACTGCATTTAACAGGAGTACACTACTTGAGTTAACAAATTGGGCATCTTCTAGGTCAAACTATAAATGTTAATTAATTTTTGTTTCGGTTGAGAATCGGGCACCTTCTAGGTCAAGAAAATTGGGCATGACCTTTGCTAATTTTCTTGACCTAGGAGTGCCCCATTCTCAATCGAAACAGAAATTAATCAACATTTCAGGAGAAAGGGGTTTTTTCACATCAGAAGCTGCCAGCATTTCATAAGATAATTTTATACACCATGGAAGCTGCCAGCATATAGAAGCCCACAGCCATCAGATAGATGGTTTGGGCTGGACATCATGATCTTGGTGAGTGGTGACAGACAGTTGAGCAGGTTCAAGCCCCACTTCAGGCCACTATGAACCCATTTCTATGAAACAACAGTAGAAACAACTACAGAAAAAAGTAGCAGCAGCATCACAAGTTTGGGATCTACAGTAGAAGTAGCATCACAATATTGGGATCTTGCCATTGCCCAAAAAATAGGTGCAGTAGGCAGGGTTACATACATAAAACAGAGCACACTCTCTGTAATTCTTTGACCTTATAGCTGCTTCTCCTTGGTCTTTTGGATCTTCAAAACCTTCTTCACAATCTAGGCCTTAGATGAGGTATCTACAACAAGTAAAACAAATATTGTTATAGCTTACAATGTCAAACCACTGATATTATACAACATGAAGCAAACTTAACCATCCATTAAATAGATTGAACAAATATTTTCTATGCACAGAGAGAAGGGCAATATAGCATATGCCATAAAGTTTGGATATCTCCTTGAGTAGGCCAAATAGCAGTAACAAGTAAACTATGACAAAGGAGAAAAGAAAGTACTGCCAGCAGGTTTGATGTGAAACTTAGAATAGGGGATGTTTGGTTCAAATAGTAAGGTAAGGTTGCCAAAAAATCTTGTCCAACTTGCACAACAATGAGTAACTGCAGCAAGACATAGAAGCACATATATGAATTAATTCGGAATTTGTTTCTCCATTTTTTAACTTGATTGCAAAAGGCAATCAACATGCTCTGCATTACAAGAAAATTAATTGTTCATGTTAAGTGACATGAGCCCGTATGATGGCAATGGCAGGGGAGACATGGCAAGCAGGGGTGCACATACATGCACACCATAGCACATTGGTGCAAGGCAGACACCTTCAACTTCAGGCCCATTGACCTCACACCCTCTCCCAGTATCCATCATGACCTATTAATTGTTCTGCTATATGGTTTCTATTTTTGTTCTTTTCTTGCAACATGCATCACACCACAATAAAGTTAAGTCTCTCTCTCTATCTCTATCTCTCTCTCAAACACACACACATACACATTCATGGTTGCCATGTTCTTTCACTGCATTTGCACCTACTACAGTTCCAACAGGCATACTACCAACTGCCCATGATGATCTACTACTTGTCAAGGGTGACACCAAGCATCTTACAGTTAATCACAATGCACTAATGTAGATTAAGTCAGTAGACAGGATAGTCCTCATTGATGTGTGGTAGCTAATCGAGTAATAAGTACAGACACATCTCACACAAGTCATGTCAAGCCTTGAATTCCTCTGGTGTTCTTGTGGGCGGCTTTGGCCCTAGATAGGATGGCTGGCTCCATGCCCCTTTTGATGGCCCCATTGCAAACCAAAAGCATATGCACAAAAGCGACATGACATACAAGTATGTCTGGTACCGGCGATTAGAAGAGCATGTATGATTTTCCCCCAACCACGAGGGGAGAGAGAGACAATCTTGCAAGGATGTGTCATGGAAAAAGCACAAAATATGAAATGGCATGTTGTGCATGTCAACCCTAGGGGAGAAAAGAAAAGAGAACAAGCAGCGGCAGCAGTGGTAAGGGTCAGCAGCAATAGAGCAGCGATAGCAAGCAGTAGCCAAGCAGAACGGCATCAAGCACACGGGCGCGACCAAGGCAACTGTGCACACAGGAGCGCCCGGTAGAGGGCGAGCGCAGCCATGGGCAGGAGCTCGGCGATGGCGGCTACGGCAACGAACCCGACGGGGGAAGGGGAAATCAGTCGAGGGCCTCACCGAGGTGCTCGACGACGAGCTCAGGAGGTCGGGGGTGGCCGGGGCGGAGCGATGTGATGAGGTGGACGAGGAAGGCCGAGGTTGGGGAAGACGGTGATGGTGACGATACGGTGCAACTCCGGTCGATTGAGAGCCCATAGATGAAGAAGCAGTCGACGGCGGTCCTCCTAGACGTCTCCGTGCGGCGCGGGGTGACTGGTGGCGGTGTAGTGGGTCAGGGCGGCGGCGCAGTGGGTCGGGGCGGCGACAGAGCAGCAGGTCGAGGGATCGGGGGCAGTGGATTGGGGATTTGGGATCGACGGTGTTTTTTTATCTTTGCCTTTTTTAGTGGGGAGAGGGTTAGCAATGGCGCACCATTTAGGGGTGCGCCATAAAAATTCATATACCAATGGCGCACCTCTTACTGGTGCGCCATAAACACAGCGATAGCAATGGCGCACCATCTCCAGGTGCGCCATTACTAAAAATTTTTTGGATTTTTTGTTGCATGTAATAATTTTTTAGAAAATGAGCATAAATTTAGAAACAGGTTACTTTTTGTGAGTTACTATCATCAAATTTGAGAAACTATTCATGAATTCAAAAAGTGCCCATGAAATTTAAAAATATTCATGATTTCAAAAAATGATAACAAATTCAATACTTTTTTTGAGTTAGAAAAAATCTTCTCATTTTCAAAAAATGTTTGCAAATTTAACAGGAAAAGGAACACTGAAAAATAAAATACCAGAATAAACATAAATAAAAATTGGTATATCATTGGTGCACCTTCTAGGGGTGCGCCATTAACACCGTGATAGCAATGGCGCACCTTCTCCTGGTGCGCCATTACTAACTTTTTTTTATTTTACCAGAATAAACATAAATAAAAACAACCAGAAGAAAACACAAAGAAGCCCAAGGTGCCTGTAAATGATGATTTGCAACAAAACAAGAGGGATAAGAAGAACAAAAATTCCAAATCCAAACTACTAGGGAAAAGCTTATACACAGACGCTTACTGGTAGCAAGGGTTAAAAACCCTCGCTACTGCTACTTACTAGCAGCGCAGATTTTTAAACCTCGCTACTACTAAGTTGATAGCAGTAGCGCGGGTTTTTAACCCTCGCTACTACTAAGCGGTCTCTACCGTGCCCCCCGGGACATGCCATAGTAGTAGCGCGGGTTTTTAACCCTCGCTACTACTAAGTTGATAGCAGTAGCGTTGGTGTTTACCCCTCGCTACTACTAAGTGGTCTCTACCGTGCCCATGGACCATGCCATAGTAGTAGCGATGGTTATAAACCCGCGCTACTACTAAGTTTTTACCCCTCGCTACTACTAATCGGTCTCAACCGTGCCCCTCGGGGACATGCCATAGTAGTAGCGAGGGGTAAAAACCCGCGCTACTACTAAATACTGGGTTTCAAACTCTACACCCCCCCCCCCCCCCTTGGATCGCCTTTTCAGTTTTAAAAAAATAAAAGAAAGTAAGTTTCCCATGTGATATGTGGTCTAGTTGTTGGGAAAATTTGCAAATATGAATTTCGACTTTATTTGCAAAATCTCTCGAGGCAAAAAAAGTTACGGGGCTTTTAAGATCTTGAGGCAAAAAAATCATCAAATTTCAGTTTTTTTTAATTTTTGTTAAATCTGGTCAAACTATGGTCAAACTAATTATTCAAGAATATTGGTGTTACTAAATAATTATTTCAGTTTTTTTGAATTTTGGTTAAATCTGGTCAAACTATGGTCAAACTGTGGTCAAACAATGGTCAAACTAATTATTCAAAAAATATTAGTGTTACTAAATATTAGTGTTATTTTTTAGAACAATAGTTTCAAACTCAAACAGTGAAATGTGTGACTTCATGCTCAAGCTAAATTCCCGAGGTTAATAGGATTGACATCTTACTATTGTCAGGAAAACAATAAGTGCAGACTTGGAAACGAGGGAGAATAGAACCTGGAAGTTAAGCGTGCTCGGGCTAGAGTAGTGAGAGGATGGGTGACCGTCCGGGAAGTTAGATGATTTGGAATTATGAGGGGTGATTAAAGATTAAATTGAGCAGCGATGAGGGTGATTAGAGATTGGAGGTTAAAATAATTCAGAAATTTGAAAATTAGGGAAAAAATCAAAAAAAAATCGAAAAAATTCAAAAAATTGAAAAGTAGTAGTAGTAACAGGCGTAGTAGTAGCGCGGGTGGCACCCGCGCTACTGCTATACATTAGCTGTAGCGCCTTATTAGTAGCGCCGGCCCCCGCGCTACTAATAGGCCCAAAACCCGCGTTGCTGCTAGGCTTTTCCCTAGTAGTGAAAAGAAGAAGGTGGTCGATACTTCAACTTGGTGATGGAGAAGTTACAAAAGGAAGGTAAGTACAGAAACATTAATCCCCACAGTTTTGAACAAAAGAGGTTACTGGATAGAGGACTAGAAGAGAAGAAATGCCATTTCCATACTTCAACTTAGTTGCATGTAATAATTGAGCTTGCCACTGACACACACACGCACGACTGACACGTCGTGATTCAATCTTAGCTATCTCTTCACAATCTTCTTGCCCTTCTTTTTCACAAATGGAGTTCTTCTCTTGAACGGACGTCCTTTAGGTAGGGTGGTGCTGCTTCTTCTTGTGGTGTATGGTACTTCATCGTCGTCATCATGTTCCATCTTCGGGTCGCCATACTTGTCGAAGTCTTGCTCATTGGAGACTCCATCCATTCCAATGATCTTCCTTTTGCCTCTCCTCACGACAATACGACTGGGCTTTGACGGGTCGGTAATGAAGAAGCATTGGTCCACTTGGGAAGCCAGTACCCATGGCTCATTTTTCGCGGTGACGTTTGCGCCCGCGGTCTTGGATTTGGCTTCGGGTATAACCATGGTGGTGAAATACCGGTCTTATTTTAGGACGCTCTTGGCCCATCTGACACGGAACATCGAGACCTTCTCTCCAGCATAGCTCAGCTCCCAGATCTCATCGATCCTTCCGTAGTATCTGTCCTTGTCGTTACTAGTGTAGGATTCCATCGTTACCCCGGAGTTCTGATAATCATCACTCTTCATGTCCTTTTCCTCGGTGTAGAATGTGTAGCTGTTGATATCGTACGCCTCACGGGTCATCAGGTTGTGCTTGGCGCCCTGTGACAAGGCGAATATGAGTTTTTCTTCCGCGGAAGAATCCTCATGTAAAGGGTACGATAGAAGCTTGTCCTTGAACCAACGCATGAAACATGAGTTGTGCTCTTTGATTATATCTCCGTCTGTCCTCTGTTGGCCTCGGTCATTGTACGTCTTCTCAATAAAGGTTTTGTGCTCTACCACCCAAGGATCAACCACGTATATGTTGGAAATATGCCCTAGAGGCAATAATAAATAAGTTGTTATTATATTTCCTTGTTCATGATAATCGTTTATTATCCATGCTATAATTGTATTGATAGGAAACTCAGATACATATGTGGATACATAGACAACACCGTGTCCCTAGTAAGCCTCTAGTTGACTAGCTCGTTGATCAATAGATGGTTACGGTTTCCTGACCATGGACATTGGATGTCATTGATAACGGGATCGCATCATTAGGAGAATGATGTGATGGACAAGACCCAATCCTAAGCATAGCACAAAGATCGTGTAGTTCGTATGCTAAAGCTTTTCTAATGTCAAGTATCTTTTCCTTAGACCATGAGATTGTGCAACTCCCGGATACCGTAGGAATGCTTTGGGTGTACCAAACGTCACAACGTAACTGGGTGGCTATAAAGGTGCATTATAGGTATCTCCGAAAGTGTCTGTTGGGTTGGCACGAATCGAGACTGGGATTTGTCACTCCGTGTGAACGGAGAGGTATCTCTGGGCCCACTCGGTAGGACATCATCATAATGTGCACAATGTGACCAAGGGGTTGATCACGGGATGATGTGTTACGGAACGAGTAAAGAGACTTGCCAGTAACGAGATTGAACAAGGTATCGGCATACCGACGATCGAATCTCGGGCAAGTATAATACCGCTAGACAAAGGGAATTGTATACGGGATCGATTGAGTCCTTGACATCGTGGTTCATTCGATGAGGTCATCGTGGAACATGTGGGAGCCAACATGGGTATCCAGATCCCGCTGTTGGTTATTGACCGGAGAACGTCTCAGTCATGTCTGCATGTCTCCCGAACCCGTAGGGTCTACGCACTTAAGGTTCGATGACGCTAGGGTTTATAAAGGAAGCTTGTATGTGGTTACTGAATGTTGTTCGGAGTCCCGGATGAGATCCCGGATGTCACGAGGAGTTCCGGAATGGTCCGGAGGTAAAGATTTATATATAGGAAGTCCTGTTTCGGCCATCGGGACAAGTTTCGGGGTCATCGGTATTGTACCGGGACCACCAGAAGGGTCCTGGGGGCCCACCGGGTGGGGCCACCTACCCCGGGGGGCCACATGGGCTGTAGGGGGTGCGCCTTGGCCTACATGGGCCAAGGGCACCAGCCCCAAGAGGCCCATGCGCCTGGGGAAACCCTAAAGGAAGAGTCCCAGCAGGGGAAGGCACCTCCTAGGTGCCTTGGGGGGGAGGACTCCTCCCCTGGCCGCTGCCCCCTTGGAGATTGGATTTCCTAGGGGCTGGCACACCCCCCCCCCTTGGGATCCCTATATATAGTGGGGTAGGAGGGCCTCTCAAACACACCTTTTGCCTTTGGTGCAGCCCTTCCCTCTCTCCCAAGTCCTTCTCCTCTTCTGCGGTGCTTGGCGAAGCCCTGCAGGATTGCCACGCTCCTCCATCACCACCACGCCGTTGTGCTTCTGCTGGATGGAATCTGATCTCCCTCTCTCCTTGCTGGATCAAGGCGTGGGAGACGTCACCGGGCTGTACGTGTGTTGAACGCGGAGGTGCCGTGCGTTTGGCACTTGATCATCGGTGATTTGGATCACGACGAGTACGACTCCATCGACCCCGTTCACTTGAACGCTTCCGCTTAGCGATCTACAAGGGTATGTAGATGCACTCTCCTTCCCCTCGTTGCTGGTTTCTCCATAGATAGATCTTGGTGACTCGTAGGAAAATTTTGAATTTCTGCTACGTTCCCCATAGTGGCATCATGAGCTAGGTCTATTGCGTAGATTCTTTGCACGAGTAGAACACAAAGTAGTTGTGGGCGTTGATGTTGTTCAATATGCTTACCGTTACTAGTCCAATCTTGTTTCGACGGTATTGTGGGATGAAGTGGCCCGGACGGACCTTACACGTACTCTTACGTGAGACAGGTTCCACCGATTGACATGCACTTGGTGCATAAGGTGGCTAGCGGGTGCCAGTCTCTCCCACTTTAGTCGGAACGGATTCAATGAAAAGGGTCCTTATGAAGGGTAAATATCAATTGACATATCACGTTGTGGTTTTTGCGTAGGTAAGAAACGTTCTTGCTAGAAACCCATAGCAGCCACGTAAAACATGCAAACAACAATTAGAGGACGTCTAACTTGTTTTTGCAAGGTATGCTTTGTGATGTGATATGGCCAAGAAGAATGTGATGAATGATATGGGATGTATGAGATTGATCATGTTCTTGTAATAGGATCATGACTTGCATGTCGATGAGTATGACAACCGGCAGGAGCCATAGGAGTTGTCTTAATTTATTGTATGACCTGCGTGTCATTCAACTACGCCATGTAATTACTTTACTTTATTGCTAACCGGTAGCCATAGTAGTAGAAGTAATAGTTGGCGAGACAACTTCATGAAGACACGATGATGGAGATCATGATGATGGAGATCATGGTGTCATGCCGGTGACGATGATGATCATGGAGCCCCGAAGATGGAGATCAAAAGGAGCAAAATGATATTGGCCATATCATGTCACTATTTGATTGCATGTGATGTTTATCATGTTTATGCATCTTGTTTACTTAGGACGACGGTAGTAAATAAGATGATCCCTTACAAAAAATTTCAAGAAGTGTTCTCCCCTAACTGTGCACCATTGCTACAGTTCGTCGTTTCTAAGCACCACGTGATGATCGGGTGTGATGGATCCTTACGTTCACATACAACGGGTGTAAGACAGATTTACACAGCAAAACACTTAGGGTTAACTTGACGAGCCTAGCATGTACAGACATGGCCTCGGAACATAGAGACCGAAAGGTCGAGCATGAGTCGTATGGTAGATACGATCAACATGAAGATGTTCACCGATGATGACTAGTCCGTCTCACGTGATGATCGGACACGGCCTAGTTGACTCGGATCATGTAATCACTTAGATGACCAGAGGGATGTCTATCTGAGTGGGAGTTCATAAGATGAACTTAATTATCCTGAACATAGTCAAAAGATCTTTGCAAATTATGTCGTAAGCTCGCACTTTAGTTCCACTGTTTAGATATGTTCCTAGAGAAAATATAGTTGAAAGTTGACAGTAGCGATTATGCGGACAGTAGAAAAGCTTATGTCCTTAATGCACCGCTCAGTGTGCTGAACCCCAAACGTCGTTTGTGGATGTTGCGAACATCGGACATACACGTTTTGTTAACTACATGATAGTTAACGGTTTAGAGTTGAGGCACCAAAGACGTTTTCGAAACGTCGTGGAACATATGAGATGTTTCGAGGGCTGAAATTGAGATTTCAGGCTCGTGCCCACGTCAAGAGGTATGAGACCTCCGACGATTTTCTTAGCCTGCAAACTAAGGGAGAAAAGCTCAATCGTTGAGCTTGTGCTCAGATTGTCTGAGTGCAACAATCACTTGAATCGAGTGGGAGTTGATCTTCCAGATAAGATAGTGATGTTTCTCCAAAGTCATTGCCACCAAGCTGCTAGAGCTTCGTGATGAACTATAACATATCAGGGATAGATATGATGATCCTTGAGGTATTCGCGATGTTTGACACTGCAAAAGTAGAAATCAAGAAGGAGCATCAATTATTGATGGTTGGTGAAACCACTAGTTTCAAGAAGGGCAAGGGCAAGAAGGGATACTTCATGAAACGGCAAATCAGCTGCTGCTCTAGTGAAGAAACCCAAGGTTGAACCCAAACCCGAGACTAAGTGCTTCTGTAATAAGGGGAACAACCACTGGAGCAGAATTACCCTAGATACTTGGTAGATGAGAAGGCTGGCAAGGTCGATAGAAGTATATTGGATATACATTATGTTAATGTGTACTTTACTAGTACTCCTAGTAGCACCAGGGTATTAGATACCGGTTCGGTTGCTAAGTGTTAGTAACTCAAAATAAAAGCTACGGAGTAAACGGAGACTAGCTAAAGGTGAGCTGACGATATGTGTTGGAAGTGTTTCCAAGTTTGATGTGATCAAACATCGCACGCTCCCTCTACCATCAAGATTAGTATTAAACCTGAATAATTGTCATTTGGTGTTTGCGTTGAGCATAGACATGATTGGATTATGTCTATCACAATACGGTTATTCATTTAAGGAGAATAATGGTTACTCTATTTATTTGAATAATACCTTCAATGGCTTGCACCTAAAGGAATGGTTTATTGAATCTCGATCGTAGTGATACACATTTTCATGCCAAAAGATATAAGATAGTACCACTTACTTGTGGCACTGCCATGTAAGTCATATTGGTATAAAACGCATGAAGAAGCTCCATGTTGATGGATCTTTGGACTCACTCATTTTTGAAAAGTTTGAGACATGTGAACCATGTCTATTGGTGTATACGCATGAAGAAACTCCATGCAGATGGATCATTTGGACTCACTTGATTTTGAGTCACTTGAGATATGCAAATCATACCACATGGGCAAGATGACTGAAAAGCCTCGTTTTCAGTAAGATGGAACAAGATAGCAACTTGTTGGAAGTAACACATTTTGATGTGTGCAGTCCAATGAGTGCTAAGGCACGCAGTGGATATCATTATGTTCTTACTTCATGGATGATTTGAGTAGATACTGAGTATATTTACTTGATGAAACACAAGTCTGAATTATTGAATGGTTCAAGTAATTTCAGAGTGAAGTTGAAGATCATTGTGACAAGAGGATAAAATGTCTATGATATGATCATAGAGATGAGTATCTGAGTTACGAGCTTTGGCACGCAATTAAGACATTGTGGAAATTGTTTCACAATTAATACCGCCTGGAACACCATAGTTTGATGGTGTGTCTGAACATCATAGTTGCACCCTATTGGATATGGTGGGTACCATGACGTCTCTTATCGAATTACCACTATCGTTCATGGGTTAGGCATTAGAGACAACCGCACTCACTTTAATAGGGCACCACGAAACTCCGTTGAGACGACACCGTATGAACTATGGTTTGGAGAAACCTAAGCTGTCGTTCCTTAAAAGTTTGGGGCTGCGACACTTATGTGAAAAAGTTTCAGGTTGATAAGCTTGAACCCAAAGCGGATAAAATGCATCTTCATAGGACACCCCAAACAGTTGGGTATACCTCCTAATTCAGATCCGAAAGCAATAGGGATTGTTTCTTGAATCGGGTCCTTTCTCGAGGAAAAGTTTGTCTCGGAAAGTTGAGTGGGAGGATGGTGGAGACTTGATATGGTTATTGAACCGTCACTACAACTAGTGTGTAGCAGGGCACAGGAAGTTGTTCATGTGGCACCTACACCAATTGAAGTAGAAGCTTATGATAGTGATCATGAAGTTTCGGATCAAGTCACTACCGTACCTCGTAGGGTGACAAGGATACGTACTACTTCAGAGTGGTACGGTGATCCTGTCTTGAAGGTCATGTTGCTAGACAACAATGAACCTACGAGCTATGGAGAAGCGATGGTGGGCCCAAATTCCGACAAATGGTTAGAAGCCATGAAATCCGAGATAGGATCCATGTATCGGAACAAAGCATGGACTTTGGTGGACTTGCCCGATGATCGGCAAGCCATTGAGATAAATGGAACTTTAAGAAGAAGACGGACGTGGACGGTGATGTCACCGTCTATGAAGCTCAACTTGTGGCGAAGAGTTTTTCACAAGTTCAAGGAGTTGACTACGATGAGATTTTCTCATCCGTAGCGATGCTTAAGTCCGTCGGAATCATGTTAGCATTAGTTGCATTTATGAAATCTGGCATATGGATGTCAAAACGAGTTTCCTTACCAGTCTTCGTAAGGAAAGGTTGTATGTGATACAATCCGAAAGTTTTTGTCGATCCTAAGGATGCTAAAAGGTATGTTGGCTCCAGTGATCCTTCTAAGGACTGGAGTAAGCATCTCGGAGTTGGAATGTACGTTTTGATGAGATGATCAAAGATTTTGGGTTTATACAAAAGTTTATGAGAAACTTGTATTTCCAAAGAAGTGAGTGGGAGCACTATAGAATTTCTGATGAGTATATGTTGTCGACATATTAATGATCAGAAATGATGTAGAATTTCTAGAAAGCATATAGGGCTATTTGAAAGGTGTTTTTCAATAGAAAACCTGGATTAAGCTGCTTGAGCATTGAGCATCAAGATCTATAAGGATAGATTAAAACGCTTAATGGAACTTTCAAATGAGCACATACCTTGACATGATCTTGAAGGTGTTCAAGATGGATCAGTCAAAGAAGGAGTTCTTGCCTGAGTGGTAAGGTATGAAGTTAAGACTTAAAAGCTCGACCACGGCAGAACAGAGAGAAAGGACGAAGGTCGTCCCCTATGCTTTAGATGTAGGCTCTACAGTATGCTATGCTATGTACCGCACCTGAAGTGTGCCTTGCCATGAGTCAGTCAAGGGGTACAAGAGTGATCCAAGAATGGATCACAGGACAGCCGTCAAAGTTATCCTTAGTAACTAGTGGACTAAGGAATTTTCTCGATTATGGAGGTGATAAAGAGTTCGACGTAAAGAGTTACGTCGATGCAAGCTTAACACCTATCCGGATAGCTCTGAGTAGAGATACCGGATACGTATAATGGAGCAACAATTTAGAATAGCTCCAAGTAGAACAGTTATTTGGAATAGCTCCAAATAGAGCGTGGTAGCTGCATCTAGGAGATGACATAGAGATTTGTAAAGCACACACGGATCTGAAAGGTTCAGACCCGTTGACTATAACCTCTCTCACAAGCATAACATGATCAACCCCAGAACTCATTGAGTCTAAATCACATGATGATGTGAACTATTTTAATGACACTAGTAAACTCTTTGGATGTTGGTCACATGGAGATGTGACCTGTCAGTGTTAATCACATGGCGATGTGAACTAGATTATTGACTCTAGTGCAAGTGGGAGACTATTGGAAATATGCCCTAGAGGCAATAATAAATAAGTTATTATTATATTTCCTTGTTCATGATAATCGTTTATTATCCATGCTATAATTGTATTGATAGGAAACTCAGATACATGTGTGGATACATAGACAACACCGTGTCCCTAGTAAGCCTCTAGTTGACTAGCTCGTTGATCAATAGATGGTTACGGTTTCCTGACCATGGACATTGGATGTCATTGATAATGGGATCACATCATTAGGAGAATGATGTGATGGACAAGACCCAATCCTAAGCATAGCACAAAGATCGTGTAGTTCGTATGCTAAAGCTTTTCTAATGTCAAGTATCTTTTCCTTAGACCATGAGATTGTGCAACTCCCGGATACCGTAGGAATGCTTTGGGTGTACCAAACGTCACAACGTAACTGGGTGGCTATAAAGGTGCATTACAGGTATCTCCGAAAGTGTCTGTTGGGTTGGCACGAATCGAGACTGGGATTTGTCACTCCGTGTGAACGGAGAGGTATCTCTGGGCCCACTCGGTAGGACATCATCATAATGTGCACAATGTGACCAAGGGGTTGATCATGGGATGATGTGTTACGAAACGAGTAAAGAGACTTGCCAGTAACGAGATTGAACAAGGTATCGGCATACCGACGATCGAATCTCGGGCAAGTATAATACCGCTAGACAAAGGGAATTGTATACGGGATCGATTGAGTCCTTGACATCGTGGTTCATCCGATGAGATCATCGTGGAACATGTGGGAGCCAACATGGGTATCCAGATCCCGCTGTTGGTTATTGACCGGAGAACGTCTCGGTCATGTCTGCATGTCTCCCGAACCCGTAGGGTCTACACACTTAAGGTTCGATGACGCTAGGGTTATAAGGGAAGCTTGTATGTGGTTACCGAATGTTGTTCGGAGTCCCGGATGAGATCCTGAACGTCACGAGGAGTTCCGGAATGGTCCAGAGGTAAAGATTTATATATAGGAAGTCCTGTTTCGGCCAT
The DNA here is from genome assembly GCA_963921465.1 of Triticum timopheevii. Lineage (NCBI taxonomy): Eukaryota > Viridiplantae > Streptophyta > Magnoliopsida > Poales > Poaceae > Triticum > Triticum timopheevii. The sequence continues at coordinate 12,046,180 of OY997264.1, read as the reverse complement.
CGGGACAAGTTTCGGGGTCATCGATATTGTACCGGGACCACCGGAAGGGTCCCGGGGGCCCACCGGGTGGGGCCACCTACCCCAGGGGGCCACATGGGATGTAGGGGGTGCGCCTTGGCCTACATGGGCCAAGGGCACCAGCCCCAAGAGGCCCATGCGGGGAAACCCTAAAGGAAGAGTCCCAGTAGGGGAAGGCACCTCCTAGGTGCCTTGGGGGGGAGGACTCCTCCCCTGGCCGCCGCCCCCTTGGAGATTGGATCTCCTAGGGGCTGGCGCACCCCCCCCCCCCTGGGATCCCTATATATAGTGGGGTAGGAGGGCCTCTCAAACACACCTTTTGCCTTTGGTGCAGCCCCTCCCTCTCTCCCAAGTCCTTCTCCTCTTCTGCGGTGCTTGGCGAAGCCCTGCAGGATTGCCACGCTCCTCCATCACCACCACGCCGTTGTGCTACTGCTGGATGGAATCTTCCTCAACCTCTCCCTCTCTCCTTGCTGGATCAAGGCGTGGGAGACGTCGCCGGGCTGTACGTGTGTTGAACGCGGAGGTGCCGTGCGTTTGGCACTTGATCATCGGTGATTTGGATCACGACGAGTACGACTCCATAAACCCCGTTCACTTGAACGCTTCCACTTAGCGATCTACAAGGGTATGTAGATGCACTCTCCTTCCCCTCGTTGCTGGTTTCTCCATAGATAGATCTTGGTGACTCGTAGGAAAATTTTGAATTTCTGCTACGTTCCCCAACAGTATATGTGTTGTAGCGCGACTAGGTTTGCTCTTTCAAAGTCAGCGAGTCGACCCTTGAAGTCGACATGCATTTTGCGGCGACCCTTGCGGTGACCCCATCCAGCGAGCCTGCCGAGGTGCCTGTTGACGGGCAGACCAACGGGGTTCTCGATGCTTAGATAATTCGTGCAGTAGGAGATGCACTCTTCGGTCAGAAAGCCCTTAGCTATGCTTCCATCTGGACGTGCCCTGTTGCAAATGTATCCTTTGATGACACCATTCATCCTTTCGAACGGCATCATGCTGTGCAGGAACATCGGCCCGAGTTGGATGATATCCTCCACGATATGGACCAGCAGATGCACCATAACATCAAAGAATGCGGGCGGGAAGTACATCTCAAGCTCGCATAGTATCACCACGATCTCTTCCTGTAGCCTTCTGAGTTGCCTCACGCCAACCGACTTCCGAGAGATGACGTCGAAAAAGTTGCATAGGCCAAATAGCGTTTCATGGATGTGCGCGTCCATGATCCCACGGATTGCAACTGGAAGTATCTGCGTCATCAGCACGTGACAGTCCTGAGACTTCATCCCGCTGAACTTCTGCTTCGCTGAGTCTAGATATATGTTTATCTTCCCCGCGTAACTATAAGGAAGTTTCACTCCTACAAGGCAGGTGAAAAACTGCTCGATCTCCTCCTGACTTAGAGTGAAGCAGACAGGAGGGCAGTCGTATTCGATCTTCTTGGCCTTTTTGCCTTTGCGATGACTTTTCGTGTCCTTCGCCTCATCATCATCATCATCATCAGGGAGTTTTGCGTGAAGCTCCTCCCTGATGCCCATTGATTGCAAGTCTTCCCTTGCTTTCGGCCCATCTTTGGTCCTCTTTGGCATGTTGAGCAGGGTACCAAGCAGACTCTCGCACACGTTCTTCGTGATATGCATGACATCAAGGCTGTGAGGCACACGGAGGATCTTCCAGTATGGCAAGTCCCAGAAAATAGACCTCATTTTCCATACCTTCAGCAGCGGCTCTGGCACCTTTCGCTTCTTTCCCGGTGGTGGGCACTCTTTCCAATTTTTCAACAGCTCGTCTATTTCCTCACCGCTCCTCGTACATGGGCGTCTTCGGGGTTTGGTTTCACCATCGAACAGATCCTTGCGTTTTCTCCATGCGTCATCGTCGCGAAGCCACCTTCTATGTCCCATGAACACAGTTTCGAAGACCCAGGATCTCTATCTAGCTGGCGATACGTTGTGTCATCCATGCACCTAACGCATGCACAAAATCCGTGGACCACCTGCCCCGCGACATATCCGTAACCGAGATAGTCGTGCACCGTCGTGAGCAGTGCGGCTCTCATAGGAAAATATTCTTTCGCTGCCGCATCCCACGTATTGACTCGCGTTTTCCATAGCGTATCTAGCTCCTCTTTTAGCAGCCCCAGATATAGATTGATGTCGTTCCCTGGTTGTTTCGGCCCTTCAATTAGCATACTCATGTGAATGTACTTCCTCTTCATGCACAACCAGGGGGAAAGGTTGTACATCCACACAAACACAGGCCATGTGCTATGTGTGCTTCTCTGGCTGCTAAACGGATTGACTCCATCAGTCATAAGATATCTAGGGACTCCAAACCTCTTCTATAGGCCCATAATGCATCATCAAGTTTTTTGGATCAATTCTTTCTAGATCTATTCACAGTCTTTTGCAAAATTAATTTGAGCTCTCTATTGCTCAACTCTACTTGACCACTAGATTGCGGGTGATAAGGAGATGAGATTCTATGATTGACATTATACTTAACAAGCATCTTACGGAAAGCACCATGAATAAAATGTGAACCACCATCAGTCATAAGATATCTAGGGACTCCAAACCTCGGAAAAATAACTTTTTTAAGCATTTTAATAGAAGTGTTATGATCAGCACTACTAGTTGGAATAGCTTCTACCCACTTAGTAATGTAATCAACAACAACTAAAATTGTGTGTAACCATTAGAGGCAGGAAAAGGTCCCATATAATCAAAGCCCCAAACATCAAATGGTTCAATGACAAGAGAATAATTCATAGGCATTTCTTGACGTCTACTAATGTTACCTACTCTTTGGCATTCATCACAAGATAAGACAAACTTACGAGCATCTTTGAAGAGAGTAGGCCAATAAAAACCAGATTGTAGTACCTTGTGTGCAGTTCTATCTCCGGCGTGGTGTCCTCCATAGGATTCAGAGTGACACTTACGTAGAATATGTTCCTGTTCATGCTCAGGCACACAATGTCTAATAACACCATCTACTCCTTCTTTATAAAGGTGTGGATCATCCCAAAAGTAATGTCTTAAATCATAAAAGAACATTTTCTTTTGCTGGTATGTGAAACTAGGCGGTATAAATTTAGCAACAATGTAATTAGCATAATCAGCATACCAAGGAGTAGTACGAGAAGCATTAACGACCGCTAATTGTTCATCGTGAAAGCTATCATTAATAGGCAGTGGGTCATCAAGAACATTCTCTAACCTAGACAAGTTATCTACAACGGGGTTCTCGGCTCCCTTTGTATCAATAATATGCAAGTCAAATTCTTGGAGCAAGAGAACCCATCTAATGAGACTAGGCTTAGCATCTTTATTTTCCATAAGATATTTAATAGTAGCATGATCAGTGTGAATAGTAACTTTGGAATCAACAATATAAGGTCTAAACTTATCACATGCAAACACAACTGCTAAGAACTCTTTTTCAGTAGTAGCATAATTTCTCTGGGCAGTATCAAGAGTCTTACTAGCATACTAGATAACATTCAATTTCTTATCGACTCTTTGCCCTAGAACAGCACCTATAGCATAATCACTAGCATAACACATAATTTCAAAAGGTAAATTCCAATCAGGCGGGTGAACAGTAGGTGCAGTGATCAAAGCTTTCTTAAGTACTTCAAATGCTTGCACACAATCATCATCAAAGACAAAAGGAATATCTTTTTGCAATAAATTAGTCAGAGGCCTAGAGATTTTAGAAAAGTCCTTAATGAACCTCCTATAAAAACTGGCATGACCAAGGAAACTTATTATACCTTTTATGTCCTTGGGACATGGCATCTTTTCAATAGCATCAACTTTGGCTTTGTCAACTTCAACACCTCTCTCAGAAATCTTATGCCCCAAGACAATGCCTTCATTAACCATAAAGTGACACTTTTCCCAATTCAAGACGAGACTAGTGTCTTCGCATCTCTGCAAAACTCGATCAAGGTTGCTCAAACAATCATCAAAAGAGGATCCATAGACTGAGAAGTCATCCATGAATACCTCCAAATCTTTTCACAAAAGTCAGAGAATATAGCCATCATGCATCTTTGAAAGGTAGCAGGTGCATTACATAAACCAAAAGGCATACGTCTATAAGCAAAAGTACCAAAAGGGCAAGTAAAAGTAGTTTTAGATTTATCCTTCACTGACACGGGTATCTGAGAGAAGCCAGAATAGCCATCTAGAATGCAGAAATGTGTGTGTTTGGATAGTCTTTCTAGCATTTGATCAATAAAAAGGTAAAGGGTAATGATCTTTCTTAGTAGCTTTATTTAACTTACGGAAATCAATTACCATCCAATAACCTATAATAATTCTTTGCAGGATCAATACATCTTTATCATTAGGAACACGGTAATACCTCCCTTTTAAGAACACAATGAGCAGAGCTTACCCATTCATTATCAGCAATGGGATAAATAATACCTGCCTCAAGGAGCTTTAGTATCTCCTTTCTTACCACTTCCTTCATCTTGGTATTTAGTCGTCTTTGAGGATCTCTAACTGGTTTGGCATCTTTCTCCACTTAAATTTTGTGTTGGGATAATGTGGGACTAATGCCCTTAAGATCATCCAGAGTATATCCAATAGCTGCTCGGTGCTTCTTCAGAGTTTTCAATAATCTTTCTTCTTCTTGCTCTGAAAGGTTAGCACTAATAATAACAGGATATATTTCTTTTTCATCAAGATAAGCATACTTAAGATTATCAGGTAATGGTTTGAGTTCAAATATGGGATCACCCTTGGGTGGAGGGGGATCCCCAAGAATTTCAATCGGAAGGTTATGTTTCAGCATAGGTTCCTGTTTAAGGAACACTTCATCTATTTCCTCCCTTTCCTTCATAAACATATCGTTTTCATGGTCTAGCAAATATTGTTCTAACGGATCAGTTGGAGGAATAGCAATGGAAGCAAGACCAATAATCTCATCCTTACTAGGTGGTTCCCTATCACAAGGTTGTCTACTAAACTTAGCAAAATTAAACTCATGAGACATACCATCTATGCCAACAGTGACAATATTATTTTCACAATTAATCTTAGCACTAGCTATATTCAAGAAGGGTCACCAAAAATAATGGGACAAAAATCATCTTGTGGGGAACCAAGAACAAGAAAATCAGCAGGGTATTTTACCTTCCCACACAAAACTTCAACATCTCTAACAATCCCAAAGGGTTTAATGGTATCCCTATTAGCAAGCTTAATAGTAACATCAATGTCTTCTAATTCAATGGGTGCAATGTCATGCATAATTTCTTGATATAAAGTATAAGGTATTGCACTAGCACTAGCACCCATATCACATAAGCCATGATAACAATGATCTCCTATTTTAACAGAAATAACAGGCATGTCTACGACAGGTCTACGTGTCTTAGTATCAGGTCTAGCAATATTGGCAGCCTCACCACAGAAAGAAATAACATGCCCATCTAAATCCTCATCCAAGAGATCTTTAACCATAGCAATACTAGGTTCAACATTAATTTTCTCAGGAGGTGTATAAGTCCTAGTATTACTCTTATGAACAACAGTTGAAGCTTTACCATGATCCTTTATCCTAACAGGAACATGAGATTTTTCAACATAAGCAGTAGGAACAATAGGATCACTATAGTTAATAGTCTTTTCTTCGATTGTAATAGGTGTAACTACTTTAACTTCAAGAGGAGGATTATATTTAAACCACTTCTCTTTAGGGAGATCAACGTGACTAGCAAAAGATTCACAGAAAGAAGCTACTATCTCAGAGTCAAGTCCATACTTAGAGCTAAATCCACGGAAAGCATCGGTATCCATAAAAGATTTAACACAATCGAACTTAGGTGTCATACCTGACTCCTTACCATCGTCGGAACCCCAATCTCCAGAGTTGCGTTTAATTCTTTCCAATAAGTCCCATTTGAAATCAATAGTCTTCAGCATATAAGAACCAGCATAGAAAGTATCGAGCAGGTTGCGATTATCAAGAGAAAGCCGAGCATAAAAGTTCTGAATAATCATTTCCCGAGAGAGCTCATGATTGGGGCATGAATATAACATTGACTTAAGCCTCCCCCAAGCTTGAGAGATGCTTTCTCCTTCGCAAGGCCAGAAATTATATATGTAATTACGATCACGATGAACAAGATGCATAGGATAGAACTTCTGGTGAAATTCCGACTTCAATCGCTTATAATTCCAAGATCTCGTATCATCACATAGCCTATACCATGTCAATGCATCTCCCTTAAAAGATAAAGGGAAGACCTTCCTTTTGACAACATCATCGGGAATACCTGCAAGCTTAAATAATCCACAAACTTCATCCACAAAGATAAGGTGTAAATCGGGATGCAATGTTCCATCTCCTGCAAATGGATTAGCTAGCAGTTTCTCTATCATACCCGAAGAATCTCAAAGGGAATATTTTCATAAAGTTCAGTAGGTTGAGGAGCAACTCTTTGCTCTTCTGGTTGGGGTGAATATACCCCAAACAAGCCCCTCAAAAGATTAGTTTCCATAGAGACAAGTAACAGGAAATTTCAGCACACTATATAAATGTTTCCTTACCAAGTTCCACTCACCAACAGCGCTACACTCCCCGGCAACGGTGCCAGAAAAGAGTCTTGATGACCCACAAGTGTAGGGGATCAATCGTAGTCCTTTCGATAAGTAAGAGTGTCGAACCCAACGAGGAGCAGAAGGAAATGATAAGCGGTTTTCAGTAAGGTTTTCGCTTCAAGCACTGAAATATTGTAGGTGATAGATAGTTTTGTGATAAGATAAATGGTAACTAGTAACAAGTAAATAAAGTAAATAAAGTGCAGCAAGGTGGCCCAATCCTTTATGTAGAAAAGGATAAGCCTGAATAATTTCTAATAATGAGAAAGGAGCTCCCGAGGACACATTGGGAATTATCGTCAAGCTAGTTTTCATCACGTTCGTATGATTCGCGTTCGGTACTTTGATAATTTGATATGTGGGTGGACTGGTACTTGGGTACTGCCCGAACTTGGACAAGCATCCCACTTATGATTAACCCCTATTGCAAGCGGCCGCAACTACAAAAGAAGTATTGAGGTAAACCTAACCACAACATTAACATATGGATCCATATCAGCCCCTAACGAAGCAACACATAAACTAGGGTTTAAGCTTTTGTCACTCTAGCAACCCATCATCTACTTATTACTTCCCCATGCCTTCCTCTAGGCCCAAATAATGGTGAAGTGTCATGTAGTCGACGTTCACATAACACCACTAGAGGAAAAGGCAACATACATCTCATCAAAATATCGAACGAATACCAAATTCACATGACTACTAATAGCAAGACTTCACCCATGTCCTCAGGAACAAATGTAACTACTCACAAAGCATATTCATGTTCATAATCAGAGGAGTAATAATATGCATAAAGGATCTGAACATATGATCTTCCACCAAGTAAACCAATTAGCATCAACTACAAGGAGTAATCAACACTACTAGCTACCCACAGGTACCAATTTGTGGTTTTGATACAAGATGGGATACAAGAGATGAACTAGGGTTTTGAGAGGAGATGGTGATGGTGAAGATGTTGATAGAGATTGACCCCCTCCCGAAGAGAGGATTGTTGGTGATGACGTTGCTGATGATTTCCCCCTCCCGAAGGGAAGTGTCCCCGGCAGAACAGCTCCGCCAGAGCCCTAGATTGATTCCGCCAAGGTTCCGCCTCGTGGCGGTGGAGTTTCGTCCCGTAAGCTTGCCCACGATTTTTTCCAGGGTAAAAGCGATGATATAGCAGAAGATGGACACCGGAGGCCCACCAGGGGGCCCAGGAGATAGGGGGTGCGCCCTATGGGGGGGTGCGCCCCCCTGTCTCCTGGATAGGGTATGGGCCCCCTGGTGTATTTCTTTCGCTCAAAAATTCTTATTAATTCCAAAAGGTTGTTTCGTGGAGTTTCAGGAATTTTGGAGCTGTGCAGAATAGGTTTCCAATGTTTGCTACTTTTCCAGCCAGAATTCCAGCTGCCGGCATTCCCCCTCTTCATGGTAAACCTTGTAAACTAAGAGAGAATAACCATAAGTATTGAGATATAATGTGTAATAACAGCCCATAATGCAATAAATATTGATATAAAAGCATGATGCAAAATGGACGTATCAACTCCCCCAAGCTTAGACCTCGCTTGTCCTCAAGCGGAAGCCGAAATCGAAAAATATGTCGACATGTTTAGAGATAGAGGTGTCGATAAAAATAAAATACGGACATGAGGGCATCATGATCATTCTAATAATAGCAACATATATAGATTTTGTCATATGATTTCCTATGCTCAAGTGACAAGCAATTCACAATGTCAAGTATGGTTCAAAAACTTCATTGGGAACTAACAAAATATAATCTCAGTCATTGAAGCAATTGCAATTTATCGTAACATCGAAAAGAGTAAACAATAGAGCTTTTCAGCAAGCCCACATACTCAACTATCTTGTAGTCTTCTATAATTGCTAACACTCACGCAATACTTGTGGTTATGGAGTTTCAGCCGGACACTGAGAAAGATAGGGGCTTATTGTGTTGCCTCCCAACGTATTCACCTTTAGGAGATGTCAACAATAATAGCCCATGCTAACTAACATCCAATTGGATATATATATCATGATCTTTCAAACACAAGAAGGTTGCCAAAGGATAAAACAAAAAAGGGAAAGGTGAGGATCAACTTGACTCAAGCATAGAGTAAAAACATAAAGTAAAAGATAGGCCCTTCGCAGAGGGAAGCAGAGGTTGTCATGTGCGTTTAGGGTTGATGCACAAAATCTTAATGCAAAGAACATCACTTTATATTGCCCCTTGTATGTGGACCTTTATTATGTAGTCCGTCATTTTTATTACTTCCACGACAAGTTCGTACAAAGCTTATTTTCTCTGCACTAATAAGTCATACATATTTAGATAGCAATTTTTATTGCTTGCAACATGACAACTTACTTGAAGGATCTTACTGAATCCATAGGTAGGTATGGTGGACTCTCATGGCAAAACTGGGTTTAAGGGTATTTGGAAGCACAAGTAGTATCTCTACTTGGTGCAAGGAATTTGGCTAGCATGAGGGGGAAAGGCAAGCTCAACATGTTTGGAAGGTCAATGACAATATACTTTAACTGAGATGCACGAAAACATAAACCATTACGTTCTCTTCCTTGTCCAACGTCAAATCTTTTAGCATGTCATACTTAATGAGTGCTCCCAATTATAAAAGGTGTCCAAGATAATATATTTATATGTGAACCCCTCTTTCCTTATCACTTCATATTAATTGCAACGATGACCAAGGCTAAGTTTATCAACTCTCAACAATTTTTATGCCTCATACTTTCTATGTGTGAAGTCATCACTATCCATAAGATCAATATGAACTCTTTTATTCTTTCTACTTTCTCAAGATCATAGAAACATAGCAAAGCCCTTGACTCAACACTAATCTTTATTATAGATAGCTCACGGACTCGATTACAAAAAGAGATCACAAAGAAAAACTCGAAACTACTTGATATCAAAACTTCAATCTACTAGATCAAGATACTACTAAAAGGATCGAACTAAATAAAGTGGAAAAGATAGGAGTGTGATGGTGATACGATACCGGGGCACCTCCCCCAAGCTTGGCAGTTGCCAAGGGGAGTGCCCATACCCATGTGATTATGTCCTCGGAGGTGGTGAAGTAGGAGTTGTTGATTATGTAGGCTTGTCGTCCGTCTTCCAAGGCATAGGCTCTCCATCATAAAAGGATGATCGAGTCTCCGGGATCCTTAAATCTGCAGCCAAACTCATCCTCTTGAATCTATATTCATACTCACAGTTCTGGTTTTGCAGGTCATAGATCTGGGCTTGGAGGTGCTCGATTTTCTCTTGAAGCTTGAAGATGGTCTCCCCAATGACTTTGGCATCTAGCTTGTGGTTGTTGGTGAACTCCGTGATCATCATCTGGTTGGCGTTGAGTCCACGCTCCACCATCCCTTGACACTTGAAAACTTCCTGCTCCATGGCTTCGAGCTTTCTCTCCATGCTCCCAGTACGCCTTGGTCCCTCCACATCGCGGATGTGCAGCACCCCCTCACGCATCTCAATGGTTTGAGGGTGTTGCAGCACCTCCGCGAGATAGGGGTTGATAACCCTCTCGAAAAACTTGTCCTTGGGAGCGCTTGGAGATGCCATGATGCTCTAGATCTGAAACAGAAACAGCTCGAAACGAAAACAGAGGATATTTGCGTGATACGGTGGTCAAAACCTTCGGGAGTATATATAATGAATTTTTACCGACCAAAATACGTAACGTGCAAGAAAACGGAGTCCGGGAGGCACACGAGGTGCCCACGAGACAGGGGGCGCGCCCTCCACTCTCATGGGAGCCTCGTGTCCCTTTCAGACTACTTCTTTCTTCCTAAAATTCTTAAATGATCCAAAACAGATAAAAATTGCCATTGGTGTTGTTTTGGAGTCAGTTTACTTACCGTACCACATACCTATACCTTTTCGGAGTCTGGAACATTCTGGAAAGTGTCCCTTATGTATTCCTCAGGGGTTACGGTTTCAATAATATTAGTTTCAACATTGATAGGATTACCTGAAATATAGTGTTTAATTCTTTGACCGTTTACCACCCTTGGATTTGTGCCTTCAAAGTTGTTGATTTTTATAGCACCAGAACGATAGACCTCCTCGATAACGTAGGGACCTTCCCATTTTGAGAGAAGTTTTCCTGCAAAACATCTTAAACGAGAGTTGAATAATAAAACATAATCTCCTACGTTAAACTCACGCTTTTGTATCCTCTTATCATGTCAGCGTTTGACTTTTTCTTTGAAAAGCTTGGCATTCTCATAGGCTTGGGTTCTCCATTCATCAAGTGAGCTAATATCAAATAACCTCTTCTCACCGGCAAGTTTGAAGTCATAATTGAGCTCTTTAATAGCCCAATATGCTTTATGTTCAAGTTCAAGAGGTAAATCACACGCTTTTCCATAAACCATCTTATAAGGAGACATACCCATAGGGTTTTTGTATGCAGTCCTATAGGCCCATAATGCATCATCAAGTTTTTTGGACCAATTCTTTCTAGATCTATTCACAATCTTTTGCAAAATTAATTTGAGCTCTCTATTGCTCAACTCTACTTGACCTCTAGACTGCGGGTGATAAGGAGATGCGATTCTATGATTGACATCATACTTAGCAAGCATCTTACGGAAAGCACCATGAATAAAATGTGAACCACCATCAGTCAAAGATATCTAGGGACTCCAAACCTCAGAAAAATAACTTCTTTAAGCATTTTAATAGAAGTGTTATGATCAGCACTACTAGTTGGAATAGCTTCTACCCACTTAGTAACGTAATCAACAGCAACTAAAATATGTGTATAACCATTAGAGGCAGGAAAAGGTCCCATATAATCAAAGCCCCAAACATCAAATGGTTCAATAACAAGAGAATAATTCATAGGCATTTCTTGACGTCTACTAATGTTACCTACTCTTTGGCATTCATCACAAGATAAGACAAACTTACGAGCATCTTTGAAGAGAGTAGGCCAATAAAAACCAGATTGTAGTACCTTGTGTGCAGTTCTATCTCCGGCGTGGTGTCCTCCATAGGATTCAGAGTGACACTTACGTAGAATCTGTTCCTGTTCATGCTCAGGCACACAATGTCTAATAACACCATCTACTCCTTCTTTATAAAGGTGTGGATCATCCCAAAAGTAATGTCTTAAATCATAAAAGAACTTTTTCTTTTGCTGGTATGTGAAACTAGGCGGTATAAATTTAGCAACAATGTAATTAGCATAACCAGCATACCAAGGAGCAGTACGAGAAGCATTAATGACCGCTAATTGTTCATCGGGAAAGCTATCATTAATAGGCAGTGGGTCATCAAGAACATTCTCTAACCTAGACAAATTATCTGCAACGGGGTTCTCAGCTCCCTTTCTATCAATAATATGCAAGTCAAATTCTTGGAGCAAGAGAACCCATCTAATGAGTCTAGGCTTAGCATCTTTATTTTCCATAAGATATTTAATAGCAGCATGATCAGTGTGAATAGTAACTTTGGAATCAACAATATAAGGTCTAAACTTATCACATGCAAACACAACTGCTAAGAACTCTTTTTCAGTAGTAGCATAATTTCTCTGGGCAGTATCAAGAGTCTTACTAGCATACTGGATAACATTCAATTTATTATCGACTCTTTGCCCTAGAACAGCACCTACAGCATAATCACTAGCATCGCACATAATTTCAAAAGGTAAATTCCAATCAGGCGGCTGAACAATAGGTGAAGTGATCAAAGCTTTCTTAAGTACTTCAAATGCTTCCACACAATCATCATCAAAGACAAAAGGAATATCTTTTTTGCAATAAATTAGTCAGAGGCCTAGAGATTTTAGAAAAAGTCCTTAATGAACCTCCTATAAAAACCGGCGTGACCAAGGAAACTTCTTATACCTTTTATGTCCTTGGGACATGGCATCTTTTCAATAGCATCAACTTTGGCTTTGTCAACTTCAATACCTCTCTCGGAAATCTTATGCCCCAAGACAATGCCTTCATTAACCATAAAGTGACACTTTTCCCAATTCAAGATGAGACTAGTGTCTTCGCATCTCTGCAAAATTCGATCAAGGTTGCTCAAACAATCATCAAAAGAGGATCCATAGACTGAGAAGTCATCCATGAATACCTCACAAATCTTTTCACAAAAATCAGAGAATATAGCCATCATGCATCTTTGAAAGGTAGCAGGTGCATTACATAAACCAAAAGGCGTACGTCTATAAGCAAAGGTACCAAAAGGGCAAGTAAAAGTAGTTTTAGATTGATCCTTCGCTGACACAGGTATCTGAGAGAAGCCAGAATAACCATCTAGAAAGCAGAAATGTATGTGTTTGGATAGTCTTTCTAGCATTTGATCAATAAAAGGTAAAGGGTAATGATCTTTCTTAGTAGCTTTATTTAACTTACGGAAATCAATTACCATCCTATAACCTATAATAATTCTTTGCAGGATCAATTCATCTTTATCATTAGGAACAACGGTAATACCTCCCTTTTTAGGAACACAATGAACAAGGCTTACCCATTCACTATCAGCAACGGGATAAATAATACCTGCCTCAAGGAGCTTTAGTATCTCCTTTCTTACCACTTCCTTCATCTTGGAATTTAATCGTCTTTGAGGATCTCTAACTGGTTTAGCATCTTTCTCCACTGAAATTTTGTGTGGGCATAATGTGGGACTAATGCCCTTAAGATCATCCAGAGTATATCCAATAGCTTCTCGGTGCTTCTTCAGAGTTTTCAATAATCTTTCTTCTTCTTGCTCCGAAAGGTTAGCACTAATAATAATAGGATATATTTCTTTTTCATCAAGATAAGCATACTTAAGATTATCAGGTAATGGTTTGAGTTCAAACACGGGATAACCCTTGGGTGGAGGGGGATCCCCAAGAATTTCAACGGGAAGGTTATGTTTCAGCATAGGTTCCTGTTTAAGGAACACTTCATCTATTTCCTCCCTTTCCTTCATAAACATATCATTTTCATGGTCTAGCAAATATTGTTCTAACGGATCAGTTGGAGGAACAGCAATGGAAGCAAGACCAATAATCTCATCCTTACTAGGTGGTTCCCTATCACAAGGTTGTCTACTAAACTTAGCAAAATTAAACTCATGAGACATACCATCTATGCCAACAGTGATAATATTATTTTCACAATTAATCTTAGCACTAGCTGTATTCAAGAAGGGTCTACCAAAAATAATGGGACAAAAATCATCTTGTGGGGAACCAAGAACAAGAAAATCAGCAGGGTATTTTACCTTCCCACACAAAACTTCAACATCTCTAACAATCCCAAAGGGTTTAATGGTATCCCTATTAGCAAGCTTAATAGTAACATCAATGTCTTCTAATTTAATGGGTGCAATGTCATGCATAATTTCTTGATATAAAGTATAAGGTATTGCACTAGCACTAGCACCCATATCACATAAGCCATGATAACAATGATCTCCTATTTTAACAGAAATAACAGGCATGCCTACGACAGGTCTACGTGTCTTAGTATCAGGTCTAGCAATATTGGCAGTCTCACCACAGAAAGAAATAACATGCCCATCTAAATCCTCATCCAAGAGATCTTTAACCATAGCAATACTAGGTTCAACATTAATTTGCTCAGGAGGTGTATAAGTCCTAGTATTACTCTTACGAACAACAGTCAAAGCTTTAGCATGATCCTTTATCCTAACAGGAAAAGGAGGTTTTTCAACGTAAGCAGTAGGAACAATAGGATCACTATAGGTAATAGTCTTTTCTTCGACTGTAATAGGTGCAACTACTTTAACTTCAACAGGAGGATCATATTTAAACCACTTCTCTTTAGGGAGATCAACGTGAGTAGCAAAAGATTCACAGAAAGAAGCTACTATCTCATAGTCAAGTCCATACTTAGAGCTAAATCCACGGAAAGCATCGGTATCCATAAAAGATTTAACACAATCAAACTTAGGTGTCATACCTGACTCCTTACCATCGTCGGAACCCCAATCTTCAGAGTCGCGTTTAATTCTTTCCAATAAGTCCCATTTGAAATCAATAGTCTTCAGCATATAAGAACTAGCACAGGAAGTATCGAGCAGGTTGCGATTATCAAGAGAAAGTCGAGCATAAAAGTTCTGAATAATCATTTCCCGAGAGAGCTCATGATTGGGGCATGAATATAACATTGACTTAAGCCTCCCCTAAGCTTGAGCAATGCTTTATCCTTCGCGAGGCCAGAAATTATATATGTAATTACGATCACGATGAACAAGATGCATAGCATAGAACTTCTGGTGAAATTCCAACTTCAATCGCTTATAATTCCAAGATCTCGTATCATCACATAGCCTATACCATGTCAATCCATCTCCCTTCAAAGATAAAGGGAAGACCTTCCTTTTGACAACATCATCGGGAATACCTGCAAGCTTAAATAATCCACAAACTTCATCCACAAAGATAAGGTGTAAATCGGGATGCAATGTTCCATCTCCTGCAAATGGATTAGCTAGCAGTTTCCCTATCATACCCGAAGGAATCTCAAAGGGAATATTTTCATAAAGTTCAGTAGGTTGAGGAGCAACTCTTTGCTCTTCTGGTTGGGGTGAAGATACCCCAAACAAGCCCCTCAAAGGATTAGTTTCCATAGAGACAAGTAACAGAAAATTTCAGCACACTATATAAATGTTTCCTTACCAAGTTCCACTCACCAAAAGCGCTACACTCCCCGGCAACGGCGCCAAAAAAGAGTCTTGATGACCCGCAAGTGTAGGGGATCAATCGTAGTCCTTTCGATAAGTAAGAGTGTCGAACCCAACGAGGAGCAGAAGGAAATGATAAGCGGTTTTCAGTAAGGTTTTCTCTGCAAGCGCTGAAATATTGTAGGTGATAGATAGTTTTGTGATAAGATAAATGGTAACTAGTAACAAGCAAATAAAGTAAATAAAGTGCAGCAAGGTGGCCCAATCCTTTATGTAGCAAAGGATAAGCCTGGATAATTTCTAATAATGAGAAAGGAGCTCCCGAGGACACATTGGGAATTATCGTCAAGCTAGTTTTCATCACGTTCGTATGATTCGCATTCGGTACTTTGATAATTTGATATGTGGGTGGACCGGTACTTGGGTACTGCCCTAACTTGGACAAGCATCCCACTTACGATTAACCCCTATTGCAAGCGTCCGCAACTACAAAAGAAGTATTAAGGTAAACCTAACCACAACATTAAACATATGGATCCATATCAGCCCCTAACGAAGCAACGCATAAACTAGGGTTAAGCTTCTGTCACTCTAGCAACCCATCATCTACTTATTACTTCCCCATGCCTTCCTCTATGCCCAAATAATGGTGAAGTGTCATGTAGTCGACGTTCACATAACACCACTAGAGGAAAAGACAACATACATCTCATCAAAATATCGAACGAATACTAAATTCACAAGACTACTAATAGCAAGACTTCACCCATGTCCTCAGGAACAAACGTAACTACTCACAAAGCATATTCATGTTCATAATCAGAGGAGTAATAATATGCATAAAGGATCTGAACATATGATCTTCCACCAAGTAAACCAATTAGCATCAACTACAAGGAGTAATCAACACTACTAGCAACCCACAGGTACCAATTTGTGGTTTTGATACAAGATTGGATACAAGAGATGAACTAGGGTTTTGAGAGGAGATGATGCTGGTGAAGATGTTGATGGAGATTGACCCCTCCCGGAGGGAAGTGTCCCCGGCAGAACAGCTCCGCCGGAGCCCTAGATTGATTCCGCCAAGGTTCCGCCTCGTGGTGGCGGAGTTTTGTCCGGTAAGCTTGCCCATGATTTTTTTTTCAGGGTAAAAGCGATGATATAGCAGAAGATGGACACCGGAGGCCCACCAAGGGGCCCAGGAGATAGGGGCGCGCCCTATGGGGGGCGCCCCCCCCCCTATCTCCTGGACAGGGTGTGGGCCCAGGAGATAGGGGCGCGCCCTATGGGGGGAGGCTATCTCCTGGACAGGGTGTGGGCCCCCTGTTGTATTTCTTTCGCTCAAAAATTCTTATTAATTCCAAAAAGTTGTTTCGTGGAGTTTCAGGACTTTTGGAGCTGTGCAGAATAGGTTTCCAACGTTTGCTCCTTTTCCAGCCAAAATTCCTGCTGCCGGCATTCCCCCTCTTCATGGTAAACCTTGTAAAATAAGAGAGAATAGCCGTAAGTATTGAGATATAATGTGTAATAACAGCCCATAATGCAATAAATATTGATATAAAAGCATGATGAAAAATGGACGTATCACATGCCAACGTAGGAGCTTTGCTAGATTAGGGTCCGCGAAATACCGCTGCAGACGAGGAGTGATCGGAAAGTACCACGCCACTTTTTGAGGAGCTTTCTTCCTCTTCTTGTATCGAGTGACGCCGCACACCGGACATATGGTAGACTCCGCGTGCTTGTCCCGATAAATGATGCAATCGTTCATGCACACATGGTATTTCACGTGCGGTAAATCCAGAGGACACATGATTTTCTTCGCCTCCTCGAAACTGGTCTGGCACTTGTTCCCCTTGGGAAGACGTTCGTGGCAGAATGACATGTTCTCGTCGAAGCATGCGTCGGTCATTTTGTGTTTTACCTTCACCTCCAGAGCCATGAGCGTTACTTTCAGGTGGGTATCCTCGGGCCTGCATCCTTCATACAATGGAGTAACCGCGTCTATCTCCAGTTGATCCAGCTTGGCTTTCTCTCGGGCGGCAGCTCTTGCGTTACCCGTCTGCTTGAGAAGCAGCTCTTGAATATGAGGGTCCTGCACCCATCCCATCGATGGTCCATCATCGTCTGCTCCGGCATCTTCATCTTCATGATCATGCCCTTCGTCTTGATCTTCCTCATCATCATGTCCGGCATCTTCTACATGATGACTGGGTCCCTCATCTACTCCGTGATCATGTCCTGGAGATTCTTCGTCTTCTTGCCCGCCCTCGCCGCTATTGTCTTGCTGCCCTTCCTTATTTCTTGCCCGGCCCCCATGGATGACTTCATAATCATCCTCATCACCTTGCCACCGATAGCCATCCATGAAACCATGCACGAGCAGGTGGTCCCGCATTTGTCTGGAATCCGGGTCCATAAGGCTCCTCAGCTTGCATCTTCGACACGGACATCTTATCTGCGTCTCGTTCTTTTGAAGCATCTCGGCCTTCGCGGAGCTCAAAAACCTATTCACGATGCCTTCAGTCATCGTGCGGACCATGGTCGCCTGCGGGGTAGAGCAAAACAATATTTTAGAACCAAAAAAAATTGGCATGACTTTGCCTAAAAATAGGACCAAAAAGAATGCATAGCGCCAAATTCTTGCCGAAATGGAAATGAATCAATATTCCGGCAAAATATTGGCAACTATCGCATTTCAAATACCGGCACCTCCAAACACAAACATATGCAACACCACAAACATACGTAGATCTAGGCCATAAAAAGTGTGCATGTTGTTGGAGGGAGAAAAAAATAGATCTAGAACATAAAGAAAGCTTTCCCCTTACTTACCTATCAAAAAAAGGAAATTTAACCACTTAATTTGGGTGAATCTATGGTGCAAATGAGGTGAGGAGGAGGAGGCAGCCGAGACAAGCTTGGAGGAGGAGGTGGAGAGAATGAAGTGGGGAAAGTGAGTGTGGTAGGTGGCTGTCCAAAATATCTAGCTGCTCTCAGGTTATCAATGGCGCACCTCCTAAGAATGCGCCATTAGTAACCCTGGTTACTAATGGCGCACCTGGTGTGTGGTGCGCCATTACTAGTTTTAAAAAAAATGTTAGTAGTGGCGCACAGTGATTGTGGTGCGCCATTACTAGTTAAAACTAGTAATGGCGCACTATCCCCTGGTGCGCCATTACTAGTTTTGAAAAAAAAAATAAAAAAAAATGTTAGTAATGGCACACAGAGGGTGTGGTGCGCCATTACTAGTTTTGAAAAAATAAATAAAAAAATTATTAGTAGTGGCGCACCATGGGTGTGGTGCGCCATTAGTGATATGGACACTAATGGCGTACCTATATATGTTGCGCCACTGCTATATAGCAGTGACGCACCTCATACGTGGTGCGCCATTAATATCCATATTAGCTATAGCCTTTTTTCTAGTAGTGCACTCCCACTGCGTGAATAAGACACCCCCCCCCCCCCCCCCCCCCTTATTTGTGCCGAACCACCTTAGCGGTGTTGGTTGTGCACACAGCGCCACTATCTGTGTGTAGGTGTGCGGCCCAAGGTGGAGACGTCAGTCACAGCTTGTCTAAAATTCATTTTTGGTGGGGTGGGTTTTACAATTTTTCAGTTAACGAAGTCTATAGAAGTTGAATCTTGTAGTGGTTTGTTCGTATTACCTTTCTAGGATAAGGTTAGAATTTGATATTGTTAGACACAAGTTTTTACATACATACATATAGGTTGACTATTTTGGTTGGTCCGCATGGTGTCGCTAAATTGTGTGTTCATGCAAAATTTTCACCTACATACATATAGCGGGAGGCGGGAAGCAAAAGGCTGCGGCCGCACGGGCCAAGAAGGAGCTTGCCTAAGAGAAGGCAGCTAGCTAGGGGCAAGGACCAGGCCCGGGTCTTCGAGGTGGACGACACCCTGAAGGGCGTGTACCTTGAATGCGACGCCCTTCAGGAGAAGGAGAAGGAGGTGACCGCGGAGCTCAAGAAGCTGAGCTCGGCACACGCCGAGGTCTAGACCCAGGCCCGGGCGGACCGCAAAGTGCTCCAGCAAGTGAGGCAGATCGCTGCTGGTAAGACATTTTTTCTTCATTGTGTTTTTGGCCGCAAGGGTTTCGTCGAGCTCACTCAACTATGATGATCCGCAGAGACCTTCATGAATCACCCGAGGAGCGCCGCAAACGCCGGCCGTTACTTTGGCGCGCCGGAGGGCCATGCCAGGGAGAGAGCATTCTAGCAACAATTCCAGGCGCCATCACATCCGGAGTTGTTGAATCACCAGACGAAGAAGCTAATCGAGCTCTTCCGTATGGCGAAACCAGTGCTGCAAGATCTCTACGTCCAACTCTGGCCCACGGAGTCTATGCTGACCAGTTTCTTCGGACTGGTGGCCCGTCTGCAAGAGGTCGGCCCTCAAGTGATGCTGGAAGCGGTCCACGTGCTTGGAGGGCGTCCAACAGGTGTATGCTTGCATGAAGACGCACTATACGCGTCTTGATGCGATGCTCGTGGCCTCGGGACCCCCCGAAGGGAAGGACCGGACGGCGGAGCAGTTCTTGGCTGGGGTGATGGAGGGAGCTCGGATCACCGAGGACTAGTGTCCCAAGGACACTTTGTATTTTTAGATTATACTTCGTAATGTGGAATTTGCAAGATGTAAAGACATGCTTTTGTTTAGAATGAATGCGGCATTAAATTTTGATGTGTCAATGTGTATTATATATATTTTTACTCCCGTGCGACCGATTTAAAACTGAAAGTGACCAGTCGTCAACTTCGGCCCCTTTTTACAAGATACGAAGGGTGTCTCATATGCAGTCTTGACCCTTGGCCGATGCCTCGGTTCCCGAAGGTGGTCCGTGCATATAAAACAAGGCAATTATACTATATTGGTTGTATAGCTTTCACTTAGTTATAAAAGCTTAATTGTGGGGGCTGGTGACAGGCCCCCAGTGTGTGAAGTGCTCGGCGGTTGCCGGGGTTCAGAACTAGTCACTTTGGCTTATTTTAATAAAGAATCCCTTCGTTTGTCACAGGGGATCTCTAACGATCATTTGTTTGACATTGTTATCGGCTAGCCGACCAGTTTAAGCTTACCACAATAATCAGTTTTCAGCTTTCTCCACAGAGGCGCTTTACCATATGAGTTGGAAGTGCAATCGCAGTGGTTCTCTCTTTACACTCTTAGCCAAATAAATTGGAAACATAAGAGGTAAGCACAGGAGCCGGTCAACCCAACTATTGACCAAAATCGAGGATCGAAACTGATTCATATAACACAACATCCGAGACATCGAATAGACACTTCGAACTTGTAATTTGTGCATTAGTGTTAAAGCTGAGCCCATAAGGTAGTCTCTTAACTCAAAGGCAGTCAATGAAAGGGACATAAGAATATGCGTGGTGACCTCGAAGGGTCTATTCTCCTTTATTTCATATGGTCAAGCCATACAGGTCGAGCTTTATCAAAATAGACTTATAAAAATTACAATGTGGTGAGAAAAGGAGATAAAAAAGAAATGGAGTAAGAACATGGTGGATGATGCCAGGTTAGTTAGTCCGGATCCTTCCCTGCCACACGTCTGCGCCTCCTTGTTGTTGACCAGCTTAACCTCGTTTAAGGCGAGGCTGGTGTGTGTGGCCTGCCACCTCAAACGTTCATTTGCTTGATGCTGTTGACGGTCAGGTCCTTCAAAAAGGCCTACAGCTGCCCGCTTGATGGTTGAAGCCATGTAGTCATGTCGCTCCCGTTTAGGCCTTTTACAATGCCTTATCGGTGTTTGAGTCTTTAATTTGACGTTGCTTGGTTGAGCCGAGAACGAGTGTCATGTGTTTCGGCTCCTAGGCCTCCCATGGGATTTTGAGTGCAAAATTATGCACCCTAGGGACGTAGTGCCCTTCCAGAGGGAGGCGAAGGAGGAGCCCGTACCCCTATTTGGGGTGGGTGGATGGTTGTCCAAGGTCGGGCAGTATGGCCCGTGTATGCTTCGATGAGCCAGGCGTGCTTTTCATTGCACGGGCCGCCTCCTCAGTTGCCTGGACCTCGATTGCGAAAGCCGCGGTTTGCTCCTCTATGCGGAGGGAGCGTTCGGTGTTACCATTCACTATGATAACACCGTTTGGTCCCGGCATCTTCAGCTTTAAATATGTGTAGTGCGGGACTACGTTAAAGCGAGGGAATGCGATGCGCCCTAGCAGTGCGTGGAAGCCGCTTCGAAAGGGGACAATATCTCTTCGCTCCAGAAGTTTTTGGGTGAGCCGAAGACTACTTCCAGTGTGATTGTTCCCGTGCAGCGAGCTTCAACACCAGGTATGACAACTTTAAAGGTGGTTGTGATGGGCTTGATCTGATATAAGTCAATGCCCATCTTTCTGACCGTATCCACATAAATCGATTTGAGGTTGTCGCCTCCGTCCATGAGGGCGCGTGTTAAGTGGAATCCGTCAATGATGGGATCCAAGACTAAGGCTGCCGATCCTTCATGTCGTATGCTGGTCGGATGGTCACGCTTGTCGATCGTGATCAAGTAGGAAGACCATGAGTTATACTTCGGGGCGATGGGCTCTAAAGCGTAAACATCCCGAAGTACCTGTTTCCGCTCCTGTTTGGGGATGTGAGTGACGTAAATCATGTTCACATCCTTTACCACAAGCAAAGCATCAGCAGCACCAGATAGCCATTGGTGTTAAAGAAGCTATGTAACTAGATTATTGGCTCTAATGTAAGTGGGAGTATTTAGGAGAGATGCCCCAAAGGTTATCATTATCATTATTATTATTATTATTATTATTATTATTATTATTATTATTATTATTATTATTATTATTATTATTATTATTTATCTCCCACGTTGTAATTGATGTTTATGTTCTATGCTATAATTGTAATGATTCACGAGTCCGCAATAACTACAAGGCTTGTAAGGAATCTCATGTGCACGTGTGAAATAATTAATGGATAAATAGATTCCTAGTCCTGTCTTTAATACTAAATCAAGTGTTGCATGATGGTTATGTTTTCTTGATCATGGGCATGACTATGGCGGCAAATTTGAGGACATAATGTTAGAAGAACACTTGTGTTGAACTACCCCAATTGATGTTATGCTATGAGATACATTCCGTCATAATTTAATGGTTTATATAAATGTTTGCATAATTCCTTATACCATGAGAGTATCGAGTTCCTTCATACTTGCTTCGTGAACTTTGGTGTTTGTTAAACATCATCTGTAATAGGGTGGCTATTACGGTAACTTATGGGTTCACGAAAAAGTATGACAAGAGACTAGATAGCTCAAGATCAGAATTTGCTCCTCCGACAATGGAAACATATTCGTGGGCCCCTCTTGGTTTGATGGTATCCATCGTTGTCTGGTCAGACACAATGTGATTTGATCACAGGGATGCCGGAACATGGGGATGAGAAAAGAGAACAAAAGCTGCAACGAGGAAACTGACATAGTGAACAAGTTGTTGATTCACCGGGATGCCGATAAATCTCGCCTTAGGTTTTTGTAACATATAGCAAAGCAACAAGAACAACACATGGTAACCAAAGGTTCACTCGAATATTCATTCGTGTGGGTATAGGGGTCAATAAAGGATGTCTACTATTCCGCTATTGATCATTGATCGAAAAGAGTTTTGATCATGTCTATATTTCACCGAATCGACGGTGTCACATGCTTAAGGGTCATATATACGCTGACTACTAGGAGGTTAGGAGCTTGAGAGAAAGTCACTGGAAAAGTTTCGGAGACAATGAAAATGTTTTAGAGAGAAAACTAGAAGTGTTTCGGAGTAACGGGAAAGTTTTGGAGAAAACCAAAATACCATCCAGTCGGAAATGTTTCAGAGTGTGTCTAGAATTTTTTGGAGGGTTCCAAAAATGTTTGCGGGTTGTCCCGGAATTTTCCGGACAGCCCCAAGGGGTAACAAACACAAAAGGACCAAGTGCTGGGAGGTGTTCCCACTGGGGGACGGTCTCCCCCTTTTTGTGGGCTAGTGCTTAAGAGGCGCCCCCTTTTTTGGTGGGAACATATTGGGGGAGGGGAGACCCTCCTAATGGTGGAGTGTTGGGAGCCCCCCCCCCCCCCCCCTTGGGGGCAGCCTCCTCCATGGAATTTCGTCCAAGGTGGGGGCCCCTTTGGGGACATGCTCCCTCCTTTTGTGGAGCTATGTTGGTGGCGGGGGGTGCAGGCTTTTGGGCAGCCATTTTCTTGCCTCCTCCACCTCCTCCTTCTCCTAGAAATAGAGGAGGAGAGGAGCTCTCCAAACTCACTTCAACTTGAGCCTTTGAACTCTCATCAAATGGTATGCAATGATCTGCCTTCTCTGCCTCTCTAGCTACTGCACGAAATAGTTTCGGAGTGCTGGAAGATTGCCTGTTCTCCGTTAGCGATTAGTTCTAGACGGCGAAGCACCGCTGGATATGTGAAACCGTATGCGTGCAACCCGGTAGAGAGATAATACGTTCGATCTTCTGTTCAAGGGACTATCTGAGGGGTTGTTCGAAGGAGAAAATCCTCACGATTAGGAGGTTATAAATTCCTAACTGTGGGGATCTGCACCAATGATATTCACCGACTCCCCTTCCACTGCTATGAGTTTAATGATAAGATCAAACCTTGTATGCATCTTCATAGTGGTTCTTGACGTGTACGTGGAACCTTTTTTTTCTACTGTGTTTCCCTAAAGGTATTATCTCGCTGATGGTATCTATCCTTTCGTGGGCAGCATTTGTGAAGACCATCAGTAAGCCAGAAACTAGGAAACACACTATTTTTGCCAAAGCTCGAGAAGCTTGCTGAAAGGAGATTGAGAGGACATCTGGTGTGTTGCAAGCTCAGTTTGCCATTGTTCAAGGCCCCGCTCGCTACTGGGATAAGAAATCCCTCTCGGCTATTATGACTGCATGTGTAATTTTTCACAACATGATCATCGATGATGAGATTTAAACTTGGAGTTTTACTATATTGGTAGCCGTGTCAAGCATGACATGGACCCAGAGATCATTGTATTTCTTACGACCTATAGAAAGATCTAGGACAATGTGACACACAGCCAGCTTTGTGATGATCTCATTGAGCACTAGGGACAACTGTTTGAGAGATAAACTCTCATTTTAGTCATTTGATTTTTTTTTTATTATGTGTGGTTTGAACAACTCTTTTAATTCCGGACCATTTGTTATTGTAATAATTATTTGGATTTGAATATTTTTGTAATTGTTGTGTTGCATGATGCTAAAACATTATTAGGTTTGATTTATATTGTTGTTTTTTTAAGATTATATTGAAGGGTGTGGCTAGGTCTCAGTGAGATTTAACCAAGTATTAGTCAAGTGACATAACATGAAAGAGCGAAAATGAAAAGAAAAAAAAAACTAATTTTTTTTTACATGAATCTCAATATAAGATCTCACGGATATAGTATCGACAGAGACTTTGTTAAGTCTTAGTGGACTGAGACTTAGCAAGACTGTTGTTTGAAATCATGATTTTGCCTATTACCCTAAAACAGATCTGCGGTACGGCACGACATCGGGCGAAACAAATATCTACAACTTGGTTTGCCGTGCGATACCGCGCGGTACAGCCTATCCGTTTTAGTGCGAACCGTATATTTTACAGAACAAGTTTTTGCAGGAAAGAGTTGTTCTAACCCAGGCCGAGCCGCCACCATCGATCCCCAAATCCCTTCTCCCTCCACCCAACCCTAATCGCTAGCTAGCTAGCTAGCCGCTATGGCCCGTTCCATGGTTCTGCTCGACCGCGAGATTGATTTCTCTCCCGACGAGGCCGTATCCGGCGGAGAGTCAATCCCCTACCCGTGGGGATTCTGGGAAGGAAGTGGACCACCAAACCGCAAAGCCATAAGTGATCAAGTCATCAAGTACCTGCGGACCTTCAAGGCCCGGTCAATCGTCGGCAACCCGCCGGAACTCTCCTTCCTCCACATACTGGTGCCGCCGCAATCCCTCCCGCTCCCGCCGCCATACATGGGCCTGGACTCGGGCCGCATCTCCAGCACGGACAAGAACCTAGTCGCCCTTTACGCCGGCGGGTACCGCCCTGGCTCTAGTTTGCGGGGAGGCTACCTCATCTACGACGCCAGGAAGGCGAAGGACTCCCTGTCCGTGATCCCCCGTCTCCCCGACGACGACGACGGCTTGCATGGAGTCATGGGGCACCAGTCGGCCGTCGTCATGTGCGACGCCCAAGGGGAGGGCTACGTTCTTGCCGAGCTCGTCATGCCAGGATTCTCCCAAGCCGGGGTCTGGCTGTGGAGGTCGTCTGCCAAAGAATGGGTCTTGCTGTCCGGGAGCCATCCCCTTCCATCCAGCAGATTCTCCGTTGATTTGTGCTTCTCTTACCGGGGCTCTTTCCTTTGCTGGGTGGATCTGCTCAAGGGCATGTTGCTCTGTGATCTCAACCATGACTGCAACAACAAGTTCAGCTTTATCAACCTGCCACAAGACTGTCCAGCCTATGATGTAAACCCCGAGTATCCAGACATCGTCCGCCCAGACGAGTTCCGGTCCATGGCCTGTGTTTGTGCTGCACACATAAAGCTCATCGCCTTGGATGAATGTGGATTGGAACTCATCGTCTGGACGCTGTCGCCTGACCTCTCAGGCTGGACCATGACCTGCAAGTACAATGTCGAAAAAATCTGGGCAAACGTGAGCTACCAGTCTGCAGGTTTGAGACAGCTTGCTCCGTCGCTCCCTGTCCTCAGCATCCACCAAGACGGCGTCGTCTACTTAGTCGTAAATGATGAAAGCATCGTGGACCGTCGACTAGTGCACAAAGGCCAGTATTTGCTTCGCGTCGACATGGAGAACGACGAGGTCCACGTCTCTCCACAGCCTACAAGGCGTATTTGTTCCCAACTCTTTGCCAGCGAGTTCAGTGCGCACCGACACACAGCGTCTACAGCATCTCACCCTGTCATTTGATTCTATAGTTTCATTTGCGTACTGCTGTCATTTCATTTATAATATATGTTCACCATCACTCAACATGCTTTCATTTGCAGGCAGGCATGCTACTGTAATTTTGCTTAGGTTTGTAATACGATTAAAATTCCAACGCTTGCTTATCGCATCCGGTTTGCTTCATGTATTTATTTGCTAATACAAATCAAGATATTTGGCCCCTTGTATTGATATAAGTTGAATAGTACAAGTCTGATATTGATGCTCATCCGCAATCATGATTCGGGAATCAATTTATACTACCAAATTACTCTGCCCCCTTGTCATATCAGTACCCAACTTCTTGCACATCATGATGACACTCTTTTGCATGTTTTAAGGCTGTTTTTTTTTTCTTTTCTTCTTTGCTGATAGTGTTGTCATTAGCTTCACCTCTACACTTTTTGTTTCTGAACTCGGAATTGGTATGAGCCAATTCCATTCAAACTAGAGCTGAACACTGACAATTGTCTGAATGAAAGATGTCAAAAGTAAATGAAAAATATTTATTTTAAAAATTGATTCCATCGTGCGCCTGTTGGGCCAGCCCAAGCGTTCACGGATTTGAAAAAAGTTCTTCAATTTTGACAAATATTTACAGATTTGAAAATTTCATAGATTTTCAAAAATTTCACTAAAACAGTTCAAAAAAGTTCATGAATTTGAATTTCCTTTATTTTAAAATTTTCACACATTTGAAAAACGTAAAAAATAAAAATACTTTGAAATGAAAAATAAAAAGGAAAGGGAAAAAACAAACCCCGATTTAAAAGAAAACATGAGAAACCCCGGCCTGAAAGTTCACAAAGTTACATTTGTCACATAAGAAGCAAAAAGAAAGCAAGTGGGCACAACAATTAACCTGTCCCGGTTTGTTACTAAAACTGGAAGTAAACCTTGAGGGTTAAATTCGAATCTCGCATGGCGCAGTTTATTTGAAGATTAAAAAGAAAGAGAAAAAAGTACATCGGGCGATGTATTAAAAAAGGAAAACGCTAACACTCAACCGGCGGATGTTTGTGCGCGCGTCGACCTCCGCCGTTGGCGCCGGATTTGATTTTGATCGAACGACTCATAAGCAATCTCTATCCTAGTACATTTTTTGCAACTTGCCCATTGTTTCAATTAGCTTGACCGAAACAAATGGTTTGTTGCAGACTAAGAACTCACGACTAGCATCCAAGCGGGGAGCCCATGCATGTAGGTCGCCGCCGCCGAACGTCACCGCCCGTAGGTCGTCGCCACCGAGCATCGTTGCCTGTAGGCTCCACCGCCTGTAGTTCGTCGTTGTCGAGCGTCGCCGCCTATAGGTCGTCATCGCGAGCGCATCCGTGATGGATCTCCGCCGCCAAAGGCCTCCCGTCGATCAGATCGACGGATCCGGCGAGATGCACCACGCTGGCGTGGAGCACCGTCAGCCTCACCCCCGTCCTGGCACCACCAGCACTAGCAGCAGCCACATCACAACACCGTACGTTCATGTAGGGTCTTGTTGGAGAAAATTAGAGAATAAGAGGTTTTGCAACATGGGACTTGCTACAAAAAATTAGAGAAGAGGAGGTTTCACAACAAATGTCTTGTTGCGGGAAATTAGAGAAGCCTAGGTTCCACAACAAAAGTATCCTTGCAGGAAATTAGAGAAGAGAAACTGACATATGGCTCGTGAGGCGGCGGATCATTTTAAAAGATCCGCCGACCGACGCGTAGCATGCCCCTTAAAAAAAGATCATCCTATTCTTTATTATGAAGGGGTACGGTAAGATCTCATCAGTTGATGTGTTTAGAGTTGTACCAAAGGTTAAGTGTCTTATTTATACTCAAATGACCAAATGAGGAAAAAAAATTGCCTAAATATGTCGCGTTTATTTTGCTAACTGGAAACTAACTAGGTACCAAAGTTTGCAACGGGATTATGGCTAACGAAAGGAAGAAAAAAATAAATTGAAAAATCCCCTTCAACTTCATCTTCAGGCCGAGCTAATTCTCCGCGAGGACCTGAGCACTTGCACCCACATGCATGTATATATCCAATCGCGTCATCAACAATGAGAAGGAAGTACTTGTTACTTGCTGATGCCGCCGGGCCGGCCGGGGGGATCGGTCCGCACAGGTCTCCGTGTCCGTGCGCGCGGTAATCCATGGCGCGCAGGAACGGCTCCCGGTGCTGCTACTGCTTCCCAAGGGGGCACCACCCGGTAAACTGCTCGATGCGATCGATCGCAGGGATGTGGACGGCCATGGCCTTGGCGGCGAGGTCGTGCAGGCCGTGTCCCCTATTTGCAGCAGCAGACCGACGACTCTGACAGGATGAGGAAGACGTACGGTCCGGAGTAGAGGCGGTTGGGCATCCGCCTCGCACGCGCGCGTGCACCATCTGATGGTCTTACAGGCTCACGACATCCTCTTCGACCACTGTCTTCACGCTGATCTCATACAGCTGGCCGATGCTGATAATGTTGCTTCGGAGCCGCGGTATGCAGATGCAGCACACCTCAGTCGGCACCATGTGCTCGTCGTTCTTGCAGACGAAGAAGAGAACAAATCCGCGCCCTTGGATCTCAAGGACAGAGCCATCACCAATTTCACCATATATATATCATAGCTTGCCACGGAACTAGTTAAGGCTCACCATATATATGATGCGGTCGACGCCGTCGGGCGCGGGGAGGGCGGGGTTACGCTTGGCGTCCGTGACGGCGAGGCGGGAGAGGATCTTGTGCAGGGGCGTGTGCCGCCGGGGGTCGGAGAGCGGCAGGGCGGGGACGAGCTCCGTGCAGATGTGGGAGAGCAGCTGCTCCGTGGATCCGTCCACCTCGTGCGGGTCGAGCCCCCTGCGCCGCAGATCGGCCTCAGTCAAGGGGTCCACGTTGGTGAACGGCGGCCGGCCGGCCATGGTCGCCGGACGATGAGGCGGCGAGGGTTTGGGGATTTGGGGGTGGCGAGTGGAGCGGAGAGAGTGGTCTGCTTTTTTTTCCTTTTTCTTTTTTCTTTTCCCTTTTTGAGGCAAGGAGAGAGTGGCCTGTGACTCTGGAGTTGTTTAGTTGGGCCGAGATCCCACACAGGTTTCTCGCAGGCCCACCAGTCAGTTACTTGCATCTCATTTCTGGGACCTCCTCCATCTTCTCAAAAAAAAAATATCGGGGACCTCCTATATGCCGCTCACTGCTGCAAAAGGTCGGCGTTTCGCACAGAGACGGCTAACCTGGGCCGGTCCATTTGCAGTGGCAGGCGGAGCCATCACGTTCGAGTCTTCGAGAGTTGAAAAAAGGCAAAGATAGGACCGTGCTCGTGTGATTTGCTCCCACGACTGCACGTGATCAACATCGCTAGCCACCGTAATTTCTAAAGATTTGATATCGAAAATGGCAACCCAGTTTATATGAACTTTTTTGAAATTTCAAATGTGGTTTTATTTTTGAGATTTCTGAAACAAAATCAAAATCTTCATTTTGTGAAAGCATAACATTTTTTGGGAATCTCAAAGATTTTCTCAAAAAATAAACAAATTTATAAACACAATGATTTTTTAAAATTATGAATAAATATTTTAAAACCCGAAACAAAAATGAAAAACGCTCAATTTTTCAGATTTACGAACATTTTCAAAACGTGAACATTATTTTAATTAGCGAACAAATTTTGAAAATATGGACATTTATTGAATTTTTTATGAACAATGGAAAGCAGGAACATTTTAAAAATTCACGAATATTATCTGAATTTCTGACCAAAATTCAAAATGCAAACGTTTTCTGAAATTCCTGACAAAATATTCTAAATCTTTAAAACATGAAAAAAAATCGAATTTGTGAACAAAAATTAAAATTAAAATTCCCAAACATTATTTGAATTTTTGAACAAATTTTGAAAACTTTTTGGACTGTGAAAAAAATTTTAAAGTGGGAAAATTTCTGCAATTGCCAAACATTTTTCCATTTTCGAATTTTCTGAAAACATGAACATTTTCCGAATTTGTGAACCAATTTTAAAAGTGGGAACATTTTTTGAAATTCACTAATAGTTTCTGAATTTGTAAAATAAAGGTAAAGATTTTTAAATTTGAAATTCTAAACTAAGAATGGTAACCGATAATTGGTTTTTTAAATTGTGAACATTTTTTGAATAGAAGGGAACAAATATTGAAATTCTTGAACATATTTCGGACAATTTAATTCTACCACAACAGTTATAAATAGTTTCCGTCTTATTGTGAAGCAGGGATATTCGGAGGCAGGCACAGGTTCTAATTCTACAATGCCTATCCTTGCAAATAATATGTTTAACGGGGACCCCTCGACCATTTTTATTCCAGTGATCCCTGGAGGATATACAGAACTTTTGCTTCAAACCGATCAAGCTTCAGAGCTGCTGCACACTCCAAGAAGATTAGATTTTTGATGGAGCGAACAAGCAGCAGCAGTATCTTTTATTTCTTCTTGTCGCTATTGATCAATATATAGAGTTACAAATCTATATATGTAGTGCTGCACTCTCGTGAGTGAGCTTATTTTTCTCAATCTAATTATCAGAATGTTCACACTGGAATTCCATTCATTTTTGCCAAAGTCCTAATTTGTATTCATTCATCAGTCTCTATTTTTCCCATCCCTTTGTATTTTTATTGCACTTCTGAATGTAATAGAGCTATCTACATTGTACACTGATGGACACTTCTGAATGTCCCCAGCTTTGCTCGTGTGATTTTGCCCTTGCACGCTAGCCCCCCCTTGAGGTCGATCCAACCGGGTCTCCGCCCGCACGGGAGGGCAAACCATCATCTATCATATGCATTATTAACCAATGTCGACCGACCTTGAATTATTTGCCGCCTCTTCTTTTTACTCTTGCCATTATTATGTGTCATCATATATAAGCAATGACCTTGAGGTGTTTCTATCTATCTATCTATGTACTCCCTCTGTAAACTAATATAAGAGCGTTCAGATCACTGAAGTAGTGATCTAAACGCTCTTATATTAGTTTACGGAGGGAGTATGTATCATCTGCTAAGCAAAGATGACTCAAAATTCAAAACATGCATGCATGGACCTAGAATACATATAATATATGCAGACAAAATTGAATCAGAAAAATCAAAATAACAAGCTGACACATCAAACTGTTCAAAATAGACTATGGTGTTCATCTCCATCTCTAGCATCCAGCAAGCATTTCTCCACTCCAAAACTTTTCTCATCTTCACATTACTTTTCTTTTTCCTCTCTCTCTCTCTCTCTCTCTCTCTCTCTCTCTCTCCACAAATTGGTACTCCAGTATATGACATCCAAATTGCACGCTAGGTTCATGCATAACAAGTACGTACTGGTAAGAATGGTCACCTCGATTGCAAAGCAGGTAAAGCTCGATGATTTTGGTATCCCTGGCAGGCTGCATACAAAGGTTAAACCATCATCATCTTCTGGCCTACATCTGCTTGCTGTGTCTTGTCATCGAGAACACAAGCCACGAAAAAAATCATCATAATATCTAAGCAAAAGCATTTGTATAAGGCTCTAGACCACGTACGTAAATGTCACCCGTTTTGTCAGTGCTATGAATTTGATGCCGTTGATTCTCATTTTACTACTAGCTAGCTTATAAAAAGTTTTAGCTACATGCATACCAAAGCCTGTAACTGGTATTGTTTTTCAGACGATTGCACTAGCTAATTATCATCAATTTTCCTGCAGTTGGCTTCATGGTACAGATGGCAGATAATAGTAAAGAAAAATTAGGCTCAGGAGCAGCCCATACAATCAATCTAGAGACCTTCAGTAGGCGGCTTAACGTGTTTTATGACCATTGGAACGAAAATAAGTCTGATCTTTGGGCTTCTTCTGATGCCATTGCAATTGCGACTCCGCCTCCTTCTGTGAAATCCACAGCTCTGGATGTTTGGTTACTTGGATATGATGAATTTCCAGAAACCATAATTGTCTTCATGCAGAAGCAGATACATTTCTTATGCAGCCAGAAGAAAGCAAAATCTCATTGGAACCATCAAGGATGCTGCTGCAAATGAGGCTGTTTTGGTTCTGATATTGTCTTGCATGTGAAAAGCAAGAATGGGGATGGCATTGACCTGATGGATGATAATACTGCATGCTGTTTGTGCTCAGTCGAAATCTGACACTTAAGTTGTTGGTCACATTGCAAAAGAGGCACCTGAGGGTAAGCTCCTTGAAACATGGGCAGAAAAGTTTTTTTTTTGAGGGTAACATGGGCAGAAAAGTTATCTGGTGGATCTGTGTACAACTTGCAGACGTAACATACGGGTTTCCTGAGATTTTTGCCGTCGAAGGTGCCACAAAGATCATATGTGTGAAAAAGCCTGCTTGCCTAACTTCATCTCTAATGAAAAACTTTGTGGTAGCGACCATGGAGAAGGTTATTGATGAGGAGAGAAAAGTCTCACACTTGTCATTGATGTATGGACACAGAGAAGGTTATTATTGATCCTTTGAAGGCCAAGGAGAAGTTGAAGCCTGAAAATATTGATATATGCTACCCTCCTGTCTTCTAAAGTGGAGGAAAGTTTGATCTTAGGCCAGGTGCCTCCAGCAATGATGATTATCTCTACTATGATCCTGCAGGTATCATCATCTGCGCAACTGGGTCCAGGTACAGTAACTACTGTTCCAATGTTGCCAGAACATTTCTGGTAGATGCTACCCCAGCAGAGAGCAGGGCGTATTAGACACTTTTGAAAGCCCAGGAAGCTGCTTTAGCAGCATGTAAACCAGGCAATCAGATGCCTGCAGTTTTTAAGGCTGCAGTTGCAGTGTTTGAGTAATATACAGGCAGAAACAAACAATGAGAAGACAAAGCAGTTCTTTAAGTTATTAGCTGATACAGCTTAAGTTAGTGACAAGACTGCAGAGATCTTGACCAATTGCTCCAAGGCTGTTAAAGATGTTGCCTATTCATTTAATGATGAGGAGGAAGTTCCGAAGCCGGAGCGGGCTTATAGGTTGAGTCAAATGGCCTGGAAGCACTACCATCCAAGGCAACACTTGGGTCAGACAACCCGGAGATGTCCAAGGAAGAGCTCCAGAGACAGCACCAGGCTGAACTTGCTCATCGAAAGAATGAAGAGACTGCTGGAAGGCTTGCTGGGGGTGGTTCTTTCATATCCCTCTTAGAGAGCTTGGATTCCATGGGGTTCCGTATAAAGCTTCAGCTTTCATCATTCCAACTTCAACTTGTTTGGTTGAGCTAATTGAGACTCCTTTCCTGGTGGTGGCCCTGGGTGAGATAGAGATTGTTAATCTGGAGAGGGTGGGCTTTGGAACAAAGAACTTTGACATGGCTATCGTGTTCAAGGACTTCAAGAAGGATGTTCTCCGCATCGATATTCCATCCAGTCAACCTCACTTGACGCGATAAAGGAGTGGATTGACACCTCTGATCTCAAGTACTATGAGAGCATCCTATCTCCGCATCGATATTCCATCCAGTCAACCTCACTTGCGTCCTATCCTGAAGACTATCATTGATGATCCTCAGAAGTTTGTTGACGATGGTGGCTGGGAGTTCCTGAACATGGAGGCAAGCGATTCCGGGGCAGAGGAAACAAAGGAATCAGACCAGGGGTACGAGCCTTCTGCTGCTGAGCCCGAGTCTGAATTAGAAGACGAAGACTCTGACAGCGCGTCCTTGGTGGAATCAGACGAGGATGAGGAAGGTTGACATATTGGACTCCACTTAGCACAGCACGACATACAGTTAATGTTTCAATCAAGAAGGAATCGCCAAGTGAAACATCTGGGTAATTGCTAGCATTCCTAATGTTAGACCAAAAGATGACTTAGTTTTATTTTTCATGGGAATCATGGATACCCCCTCATAACTCATTTGCTCACTTTGTTACAAGTCATGCTCAGGATACACATGAAGAAGGTGAGAAACTGGCAAGGAGTGCCAATCTAATTTCGTTCAGAACTCATGTAATGTGACCCTTGGCACTTTCTTACATTACATGACAAACAGATGTGTTCAAGTGGCCATGGAGGAACCATTTTATGGAGTGATTATATACTCCCTCCGATCAAAAACAAGTGTCGTGGTTTTGGATCGGAGGGAGTACCATTCAACTAAATGAGTTGGAGATCTCAATTATAAATAAAATTTTGTTCTATCCAATCCACCAACCCCTCCTGCACTTTCTAGATAACAAACAACATCATCTCGCACCATTGAATGAATCCTGATCCATATAGGAAGGTGAGAAAAATTAACTGAAATAAGAAAAGAATATTTGTTCAAGTGTTGTGTAGTTTAAGGATTCTGGAACTTCTGGACATTCAGAACATACTTTAAATTTGAAGCTGGTCAAAACAGGAGAAAAGCATCGTTTGCTTTGCCGCCTTCACTCAAGGTTCACCGATGGTTCAGGAGTGATCAAGTGTATCCAACGACATGATTCTACTTGTCATTTACCATTTCCTTGTTGTCTCTAAGTTGCTGTTTAAGCCCAGTTTAAGCCGCTAGTCTTAGCTGAACTAACTGCCAAGTGCCTAATGTGACTGCTGCAGAAGTATATAGCCCCAGCTAATCTTTGGCAGAGAATTCATTTTGGGCCGCTCGGTCCTCCTTGAGGCCTTCCTGTTCGATTTTGGGCCTCAATGATGAAGCATTTTTTTCATAAACTTTAGACTGCCTCATGCTTTACTAACTGTTCTGACCGTGCTCAGCACATGGAGCAAATATACAGGGGGTACAAACTATTTCTTGTAGGAAGACTGCCTTTAGTTTTTTTAATAACAAAACCAAGTTGGATCATAGTATTTGCTTTCCCATTTTTACCATTGTGGAGATCAATGTCAGGTAAAGCCTAGAATCTAAGAAAGCACACAGTGCGACAATTCCGATTAAAAACTGAACTAGTACAAGATAAGCCACACAGAGATTGATAGGTTCTGACAAAACAAAAGGAGCAAATGTGGAAACAAGCTAGTCACATGTGCTCAGAAAAATTACTAGGGTATAGAGTTGTGATTCTCACTGACCAAGATAAAGGGGCCCATATTTTGTCAATGAGCTGTTCGCTGCTTCTCTCCACTCAAGTTATCTGTTAAAAACCCAGACAATGTCCATGGTCAAACCTTGCAATGGTAGACTGCACGTATATGGGATGCCATTCCCTCGTACGTAAAATGTAAAAGTCCAACCAAAGAAAATTGCAAAGACGATTAAATATACATTTTGCAATGGGACAATAACTGATTTGGACCTATCGTGGACATTACAAATACTGGGTTGGTTAATTCTTTTTCAAGCTGCTTGGAAAGTTGACAGGTCCCGGTAACATCTTTGGGCCTTTAAACTACTCCATGTCTTTCACCCACCAACTCATTCAGGGATTGTTTGTTTAAATGCACGAATACTTCAAGACTTGGCAGAGGCCAGCTTAGTTAAATTTGACCAGAGATCAACAAGCAGCTTATGCCATGAATCCTGGCCATGAAGGTTGCCATATCTGCAGTTGCAGGTGAACTTGTAAGTCGGTTCATCTCCTTCCTGATGAACAATTACCACTCCTCCAGCCATGCATGATCAAAGGAGAAGGTGGTGGAGAGGTTGCAGCATCTCCTGATCAGAGTTGGCACCATCGTCGAGGAGGCACACGCTTGATACATTACCAACTCTGGGATGATGATGCAGCTGCTAATCTTAGGTGAACTAACTGCCAAGTGCCTAATGTGACCGCTGCGGAAGTATTATAGCCCCAGCTTGGGTGAATGAAACGCAACAAGAATTAACTTTTTCTTCTTTTTGCTGATCTTTACTTCCTCACTCTAGAGCTAGCCTAATTCCTTGTATCCTCATCTCAGATCCACCATATCACTACGGCAAACATGCATTTAGCAGCATGTACATGCAGTGGTGGGAGTACGTTTGGATTATATAGTTACAAAATTACCAAGTGCTTGACAAGTTGCACATGACCTGCTTCTCCAGAGATGAATACTATTACTACTAATGTTCGGTACAGTTATCTTAGCGTTTCTCTTATCTTTACTACAAAGGGAAGTCTGTGGTCTTAATGGATCGATATCCCTTGCACTCTCCTGCAAAACCAGCCCAAAGAGTGGCCACAATAATGAAAGGTTTCCGTAAATTTCAGAGTGTCTCATGCTTTGGTACTTGTTCTGACCATACTCAGTATACGGAGCAGATATACAGGGGCTACCAAACAATTTCTTGTAGGAAGACTATTTTTGGTCTTTTAATACGAAACAAAACCAAGTTGGGTCACACTACTTGCATTTACATTTGTATTGCCATTCTGGAGATCAACATCAGGTCAAGCCTGGACTCTAAGAATGCAAACAGTGCGACAACTTCCGATTAAAGACTGAACTAGTAAGAAAATATGCCACGGACAGATTGATTGGGTTCTGACAAAACCAAAGGAACAAATGTAGAAACAAACTATAAATGTGCTCTGAAAGATAAAAGTATAGAATTGTGATTCTCAACACTGACCAAGATAAAAGTGTGCATGTCATTTCTTTGTCAATGAGCTGTCTGCTGCTTCTCTCTACTGAAGTTCATCTGGAAAAACCCAAACAATTTCCATGGTCAAACATTGCAATAGTAGACTGCACATATATGGGATGTCATCCCCTCGTATGTAAAACGCAGGGAGTCCAAAGAAAGACAAATGCAAAGATGATTAAATATACATTTTGCAGCGGGACAATGATCAATTTGGACCTACCGTGAATATTACAAATACTGGTCGGCCAACTTTTTGTATGCTATACATGGAAACTTGGCTTGTTCTTGTCATGTGTTTGGGCATTTAAAAAAAAATCTGTGCCTCCCACTGACCCACCCACTCACTCTTCGCAGTCAATGGTTAGTCATCCCTGGAGCATTTTCAATTTTAACAATAGTCTCTTCAAGAACTGGCAGAGGCCAGCCTAGTTAAATTTGTCCACAGACCTACCAGCAGCTTGCCTCATCAATCCGGCCATGGAGGTTACCATAACTGCAGTTGCAAGTGAACTTGTGAGCCTATTCGTCTCCTACCTGATGAGCAAGTACCACTCCTCCAGCCATGCACAATCAGAGGAGAAGGTGGTGAAGAGGTTGCAGCATCTCCTGAATCCTGATAAGAGTTGGCACCATGGTCAAGGAGGCGGACAGTCAATACATGAGCAACTCCGGGATGATGATGCAGCTCAAGATGCTCAGAGGACACCGTCTGCTTGTTACCTCGAGGTACAGACCCCTCAAAGACACTGCAGGCTTCGACGAGGTTAGCAGCAAGAACTCATCTAGCAGCAGTTTGTATTTAGCCATTCCCCTCAAGTGTTCTCTAACAACAACGGAGAAAGACGACAAGGCCATACGCCTCAAGCCGCATGGTGCTTTGGAGAGCTCAAAAATTGCTGTTGCTAACATGTCAGAATTTGTTGTGCTTCTGGGTGGATGTGAGTGCATGACACGTAGGCCATATGACGCTCGTGGTTCGGCTTGGTGATGAGAAGATCGATGCAGCAGCTGCCAAGGAAAATCATTGAACTGAACTGAACAAACTTTCTACATCGCCTGCTTGCTTCTTCTACCATGAATCTTCTTCTTCCTTGGTGTGGCTGCTCCCACAGCAGCTTGTACCTCCGCGCACACGTTCGGGCGATCGCCGCGGCAACGTGTTGTGGCAAAGGCCATACAGTGGACATAACGGGCATTGCTTTACATCCACTTAGCATGGCACCTTATAGTGTTGATGTCTCAATCAAGAAGGAATGGTGAAGTGTGACATTTGGGGGACTTGTAACAGATGCTAGTGTTAGACCAAAAGGAGACCTCACTTTAATTGCATGGGAATCAAGGATACCCCCTCATTAATCATTCCCTAAATTTGTTACAAGTCGTGCACAGGATACACATCAAGGTAGTGCCTTGTCAGGGAGGAAGCGACAAGGAGTGCCAATCTCTTTTCTTCCTGATACATGACAAACGGATGTGTTCATACATACCACCATTCAACTAAATGTATTACAGACCCCAATTAACGACCTGGCGTACAGCAAACTTGCATGTTTAATCAGACCTACCAACCCCTCCTGCGCGTCTTAGATAAGCAAGAACATCATTGAAGTCGAATTACCTACTACTCAGTACTACCTCTGGCTAGTCTCAGCAAAGTGGGTTACTAATGAAACAGAAATTAAATAAACTAACAAGCATAGCATGATCATCTTGGCATGGTTCTGAACTTGTGACTAGCAAACAATTCAGAAAAAACTTCTGGCTAGCATTTTGCCATAGGTAACTCCATGGCATCATCCCATCAAACCGAGAATGCTATATGCAGGAAGGCTGAAGCTCTAAGGTGTGTCGTGCCGGAAAGACTTGGATCAGGCCGGATTACAGTTGCAGTCAGTAAAATTCAGATTAAGAGGTCTCTCTGTCCGCGAGGCGCCTCCCGCGAAATCGGTAAATTTAGCGTGATTTCGGGAGACGGGCGGGTTTAGATTCAAATTACCGAAGATTCCGAAGAGCTCGCAGGGCATCGCGGCGGCGCACGTCGCCGTCGGCCAGCCCCTAGCTGGGGTGCTCGGTCGCATTTGACCTAGCCAGGCGCCTCTCCTCCCTCCATCCCCTCACTTGAAGCCGGCGACCACCGTGGCTCCGCACGAGGCGCGACGGGGATGCTACCTGCTGGGCGCCGGCGCGGCTCGCCGGTGGCCTGGAGCCGCGTGGTCGTGGTTTGGGCAGGCAGCAGGAGATTGGGGATTGCTGACGAGCGGGTCCCACGGCCAACGGAAATGGCTGCTGCAAACTTTTTGCTGGCTGGGAGGCCCCACGCGTCAGCGGGACAAGAAGTTGGGCCAGCGTCGAGGCAAGATGGCTCCAAATCTCGTGGACACATTTTGACGACTAGGGCACATGCAAAAACATACATCAAAATGTCTCTTAATTCTGCGGCGTATGATAGTTGATGATAGGGGAGATACCAAATAGAGAACTGCTTTTCTGAGTTGTGCCATAGCTCATGCTAAATTTTCATGTGTGCTCTTTTAACAGTCACCGAGGGGAGAGGGCCGCCACCTGAATCATTACTCAAAGTGCCTAGTAAAAGGCAAGTTGTTACAAGCCAAAGCATTACATCTAAAGGTCCACCGGAATATTTCTCGAGTAATGTTTTGAATCGTTACATTTGAAGCATGCAGATCATTGCGGAAGACATGCGCATCTCGAGAGTCCCAAATTTTCCGTAGAATGAATAGGGCCATGGTGCAGCACAGGTTGCTAGGCCGGTGACCGGAGGTATGGCCCAATTGTTGTGAATGGTGTTGGGCTCTTGAATTTAACTCCCTAAAAAATCACACAAATTAAACATCGCTAGCCCAATTTGATTCAAACAACTTTGCATAACATGAATAGAAACATAGGTAGCACAATTCGGTTCAAACTACATTGCATAACACGAATATAAAAACAACATTGCATAACACAGATTTGAACTAGTTGATTCGAACGAAAAAAACTAAAAATAAACTAGTTGTAGTCTTTTTAGGCAATGATATCTTCCAATTCACACCGTCGTGGTCAGGGTGAGAGTCGATGGACGAAAGATCGATGACTTCTGGTACGTCCTCCCCATCGGACGGTCTGACCTCGTCCTTGTCGGTAGCCCCCTTTCTTGTACAGCTTGAGCCGCCGACGCTCCGGATGCATCCGGCAGAGCCTGGCCATGTACTCCTCATTGTGCAAACCAAATGGAAGTGTCAGCGTGGTTGTAGGAGTAGCTGCGGTGCGGGCGAGGGGATTTGGGTGGAACTGAAGTGGGTACGGTGTGAGCCAGGGAGAAGGAGATTTTTTTTTTCCAGTGTACATGCCTCGGTCGAGTAAATATAGGCGGTGGCCGATGCGAGGCGTAAAAAAATGATCAGGGATCGCTAGGTCTGTTTAACCCCTTAAAACCAAAATTTTGCCCCTATATAATCGGTTTTGAGGGAGCACGGGAGGTCCGGTGAGCCGACAATGGTTGGGCAGGGCAGGCGGAGTAGGAGGACGGGCGGGAGCTGATAACCGCACGTCGGGCGCGGACGGAGACGATGAAGGGGCTGTTTGGATTGTGACTATGCATGTTTGCCGTATGTTTTCACATCATTTTTGGCACACTTGCCTACCTTGAGTTGCTCAAATTGTTAGCTACACCTTGACTTGCCAAAGGGAATCTTGCCACATTTTTTTGTGTCTATGACATGTAAAAAAAATCTTGCCTTAGATGTGGCTAGAACCGAACACCCATCTAATTTGTTCAAATTTGCATAAAATGAGACGTGGCAAAGTGTGGTAATATGGGGGTTGTTTGGTTTCCCTACCTACAGATGGACGTCCGCAACAGATCGCCTAGTAGTGCGCCTCGGTCCAGGAGAGGTCGTGGAAGGAGACGACGAACCGCAAAAAAAAATAAAAAAAAATAAGGAGACGACGAACCGGTTGCCCGGCCGGCGGGCCCAACGAGCAGAGCAGAGGAGAGGGGAAATGTCACCGCGACGGGCGGGCTGACACGGTGCGGCGCTGTTCGTGGGTGTGTGCTGGGATGGGGTTGGCTAGGTGAGCGATCGAAGCTGAGGCGTGCAACCTCACCTCACGCACGAGAGAGAGAGAGAGAGACGAGGCAGCAGCGGTATCGAGACGAGACGCCGGGGTAGGGTAGGGTAGGTGGATAGGCTTTCTCCGGCCGGCGATGGGTGACTGTAGCTAGCCTAGCCTGCGGAGGTGACAAGGCAAGGCGTGGGTGAGGAGCACTCAAGTGCATGCAAGACCAGCATGCAGGCACGACGTCAGCGCCAGGCCTAGAGGGGTGGGGCGTGGCCCAGTCGCAGAGAGGGGCGGCGCATGGACTGGGCGCAGGGACCGGCCGCGATAGGTCCGAGGCTTTGTGGAGCGCGGGGATCGAGTCGCGTCTCGTCTCGTGTGTCACTCTCCTCATGTGCCTATCCACAGGCAAGACAAGCAAGATGGAGAGAGAGAGGGAGAGAGAGAGAGAGGTGCGTGTCTCGAGCCCGCGCCGGCGTCGCGCGCACCACCACCCGCAGGCCGCAGCACGGCAGCAGTCAGCGCAGCGGTATGGCCGGCCGGGTCGCAAGCCACGGTACGGGCAGCAGCTAGCGAGGTGCGAGGCGAGCGAGGGGGGAGTGGGGGACGAGACAGGTCGATCGGGATGGGATGGGATGGGCGGTTGACTGCTGCGTCTAAACCTACGTATACTAGTAGGAGTAAGTATATTATTACTAGGTGAGGTGGCGATGTCGTAGGCGTACACAACCCAT
This sequence comes from Triticum timopheevii, assembly GCA_963921465.1. NCBI lineage: Eukaryota > Viridiplantae > Streptophyta > Magnoliopsida > Poales > Poaceae > Triticum > Triticum timopheevii. Next base: position 12,004,562 of record OY997264.1, on the reverse strand, counting down.
GTCTTGTCTTGTCTCGGCTCGGGGATGATGCATGGCAAGACCAAGAGCAAGACCGAGGTCGTCTCATCCATCCATGTTAAGGATGCGGGGCTCGGCTCGTCCAACAGTGTTTGTGTGTCTTGGCCTGTTTGGATGGATGGATGGAGTGTTGAGGCTCTTTTGTCGTCTGTTGACTTGTGCGCCTACTCCTGCTTCGTCTCTTCTCCCATGCATGTGCACAAAGCCTTCCGGTCGCTTGAATATTTTAAGTTCCAGTTATATGCACGGACTCACAGCACAGGGAACCATTTCCTACATAGCAAAAGGTCCGTTTGATAAGGGCATCTCCAGCCGTTGGTCCCTCAGGAGGGGCAAAAAATCGCCTCCTGGGGGCGCACCGGCGCTAACGGCGCACTGGGGGCGTGATGCCCCCCAGTCGCGGCGCCCACGGTATTTTAAAAAATTTTAAGACGGCACAAACACGGCGCAAACATAGCAAACTTCGGCGAGTTCGTTCAAACATAAACATATTTTACGGAAAAAAACCGGCGGGCTACTCCCGCCGTCTCCCTCGCCGCCCTCCTCGTCGCCCGCCTCGCCGCCCGCCCAACGCGTCTACATGCCGAGGAGGCTGTAGAACCGCGTGTAGTCGCCGCCGCCGTCGTCGTCGTCGTCGTCGTCGTCGCTGCCGCCCCCGCCTAAGCCTCCGCCGTCCCTGCTACACTCCTCCCCGGTTGGCGCGGCGGGTTGAAAGGCCTGGGGGCATCGTCGTCGTCGCTGTCGAGGATCACGACGCCGTGCTCGTCCTCGCGCCCGCGCTTGCGGGCGGCGATCTCCTCCAGGGCCCGGCACTGCCGGACCGTCTCCTCGCGAAGGTAGTCGTAAAGGAGGCGAGCCTCGTCTTCATGGAGATGGCGGCGGCCGAAGCCGTTCGCCGCCGCGCCGTCGCCTGGGAAACGTTCGGCCATTGGAAGGCGCCGGAAAGGTGGAGAGGAGAGGGAGGAAGGAGCGACGGCGGAGGGGAAGTGTGACGAACGAGCGCGCCGGGGCGCGGTATATATAGGTCGGCGCGCCGCCCACACGCGTGGCACCGTGCGTACGCGTGGCGGGCGAGGCGAGGGCGAGGGACGCGCGTCGTCCGGCCTTCACTGCGCCGCACGTGAAGCATCAATGGCGCTGGCTGACCGGCGCGGCAGCGCGGCAGCTTTGGCATTGATTCCCCGCGGGAAACGAAGCGATGAGGACGACGAAGGGCCTAGAAGCAACCAGGTTGCTGACGCGTCGGGCCCGCGGTTTCTTCGCGCCAAAAAACTTCGCCCGGCGCCCCCGAGCGCCCCCCAGCGCGCCGGGACGCGGTATATATAGGCCGGCGCGCCGCCCACACGCGTGGCACCGTGCGTACGCGTGGCGGGCGAGGCGAGGGCGAGGGACGCGCGTCGTCCGGCCTTCACTGCGCCGCCCGTGAAGCATCAATGGCGCAGGCTGACCGGCGCGGCAGCGCGGCAGCTTTGGCATTGATTCGCCGCGGAAAACGAAGCGATGAGGACGACGAAGGGCCTAGAAGCAACCCGGTTGCTGACGCGTCGGGCCCGCGGTTTCTTCGCGCCGAAAAACTTCGCCCGGCGCCCCCGAGCGCCCCCCAGCGCGCCGGGGCACGGTATATATAGGCCGGCGCGCCGCCCACACGCGTGGCACCGTGCGTACGCGTGGCGGGCGAGGCGAGGGCGAGGGACGCGCGTCGTCCGGCCTTCACTGCGCCGCCCGTGAAGCATCAATGGCGCAGGCTGACCGGCGCGGCAGCGCGGCAGCTTTGGCATTGATTCGCCGCGGGAAACGAAGCGATGAGGACGACGAAGGGCCGAGAAGCAACCCGGTTGCTGACGCGTCGGGCCCGCGGTTTCTTCGCGCCAAAAAACTTCGCCCGGCGCCCCCGAGCGCCCCCCAGCGCGCCGGGTTCGGGCTGGGTCCGCCGGCGCTGTTTTCGGCCCAAGCCGGCGAAAATCGGGCTCCTGGAGGCGCGACTGGGCCGTTTTTTCGGCGTCGGCGCGAAAAAATCGCCTGGAGAGGTCTTTTTGAAGGCGCGGCTGGAGATGCCCAAACATGCATGCATGGTGTCTTCTTTCAAAAGGTCTCTTCTCTTCTTCCATGCATGGGCAGGGCACAAACCTTCCGGTCGCTTGAATATTTTAACTTCCAGTTATATGCAGGGACTCGCAGCACAGGCAACCGTTTCCTACGTAATAGCAAAGATCTGTTTGAGAACATGCATCGTGTGTCATGGCATGGCAAATATAAATAATAATGGAACCACATGCATGCATGCGTGGTCATTGTTAAACAAGTGTGCTTCTCTAGCATTCAGTGCCTCACGCACACCCTCCTTCTTGATTAAAATACCGCGGGGCTCCTTCCCCCATGACGGAGCCGGCCAGGCACGCTGCCAAGCCGAACGTGACCAAGAGCGACGAGGACGTGTCTTGCGGGGTCGTGTATGCCTGTATGGCAGCCGGCCTCCACCACTGGACGAGGGGAAGATGAAGGCGCTTGGGGCTGTACTTGGAGGGAGGGACCCGATCACTTTTTTCTTTTCTTTTGAGGAGCCTTTCTGCAAAAGAAACTTAGATCTGTATGCAATTGATATGTTTTTGCCACGTCCGCATCTGCAAGCGGGCCCGGTCTGTCAGTTCAGGGGGATTAACGGAGCCAAAACGAGCGATCAGCGTCTGCGCACGATTGTTTCTACAAAATCCCTTAAAAAATATCTTTTCTTCTAGTGATGGCGCAAATGTGGTGGTTCCTTGCATTTCACTCGTTTTGCTTCGGTACACCATGTTAAAAGTTTACACGAATCTTAAAGTTATTTCAAAAGCTACTCTCGGACATTCACAATCAACTAATTCTAATTCTTTTTCAAAAAACGATATTTTATTTAATTATTTGTGAGAAACTGCATATCAGATACAATAAACGAGACCACCTCAACTAGAGGTGACTCCATCCAGGTAGCGGGGGTAGAAAATCCATCTAACTTTGCTATTTCATGGGCAACTTGATTGCTCTCCATGTTACAACGAGTGAACAAAACATGCTTAAAGTCCTGGGTCATGTACTCCCTCCTTCGGAAAAGCTTGTCCCTCAAATGGATGTATCTAGCATCAAGTTAGTGCTAGATACATCCATTTGAGGAACAAGCTTGGGACAAGTTCTTTCGGACGGAGGGAGTAGTAGCTATCATCAAAGATAGGTCCCGTCACTGAACTCAATCTTCCCTCTTGCAAGGCCGAAACCATCTTTGGCGTTATCGGATTCCAGGTCTAGCTTGTTACATCCGACTATTCCAGCCAAGTTTAGCCGAAATCTAACTGTTGTCGCCTTTGCGGTGAAAACATCGAACAAAAGCTCATCTTCTCATTGGTTGGCGATATAAACTTTCCGTTATGATCACGGATTATAGCACCAACAGTCCCTTCTAGTTGATCCTTGTTCTCCCAATGGACCGGAATAAGAGATCGGAACGATCTACTTTTTGTTGAAGGGGTAACTTATAATCTTCACCTTTAGTCTGCATCGGAATTTCTAAACTTTCTTAGAGGGGTGTGTGGGTACGGAAATAAAATTTCAGCTTTCGCATGCCGTTCTTTTTTTTTTTGCGAATATGCCACAGGTGCTTTTCCAAGTAGAGGATGCCTCCTTTCTTAAAACTTGCATTAAGCAAGTCGTCATCTTTCATTGGAGGGCATTGTTGTTTGTTTGTTTTTCTGGAGGGAAGGCATTATTGTTGAATGTTGAGTGTGTAGCCTTTCCATCATCCATGTGTGTGTGTGGAGGCAGGGCATGTACGTACCGAAGAGGCACGCAGGAAAGAGCCGGGCAGGGCACACCTTGTTGCAACATGCAAAGCGTTCAGCCGGAGCTCCGGGAAGCCCGGGCACGCGTTGCTGGCTCCCTCCCTCACGGGGCTTGTCAGGTGCGCATCGCGACGGGGCCAGGTCTGAACACCTGCGATGGCCGGCCGGCAGACTGGTACGCAGACTGCGTATCACCAAAGCCTGCGAGCTCCTGTGCGTTGCGATCGCGCTGCGCCTCGGCCGCCGCCCGGTCCGTCCTTGCATGCATGCACGCACGCACGCACGCCGCTCCCTCCCTCCCTTGCCGTCGCGTCCACGAGCACGCACGGACGGACACACGCCGGGCTTCCTCCTTCCGGCCTCGTCGGCGCTCACGGCGATCGACGCCCCCGCCGCGCGCTACGTACGTACGTACGGCGACGTTCATCGGCCGCCGCGGTGCGGTGCTGCTTGCATTGGCTGCGTACGTACGTACGTCGCGTGGTTGCCGGTTCTGGCGATCATGATGGGACGTGGCTCCTGCATGCTCTGGCGATGATGGGAGTTGGGGATGGAGAGAGAGAGAGGCTGGGGGAGAGGAAAAGCAGGCCATGATTCGAGGAAAATGTGTGTAGAGAGAGAGGAGAGAGAGAGGAGGAGGGGCTGACTTCGTTTGCCGGTTTGAGACACGCAAGAGTTGTACCGCTCCGGTAAACAGGCGTACCACCTTACCATCTACACTAGGACTCGTTCCCGCTTTTGACTGGGAGATGACCGCGTACGTCTGTGTGCGTGACCCCTCTGCGTAGTGTGTCACGGGCGCACTCTCTTTTTTTGTATCACGGGTCCACATATGGATAAGCCTTTGTTTGCTTATCCATTTTCTCCTTTTTTTTTTCGGAAAAACTTCCAATCTATTCATCTTCAATCATGGCAGTACAACGAACACCAGAAATAAAAATTACATCCAGATCCGTAGACCACCTAGCGACGGCTATAAGCACCGAAGCGAGCCAAAGGCGCGCCGCTGTCATCGGCCCTCCATCGCCGGAGCCGGGCACAACTTGTTGTAGTAGACAGTCGGGAAGTCGTCGTGCTAAGGCCCCATAGGACCAGCACCCCAGAACAGCAACCGCCGCCGATGAAAAATAAAATTGATCGGAAGGATCCAAACCGAACACACACGAACATGGACGAACAACGACGAGATCCAAGCAAATCCACCAAAGATAGATCTGCCGGAGACACACCTCCACACGCCCACCAACGATGCTAGACGCACCGCCGAAACGGGGACTAGGCGGGGAGACCTTTATTCCATCTTCAGGGAGCCGCCACCGTCTCGCCTTCCTGAGTAGGATACAAACCCTAACAAGATTGAAAAAAACGACTAAAAACGGAGCCCTCCCGCCGGCCCTTGCCAGGATCCACCGCGCCTCCATGGCCCTAGGGCCACCGGAGACGAGGCGGACCTGCGTCGGCGCCGGCGAGAGGCACAAACCCTAAATTTCTTTCTTGGAGGAGGAGGAGGAGGAGATTTTCTCCTTTGAGCAAATGAGATGAGAAAATTGGAGTTAAAAAACCTCTGAAAAAGTAAGATTTACTAAATGCCAGAGATTATATAGTATTAGATAAAAAAGAAATGAAAGTACGTATCTTGGAAACTAACCTAAGTTATTTTGCGACTAATCTCTAGTGCTTACTAGTATAGTTTTAGAAAGTTTACATGCATGATTCTTTTGTGCATGACTAGTTTTTGCATTACATTAACTGGACATTGTTTTCTTATGCAAAGAAGAAATGAAAGCCGAGGATTAGACAAAAAATATATTTAAAGTATGTATTTTAAAAACTAGCCTACATTATTTTGTTTTCCGTTAAAGGCTTCGAACTCGGTTAATATGGAGTACTTACTGTGTTTTTTGAAAGTTTATGTTATTCCTTTTGCATTACACCAGTTTTTCTTTGTTAAAAGGACGTACAATGTGAAAAATATATTTCTTTGTAACAAAATCAGCAGAGAGGGACCCAGGTTTGTATTCTTGTTTTTCTTTACTTTCTTTTCTGAAAGAGGCATCACACCCCTCTAAAATAAACCAAAAAATACACCAATGTCCCTAGGGTCTGATTCTCTTCTTCCTCGAGAACAGACTGATGGCGCGCCACCCCTGATGCCTCTCCATCGGCAGAGCCAGCTCGTCATTGTAGATTGCGTGCGGCAAGCCATCAAGGCCTACATGACCAATGCTTTCGATAAAACAAACGTCGAAGCATTCGCCGCCGGAAGATCCACACATCCAAGATCACAACCTTTGAAAATAAGTTCGCACGCATCATGATAACACCGGAGCCCTCACCAATGTGACGAAGAGGAATCCGAATGGCCAAATTGCGAAGGGGAGTTGCCATCACCGCCACGCCAACAAACTTACAAATGGTGAGGACATGGACAAAACGTCCCAAATGGCAGAGACAATTAAGGACGAAATGTAGCAGACGACCCATGCGACAAAGGACGAGGCATTCGATACAATGTAGGGCACCGACTTCTGCACCGTGAGAGCAAGGACCAGGCTAGCGGCTTCCTCGGTGAGAAGATGGAGGTGATAAGTACTCCCTCCGTCCAAAAACGGATGGAGTAGAAGGAAGGCTAAAAAGAGTAATTGGTACATGAACTTGCACGGTGGGTACATAGTCATACGACAACTTAGGAAAGACACAAGTTGATCATGTAACTTGATGTTCGGGAACACTTGGGCAGATTTCCGTCGCTCCTGTTTTGTTGATTCCACCTACATGGCATGCCACCGTGGTAGCAAGTCCCACATGTTTGTGGGGGAGAAAAAGAGATAGAAAATAAAATGGTGTGCCACACGGATTGGACACGCGCGGGCTAATCAACCCAACCGAAGAATGTTGTCACCGTATATAGAGATGGATTATTTTCTACTCCCTCTGTACGGAATTACTCATGAAATGGATGTGTCTATAACTAAACTATGTCTAGATACATCCATTTCTCCAACAAGTATTTCCAGACAGAGGTCCTTTCCACAATACATGTGCAAATACACTTGTTAGTGGGCGTGATTTTTTTTTCCATCCGATCAAAAATGGATCATATCCCACTACCAGAAAGGTAACAGAACGAAAGAAAGAAGAAAGCATCCAAGTTGCAACAAACCAACAAACTCAAACGTTGCATAAGTTTTGCTGTGTGTAGATATAAGTCTATCGCGTCGAGTGGTACGCCACAATGTGAGTCGCTAGGTGAGCAGCATCGTTGATGGAGAGGAGGACATGCTCGATAAGATGCTATGTGCTTTCATGCAAGAGGGTATTCGTCTCCCCTGCTGGGGAGGTCACCGGGGAGCGGTTGATAACATCGTCCTTAAGTAATGAACATAGCTTGTTCCCCTTCTTCAGGAATTTCCTCTTGTATTTTTTGAATAGTTTCTTCTGCATTAGAAGTTTGCTCTCCCAATTATTGTTGCATTAAGTGAACATTAGGAATGAGCTTGCATGTATGACCATGCATCCACTTGTCTCCATACCTCCAACATTCTCCTACTTTCCCGAGTTTCTGAAATGTGCCAGTAGTGCTTTCGGTTTGTTTGACAGGTATACTCTGTTGTATATGTGTTGTTGTGTTACTATTTTTGTTCTAGAAACTTCCATTGTTCTTCTGATAATAATTGACATAAGGATTGATTTGCTTCTTAGGGATTGCACTAACTATAGGTTAGTTAGGTTCCGCTTCCTTGGCTAGACAATAAGCACCAGTCAGTGATTGTGGCCTTAATGGTCTAACCTGGAATTTAATTCCCTCCCTTAAATCATTCACATAACACCTGACAAACTACAATTCTCCCAGCTCAGCATTTTCTTCCAGCACATCTTCCATTATCCCTTCAAAGGTTTTAGTTAAGTCATAAGAGCCTTGCTCTGAAAATATCCTCACCATCTTAACTCCAAACTATTTCAAGGAGAGTTGTTTCTTCAATTTCCCATGTCTTCTCAACCATATATCAGCTTCATCAGTGACATACATTTGAGCAAGAGATACATTTAACTCCTCAGGTGCAACAAACATCCAAAAATATTTATTACGTTGCCTTATCTAGCCTACTGGATATTCCACGGAAAATATAGTTTCAGACTTTTAGTTAAGGATTTCATGAACCGTGCTTGCACCTCTCGTACATATGTTCTACAGTACCCTTGCCATAGTTGCATGTCTTTGTTCTGTTGATAAAACTGATTGAATGCAGGAGTGTGTACATTGTTTCTTGCAGTAACTGGGTTTCCTGCCACACTATTAGTGTCCTGTCTCACTTGGATGGGAAACCCAGGAGGCGTTGTTGCCCTGTTAGTTCTAATAGGTGGCCAATTCTGCACTTCTAAGTTCTCCAATTGCTTAGACGTTTCGTTCTCTGCTGCTAATTGCTTCCTCAACCGATTCACTCTTTCAACTTTTTCATGTGTTTGCTCATGATGCAAGGTAGGAGATCTGAGCACTTGAGTCGAACTGGAAGGGTTATCACTTTGAGGCATGTTCTACATTGTTTTCACCAATGTGTGAAGAACAGAACTGATAGCTGAAAGTTGCTTACTGAAGTCCAAAAGTACTTTCTCTACATACCCAACTTGTAATGAAATTCCTCCCTGCTTGGAACTTATCGACTGTGCTTCCTCTTGTAATTTAGACACCTGAGTTTGCATTTGGGCACTATCTTTTAGCAGAACACCAAAATCATCGCGCAAGGATAGAACCTCTTGAAGATCCACCTCATCGATTGCTTTTGCGCGTCCCATCCCCTTGATCTGAGGTGTAGGTTAATAATTTTACCACTAGGAATCACCTAGCAACCATCCCTAAACCTCTGATCCTGCCACCACCGAGATCCATGCCTCCCTGGCACACGGATCAGTGCCTGAACGTGGGATTTTACCGCTCGAGCAGAGTACTCGAACAACCACCTCTGCTCTACTGATCCATGCCCGAACTCTCACCGACTCGAGCGCCTCCACACCGCCACCCCGAACCTCAACCCCTCCGTCGACGCCGCCCGATACACCACCTTCGCCACCGCTCACGAAGAAGTGTGGGAAAAGGGGTGTGAATCACTGATTTGACAAATTTTTTCTCACCAAGAAATGCCTCAGCCAAGGATTGATGGCTCATGATACCAATTTGTCAGGACCCAAACAATATTTGAGGAGATGAACTATAAATTTACGAATAATTTGGCAACTATTGATCGGATCTGAACTATTATTTCTATAGGGCGAAGAGTGCAGGGTTTATGTGTTAGCCATGGCATGTACCAATTGGGGAATTCAACAATGAACCTCTCGAGCCACATCTCGGCTGGTTATAGGCTGGAAAACAATAGCGAGCGTAAAACAGTGAAAGGTAGAAATGCTTCAACGACAATGGTAAAGTAAACCATGCGATGGCGACTAGTCGTCCGAGTAAGGAGCCATCACAACCGTCCATTCCTCTGAATCGGTATTGCCAGATCTGCTACACCCCTTCTTTGAATGAACAATGGTGTTAACTGAACGTCCGGCAGTCTAAGCCTGACATTGCGCCCTCCCTTGAGAAATGACGTGTCCTCATGGCGCTTGTTGATTTGCACGCCAGATTTGAGTTGTTGTCTTGAAGAACTTTGGAAATATGTACTTGATAAATTCCGCGTCTTCCCATGTTGCCTCTCCAGGTGACAAATCCTCCCACTGGATGTACCACTACACACAGGCAAGTTATTTCTAGGAACTTGCCTCACTTGTAAGACTAAAGCATGACCAGTTTTGATAGTTCGATTAGAAGTGACCATGGGTAAATTTGGGCTAGGTATGGATTTTCTGCCAATGTGCTTCTTTAGTTGACTCACATGAAAAACTTGGTGGATTTTCACATGGTCACGAAATTGAAGTTTGTGAGCCATCTTGCCAATCTTCTGGATGATCAAGAATGGTCCATAATATTTGTTTTGTAAATTTCATAGCTCCTCTGAATCCGAAAGCTGCTAGCCTATATGGTTCCATTTTAAGATACACCATGTCTCCAACCTCAAACACTCTTTCACTTCTCTTGAGATCTACATATCTTTTCATTCGGTTCTAGGCTTGTTGTAAGTTGTCTTTCAGTTGTTCCAACATGTGTTGTTTAACAGACAAGAAGGTGTGAGTTTCTTCATCCTCAGGTTCCGGAATAGCTAGCTCAGAGATCAAGGATGGAGGAAAACCATAAATAGCTTGAAAGGGAGACATTTTCAGGGTAGTATGATATGTAGTATTATACCAAAACTCTACCAAAGAAAGCCAAGAACACCATTTCTTGGGTTCATTGGTCGTCATGCGCCTAAGATAAGTTTCCACACATTGGTTTACCCTCTCAATTTGACCATCAGTTTGAGGATGGCAGGAATAATGTACCTCAGTTCACTTTTCAAACTATCAAAAATATCCTTCCACAATTTACTAGTGGAAATTCCGTCTATGTGTGAAATAATGAGCTTAGGAGGGCCATGCAGACTGATAATGTTGTCCACAAAGGCCCGTGCGACACCAAGGACAGTGTATAGGTGTGCGAGTGGTATAAAATGAGCATGCCTAGTAAATCTGTCCACTACCACCAATATTACTTCATTGCCTTGAGATTGTGGAAGTCCCTCTATGAAATCCATAGAAATATCTTGTCATGCCATGTCAACTATTGGGAGTGGATCTAACAGGCCGGGTTGCACACAATTTTCATGCTTAGATCTCTGGTAGATGCGACAAGCTGCAATGAAAGACTCCACATCTGACTTAAGACCTAGCCAATAGAAAATACCTTTTCACTCTCTAATAAGTAGCTCTTGTGCCCAATGGCGGATCCAGGAATTCAACTTTGGGTGTTCAATTTTTTTCACCCTAACAGGGAAGTCCATTGGTCCACGGGAATACAAATTGTTCACAAGAACAACAATATCTCAACAGACGATTTTTTTACAAAGAGCTGTATATCTTTAAATCCAAAGATAATTCATTTGTTTACTTTTTTACTAATGAAACCAATCCAAAGATAATTCATTTGTTGTTTTTAAATCAACAGTCTTTCTCTTTATTAATGTGGTCATGTACAAGGCTATATATATCTCTAAATCCAAACATTAGCTACACCTGTAAAGGTGGACGAATGGAATTTCAGGTTGGAACTTTGGACTCTCGTGCTTGTGGATTTGGACAGAGTATTTTTTTAGGAGTATTTGGACTGAGCTGATCTGATTTTAATTATTTTTTTGAGGCAGTGCGTGAGGGCAGATGTGCCTTGTTGCTGCTTCGACTGTTGGTTAGTGGGCTGTGCCGCTCTAGCCGATGCCCGATGGGCTATTATTGATCTGTGGCAAGCTGCTGCGTAGTCTACTCTTCGTATCATATACGTAGTAGTGTAGTACTATATATAGGAAATTGTTTGCAGGAAATTTTGGGTGTACATCTGTACACCCATGACCCATAGTGGATCCGCCCATGCTTGTGCCAGAATGACCTCCAATGGGGGAGTTGTGCAGTTATCATTCTTGTTTTTAAATCAAATAAACCACCCTCCAGAATTTTCCCTTTATATCTAATTAGGACACGACTAACGTCCTAACGTACGGAATTTAAGAGAGATATCCGAACGATCCTTCTTATCTCCCTCCCGTGACCTTCCATGCATGCGTGCATTCTTTTATGTGGGTTTTAACCAATCCTTGTTTAATTACTACCTCTGGTTTATTGGTCCCCATTATATTTCGTGTCAAATTTTGATCATAGATTAAACTAACAAAATGTTCACGCATGTCATCAAACATTATATTTTTGAAAACCATGTTTAAATACGAATCAATTGAGATAATTTTTCTTGACATGCATTAACATTTTGTTAGTTAAATCTTTAGTCAAAATTTGGCACAAACTACAAAGGGGACCTGTAAACCAGGACGGAGGTAGTAGAACCTAATTACATGCATGCATGAAAAAACAAAACTGATGATGTCAGCAGATTCTTTTTCAAGACTCAAAATTCAAAATGTTTTGTAGCTCAAACCATCGGCCAGATTGAAAAACTGTCTTCATATAAAAGATTCGTCACGACGAGACCTTCGAAACTAGATCCCATGTTGGTATGTTCCGACGACTTTTTTCCCGTTAAAATGTTACTGCGCATGTGCTACGCAAGTTATCACGACTATGACACACAGTTACCAAGCTGTTTTTTATAAGAAAAACCGGGCATAAAAAATGGTCCTCCAACTTTTCTTCTCATGTGTATATGCACTAGATGACAAAACTATGATGTCATCCTAGATTCTCCCTATTTCGAAACTTCAAAATGTTTTGGAGCTCAAACCGTGGCTTTGATCGAAAAACTGTTTTCACATAAAAGATTCGCAAGGACGAGATCTTAGAAACTAGATCCCATGTTGGTATGTTCCAACGATTTTTTCAGATAAAAAATTACCACGCATGTGCTACACAAGTTATCATGCTAGTTGAGCGTAAGTTATCGTGTTGTTTACATAAAAATTACCGAGGCATAAAAACTGGTTTCTTTGACCTTCTCCCCACATGCACATGCACGTGCCCTAGAGAATGGAAAATGCTAAAATGCTAATGTCATGAAGGATTCCATCAAAATTTAAAAAAATTAAAATATTTTGTAACTCAAATAGCCGCTTTGATACAAAAACCATTTTCACATAAAAAAATCATTGTGACAAGGCCTTTGAAACTAAATCTCAAGTTGGTATGTTTTGACAACTTCTTTCGGTCAAAAGGTCATCAGGCCTAGACTAACTAAGTTATTAACTCTGTTGTGTGTATATTACCATGCTATTCACACACAAATTACCGAAGGGTGTTTTTCAACAAGTCCCTCCCCCTCCCGGTCAAAAGTTATCACACCTGAATTAAGTAAGTTATCAACTTAGTTGTGCCTATATTTTCAACAACTTTTTTCATGGGTCAAAAAATATCGTCGTGTTTGTACATAAGTTATCAGGTCCGGGAGCCAGTGTTACCATATTATTTACAGAGTATGTTTTTCAATAACTTTTTTCCACGAGTCAAAAGTTATCGTGGTGTTTGTACATAAGTTATCAGGTTCGGGAGCCTGTGTTACCATATTATTTATAGAGTATGTTTTCAATAACTTTTTTTTCACATGTCATAAGTTATCGTGGTGTTTGTACCTGAGTTATCAGGTCCGGGATCCTGTGTTACCATATTATTTATAGAGTATGTTTTCAATAACTTTTTTTCACAGGTCATAAGTTATCGTGGTGTTTGTACCTGAGTTATCAGGTCCGGAAGCGTATATTATCACACTTTTACACAGAAGTTATCGGTGCTATATTTTCATCAACTTTTTTCCACGGGTCAAAGTTATTTTGGTGTTTGTATCTAAGTTATCAGGTCCAGAAGGCTATATTATCATGCTATTTACACAAAAAGCTATTGGTTGTATGTTTTTAATATCTTTTTCTCCGGGTCAAAATTATCGTGGTGTTTGTACCTGAGTTATCAGGTCCGAGGGCTTATATTACCATGCTATTACTTAGAAGTTATCAGCGGTATGTTTTTATTTCAACAACTTTTTTCCACGGGTCAAATTTATCATGGTGTTTGTACCTAAATTATCAGGTTAGGGGCGTATCTTACCATGCTATTACTTCGAAGTTATCGGCGATATGTTTTCAACAACTTTTTCTCACGGATCAAAATTATCGTGGTATTTGCATCTAAATTATCGGGTCCAGGAGCCTATATTATCATTTTATTTACACAATAGTTGTCGAGGAATGTTTTCAATGATTTTTTTTGTAAACCAAATAATGGGTAAGTCGGTCTACAATAATCATGTAGCATATACAACTTGGTAACTATAAAAATAACCATGTTGATAACTACAACCCGATAACCATAATTGTTATGTTGGAACTACATATAGTCTTCCCTCCTATGATGACTCCTCTCTCACCAAATTACTACGAAGATTTGCTTGGATTCTACCATGACATGACGCGTCACCTTCCCTTTGCCAACATCTCCCACCTGTCCAAGGGCATCTGATGTAAAATCATCTTTTATCCCACCACCAATGTAGTTCTCGGCATCATCGGAGTGCTCGCGGGGATGCCTACTTCCATCAAGAAGTGAACCACAAATGATTCATGAGTGGAAGAAAAACCGGGAATGCATTCTCTATAGAAATACAACAAAATCCGACTATTACCAATTCCTAACAGAAAAAAAATCAAATGAAGGGCCGCACCATAGCAGTGGCCTACTCGCGGTAATCAGATATCTACAGGATTAGCCCACTTCTAAACAAAACATCCAGTTGGCTAAGATGGTCACCAGGTATGCTGAAAGTCAGTAGCGAGGCTACAGGTGCGTGGTTCGAATCTTGTTGCCGCTGCTATTTTTTTTCCATCGCGGGATTTAGAATTTATGCGTGCGGGAATCGTACGTGCCTATCCCTAACGACCAGTCCACAGGTACTTGGCTTTCTCGATCTAATTATGCCAACTGTAAGGTTGTAATCAAACATAGTGTTGTCCTGTTGCAACAGGAATTGTTCAAAAACTTGTTTGGTCACCGGGTCCTTATGATAATTGCCTACTAGTTCAAAAGCCCAAACTAGAGTAGCAACATAAATTGTCATACGGGATGGCAATAATCTTGATAAAGCATCTGCAACTTTGTTGTCCACCCCTTTTTGTACTATATTTTAAAGCTGAACTCAAGTAGTTTCACCATCAATTTATGTTGAACACCCTCTGTTATTTTCTGATCAGTAATGAATTTAAGAGACCGTTGATTTGTTTCGATGATGAGTTCATTTCCAATTATATAGTCTCCATCTTGTAAGTGCTTCTAGAATAGCCACAATTAGATAGTATGTTGGAGGTCTCCCTTGCTGCATCAATATTGTGCCAAATTCCTTTACCAGAAGCATCAGTCTCCAAGATAAAAGGTTGAGAGATATTTGGTAGGGCTAGAACCGGGGTTGTAATGAGAGCATTTTGGAGGTGATGTTCACTCTTCAAGAAAAATTGTCCTTTGTTAATAGATCATGTAAGGGTCTGCAGATAACTCCATGCCCTTTAATAAATTTTCTATAATAACCTGCTAACCCAAGGGAGCATTTTAATTTTGTAACACTATTAGGTGTTGGCCAGTCTACAACAGCTTTGAGTTTTTGTGGATTAGTGGTTACTCATTCCACAGAGATCATATGACCCAGATATTGTACTTTTTTTTAATGCAAAAACACACTTAGATAACTTTGCACATAACTGATTTTCCTTTAAAACTCCCAGGGCAGTCTCTATGTGTTCCATGTCATCTTTCAGAGCTTTACTGTAAATGAGTATATCATCAAAGAGCACTTACACAAACGGTCTCGAATAAGGGCCAAAAATGTTGTTCATCAATGCTTGGAAAGTGCCCGGTGCATTAGACTGCCTAAAGGGCATCACCAAAGAAGTCTTGACTCATAAAGGAAATGCCTCCGCCAAGGATCGATGACTCATGATACCAATTTGTCAGGAGATGAATTGTAAATCGACGAAGAAAGTGGGAACTATCGACCAGGTCCGAACTATTATTTCTATAGGGCGAAGAATGTAGGGTTCACGTGCTAGCCATGGTAGGTAGCAACCGTCCAGCCACATCCCGGCTAGTTATAGGCCGGAAAACAACAACGAGCGTAAGACAGTGAACGGTAGAAATTCTATCACGACAACGGTAAAGCAAATCCTACGGTGGGGACTCCTCATCCGAGCAAGGAGCCATCGTAGCCGTCCGTTCCTCTGAATTGGTATTGCCGGATCTGCTACACCCCTTTTCTGAATGAACAAGGGTGTTGACTGAAAGTGCCACAGGGTAAGACTGACACCCCGGCCCCACCCGCATCCCCAAACCCGAGACCCAGCCAACGGAACGAAAAACCCAAACACTCCGCGCCCCCAATCATTCACCCCGCGCGGCCTCCTCGCCTTCCTGTCTCTCTCTCCCCCCTTCTCCCCTCCCTTTCCGCTGCAGCTGGGTAGGGTTTAGCGGTGGCTGAGGGAGGTCTCGGCGGCATGGCGCCGTCCAAGGGGGAGGGGCGGGGCGGCGACCCGGCCGAGGGGGAGGACGAGGAGTCGGCCAGCGTCGGCCGCTGCGCCAGATCCGGCGGCATCTGCCCGACCCGGCGCCACGCGGACGACGAGGCCAGGTCAGCAGCTCGTACACCTGCGGCGAGGGCGGCGGGCGAGGGCGGGAGCCGGACGCTTGAGAGGCGCGTGGTCCCGGGGGAGATGCGCGGCAAGGGCGCGGCCGCCGATGTCGTCCAGGAGGCGTTGCCGACCTGCGGGTGCCACATCGAGCGCTACCGCTACCACCACGCGGATCCCCGACGACGACGCCCTGTACGGGTCGGCGACGGCGAGGGCACGTCCGCAGCCGGCGCCGAGGAGGCCGTGCGGACGTGCGGGAGCTACACCGACACCCCGCCCCGAAGCCCTACTCCGGTCAGCGCGTCGACGGCCCTCGGCATCAAGGGCGGCCGCGGAGGGCGGGGCCCGAAGAACAAGCGCAACGAGATGCGCGTGGAGGTGAGCCGCGGCGGAGTGCCCATGGACAGCTTCGAAGAGTCGGTCGCGCGGTGCGGCTTCCGAAACCCAAGGCTGGTGCGGCGGTGCCCCACGCAGCCAGGGAGGGACACGACGCGGGGCGCGCAGACGGGAGCCGCCGCGTCCTGCATCCCGGTGGCGGCGGCGACTGGAGCGCGAGGAGGCGGAGGGGGTCGCGGCCACGACGACTACGCCGGCACCTCGAGGCCACGCGCTGCCCAACTCCACGCCCCCACCACGGATCTGCCCGCGGAGGTAGCCTAGCTTCTCCTCACAATTTGACTAGTCAATACGCGTACATTGCACAACAAGTATTGCAATTTGCATTCAGGAACCATGTGTGTTTTCTCGTTTATTTCAAGTCACCGTGCTGTCAACTGTCATGGTCGTTTCTTGTTCTATTCAAATGCGTGCATGTAACCTCTATCCTGTGTGGGATTTCAGGTTGTATATATATTTATAGACTTTTTCTTGTTCTATGTCGAATGTATGCATCTCTCTTCTGCATGTTTGAGAGTTGTGCCATGCATTGCATGACTTCTTGTGACATGCCATATGTTATTTCTGGATCAGATCTATGACACTGGGGGTATCGAGGGGCCATCTGGTTCTTTCACTGTGAACAATGTCCAAGGGAAGTTTGCTGGCTATGTCCTGCATACCGGTTCATCTCTGGAAGGGCCCGACTCCAAGGCATTGTCTGTTGGCGATGAAGTGAAATGCAAGGTAACATTCTTTACTGATTAATTCTTTATACTGAATGAGTTAACCTGTGAAATTTGCCAAATTACACTGCGGTTGTTCTATTACTCTTGGTAGGTTGATTAGACATGACGTACTCTCATTGCTCCAAACCACACATGTACCCGTATGCTCTTTTGTGCTCATGATAGTTTCGCTATTGCAAATGTAGGAAGTAATTGGTGACCGTATTGACCAGAAAGGTTCCATTGTTCTTCCAGAGAAGCTGAGATTTGATTTCTCCCATGGTATGCTGTGTTTCTTTTTATATTGCATCCACTTCTTGTTTTTTTTCCTCAGCTTGTCTACTCAACTGTTAGTACATAACAGGGAAACCTGTCCAACCTGAAGATGTCATAAAGTTTATGTATGTCAGGTACACACTTTTCGAACACTAGAGATGCTGCTGAAGAGGATATCGCAAAAGGTGTTCAGAGAAGAACGGCTGTTACTGCTGAGTGTGCCAAACAGGCTGTGAAGTTGGCATCATCTATCGAAACTGATATAAATGAAACATCTAATCTGGACGGAGCAACATTGGAAAAGGTAAAGCTTTTTTCCTCGTCCTTATTTTAAGAATGGGAGTTCGCTGCATAGATACATGTTTCTTAGATCATACTTCGGTTATGTTTATCAACGTCCTGTACTCCTGTTACATCCTGCTGAACTTTTCAAGTTTATATTGCTATCTTTCATGTATTGCAACCGTTATTTGTACTTCCAGGATGCATTTGTTCTGTCGGACACCTATGGCTATCCAATTGATTTGACTGAGGTTTGTTCTTCATGTTTTCATCAGTAAATCTGATCAAATTAATTTGTCAGTGCTATATTTTCATGTTTTATGCTGTTGTTAAAGCTTTTATTGTCTGTTTTTCTTGGTATCGTTGTTGTTTCCTATCTCATAGGTCATGGCAGTTGACTTAGGGCCATCTGTTGACATGGAGGGTTTTAATGTTTCTATGGAAGAAGCAAGGCAAAAGGCTAGGAATGCTCGCTACAAGGTTTTATTTCTTTCTTCTTAAATATAAAACTTAATTCCCCACTTGTGGTCGTTTATGCTATCCAAGTATTATTCCTGCTCATCGCAAAAAAAAAAGTATTATTCCTGCTCTTTGCTGTTTAATAATGTTCTAATTAACTAAACTTAGCATCTCTTATATGCCACTGATGCTCAATTGATTGGGCAACTTTTGTCTGTTATGGTTGATATATCATACTTCTTCTGATTTTGTTATATATGTTTTTCTTGCAGGCTGCTGGCAAGTCCATTGTCCTGGATGCTAATGCTACATCGCACCTGCGCAATCAGGGGCTTGCCAGCATAAATGATAGCCCGGAATTCCAACACGAGGTTAGATTCTTAGTTAGATTATTTAGTTGTGGTTTGGCTATTAGGTACAGTTCCTTCAATATTCAGTGCCTGTTTGGGATTTTGTAGAATTTCATTCAAGTAGTGAATTTACCTGGCTACCTGCCTTTGCTTGTTTTTGCACTGTTCTTATTTCGCACTGTGGTTAAACACTTGTATATTGATTATGGCCGATATACCTAAAAACATTTTGCAGGTACATAGCACTGTGGTAAAAGCTATCTATACTGGCTCAGAGTTCATAGCCACTGCATCTGGTGATGAAGATTTTGGTCTTGTTTTGGAAAGCACAAGTTTCTATGCAGAACAGGGTGGTCAGGTACAATTTCACTTTCCAGTGTCATGTTGGTGTAGTTGAATGAAAATGTCAAGTGCAATCACCTCTCGAGTTGCAATCATGCAATTAAATATGCTTACCTACTGAATAAGCATGACATTCTATTTTTAATGTAATTGTCATGTGGGGCCATTACTCAAGAAGAAACCCCAGCTGGCATCAGCTTGATAGTTACCTCAGTTTGCGAGTTACTCCCTCCGTCCCACAATATAAGACCGTTTTCAAGCTAACATAGTTTGAAAAATGATCTTATATTATGGGATGGAGTAGATATTTTCTATAGTAGCTATTGAGCTGATGTCTGATGGGGTGTCCTCCTGTTGCAATGGCCCCACATGGCAGTAAATTAGTTAATTTTAACACAATCATGTTGGTTGATTTGTTAGTAAAATAGACGCACAATTTCTGTTTCAAAATTATTCTTTGATTGTAACCAGAACAAAAAATGATTAGTGCACCCTGGAGTGATTACCCTCTGGTTCGTTGAAACCTGATTGTTATTCTTTGTTGCTTGTTGTATGTTATCCTAATAATCTACAGCACTCAATAAATTGTTGAAGTAATATTTTTTGTCATTACACCATTTCGAACACCACATTACGGTTGTATCCAATCTCACTCTGAGGAAATTTGTGTTGAGGGCTTCGAAGTTGTCCTACAATACATTGGCTTCAAAATTTCAGTCAAAATTTGACAAGTTCATACCGGTACATTGCACAACAAACATTACAATTTGCATTCAACAACCATGGATGTTTTCTCGTTTATTTGAATTCACCGTGCTGCTACGGTCGTTTCTTGTTCTACTTCAAATGCTGCGTGCATGTTCGAGAGGTTATATATATGAACTTTTCCTCTTTTTAATGAACGATACGGAGCTCTCATGCATGTTCGAGAGTTGTGTCATGCATTGTATGAATCTCTTTTGACATGCCATATGATATTTCTGGATTAGATCTATGACACTGGGAGTATAGAGGGGCCATCTGGATCTTTTACTGTGAACAATGTCCAAGTGTTTGCTGGCTATGTCCTGCACATCGGTTCATTTCTGGAAGGGCCTGACTCCAAGGCATTGTCTGTTGGCGATGAAGTGAAATGCAAAGTAACATTCTTTATTGATTAATTTCTTTATACCGATCATCAGTTAACCTGTTAAGTATGCTAAATTACATTGAGATACTCCTATCACTGTTGGCAGGTTGATTACACACGGCGTACTATCACTGCTCCAAACCACACATGTACCCATATGCCGAACTTTCCTCTAAGGGTATGGTTTCAAGCCTCTCACATTTTACAGGGAGTGCTTTTTTGTACCCATGATGGTTTCGCAATTGCAAGTGTAGGAAGTACTTGGTGACCATATTGACCAAAAAGGTTCCATTGTTCTTCCAGAGAAGCTGAGATTTGATTTCTCCCATATGATAAACTTCTAAATGGTTGTACGGCATAGAAAAATAGGAAGCTGTAACAAGCATATTTTCTGTACTTTAAGAACCACTAGAATACTAGATTTAGGTGACTAGCATGAAACATTGACCACAGTACTCCATCCTTGCAAGTGAAATACCTACACTGGTTGCGTAAACACTCAAAAAGAATTGCTTGTAGCAGTGATTTAGTGCTTAGTAAGTATTTATGCTGCAGTTCTAATCATGTGTGTGTCCAATAATTAAGAACGGAATTGTAGTGATGTAGTTTTTCAGAGTTATTATGCATTTTCTCTCTCTTTTCTAGCTCTTTATTCGTGTTGCAGGATGCAGACAAGAAGGGACATGGTGCAATCGGTGAGGAGGTGAAGCAGTTGCCTCAAACAGCTTAAAACCACAAGATTACGAGGTATGTGACGCATAATACATGATAAGTACGAAATCATGCTGATCAGATATTCTTGGCTTCTCCAAATAATGTTCCCTTTTTAGATGGAACAAATGCATTGTTTTGTACTAATACTTTCTGTTCATTGCAGGCATTAACTCGTGTACCAGATTTTTTCTGCAGTGATAGGGGAGGCTGCCCTGGGTCTAACAATGGAAAATGGAACTATATCTCAAAGGTACTTTGACACACTAATTATCTGAGAGCCTGCATCAATGTACTGAAAATATTATTTTTTTTACATTTTGGATCATCATATATTGTAGATGAACTATTACTTGAGGGCTGGAGAAGCAAGCAGCAGCTATTCTACTAGTTCAAGCACTAACATATCTGCCGGTAAAACTACCCAGGTGCTCCCTCTATTCTGTCCCCATTTGTATACCTGATTTACTATTGTAGTTCTCCCTTTATGTTCATATTTGACATGTTTTGATTCTCAGATTCTTGTGAAATTCTTTGGATCAACAATCCCGGTGCGGAAGAACCTAAACAAACTAAGTGCAAAGATGCTGATTGAGCACGTTTGTCGTAGGGTGGGGGTTAGGCAGAGTGACTTGTATACAACATTTAGTGGGAGAATTTTGGAGCCGGAGCAAGTTTTATCGTATTATCAACTCCAGAAGGATTCTATGGTTTACATTAATCATAGACTACGAGGTGGCAGGTAGGTTTTAACTACAAATCTTTTTATTACTGTATTTTTAGTTTGATGCTACAGTTTGTTTTTACTTTACTGTAAATTTTGCGTTGAATGTTCCTGAAGCACTGATTCTTGGTTCTTTTTTTTTACCTTAGACCGCTGTTAACTGTGCTTTTGCTTTGCTAATTGACATTATTATTACTGTATCTTGTAGTTTGATGCTATAGTTTTTGCTTGTCAACAAGGATGACATTTCTTTATAGGTAGTAATAATTTGTATGCATTCCCTTTCAACTCTTAAGATGATCTATATGACCTGGGAGGAGGCTTGACACTAAAGCACATAGTTAATGCAAGAACTGTTTTTTAAGACTCATGTTAGATCTACCTGAATCTTTTGGTGTAAACAAGCTAAGGTAATGTGTCAATAATTCGGATGCTGCTGAACTATAAATAATTAGTACCGATGAGTATAAGCGCTGTTATGAGGATGTACTCCAAGTCTATCGAAGGTGGCGGGCAGACTAGGCTGACGAGCATAGGTGCTGCTATGAGGGCGTACCCCGAGTATGTAGAAGTTAGCGGACAGACCATAGTCTGACGTGTATAGGCCTAGACTTAACAAGCTGGACCATACCTGCTGTAGATTAGTTTTCACAGCGCTACATACAGTGTCTTGAGTCCAGGAGCACTTGATAGTATTTTGGTGTAGTTTTAAATAACGAATGATGCAGAGTAGTGGATGCATCACTAATTGTGTCGGCTTATGCAGGCCACTGACAATTGAGGTTGAAACTTGGGATGCCAAAATGAAGGTTTATCCTCACTACCAGACTCTGCCTTTGGATCCCGACCTAATTGGCCCGAACAACAAAAAAAAGAATGTGAATGCTGTGACATATTTGTCAGAAAGTTTGCAGTATTTGTGTAAGCAGGTCTTGGTTGGGATGTGTCGAGAGCATTTCAGCGGGATAAGTTTTGGCGGTAATTTTACTTCAAAGCAATTGCTCTTCGACAATGGAAATTTCAGATTTGACACTTGTGTTCCCATTGAGGAATATAGTATCACATCAGCCTTCAAAGATTATAAACGGATTTCTGAAATCTTTGACAAAGAATTCTGTTCAGCCGATGGTTCTTATCCAATACATGCTGGCCATTTGATCAACTTCCTGGCATGTCCTCCTGATTTAGTTGACCCACGAAGCGAGGCTCTCATAGCTTATCTTACAAATCATTATAGCCTCCTATCTCATTCACAGAGGATTAAAATGAGTGAAGTGCTTGATAGCTTGCGTGCAATGCTGGGTACAGATGGTTTGTTAGACTACAAGTTTGCTATTGGCATATGGGGCAGCATTTCCTGGACAGATACAGTGAAAGTGATCACAGGAATGAAACCAGTATATTTATATGATGCCACGTATGACAAGCGCGGCTATGTTATTGATGTCCCGTATTCTAACCATGATAATCTCAGTCTCCTGCACTTTTCAAACAATTTCTTCAAGCACGCTAAATTTGTAAGTGAACTTCCATTCTTCAAACATGCTCCTATTTCTTCAAACATGCTTCTATCTTATTGTGTCCCATACGTGGACTATGATACACTGTTTGTATGACAAGAAATTTTAATTTGGAACAGCCTCTGCAGCAGCGTGAAGCAGCCTTTTCGCTTGCGATGAAAGATGACAACTTTATGCCCAAACTTCTATTTGACAGCGCGATAACGTTCCAGAACGTGGTAGCATATATAACAGAGGATGTGCAACAGTTTATCGATGAAGTGATTTCAATGTGAGCTGACAAATTTGTTTGATAGTTTGACACTTTATTTTGAAGTTAACTGATTCATCATCAACTATTCATTTCCAGGTTGGGTAAGAACACTCTTTGTTGCAAGAGGAGGGATGAGCCATCCACAAGCTGATACAATAAGAATGGTGTACTTGACCATGTAAGTGTACATACCATCATTTAAAGCATGCTGCTATTGTTCCACTGTGCACCATATTTGCCATTGTCTTCCAAAAAGAGTTAGTATAGCAGATTGACAGCACTCTTTACCTGCTGCTGGCTCTGCTGGTGGTATTCAGGTAGTTCTTAACTCAACTCTTTTGAGTGCATTGGTATTGTGTGCAAAAGGTACTGTCTAGTTGTTACCTTGAAAAATAAGTTTGATGACTTTTGTTGGCTCCTAGTGGTAGTGTATGGGACAGCTTATGCTGTTGACAAGGTGGAATTTATAGCTGAATTACATGAAGTATGTGATGGGTTGTCCTATCCTGTTTTATTTAGAGGTGGCTTTAACTTGATAAGATAAGCCAAGGAGAAATCCTCTGGTAACATTAACAACTCTTGGGCCTTCCTATTTAATGACTGGGTCAATAAATGGGGGCCATGGAGATCAAGCTGGCTAATAGGGTTTATACCTGGGGGAATAGCCAATATACTCCTGTTTTTGCCACCATTGATAGGGTTTTTGCCACTCCTGAATGGGTAGTCACTTCCCTCTGACCACTCTTTGTGCCCTTCCCAGGGTGGGGAGTGATCATGCCCCCCTCCTCTTAGACAGTGGAGTTGGAACTGGTAAAATGAACAAGCCTTTCAAGTTTGAAAAATCGTGGTTGGGTCAACCTGGCTTCTCTGACATGGTAGAGCAAGTCTGGGGCACTCCCTCTCCCTATAGCTCTGCCATTGACACTTGGCAGTTCAAAACTAAACTCTTTAGACAAAAAGCAAAAGGTTGGAGTATCAACCTTGAGGCTGCTATGAAGAAAAAAAAAGAAAGACCTCTTACAAGAATTTGATATCCTTGATGTTTTCTCTGAGCAAAATGGAGTTTCTGCCGAGGATATCCTCAGGATGAATGAAATCAAAAAGGAATTAGAGAATATATGGAAGAAAGAGGAAACTGCCATGTGGCAGAGATCTAGAGACCGTTAAATATAGGAGGGTGATAAAAACACAGCTTATTTTCACGCTGTGGCTAATCAACGCAGAAGAAAGAACCATTTGTCAGTTCTAGAGGGTCCTAATGGCCCTGTTCACTCCACAAAAGATATGTTGGAGGTTGCTACTAGCTACTATACAAAAACCTATTTGGGTTTGAACCAAAACCTAATATCCATTTGGGTAACCAATTTTTGGTCTGCTGAAGAACTTGTTACAGAATCTGAAAATGAAAATCTTGAGAAACCTTTTACAGAGGAAGAGATTAAAGAAGCCATTATGGGATCCTATGCCAATGGTGCTCCTGGCCCTGATGGCTTATCTTTTCTTTTTTATCAAACCTTTTGCGAAGTGATTAAAAAAGATTTTATGGCTATGGTTAGAGACTTTGAATGTGGTGCTCTAGACATACAAAGACTTAACTACTCTACTGTTACTCTCATCCCAAAAGAACCAGATGCTAGGCATATGAAGAAATTTAGACCTATTTGTTTGAGTAATTGCTCAATCAAAATTTTTAGGAAAGCCATATGCAATAGGGTGTCCCCCATTGGAGATAGACTGCTCTCACCATGCCAATCTGCTTTTGTTAGGGGCAGATTTATTTTAGAAAGCGTTGTCACTGCTCATGAAGCTATCCATGAGCTACACAAGTCGGGCAAGTCTGGGGTTGTCCTCAAATTGGATTACGAGAAAGCGTATGACAGGGTTAACTGGGATTTTTTGGTTGAAATGTTAACTTCTCGAGGTTTTGGGACTAAATGGATAAGTTGCATCTTGTCTATCCTCCAAAACAGCTCTTTTTCTGTTAAGATCAATGATACTATTGGCCCATATTTTGTGGGTGGTAAAGGATTAAAACAGGGGGATTCCATCTCCCCCATTCTTTTCAACTTAGTTGCCGATGTATTCTCTAGAATTTTGGCCAAAGCTGTTAGGAAAAAATTATCTCGGGGAATATTCCTCATATTATTCCAATTAGCCTGATTAGCTTACAGTATGCTGATGACACTGTCCTCTTCTTGGATCCTGACATTGACCATGCAGAAAACCTCAAGTGCTTGTTAGCCTGTTTTGAGAACCTTTCTGGGTTAAAGATCAATTATGACAAGTGTGAGTTGGTCCCCATTAATTTGGATGAAGCAAAAACTAAAATTTTACCGCAGATCTTCTGCTGCAAAATTGGGTCCTCTTAAATATCTGGGGGTTCCCCTGCATTATTTAGAATTAAGGTGGGAGGATCTCCAACCCATTATTGACAAGATCATTAAAAGGATCTGTGGGTGGAGGGGCAGGCTGCTTAGTTATGAGGCTAAGCTGGTGCTGTTACAAACATGTATTGCTAGCATTCCCACATATCTAATGTCTGTTATAAAATTTCCCAAATGGGCTATTAAGGCCATTACTTCTGGGGGAACTTGGGTGATAACCATAAATATCACCTAGCTAACTGGGGTTTGTATCCCAAAAGAAGGCTTTTGGTGGTTTGGGTGTAGTTAATCTACGGGAATTTAACATGGCACTGTTGGCTTCCTGGTCTAAAAGATTCCTTTTGGGTGAGGATAAAGACTGGAAAACCTTAGTTAAGCACAAATACAAGACAGACAAGCCTAATATGCTCTGGGCCTTGGCTGGTGCTAGACCTTTTTAGAAATGGAATCTTGGGAATGGGCCAGAACACAAGTTTTTGGCATGATACCTGGGCTGGCGACTCATGCCTAAAAACCCAATTCTGGGAGGTCTATGACATTTGTCAACAGCAAGAATGCACTGTGGCTCAGGTGTGGGATGGGGTAACATTGAAACTTACTTTCAAGCGGTGTGTGGACACACAATTCCTGAGCAGGAATTGCTTCAATTACTCTCTAATAACATTCCCCGCGATGAAAAGGACCACCCTATTTGGATGCTCGAGGCATCTGGGATTTACTCTGTTAAATCCTTCTATAAGATGATCATTTGGGGGGGGGGGGGGGGGGGGGGGGGGGGGTTACCGCTGTTTGGAAGAACTTCTGGAAGATTTTGGTACCACATAGATACCTTGTTTTTATCTGGTTAGCCTTTCATAACAAAATTCTCACTAGAGATAACCTTGCCAAAAGATGCCCTGTGAATGACAAGACCTGCCTATTTTGCTGTGAAAATGAATCTGTGAACCACCTGTTTTTTGAATGTGTGGTTGCGAGGGAGATTTGGAAAATCGTTGCTGAATCTTTTGATTTCAAATATCCACAGTGCATGATGACCCTGTCCGAACTTTGGAATGCTAATAATAAAAAAACTGTCATTAACATTGCTTGTGTTGCTACCATTTGGAGCATTTGGACTATGCGTAACGACATTTGTTTTCAGGGCGTGCCATGGACAAGTATACGAATGATCTTGGGGAGAGCTTGTGCTCTGTTACACCAGTGGAAGATCTTATGCAAAGGGGATCAGTCGGTGCTTTTGTGACGCTGTCTCCTGCTGCTGGACCGGCGAAGAGGCGAGCTGCTGCGCATCGCGTGGTAGAAAGAACCAGACCTGGAGCAAAGAAGGGACTAGCTGGCCTCATGCTCAAGGCGCACTCTGGGATGATCCTACCCCCTCCTGCGTCAGGAGGATGTAATAGGCTAGGCTCCCTCTTTATTCGGCTACTGGCTTTGGATACTGCTGAACCTTTTGCTGTTACGGACGGTTTTCTTTTGGGTTTGTTAATTTCTGGCCTGCTACTCTGGTTAGGTCCGAGAGCTTTTAAGTGTTTGGATGCTGTTCTCCGTTTTATCAATAAAATGGAGATTGCTTTAAGGCTACGCCACACTACAATAGGAAAGGAGTGTCTTGTGCAAACAATTGTGTAGCCAGATGAATATTTAGGAACGGAGAGAGTAATACCAGATTGCTTTAAGGCTACGCCACACTACAATAGGAGAAAAATAAGTAGCCGGGCTGTGCGCCAACATAAATTTGCTGGGATCAATTTGTTTCCTTTCTCATTGTTTTTTCTGTTAACTCGTATCTGTCTCGAGCAAAGTACTCCCTCCGTCCCAAAAATCTTGTCTTAGAATCGTCTAGATACGGATGTATCTAATACTAAAACGTGACTTGATACAACCGTATTTAGACAAATCTAAGACAAGAATTTTGGGACAGAGGGAGTATATCCGTGAACATCAATCCTACGACTTCTTGGCCAGGGTTATCACATCAATCCTACCACTTCATGTCCTGGAACATCAATCCTATTGACAGCATGCATGCATACAACGGAAATAGCTCAGCTCATTCAGGGGCATGCCGTGCATGCTTGTTTTCAGGATGAACAGACTGCAGTGCACACCTAATGATTTTTTTTTTTGATACCGTTTTGCATCCTCTTTAGTTTCACTAGTGGAATATGATCTGTGTGTCATCCTGACGGGCGGAATAATAAGTAGGGCACATATTTTTAGGTCTTCAGTTTCACTAGTGGAATATGTGTTTTATGCCATCAAAATTATATCTTCAGATATGTTGGCCAACCAAGTTTCTAAACATGTACTCCCTCCGTTCCGAAATAATTGTCTTTCTAGCCATCTCAAATGGACTACAACATACGGATGTATGTAGACATGTTTTAGAGTGTAGATTCACTCATTTTGCTCCGTATGTAGTCACTTGTTGAAATCTCTAGAAAGACAATTATTTCGGAACGGAGGGAGTACTACGTGGGACATTATACATAACATACTCTGCTAGTTAAATTTAGGACTTAAATTCCATGCCAGGCTTGTATTCCCATCAGGAGTTCGTATTCAAATTCACTGGACGCTTAGTACTTTTGTAATAATAATCCAATTACAACACCACGGAGCAGAGATAACAAATTGCTCAGACTTAAAACCATAGCATGGGAGACGTATTTTGTTTCTCCTTTTAACATTAGTCAAATGGTCAAGCAAAGCAGACATCAAATAGTTTGAAATTATCTACTCCCTCCGTTCCTAAATATAAGTCATTGTAGATATTCCACTATGGACTAACGGATGTATATAGATGCATTTTAGAGTGTAGATTCACTCATTTTGCTCCGTATGTAGCTCATAGTGGAATCTCTACAAAGACTTATATATTTAGGAATGAAGAGAGTAATACCATATTGCTTTAAACCTACGCCACACTACAATAGGAGAAAAGGTGCCCTTCCTTAGGGGGGAGGGGTCACCAGTAGGATCCATGCAAGGAAATGCAAAATTAATTATGCGCGTAACCACAATCAACACAACCAGAGCAATATACATATAAAGACATGGAACGGCCATGACCAGTTTCAAATCCAAAAGAAGCCACTCCGTAGACATAAAAGCCATGACTGACAGCACATACTACCCACCATTCAGTTTTAACTACTTAACATCTGATCACGATAACATTAAATGTCTCCGACTTGCTGCAAACATCTCAAAGCCTTATCCTCTTTCCGCTTGCCCCCAACTCAGTTTCTTCTATCTCTCTCTGCAAAAATAAATAGAGATGTCTGTCAAATATAATACTTCTAATGTATCCATATTGGTCAGGTTGTAATTACCATAAAAACAATTTTAAAGGAGGAAAAAAGTGCATGGCAGAGTACGTGTGCAGCAGCGATATTAATTAGCTGGGCAACACTAACACAATGTCTAAGATCAGTCCAACATGCTCTCAATTAATTTTTTTAGAACATCTATGTGTCAAGGATACATTTTTTTTACTTTTGACATCTTTCATTCAGAAAACTGTCAGTGTTCAGCTCTAGTATGAAATCATGCTTCATCTGCTATGCGCATCTTTTGAATGGACTTGGGTCATATCAATTCCGACTTCAGGGGCAAACTACGTGTACCCTGTATGATAACACTGAATGCCCACGTCATCAAATCTTAAAGTGGAGAGGCGAAGCTAATGATAACACTGTATGTCCATCAGGCAAAAAAGGAAAAGATATAACAGCCCTACGACATGCAAAAAAGAAGTCATCATGATGTGCAAGAAGTTGGGTCATAATACGACGAGGGGGCAGAGTAACTTTGTACTCACTCCGTTCCTACATATAAGCCTTTTTAGTAGAGATTCTAATATGGACTACCTACGGAGCAAAATGAGTGAATCTACGCTCTGAAATATGTCTATTGAAATGTCGAGAAAGTCTTATATTTAGAAACGGAGGGGGTAGTAACAATTGATTTCAGAATCATGATTGCGAAGGGCCATCAAATATCAGACACGTACTGTTCAACATGGGTAGGTGGACAAATATCTTGATTTCTATTAGAAAGCACGACACAAACTGGATTCAATAAACAAGCATTGGCATGTTAGTGATTTTATTAAAACCTAAGCATAATTAAAATAGCATGCAAATGAAAGCATGTTTAGTGATAATGAAGATAAATACAATGATAGCAGTATGCAAATGAAATTATGCTCAGTGGTGATAGTAGTACCGGGTGATCCTGTAAATGCTGTTGGTATGCACTGATCTCAGTGGCCAAGACTTGGGAATGAATTCTGGACTCTGTACTCTGTGGATAGAGCTGGACCTTGTTATTCTTCATGTCGACACGAATCAAATACTGGCTTGTGCACTCTGCTCTATCATCCACCAACTTGAGAGGAGAGAAAACCAGGTAGATGACGTCATCTTCATTGATGCTCAGGACAGGGAACAAGGGAGCAAGATTTGGCATGCCAGTAGAATGGTAGGCCTCGCTTGCCCAGATGTTTCCAACATTGTACTTCCTGTCTATGGTCCACTCTGACAGGTCATCCGACAGAGCATAGACGGTCAGATCAAAGCTTTTGCCTGGCACTTGGAACACATTGCCATCGACGCAGACAAGCTTGATGGTGTCGCCAACACAGGCCATGGAACGGAACTCCTCGGCCGAGAGGTGCCGATATATTTTTGGGTCGTCTGTGCTACGGGGAACATCGATATTGTAGGATGGACAATCTAGGGGCAACTGAATGAAACGGAGCTCCGGCTCCGGGCTGGCCAGATTACATACGACCATGCCCCTGAGCAGATCCACCCAGCAGAGGGTAGAGCTGCGATAAGAGAAGCACAGGTGGGCGCAGAAGGATCGTGAAAGGTGCAGGCGCGCGGGCTGCAAGGCCCATCCTGGGGCGGACGACTTCCACAGCCAGACCGCTGCGTGGGAAAATCCTGGCCTGAGCCTGACGAACTCGGCAAGAACATAGCGGCCGTCCTCCCCGTTGCACATGACGACGGCGGACATGGTCCCTGAGGGGACATGGTGGTTGTCTCGGGGAAGCCGAGGGATCACGGAGAGGGAGTTGTTGGTGGCGTCGTAGATGAGGTAGCCTCCCATCGCCATGATATGCTCGCCAGGGCGGTACTTGCCGGCGTAGAGGGCGAGCAGGTTCTTGTCCGCGCTGGAGAGGAGGCCCGAGTGCAGCCCGTGGCATGGGGAGTGGAGCGGGACGGATTCCGGCGGGTGCAGTATGTTGAGGAAGGAGAGTTTCGGCGGATCTGCAAGGACTGTGTGGGCCTTGAAGGTCCGCATGTACTCGGTGACTGCATCAGCCATGTCTTGGAAGCATAATGGTTGTTGTCTTCGTAGCAACAGGTAGCGGAGTGACTCTCCGCCGCACACCGCCTCGTCTTCGGAGAAAACAACCTCGCGCTTGAGCAGAACCATCGGAGGGGCCATGGGGGCTAGCTAGCTAGTTATTGCGGTTGGGTGGACGAAGGACAAGGGATTTGGGGATCGGATCGATGGTGGCGGCGCGGCTAGGGTTAGGGTTAGGGTTAGGGTTGGGTGGAGGAAAGCAGCAGGCGGCGATTTGATTTGGGGATCGAGGGAGGTAGGAGAAGGCCCAGATCTAAAAATAGCAGGCGTGAAGGGGGAGACGGGACTCGCCCGGATCGCTGGATCGGTCAGCGGACGGTGGACATGTTATCGCGGCAGACACACGAGGAGGGCCTGCAGTTCGGCCCAAGTTTTAGCCTGCCATCAATCATTTAGCAAAGCCTCATTTTTTGATTTCCAACCCAACCGCTGTTTTGTTGTCTTATTATTTTATTGTCCAGCCAAGTTTTGGCTTTGGGAAAAATACAGCAAAAATTGTCGCACCTACCACTCTCCTAAACGCATCCATATCCACTGGAACTAATGAATGTTAATTTTTTTTTAATTTCTGAACTAATGAATGTTGGTGGCAAAAGATCAACCCGAATATTTAAGAATCCAATGCCTCGTGAAACCTTGTTTGAACAATTTATTGAAAAAATGTGAATATTTTTTGGAAACGGAATGAATTTTTGGAACTCCAAGTTTTTTTTTTTGAAAATTCTGAACAAAAATATAATTTCAAACACTTTTTGAAAACACGACAAGTTTTGGAAATGCAAAGATTTTTTTATATCCAAAAAATATTTTTAAATTCTAACAATTTTGAAAATTCTGGACATTTTCTGAAAACACCAACAAATTTTGAAAATGGACACATTTCTTGAAATTCCCAAACAATTTTTTTTTTAAAAAATGAAATGCTTTATGGAAACATGAACACCTTTTGAATTTGTGAATTGTTTTTGAAAATGGGAGCATGTTTCAAACATTCAGAGCATTTCTTATGTACAAGCTGAACTTTTTTAGTGTAGGATGAACTTTTTATATATACAATAAACATTTTTTTTAACAAAATGAACTTTTTTTGTGTACGGTGAACCTTCTTAGTTTTTTTAGTGCGTACTTGTATGCGCTGATTGTCGTGCAAGCCTTTTATGCCTCGCCTTGGATATGTGCATGTGCTAGTACGTACCTTGATATGCATGCACATACAAAGCTCATCGAAGGATCAGCTAATGCATGTACTGGTGTGATGACATGCTTCCTTCCCTATGTATCCTACGCATAACAAAAAGCTTCCACATTCAACAAATGAATTATAGGGCTTAGTCACGTATGAGGCAAAAAAAAAAACGTTGAAACAAATTTAGGAAACAAATTTAGGCTCAATTGTGAGTCAAAGAATGGAGTTGTAAACTAGGGGAAAAAAGGTCAAAGAGCCTAGTTGCATGTTAATGGTGGACAACTCGGGCAAATAAAAGGGTCAGCCCAGCTGCGAGTCGGTGTTGGACTTGCAATTGGGTAAAAAACGTTGGGTCGAATTGCAAGTCAAGAGTGGACTTACAACTAGGGAAAAAGGATGAAGGGCCCAGTTGCGAGTCGATGTTAGACTTGCAATTCAGTAAAAAACATCAGGCCAAATTGCAAGTCAAGGGTGGATTTACAACTAGGGCAAAAAAAGGATGGAGGGCCCAGTTGCATGTTAACAGAGGACTTGTAACTAGGTTGAAAAAAGGGTCGGGCCTAGTTGCAAGTCGTTGGTTGACTTGCAACTGCGATAAAGAAAAGGATCAAGAGCCCAGTTTTGAGTCGATGGTTGTCTTGTAACTGGGATAAAAAAAGGGGCGGGCCTAGTTGCAAGTCGTTGGTTGACTTGCAACTGCGGTAAAGAAAAGGATCAAGAGCCCAGTTTTGAGTCGATGGTTGTTTTGTAACTGGGATAAAAAAGGGGCGGGCCTAGTTGCGAGTCGATGGTTCACTTGGAGATTGGGACAAAAAAAAGTCAACACCTAGTTGTGAGTCAAGAGTGGACTTGCAACTAGGGTAAAAAGGATCAAGGTTCCAATTGCATGCCAGTGGAGAACTTGCAAATGGGACGAAAGAAGGCTCGAGCCCAGTTGCAAGTAGTTGAGTTGCAACTATAGAAAAGAAAAGGATCGAGAGCCCATCTTTGAGTCAATGGTTAAAGTAGGAGCGGGCCCAGTTGCGAGTCGATGTTAACTTGCAAACTGGGACCAAAAAAAGTCAGCACCTAGTTACGAGTCAATGGTGGACTTGAAACTGAGGAAAAAAATCAGACCTAGTTGCATGTTAAGGTGGACTTGCAACTAATGCAAAAAAGAGACTCAGACCTAATTATAAAATAAAACAAACACCAAACCGGTTGCGAGTAAAGGGTAGACTTGTAACTGGAGATAAAAAACTCAGGCCCAGTTGCGAGTCAAGGGTGGACATGCAACTGGGGCAAAAAAGATCAAAGGCCCAGTTGCATGTCAATGATGGACTTGCAACTGGGACAAAAAAAAAAGAATCGGATCAAGTTATGAGTTGTTGGTTGACTTGCAACTCCAAGAAAAAAATTAAGATTCCAGTCGTGTTTCCATGATTTTTTTCTTGTAACTGGGATAAGAAAAGAAACAAACATAGCTGTGAGTCGATGGTTGACTTGAAACTAGGACAAAAAAGTCAGCCCCTAGTTGCGAGTTGATGGTGGACTTGCAACTAAGGCGGAAAGAAAGTCACTCGTAGTTGCAAGTCCACACTCAACTTGCAACTAATGTAAAAAATGACTCGAGCCCAATTGTGATACAAAAGAAACACTAGTAGAAAAAGCCCCATTTGTCCCGGTTCATAAGGCCCATTTGTCCCAGTTGCCGAACCGGGACTAAAGTGTCGGTACTAAAGCCCAACATCTTTAGTCCTGGTTCGCCCACGAACCGGGACAGATGGGTCTCCACGTGGCTGCTGCGGCTTGGCCAGGCAGGAGGGACTTTTGTCCCGGTTGGTGGCACCAAGCAGGACCAAAAGGCATCCACACGTCAGCAGTTCAGGGGCTGGTGTTTTTGTTTTTTCTTTCTGAAGGGGGTGGGGGGGGGGGTGGGGGGTTTTGTAGGGTTAGTTTAGGGGGTTTCATATATTGTGTTAGCTACTCCCTCCGTCTGGAATTACTTGTCATCAAAATGGATGAAAATGGATGTATCTAGAACTAAAATACATCTAGATACATCCATTTCAATGACAAGTATTTTCGGACGGAGGGAGTAGATAATAGAGAGAATTGTCCTCTTATCTCCATGCCTGGTCGACGCTACGTACTATATGTATAGGGAGGACTCGACACGCTAGCTAGCTAGTAAGCAAATGAAGGAAACCATTAAGTATAGAAGATCGTCATGAACATATACAGAGAGAAGTGATCAACCTCTCCTTCTCCGAGAGATTGGTCGAACAACAAGTTTTCGTATATCTATCCGACGCTACTGGCTACATATATACAATATAAGATCTCTTACAATCTCCTAACATCTGAACTCAAGTTCCACATGGTATTCTCCGTCTTTGTCGATGACGTGGTCAAGAAAGAATCCCGCCAATTCCTCTTGAATTGCTCGTATGCGATCTTGTGGTAGGAGTTCATCCCGCATCTGCCACATCTAATTTGAAGAAGGGGATCAATACATATATATGAATGAAACTCAACACAAGTGATGGTAATAAAATAAAATTGTGAATATTATTGCTTACGCACTTCATATTGTTTTTTAGAGTAGCCCCGCTCAAGGTCGTGTGGCGGATGAACTCACAAATGTAGGATCCATAGTAATTATTCCCGGGTTCCTGCCACAACCACTTTACAAGATAGAGGTCAATCAAACTGATAAGCAAGCATGCTAAATGGTATTGATGAAACTAGCTAGAATCAATGGGAGATGCGTGGAACTAGCTAGTAGTACTTACTTTCGGATGGTTAAATCGCAGCTCCGCCGACAGTCTCGGAGCTTCTGCGGTGAACTTTTTCCCAACCCTGCCAAACAAAGAAAACAATTACTTGATATCAGGAAATGAACAAAGTTGCCGATATTGTGCGATAATGATCGATTGAACTTACTTCTCGAGCATTTTAGTCATGGTCGCATACTCCTCGGGATTTTTTCGTTTTGAGTCTATGACGGTTACTAGTCCCTGCCTCAAGTTTAATCTCTAGCAGAATAAAGTGGAAGCTGCGCACGCATGCATAACTCATCAATTACATTACTATAACCTCGAGTAATAAGGGAAACCGAATATGCACAAGACAATAACACTCACCTGAATTCGTAAGGAAAGAGTATTCTATATTTGTTTTGATTTCGAAGTAACGACCGTAGCAAGTTGGCCTCGGTTTCTTTGGCATCATGTTTAACATTCCATTCATCCATGGTATTTGTGTTAATGAACCCAATATCACCGATTTGTCTTTTCTTCAATTCAGCGATCTTCAATCTGCATAATATAGTGAGGATAATTATATATACATGCAATGAGAGAGCTGAGCTATATATAGAGACTTAATTACAGAAGTAGTACTTACAGATAGTAGCAAGTGATGATTGTTTTATCGAGGGCCTTTTGATTGAAAAACTGGAAGAACTCCTCATATGGAATAGACAACAGATCAATTCCAATGAGGTCGTGCTCCTCTTTAACTCTCAGC
The DNA here is from genome assembly GCA_963921465.1 of Triticum timopheevii. Classification (NCBI taxonomy): domain Eukaryota; kingdom Viridiplantae; phylum Streptophyta; class Magnoliopsida; order Poales; family Poaceae; genus Triticum; species Triticum timopheevii. Next base: position 11,968,891 of record OY997264.1, on the reverse strand, counting down.
GTCAAAGTATCCGTCCCAGACTTCCTGCAGATGTCCATGCACCAATCATGGAATCTTCGCATCATCGTTGTTAGAGGATGACCAGGTTTGATGAGAGGCTTCCCGTGCAGGAATTTGAATGTGTCCACCTCCATTGTATCAAAAAGTGCATCGTCGGGCATGTAATCTCCAGGATTGGTACCGGGCAGCATCCCCGGAAGATTAGCGACGATATCGCTAGACACCTTGAGCGGGGGGCACGATCGCTTCGCTTGTTCGCTGAGTTGGGGAATTGTTTTCCCACTTCTTTGTTCTGCTAACCTTCGATCACTACAAGTACTTCCTGACCGCTCCGCTTCCTTATATGTCTTTTCAATAACGCGGTCATAGTTGGTTTGCGGCGGAGGCGGTGATGCTCGCTGTAGGGCATCCAAAGTGTGCTTCGCTTTCACCAGATCTATCTTCTCCTCCGGAGGTGGATGTTTCTTAGCTTTTACCGATTCAAAGAAATTACTAGTGCAGAACCGGGCAATAGCACCGGTTCGTAAGGCCCTTTAGTGCCGGTTACATAACCGGCACTAAATTGTGGTCACTAAAGGCCCCCCCCCTTTAGTACCGGTTCAGCACGAACCGGTGCTAAAGGGAAACCACGTGGCACGAGCCAGCTCCGGGGGCCTGGAGCCCTTTAGTACCGGTTGGTAACACCAAACGGTACTATAAGGTTTGGTGGGTTTTTAGTTTTATGATTTCTTTTTCATTTAATTTTGTGTTTCCATTTTAATTCTTTTTCGTTTGCTGGTATTTTACGATACTACACATTGTACACGTTATGCATCATACATCATGCATGCTTTGTTTATCAACTCTGCTGCTATGTTCATTGCACCCGCAGATATAACATGCTCATGCATGCTTTGCATCATTACATCATCATATATATATATAATAACAAGTCCTACTAATCATGCATCATCATACAACTTCTACTCGTTATTAATAATAAGTCATACGATCATCATCCTCATATATAGTCATCGAACCCAACCCTACATAATTGTTCTTAGCACATGATCATCAGTATCAGGTAGGACCTAAACACCCTTAAGGTAAAATAGCATAAAACAATATAGACCCTGACTCTCCATTATGAAGAATGGCGATCATCCTGTCTCCAATTCTTGCCTTTCGCTGCTTATTGCTTCCAAGAAGCTCCTTACGACTGTCCATACATTTTTTCCATTCTTTGATTGTTATGTCTCCACTTCTTTTAGAAACCCGGTATGGACAGTTGAGATGCATACACAAAATTTAATTAGTGCTCATTTAGCTCAAAACAAATCATTAAATGCATGAAAAATATCAAATGAAGGCAGAAATGGTTGAAAGTTGATGGCGTCGCTTTGAATGATGCATACTGAATGCACAAAAAGTCTGGAGTTGTAATAAGTTTAAAAAAATGAAATGTCTTTGTAACAGATGAGTTTAATTTCGTCAGAAACCTGAATACTTCGAAAAAGATTGTCCAGTTTGTAAACGAAGTGCATCCAGTTTTTGCCGTAACCCTCTCTACTTTTTTGAACAATCTATGTGGGTGAAATGATGATACCATGCCAAGTTTCAACTTTTTCAGAGTTCATTTGTAGTGCTTTTCAATTTCCAGGTCATTTAGCTCAAAACAAATCATTAAATGCATGAAAAATATCAAATGAAGGCAGAAATGGTTGAAAGTTGATGGTGTCGCTTTGAATGATGCATACTGAATGCACAAAAAGTTTGGAGTTGTAATAAGTTTAAAATAATGAAATGCCTTTGTAACAGATGAGTTTAATTTCATCAGAAACCTGAATACTTCGAAAGAGATTGTCCAGTTTGTAAACGAAGTGCATCCAGTTTTTGCCGTAACCCTCTCTACTTTTTTGAACAATCTATGTGGGTGAAATGATGATACCATGCCAAGTTTCAACTTTTTCAGAGTTCATTTGTAGTGCTTTTCAATTTCCAGGTCATTTAGTTCTCAAAACAAATCATTGAATGCATGAAAAATAGCAAATGAAGGCAGAAATGGTTGAAAGTTGATGGCGTCGCTTTGAATGGTGCATCCTGAATGCACAAAAAGTCTGGAGTTGTAATAAGTTTTAAAAAATGAAATGCCTTTGTAACAGATGAGTTTAATTTCGTCAGAAACCTGAATACTTCGAAAGAGATTGTCCAGTTTGTAAACGAAGTGCATCCAGTTTTTGCCGTAACCCTCTCTAATTTTTTGAACAATCTATGTGGGTGAAATGATGATACCATGCCAAGTTTCAACCTTTTCAGAGTTCATTTGTAGTGCTTTTCAATTTTCAGGTCATTTAGTTCTCAAAACAAATCATTGAATGCATGAAAAATAGCAAATGAAGGCAGAAATGGTTGAAAGTTGATGGCGTCGCTTTGAATGGTGCATACTGAACGCAAAAAATATAAGAGCATTTACATCACGATCTTATATTTCTTTAGAGTCTAAACTGTCAATATGATCTTATAACATCAAAAATACTTTGATCATCAATGATCTTTGTGTGTACAATCTGAATTGTCAATATGAGTCATCAACGATTTATAAACCGATGAAGACTCATATTGCGGCCACAAATTCTACACATAGAGTTCAATGAAGACCAAGTGCTTGTGATAGTTTGAGAAATAACATATTTAAGGTGGTAAAAGGCTTGTTAGGGGAGCGAGGTGGGACTAAAAACAGCTTGCCATAACCTCATTAGTACCGGTTCGTGGTACGAACCGGCACTAAATGGTGATGGTGGGGCCATAGCCTGACCGCAGGCTGACACATCCCCTTTAGTACCGGTTCGTGGCATGAACCGGTACTAAAGGTTCGCCACGAACCGGTGCTATTGATCGCCGCCACGAACCGGTGCTATTGTACACATTAGTGCCGGCTGAAATTCAAACCGGCACTATTGGGCTTCACGTATGACCCTATTTCTACTAGTGAATCCTTCACTTGGGCTTCACAGATCTTCTGGTTTTCCTCCTCGCTCCTCTCATATGGTAACTTCTCTAGAGGCTTGAGAGACGATGGACCGATTCTGTATTGCCTCCCGCCTCTGGCTATACTGTTAGACGCCGGAGCAGCCGGAGCAGCTGCAACTGTCTTCTTTCATTGCTTACGAGGCAGAGAAGAAGGAGGCGGACTGCTACTATGCGCCGGAGCGGCGACATCTATGTTCTGCCATCGCCATTGCTTACGAGGCGGCGAAGGAGGAGGCGGGCTGCTAGGACGCGCCGGAGCAGGCGGAGAAGGAGGCAGAGTACTGCCGCCCTCACGCGCCAGAGCAGGAGGCGGAGGAGGCTGAGTGCCCAACAGACTCATCGGAGGCGTGAAGTTCAGAAGCTTGATGTGCTCCTTCCACCATGGACATGGAGTATTCAGAGCAAGACCCAGCTGAGTCTCCCCTTCACCTGTAGGGTGGTCAAGCTGAAGCTCCTCAAATCCCTCCGTTATTTCATCCACCATCACAACAGCATAGCCTTGTGGAATCGGACGGCAGTGAAAAGTTGCTTCGGGTGAAGGAGGGAACACAGAGCCGACAGCCGCCTTGACTTTGAGATTCTGCCATTGCGTCATAAGGTGGCACTAGTGTGAATCCGTGATAAAATCCACGGGGTAGCTAGGACCCGTGAAGTCAGGCTGCTGAACGAGCTTGGTGGAAGCCACGCTGCTTCTCCGCTGAGATGGTGGGGTAGCTTCTGGGGTAGCTTGGGCAGGATCTCGGTGGTTCTCAACAGCTTGTCGTTCCTCTAACTTTCGTACCCTTGCCTGAAGCTTCTGCAGTTCGCTCAGCTCCACTTTCCTCCTCCTCTCTTGGGTTTTCTAACCGCCTACGTCGGGAAACCCAACCTTCCACACAACAGAGCCTAGCGTGCCTCGTGTCCGTCCAGGGTGCTCAGGAGTCCCGAGGGCCTTTTTGAGCTCGTCGTTCTCTTTGTCGGGAGCAAACGTCCCTTCCTGCACTGCCTTGATTGCTTCCTGAAGCTTTGTGATGGGTGTTGCAAGTTGCTTGTCCGTCCAACAGCACTTCCCTGTTTCAGGGTCCAAAGCTCCCCCAACCCTGAAGAACCAAATTCTTGAACGGTCTGGCTAGTGCAATGTCTCTGGTTCGACCCCTTTAGAAATCAGGCCCTGCTCAGCCTTGTCCCACAACGGCCGGGCTTTGAGAAAGCCACCTGACCCCGTGCGATGGTGATGCTCCTTCTTTGCAGCATTTATCTTGTTAATCGCTGACATCTTCTTACTCTTCTCCGATGTCTTGTGGGCCACAAATGCGGGCTAGTGATCTCTTATCTTCTCAAATCAGCTGGTGAATTCTGGAGTCTTGTTTTGTCGACATGCATTGATTTCAACTCATTCTTCCACCTCCTGAATAGATCTGCCATCTTCTTGAGAGCATGAGCCTTGATCAATGGCTCTATAACTGGCTTATCCGGATCCTCCTCTGCCGGTAGGGTGAAATTTTCCTTCAGCGCGGTCCAAAGATCATCTTTCTGTCTATCTTCGACAAAAGAAACTAATCGGGATCATGTCCCTAACAAGAACCCCGCACTGAGCAAAAAATGCTTCCTTGGTCCGGAGGGGTTGAATCGGTTGGCCATTGCGCACGCTTTCTGTGATTGTGAACCTTTCATCCTGGCACAAATTTTCTTCGGGCCTCGTCTCGTTACAGAAGTTTTGCTCGATCCGGAGGGCTATAAAAGAAGAAAGAAGAGTTAATATATGTACATACAAAAACAATCAATGCATTAATTAGCTATTCAACATAGGCTTAATTAATATATATATACCTTGCTGGACTTTGCAACAGCTGATCCCGACTCCGTTCGGTCACCGGAGCCGTCATCACGGTCGCCGGAGCCACCATCATGATCATGACTTTCCTCCTCCATTGTTTGATCACCGTTGCCTGCTTCCTCTTCTTCCAGACCATCGGTTTCGTTGAGAAATATCGACAAGACATCACCTCCGTTGTGGGTTATGTCCCCCAATATCTCTTCTTGTTCGAAGTATCTTTATTGATCCATAGTTTATGCAAATATTACAACATGGCAATTAATATACAAACATGAGAGATGGATATATTAATAGTGACAAACCTCGGCGATCCTTGACCCTCGACCCTCATTGAGGGAGTCCTGGACTAGGGGGTGTCCGGATAGCCGGACTATCAATATCCGCCGGACTACCAGACTACGAAGATAGAAGATTGAAGACTCCGGCTCGTGTCCGGAAGGTACTTTACTTGGCGTGGAAGGCAAGCTTGGCAATACGGATATGTAGATCTCCTACCATTGTAACCGACTCTGTGTAACCCTAGCCTCTCCGGTGTCTATATAAACCGGAGGGCTTTAGTCCATAGGACACAACATTACATCTCAACAATCATACCATAGGCTAGCTTCTAGGGTTTAGCCTCCTTGATCTCGTGGTAGATCTACTCTTGTACTACCCATATCATCAATATTAATCAAGCAGGACGTAGGGTTTTACCTCCATCGAGAGGGCCTGAACCTGGGTAAAAACATTGCGTCCCTCGTTTCCTGTTACCATCCGCCTAGACGCACAGTTCGGGACCCCCTACCCGAGATCCGCCGGTTTTGACACCGACATTGGTGCTTTCATCGAGAGTTCCTCTGTGTCATCACCGATAGGCTCGATGGCATCTTCAACCTTCAGCGCTGTCCAGGGTGAGACTTTTCTCCCCGGACAGATTTTCGTATTCGGCGGCTTTGCACTGCGGGCCAACTCTCTTGGCCATCTGGAGCAGATCGAAAGCTACGCCCCTGGCCGTCAGGTCAGATTCGGAAGCCTAAACTTCACGGCCGATGACCGCGGAGACTTGATCTTCGACGGACTCAAGCCACAGCCAAGCGCGCCGCACTTCGACGATGGGCATGATCTGGCTCTGCCACCGGACAGTGCTTTGATGGCCGCACTTGAATCCGCCCAGGCTACTTGCCCGGAGCCGATTGCCCATGACGAGGGTCGGTGGATAGACGCCGCCCCAGGGGCTTCAACATCTACGGCGATGGAGCCGAATACCGATTTTGTCCCTTGTGAAACTCGTGATCCTGAGACGCCGGACTCCTCGCCGGACTCCGAGCCTCCCGCGCCCCCGCCAATTAAGCCAGATTGGGCACCGGTTATGGAATTCACCGCCGCGGACATCTTTCAACACTCGCCTTTTGGCGATATCCTGAATTCCCTGAAGCATCTTTCGCTATCAGGTGAATCCTGGCCGGACTATGGCCAGGACGGTTGGAGTTCGGACGACAAAGAAATTCGGAGCCCACCCACCACCCACTTTGTAGCCACTGTCGAGGATCTAACCGACATGCTAGACTACGACTCCGAGGACATCGACGCTATGGACGATGATGCCGGAGATGATCAGGACCCAGCGCCCACGGAACACTGGAAGGCCACCTCGTCATACGACGTCTACATGGTGGATACCCCAAAGGAAGGGGATGGCGAAAAAGCAGCGGAGGAAGATTCTCTAAAGAAGCAACCCAAACGCCGGCGTCAGCGGCGCCGCTCCAAATCCCGCCACAACAAGAATGAAGAATCCGGCACGGGAGATAATAACACCCCAGAGAGTGCTGAAGACAAACCCCTCCAGCAAGACTCAGTAAAGGAGGATGTAGAAGCAAGCCCTCACAAAAGGGTGGCAGAAGAAAAGGTTGAGGATCACAACTATGTACCTCCCTCCGAAGACGAAACAAGCCCCAATGACGACGAACTCGAAGAGCCCATCGAACAAGATCTTTGCAAACGCAGGCTCATCGCTACAGCAAGAAGCCTGAAGAAGGAAAAACGGAAGCTCAACGCAGCGGAAGACGCGCTCCGGATAAGATGGAGCAAAGTGCTCAAAACCGCAGACAAACACGGCAACAGCCACCAATCGAAGAGCTACCCGAAGCGCAAGCTGCTCCCAGAATTCGACGAAGAGGCCATAAAGCCCCCACCGTCAAATGGCCCAGCCAGGTCCATCTACGGACCCAAAAGGAAAGCCCCAATAAGCAAAGGAACACGTCAAGTGTCCGACGATAGCGGCACGTACAAGTACATGGGCGCCGCACACCCACTATTCTTCACAGACGAGGTGCTGGAACATGAATTCCCAGCAGGGTTTAAACCCATAAACATAGAAGCCTACGACGGAACAACAGACCCTGGAGTCTGGATAGAAGACTATATACTGCATATACATATGGCCAGAGGAGACGATCTCCACGCCATAAAATATTTACCCCTCAAGCTCAAAGGGCCAGCCCGTCATTGGCTCAAAAGCCTCCCAGAAAACACTGTTGGAAGTTGGGAAGAGCTCGAGGAAGCGTTTAGAGCAAATTTTCAAGGGACTTATGTCCGGCCTCCAGATGCAGATGACCTAAGTCACATAACTCAACAGCCCGGAGAGTCAGCGCGGAAATTCTGGAACAGGTTCCTTACCAAAAAGAACCAAATAGTTGACTGTCCAGACGCCGAAGCCTTAGCAGCTTTTAAGCACAATGTCCGAGACGAATGGCTCGCCAGACACCTCGGTCAAGAGAAACCGAGGACAATGACCGCATTAACAAGCCTCATGACCCGCTTTTGCGCAGGAGAGGATAGCTGGTTGGCAAGAAGCAGCACCAGCGACCCAAGTACATCCGAGATAAGAGATGGAAACGGAAAATCACGGCGCAGAAAAGAACAACGCCGGAATAAAGAGAGAAGCCCAAAGAGCACGGCAGTCAATACCGGATTTAAAAGCTCACGGCCGAATAATAAAGCTCAACCCACCAAGGACGACAGCGACGAACTGTCTAACCTACACAAAATTCTGGGTCGGATTTGTCAAATCCACAGTACCCCCGGAAGGCCTGCAAATCACACCCACAGAGATTGTTGGGTTTTCAAACAGTCCGGCCGACTAAACGCCGAACGCAAGGGGCTCGACGCGTCAAGCAAAGAAGATAAACCCCGCCAGCAGGGCACCGGAAAACAAAAGACTTTCCCACAAGGGGTCAAAGCAGTAAACTCACTTCATGTGAGGACACGGAAAAACAGTGCGACACTTTCTAAAAAGAGCTTCGCACGGTCCGGCCCCGCAAACCATAGAGATTGGATATCAAAACCAATCACTTTCGACCACCGGGATTATTCCAAAAGTGTTCGAACCGCGGGACGGACTCCCCTGATATTGAATCCGATAATAGACGGACTACAATTCACAAACGTCCTAATGGACGGAGGCAGTGACTTAAACCTGCTATATTCAAACACAATCCGTCGGATGGGGATAGACCCTACCAAAATTCGACACAGCCGCACTTCCTTCAAAGGAGTTACGCCAGGGCCTTACGCCAAGTGCACAGGCTTGATATTACTCGAAGTCGTGTTCGGATCACCGAACAACTTTCGACGAGAAAAGTTAATTTTCCATATCGTCCCATTTAAAAGTGAACATCAAGCACTATTGGGACGAAAGGCTTTTGTCCGCTTCAATGCCATACCGCATTACGCGTCTCTTACACTTAAGATGCCCGGTCCACATGGCACCATTTCAGTGCGAGGGTCACTTAAAGACCCCGGATTCGGATAGACGAATCCGGACTCAGCAGGCTAGGGGCTCCCTAGCCGCATACCCTTTCATAAGGGGCTACGCGCACAACTAACAGCGGTTTCATATAAACCTAGCTTTAATTATTTGCACTTATTATTTTGCATTATTTTCGCACAAACTGTTTCTAAAACTAAAATGTTCCTCTTTCTCTACAGATGAACAAACGTGCGTACCCGTCCAGGATAACGACACAACGGAGACACAGGCGCAGACGTGCAGTAGGGACCCGTGGCAAGGATTCTTTTCAGATTAAGACCCTACGTAGACCTTTTTATTACTGTCTCTTGTTGTTAATCTCCCTTGGCTTCCTCCTATAGCCAAAGCGGAGCCCGACGCTTTGGCATTGGCCGCGTCGGAAGACAATGCCCGTACCTGGACACAAGGGGTTTAGGGCATAATTCTGCCCGTTATCATAAAGTTCGAACACCTTCGGGAGTGTTTGGCGTCTCAAGTTGGGCATTATATGCATCAGCTCCGAATCATGTCTTTGGTCAAATGTTGGGTTTGCCCGGCTCCTGTGTTTTGCTGCCTTACGTTCCGTATCACCCGGCTAACGCGACACCAGGAGAACTACTGCGATTGTGCCCCAGTTCGGCTGGGCGAGCGCCTCAGTAGAGAAAGCCCAAAACTGACTATCATGATATAGCGAGAGTCTGGTCAGCCACTTGATCGACCACCAGAATGTTTAGAATTCCCCGCTTTGACGAAGGGCCGCTTCCCGGTCAGACACATACGCACCCCGAATCCGGAGACGTGCGGTGTCATTAGGGGCTATATCGTAGCCCCACCCTCGAGCTCCATTGGTTAAGTGAAAGAGATAAAGCACTATAGTCCGGATTGCCTCGTTCGCTACGCTACCACCTCCTTATAACAGGACCGAGACATCGGATTAAAGTGTGAAAAAGCACTATTTTGCGAACACCCCAGCACCTTGTGCAAGGGGGCTGAAGCCGAAGACTGCATCTTTCAGGTTATACACAAGTATACGCAAACGGCCGCACAGGAGAAGTTTTTACTACTTGGAAGCACAAGTATAAAAAGCATTCATACTATAATCATTGATATACAAGTTAATGCGTTCAATTGAACGTTACATTCTTTGAGCACTACGACTCTATTATACGAGCGCCGCGCATAACTTCCCCGAAATAATGCTCGGCAGGAAGCTGGTTCCCATCCGAACCCTGGGCAGCAACAGCGGTGGCATCCATCTCCGAACACTGCGCCTTTACACAGGCCAGAGCCATCCGCGCGCCCTCGATGCAAGCCGACCGCTTCATCTCCTTGATATGCGGCACCGCCCCAAGGAACTGCTGCAGTAGGCCGAAATAGCTCGTCGCCTTGGACCCCTCTGGCCACACATGGGCCACGATGTCAGTCATAGCCAGCCCGGACAGTCTATTCAGTTCGGCCCATTCGGCCAACCTGTCCGACAGAGGAAGAGGGCGATCCGGACTGTGGAATTGAGTCCAATATAATTCTTCCACCTCGTGATCCCCCTGGCTCCGGAAGTGCTTAACGGCGTCAGCCGCACTCGCAGCCAAGTCCATATAAGGATCCTCCGAACTCCACTGCCGCTCAAATTTAGCGTACTTGGCATCCATAAACCGGCGACGCATAAGAAACGGCTTGCCAGCCGTGATTTCTCCGGCTTGGCGCAGCTCCTCCTTCATAGCCCGCATTGCAGAACGGGTATCCTTGGCTTTGGCGGTGGCCTTCTTCAGGTCTTCCCGCTCCGATAGGCGCTCCTTTTCAAGAGCCTCGCTACGGTCGGTAGCATCCTTTAAATTCTTGGCCAATTCGGCCACCTCCGCCCTGCTTAGGCAGTGCGCAGCCTTTTCGGCCTTCAACTCCTCCGCCGCCCTCGCGGCAGCCGCATCACTCCTTCGGGCTTGCTCCTTAGCTTGTGCAAGCTCGGCCCGAAGTCTCTCCGCAGCAGCAGCACTGTCTGCATAAACAGCATATAACTTATCAGAGGAGGGCTTTAACCCACTCAATAAAACGGCTACGGAGAATTTATTTACCTTGCGACTCGTCAAGTCGCTGATTGACAAGTGCGATGTCAGCATCTGCCATGTCCAGTTGCCGACTCAGTTCGGCAAACTAATCAGTCCGACTGGCCCCCGGACTGTCCGCCACCTGTGCCAGAACGGCGGTATTCATTACCTGAGACATTTAGATTTTCGATCCTCGGTACGCTGTCATCTTCGACAACCTACCGAGTCTCAGGGGCTACTATCTATACAAGGCGCATTTTTCATATGCACAACTGTTAAAAAACAAAGGGGTACGCCATTTTCGCATACCTCAAATCCCGCCAGCAAGCTCATGGCGGCCTCACGCAATCCGCTTTCAGCGGACGAAATCCTTCCAATCACCATACGCATTAACGCACGGTGATCTTCTGAAATGGACGCCCTCTCAAGCAAACTCTTCAGTTCTCCCGGCCGGACTCTGGTGGGTGTTGAACTCCTTGGCCCCTCCGGACTCAGGGACGCCCTCCGTGACGACACTTCGGGCTCGCCTGCCTCATCTGGCAGCGCGGCAGACGGAGGCGTATCACTCTCCATCATCTCCGGAAGAAGATCCCCCGAGGACGAACTCATCTGAGACGGTTGCAGATCCGAACTGCGATGTAAATATTTCGGTTACCTACAGAAGCATTAACGAAGGTACTTCCTCATTAAAACTTTCTCTTTCATACTCACGGCTCGTTGGAGGGCTGGTCCTTGGGCGATGATTGCGCGTCCGGATTCTCTCCGGACGCCGGACCCCCCGGTGGGGATTTCTTCCCACGCTTAGGGGCTGGGACCTCCGGATCTTCGGAGGCGGTCCTCTTCTCCTTCTGAAGGGAGGGATCCTTGGTTCCCTCCTCTTCAGTCGCCCCTTTGGACGAAGTATTAGCTCCTTTATCTCCCCCGTCGCCCCCCTCTGTGGGCGCAACCTCCAACATTCTGACCAGCACGGGCTCCAGTGCGGTCTCTGGGAGGGGGGCCGGACACCTTATCAGCCTTGATCGCGCCACCCATTCCTGTAGAGAATAAAAAAGGGGGTCAGGAGATGATCTTTTGAAAGGCATACAGATAGAACGTCTGAGCTTTGAGCTACTTACCTGAGTATCCGGGCGATCGCGGCTTAAGCCTGCGTCCTCGGCCGAATCCGGACATGCTACCTGCGGTCCAAAGAACAGCTTGTACATCTCCATGGGTGTCGCGCCCATAAAATGCTGGAGAATACGAGGTCCCTCCGGATTAAACTCCCATAGCCGGAGAGGACGACGTTTGCAGGGTAGGAGGTGCCTGACTAGCATGACTTGCATCACCCTGACCAGGCCGATCTCCCTCGTTTGGAGGTCTCGAATCCGGCCCTGCAGTGCGGGCACGTCCTCGGACGGCCCCCAGTTGAGCCCTTGCTTGACCCACGACATCAGTTGCTGTGGAGGTCCCGGGCGGAAGGAGGGCGGCGGCTTCTGCTTGCTGCCCCTTGGAGCGGTGATGTAGAACCACTCCTGCTGCCACAATCCCTGTTCCTCTTGGAAGGAACCTTCGAGCCACGGGGCATCAACCTTCTTGCTTATGGTCGCCCCGCCACACTCCGCTGGACGCCCCCCGATCATCTTCGGCTCCACCTTAAATGTTTTCAGCCACAGGCCAAAGTGGGGGATGACGCGGAGGAAGGCTTCGCAGACAATAATAAATGCGGAGATATGGAGGATGGACTCCGGAGCCAAGTCGTGGAAGTCCAGCCCGTAGAAGAACAGGAGCCCCCTCACGAAAGGATCCGCTGGGAAGCCCAATCCCCGACGGAGGTGAGATGCGAAAACGACATATTCGCCGGGCTCGGGGGCTGGCACGGCCTGCCCAGGGGCAGGCAACCTGTGCGAAACTTCGTAGGCCAGGTACTTGGCCTCACGCAACTTCAATATGTCCTCCTCCGTGACGGAGGAGGGCATCCACCGGCCCTGGAGGTCGGAGCCGGACATTGTTGTGGATCCGAAGCGCTCGAATCTGAAGCTCTAGGTGTTGGAGCTGGGAGCAGAGGAAAGATTCGATGCGGGGTTGAAAGACAAGGACAGGCCTTGGTCCTCTTATAAAAGGGGAAGAAATACCAAGGGCCGTCTCCGTGACCGTTTGAGATTCCCCTTCGATAGAGGAGGCGTGGCGACGGGAACGGTTGGGTTACCCACGCACGTATTGATGAGGATCTCGGAATAAAAGGGAACACGATCTCTGCCTCGATAGGACGTGCCAAGGAAACTGCTTCGCTAAACGTGCTGAGGCGGAATAATAAAAACGATTCAAACGAGGGCTTGGCTGCGGTGTGACATCACGCTGCGTAGTACGTCAGCAGATTGAACTAAGTGTGTGTTTTATTCTCTCTACGTTGGAATGTGGAAATTATTTTGCAGAGCTGGACACTATCCTGGTGTTCATTATCTTCTCCGGATTATTCAAGGGAGGAACCCGCCTTGCAATGCCGAACATTATGCACGCCGGACTTATCGCCATTGAAGACTGGTTCAGGGGCTACTGAGGGAGTCCTGGACTAGGGGGTGTCCGGATAGCCGGACTATCAATATCCGCCGGACTACCAGACTACGAAGATAGAAGATTGAAGACTCCGGCTCGTGTCCGGAAGGTACTTTACTTGGCGTGGAAGGCAAGCTTGGCAATACGGATATGTAGATCTCCTACCATTGTAACCGACTCTGTGTAACCCTAGCCTTTCCGGTGTCTATATAAACCGGAGGGCTTTAGTCCGTAGGACACAACATTACATCTCAACAATCATACCGTAGGCTAGCTTCTAGGGTTTAGCCTCCTTGATCTCGTGGTAGATCTACTCTTGTACTACCCATATCATCAATATTAATCAAGCAGGACGTAGGGTATTACCTCCATCGAGAGGGCCTGAACCTGGGTAAAAACATTGTGTCCCTCGTTTCCTGTTACCATCCGCCTAGACGCACAGTTCGGGACCCCCTACCCGAGATCCGCCGGTTTTGACACCGACACTCATCCCCTCGTTGACCCTTTACCCCCTACCCGAGCTAGTTCCGATCCTTGACCGCTCTGATTCTCTTAACCTTTAAGGGATTTAACAAGATGGCATCATTCTGGATGTGCAGAAAAAAATGGTCCCTATTTTTTCCTGATCTCATCTACTCTTCTATATGTCACATTGTCTAGTGTCAAAGGATTCAATACTTTGACACAAGAGAACATGCACATATAGAATGGTAGATGAAATCAGGAAAAAATAGGGATCAACTTAATTATGCACATCCATAATGGGGGCATTCTTGATAAATCTCTTATAAATCGAGAGAGAGTTTGTTGGGTAGGGGCGGGAGGGGGTACGAGATCGACAATGTTTTTTTCTATGGTTTGGGTGTCCTCGAGAGTTGGTCGAGTGAGAGGGGGTTGATCGACGTCCCCCTGTCGACCCCTCGGCGATCCTCGACCCTTGACCCCTCGACGACCCTCGACCCTCATCCCTTCGGCGACCCTTGACCACCTACCCTAGCTAGTTCTGATCCTCGACCGCTCGGATTCTCTTAACCTTTAAGGGATTTAACAAGATGGCGCCATTCTGGATGTGCAGAAAATGGTGCATATTTTTCTTGATCTCAAGAAAACCATTGCTTCATCATTTGCCAAAAGTAACAGGCGTATAACTGTACGAAGCTCTCCAAAATTGTTTTGGAATGGAGTCCTGGATGGGATAATTCACTTTTTGGTACGAAGTTTAGCAAGAGCCTTCCGAATATCGCTATTTGGAAGGCCTTTGCTGAAATCCGTACCAAAAAGCGAATCATCCTATCAGGAACTCCGTTCCAAAACAACTTTGAAGAGCTTCGTAGCGTCATACGCTTGTTACTTCCAGCAAATGATGTAGCCATGGATGAGATCAGAAAAAAATGGATCAACTTGTGCACATCCATAATGGGGGCATTCTTGTTAAACGGAGACCCTCGACCCTCGGTGATCCTCGATCCTCGACCCCTCGACCCTCGACCCCTCGATGACCCTCGACCCTCATCCCCTCGGCGACCCTTGACCCCCCTACCCTAGCTAGTTCCGATCCTCGACCGCTTGAATTCTCTTAACCTTTAAGGGATTTAACAAGATGGCGCCATTCTGGATGTGCAGAAAATGGTCCATATTTTTCCTGATCTCAAGAAAACCATTGCTTCATCATTTGCCGAAAGTAACAGGCGCATAACGGTACGAAGCTCTCCAAAATTGTTTTGGAACAGAGTCCCGGATTGGATAATTCGCTTTTTGGTACAAAGTTCAGCAAGAGCCTTCCGAATATCGCTATTTGGAAGGCCTTTGCTGAAATCCGTACCAAAAAGTGAATCATCCTATTAGGAACTCCATTCCTAAACAACTTTGAAGATCTTTGTAGCGTCATACGCCTGTTACTTCCAGCAAATGATGTAGCCATGGATGAGATCAGAAAAAATGGATCAACTTGTGCACATCCATAATGGGGGCATTCTTGTTAAATGGAGACCCTCGACCCTCGGCCGGCGATCCTCGACCCTCAACCCCTCGACGACCCTCGACCCCTCAATGACCCCTCGACCCTCGACTCTCGACGACCCTCGACCCTCGATGACCCTCGACCCCTCGATTACCCTTGACCCCTCGACGACCCTCGATCCTCGACTCTGGATGACCCTCGACCCTCGACGACCCTCGACACTCGACCCCTCAATGACCCTCGACCCTCGACCCTCGGCGATCCTCGGCACTCGACCCCTCGGCGACCCTCGACCCTCTACCCTACTTTCCGACACCCTAGTTCCCGACACCCTCATTCCCAATAAATGATAAGAAGAGGAAAAAGAAGAAAAAATAAAGGAGAAGAAGAAGAAGAAAAATAGAAGAAAAAAAGAGAAGAAAAAAAGAGGAGAGGAAGAAGGAATAGAGGTTCTTCTTCTCCTCTATTTCTTCTTCTCCTCTTTTTTTTCTTCTTCCTCTTCTTATTTTTTTCTCCTCTTCTTCCACTCCTCTTCTTCCCTTCTTCTTCTCCTTCTTCTTATTTTCCTTTTTCCTCTCCTTCTTCTTCTTCTTCTCCTTCTTCCTTCTTCCTCTTTTCTTCTTTTTCCTTATTTTTCTTTTTCCTCTCCACTAACCTAAAATCTATACTAACCTAACACAAAAAACATACATCATCTATATATATATATATATATATATATATATATATATATATATATATGAAAAAAACATACATCATATGAGCAAAAAAAATCATACATAAATACATACAACAAAAAAAATCATAAAAAATGGCCAGCGGCGCTCACAGCGAGGACGACGACGACGAGGCAGGGCGACAGTGACGACGAGGCAGGGCGACGGCATCGGGGCTGGGGCAGCGCGGGGATGGCAGCGACGATGGGCGCGGGGACGTCGACGAGGAGGCGACGGCGAGGGTGGCGCGGGGACGGCGGCAACAACGGGTGCGGGCGACGGCGGGGCGGCAGGGCAGACTGGCGACGGTGTTGTCGTCGGCGTGTTGGGGGGGGGGGATGAGATAAAAACTGAAAATTTTGATAAGTTTTTCTTATATACAAAGATCATTAGTCCCGGTTGGTGGCACCAACCGGAACCAATGCCCCCCTTTCGTCCTGGTTAGTGCCACCAACCGGAACCAAAGGCATCTTTTCAGTAGCCCAAAGGGCGGGAAGCAGGGACCTTTGGTCCCGGTTGGTGGCACTAACCAGGACTAAAGGGGGGCATTGGTTCTGGTTGGTGCCACCAACCGGGACCAATGCACCCCTTTAGTCCCGCACCAACCGGGTGTTGGAAATATGCCCTAGAAGCAATAATAAAATGGTTATTATTATATTTCCTTGTTCATGATAATTGTCTATTGTTCATGCTATAATTGTGTTATCCGAAAATCGTAATACATGTGTGAATATATAGACCACAACACGTCCCTGGTGAGCCTCTAGTTGACTAGCTCGTTGATCAACAGATAGTCATGGTTTCTTGACTATGGACATTGGATGTCATTGATAACGGGATCACATCATTAGGAGAATGATGTGATGGACAAGACCTAATCCTAAGCATAGCACAAGATCGTGTAGTTCGTTTCGCTAGAGCTTTTCCAAATGTCAAGTATCATTTCCTTAGACCATGAGATTGTGCAACTCCCGGATACTATAGGAGTGCTTTGGGTGTGCCAAACGTCACAACGTAACTAGGTGACTATAAAGGTGCACTACGGGTATCTCCGAAAGTGTCTGTTGGGTTGGCACGAATCGAGACTGGGATTTGTCACTCCGTATGACAGAGAGGTATCTCTGGGCCCACTCGATAATGCATCATCATAATGAGCTCAATGTGACCAAGTGTCTGGTCATGGGATCATGCATTACGGTACGAGTAAAGTGACTTGCCGGTAACGAGATTAAACGAGGTATTGGGATACCGACGATCGAATCTCGGGCAAGTAACGTACAGATTGACAAAGGGAACTGTATACGGGATTGATTGAATCCTCGACATCGTGGTTCATCCGATGAGATCATCGAGGAGCATGTGGGAGCCAACATGGGTATCCAGATCCCGCTGTTGGTTATTGACCGGAGAGGCGTCTCGGTCATGTCTGCATGTCTCCCGAACCCATAGGGTCTACACACTTAAGGTTCAGTGACGCTAGGGTTGTTGAGATATTAGTATGCAGTAACCCGAAAGTTGTTAGGAGTCCCGAATGAGATCCCGGACGTCACGAGGAGTTCCGGAATGGTCCGGAGGTGAAGATTTACATATAGGAAGTTCAGTTTCGGCCATTGGGAAAGTTTTGGGGGTCACCGGTATTGTACCGGGACCACCGGAAGGGTCCCGGGGGTCCACTAGGTGGGGCCACCTATCTCGGAGGGCCCCATGGGCTGAAGTGGGAGGGGAACCAGCCCCTGGTGGGCTGGTGCACCCCCCTTGGCCCCCCCTGCGCCTAGGGTTGGAAACCCTAGGGGTGGGGGGTGCCTCACTTGCCTTGGGGGGCAAGCCACCCCCTTGGCCGCCGCCCCCCTTGTAGATTGGATCTCCTAGGGCCGGCGCCCCCCTTAGGGGCCCTATATATAGTGGGGGGGGGGGGGAGGGAGGGCAGCCGCACCCTAGCCCCTGGCGCCTCCCTCTCCCTCCCGTGACACCTCTCCCTCTCGTTGTGGTTGGCGAAGCCCTACCGAGATCACTGCTGCATCCACCACCACGCCGTTGTGCTGCTGGATCTCCATCAACCTCTCCTTCCCCCTTGCTAGATCAAGAAGGAGGAGATGTCTTCCCAACCGTACGTGTGTTGAATGTGGAGGTGCCATCCGTTCAGCGCTAGGATCTCCGATGATTTGGATCACGACGAGTACGACTCCCTCAACCCCATTCTCTTGAACGCTTCCGCGCGCGATCTACAAGGGTATGTAGATGCACTCCTCTCTCTCGTTGCTAGATGACTCCATAGATTGATCTTGGTGAAGTGTAGAATTTTTTTATTTTCTGCAACGTTCCCCAACAGTGGCATCATGAGCTAGGTCTATGCGTAGTTACTATGCACGAGTAGAACACAAACTTGTTGTGGGCGTAGATGTTGTCAATTTTCTTGCCACTACTAGTCTTATCTTGCTTCGGCGGCATCGTGGGATGAAGCGGCACGGACCGACCTTACACGTACACTTACGTGAGACAGGTTCCACCGACTGACATGCACTAGTTGCATAAGGTGGCTAGCGGGTGTCTGTCTCTCCCACTTTAGTTGGAGCGGATTCGATGAAAAGGGTCCTTATGAAGGGTAAATAGAAATTGGCATATCACGTTGTGGTTTTACGTAGGTAAGAAACGTTCTTGCTAGAAACCTATAGAAGCCACGTAAAAACATGCAACAACAATTAGAGGACGTCTAACTTGTTTTTGGAGCATGTGCCATGTGATGTGATATGGCCAAAAGGATGTGATGAATGATATATGTGATGTATGAGATTGATCATGTTCTTGTAATAGGAATCACGACTTGCATGTCGATGAGTATGACAACCGGCAGGAGCCATAGGAGTTGTCTTTATTTTTTGTATGACCTGCGTGTCATTGAATAACACCATGTAAATTACTTTACTCTATTGCTAAACACGTTAGCCATAGAAGTAGAAGTAATCGTTGGCGTGACAACTTCATGAAGACACGATGATGGAGATCATGGTGTCATGCCTGTGACGAAGATGATCATGGCGCCCCGAAGATGGAGATCAAAGGAGCAATATGATATTGGCCATATCATGTCACTATTTGATTGCATGTGATGTTTATCACGTTTTACATCTTATTTGCTTAGAATGACGGTAGCTTAAATAAGATGATCCCTCGTAATAATTTCAAGAAAGTGTTCCCCCTAACTGTGCACCGTTGCGAAGGTTCGTTGTTTCGAAGCACCACGTGATGATCGGGTGTGATAGATCCTAACGTTCGAATACAACGGGTGTAAGCCAGATTTACACACGCAATACACTTAGGTTGACTTGACGAGCCTAGCATGTACAGACATGGCCTCGGAACACGGAAGACCGAAAGGTTGAGCATGAGTCGTATAAAAGATACGGTCAACATGAAGATGTTCACCGATGATGACTAGTCCGTCTCACATGATGATCGGACACGGCCTAGTTGACTCGGATCATGTTTCACTTAGATGACTAGAGGGATGTATGTCTGAGTGGGAGTTCATTGAATAATTTGATTAGATGAACTTAATTATCATGAACTTAGTCTAAAATCTTTACAATATGTCTTGTAGATTAAATGGCCCACGCTAATGTTGCCCTCAACTTCAACGTGTTCCTAGAGAAAACCAAGCTGAAAGATGATGGCAGCAACTATACGGACTGGGTCCAGAACCTGAGGATCATCCTCATAGCTGCAAAGAAAGATTATGTCCTAGAAGCACCGCTAGGTGAAGCACCCATCCCAGAGAACCAAGACGTTATGAACGCTTGGCAGTCTCGTGCTGATGATTACTCCCTCGTTCAGTGCGGCATGCTTTACAGCTTAGAACCGGGCTCCAAAAGTGTTTTGAGCAACACGGAGCATATGAGATGTTCGAAGAGCTGAAAATGGTTTTCCAAGCTCATGCCCGGGTCGAGAGATATGAAGTCTCCGACAAGTTCTTCAGTTGTAAGATGGAGGAAAATAGTTCTGTCAGTGAGCACATACTCAAGATGTCTGGGTTGCACAACCGCTTGACTCAGCTGGGAGTTAATCTCCCGGATGACGCGGTCATTGACAGAATCCTTCAGTCGCTTCCACCGAGCTACAAGAGCTTTGTGATAAACTTCAATATGCAGGGGATGGAAAAGACCATTCCTGAGGTATATTCAATGCTGAAATCAACGGAGGTAGAGATCAGAAGGAACATCAAGTGTTGATGGTGAATAAAACCACTAAGTTCAAGAAAGGCAAGGGTAAGAAGAACTTCAAGAAGGACGGCAAGGGAGTTGCCGCGCCCGGTAAGCCAGTTGCCGGGAAGAAGCCAAAGAATGGACCCAAGCCTGATACTGAGTGCTTTTATTGCAAGGGAAGTGGTCACTGGAAGCGGAACTGTCCCAAGTACTTAGCGGACAAGAAGGCCGACAACACCAAAGGTATATGTGATATACATGTTATTGATGTGTACCTTACCAGCACTCGTAGTAGCTCCTGGGTATTTGATACCGGTGCGGTTGCTCATATTTGTAACTCAAAGCAGGAGCTGCGGAATAAGCGGAGACTCGCGAAGGACGAGGTGACGATGCGCGTCGGGAATGGTTCCAAGGTCGATGTGATCGCCGTCGGCACGCTACCTCTAAATTTACCTACGGGATTAGTTTTAAACCTCAACAATTGTTATTTAGTGCCAGCTTTGAGCATGAACATTGTATCTGGATCTCGTTTAATACGAGATGGCTACTCATTTAAATCCGAGAATAATGGTTGTTCTATTTATATGAGAGATATGTTTTATGGTCATGCCCCGCTGGTCAATGGTTTATTCTTAATGAATCTCAAACGTGATGTTACACATATCCATAGTGTGAATACCAAAAGATGTAAGGTTGATAAGGATAGTCCCACATACTTGTGGCACTGCCACCTTGGTCACATTGGTGTCAAGCGCATGAAGAAGCTCCATGCTGATGGACTTTTAGAGTCTCTAGATTATGAATCGTTTGACAGATGCGAACCATGCCTCATGGGCAAAATGACCAAGACTCCGTTCTCCGGAACAATGGAGCGAGCAACCAGCTTATTGGAAATCATACATATTGATGTGTGTGGTCCAATGAGCGTTGAGGCTCGCAGAGGATATCGTTATGTTCTCACTCTCACTGACGACTTGAGTAGATATGGGTATGTCTACTTAATGAAACACAAGTCTGAGACCTTTGAAAAGTTCAAGGAATTTCAGAATGAGGTAGAGAATCAACGTGACCGAAAGATAAAGTTCTTACGATCAGATCGTGGGGGAGAATATTTAAGTCACGAATTTGGTAGGCACTTAAGGAAATGTGGAATCGTTTCACAACTCACGCCGCCTGGAACACCTCAGCGTAACGGTGTGTCCGAACGTCGTAATCGCACCCTATTGGATATGGTGCAATCTATGATGTCACTCACCGATTTACCGCTATCATTTTGGGGATACGCTCTAGAGACATCTACATTCACTTTACATAGGGCACCGTCTAAATCCGTTGAGACGACACCGTATGAATTATGGTTTGGGAAGAAACCTAAGCTGTCGTTTCTGAAAGTTTGGGGATGCGATGCTTATGTCAAGAAACTTCAACCTGAAAAGCTCGAACCCAAGTCAGAAAAATGCGTCTTCATAGGATACCCTAAGGAAACCATTGGGTATACCTTCTACCTCAGATCCGAAGGCAAGATCTTTGTTGCCAAGAACGGGTCCTTTCTGGAGAAAGAGTTTCTCTCGAGAGAAGTAAGTGGGAGGAAAGTGGAACTTGATGAAGTACTACCTCTTGAACCGGTAAGTAGCGCAACTCAGGAAGATGTTCCTGTGGTGCCTGCACCAACTAGAGAGGAAATTAATGATGATGATCAAGGTACTTTGGATCAAGTTGCTACTGAACTTCGTAGGTCCACGAGGACACGTTCCACACCTGAGTGGTATGGCAACCCTGTCCTGGAAATCATGTTGTTGGACAACAGTGAACCTTCGAACTATGAAGAAGCAATGGCGGGCCCAGATTCCAACAAATGGCTTAAAGCCATGCAAGATAGGATCCATATATGAAAACAAAGTGTGGACTTTGACAGACTTGCCCGATGATCGGCGAGCGATAGAAAACAAATGGATCTTTAAGAAGATGACGGAAGCGGATGGTAATGTTACCATCTATAAAGCTCGACTTGTCGCTAAGGGTTATCGACAAGTTCAAGGGGTTGACTACAATGAGACTTTCTCTCCCGTAGCGAAGCTGAAGTCCGTCCGAATCATGTTAGCAATTGCCGCATACTATGATTATGAGATATGGCAAATGGACGTCAAAACAGCATTCCTTAACGGCCATCTTAAGGAAGAACTGTATATGATGCAGCCGGAGGGTTTTGTCGATCCTAAGAATGCTAACAAGGTATGCAAGCTCCAGCGCTCCATCTATGGGCTGGTGCAAGCATCTCGGAGTTGGAACATTCGCTTTAATGAAATGATAAAAGCGTTTGGGTTTATGCAGACTTATGGAGAAGCCTGCGTTTACAAGAAAGTGAGTGGGAGCTCTGTAGCATTTCTCATATTATATGTGGATGACATACTTTTGATGGGAAATGATATAGAACTTTTGGACAACATTAAGGCCTACTTGAATAAGTGTTTTTCAATGAAGGACCTTGGAGAAGCTGCTTAGATATTAGGCATCAAGATCTATAGAGATAGATCGAGACGCCTCATAGGTCGTTCACATAGCACATACCTTGATAAGATATTGAAGAAGTTCAATATGGATCAGTCCAAGAAGGGGTTCTTGCCTGTGTTGCAAGGTGTGAAATTGAGCTCGTCTCAATGTCCGACCACGGCAGAAGATAGAGAAAAGATGAGTGTCGTCCCCTATGCCTCAGCCATAGGGTCTATCATGTATGCCATGACGTGTACCAGACCTGATGTAAACCTTGCCGTAAGTTTGGTAGGAAGGTACCAAAGTAATCCCGACATGGAACACTGGACAACGGTCAAGAACATCCTAAAGTACCTGAAAAGGACTTAGGATATGTTTATCGTATATGGAGGTGACGAAGAGCTCGTCGTAAAGGGTTACGTCGATGCTAGCTTTGACACAGATCTAGATGACTCTAAGTCACAAACCGGATACGTGTATATTTTGAATGGTGGGGCAGTAAGCTGGTGCAGTTGCAAGCAAAGCGTCGTGGCGGGATCTACATGTGAAGCGGAGTACATGGCAGCCTTGGAGGCAGCGCATGAAGCAATCTGAGTGAAGGAGTTCATCACCGACCTAGGAGTCATTCCCAATGCATCGGGGCCGATCACACTCTTCTGTGACAACACTGGAGCTATTGCACTTGCCAAGGAGCCCAGGTTTCACAAGAAGACCAGGCACATCAAGCGTCGCTTCAACTCCATTCGTGAAAATGTTCAAGATGGAGACATAGATATTTGTAAAGTACATACGGACCTGAATATAGCAGATCCATTGACAAAACCTCTCCCCAGAGCAAAACATGATCAACACCAGAACGCTATGGGTGTTCGATTCATCACAATGTAACTAGATTATTGACTCTAGTGCAAGTGGGAGACTATTGGAAATATGCCCTAGAGGCAATAATAAAATGGTTATTATTATATTTCCTTGTTCATGATAATTGTCTATTGTTCATGCTATAATTATGTTATCTGGAAATCGTAATACATGCGTGAATATATAGACCACAACACGTCCCTGGTGAGCCTCTAGTTGACTAGCTCGTTGATCAACAGATAGTCATGGTTTCCTGACTATGGACATTGGATGTCATTGATAACGGGATCACATCATTAGGAGAATGATGTGATGGACAAGACCCAATCCTAAGCATAGCACAAGATCGTGTAGTTCGTTTCGCTAGAGCTTTTCCAAATGTCAAGTATCATTTCCTTAGACCATGAGATTGTGCAACTCCCGGATACTGTAGGAGTGCTTTGGGTGTGCCAAACGTCACAACGTAACTAGGTGACTATAAAGGTGCACTACGGGTATCTCCGAAAGTGTCTGTTGGGTTGGCACGAATCGAGACTGGGATTTGTCATTCCGTATGACGGAGAGGTATCTCTGGGCCCACTCGATAATGCATCATCATAATGAGCTCAATGTGACCAAGTGTCTGGTCACGGGATCATGCATTACGGTACGAGTAAAGTGACTTGCCGGTAACGAGATTAAACGAGGTATTGGGATACCGACGATCGAATCTCGGGCAAGTAACGTACCGATTGACAAAGGGAACTGTATACGGAATTGATTGAATCCTCGACATCGTGGTTCATCCGATGAGATCATCTAGGAGCATGTGGGAGCCAACATGGGTATCCAGATCCCGCTATTGGTTATTGACCGGAGAGGTGTCTCGGTCATGTCTGCATGTCTCACGAACCCGTAGGGTCTACACTTAAGGTTCGGTGACGCT
This sequence comes from Triticum timopheevii, assembly GCA_963921465.1. Taxonomy (NCBI): domain Eukaryota; kingdom Viridiplantae; phylum Streptophyta; class Magnoliopsida; order Poales; family Poaceae; genus Triticum; species Triticum timopheevii. Next base: position 11,944,572 of record OY997264.1, on the reverse strand, counting down.
AGGGTTGTTGAGATATTAGTATGCAGTAACCCGAAAGTTGTTCGGAGTCCCGGATGAGATCCCGGAAGTCACGAGGAGTTCCGGAATGGTCTAGAGGTGAAGATTTATATATAGGAAGTTCAATTTCGGCCATCGAGAAAGTTTCGGGGGTCACCTGTATTGTACCGGGACCACCGGAAGGGTCCCGGGGGTCCACCGGGTGGGGCCACCTATCCCGGAGGGCCCCATGGGCTGAAATGGGAGGGGAACCAGCCCCTGGTGGGCTGGTGCGCCCCCCTTGGGCCCCCCTGCGCCTAGGGTTGGAAACCCGAGGGGTAGGGGGCGCCTCACTTGCCTTGGGGGGCAAGCCACCCCCTTCGCCGCCCCCCTTGGAGATTGGATCTCCTAGGGCCGGCGCCCCCCCCTTAGGGGCCCTATATATAGTGCGGGGTGGGAGGGCAGCCGCACCCTAGCCCCTGGCGCCTCCCACTCCCTCCCGTGACACCTCTCCCTCTCGTTGTGCTTGGTGAAGCCCTGCCGAGATCGCTGCTGCATCCACCACCACGCCGTCGTGCTGCTGGATCTCCATCAACCTCTCCTCCCCCCTTGCTGGATCAAGAAGGAGGAGACGTCTTCCCAACCGTATGTGTGTTGAACGCGGAGGTGCCGTCCGTTCGGCGTTAGGATCTCCGGTGATTTGGATCACGACGAGTACGACTCCCTCAACCCCGTTCTCTTGAACGCTTCCGCGCGCGATCTACAAGGGTATGTAGATGCACTCCTCTCTCTCATTGCAAGATGACTCCATAGATTGATCTTGGTGAAGCGTAGATTTTTTTATTTTCTACAACGTTCCCCAACACAGGGACTAAAGGGGGGCATTGGTTCCGGTTTGTGCCACCAACCGGGACCAATGCACCCCTTTAGTCCCGGTTGGTGCCATCAACCGAGACCAAAGGCCTTGTGCTGCCCCGCGGCCAAAATATTTAGTCCCACCTCACTAGTTGAGAGGGGCTCGAGGTGGTTTGTAAGCGCGGCTACGCTCACCACTTCGAGCTCCTCTCCAATGCAGGCTTACGGGCCTAATCTGTCTCTGCTATGTGACTGGTTCTACTGGGCCTTCTGCGGGCCTGAATCCTCGTCCATGGTTGGGTTTCCAGTCGTATTCAGGCCGTGGTGGCCCAGTAGGTGGCATTTTTTTATATTTTTTTCCAGTTTTTTTTGCATTATTTATTTTCTTTTGTTTTTTTCTTTATTTTTTTAATTCTTTTTTTCTTTTATGTAATAAAAATTATAAAATTTCTGCTAGTGCCATTTGTTTTCCAATTTGAATAGTTGAAATCTGAATTTTTTAAGATTTGTGTGAATCACTAGTTTTTGAATAACTTTACTATAAAGATAGATTTTTGAGTGACTCTTTTTCCTACTGTTTAATGTTACTGTGTTTTATCATTATATTCGAAAATAGATTTTGTTATTTCAGTTTCTAACAAAAATTTCTTTATGATAATTCCTTTTGCAATTAAAGTTTCTAACGAAAAAATTCTTTATGGAAATTCTTTTTTGCTTTAATGTTTTAAATTGCATAAATTTTATATAATTTTAGTTTCAATAATACTAGAGGTTTATAAAAGTTTTTTCAGTTGATTCCTTTTGCTATTGGAGTTTTATAAAAGCATTTTAGTTGATTCTTTTTTGCTATTGAAGGATATTATAGTTTTGTTTTAGTTGATCATAGTAGAATATTTTAATTGATTATTTTTAGTTCATTCTTTTTGCTATGAGTTCATTCTTTTTTCTGTTAGTTCATTCTTTCAGCTAAATGACCCTTAAATTGAAAAGCACTACAAATAAACTCTAAAAAGGTTGAAAGTTGGCATGGTATCATCATTTCACCCACATAGCATGTGCTAAAAAGACAATCTCTTTGGAAGTATCAGGGTTTCAGACGAAAAATCATCTGTTACAAAGGAATTTCATTTGTTCACATGTAACTGCAGTGATATTCTAGATTAAAGGCATCATCATAATAGTTGTGGATAGAAAGTCTTCACTTTTTCTTTGCTTGTGTCCTTTGCTTATTGCGCCGTAACCACGGATAATCTTCATCCTTTAACAGGGTGCTTGGGTCAGCCTTGACTTTGAAGGGAGGAATTTCATGAAACTTTTCATAATCTTCAGACATGTCTGTCTTGCCCTTCAATCCCACAATGTCTCTTTTTCCTGAAAGAACTATGTGGCGCTTTGGCTCGTCGTATGATGTATCCGCTTCCTTATCTTTTCTTTTTCTCGGTTTGGTACACATGTCCTTCACATAGAAAACCTGCGCCACATCATTGGCTAGGACGAATGGTTCGTTTGTGTACCACAGATTGTTCAGATCCACTATTGTCATTCCGTACTGTGGGTCTACCTGTACCCCGCCTCCTGACAGATTGACCCATTTGCACTTAAACAAAGGGACCTTAATATCATGTCCATAGTCAAGTTCCCATATGTCCACTATGTAACCATAATCTTTGTCCTTTTCCCTCTTGGTTGCTGCATCAAAGCGGACACCTCTGTTTTGGTTGGTGCTCTTTTGATCTTGGGCGACCGTGTAAAATGTATTCCCATTTATCTCGTACCCTTTGTAAGTCATTACAGTCGAAGATGGTTCCTTCGCCAACGCATACAGGTCATCAGAAACAGTTTTTGTCACCCCTGAGACGTGTTTGCAACCAACTGCTGAAACTCCTAATGTGTTCACATGTAATCCAGTCGTCACACTAGTCCAGGTGTTTGGAGCGCAGAATGTTCTTGTGTTCATCGACATACAGGGTCACCAAGGTAGAATTATGTAGAACTGTGTAGTGTGCTTGAGACCAAGAATGCCCGTCCCTACATATTATTGAGTCCCCTCCTAGCGTGCCTTTTCCACCCAGTCTCCCCTCATACCGCGATTGAGGGAGACCTATCTTCTTAAGGTCAGGGATGAAGTCAACACAAAACCCAATGATATCCTCTGTTTGATGGCCCATGGAGATGCTACCTTCTGGCCTAGCGCGGTTACGGACATAGTTCTTTAGGACTCCCATGAACCTCTCAAAGGGGAACATATTGTGTAGAAATACAGGGCCCAGAATGACAATCTCGTTGAATAGATGAACTAGGACGTGCGTCATGATATTGAAGAAGGATGGTAGGAACACCACCTTGAAACTGACAAGACATTGCGCCACATCACTCCTTAACCTTGATAGGATTTCTGGATCGATCACCTTCTGAGAGATTGCATTGAGGAATGACATGCTTCACAATGGCTAATCGAACGGTTTCCGGTAGAATCCCCCTCAATGCAACCGGAAGCAGTTGCGTCATAATCATGTGACAATCATGAGACCTTAGGTTCTGGAACTTTTTATCTGCCATATTTATTATTCCCTTTATATTTGACGAGTAGCCAGACGGGACCTTCATACTAAGCAGGCATTCAAAGAAGATTTTCTTCTCTTCTTTGGTAAGAGCCTAGTTGATAGGACCTTCATAATGCTTTGGAAGCATGCCATCTTTTTCGTGCAAACGTTGCAGGTCCTCCCGTGCCTCCGGTGTATCTTTTGTCTTCCCATACATGCCCAAGAAGCCTAGCAGGTTCACGCAAACGTTCTTCATCACGTGCATCACGTCGATTGAAGAGCGGACCTCTAGGTCTTTCCAGTAGGGTAGGTTCCAAAATTTAGATTTCTTCTTCCTCATGGGTGCGCGTCCCTCAGCGTCATTCGGAACAGATAGTCCGCTGGGACCCTTTTCGAAGATTACTTTTAAATCATTGACCATAGCAAGTATGTGATCACCGGTACGCATGGCGGGCTTCTTCCAGTGGTCTGCCTCGCCTTTCAAATGCTTGCCTTTCTTTCGACATTGATGGTTCGCCGGAAGGAATCGACGATGCCCCAGGTACACATTCTTCCTGCATTTGTCCAGGTATATACTTTTGGTGTCATCTAAACAATGCGTGCATGCGTGGTATCCCTTGTTTGTCTGTCCTGAAAGGTTAATGAGAGCAGGCCAATCATTGATGGTTACAAATAGCAACGCATGCAGGTCAAATTCCTCCTGTTTGTGCTCACCCCACACACGTACACCGTTTCCAATCCATAGCTATAAAATTTCTTCAACTAATGGCCTTAGGTACACATCAATGTCGTTGCCGGGTTGCTTAGGGCCTTGGATGAGAACTGGCATCATAATGAACTTTCACTTCATGCACAACCAAGGAGGAAGGCTATAGATACATAGAGTCACGGGCCAGGTGCTGTAATTGCTGGTCTGCTCCCCAAAAGGATTAATGCCATCCGCGCTTAAACCAAACCATACGTTCCTTGCGTCACCTGCAAACTCCTCCCAGTACTTTCTCTCAATTTTTCTCCACTGCGACCCGTCAGCGGGTGCTCTCAACTTCCCGTCTTTCTTATGGTCCTCTCTATGCCATCGCATCAACTTGGCATGCTCTTTGTTTCTGAACAGGCGTTTCGACCGTGGTATTATAGGAGCATGCCACATCACCTTGGCAGGAACCCTCTTCCTGGGGCGCTCGCCGTCAACATCACTAGGGTCATCTCGTCTGATCTTATACCGCAATGCACCGCATACCGAGCATGCGTTCAAATCCTCGTACGCACCACGGTAGAGGATGCAGTCATTAGGGCATGCGTGTATCTTCTGCACCTCCAATCCTAAAGGGCATACAACCTTCTTTGCTGCATATATACTGTCGGGAAATTCGTTATCCTTTGGAAGCTTGTTCTTCAATATTTTCAGTAGCTTCTCAAATCCTTTGTCAGGCACACCATTCTCTGCCTTCCACTGCAGCAATTCCAGTACGGTACCGAGCTTTGTGTTTCCATCTTCGCAATTGGGGTACAACCCTTTCTTGTGATCCTCTAACATGCGATCGAACCTCAGCTTCTCCTTTTGACTTTCCACTGTGTCCTTGCATCAACAATGACCCGATGGAGATCATCATCGGGCACATTGTTTGGTTCCTCTTGATCTTGAACAGCTTCCCGTGTTGCAGCATCACCCAGGGGGCACATAGTTGTCATCGTCCTCTTCTTCTTTGCTGTCTTCCATCATAACCCCTATTTCTCCGTGCTTGGTCCAAACATTATAGTGTGACATGAAACCCTTATAAAGCAGGTGGGTGTGAAGGGTTTTCGAGTCAGAGTAAGACTTCGTATTCCCACATATAGGGCATGGACAACACATAAAATCATTCTGCTTGTTTGCCTCAGCCACTTCGAGAAAATTACGCACGCCCTTAATGTACTCGGAGGTGTGTCTGTCACCGTACATCCATTGCCGGTTCATCTGCATGCACTATATATAATTAAGTGTGTCAAAAACATTACATAACATCATGAATAGATAAGTGACCAAATTAATAGAAGTTCATCATCACATTAAAACCAAAGTACATACATAGTTCTCATTGAACAACAAATAGCTCTCTAGAGCATCTAATTAAACCATAAATTGAAACTATGTAAAACATTTCAATGCAACAACAAATGCGATCATAATCACAACTAAGGTAACAATTGATCCAACGGCATAATGATACCAAGCCTCGGTATGAATGACATATTTTCTAATCTTTCTAATCTTCAAGCGCATTGCATCCATCTTGATCTTGTGATCATCGACGACATCCGCAACATGCAACTCCAATATCATCTTCTCCTCCTCAATTTTTTTATTTTTTCCTTCAAGTAATTGTTTTCTTCTTCAACTAAATTTAACCTCTCGACAATAGGGTCGGTTGGAATTTCCGGTTCACATACCTCCTAGATAAATAAAATCTATGTCACGTTGGTCGGCACAATTGTCATAAACAATAAATTAACCAAATAGTTATAAAAGATAATATATACCACATCCGAATCATAGACATGACGAGGGCGGACGGGGACGGATACCAAAACCATCGCACTATATAATAAGAAGCAATAATAAAAGTAAGAAAATTATACAAGTATCTATCTAAACATACAAGTAAGAATTTTTTCTTTCAAAAAGAAGATAAGAACAAGAGGCTCACCACGGTGGTGCCAGCGACGAGATCGACGCGGCCGATCGATGGCGGTGAAGACGGGGACGGGACGCGACGGACCGCTAAACCTATACAAATATTGAGGAAAATGAAGCCTGGAGGTCGAGTTTGGAGATGAGAAAGCTTAAGTAGTGTGGCTCGGGCATTCCATCGAACACCTTATGTGCATAGAAGGTGAGCTAGAGCACCATAAAGCCCTCCCCTCGCCGGCCAGAAAAATTAGAGCGGTGTGGAGTGCTCTGCTCGCCGGCAAGGGGGTATATATAGGCATCACATTGGTCCAGGTTCGTGGCTGGAACTAGGACTGAAGGACACCCTTTGGTCCCAGTTCAAGCCACCAACCGGGACCAATGGTGGTGGGCCAGGAGCGAGGCCCATTGGTCCCGGTTCGTCCCACCAACCGGGACCAAAGGGGCTAGACGAACCGGGACCAATGCCCCCACGAGGCCCGGCAGGCCCCTGGCCCCACGAACCGGGACCAATGCCCCCATGGGTCCCGGTTCTGGGCTGAACCGGGATTAATGGGCTGGCCTGGCCTAAACCAAAGCCCTGTTTTCTACTAGTGAAACACTGAGCCCAATTTCGAGTCAAGGGGTAGACTTGTAGTGGAGACAAAAAAAATATTGGGTCCAGTGGCGAGTCAAGGATGGGCTTGCCAGTGGTTGTGAAAAAAGATCAAGAGCTGAGTTCCATGTCGATGGTGGACTTACAACCGGGACAAAAAAGGGTCGGACCTAGTTGCGAGTCTTTCATTGACTTGCAACTGCGGCAAAAGAAATCAAAAGCCCTGTTGTGAGTCGATAGCGGAGATGCAACTGAGACAATAAAAGGCCAATACTATGTCAAACACGTGAAAAAACCTCAAGATCAAAAAGCAAAGAAAATGCTACACTATTTTATTTTATTTTTGATGTGGAAAACATGCTATATAATAAAGGTAGAGAAAGAACGTGATATCACAACGAGGCTAGGACCTATTGATCTGATCCTAACTGAGTCCGCCCAATAATTTGAAGAATGTAATGCACTTGAACATTAATGTTAGTGGTTGTCTAGTCATTTGAAACCAATTAGATTGATTATTGCCCTTCATAATGACATGCCTAGGTTGGTTATATAACATTTCTCACATCATCATAAAATGTAGAGTAAACAACCACAATTAAGTTAGTGAGAAGTAGCATAGGGATCCAAGGTTCTCAGAATATTAAACTCCACCAGATTTTTATAATACCCATATCTGGTGCATTGTTGTACACATTGAAGCATTAATTAATACCACGCAATATTGTTAGCTTTTGAATCTTGATCATGTATCTGCATGTTTATTTCGTTCATGCATGTAGTCTAGATTGTCTTGGGCATTGTAGGCAGGTGAACCTTTCCTTGAGCGTGCATGAGGCGAGATGGCGAGCCGGTCGTGCGACGTGGCCGGAGTGCAAGGCGTGAAGTCATTCAACAATGTCGTGTGATACGACATGTACGAGGAGGTGGAGGACAACCTGCGAACCAGTCCTGGAGTTGGTAGTCAAGTAGCCAAATGGATCAGGATTAGTAGTTGATGCATGCAGGTTTTGTTGGCCGGGTTATGAGGCCGTTGTGAGACGTTGCGCAAGGGCCAAGTATTGGCGTGCATGCAGTTAGTGGGTGCATGGGTTAGTGGCGTTAGTTGCCGAGTATGGTGGCTGGGCTGTGTGTGTGCCTGTTCTATTTAACTTGTAATCATGTTTGCTTCCAGTTAAGAGAAATAGAGAGAAGAAAAGGTTGGGCTGTGAGAGTCCGTCGCCAAAACACCTGTGTCTCCATCGTCTTCTGTGTGTGTTGTGAGAAGCAACCAAGAGAGAAGGTGAGGGGCTGAGAGAGTCAGCTCTAACAAACATGTCAAGAGCTAAGAACTGGCTTCAACACAGCGGTATGTTCTTCCTTCCTTGCCTTTTCTCGAGAGATCACCTGTATCCCGATCTCTCCTTGCGTAAGACTGTATGAGCATGTTATTATCCTCCCCCAACTGTTTCAGTTCTATGATTGTTGCACATTGTATTAAGTATTTATGTTTATCTTTTTCGCCCGATTGGATTCCTATACAAACAATTTGTTATTGATAATTCCTATTTCATGTTTAGTTCATTTTTGCTATAGCAGGATCCAAGAAGTGGCTTCAACACATAAGATAGCAGGAGCCAAGAAGTGGGTTCAAGACATAAGATATGCTCAACTCGGGTTGACTGAACTATACTTCTACCCCATCATATTTTGTGTCAAAACAAGCAAACATGCAATATATTCTTCAGCTGATTGATACTACAGACATTCCCGAGGGCCCCACTCGAAAAGCAAAACTTTTGCCGAGAGGCAGCTCTCGGCAGAGGCGGCACCTGACTTATACTGCCAACTACATGTATTTGCCAAGAGCAGCTGCACTGGGCGAAAACTTCCACGTGGCATTACCTGGGCAAGTGTCTGTGCTATACTGAGATCATTTATTAGGCTCTTGGCAAACTTTAAAAGTGTTTGAAAATGTGGCATTACCACGTGGCTTTACCTGGAAAAGTACTCGAAGAAAATGATTTTTTGAAAATATATGCCGAGAGACAGATCTGAGCTCTCGGCAAACACAACCCGACGTCGCGGAGCCGTCAAGTGCAAACGGAGATGCCACGTGGCAAGTTATTGTCGTGCCTTTACTGTTTGACCCTCGGCGTATGTCATTTTTGCTGAGTGTTTTCTCTTCACCATGTACATTTTAGCATTGTCTCGGCAATGGCAAGTCTTTGCCCTGTGCTGCTCTTTGCTGAGGACAGCTCTTGTCTTTGATCGCCTCTGCCGAGAGCCTGTGCTTTGACTATCGGCGTAGCCCAAAGCACTCGACGTACATAATTTTACCAGTAGTGAGAACATCAGGAGAAGCTCTGTTCATAACATCCATCAGCTTACGTTACTTAAAACTCCATCTTTTGTTGAAGCTAAAAGGGACATGAAAATCCATTGAATCTAGCTCTGTTGTCTGAATAGTTTCCCACTACTACTTTCTTGAGATATTTGTCAATGCACTCACCTGTACTATCAAATGGCGTTCAGCTTTGTTGGAACATGGTTCAACGGTGTCTGAAAACGAAGCCAGATGTGGCAAATAGAAACTTTGAGATAAAGAGGTTCCATGTAGCCTGAGCTACAAAGGAACTTTGCGATAAATAATTTAGAGTAAAACTCAACATAGGGATGAATACAGAGTGAAAGGTAAGGTGATAGAAACAAATGTTGGAAATATGAGCAATTTACCGAATGATTTTATTAACAGAAATAGTAGATAAAGCATGACTAGTATAGCAGTGATAAAACAAGTCATGCGATTTGACAAAGTGAAGGTAAATAACATCTGCATATATGAGCTAGAACCGATCATCTCTCGAGCAGACAGTAGATCAAGATGCATATATGAGGTAGATCCTAACATGTGTAGGGCAAACAGTAGAACAAGGAACTGTGGTAGGACCTCTAACAGGAAAAACAAGAACACGTACTGGACAGCAGCCGGAGCAGAGGCACTGGACTTGGGGTTGGTGTCCTCCATGTCGTCGAGGAGGTTGTCGACGTCGGGGAAGTAGTCGTCGGAGTCCGGGGCGTCCGTGACGAAGAAGTCAGTAGTCGCGCAGAGCGTTCCCCAAAAACCTTATCACCCTTCTCCCGTACAGGACTCAAAGAGGTGCGGTTTCGGAGGCCTACTGTCCCGACTCGCGGTGCACGCCGCAAGTCGGGATGAGGAAGACAACATCAGCTCAGAGATTGGAACCAGTGCCGAGAGGAAGGAGAAGTTCTGGTGCGTCTCTCTGAGAGGAGCGACCTCCCTTTTATAGGCGCAAGAGAAGGAGGCGAGAGGGCAGCGATGGGAGGCGAAACGAAGAGAGGGAGATGAAGCGAACAGACTTCAGACGAAGAGGCACCCCGTTCGGAATCAGCCTGAGCTCCCGCGTGACCTTTCGTATACCCATCGTGAGTGACAAAAATTTAACATCGGCTCGGCTCATTCCCGCGGCGCGGCGCGGCGCGGCGAGGCGGGCGGCGGAGGAGGAGCGCGCGTGGATGTCCCTCTTGTTCTCATGCTCATACAAGTGGGGAAAGAGCCTCCCTTATAAAGAGGTCCAACTCCCTCTAAACTAGCAATGTGTGACTAAACTTTAGTTCCACCTCTTGCCTTGCACGAATGGGCTGCGTGGGCCTCTAGGGTTTATTAGGAATTTCTGAAACTGCTATTGGGATAGGCCCAAATAGACAAAAATTCCAGCAACCCCCCACCAGATCCCAGAGGCACACAAAATTTGCCTTTGGTTCCAAAACATTGTTTTATATACCGGTACTGCAGTGGAGACTGTTAAGTTGAACTTTCACCTATAACTCTATGCTACACTAGTAAGCAACTTGAACAGTGGACTGGGCCTTGAACTGCAAGTTTTCTGCGAATCTAGCTTCACATAAAGCCTTGACCGGTACGTGGCTACCGTGGGTCTTCCCCGCGGGTGGAGCTTATGCGTCATACTCCAAGACCTTTCATGAGTTTACTAGAGAGAACCCTACTCTCATAGATTGCGACGTTTAACAATCTGACTCATATAGGTGCGTTCTTCAAAAGATGTTCTGCAGGACAACATCTCTGCTTCAAGGAGCCACTTAGAACACATTAAGATATACATCAACCTGCCATGCAGATTAGGAGAGTATTGCATCTTCATGGAGTAGTATTTTTAATAGTATGGGTACTCTCCTCCCAGTTGACTAACAACTTGTCTTCCACATCTAATTCACTGGATCTCCGATCACAAAGAATAGGTTACCACTGTGAACAACTCATATTGAGGGTCTCACACCCATCTCCTTCGATGCATTATCTATCACATTACGTGATAGACCCTTAGTGAAAGGATCTGCCAGATTTTTAGACGTTTGGATATAATCCAATGCAATAACTTCGGAGTTTCTCATTTTCCTAACAGACTTTAACCTTCTCTGAACGTGTCTTGATGACTTCATGTTATCATTTGAGCTGTTCACTTTCGTGATCACAGCTTGATTGTCGCAGTTCATAAGGATACCCGGTACAGGTTTCTCAACAACCGGCAAGTCATTCAAGAGCTGGCGAAGCCAATCTGCTTCGACCGTAGCTATATCTAGTGCTATGAGTTCTGCTTCCATTGTTGACCTCGTTAAGATGGTATGCTTGCAATACTTCCACGAAACAGCGCCACCTCCGTGAGTGAATACATAACCGCTCGTGGCCTTTATCTCATCAGCATCTGAGATCCAGTTTGAGTCACTATACCCTTCAAGCACCTTTGGATGCCCAGTGTAGTGAATTCCATAATTTGCAGTGCCTTTCAAATAATGCAAAACTCTCTCTAGAGCTTTCCAATGCACATCTCCTGGTTTTGAGACAAACCGGCTTAGTTTGCTAACAGCAAAAGAGATGTCAGGTCTTGTAGCACTAGCTAAGTACATAAGCGAGCCAATAATCTGAGAAAATTTCAATTGGTCTCTAGAAATTCTTCGATTCTTTCGAAGCAACACACTAGCATCATATGGTGTTGGAGAGGGTTTGCAGTCACTGTAGCCAAAGCGACTCAAGATCTTTTCCACATAGTGAGATTGAAGCAATGTAATCCCACTATCATCGTCTCTCAACAACTTGATGTTCAGAATGACATCAACCACTCCTAAATCCTTCATCTCAAAACAGCGAGATAGGAAATCATTAACCTCCTTAATAACATTCAGATTTGTTCCAAAAATCAGTATGTCATCAACATACAAGCAAAGCATAACTCCCTCGCCCCCACCATGGCGATAGTACACACATTTGTCAGCTTTGTTCACAACAAAGCCTGCAGCTGTTAAAGTTCTTTCGAACTTCTCATGCCACTGTTTGGGTGCTTGCTTGAGTCCATACAAAGACTTTAGCAACTTGCACACTTTCCCTTCCTGACCATATATTACAAACCCATCTGGTTGTTTCATATAAATTTCCTCATCCAACTCTCCATTTAGGAAAGCAGTCTTAACATCCATTTGATGAACGAGAAGACCATGTGAGGCAGCTAGTGAAAGTAGAACTCGAATAGTTGTCAGTCGAGCCACAGGTGAGTAAGTATCAAAGAAGTCTTCACCTTCCTTTTGGGTATAACCCTTAGCCACGAGCCGAGCCTTGTACTTTTCAATAGTACCATCAGGCCTAAGCTTCTTCTTGAATACCCATTTGCATCCTATAGGTTTGCACCCATAAGGACGATCAGTTATCTCCCAAGTTTCATTCGCCAAGATGAAATCCATCTCGCTATGAACTGCTTCCTTCCAGTAGTCAGCATCTTCAGATGCATAGGCCTCTGAAATAGAACTGGGAGTGTCATCTATGAGATACACAAGAAAATCATCACCAAAAGACTTTGCAGTCCTCTGTCTCTTGCTCCTAGTAGGAACTTCATTGTTCTCCTCCACAGGACTTTCAAAGTGTTCCATCAAAATGGCAGGTTCAGTAATTTTAACTAGTTCCTGATTCGATGAACTAGGCATCTCCTGATTAGATGAGGTAGCCATATCCTTCATGGGAAAGATATCTTCAAAGAAAGTCGCATCATTCGACTCCATGATCGTACCGACATGCATGTCAGGTACCTCAGATTTTATAACCAAGAATCTATAACCAATGCTATGAAAAGCATATCCCAGGAAAACACAATCCACAGTTTTTGGTCCCAGCTTCCGCTTCTTTGGAATTGGCACATTGGCTTTCGCCAAACAACCTTAGGTTCGTAGATAAGAGAGCTTTAACCTTTTCTTCTCCCATTCCTCAAATCGAGTTATCTCTTTGTTCTTTGTGGGAACTCGGTTTAGGACATGACATGCTATCAATATTGCCTCCCCCCACCATGCCTTGGACAGACCCGATGTGTCTAACATGGCGTTAACCAAATCAGTTAGAGTATGGTTCTTCCTTTCGGCCACCCCATTTGACTGAGGTGAATAGGGAGGCGTCCTCTCATGGATTATACCATGTTCTGCACAAAAGGAATCAAATTCATTTGAGAAATACTCTCCACCACGATCGGACCTAAGCCTCTTGATCTTTCGATCACTACTAGGAAAAGGCCTACTAGTGGTGCACCAGTTTTGCCTACTAATGGCGCACTACTGGTGCGCCACTAGTACCACGCCACTAGTATTAAATACTAATGGCCCACCACTGGTGCGCCATTAGTATCTTGTATACTAATGGCGCACCAGGCAGTGCGCCATTAGTATAGCCCACGGTGCTCCATTAGTATACCAGATACTAATGGCGCACCACATAGAAGTGCGCCATTAGTAACAATTTTTTTTCAATTTTTTTTTCAGAATTTTTTTCAAGTTTTTTTTCCATATTTTTCTTAATCTCGGGTCACTGTGGTTTAATCTCGGGTCAATATGCTTATCTCAAGTCAAATCACACTAAGTGGTCAAACTTCCCGGAAGGTCACTGTCGTGGTTCTAAGCCTGACAGTAGAATAGGGGGGGGTAGGTATGGAGAGGCAAGATCCTAGCTATGGAGTAGTTGTATACGCAAGGGATTTACGAGTTCAGGCCCTTCTCGGAGGAAGTAACAGCCCTACGTCTCGGAGCCCGGAGGTGGTCAACTGGATTATATGCATATGAGTTACAGGGGTGCGAACCGTTTACACCGAGGAGGGGGGTGGCTTATATAGAGTCTGCCAGACCCCTCCGGCCCTCAGTTATGCGGGGTTTAAAGTACATTAAGGCCTGGCGTTACTGGTAACGCCCTACATAAAGTGATATCATGACCATAAAGACTACTTAATAACAGACCGTTTGGGTACAGAGTGACTCTTGATCTCCTGGTGGTCGAGTGAGGCTTCATGGTCGAGTGTCTTCGAGTCCGTCGAGTGGAATCCTTCCAAGTCGACTGAAAGGCAGTTTCTTCTAGAGATGTCCTTGGGGAGGGTATCTTGGACAGGTCCATGACCCTACCCTAGGTACATGGCTTCGTCATTAGCCCCCGAATGGATCGAGGTTTGAGTGAGGAAGGAGTTGAGAATTCTTCCAGCCTGTTTTTTGTGCTATGAGGGTGTCTTGTTCTGGATCAATGACTTTAAGCGATGGCATCAACTTCTTTTTCGGTCGCCTTGATCCATTCTTGGAATCTGTCGAGTGACTTTTATGAGCTTGGAGATTTCCAAGCGACGGATCGGAGGAAATCTCTGGTCTGACAAGCTGCTCTGCTGTTCACGGATTTAGCGGGATCCGAATTTCGGGAAGCGCGCGAGGCAGAGGAGGCCGTGGTACTCAGATGGGATAAGGCAGGGACGCCTCGATCTTTGCGCCACCTTTTTCGCCACGTATCACGCGCGCGACTGTTGCGGGATTTGACAGGATCGTCCGGGCCTACCAGTCAGCCACTCGGAAGAGACTTCATATAAGGCGCCGGACGGGTTTTTTTGAATAGTGCACCCTCATTTTCCCCTTCCTCTTCCTCAGATTCACCTGCTGCGTTCGCCACCATCCCAGCGCTGTTGCTCTGTGTCTGCTTCGCCGGCAACGATGGTGAAGGAGAAGACGGCGGCTTTGGAGCAGGCGAAGAAGGCGACGGCGAAGGCGAAGGGGAGGGCGACCAGTCGGGGCGGATCCTCGTCGCGGTTCGGTCTGCCGCAAGGCTGGATCCAGGGGGACTGGATCCGCTCGACCATCCGCCAGAAGGACCTCGACGACCTGGCCAACGAAGGACTGATCCCTCATGGATCAGTGAGGCTTCCGTGGAAGGAGTGGTAGCCGCAGCCTCAGGAGGGTGAGTGCGTCCTCTTAGCTACCCACGTCGACCGCGGGTTTTCTCTGCCGCCCAACCCTTTCTTTCGGGGATTTATGAACTTCTTTGGGGCACAACTCCACCACTTCACACCCAACTCTATCGTCTATCTTGCCGCTTTCGTGTCCTTGTGTGAGAACTTCTTGGGTTGTCGCCCGCATTGGGGCCTTTTCAAACACATTTTCACCTGTCGCTCTCAGACGGTGAAAAAGGCTAATCCGAGTGACGAGAAAACCCAAGTAATCCAGATGTGTGGGGGTCTTGGGGTTCAGATGAGGAGTAAAAGTGCTTTTCCAGCCATGATCCTTCCCGAGTCAGTCCGAGGGTGGCAGTCGACCTGGTTCTACTGCCAAGACCAGCTGACGCCAGGGCAGTCGACTGGACTCCCTCCTTTCTCCATGGACCGAGTGAACAAGCCGTCCTCTCTGAAGTTGGTCCCGGAGGAGAAGGCTCAGGTTAAGGTATTGGTAGAGCGTGTAGTCCAGCTCATCCGCGACGGGGTGACTGGCATGGATCTTCTGGAGGTTTTCCTTCGACGGTGCATTCAGCCACTTCAATATCAAGGCCATCCGATGTGGATGTACTCTGGTACCGAAGACACCACTCAGGTCCACCCGGAGGAGGTCGACGATGCCACACTGGGGAGGTGGATGACTGCCATCACAGGGAACAAAGATAACCCCCGTGGAGCCAGGAGGTTCCCGCCACTCGACCATTCATATGAACCAGACAAGGTCTGATCACGTATCTCCGACCATGATCCTGTTTCCTTCATTCTGTCTTACTACAATTCAGTCGACTAACTTTTGTCTTGTTTGTTGTCTTCCAGGTCACTACCGAGATGTACTCGATGCCCAACGGGGTGCAAGAATAGACCGAGGAGGAGGAAGGGAGCGGGGGTGAAAGTCAGGAGGAGTGGGAATCCGATGGAGAGGAGGATGAAGAAGATGCCGGCTCTGATGAGGAAGAGGAGGAGGAAGAGGAGGAGGAGGTCGAGCCTCCCCGTACTGAAAGACGATCCAAGCTCACCCATGACCCCGCAGTCGAGCGTGGCAAGGCGGCCGTGGCTATTGGGCAGTCGACCAAACGTCCTCGGATGACCTCTCCGGTGCCGACTGAGAAGGCGTCGAAGCAACCCCGAGCAACGTCATCAAAACCGACGAAGGCTCTGCCGAAGATGAGGATGGTGATTCCCACTATTTCCGGGTAATGGCTGAACTTGTGTTTTCTTATTTAACATGGATACACTCTTGGTCGACTCGTTCGCTGACCGACTGATTTCTAAAATCGCAGTGCCGCTACTTCTGAGACCTCGACCAGACATGAAGATCAAGAAATGGAGGATGCTGTCACTTCCAACCCTGGTATGATTTCTGTAGTTTCACTTTCGGTTGATTGGATCTTCATTTTTAACTTTGAATCTTTCCTGTAGCTCCACCTAATATCATCATTGACCTCCCCGATGATGACGATGAGGAGCCACTGAGGCAAAGGAGGAACAGGAAAACGTCTGCTGGCAAGACTGCTCAGGTTGTATCAGCACCTGAGACGCTGGTTCCGGAGGGGGGCAACGTCACTCGGACTACCGTGTCCTTTGCTGTGCCACTGACGAGTGCTCGCCCTTCGTCGTCGAGTGCTGATCCGCCATCCCTTTTCTCCACCCACCACGTCCCAAGGACCAAGCAGGCGCTGCTAAAGAAGCTATACGCCAGGCGGGGGTCATGATGGAGCAGGTGAAGGCGATCCGAGACGCCAGCCAAGCAGCTTATGATGCAAGCTCAGCCCTTTAGAGCAATGTCCAGGTTAGTTGACCACCGCTTGTTCTGTTAGGATATGGTACCTGAAAACTTTTCTTTCTGAAGATCTTAGTATCTGTACACCCACTGGGCATATCGATTGAATATCTGGATTGGTGGGGGCATGCTGAGTGCACCAACTGGGTGTAGTCCCCGAGACTATGGTAGACTGCTGGCAGTCGACTATAGTCTTTATACCTTGAACTTTTTTCTCTTTACTTTCTCCACTCGGTCTGGTCGAATGGAATCATGGAACCAGTGGGGGCACGCTGAGTGCACCCACTGGGTGTAGTCCCCGAGACCGTGGTCGACTGCTGGCAATCGACTATGGTCTGAAGAGCATTTTTTTGAAACTGTGGCTAACTGCTGGCAATTAGCTATGATTTAGGATCATAACCTTTTTGTCTCTTTTGGTCGACTGATCGACCTGAGCCGATAGAACCAGTGGGGGCACGCTGAGTGCACCCACTGGGTGTAGTCCCCGAGACTACAGTTTAATATTTTGATTCGGTGGTAGTCTTAGAAATGCTACGATTTTTCTCTTAGTCACTCGGAAGTGACCTATCTTTGATGTCTGTCGACTGATCTTTCACAAAAGTCTTGCGAGCTTGTGGATCATTATACTGAGTTGGAGAACAAGCATATCTAGCTCGAACTTGATCTGAAGCTTGTCCAGGAGAACTTCACAAAGGCGAAGGAGGAGGCAAAAGGTATGTTTGGTGAGTCCAGTCGACTGCCCTTATTTCTTGTTCATTCCTGAGTCTGATCTCACTGTCATTTTGCAGATAAACTGAAGGATGCTCTGAAGAAGAAGGACCTTGACCTCGCTGAGGCGCAGAAAGCGGCTTCGGACAAGAAGAAACTCGCAGAAGAAAAGCTGGCTTCAATCAGCAAACTTGAAGAGGAGAATACCAATCTGAAAGCTTCTCTTGACGCGGCCAACAAGAAGGTCAGTTGACTAATGAATGGCAAGATAGCCCTAAGTGACAAGGCTAGCGAACTGGCGGGAAAGAAGAATGATCTAGAGGTTTATGTGGGAGGGCTCGCCAAGAAGTTATTCCTCATGCTTGAAGGTAACCCCTTATATCCTACTGGCTTGTAATTATGGACTTACCACAAAACTGCTGGCTTATCTTTGGGTTGTGTTAACAGAATTCTGCCAAAACTTTAAGGAAGAGACTGGTCGAGTGGAGACAAGCCTGGATCCCATCAACTCTCCTGCGAAGGATGAAGCTACCATGAACGTGCTCCGACTGGAGTCTCGTGTTGCTGCTGTGGTCGACTATCTTGCTAGACTGAAGGTTGCAATGTCGCGCATCGACTCAACACTCTGGCCGGAGGAAACACTTCAGAATGACCTCGAATCTCCGATGACTCGACTGAACGAAGTTCCAAGTCGAGTGCA
Source organism: Triticum timopheevii (assembly GCA_963921465.1). Classification (NCBI taxonomy): domain Eukaryota; kingdom Viridiplantae; phylum Streptophyta; class Magnoliopsida; order Poales; family Poaceae; genus Triticum; species Triticum timopheevii. Next base: position 11,926,459 of record OY997264.1, on the reverse strand, counting down.
AGAATGGAAGAAGTCTTCTGCCAGGTGTGGTGCTGATGTTGCTCTGTCTCTGGTCCGTGTTCCTTGCAAGGACGCGCGAGAGGACAAGCTGGCGTCTCTCAAGGTGGCCCATACCAAGAAGCTTGACTTCCGATCTTTCATGGAGACCTTCATTGCTGCTGCCACTCGGATTGCAGATGGAATCGACCTTCACGAGTTTGTTGTGCCTTCCAGTCCTCCTCCGGAGGAGTAAAAAACTTCTATGCTTGATGCCTTAAATTTTCCTCGGAATGCCGAGTGGTTTTTGTAACCGGTAAACTTTAACAGGCTCGGTGCTTGAGCACTTCTGGATCTGTAGGACGCTATCTGAACTTGGGTTTGCCGTTGAATATATATGCATTTGTCTTCAGACGAACATTCTTCTTCGCTCGGAATATATGCTGGTGCTTGTGATGCACTCTTGCAGGTAGGAATGAAGCACAGATTGCAGTCGACTGGTGTCCTTGCGGATCGGGATGGAGCGCACATTGTATTTGTGGCGGAGCTCTGAAGGGGAAGGTAACAGTCGACTTGCACCTCGTCATCCTTGCAGAGCGGAATGAATCTCATACTTAGGCTAGCACTGGGCTGCAGCTAAGCCCCCGAGTGAGAGGTTTGCTCTCCACTCGGTAGGATTTTCAAAAACTTAGGCGAGCACTGGGCTGCAGCTAATCCCCCGAGTGGGAGGTTTTCTCTCCACTCGGTAGGATTTTCAGAAACTTAGGCAAGCGCTCGGCTGCAGCTAAGCCCCCGAGTGGGAGGTTTGCTCTCCACTCGGTAGGATTTTCAAAAACTTAGGCGAGCACCGGGCTGCAGCTAAGCCCCCGAGTGGGAGGTTTGCTCTCCACTCGGTAGGATTTTCAGAAACTTAGGCAAGCACTGGGCTGCAGCTAAGCCCCCGAGTGGGAGGTTTGCTCTCCAGTCGGTAGGATTTTTTGTGGCGTACCTCCGAAGGAGAAGGTAACAGTCGACCTGCACCTCATCCTCCTTGCGGGGCGCATATTGTATTTGTGGCGTAGCTCGGAAGGAGAAGGTAGCAGTCGACCTGCACCTTGTTCTCCTTGTGGAGCGCACATTGTATTTGTGGCGTATCTCGGAAGGAGAAGGTAGCAGTCGACCTACACCTCGTCCTCCTTGCGGAGCGCACATTGTATTTGTGGCATAGCTCGGAAGGAGAAGGTAGCAGTCGACCTGTACTTCGTCCTCCTTGCGGAGCGCACATTGTATTTGTGGCATAGCTCGGAAGGAGAAGGTAGCAGTGGACCTGCACCTTGTCCTCCTTGCGGAGCGCACATTGTATTTGTGGCGTAGCTCGGAAGGAAAAGGTATCAGTCGACCTGCACCTCTTCCTCCTTGCGGAGTGCACATTGTATTTGTACTTGGGCGAGCACTCGGCTACAGCTAAGCCCCCGAGTGGGAGGCTGGCTCACCACTCGGCAGGATTTTGTTTAACTTACGCGAGTACTTGGACTGCAGCTAAGCCTCCGAGTGGGAGGCTGGCTCACCACTTGGTAGGATTTTTTTGAAATTAGGCGAGTACTTGGACTGCAGCTAAGCCCCTGAGTGGGAGGCTGGCTCTCGGTAGGATTTAAAAGTACTTAGGCGAAATAGATTCGCAGCTAAGCCCCCGAGTGGGAGGCTAGCTCACCACTCGGTAGGATTTAGAAGTACTTAGGTGAAACAGATTCGCAGCTAAGCCCCCGAGTAGGAGACTGGCTCACCACTCGGCAAGGATTTTTTTACAAACTTAGGCGAAACGGATTCGCAGCTAAGCTACCCACTGGGGGACTTCTCATGTAAACAAAAGTAACAACAATCGCTGGGAAAATTATAACACTCTTGTCTTTGATAAATAAACTACATAAGTACTTTTAGTACATCTCATCCGAGTGAATACTTAAGTATAAAAGGGGCGGAGCAGCTCCGCGTTCCAAGCTCGGGGCTCGTCAATCTGGTGACCGACATTGTAAAGGCGGTACGCCCCGTTGTGGAGAACTTTGGTGACGATGAAGGGACCTTCCAAAGTAGGAGCAAGCTTGTGTGGCTTCTGCTGATCCACTCGGAGAACCAAATCTTCTTCTTGGAAGGCTCGACTCTTCATGTTTCTAGCATGGAAGCGACGTAAGTCCTGCTGATAAATGGTCGATCGGATCATGGCCATCTCCCTTTCTTCTTCTAGAAGGTCGACTGCGTCCTGTCGGGCTTGCTCTGCTTCATCTTCAGTGTAGAGTTCGACTCGGGGTGCGTTGTGAAGCAGGTCACTCGGCAAGACTGCTTCAGCTCCATAGACCAAGAAGAACAGAGTTCTCCCAGTCGACCGATTAGGTGTGGTCCTTAATCCCCAAAGTACTGACGGAAGTTCGTCGACCCAGGCACCTGCCGCGTGCTTGAGATCGCGCATCAGTCGGGGTTTCAGCCCTTTGAGAATTAGACCATTTGCTCGTTCAGCTTGTCCATTCGACTGGGGGTGAGCGACTGAAGCATAGTCGACTCGTGTGCCTTGAGATGTGCAAACGGCTCTGAATTCTTCAGAATCGAAGTTTGACCCATTGTCAGTGATGATGCTATGCGGAACTCCATATCTGAATACCAACTTTTTGATGAAGCTGATTGCAGTGCCAGCATTCAGATTCTTTATAGGCTAGCTTCAATCCATTTGGTAAACTTGTCGACTGCTACTAGCAAGTGAGTGAAGCCGCTCCTACCAGTTCTCAGTGGTCCAACCATATCTAACCCCCAAATAGCGAAGGGCCAGACGAGTGGAATGGTTTTCAAGGCTCAGGCGGATTTGTGCGATAGATTGGAGTAAAACTGACATCCTTCACACTTGTCGACTATCTCCTTTGCCATTTCATTTACTCTCGGCCAGTAAAATCCCGCTCGGTATGCTTTAGCCACAATGGTCCGAGAGGATGCATGATGGCCATAGGTCCCTGAGTGGATATAGTCAAGGATTATCCGACCTTCTTCTGGCGTTATACATTTCTGACCGACTCCAGTCGCGCTTTCTTTGTACAACTGTCTCTTTATCACGGTAAAGGCTTTGGATCGGCGGATGATCTGTCGAGCCTCTTCTTCATTCTCTGGGAGCTCTTTCCTTAAGATATACGCGATGTACGGCTCTGTCCAGTCGGGAATGATGACCAACGCTTCCATGATCAGGTCGACCACCGCTGGAACTTTAACTTTAGTCGGATCTGTGACACTTTTTGGCTGCGGAGCTTCTTCGGTAAAAGGATCTTCCTGAACTAATGGAGTATGGATATGTTCCAAAAACACATTACTGGGAATGGCTTCTCTCTTGGAACCTATCTTCGCCAAATCATCAGCCGCTTGATTTTTCAATCGGGGTATATGATGGAGCTCTAACCCCTCAAATTTCTTCTCAAGCTTTCTCACTGCATTGCAGTATCCAGTCCCAGTAATGTGTTTTTGGAACATATCCATACTCCATTAGTTCAGGAAAGATAATATACTGGGCGCTGAACTTTGAAGGATTTCCCTTCTTCTTCCCGCTCGACCGTAAGTACTGTACTGATGACTTGTCTTGTGGTTGCAATGTAAAGCAACAAAGGCTCTTTGCTGATTGGAGCAGCAAGCACCGGCTGGGTGGAGAGCAGAGCTTTTAGCTCTGCAAACGCTGCATCAGCTTCTGGAGTCCACTCGAACTTGTCTGACTTCTTCATCAGTCGGTAAAGAGGCAATGCCTTTTCACCGAGGCGAGAGATGAATCCACTTAACGCAGCCAAGCATGCAGTAAGCTTCTGGACATCGTGTACACGCACGGGGCGTTTCATTCGGAGTATAGTGCCAACTTTTTCTGGGTTGGCATCGATTCCTCGTTCGGAAACGAGAAAACCGAGTAACTTTCCGCCAAGAACTCCGAATGTACACTTTGATGGATTAAGCTTGATATCATACCTCCTGAGGTTGGCAAATGTTTCAGCGAGGTCAGTCAACAGGTCGGAACCCTTCCGTGATTTGACCATAATATCATCCATGTATGCTTCCACGTTCCGACTGATTTGAGTGAGTAAACACTTCTGAATCATCCTCATGAACGTGGCTCCGACATTCTTGAGGCCGAATGGCATGGTGACATAGCAGAAGCACCCGAATGGAGTGATGAAAGCTGTTTTGATCTCGTCGGGTCCATACAGACGGATCTGATGGTAACCGGAATAAGCGTCTAAAAAAGACAGGCGCTCACATCCCGCAGTCGAGTCGACTATTTGGTCGATGCGGGGGAGAGGAAAATGATCTTTCGGGCAGGCCCGATTGATATTTTTGAAATCAATGCACATGCGAAGTGACTTGTCCTTCTTGGGGACCATGACAACATTGGCAAGCCACTCGGAGTGGTAAATATCTCGGATAAACTCTGCTGCCTGGAGCCGAGCCACCTCCTCGCCAATGGCCTTTCTCTTCTAGACGGCGGACCGTCGAAGATGTTCTTTGACAGGTTTCACTTTTGAGTCGACTCATAGACGATGCTCAGCCAGTCCCCTGGGAACACCCGGCATGTCAGCAGGCTTCCATGCGAAGATGTCCCAGTTCTCATGGAGGAACTGGATGAGCGCTTCTTCCTATTTAGAGTCGAGTGTTGTGGAGATATGAGTCGGAGCAGCATTGGGGTCGGTTGGGTGAATGTGAACGGGCTTCGTCTCACCAGACGACTGGAACGTCGACTCTGTGGGGGGCTTCTTGGCCCGCAATAAATCACTCGGATCTGCATTTTTTTGGTATTCCTGCAGCTCCACCACTGTTACCTGAGCATCGGCGATCTTTGAGCCCTTCTGAAAGCACTCTTCTACCTTTTTCCGATTGCCAGTGATGGTGATCACACCCTTGGGATCAGGCATTTTCAATTTGAGGTACACGTAACATGGTCGAGCTGTGAATCGTGCATAAGCTGGCCTGCCAAAAATAGCGTGATAAGCACTCTGGAAATCCACAACTTCAAATGTTAACTTTTCTTTGCGGAAATGCTTTGAATCGCCGAAAACCACATCAAGAGCAATTTGGCCGAGTGACTCAGCCTTCTTCCCAGGAATGACTCCATGGAAACTCATGTTGCTGGTACTGAGTCTGGACATCGGAATGCCCATTCCCTTCAGCGTCTCCGCATACAATATATTCAGGCCGCTGCCACCATCCATCAGAACCTTAGTCAGTTGAGTGCCTTCAACGACTGGGTCGACCACCAAAGCTTGCCTACCAGGGGTGGCTATGTGTGTCGGATGATCAGACTGGTCGAATGTGATGGCGGTCTGAGACCTTTTCAGATAACTGGGTGTCGCCGGAGCAACCATATTCACCTCATGGCTGATAACTTTCAATCGACTTTTGCTCTCAACATTAGCAAAAATCATCAGGGTGGAATTGACATGGGGGTATCCTCCATCACTGTCCTCTTTGTCCTCAACCTTGTCTGACTCCTTTTCCTTATCCTTGGGCTGTTTCCCCTAAAACTGCTGGATTAAGAGTCAGCACTGGCGAGTGGTATGTTTCGGGTAAATGAAGTTACCCTCCTCATCTTTCTTCGTGTGGATGTGGCATGGCAAATCCATCACGTCGTTTCCTTCCTTGTCCTTCACCTTCTTGGGGTTCCAAGATTCTTTGGGTTTCCCTTTAAACTTGCCCTGAGTCACGGCCAAGGCTTCTCCAGGAGCAGCTGGCTCGGCTTTCCGCTTCTCCTTCCGACTGGAGTTCCCTCCTCCGGTTTCATGAGCAGTCGGCTTGTACTTACCGCTCTGGAGCCGATCCTCTTCTTCACCATTGGCATATTTGGTGGCAATCTCCATCATTCGACTCAGAGTCATGTCTCCGGTCCGACCAAACTTCAAACTTAACTCCCTGTTCTTAATGCCTTCCTTGAAGGCACAGACTGCTTGGTGATCAGATACATTCTCCACCGTGTGATGCAATGTGATCCACCTCTGGATGTAATCCCTCAGGGTCTCATTCGACTTTTGCACGCAAACCTGCAGCTCTGTCAACCCTGCTGGTCGCTTGCAAGTTCCTTCAAATGTTCTGACAAACACATGGGCAAGATCTTCCCAAGTGTAAATGCTGCTAGGTGCCAACTGATTCAGCCATGCCCTGGTCGAAACCTCCAACATGAGAGGTAAGTGTTTCATGGCCACCTCATCCTTGTCGCTGCCAATCTGAACAGCCACTCGGTAGTCCTCAAGCCAAGTATCGGGCTTGGACTCACCAGTGAACTTACTAACTCCAGTCGCCAGCCTGAAGTTGGGAGGAATCACCGCGGCCCTGATGGCTCTGCTAAAACACTCTGGCCCTGAGACATGAACTCTGCTGCTGGTGGGCACATCTCTGTCATGGCCTTCTCGGTGGGCTCTGTTCCGGTCGACCAAGCCTTGCACAATGATGGACCTCGCGTCAAAGCCTGGTTCTCTGGGGTCGACTGGAACCCTTCGCCCAACACTATGCTGACGTCTGTCATCTTGCTGTCGAGGAGCGTACGACCCACCCCTTCGGGGGGGGGGGGGGGAGTTGGAACTCGACGCCGATCATCTCAATCGAATCTGTCATCATACTGATCACGTCGACCTCGACGTCCCTCACGCCTCGGTGGCGATCTCGGGCTATGGGCCGACTGGACTGTATTCGCAGCGACAGATTTGCTGTGAATCCGGTTTCGCAACTGCGATACAGCTGAATTCTGATCTCCTGCTGCTCGGAGCAAATCTCTGATCTGCATCAAGCCTCTGCCAGCCTCTGACTGGGAGGGCTGAATCGACTCTGCTATACGGGCTGCAGCCGCTAGATTCTGAATCGGAGTTCGATATACCCGAGTCGATGGTGGAAAGAGTTGACGTCGACTGGAGTCTGGAACTCGTTGCCGCACGCGCTCGTCGAGTGCTCGCTGGAGGTTCTCCAATCGAGTGCGCTAAGCCAAGTTGGCCAAATGCGCGTCCTCCGAGGCATGAGCCTCGGGGGTTTCTCCAACGATTGGAGTATGCAGCGCATCCATGTTCCGGCGGCGATTGCAAGGAAGTGAGTGGCTCGGGTTGATACTCCTCATGGACCTGCGCTGGGTCGCCTCCGCCGTCTCCCCGTCAGCGCGAGGGAAGCCGGGAGGGCTGCGCGGTCCATTGACCATCAGGACTTCCGCCGCTGGATCACTGCTGTCGCATTCGGATGCAGTCTCTACGGAGCCAGTCGACAGGTCGAACATGCAGTAGAAAGATTCGTCGGGCTCGATCGTCATGACTTGGGGGTGGCCAACTGGCGGGCCACTGCGTGCCTCACCCACCGCTGAAGTCTCGACCGACCAGAGCGCTTGCGCTGGCGGGAGACAGGGAGGGAGGACGACACAAGAGTCGACCGATACGGGGCCGACGGTTGCCGCAGGAGGACGCCGCGAACACACGCGCGAAAGTGCGTTGCCCCGCAGACTGGGAGCGCGTCGGTGTCGAGTGGAGCCTCCTGAAGCCAAGCGGAGTCGTCGATGATGAACGTGAGCGCGCCGAGATGGATCTCGCGGCCCTCAACTAAAACTCTGCCAAAAACCATGATGAAGGTAGTCGGAACGATTGCAACTTCTCCAATAAGTCGCTAAGACACCTGCCCCAAGGTGGGCGCCTACTGTCGTGGTTCTAAGCCTGACAGTAGAATAGGGGGGGGGGGGGGTAGGTATGGAGAGGCAAGATCCTAGCCATGGAGTAGTTGTATACGCAAGGGATTTATGAGTTCAGGCCCTTCTCGGAGGAAGTAACAGCCCTACGTCTCGGAGCCCGGAGGCGGTCGACTGGATTATATGCGTATGAGTTACAGGGGTGCAAACCCTTTACACTGAGGAGGGGGGGGTGGCTTATATAGAGTCTGCCAGACCCCTCCGGCCCTCAGTTATGCGGAGTTTAAAGTACATTAAGGCCCGGCGTTACTGGTAACGCCCTACATAAAGTGCTATCATGACCATAAAGACTACTTAATAACAGACCGTTTGGGTACAGAGTGACTCTTGATCTCCTGGTGGTCGAGTGAGGCTTCATGGTCGAGTGTCTTCGAGTCCGTCGAGTGGAATCCTTCCAGGTCGACTGAAAGGCAGTTTCTTCTAGAGATGTCCTTGGGGAGGGTATCTTGGACAGGTCCATGACCCTACCCTAGGTACATGGCTTCGTCAGTCACCCATCCTCACACTACTCCAGCCCGAGCACGCTTAACTTTGCAGTTCTATCCAACCCCAGGACCACCTCACTTAACAGGCACTTGTTGATATATCTATCATATCAATCCTATTATACCTTGTTGATGTCTAGGACTTTGTTCATGTTCATGACTATGATGAAATTTTGAAAAATATTTCAAACTTCCCGGTCATAATACGTATCATTTTTTGAAAAAAAATTCAATTTTTTTCGAAACCATTGTTTTTTCTGTTATTAGTGGCGCACCTAGCAAACGGTGCGCCACTTGTAAGTTTGAAATTTTTTGAATTTTTTTGCCTCTAGATCTTGAAAGCCCCATAAATTTTTTCTGTTAGGTTTTTGGGGATTTTGAAAATGTTTAACGGGATTTTGAAAGCCCCGTATCATTTTTTGGTGTCCCCATAACTTTTCGAGTAGATGATTTTTCATATAAAAAACTTTTTAATCCGAGTTCATATCCAAAAGTTATGCCAATTTTACAAATTTCCAAAGAGATTTTGCAAATAAAGTCGAAATTCATATTTGTAAATTTTCCCAACAACTAGACCACATATTACATGGGAAACTTATTTTCTTTTATTTATTTGACATTTCCATAATTCTATTTTATTTTTAAAAAAACTAAAACGACGGTCCACGGGGGGGGGGGGGGGGGTGCATTCGGGGGATTTTTGGTCAAAGCTAGTAATGGCGCACCGTGGGAGTGGTGCGCCATTACTACTTTTGGAAAAAAATAAAAAAAATTTGAAACCTCAGCTTGTCTGAATCTAGTAATGGCGCACCGATGAGGCTTTGAACTATTCCAAAAGTAGTAATGGCGCTTCAGCTTTATAGATCTTGAAATAGTTCAAAGCCTCATCCTTAGATTTCAGAAGATACACATGACAGTATCTAGTGGAGTCATCAATTAACGTCATGAAATATTTCTTTCCACCTTTTGTCAAAGGGATATTTAAATTAGTGCCCCTGGTTCCTTAGTTGTGCTCACTTTTCCCCACGCTCCAAACGTTTGCTCACTTTCCCCCTCTTCCTTAGCTGAAACTCTCACAAATGCTCATAGCGGGCGTTTGCCGTGTTGAACGTCCATTGACCATTAATTGCTGACGAGTGGGGCCGAGTCTTCGTCTGACTGTTGCTTGCTGACGGGTGGGACCGCAAGGAGACACGTATTGGGCAGCTTGTCTGAATCTGAAACAGATTTAGACAGGCCGCACTGCACCGCGCCGCGCCGCCCTCTCCGCCGGCGTCGTGCCGCGTCCACCGTTGTTGTTTCCTCCACCCTATGCCCTTTTCCATTCGTCGGCGACGCCGCGTCTCCGCCAGATATAGCCCACCTCCCCATCTGGGATTACATAGCGATGTTGAGTGAGGACGCCCGGAATGTAGTCGACCGTGGAGAGGATTGGGTCGAATCCGCGGCAGATAATTCATGGATTAAACCTGGGTAAGCATTGTTTCCTCTCGAATTGACGTTCTAAGTCGTATTGTAGGCCGTATTTGACTTCTGTTTGCTTGAATCGTTCGAATTTGTGCTTGATTTTACCCGGCTAACTGAAGCCTTTGTTTTCTTCCCCCAACAAAATAGGATTGATCCCGCGCTGGCTTTCTGCCTAGCGATTAGAATGGAAACTAGTGTGCTGCGTGGTACTAAACCGCATTTGATTTCATCATTTTTCTATCCCAAAGTGGTAGAAACCAGCATATCTTTCAAAGATTTGCGAGCTAAGCTCCGAAACACCTATCCCTGGAGTGATGCCGATGCTGTTGAACTGAATTACTTCAGCAGTGACGAGCAAAGATTTCTCCCACTAACTTGCGACGATCATATGCCGTTGCTTTTTGCTGGGATTGCTGGCTGCCGATTCGGTAAACTCCAAATCGATGTGCTTCAGCCACGCGCAGAACGGGCGAAGGGGAAGGGAGTTCAGACATCATCTGTCTGTGCTAATAGCCAGCACCCCGGCACTCCTTGTAGGTCGACACCAAGTAAAGCAAGTGGTTCATGGAGCCACAACATGCCTGCTACCAATTCTGGTTCCGATCACTACAGGAATCTGCTACTTTGCCGTCTGCCACGGCGGATGGCAAAGGCACGGATGGCTGACGGCAAAGACCTTTGCCGTCAGCCGCGGATGGCAAAAGGTGACGGCAAAGTAGGGGACGGCTAAGAGCTGCGTTGCCGTCTGCTTCGGGCAGCTGACGGCAAAGGGTCCTTTGCCATCAGCAGCGGACGGCAAAGAAGATGGACGGCAATAAATGCGCTGTTACTCTGTTAGGTGGTTAACGGCAGGCCTTTGCCGTCCGCTGCGGACGGCAAAGCCTTTGCCGTCAGCCACTGTAGGCAAACTGACCAAATTGGTCAGCCTCCAGGGAGCACAGTTGCCTGCCACGTGGCCTCTTTGCCGTCCGCTGCTGATGGCAAAGAGCCCTTTGCCGTTGGTGGCAGACAGCAAAGAGCCTGCATATTGTCTCTTTTTTTCTGTTTTTTTAATCCAACAATTTTCACAGCAAATATATATGACATATATAGATATATTTAACAGCAAACATATCACATATCAAAGTTTCATCAACATAGCAAAGTTTCATCAAGTTCCATCCATATACATTGTTCCATACACATTGTTCCATCCATACACATTGTTCCATATACATATTACATAGCAAAGTCTCATGAACATAGCAAGTTCTATCATAGCAAGCTAGATACAATGCAAAGTTTTAGCAAAGAAAAAGCAAGCACTCCATCATAGCAAGCTAGCTTCCATGAAGTGAGTGAAATCTGCAAAATGGTAAATAAGAAAGTTAGAAATAGGTGAATAGAACAAGAAGAAGACTAGAACAAGAAGTATATGTCATTTATGAGCTAACTTAGGTGAAATGGATCATATATGAGCTAACTAAGTTGAAATGGGTTGTTCATGAGCTAACTTTGGTGAAATCGATCATTTATGAGCTAACTTAGTTGAAATGGGTCATTTATGAGCTAACTAAGGTGAAGGGCATCGTTTTTGAGCTAAGTAAGGTGAAATGGATCATTTTTTAGCTAACTTAGGTGAAATGGATCATTTATGAGCTTTTATGAACTAACTTAGTTGAAATGGGTCGTTTATGACCTAACTTAGGTGAAATGGATCATTTAAGAGCTAGTTTAGGTGAAATGGGTCATTTTGGAGCTAACCTAGGTGAAATGGGTCATTTTGGAGCTAACCTAGGTGAAATGGGTCATTTAAAAGCTAACGTAGGTAAAATGGATCATTTACGAGGTAATCTACTAAAATGGGTCATTTTAGAGCTAACTTGGATAAATTGGATGACTTGTAAGCTAACTAAGGTAAAATGAGTCATATTAGAGCTAACTTAAGTAAAATGGATCGTTTATGAGCTAACTAAGTTAATTATGCAATTTTTGACATAAGTAAGCTTATTAAGTCATTTTGAAGGAAAGTAAGCTATCTCTAGGTCATTATGGTAAGCATATTGGAGGAAATAAAGCTAAGTCTAAGTCTAGAGAAACTTATCGCGATCAGGGAGGTGTAGAAGCGGGCTGGCTCGTGCCGATAGCTGGAGAAGGATCGTGCGATGTGTTTCTGGAGTTAAGCTGCACCAAAGATCATTTCCCATGTCTCGTTAGCATTATGACACTCAAATGTTAAGACTAGCAAGTAATGTCGATTCAAATTAAACTCACCGTGCTCCCAGGAGCAATCACTGGCATCGGCGGAGCGGTCTGACCGGACTTCTCGCACATAGACTGCACATTTGGTTTTCACAACAAAGTCATACTAGTTAGTAATGAGACTCAAATGTTAAGACTAGCAAGTAATCTGCAGAAGAAACTTACCACAAGGAGCTCATACATGGCCCTTGCCTGCATGTCATTCTGTGCCCTCTCCTCCTCCAACATCTTTGTCGTCCTCTCCTCCAACTCCCGCTGCCTCTCCGCCGCCTCCGCCGGAAGTTTCTCCGTTCTATCTCTCTCACTCTGTATAGCAGCCTGCAACACCACTCACATGACCATTTGTAATCATTTATGGAAGCGCACACAATGTAATGGAGAAAGATAGCTGAGTACGTATAACTAACCTTGATGGCGAGTTGGACTGGCCGTTCACGAGGCCTTATCTCAGGAGCGGAGCTCGACTGGCGCGCCTTGATCTCCGGGAGAGTGCTAGGACAACGGATAAGTCCATCTCCCATGGCTATGGAGCCATGGGACCTCCCGCCACCAGATATCATGAGCAACTCTGTATCAATGGGACCCTGGCTCGGGTTAAAGTCCTCACCTTTCCTCGCCTTCGCCTGATCTCTATATTGCACGAGCTTTTCGTGGGCGGAGATGTTGGTGAAGTTCTTTGGATCATCGAGGTCAGACGCAGAGAATGCCTTGACTTTCATGTAAGAGCCAGTGTGGGCCATGGCATACAGGTCGTACACCTCTGGCACCTTATCCGCCTTATTGTAGCATGCCTGAAAGAGAGAAACAAAGTAAATTAGTAATTAAAGGGCTAAAGCTAGCATGATGAATGAATTGCATGAATCATGAAGCAAACCACATACCCAGTTCCGCCCGTACTGAAATAAGTTGGAGCTGCCTTGGTGGTGTGGCACACCTTCCATTTGGGCACGTTTGTCCTTGGCCTCGTTGTGGGTGGCCAGCCATTCTTTTGAGCACCACCCATCGACCAACACCTCCCAACAATCCATCCGATCCGCACACCATCTCTGAGGGGCCTAAGTTAGCAAATAGAAAACTTCAGCGCTACGGCTAGGAATTACTAAATAAAGGAATTAAGTACAAGGCCTTAAGAATTACCTTCATGTACTGCTCCTTACTCAAGAAAATATCGCGGCAATCCTGCTTGGACTTCTTGATACCACGATCGGCGTAGTAGTCTCGAACAGACTGCACCCGAGCCTCATGCCGTAAGTTCTGAAGTAGGCGCTTGCATTCCTTCTGGATAACATCTGCCGCCACCTCCTCGTATCCCTCCTCACACCTGTAGAATGTCTACAATCAAATGAGACAATGTTGATTAGTACAATTAATAACTAGCTAGTTGAAGATTTTTAATTGTGTAAAGGAGAAATTACCCAGAACTTTCTGATCACCATGTCTGCCCTCGTCTTGCACAAGACAGCGTCGATAATCTCACCCGGCGGGTCCGGGGCAGCCAAGTAGTGCTCCCAACTCAATCCAACCTCTGGAAGCCGACCCTCACCAGGCAACGTGACAAACCCCGGAAAGTTTTGCCGAATTAGAACTCCAAGGACGGAGTTGGGCCGGCGGACACTTTCATGGTGGTCCCAACCCCTGCAGCATGACAAGGCCAATGCATTAGTTATTTGAAGAAACGTGAATGCAGAAGGTACAAAAAGATTAAATGCACTTACCTCTCCCCATCAGGGAAAATCAACCACCTCTGCTCGCGGGTCGCCGGCACGGACGGGAGCCGTGTAGCACCACGCTGGTAGACGTTGCCCCCCTCCTCCCCCTCCTCCTGAAGACGAGTCGGCTCCCCGCCATCATCAGCATGGTCACTCGGCTCCCCGCCATCATCAGCATGGCCACTCGGCTCCTCTGGCTGACCCGACCAAGTACCCCATCCAGAGGTGTGCTCCTTCGGGGTCTCGTGGGGCCAACTCTCATGGGCCGAAGGCCCGTCGACCCGAGGCTCATGGGCCGAAGACCCGTGGACCGGAGGCTCGTGGACCGGAGTCCATGTAGCCTCGTCCTCAGACGAGTCCACCCTAGCAGTCACGTGCTCTGGTGAAACAGCTGGGGGCGGCGGCGAGGAAGGCGCCGCAAGAGCCACCCTACCTCCTCTCCCGCGACCACGTGCTCCACCTCGGCCCTTCTTCTTACCTTGTCCCCTGCTGGGCACCGCGGTCGACGAAGAAGGGCCCGGCGGTGTCGCCATACTGTCCAACAACGCTTGGCGGAGAGGTGCGTGTGGAATGGAAGACCTCACACTACGCGCCGACGAAGAAGGGGCCTCGGCACGCTCCCGACCAGCGCCCACCATCTGTCAACACCTGCCATGACAAAGAATAAATGAAATTAGTACAACATGAAAAAAAGTACAACATAAACAACTGCACATTTAAAACTACCCGATCAGCACAATTATATATGATGTTTTTCATAACCAAATCGAAAAATATGTGACCTAACTAATAATTCACAAATATATGACCCCGTCGGCCTCTCGAAGGCCAAAGAACACCTTTTCGGGAGGTGTCGGGGGTCGGGGTGTCGTGTCGGTGTCGGGGTGCCGTGTCGGGGTCGGGGTCGGGGTCTCGGGGTCGGGGTGTCGGGTCGGGGTGCCGTGTCGGTGTCGGGGTCGGGGTGTCGGGTCAGGCTCGGGGTCGGGGTTCGGTGTCGGGGCCGGGGTCGGGTTCGGGGTCTCGGGGTCGGGGTGTCGGGTCGGGGTGCCGGGTCGGGGTCGGGGTGTCGTGTAGGGGTGTCGGCGTCGGGGTCGGGGTGCCGTGTCGGTGTCGGGGTCGGGATGTCGGGTCAAGCTCGGGGTCGGGGTGCTGGGTCAGGGTCGGGGTGCCATGTCGGTGTCGGGGTCGGGGTGTCGGTGTCGGGGTCGGGGTCGGGGTGTTGGGGTCGGGATCGGGGTCTCGGGGTCAGGGTGTCGGGTCGGGGTGCTGGGTCGGGGTCGGGGTGCCGTGTCGGTGTCGGGGTCGGGGTGTCGGGTCAGGCTCGGGGTCGGGGTGTCGGTGTCGGGGTCGGGGTCTCGGGGTCGGGGTGTCGTGTCGGGGTGCTGGGTTAGGGTCTTTTTTCCTTTTCTTCTTCTTCCTCTTCTTCCTTTTCTTCCTTTTCTTCCTTTTTTTTCCTTCTTCTTCTTCTTCCTCCTTTCATTTTTCCTCTTCTTCTTCTCCTCCTCTCCTGTTTTTTTCTTCTTCTTCTTCCTCTTCTTCTTTTTTCTTCTCCTCCTCCTCTTCTTCTTCTTCCTTTCCTTTTTCCTCTTCTTCTTCTCCTCCTCTCCTGTTTTTTTCTTCTTCTTCTTCCTCTTCTTCTTTTTTCTTCTCCTCGTCCTCTTCTTCTTCTTCCTTTCCTTTTTCCTCTTCTTCTTCTCCTCCTCTCCTGTTTTTTTTCTTCTTCTTCTTCCTCTTCTTCTTTTTTCTTCTCCTCGTCATCTTCTTCTTCTTCCTTTCCTTTTTCCTCTTCTTCTTCTCCTCCTCTCCTGTTTTTTTCTTCTTCTTCTTCCTCTTCTTCTTTTTTCTTCTCCTCCTCCTCTTCTTCTTCTTCCTTTCCTTTTTCCTCTTCTTCTTCTCCTCCTCTCCTGTTTTTTTCTTCTTCTTCTTCCTCTTCTTCTTTTTTCTCCTCCTCCTCCTCCTCTTCTTCTTCCTTTCCTTTTTCCTCTTCTTCTTCTCCTCCTCTCCTGTTTTTTCCTTCTTCTTCTTCCTCTTCTTCTTTTTTCTTCTCCTCCTCCTCTTCTTCTTCTTCCTTTCCTTTTTCCTCTTCTTCTTCTCCTCCTCTCCTGTTTTTTTCTTCTTAACCTAAAACTAAACCTAAATCTAATCTAGACATAAACCTAAAACTAAAAAAACCAGAAAAAAAGGAAAAAACTGAATCTAAACCTAAAACTAAACTAAACCTAAACCTAAACCTAAAACTAAACCTAAAACTAAAACTAAAACTAAATCTAAACTAAACATAAACTTAAAACTAAAAAAACAGAAAAAAGGAGAGAATGAGCTCACCTGGGCCGGTGGAGGATGGAGGAGGGGGGGTGGGGCAGCCTGGGGCGGCGGCGCCGGTCCCAGGGCGATGGGGCGCGGGGGGGCCGGGGGCCCGGGGCACGGCGGCGCCGACACGGCAGGGCGGCGGTGGCGACGGGGCGGGCGGCCGGTGGAGCGAAGACGCCCGGGGCGGTGGGGCGCGGGGGGGCCGGGTCGCCGGCGGGCCTGGGCGCGGCGGCGCCGAGACGGGGCGGGGGGCCGGGGCGACGGGGCGACGGGGCGGGCGGCCGGTGGAGCGACGGCGCCCGGGGTGGTGGGGCGCGAGGGGGCCGGGTCGCCGAGGGGCCTGGGGCGACGAGGCGGTGGGGCGACGGGGCGGGGGGACGGGGCGACGGGGCGGCGGGGCGGTGGTGCGACCAGGCGGCGGCGAGTGGTGGGGGCGGCGGCGCGCGTGTGTGGGAGGGAAACAGAGAGAGGGGGGGGGGGGGGTGGGGCGCGCCAGCCGTTAGCTAGGTAGGTTTAATCTTTGCCGTCTGCCACCTTTGCCGTCCGCTAGTGTGCGCTTTGCCGTCAGCTAGCGGACGGCAAAGAGGGGGGCCGTTAAGTATTTTTTAACCAGCTCGTCAGTGGGGCCCCCCCTCCCTCTTTGCCGTCTGCTAGCGGACGGCAAAGATTCTTTGCCGTCGGTTAGCAGACGACAAAGAACAGGCTGATGGCAAAGGGATTCGTTTCCATCATCCAGCTCTTTGTCGTCTTCTTTCGGGTAGCTAATGGCAAAGAGCTTCTTTGCCGTCCGCTAGCTGACGGCAAAGAGCTGGCAGATGGCAAAGTAGCTGATTCCAGTAGTGGATTCAGCTGCTACTTCTCGTGTACCTTCTGCAGTTGGTGCAGAAGAAGATGCAGAACCTGACGAGGCAGTGCCTACAAATGATGATGAAGACGAGATGATGTTTCCTGAACTGGTCGATGTAGCCAGTCAGCAAGCAGTGGATGACGAATATATGGAGGAGCCCATCAGCCGAGCTAGGTTTGATGACACTAATGATGAAGATAAGGTGGAGAACATGGACAGCTTAATCGAGGATGAATACGATGGTGATGACATGCCAACAATTGAGTGGAACAGAGAAAAACCTGAACTTACTATAGGTACCATTTTCCAATCAATGGTGGACTGTCAGAATGCAGTGACAACATGGTGCATTATATCTGAAAACACCTATAAGATTAAAAGGGGTGAGCCAGCAAGGTTCACAGTTTTTTGTCCATATCCTAGGTGTAGGTGGAAGTTGCATGCATCTTGTATGAGAAAGAGCAAATATATTCAGGTAATCCAAGTTCAGTTAGTAATTTAGTTTCAGATCGTTGAGTAAGGTTTCTTAACTGTTCTTTACCCTTTTATTTTGTTTCAGATAAAGAAAAACGCACACAAGCACACCTGTCCACCTGGAGGGGGAGGGGGGAAGGCCAAAACCAAGCTAGCAAAAACTAGGTGGGTGGCAGATGCTCTATTGGATTGGCTGAGAGAAGAACCTGGACTTGGTCCAACAGCACTCCATGGGAAGCTTTTTGAGAAGTACAAGATAGAAATTCCTTACATGAGAATTTTCAATGCTAGGGAAAAGGCTCTTGACAGAATTAATGGTCAATGGAATGACAGTTTTCAGCTGCTTTACACTTTCAAAGCTGAAGTGGAGATGGCAAGTCCAGGGAGTGTTGTAGAGATTGACAAGCATACAGTTCCATTCAAAATAAAAAGGAAGTCATTTCAGAAGGAGTGCTTCAGAAGGGCTTTTGTTTGTTTCAAGGCTTGCTGGCAGGGGTTTCTAGATGGTTGCAGGCCCTATTTGGACGTAGATGCTACACATTTGACTAGAAGATGGAGAGGACAGCTAGTAGCAGCTTCTGCAGTTGATGGACACAACTGGCTATTCCCAGTTGCATTTGGTGTGGTGGAGGCAGAGTCTGAGGAAAGTTGGGTCTGGTTTCTGCAGCAGTTGCGCAACATTATAGGCACACCCCCAGGTTTAGCTATACACACAGATGCTTGCAAGGGTTTAGAGAGTGTAGTGGAAATTGTATTCCCTGGAGTGGAGCATAGGGAATGTATGTGACACCTAGCGCATAATTTCAAAAAGAAGTTCAAAGGTAAAGTTTATGATGAGAACTTATGGCCAGCATCATACACATGCAGCAAAAGGAAGCATGAACACCATTTGAGAGTGTTGTATGCTCAAAATCCTCTTGTGAAGGAGTACATGGATGCACATCATGGCAAGGTGTGGTCAAGAAGCAAATTCAACGAAATCTGCAAAGTAGATTATGTGACCAGTAACCTTGCAGAATGCTTCAATTCAGAGTTCAAGTCAGTGAAAGGGCTCTTGTTGTGGCAAGCATTTGACAAGATGAGGCAAATGATCATGATAAAGATGGATCTTCGCAAAGAATTGCAGAAACACAATATGTTGGTCATCAAATGCTCCCATCACTGATTAAGGCATTGCACTTGAAGGCAAGAGGACCGAAGATGAAATGTATTCGATCTGGTACATATGAGGGAGAGGTTACCTATACTGACACTAAAAATAGGGTATGGAGGTATCCTGTGAACCTAAGTACTAGAGAATGTAGTTGTAGGCAATGGCAGATCTGTGGGAAGCCATGCATACATGGCCTACATCTGATGACCGTTATCGGGGGTGCAGATGGTGAAGTTGATCAATATTGCTCTGAGTATTTCTCTGTTGCCAAATTTATGGCTGCTTATGTTGACAATGTGCCTGCACTATTGGGGAAAGATCAATGGAACATAGTAGATCCAGGGTTCAAACTCCACGCTCCTGTCATTACTAGACCACTAGGAAGACCAAGGAACCAGAGGAAGCAGGTGAGGAGGGTCGTCTACCAAAGAAGCGTGCTTGCAAAAAATGTGGAGTTCTGGGGCATATTGCTAGGCTTTGTACCAATGCAGTGGATTCATCATTTGGAGAGGAGGAAAGATGGACAACAACCAATGCTGAGGATAATGCAGCAGCAATGGAGACTAAAGATGCAGTGGAGAATGCAGCAGCAATTGAAGCAGTGGAGAATGCAGCAGCAAATGAAGCATCTTGGTATGTGTTTGCACCCTTTGTAGAATGCAGCTACCCTTTTGTTCTCTTTTTTGCCTATGGCTTATAATTTTATTTACCAGCTCTAGGGAGAAAAGGCCAAGAGATGAAGAAGCAGAAGATTTTGAAACCATGGCCTTTGATGGTTTTGAATCTATAAGAGAGGAAGAGGAGGGTGTAATTATTCCAATTGTGCCTTTAAAGATTACTGAACCCATAGATGACCGTCAAATGGTCGTCAAGTGCTCGGCGAGTGCAACTACTCCATCAGCACCTCCACGAGGAAAATCCCAAGTAAAGCCCAAGATCAAAAGGAACAAGAGTCTGAAAGAAAAGAGCATCTCAACTAGGGAAACCAGGAGCAAGACGGTGAAGCCAGCTGCAATCACAAGGAGCAAGTCGAAAATTTGAATTAAGTTGTTGGGAAATGTTTGTGTTGTCAATTTGAGGGCGAGTGGATCGCTTAAAACTTGGTAGATTTGTATTAAGATGTTGGCATCTTAAAACTTGGTAGATTTGAGCTACTGTGAAAACTTATCAGTTGTAATAATGTTGCTTCTACTTTGGTTTCTTATTTGAGTCAGAATTCAAATTTCCATCAAAATTTGAATTTAAATCAATATTTGAATTTGGGCAAAAATTTGGATCCGAGTCAAAGTTGAAGTTGAACATTGGAGGTTCATTGCTCTGTGCGGTGTATTTGATCGAGCATTTGAAGTCCAATATTCGTAGGTGAACAGTCCAAATGAGAAATGTGCTAGAAACGAGCTCGAAAGCTAGGGTAAACATCCCTATTTGAAATCAAGTTTTTCTTGACCTTGCCTAAATGAGGCATATATATTTTTATTAACACTTGTTCCATGTATATAGGGTAAAAACGAAGTCTCACTATTTATTGATTAATATTCATGTTACTACATTTTTTTTGAAAAAATATGCTTTTATTTCAAAACCGTCAAATAACACGTTTTAGAAATGAAAATGAAAAAGTAAGTTCAGATCCTTCTTACTCACTCCAAAATGAAGCTATGGAGATTTTTCTGATTTTTTTAGTTATTTTGAATTTTTTTTCAAACCCTAAACCCTCTCTCCCTATTCTACGAACTCTGAAAATGTTCATAGGTGATAGCTCATTTGTGTGAAAACTTTTTTCATGAAAATGACCTACACCAAGTTTATATTTTTTTTCTCATAACCTTGTCACATATGACGGCTACGTGCGCAAGAATTACAACATTTTGATTTTTTTTGAATTTTCAAAAACATTTGAACTTGATTTCAACAGATCACTTCAAAAAATGATTTTTCGAGAAAACGCCCCTATACCGAGTTTATAATTTTTTTATGGTAACTAGGTCTCATAAACGGACGAACTACGTTTGTTTTATATTTTTGCGATTTTTTCTAATTTAGTTATGGCCATTTGAAATCTGGTCAAACCCTAATAACCCCGTTGACTCGCTCATAACCCCGCAGAAATGCTCCAAACCCTAGCGTCGAACGTGCGCCGTCGGATCCTACCAAGCGTCAAACACCACCCGTCAAATGTGGGGCAGGCATGCGCGATCCGCGTGATGCATCCTGATTGGCTACTGCACTGTCCTTCTCGGGTTTTTTACGATCTGCCCCACTTTACATATGAAATTGTATTTTTCTCACATGACCACCACATGTCAGTGTTAAGAGTTGGTTCAAATATTCAAGCTGCAAAATACAATGTGGCAAATCGTCAATATAGCTTCCCCTTCTCCTCTTCTCCATCTGACAGACAAAGGCATCGAGCAGATCGAGCAATTCCTCTGTTTCTTTCCCCATCTTCTCGTTCTTCTTCCTCTCGAGCAACTCCTCTGTTTCTTCCTCTCGGGCGATATGTCGACCTCCTGGTCAGCCCCCCGTTCCACGTGGCCGGTGTATGGTCCAGTGCCGATGACTCGATGCACTGGCTACACACGGACTGCGCCACTGAAGCGGTTGACTTCGAAGGAGGAGAAGAATGGGAACTTTGGGCGCGAGTTCGTCAAATGCGAGAGCAAAACGGAGGGGCAGGTTAGATCTGAGTTTTCCTCGCATCCTTTATCTCTAATTTCTCAAAAAATCTGTCAGATTTGGATTTAGGTTACATGATTTCGTTTTCAGATCGTGAAGAAATGCCACCATTTCGAGTGGATGGATGATTACATCCAGAGGCTTCAAGGGTCGGGCTTGCTGGATTCGAGGGGGAATGCAATCCGAGAGTCCAATCTGCCCCATGACAGTGCTGCTCCAGCAGCAGCAGCGCGTCCGGAATACCCGACGGCGTTCGAACTGAAGACGGAATTGAAGAAGATGAACAAGAACTTCAAGGAGCTTATTGAGTTGAAGAAGCAATCCAATCTGATAGCTTTAAGAATACTTGCTCTAGGAATTTTTTACTTGATGGCCATCTCTCGTTAGAGATGTTTGTCTACTATTGTTGCCACTATTTAGCTATCCAAGTCTGTTTATCTCAAATGCAACTCTGTTTAGTGCAACTGCCGATCTCTGAATGTATGCACTTTACTGTTAAGTTTCGACACTTTCAGTTTCGGCAGAAAACAACTACCAGTTCAGTGATAGGATTATTTTGTTAGCTAATAACCTCGAGTGTTGGATCATACCCTAGCTCGTCAGATGGCAGTAAGTAGTACTTGAGCAGCACAAGGGATATACATCAAGTTCATCTCTTCTCTCTCGCACTTGCCAAACTTTTGTCCTCGAGTTCGCCAGTTTTGCTAAAAAAAACCTAGTTCGCGGGCCCAAAGAGAAAGCCCAGAAACAAGCGATGTTTCTTTTTTTGTTTAGGAAGGATTGCTTTGTTCTTTTTTGTTTCTAATTGCTTTTTTCATTAATTTGATTTCCCAATCTCTTCTATCTCATTGAGGAATTTCTTTGGCTTTCCTTTATGGGTCCCTACATTTTTTAGAATCAAAGTATTTGCAAACCGCAGTATTATTATGCCTAGTGAACCAATACTTCATGATTAGAAAAAGAGGTCTAACGCTCTTTTTTATATACTTCAAACATAGTGTAGTTAAAACTACACTTTTGACTAAAGCCAAATATCTCAAAGTATTTGATACTTCAATATTTCTGAAAACCAAAGTATTCTTTGAAGGGAGCCCTTCTTTGAATACCTAAAAAATACAGAGCTCTCAAACTAAAGCCGTGTACAAATGTACAATATGTTCTTATTTTTAGAAGGCATCTATAAACACATCATTTTTAGTTTGTTTGGTTAATTTTTCCCACGCCAATTAGCCATGTCTAAACTTGAGACAAACAAAATACAAACATAACAAAGCATTAATATAACACACATAACTTAACTTAGATAGGGTTGCAAGGGCAACATAAGTTCTTACATAGACACCGATAGATAATACCTAATAATTAACCTTACATACATAGGGTAGCTAGCTCGGGCAACACACACAACAAACTTACAGTACATAGTAGATAGATAGGGTAGCTAGGGCAACACCGCCATGTCTTCACCGTCGTCTTCACCTTAACCGCCGGCTGCACCGTCTTCCTCGCCGCCGGCTTCAGTACTCCTCCTCCTCAAGGCCGTTGTCGCCGACGTAGTACGGGAGGCTGTGCATGCGGTTGCGAGTGGGGAAGACGCTTTCGAAGTCGGTGAAGATGTTATAGGCCGTGAATGCGATGAACTCGCACCCACACCAATACACCTTGCCGAGCAGGTAGTAGGCATCGAACCTGTTGGTGAAGTGGACGACGAGCCCTACCACTGGAGCGTTGGCGTGGGGACGCTGCTCCACGAGGTTGAACGTGGGCGGCGAGCCCGCCGGGAGGTGGTGGAAGCCCGCACGGAGGAACCCCCATGCAAGCTCAGTGCTTCCCCTCCAGCGGGAGAACGCCCACACGCGGAGGGATTCCTCAACGACGACGTTGGCGGGGTACCGCGTTCCGGCACGGTGGGTGGCGCTTGGAACATCGACCCATTATACTGCATCTTGCTCGCTTCGTTGAGTGGAGCGGCTTTGGCTTTTGGGGGAAGAAGAGAAGTTGGAGGCGCAGATGGATCTGTAGAAGAAGAGGCAATGAAGGGCAGTTTAAATAGCCGGGGGAGACGAAGTGGGTACACGCGCAACCAGCGTAGATCGTGACTCAGTCCGTGCGTGAACCGATGCGATCATCAATTTGTGAACGTGAATCGATGCGAGCGTGCTTTGCGTGCTCTGCGTTGGCGGCTGCCTGCCTCCCCCTTCTGCGTGCTCTGCGTTGGCGGCTGCCTGCCTCCCATTCACGAGCGTGCGTGCAGCCTGCGGCGTGAACCGATGCCTCGACATATGGACGCGGCCGTGCTTGCAGCCTGCCCCTTCTGCCACCGGCACGTATGCCTGCGACGCATGAAACGACGCTGCGGAGCGACTGAATCCACCGGCAACCGTGCGGCACGGATCGATGCGTGCGTGTCGGCGTGCATGCATGCGATTAGGTCTAGGTCACTAGATGCGTGCGTGGCGCTGTTCGCATGCATAGCAGGCTACATCGATGCCAAAGCCGGGCATGCATAGCAGGCTGCATCCATCCATAGCAGGCTTTTTTAATTGGGCTCCCTTTTTAATTTATTACCAACAAACTAACGGGCCCGTCCTATGAACACAAAGACGGCCCAACCAGCGAAGCCACAGCCACAGTCAACAGAGTCCAACGTGGCCCCACAAGTCAGTTAACGGCCAAGACAGCAAACGTCTGTTATGAACATTTGTGAGAGTTTCAGCTAAGGGAATGGGGAAAAGTGAGGAAAAGTTTGAAGCATGGGGAAAACTGAGCACAACTAAGGAATTGGGGGCACAGATGGAATAAGCCCTTTGTCAAAACACCATTCATTTCACATAGATCTGAATGTATGAGTTCTAGTGGTGCAAGATTTCTCGTTTCCGCAATCACATGAGACTTACATGGTTGCTTAGATTGCACACACACTTGACACTTGGATCCCTTGACAGTGGTGAAACTAGGGATTAAGTTCAACTTCGCTAGTCACGACATGCAACCAAAGTTAACATGACAAAGACGTGAATGCCACACATTTGATTCACTATTGTTGCAAATATGATTAACAACTTTATTGCAAACGTCTCATAATGATAAACGAAACAGGCCGCCTGACTCATATCCTTTACCAACAAATGTTCCATACTTGGAAATTACAAATTTATTCGACTCAAAGACAAGCTTGTAGCCATCTCTACACCACTAGTAGAAAACAGGGCTACCATTCGGCCCTGGCCAGCCCATTAGTCCCGGTTCTTCAAGAACCAGGACCAATGGGGGGTATTAGACCCGGTTCGTGAGCCCAGGGGGCCGGCTGGGGCCTCGTGGGCATTGGTCCCGGTTCGTGTGGAACCATTTGTCCCGGTTTGAGCCATGAACCAGGACCAATGGTCCGCTGCTCACTACAAGAAATATGTCAACTAGTGACCTCCACTATTGGTCACTGAAAGGTCATAGTTTTCAATTTGTGACCTTTTTGTGACCAAAAACATAAGGTCAAAAGCTGAGGGTCGTTAATTGACTATAGCGACCTTCTCTTTGAGAAGGTCGTAGACGTTTATGACCATAATACGTCTACTGTGGCGTTTTGGTCACTAGCAACCTCCCCATGCCACGTAGGTGTCCAGCGTGGCAAGCCGATGTGGCACAAGATTCAGCCCGGTCCAATTCAGTTTTCCACATGGGCCTAGCCCAACAATTCGGCCTTCTTCATGTATTTTTTCTTGTTAATTTTCACTAGCTACATGGGCTTGGGCCATTAATTCGGCTTTTTTTCTAAGATGCAGCCTTCTACTAATTTTTTATTTTCGTCCTTTTTTTTGCCACTAGTCCCACCAATCAGATTGGTCCCACTTGTCATTCTTATCACAAAATTGATCGCACACATCAAAATTTTCAAAATCTATCAAACAACCATTATAACTTGGACCCCCTTGTCAGGTTTCCATTTGACGGGTATTCAAATCACATACACAATCATTATTTCAAACAATCCAAATAGCAAATGAAATTCGTCCAAAACAACACGACACTAGTCTATTACAAATGTCACAGTATACTACAGCCCAGATAAGCCTACTACTGCCTACATTTACAACACATAATATGCTAGTCTTTGTTGATATGCTTCACAGCTTCGAACTTGGATTCGCACTTCACCTGTGCAAAAAACAAGAATGAACATATAAGAATAAGAATGTGTACAGAACATCAAACAGTAGCCAATGAGGGATCCAATAACTTATAAGCAAGAATCGACAGCAAATGAGATGTACATAAATAGTATGACTAACACTAACCAGTATGCGTTCATGGAGTGACTAAAATGTTCTCACTAGCTAGGATTTTTTAGTATACAATATACTGACATGTGCAACTTTCTAAACTGATCATAGAAATGAAAACTGTAGGTGCGCTGCAGGCCAGATCATCATATTTGAGCATTAATATTTATGTATTACTACAGCAATAGGAGTACACATCAATTAGTAGCAGAACTAGAAGAAATAACAAACCGAAGATGGATACAAACTAGTGACTAAGTACAAACTATTATGTCACCGCTCTCCTGCAATTCTCTATACAAAAAGACAATGAAACAAAAAAGATGGAACCATCCACTGCCATTCATGCACAAACTCGAACCATCAACTGCCAGAAAAAAACATGAAACACCATCCACTTCAACAGCCACAAGTCACATGGTAAAGGTTCAGACTAAACTGGGATAAAATGCCATGCCGCGGTCTATGCTCTCGATACAAACAGACACAAATTAAAACTACAAACAGCTAACGGTAAGAAGCGAAAAACTGTAACATCTAATGGTATTGCATACACACAGAAGCATTATATACTCGTATATTGCAATGAGCGTTTGCTTCGAATCCTTTTGGTAGAACCGTAGAGGCCAAAAATGCTTTTCTGCAGAGACAATCAATATATGAAGAAGTTGCTGGCCTTTACAGTGCACATGCCTGCAGGCTTAGCAGCTTGTGTGAGCTGGAAACTGGCCTGGTCAGTCAGGCACACAATTATGCAGCCGGTAAAAGGAACAAATAATTAAAAGAGCCAACAAGAACTCATACGAAAGCAACTCAATAATACCATGACGTCTTCCATTGTTCTCTATACATTTTCCATTCCATGTTTGAATTTGTTCCATTTATTATTTGCCGCAGAAAATGAAATCACAAAGTCACAACAGTACATTCAGACATTTACTCCATGAACAAACAGGTTGGCCGCTGGAGAGAGATAATCAAGCAGCTTACGCGGCAACTGGTCCAAGCCAAGAAAACATGGGGAACAGGCAAGCGGCCAATGCACGCCCAGCAGCAGCGCTGCCATGCACTGGGCGCTCCCCTCCTTTCTACGACCCCAGAGCAGAGCGCAGCGACCATATGCGTGGCGATACAGGTACACGGGCAGGCAGAGGTAGACGGCCTGGCTGGCCGCCCTGCTGCAAGATAGACGGCACGCGGCGCGCATCTCCATGCATGCGCCGGACAGCCGGCAGCCCCCTGTTTTTAGAAAAGATGGGATTGCCGCCGATGCTATAGTAAACCATCGCAGGATGCAGCTGAGCTCGACGAAAATGCCACAACTGTAACATCTAATGCTTTTGTATCCGTTGGCACATGGTGTTTTCAGAGTGCACATAGAGCAACATTCAGTATGACATGATTATTATTTATTTTTTGACCAAATTGCATTCACTTTGACATAATAAATCAGTAACATCTAATGTAATACATGATGGAAACAGACCAACAGAGTGGGAGAGAGGGGAGTCACCACCTTGGCGGACTTGGTGGGCAGGCCCTTGGGCCTTCTGCTCCTTCAAACTCGCAGGACCTTGGTGATGGCCTGCACAAACCGCACCTCCATGAACAAATACTACAGAATAAGAAGACAAGGGGAAGATGGATGAACAAGGGCATAGTGCTGAACCTCCATAGTTGCCAAATCAGGCACCTTGGTGCGCTCGGTGGAGCGGGCTGGGGTATGGATCTCCCTGTCGAAGTTTCCTGCAACCAACCCAAACCAACAGAGAAGAGAAGCATTCATCAGGGAATGGAAGGGAAGGGGATAGATGAAGAGGAAATAGAGAGAGGGGGGTGGACCTTGATGCGGTGGCTGCTTCTGCTTTTCCTCGTGCTGGAGGAAGAAGGACAATCCATGGCGTCTCGAGCAGAGGAAGATCCACTCCATGGCGCCTGCCTACAGAACGAGACGAGACGGGGTCAGAGAGCGAGAGAAGAAGAGGAGGAGAAGGAGGGGAGTAGGGATTCATACCAAGCATTGTCGTCGAGGCGAGTCCTGTGCCTGCGCCCCGCGGTCGGTCGCCATGGCCGGCGGCTAGGGTTTCCGGCGCGGGCAGGGGTCGAGGGAGGGCGGGTCTGACTGCGGGCTGAGCAGCTCCAGCGGATCTGCGTCCATGGCGGCCTCCTTGCACAGAGAAGTACAGAGGGGATTGAGACTTGAAAGAAAAAAAGGGAGACACAAATAGAGGAAGGAAGAAGAGCGGGGGAACACATCGACCTGCGGGACTTCGGTCGACGGCGGAGCTGCTCCGGCGAGGCGCGAGGCCGAGGCAGCGGAGACCGAGGCTGGATCGCGTTGGATCTCCCTCCCTCGGGTTCTTCTCTACCTTCTGGTGAGGGAAGGGGAGGGGCGAGAGGAGGAGGGTGTGGGGGATCAGATCTGTTCTGATGAGAGGAGGTGAGGGGAGGGGAGGGCAGAGGTCATGGCCGGCGGCAATGTGAGGGAGACGGGGGAGGTTGGTGGCGGTGCGGCGTGGGGGAGGCCATGGATGGCGGGACGGCGGGGCGGTTGGTGGGCGGCGCGGCGGCGGGTAGGGTTTGGGAGGGAGACGATGGTGGGATGGGATCGGGGTGGGTGGGAGACAAGTGGGAGGGATGGGATCGGGGTGGGTGGGGCCGTGGGGTTTCCTTTTTATTTAATTTTTTAATTTTTTGTTTTCTATAGATAGATGGATGGATGTGGGATGATGGATGGATGGATGGGCGCCATGTCATCGATCCGTGTCAAACCAACTCCACCAATGGGAATAGAGTATATGTGATTTGTGTTTTTTGTTTTGTTTTTCTTCTACTTTTACACATGAAAAAATCAAAAAAATGGTCTCATATTGCGCACAAGGGTGCATCTTGGAATTCCAAACAATGTTGTCTAAGGGAGTTTTTATTTTCTTTGCACGGAAAATTCATTTTCCATTTTCCGAGTGCCTGAAATGAGGTTTTTTTGTGAAGGAACTACCAAATAATTGTTGCAAAAATGGACCAAATCAATTTTATAAAATACTAGGCCATGTTTAATGCACAATTGACAAAATGGTTGGGTGAAAAAAGTTTTGATCCACCTCTGATGAAAAAGACAAATTGTCGTCGATTCAGCTGGAAACGGGTCAAATTTGAACTGTAGCTACCTCATAGTTTGCTCTTTATTTTTTCCAAAAATCATTTATAGGTACATAAGTATCGATTTAATCATAGAGACACCAAAAAAATTCCAAGATTCAACCACTAGCTAGGAACGGTCAAGCCCGCCGTTTTGACCGCATTTTGAAACGGGCATAAAAAATTCAAAAAAAATGAAAAAATTGGAAAACCTTCGCATTGTGTCATTATATGTGACCAAGTTTCCAGGAAAAATAATAAACTTGTAATAAGGTAATTATTTTAAAAAAGTGTTCTCAGAAATGAGCTATCAAGTGTGAAGATTCATGGCTTTCAAGCCAAATGATCAATCTTATGGCCACATTCATGGCATAGTTTGTTCAAATGATCTCATATTGTGCACAAGGGTGCATCTTGGAATTCCAAACAATGTTGCCTAAGGGAGTTTTCATTTTCTTTGCACGGAAAATTCATTTTCCATTTTCCGAGTGCCCGAAATGAGGGTTTTTTTGTGAAGGAAGTACCAAATAATTGTTGCAAAAATGGACCAAATCAATTTTATAAAATACTAGGCCATGTTTAATGCACAATTGAAAAAATGGTTGGGTGAAAAAAGTTTTGATCCACCTCTGGTGAAAAAGACAAATTGTCGCCGATTCAGTTGGAAGCGGGTCAAATTTGAACTACAGCTGCCTCATAGTTTGCTATTTATTTTTTACAAAAATCATTTCTAGGTAAATAAGTAACTATTTAATCAGAAATACATGGTTTGATGGCGAGACATCAAGGTTTGGACGGTAGCCGAGGGCCTAGGTGGTACTTGCTTTACAAAGTACCACACTGGACATAAATACGAATGTTGAAGCTGGGCTCAAAATAATGAATGGATTGAGCTAGCATTTGGTGGAGGATGGTTATTTGGGCATAGGAAAGCACTGTAGAAAATGGATACCATTTGGACATGCCAAAGTGGTACTTCCTTCACAAAGTGCTGCTCTGATCAGAATAGGAAAATGAATATTTTTGAATTATTTTTGAACTAGGCAAGGAAGGTTTTTACATATTTGACGAAGATATGACCCAAAGAATTTATGAGATTTTTTTGGGAATTTTGGGAATAACAGAAATATAGGTTGCTTCAGAACCTAGGGCAAAAACCGCCACATGGACATGACACATAAGCAAAACTGATGAGATGGCGCCTAGTCATCACAACCCACCACAATCTACAAGGCTATGACCATCTATATTGGTCATTAACAACTAGAAATAAGGCAGCGGACTAGCACTGTTTGCTTTGTGACCTTTTCGTCTAAGGAAATTACGACCTTTCTGACCAAAATGGTCGCGATTGTTTAGGGTTTGGAGCCCCTCGAACAGCTTTTGACCAATTGGTCTGAAATGGTCATAGATCTATGACCAATTCTTCCAGGGTCACTGACAAAAGGTCACTAGTTGACATATTTCTTGTAGTGGCTGGCCCACAACCATTGGTCCCGGTTCGTGGCTTGAACCGGAACAGAAGGGGTGGCTTTAGTCCCGGTTCATGCCACGAACCGGGACAAATAACTTGCCTACATATACCCACCGCCGCGGCAGAGCACTCCAGAGTGCTCTGTTTTGTCAAGCCGGCGAGGGGAGGGCATTTGGGTGCTCTAGTTCACCTCCTATGCACATGAGGTGTTCGATGAAATTCCCGAGCCACACTAGTTAAGCTTTCTCCTCTCGAAACTCGACCTCCGAGCTCCATTTTCAATGAGATTTGTCTAGATTTAGCAGTCCGTCACGCCACGTCCCCGTCCGTTTTGTACACGAAGTGCATCCAGTTTTTGCCGTAAGCCTCTCTACTTTCTTGCACATGCTATGTGGGTGAAATGATGATACCATGCCAACTTGGAACCTTTTCAGAGTTCATTTCAAATGCTTTTCAATTTCATGGTCTTATAGCTCAAAATAATCAGTAAATACACGAAAAATAACAAATGAAGTCAGAAAGGGTTGTAAATTGATGATGTGTCTTTGAATGGTGCATTTTGAACACAGAAAAACAAGGGGGGGTTCAAATAAGTTCAAAAGAAATGAAACCCCTTTGTAACAGACGAGTTTCCGTATGAAACCTTGATACTTCGAAGGAGATAGTCTGTTTTGTACACGAAGTGCATCCAGTTTTTGCCGAAAGCATCTCTACTTTCTTGAAGATGCTATGTGGGTGAAATGATGATACCATGCCAACTTGGAACTATTTCAGAGTTCATTTCAAATGTTTTCCAATTTCATGGTCTTATAGCTCAAAATAATCAGTAAATGCATGAAAAATAACAAATGAAGTCAGAAAGGGTTGTAAATTGATGATGTGGCTTTGAATGGTGCATTTTGAACACACAAAAACAAGGGGGTTCAAATAAGTTCAAAAGAAATGAAATCCCTTTGTAACAGATGAGTTTCCGTATGAAACCCTGATACTTCGAAGGAGATTGTCTGTTTTGTACACGAAGTGCATCCAGTTTTTACCGTAAGCCTCTCTACTTTCTTGCACATGCTATGTGGGTGAAATGATGATACCATGCCAACTTGGAACCTTTTCAGAGTTCATTTCAAATGCTTTTCAATTTCATGGTCTTATAGCTCAAAATAATCAGTAAGTGCATGAAAAATAACAAATGAAGTCAGAAAGGGTTGTAAATTGATGATGTGGCTTTGAATGGTGCATTTTGAACACAGAAAAACAAGGGGGGTTCAAATAAGTTCAAAAGAAATTAAACCCCTTTGTAACAGACGAGTTTCCGTATAAAACCCTGATACTTCGAAGGAGATTGTCTGTTTTGTACACGAAGTGCATCCAGTTTTTGCCGAAAGCCTCTCTACTTTCTAGCAGATGCTATGTGGGTGAAATGATGATACCATGCCAACTTGGAACTTTTTCAGAGTTCATTTCAAATGTTTTCCAATTTCATGGTCTTATAGCTCAAAATAATCAGTAAATGCATGAAAAATAACAAATGAAGTCAGAAAGGGTTGTAAATTGATGATGTGGCTTTGAATGGTGCATTTTGAACACAAAAAAACAAGGGGGTTCAAATAAGTTCAAAAGAAATGAAATCCCTTTGTAACAGATGAGTTTCCGTATGAAACCCTGATACTTCGAAGGAGATTGTTTGTTTTGTACACGAAGTGCATCCAGTTTTTGCCGTAAGCCTCTATACTTTCGTGCACATGCTATGTGGGTGAAATGATGATACCATGCCAACTTGGAACCTTTTCAGAGTTCATTTCAAATGGTTTTCAATTTCATGGTTTTATAGCTCAAAATAAAAATGCATGAAAAATAACAAATGAAGTCAGAAAGGGTTGTAAATAAATGATGTGGCTTTGAATGGCGCATTTTGAACACAGTAAAAAAAGAGGGGTTCAAATAAGTTCAAAAGAAATGAAATCCCTTTGTAACAGACTAGTTTCCGTACGAAACCCTGATACTTCGAAGGAGATTGTCTGTTTTGTACACGAAGTGTATCCAGTTTTTGCCGTAAGCCTCTCTACTTTCTTGCACATGCTATGTGGGTGAAATTATGATACCATGCCAACTTGGAACCTTTTCAGAGTTCATTTCAAATGCTTTTCAATTTCATGGTCTTATAGCTCAAAATAATCAGTAAATGCATGAAAAATAACAAATGAAGTCAGAAAGGGTTGTAAATTGATGATGTGGCTTTGAATGGTGCATTATGAACACAGAAAAACAAGGGGGTTCAAATAAGTTCAAAAGAAACGAAATCCCTTTGTAACAGACTAGTTTCCGTACGAAACCCTGATACTTCGAAGGAGATTGTCTGTTTTGTACACGAAGTGCATCCAGTTTTTGCCGTAAGCCTCTCTACTTTCTTGCACATGCTATGTGGGTGAAATTATGATACCATTCCAACTTGGAACCTTTTCAGAGTTCATTTCAAATGCTTTTCTATTTCATGGTCTTATAGCTCAAAATAATCAGTAAATGCATGAAAAATAACAAATGAAGTCAGAAAGGGTTGTAAATTGATGATGCGGCTTTGAATGGTGCATTTTGAACACAGTAAAACAAGGGGGTTCAAATAAGTTCAAAAGAAATGAAATCCCTTTGTAACAGACGAGTTTCCGTATGAAACCGTGATACTTCGAAGGAGATTGTCTGTCTTGTACACGAAGTGCACCCAGTTTTTGCCGAAAGCCTCTCTACTTTCTTGCACATGCTATGTGGGTGAAATGATGATACCAAGACAACTTGGAACCTTTTCAGAGTTCATTTCAAATGCTTTTCAATTTCATGGTCTTATAGTTCAAAATAATCAGTAAATGCATGAAAAATAACAAATAAAGTTAGAAAGGGTTGTAAATTGATGATGTGGCTTTGAATGGCGCATTTTGAACACAGAAAAACAAGGGGGTTCAAATAAGTTCAAAAGAAATGAAATCCCTTTGTAACAGACTAGTTTCCGTACGAAACCTTGATACTTCGAAGGAGATTGTCTGTTTTGTACACGAAGTGTATCCAGTTTTTGCCGTAAGCCTCTCTACTTTCTTGCACATGCTATGTGGGTGAAATTATGATACCATGCCAACTTGGAACCTTTTCAGAGTTCATTTCAAATGCTTTTCAATTTCATGGTCTTATAGCTCAAAATAATCAGTAAATGCATGAAAAATAACAAATGAAGTCAGAAAGGGTTGTAAATTGATGTTGTGGCTTTGAATGGTGCATTTTGAACACACAAAAACAAGGGGTTTCAAATAAGTTCAAAAGAAATGAAATCCCTTTGTAACAGATGAGTTTCCGAATGAAACCCTGATACTTCGAAGGAGATTGTTTGTCTTTTACACGAAGTGCATCCAGTTTTTGCCGTAAGCCTCTATACTTTCTTGCACATGCTATGTGGGTGAATTGATGATACCATGCCAACTTGGAACCTTTTCAGAGTTAATTTCAAATGGTTTTCAATTTCATGGTCTTATAGCTCAAAATAATTAGTAAATGCACGAAAAATAACAAATGAAGTCAGAAAGGGTTGTAAATTGATGATGTGGCTTTGAATGGCGCATTTTGAACACAGTAAAAAAAAGGGGGGGTTCAAATAAGTTCAAAAGAAATGAAATCCCTTTGTAACAGACTAGTTTCCGTACGAAACCCTGATACTTCGAAGGAGATTGTCTGTTTTGTACACGAAGTGTATCCAGTTTTTGCCGTAAGCCTCTCTACTTTCTTGCACATGCTATGTGGGTGAAATTATGATACCATGCCAACTTGGAACCTTTTCAGAGTTCATTTCAAATGCTTTTCAATTTCATGGTCTTATAGCTCAAAATAATCAGTAAATGCATGAAAAATAACAAATGAAGTCAGAAAGGGTTGTAAATTGATGATGTGCCTTTGAATAGGGCATTTTGAACACAGAAAAACAAGGGGGTTCAAATAAGTTCAAAAGAAATGAAATCCCTTTGTAACAGACTAGTTTCCGTATGAAACACTGATACTTCGAAGGAGATTGTCTGTTTTGTACACGAAGTGCATCCAGTTTTTGCCGTAAGCCTCTCTACTTTCTTGCACATGCTATGTGGGTGAAATTGTGATACCATGCCAACTTGGAACCTTTTCAGAGTTCATTTCAAATGCTTTTCAATTTCATGGTCTTATAGCTCAAAATAATCAGTAAATGCATGAAAAATAACAAATCAAGTCAGAAGGGGTTGTAAATTGATGATGTGGCTTTGAATGGTGCATTTTGAACACAGTAAAACAAGGGGGTTCAAATAAGTTCAAAAGAAATGAAATCCCTTTGTAACAGACGAGTTTCCGTATGAAACCCTGATACTTCGAAGGAGATTGTCTGTTTTGTACACGAAGTGCACCCAGTTTTTGCCGAAAGCCTATCTACTTTCTTGCACATGCTATGTGGGTGAAATGATGATACCATGACAACTTGGAACCTTTTCAGAGTTCATTTCAAATGCTTTTCAATTTCATGGTCTTATAGCTCAAAATAATCAGTAAATGCATGAAAAATAACAAATGAAGTTAGAAAGGGTTGTAAATTGATGATGTGGCTTTGAATGGTGCATTTTGAACACAGAAAAACAAGGGGGTTCAAATAAGTTCAAAAGAAATGAAATCCCTTTGTAACAGACTAGTTTCCGTACGAAACACTGATACTTCGAAGGAGATTGTCTGTTTTGTACACGAAGTGTATCCAGTTTTTGCCGTAAGCCTCTCTACTTTCTTGCACATGCTATGTGGGTGAAATTATGATACCATGCCAACTTGGAACCTTTTCAGAGTTCATTTCAAATGCTTTTCAATTTCATGGTCTTATAGCTCAAAATAATCAGTAAATGCATGAAAAATAACAAATGAAGTCAGAAAGGGTTGTAAATTGATGTTGTGGCTTTGAATGGTGCATTTTGAACACACAAAAACAAGGGGTTTCAAATAAGTTCAAAAGAAATGAAATCCCTTTGTAACAGATGAGTTTCCGAATGAAACCCTGATACTTCGAAGGAGATTGTTTGTCTTTTACACGAAGTGCATCCAGTTTTTGCCGTAAGCCTCTATACTTTCTTGCACATGCTATGTGGGTGAATTGATGATACCATGCCAACTTGGAACCTTTTCAGAGTTAATTTCAAATGGTTTTCAATTTCATGGTCTTATAGCTCAAAATAATTAGTAAATGCACGAAAAATAACAAATGAAGTCAGAAAGGGTTGTAAATTGATGATGTGGCTTTGAATGGCGCATTTTGAACACAGTAAAAAAAAGGGGGGGGGTTCAAATAAGTTCAAAAGAAATGAAATCCCTTTGTAACAGACTAGTTTCCGTACGAAACCCTGATACTTCGAAGGAGATTGTCTGTTTTGTACACGAAGTGTATCCAGTTTTTGCCGTAAGCCTCTCTACTTTCTTGCACATGCTATGTGGGTGAAATTATGATACCATGCCAACTTGGAACCTTTTCAGAGTTCATTTCAAATGCTTTTCAATTTCATGGTCTTATAGCTCAAAATAATCAGTAAATGCATGAAAAATAACAAATGAAGTCAGAAAGGGTTGTAAATTGATGATGTGCCTTTGAATAGGGCATTTTGAACACAGAAAAACAAGGGGGTTCAAATAAGTTCAAAAGAAATGAAATCCCTTTGTAACAGACTAGTTTCCGTATGAAACACTGATACTTCGAAGGAGATTGTCTGTTTTGTACACGAAGTGCATCCAGTTTTTGCCGTAAGCCTCTCTACTTTCTTGCACATGCTATGTGGGTGAAATTGTGATACCATGCCAACTTGGAACCTTTTCAGAGTTCATTTCAAATGCTTTTCAATTTCATGGTCTTATAGCTCAAAATAATCAGTAAATGCATGAAAAATAACAAATCAAGTCAAAAGGGGTTGTAAATTGATGATGTGGCTTTGAATGGTGCATTTTGAACACAGTAAAACAAGGGGGTTCAAATAAGTTCAAAAGAAATGAAATCCCTTTGTAACAGACGAGTTTCCGTATGAAACCCTGATACTTCGAAGGAGATTGTCTGTTTTGTACACGAAGTGCACCCAGTTTTTGCCGAAAGCCTATCTACTTTCTTGCACATGCTATGTGGGTGAAATGATGATACCATGACAACTTGGAACCTTTTCAGAGTTCATTTCAAATGCTTTTCAATTTCATGGTCTTATAGCTCAAAATAATCAGTAAATGCATGAAAAATAACAAATGAAGTTAGAAAGGGTTGTAAATTGATGATGTGGCTTTGAATGGTGCATTTTGAACACAGAAAAACAAGGGGGTTCAAATAAGTTCAAAAGAAATGAAATCCCTTTGTAACAGACTAGTTTCCGTACGAAACACTGATACTTCGAAGGAGATTGTCTGTTTTGTACACGAAGTGTATCCAGTTTTTGCCGTAAGCCTCTCTACTTTCTTGCACATGCTATGTGGGTGAAATTATGATACCATGCCAACTTGGAACCTTTTCAGAGTTCATTTCAAATGCTTTTCAATTTCATGGTCTTATAGCTCAAAATAATCAGTAAATGCATGAAAAATAACAAATGAAGTCAGAAAGGGTTGTAAATTGATGTTGTGGCTTTGAATGGTGCATTTTGAACACACAAAAACAAGGGGTTTCAAATAAGTTCAAAAGAAATGAAATCCCTTTGTAACAGATGAGTTTCCGAATGAAACCCTGATACTTCGAAGGAGATTGTTTGTCTTTTACACGAAGTGCATCCAGTTTTTGCCGTAAGCCTCTATACTTTCTTGCACATGCTATGTGGGTGAATTGATGATACCATGCCAACTTGGAACCTTTTCAGAGTTAATTTCAAATGGTTTTCAATTTCATGGTCTTATAGCTCAAAATAATTAGTAAATGCACGAAAAATAACAAATGAAGTCAGAAAGGGTTGTAAATTGATGATGTGGCTTTGAATGGCGCATTTTGAACACAGTAAAAAAAAGGGGGGGTTCAAATAAGTTCAAAAGAAATGAAATCCCTTTGTAACAGACTAGTTTCCGTACGAAACCCTGATACTTCGAAGGAGATTGTCTGTTTTGTACACGAAGTGTATCCAGTTTTTGCCGTAAGCCTCTCCACTTTCTTGCACATGCTATGTGGGTGAAATTATGATACCATGCCAACTTGGAACCTTTTCAGAGTTCATTTCAAATGCTTTTCAATTTCATGGTCTTATAGCTCAAAATAATCAGTAAATGCATGAAAAATAACAAATGAAGTCAGAAAGGGTTGTAAATTGATGATGTGCCTTTGAATAGGGCATTTTGAACACAGAAAAACAAGGGGGTTCAAATAAGTTTAAAAGAAATGAAATCCCTTTGTAACAGACTAGTTTCCGTACGAAACACTGATACTTCGAAGGAGATTGTCTGTTTTGTACACGAAGTGCATCCAGTTTTTGCCGTAAGCCTCTCTACTTTCTTGCACATGCTATGTGGGTGCAATTGTGATACCATGCCAACTTGGAACCTTTTCAGAGTTCATTTCAAATGCTTTTCAATTTCATGGTCTTATAGCTCAAAATAATCAGTAAATGCATGAAAAATAACAAATCAAGTCAGAAGGGGTTGTAAATTGATGATGTGGCTTTGAATGGTGCATTTTGAACACAGTAAAACAAGGGGGTTCAAATAAGTTCAAAAGAAATGAAATCCCTTTGTAACAGACGAGTTTCCGTATGAAACCCTGATACTTCGAAGGAGATTGTCTGTTTTGTACACGAAGTGCACCCAGTTTTTGCCGAAAGCCTATCTACTTTCTTGCACATGCTATGTGGGTGAAATGATGATACCATGACAACTTGGAACCTTTTCAGAGTTCATTTCAAATGCTTTTCAATTTCATGGTCTTATAGCTCAAAATAATCAGTAAATGCATGAAAAATAACAAATGAAGTTAGAAAGGGTTGTAAATTGATGATGTGGCTTTGAATGGTGCATTTTGAACACAGAAAAACAAGGGGGTTCAAATAAGTTCAAAAGAAATGAAATCCCTTTGTAACAGACTAGTTTCCGTACGAAACCTTGATACTTCGAAGGAGATTGTCTGTTTTGTACACGAAGTGTATCCAGTTTTTGCCGTAAGCCTCTCTACTTTCTTGCACATGCTATGTGGGTGAAATTATGATACCATGCCAACTTGGAACCTTTTCAGAGTTCATTTCAAATGCTTTTCAATTTCATGGTCTTATAGCTCAAAATAATCAGTAAATGCATGAAAAATAACAAATGAAGTCAGAAAGGGTTGTAAATTGATGATGTGGCTCTGAATGGTGCATTTTGAACACAGTAAAACAAGGGGGTTCAAATAAGTTCAAAAGAAATGAAATCCCTTTGTAACAGACGAGTTTCCGTAGGAAACCCTGATACTTCGAAGGAGATTGTCTGTTTTCTACACGAAGTGCATCCAGTTTTTGCCGTAAGCCTCTATACTTTCTTGCACATGCTATGTGGGTGAAATGATGATACCATGCCAACTTGGAACCTTTTCAGAGTTCATTTCAAATGCTTTTCAATTTCATGGTCTTATAGCTCAAAATAATCAGTAAATGCATGAAAAATAACAAATGAAGTTAGGAAGGGTTGTAAATTGATGATGTGGCTTTGAATGGTGCATTTTGAACACAATAAAACAAGGGGTTCAAATAAATTCAAAAGAAATGAAATCCCTTTGTAACAGACGAGTTTCCGTATGAAACCCTGATACTTCGAAGGAGATTGTTTGTTTTGTACACGAAGTGCATCCAGTTTTTGCCGCAAGCCTCTCTACTTTCTTGCACATGCTATGTGGGTGAAATGATGATACCATGCCAACTTGGAAACTTTTTAGAGTTCATTTCAAATGCTTTTCAATTTCATGGTCTTATAGCTCAAAATAATCAGTAAATGCATGAAAAATAACAAATGAAGTCAGAAAGGGTTGTAAATTGATGATGTGGCTTTGAATGGTGCATTTTGAACATAGAAAAACAAGGGGGTTCAAATAAGTTCAAAAGAAATGAAATCCCTTTGTAACAGACTAGTTTCCGTATGAAACACTGATACTTCGAAGGAGATTGTCTGTTTTGTACACGAAGTGCATCTAGTTTTTGCCGTAAGCCTCTATACTTTCTTGCACATGCTATGTGGGTGAAATGATGATACCAGGCCAACTTGGAACCTTTTCAGAGTTCATTTCAAATGCTTTTCAATTTCATGGTCTTATAGCTCAAAATAATCAGTAAATGCATGAAAAATAACAAATGAAGTTAGAAAGGGTTGTAAATTGATGATGTGGCTTTGAATGGTGCATTTTGAACACAATAAAAAAAGGGGGTTCAAATAAGTTCAAAAGAAATGAAATCCCTTTGTAATAGACGAGTTTCCGTATGAAACCCTGATACTTGGAAGGAGATTGTCTATTTTGTACACGAAGTGCATCCAGTTTTTGCCGAAAGACTCTCTACTTTCTTTCACATGCTATGTGGGTGAAATGATGATACCATGACAAGTTGGAACCTTTTCAGAGTTCATTTCAAATGCTTTTCAATTTCATGGTCTTATAGCTCAAAATAACTAGTAAATGCATGAAAAATAACAAATGAAGTCAGAAAGGGTTGTAAATTGATGATGTGGCTTTGAATGGTGAATTTTGAACACAAAAAAACAAGGGGGTTAAAATAAGTTCAAAAGAAATGAAATCCCTTTGTAACAGACGAGTTTCCGTATGAAACCCTGATACTTCGAAGGAGATTGTCTGTTTTGTACACGAAGTGCATCCAGTTTTTGCTGAAAGCCTCTCTACTTTCTTGCACATGCTATGTGGGTGAAATGATGATACCATGCCAACTTGGAACCTTTTCAGAGTTCATTTCAAATGTTTTCCAATTTCATGGTCTTATAGCTCAAAATAATCAGTAAATGCATGAAAAATAACAAATGAAGTCAGAAAGGGTTGTAAATTGATGATGTGGCTTTGAATGGTGCATTTTGAACACAGAAAAACAAGGGGGTTCAAATAAGTTCAAAAGAAATGAAACCCCTTTGTAACAGACGAGTTTCCGTATGAAACCCTGATACTTCGAAGGAGATTGTCTATTTTGTACACGAAGTGCATCCAGTTTTTTCCGAAAGCCTCTCTACTTTCTTGCACATGCTATGTGGGTGAAATGATGATACCATGCCAACTTGGAACCTTTTCAGAGTTCATTTCAAATGCTATTCAATTTCATGGTCTTATAGCTCAAAATAATCGGTAAATGCATGAAAAATAACAAATGAAGTCAGAAAGGGTTGAAAATTGATGATGTGGCTTTGAATGGTGCATTTTGAACACAGAAAAACAAGGGGGTTCAAATAAGTTCAAAAGAAATGAAATCCCTTTGTAACAGACGAGTTTCCGTATGAAACCCTGATACTTCGAAGGAGGTTGTCTGTTTTGTACACGAAGTGCATCCAGTTTTTGCCGTAAACCTCTCTACTTTCTTGCACATGCTATGTGGGTGAAATGATGATACCATGCCAACTTGGAACCTTTTCAGAGTTCACTTCAAATGCCTTTCAATTTCATGGTCTTATAGCTCAAAATAATCAGTAAATGCATGAAAAATAACAAATGAAGTCAGAAAGGGTTGTAAATTGATGATGTGTCTTTGAATGGTGCATTTTGAACACAGAAAAACAAGGGGGTTCAAATAAGTTCAAAAGAAATGAAATCCCTTTGTAACAGACGAGTTTCCGTATGAAACACTGATACTTTGAAGGAGATTGTCTGTTTTGTACACGAAGTGCATCCAGTTTTTGCCGTAAGCCTCTCTACTTTCTTGCACATGCTATGTGGGTGAAATGATGATA
This sequence comes from Triticum timopheevii, assembly GCA_963921465.1. Classification (NCBI taxonomy): domain Eukaryota; kingdom Viridiplantae; phylum Streptophyta; class Magnoliopsida; order Poales; family Poaceae; genus Triticum; species Triticum timopheevii. The sequence goes on along the minus strand of OY997264.1, from coordinate 11,885,634 downwards.
CCAGGCCAACTTGGAACCTTTTCAGAGTTCATTTCAAATGCTTTTCCATTTCATGGTCTTATAGCTCAAAATAATCAGTAAATGCATGAAAAATAACAAATGAAGTCAGAAAGGGTTGTAAATTGATGATGTGGCTTTGAATGGTGCATTTTGAACACAGTAAAAAAGGGGGTTCAAATAAGTTCAAAAGAAATGAAATCCCTTTGTAACGGACGAGTTTCCGTATGAAACCCTGATACTTCGAAGGAGATTGTCTATTTTGTACACGAAGTGCATCCAGTTTTTGCCAAAAGCCTCTCTACTTTCTTGCACATGCTATGTCGGTGAAATGATGATACCATGCCAACTTGGAACCTTTTCAGAGTTCATTTCAAATGCTTTTCAATTTCATGGTCTTATAGCTCAAAATAATCAGTAAATGCATGAAAAATAACAAATGAAGTCAGAAAGGGTTGTAAATTGATGATGTATCTTTGAATGGTGCATTTTGAACACAAAAAAACAAGGGGGTTCAAATAAGTTCAAAAGAAATGAAATCCCCTCGTAACAGATGTGTTTCCGTATGAAACCCTGATACTTTGAAGGAGATTGTCTGTTTTGTACACGAAGTGCATCCAGTTTTTGCCGCAAGCCTCTCTACTTTCTTGCACATGCTATGTGGGTGAAATTATGATACCATGCCAACTTGGAACCTTTTCAGAGTTCATTTCAAATGCTTTTCAATTTCATGGTCTTATAGCTCAAAATAATCAGTAAATGCATGAAAAATAACAAATGAAGTCAGAAAGGGTTGTAAATTGATGATCTGGCTTTGAATGGTGCATTTTGAACACAATAAAACAAGGGGTTTCAAATAGGTTCAAAAGAAATGAAATCCCTTTGTAACAGACTAGTTTCCGTATGAAACCCTGATACTTCGAAGGAGATTGTCTGTTTTGTACACGAAGTGCATCAAGTTTTTGCCGCAAGCCTCTCTACTTTCTTGCACATGCTATGTGGGTGAAATTATGATACCAGGCCAACTTGGAACCTTTTCATAGTTCATTTCAAATGCTTTTCCATTTCATGGTCTTATAGCTCCAAATAATCAGTAAATGCATGAAAAATAACAAATGAAGTCAGAAAGGGTTGTAAATTGATGATGTGGGTTTGAATGGTGCATTTTGAACACAGTAAAAAAGGGGGTTCAAATAAGTTCAAAAGAAATGAAATCCCTTTGTAACAGACGAGTTTCCGTATGAAACCCTGATACTTCGAAGGAGATTGTCTATTTTGTACACGAAGTGCATCCAGTTTTTTCCGAAAGCCTCTCTACTTTCTTGCACATGCTATGTGGGTGAAATTATGATACCATGCCAACTTGGAACCTTTTCAGAGTTCATTTCAAATGCTTTTCAATTGCATGGTCTTATAGCTCAAAATAATCAGTAAATGCATGAAAAATAACAAATGAAGTCAGAAAGGGTTGTAAATTGATGATGTGTCTTTGAATGGTGCATTTTGAACACAGAAAAACAAGGGGGTTCAAATAAGTTCAAAAGAAATGAAATCCCTTTGTAACAGACGAGTTTCCGTATGAAACCCTGATACTTCGAAGGAGGTTGTCTGTTTTGTACACGAAGTGCATCCAGTTTTTGCCGAAAGCCTCTCTACTTTCTTGCACATGCTATGTGGGTGAAATGATGATACCATGCCAACTTGGAACCTTTTCAGAGTTCATTTCAAATGCTTTTCAATTTCATGGTCTTATAGCTCAAAATAATCAGTAAATGCATGAAAAATAACAAATGAAGTCAGAAAGGGTTGTAAATTGATGATGTGGCTTTAAATGGTGCATTTTGAACACAGTAAAACAAGGGGTTCAAATAAGTTCAAAAGAAATGAAATCCCTTTGTAACAGACTAGTTCCCGTATGAAACCCTGATACTTCGAAGGAGATTTTCTGTTTTGTACACGAAGTGCATCCAGTTTTTGCCGTAAGCCTTTCTACTTTCTTGCACATGATATGTGGGTGAAATGATGATACCGTGCCAACTTGGAACCTTTTAAGAGTTCATTTCAAATGCTTTTCAATTTCATGGTAATATAGATCAAAATAATCACTAAATGCATGAAAAATAACAAATGAAGTCAAAAAGGGTTGTAAATTGATGATGTGGCTTTGAATGGTGCATTTTGAACACAATAAAACAAGGGGGTTCAAATAAGTTCAAAAGAAATGAAATCCCTTTGTAACAGACGAGTTTCCGTATGAAACCCTGATACTTCGAAGGAGATTGTCTGTTTTGTACACGAAGTGCATCCAGTTTTTGCCGTAAGCCTCTCTACTTTCTTGCACATGCTATGTGGGTGAAATGATGTGACCATGACAACTTGGAACCTTTTCAGAGTTCATTTCAAATGCTTTTCAATTTCATGGTCTTATAGCTCAAAATAATCAGTAAATGCATGAAAAATAACAAATGAAGTTAGAAAGGGTTGTAAATTGATGATGTGGCTTTGAATGGTGCATTTTGAACATAGAAAAACAAGGGGGTTCAAATAAGTTCAAAAGAAATGAAATCCCTTTGTAACAGACGAGTTTCCGTATGAAACCCTGATACTTCGAAGGAGATTGTCTGTTTTGTACACGAAGTGCATTCAGTTTTTGCCGAAAGCCTCTATACTTTCTTGCACATGCTATGTGGGTGAAATGATGATACCATGCCAACTTGGAACCTTTTCAGAGTTCATTTCAAATGTTTTCCAATTTCATGGTCTTATAGCTAAAAAAATCAGTAAATGCATGAAAAATAACAAATGAAGTCAGAAAGGGTTGTAAATTGATGATTTGGCTTTGAATAGTGCATTTTTAACATGGAAAAACAAGGGGGTTCAAATAAGTTCAAAAGAAATGAAATCGCTTTGTAACAGACGAGTTTCCGCCCTGATACTTCGAAGGAGATTGTCTGTTTTGTACACGAAGTGCATCCAGTTTTTGCCGTAAGCCTCTCTACTTTCTTGCACATGCTATGTGGGTGAAATGATGATACCATGCCAACTTGGAACCTTTTCAGAGTTCATTTCAAATGCTTTTCAATTTCATGGTCTTATAGCTCAAAATAATCAGTAAATGCATGAAAAATAACAAATGAAGTCAGAAAGGGTTGTAAATTGATGATGTGGCTTTGAATGGTGCATTTTGAACATAGTAAAAAAGGGGGTTCAAATAAGTTCAAAAGAAATGAAATCCCTTTGTAAGAGACGAGTTTCCGTATGAAACCCTGATACTTCGAAGGAGATTGTCTATTTTGTACACGAAGTGCATCCAGTTTTTTCCGAAAGCCTCTCTACTTTCTTGCACATGCTATGTGGGTGAAATGATGATACCATGTCAACTTGGAACCTTTTCAGAGTTCATTTCAAATGCTATTCAATTTCATGGTCTTATAGCTCAAAATAATCAGTAAATGCATGAAAAATAACAAATGAAGTCAGAAAGGGTTGCAAATTGATGATGTGTCTTTGAATGGTGCATTTTGAACACAGAAAAACAAGGGGGTTCAAATAAGTTCAAAAGAAATGAAATCTCTTTGTAACAGACGAGTTTCCGTATGAAACCCTGATACTTCGAAGGAGGTTGTCTGTTTTGTACACGAAGTGCATCCAGTTTTTACCGAAAGCCTCTCTACTTTCTTGCACATGCTATGTGGGTGAAATGATGATACCATGCCAACTTGGAACCTTTTCAGAGTTCACTTCAAATGCTTTTCAATTTCATGGTCTTATAGCTCAAAATAATCAGTAAATGCATGAAAAATAACAAATGAAGTCAGAAAGGGTTGTAAATTGATGATGTGGCTTTGAATGGTGCATTTTGAACACAATAAAACAAGGGGTTCAAATAAGTTCAAAAGAAATGAAATCCCTTTGTAACAGACTAGTTCCCATATGAAACCCTGATAATTCGAAGGAGATTTTCTGTTTTGTACACGAAGTGCATCCAGTTTTTGCCGTAAGCCTCTCTACTTTCTTGCACATGATATGTGGGTGAAATGATGATACCGTGCCAACTTGGAACCTTTTCAGAGTTCATTTCAAATGCTTTTCAATTTCATGGTAATATAGATCAAAATAATGAGTAAATGCATGAAAAATAACAAATGAAGTCAAAAAGGGTTGTAAATTGATGATGTGGCTTTGAATGGTGCATTTTGAACACAATAAAACAAGGGGGTTCAAATAAGTTCAAAAGAAATGAAATCCCTTTGTAACAGACGAGTTTCCGTATGAAACCCTGATACTACGAAGGAGATTGTCTGTTTTGTACACGAAGTGCATCCAGTTTTTGCCGTAAGCCTCTCTACTTTCTTGCACATGCTATGTGGGTGAAATGATGTGACCATGACAACTTGGAACCTTTTCAGAGTTCATTTCAAATGCTTTTCAATTTCATGGTCTTATAGCTCAAAATAATCAGTAAATGCATGAAAAATAACAAATGAAGTTAGAAAGGGTTGTAAATTGATGATGTGGCTTTGAATGGTGCATTTTGAACATAGAAAAACAAGGGGGTTCAAATAAGTTCAAAAGAAATGAAATCCCTTTGTAACAGACGAGTTTCCGTATGAAACCCTGATACTTCGAAGGAGATTGTCTGTTTTGTACACGAAGTGCATCCAGTTTTTGCCGAACGCCTCTCTACTTTCTTGCACATGCTATGTGGGTGAAATGATGATACCATGCCAACTTGGAACCTTTTCAGAGTTCATTTCAAATGTTTTCCAATTTCATGGTCTTATAGCTAAAAAAATCAGTAAATGCATGAAAAATAACAAATGAAGTCAGAAAGGGTTGTAAATTGATGATTTGGCTTTGAATAGTGCATTTTTAACATGGAAAAACAAGGGGGTTCAAATAAGTTCAAAAGAAATGAAATCGCTTTGTAACAGACGAGTTTCCGCCCTGATACTTCGAAGGAGATTGTCTGTTTTGTACACGAAGTGCATCCAGTTTTTGCCGTAAGCCTCTCTACTTTCTTGCACATGCTATGTGGGTGAAATGATGATACCATGCCAACTTGGAACCTTTTCAGAGTTCATTTCAAATGCTTTTCAATTTCATGGTCTTATAGCTCAAAATAATCAGTAAATGCATGAAAAATAACAAATGAAGTCAGAAAGGGTTGTAAATTGATGATGTGGCTTTGAATGGTGCATTTTGAACACAGTAAAAAAGGGGGTTCAAATAAGTTCAAAAGAAATGAAATCCCTTTGTAACAGACGAGTTTCCGTATGAAACCCTGATACTTCGAAGGAGATTGTCTATTTTGTACACGAAGTGCATCCAGTTTTTTCCGAAAGCCTCTCTACTTTCTTGCACATGCTATGTGGGTGAAATGATGATACCATGCCAACTTGGAACCTTTTCAGAGTTCATTTCAAATGCTATTCAATTTCATGGTCTTATAGCTCAAAATAATCAGTAAATGCATGAAAAATAACAAATGAAGTCAGAAAGGGTTGCAAATTGATGATGTGTCTTTGAATGGTGCATTTTGAACACAGAAAAACAAGGGGGTTCAAATAAGTTCAAAAGAAATGAAATCTCTTTGTAACAGACGAGTTTCCGTATGAAACCCTGATACTTCGAAGGAGGTTGTCTGTTTTGTACACGAAGTGCATCCAGTTTTTGCCGAAAGCCTCTCTACTTTCTTGCACATGCTATGTGGGTGAAATGATGATACCATGCCAACTTGGAACCTTTTCAGAGTTCACTTCAAATGCTTTTCAATTTCATGGTCTTATAGCTCAAAATAATCAGTAAATGCATGAAAAATAACAAATGAAGTCAGAAAGGGTTGTAAATTGATGATGTGGCTTTGAATGGTGCATTTTGAACACAGTAAAACAAGGGGTTCAAATAAGTTCAAAAGAAATGAAATCCCTTTGTAACAGACTAGTTCCCATATGAAACCCTGATACTTCGAAGGAGATTTTCTGTTTTGTACACGAAGTGCATCCAGTTTTTGCCGTAAGCCTCTCTACTTTCTTGCACATGATATGTGGGTGAAATGATGATACCGTGCCAACTTGGAACCTTTTCAGAGTTCATTTCAAATGCTTTTCAATTTCATGGTAATATAGATCAAAATAATGAGTAAATGCATGAAAAATAACAAATGAAGTCAAAAAGGGTTGTAAATTGATGATGTGGCTTTGAATGGTGCATTTTGAACACAATAAAACAAGGGGGTTCAAATAAGTTCAAAAGAAATGAAATCCCTTTGTAACAGACGAGTTTCCGTATGAAACCCTGATACTACGAAGGAGATTGTCTGTTTTGTACACGAAGTGCATCCAGTTTTTGCCGTAAGCCTCTCTACTTTCTTGCACATGCTATGTGGGTGAAATGATGTGACCATGACAACTTGGAACCTTTTCAGAGTTCATTTCAAATGCTTTTCAATTTCATGGTCTTATAGCTCAAAATAATCAGTAAATGCATGAAAAATAACAAATGAAGTCAGAAAGGGTTGTAAATTGATGATGTGGCTTTGAATGGTGCATTTTGAACATAGAAAAACAAGGGGGTTCAAATAAGTTCAAAAGAAATGAAATCCCTTTGTAACAGACGAGTTTCCGTATGAAACCCTGATACTTCGAAGGAGATTGTCTGTTTTGTACACGAAGTGCATCCAGTTTTTGCCGAAAGCCTCTCTACTTTCTTGCACATTCTATGTGGGTGAAATGATGATACCATGCCAACTTGGAACCTTTTCAGAGTTCATTTCAAATGTTTTCCAATTTCATGGTCTTATAGCTAAAAAAATCAGTAAATGCATGAAAAATAACAAATGAAGTCAGAAAGGGTTGTAAATTGATGATTTGGGTTTGAATGGTGCATTTTTAACACGGAAAAACAAGGGGGTTCAAATAAGTTCAAAAGAAATGAAATCGCTTTGTAACAGACGAGTTTCCGCCCTGATACTTCGAAGGAGATTGTCTGTTTTGTACACGAAGTGCATCCAGTTTTTGCCGTAAGCCTCTCTACTTTCTTGCACATGCTATGTGGGTGAAATGATGATACCATGCCAACTTGGAACCTTTTCAGAGTTCATTTCAAATGCTTTTCAATTTCATGGTCTTATAACTCAAAATAATCAGTAAATGCATGAAAAATAACAAATGAAGTCAGAAAGGGTTGTAAATTGATGATGTGGCTTTGAATGGTGCATTTTGAACATAGTAAAACAAGGGAGTTCAAATAAGTTCAAAAGAAATGAAATCCCTTTGTAACAGACTAGTTTCCGCATGAAACCCTGATACTTCGAAGGAGATTTTCAGTTTTGTACACAAAGTGCATCCAGTTTTTGCCGTAAGCCTCTCTACTTTCTTGCACATGATATGTGGGTGAAATGATGATACCGTGCCAACTTGGAACCTTTTCAGAGTTCATTTCAAATGCTTTTCAATTTCATGGTCTTATAGCTCAAAATAATCAGTAAATGCATGAAAAATAACAAATGAAGTCAGAAAGGGTTGTAAATTGATGATGTGGCTTTGAATGGTGCATTTTGAACACAGTAAAACAAGGGGGTTCAAATAAGTTCAAAAGAAATGAAATCCCTTTGTAACAGACGAGTTTCCGTATGAAACCCTGATACTTCGAAGGAGATTGTTTGTTTTGTACACGAAGTGCATCCAGTTTTTGCCGAAAGCCTCTCTACTTTATTGCACATGCTATGTGGGTGAAATGATTATACCATGCCAACTTGGAGCCTTTTCAGAGTTCATTTCAAATGTTTTCCAATTTCATGGTCTTATAGCTCAAAATAATCAGTAAATGCATGAAATATAAAAAATGAAATCAGAAAGGGTTGTAAATTGATGATGTGGCTGTGAATGGTGCATTTTGAACACAGAAAAACAAGGGGGTTCAAATAAGTTCAAAAGAAATGAAATCCCTTTGTAACAGATGAGTTTCCGTATGAAACCCTAATACTTCAAAGGAGATTGTCTGTTTTGTACACGAAGTGCATCCAGTTTTTGCCGTAAGCCTCTATACTTTCTTGCACATGCTATGTGGGTGAAATGATGATACCATGCCAACTTGGAACCTTTTCAGAGTTCATTTCAAATGCTTTTCAATTTCATGGTCTTATTGCTCAAAATAATCAGTAAATGCATGAAAAATAACAAATGAAGTCAGAAAGGGTTGTACATTGATGATGTGGCTTTCAATGGTGCATTTTGAACACAGAAAAACAAGGGGGTTCAAATAAGTTCAAAAGAAATGAAATCCCTTTGTAACAGACGAGTTTCCGTATGAAACCCTGATACTTCGAAGGAGGTTGTCTGTTTTGTACACGAAGTGCATCCAGTTTTTGCCGTAAGCCTCTCTACTTTCTTGCAGATGCTATGTGGGTGAAATGATGATACCATGCCAACTTGGAACCTTTTTAGAGTTCATTTCAAATGCTTTTCAATTTCATGGTCTTATAGCTCAAAATAATCAGTAAATGCATGAAAAATAACAAATGAAGTCAGAAAGGGTTGTAAATTGATGATGTGTCTTTGAATGGTGCATTTTGAACACAGAAAAACAAGGGGGTTCAAATAAGTTCAAAAGAAATGAAATCCCTTTGTAACAGACGAGTTTCCGTATGAAACCCTGATACTTCGAAGGAGATTGTCTGGTTTGTACACGAAGTGCATCCAGTTTTTGCCGAAAGCCTCTCTACTTTCTTGCACATTCTATGTGGGTGAAATGATGATACCATGCCAACTTGGAACCTTTTCAGAGTTCATTTCAAATGTTTTCCAATTTCATGGTCTTATAGCTAAAAAAAATCAGTAAATGCATGAAAAATAACAAATGAAGTCAGAAAGGGTTGTAAATTGATGATTTGGGTTTGAATGGTGCATTTTTAACACGGAAAAACAAGGGGGTTCAAATAAGTTCAAAAGAAATGAAATCGCTTTGTAACAGACGAGTTTCCGCCCTGATACTTCGAAGGAGATTGTCTGTTTTGTACACGAAGTGCATCCAGTTTTTGCCGTAAGCCTCTCTACTTTCTTGCACATGCTATGTGGGTGAAATGATGATACCATGCCAACTTGGAACCTTTTCAGAGTTCATTTCAAATGCTTTTCAATTTCATGGTCTTATAACTCAAAATAATCAGTAAATGCATGAAAAATAACAAATGAAGTCAGAAAGGGTTGTAAATTGATGATGTGGCTTTGAATGGTGCATTTTGAACATAGTAAAACAAGGGAGTTCAAATAAGTTCAAAAGAAATGAAATCCCTTTGTAACAGACTAGTTTCCGTATGAAACCCTGATACTTCGAAGGAGATTTTCAGTTTTGTACACAAAGTGCATCCAGTTTTTGCCGTAAGCCTCTCTACTTTCTTGCACATGATATGTGGGTGAAATGATGATACCGTGCCAACTTGGAACCTTTTCAGAGTTCATTTCAAATGCTTTTCAATTTCATGGTCTTATAGCTCAAAATAATCAGTAAATGCATGAAACATAACAAATGAAGTCAGAAAGGGTTGTAAATTGATGATGTGGCTTTGAATGGTGCCTTTTGAACACAGTAAAACAAGGGGGTTCAAATAAGTTCAAAAGAAATGAAATCCCTTTGTAACAGACCAGTTTCCGTATGAAACCCTGATACTTCGAAGGAGATTGTTTGTTTTGTACACGAAGTGCATCCAGTTTTTGCCGAAAGCCTCTCTACTTTCTTGCACATGCTATGTGGGTGAAATGATTATACCATGCCAACTTGGAGCCTTTTCAGAGTTCATTTCAAATGCTTTTCAATTTCATGGTCTTATTGCTCAAAATAATCAGTAAATGCATGAAAAATAACAAATGAAGTCAGAAAGGGTTGTACATTGATGATGTGGCTTTCAATGGTGCATTTTGAACACAGAAAAACAAGGGGGTTCAAATAAGTTCAAAAGAAATGAAATCCCTTTGTAACAGACGAGTTTCCGTATGAAACCCTGATACTTCGAAGGAGGTTGTCTGTTTTGTACACGAAGTGCATCCAGTTTTTGCCGTAAGCCTCTCTACTTTCTTGCAGATGCTATGTGGGTGAAATGATGATACCATGCCAACTTGGAACCTTTTCAGAGTTCATTTCAAATGCTTTTCAATTTCATGGTCTTATAGCTCAAAATAATCAGTAAATGCATGAAAAATAACAAATGAAGTCAGAAAGGGTTGTAAATTGATGATGTGTCTTTGAATGGTGCATTTTGAACACAGAAAAACAAGGGGGTTCAAATAAGTTCAAAAGAAATGAAATCCCTTTGTAACAGACGAGTTTCCGTATGAAACCCTGATACTTCGAAGGAGATTGTCTGTTTTGTACACGAAGTGCATCCAGTTTTTGCCGAAAGCCTCTCTACTTTCTTGCACATTCTATGTGGGTGAAATGATGATACCATGCCAACTTGGAACCTTTTCAGAGTTCATTTCAAATGTTTTCCAATTTCATGGTCTTATAGCTAAAAAAATCAGTAAATGCATGAAAAATAACAAATGAAGTCAGAAAGGGTTGTAAATTGATGATTTGGGTTTGAATGGTGCATTTTTAACACGGAAAAACAAGGGGGTTCAAATAAGTTCAAAAGAAATGAAATCGCTTTGTAACAGACGAGTTTCCGCCCTGATACTTCGAAGGAGATTGTCTGTTTTGTACACGAAGTGCATCCAGTTTTTGCCGTAAGCCTCTCTACTTTCTTGCACATGCTATGTGGGTGAAATGATGATACCATGCCAACTTGGAACCTTTTCAGAGTTCATTTCAAATGCTTTTCAATTTCATGGTCTTATAACTCAAAATAATCAGTAAATGCATGAAAAATAACAAATGAAGTCAGAAAGGGTTGTAAATTGATGATGTGGCTTTGAATGGTGCATTTTGAACATAGTAAAACATGGGAGTTCAAATAAGTTCAAAAGAAATGAAATCCCTTTGTAACAGACTAGTTTCCGTATGAAAACCTGATACTTCGAAGGAGATTTTCAGTTTTGTACACAAAGTGCATCCAGTTTTTGCCGTAAGCCTCTCTACTTTCTTGCACATGATATGTGGGTGAAATGATGATACCGTGCCAACTTGGAACCTTTTCAGAGTTCATTTCAAATGCTTTTCAATTTCATGGTCTTATAGCTCAAAATAATCAGTAAATGCATGAAACATAACAAATGAAGTCAGAAAGGGTTGTAAATTGATGATGTGGCTTTGAATGGTGCCTTTTGAACACAGTAAAATAAGGGGGTTCAAATAAGTTCAAAAGAAATGAAATCCCTTTGTAACAGACGAGTTTCCGTATGAAACCCTGATACTTCGAAGGAGATTGTTTGTTTTGTACACGAAGTGCATCCAGTTTTTGCCGAAAGCCTCTCTCCTTTCTTGCACATGCTATGTGGGTGAAATGATTATACCATGCCAACTTGGAGCCTTTTCAGAGTTCATTTCAAATGCTTTTCAATTTCATGGTCTTATTGCTCAAAATAATCAGTAAATGCATGAAAAATAACAAATGAAGTCAGAAAGGGTTGTACATTGATGATGTGGCTTTCAAAGGTGCATTTTGAACACAGAAAAACAAGGGGGTTCAAATAAGTTCAAAAGAAATGAAATCCCTTTGTAACAGACGAGTTTCCGTATGAAACCCTGATACTTCGAAGGAGGTTGTCTGTTTTGTACACGAAGTGCATCCAGTTTTTGCCGTAAGCCTCTCTACTTTCTTGCAGATGCTATGTGGGTTAAATGATGATACCATGCCAACTTGGAACCTTTTCAGAGTTCATTTCAAATGCTTTTCAATTTCATGGTCTTATAGCTCAAAATAATCAGTAAATGCATGAAAAATAACAAATGAAGTCAGAAAGGGTTGTAAATTGATGATGTGTCTTTGAATGGTGCATTTTGAACACAGAAAAACAAGGGGGTTCAAATAAGTTCAAAAGAAATGAAATCCCTTTGTAACAGACGAGTTTCCGTATGAAACCCTGATACTTCGAAGGAGATTGTCTGTTTTGTACACGAAGTGCATCCAGTTTTTGCCGAAAGCCTCTCTACTTTCTTGCACATTCTATGTGGGTGAAATGATGATACCATGCCAACTTGGAACCTTTTCAGAGTTCATTTCAAATGTTTTCCAATTTCATGGTCTTATAGCTAAAAAAATCAGTAAATGCATGAAAAATAACAAATGAAGTCAGAAAGGGTTGTAAATTGATGATTTGGGTTTGAATGGTGCATTTTTAACACGGAAAAACAAGGGGGTTCAAATAAGTTCAAAAGAAATGAAATCGCTTTGTAACACACGAGTTTCCGCCCTGATACTTCGAAGGAGATTGTCTGTTTTGTACACGAAGTGCATCCAGTTTTTGCCGTAAGCCTCTCTACTTTCTTGCACATGCTATGTGGGTGAAATGATGATACCATGCCAACTTGGAACCTTTTCAGAGTTCATTTCAAATGCTTTTCAATTTCATGGTCTTATAACTCAAAATAATCAGTAAATGCATGAAAAATAACAAATGAAGTCAGAAAGGGTTGTAAATTGATGATGTGGCTTTGAATGGTGCATTTTGAACATAGTAAAACAAGGGAGTTCAAATAAGTTCAAAAGAAATGAAATCCCTTTGTAACAGACTAGTTTCCGTATGAAACCCTGATACTTCGAAGGAGATTTTCAGTTTTGTACACAAAGTGCATCCAGTTTTTGCCGTAAGCCTCTCTACTTTCTTGCACATGATATGTGGGTGAAATGATGATACCGTGCCAACTTGGAACCTTTTCAGAGTTCATTTCAAATGCTTTTCAATTTCATGGTCTTATAGCTCAAAATAATCAGTAAATGCATGAAACATAACAAATGAAGTCAGAAAGGGTTGTAAATTGATGATGTGGCTTTGAATGGTGCCTTTTGAACACAGTAAAACAAGGGGGTTCAAATAAGTTCAAAAGAAATGAAATCCCTTTGTAACAGACGAGTTTCCGTATGAAACCCTGATACTTCGAAGGAGATTGTTTGTTTTGTACACGAAGTGCATCCAGTTTTTGCCGAAAGCCTCTCTACTTTCTTGCACATGCTATGTGGGTGAAATGATTATACCATGCCAACTTGGAGCCTTTTCAGAGTTCATTTCAAATGTTTTCCAATTTCATGGTCTTATAGCTCAAAATAATCAGTAAATGCATGAAATATAAAAAATGAAATCAGAAAGGGTTGTAAATTGATGATGTGGCTGTGAATGGTGCATTTTGAACACAGAAAAATAAGGGGGTTCAAATAAGTTCAAAAGAAATGAAATCCCTTTGTAACAGATGAGTTTCCGTATGAAACCCTGATACTTCGAAGGAGATTGTCTGTTTTGTACACGAAGTGCATCCAGTTTTTGCCGTAAGCCTCTATACTTTCTTGCACATGCTATGTGGGTGAAATGATGATACCATGCCAACTTGGAACCTTTTCAGAGTTCATTTCGAATGCTTTTCAATTTCATGGTCTTATTGCTCAAAATAATCAGTAAATGCATGAAAAATAACAAATGAAGTCAGAAAGGGTTGTACATTGATGATGTGGCTTTCAATGGTGCATTTTGAACACAGAAAAACAAGGGGGTTCAAATAAGTTCAAAAGAAATGAAATCCCTTTGTAACAGACGAGTTTCCGTATGAAACCCTGATACTTCGAAGGAGGTTGTCTGTTTTGTACACGAAGTGCATCCAGTTTTTGCCGTAAGCCTCTCTACTTTCTTGCAGATGCTATGTGGGTGAAATGATGATACCATGTCAACTTGGAACCTTTTCAGAGTTCATTTCAAATGCTTTTCAATTTCATGGTCTTATAGCTCAAAATAATCAGTAAATGCATGAAAAATAACAAATGAAGTCAGAAAGGGTTGTAAATTGATGATGTGTCTTTGAATGGTGCATTTTGAACACAGAAAAACAAGGGGGTTCAAATAAGTTCAAAAGAAATGAAATCCCTTTGTAACAGACGAGTTTCCGTATGAAACCCTGATACTTCGAAGGAGGTTGTCTGTTTTGTACACGAAGTGCATCCAGTTTTTGCCGAAAGCCTCTCTACTTTCTTGCACATGCTATGTGGGTGAAATGATGATACCATGCCAACTTGGAACCTTTTCAGAGTTCACTTCAAATGCTTTTCAATTTCATGGTCTTATAGCTCAAAATAATCAGTAAATGCATGAAAAATAACAAATGAAGTCAGAAAGGGTTGTAAATTGATGATGTGGCTTTGAATGGTGCATTTTGAACACAGTAAAACAAGGGGGTTCAAATAAGTTCAAAAGAAATGAAATCCCTTTGTAACAGACTAGTTCCCGTATGAAACCCTGATACTTCGAAGGAGATTTTCTGTTTTGTACACGAAGTGCATCCAGTTTTTGCAGTAAGCCTCTCTACTTTCTTGCACATGATATGTGGGTGAAATGATGATACCGTGCCAACTTGGAACCTTTTCAGAGTTCATTTCAAATGCTTTTCAATTTCATGGTAATATAGATCAAAATAATGAGTAAATGCATGAAAAATAACAAATGAAGTCAAAAAGGGTTGTAAATTGATGATGTGGCTTTGAATGGTGCATTTTGAACACAATAAAACAAGGGGGTTCAAATAAGTTCAAAAGAAATGAAATCCCTTTGTAACAGACGAGTTTCCGTATGAAACCCTGATACTTCGAAGGAGATTGTCTGTTTTGTACACGAAGTGCATCCAGTTTTTGCCGTAAGCCTCTCTACTTTCTTGCACATGCTATGTGGGTGAAATGATGTGACCATGACAACTTGGAACCTTTTCAGAGTTCATTTCAAATGCTTTTCAATTTCATGGTCTTATAGCTCAAAATAATCAGTAAATGCATGAAAAATAACAAATGAAGTCAGAAAGGGTTGTAAATTGATGATGTGGCTTTGAATGGTGCATTTTGAACATAGAAAAACAAGGGGGTTCAAATAAGTTCAAAAGAAATGAAATCCCTTTGTAACAGACGAGTTTCCGTATGAAACCATGATACTTCGAAGGAGATTGTCTGTTTTGTACACGAAGTGCATCCAGTTTTTGCCGAAAGCCTCTCTACTTTCTTGCACATGCTATGTGGGTGAAATGATGATACCATGCCAACTTGGAACCTTTTCAGAGTTCATTTCAAATGTTTTCCAATTTCATGGTCTTATAGCTAAAAAAATCAGTAAATGCATGAAAAATAACAAATGAAGTCAGAAAGGGTTGTAAATTGATGATTTGGGTTTGAATGGTGCATTTTTAACACGGAAAAACAAGGGGGTTCAAATAAGTTCAAAAGAAATGAAATCGCTTTGTAACAGACGAGTTTCCGCCCTGATACTTCGAAGGAGATTGTCTGTTTTGTACACGAAGTGCATCCAGTTTTTGCCGTAAGCCTCTCTACTTTCTTGCACATGCTATGTGGGTGAAATGATGATACCATGCCAACTTGGAACCTTTTCAGAGTTCATTTCAAATGCTTTTCAATTTCATGGTCTTATAGCTCAAAATAATCAGTAAATGCATGAAAAATAACAAATGAAGTCAGAAAGGGTTGTAAATTGATGATGTGGCTTTGAATGGTGCATTTTGAACATAGTAAAACAAGGGAGTTCAAATAAGTTCAAAAGAAATGAAATCCCTTTGTAACAGACTAGTTTCCGTATGAAACCCTGATACTTCGAAGGAGATTTTCAGTTTTGTACACAAAGTGCATCCAGTTTTTGCCGTAAGCCTCTCTACTTTCTTGCACATGATATGTGGGTGAAATGATGATACCGTGCCAACTTGGAACCTTTTCAGAGTTCATTTCAAATGCTTTTCAATTTCATGGTCTTATAGCTCAAAATAATCAGTAAATGCATGAAAAATAACAAATGAAGTCAGAAAGGGTTGTAAATTGATGATGTGGCTTTGAATGGTGCATTTTGAACACAGTAAAACAAGGGGGTTCAAATAAGTTCAAAAGAAATGAAATCCCTTTGTAACAGACGTGTTTCCGTATGAAACCCTGATACTTCGAAGGAGATTGTTTGTTTTGTACACGAAGTGCATCCAGTTTTTGCCGAAAGCCTCTCTACTTTCTTGCACATGCTATGTGGGTGAAATGATTATACCATGCCAACTTGGAGCCTTTTCAGAGTTCATTTCAAATGTTTTCCAATTTCATGGTCTTATAGCTCAAAATAATCAGTAAATGCATGAAATATAACAAATGAAATCAGAAAGAGTTGTAAATTGATGATGTGGCTGTGAATGGTGCATTTTGAACACAGAAAAACAAGGGGGTTCAAATAAGTTCAAAAGAAATGAAATCCCTTTGTAACAGATGAGTTTCCGAATGAAACCCTGATACTTCGAAGGAGATTGTCTGTTTTGTACACGAAGTGCATCCAGTTTTTGCCGAAAGCCTCTCTACTTTCTTGCACATGCTATGTGGGTGAAATGATGTGACCATGACAACTTGTAACCTTTTCAGAGTTCATTTCAAATGCTTTTCAATTTCATGGTGTTATAGCTCAAAATAATCAGTAAATGCATGAAAAATAACAAATGAAGTCAGAAAGGGTTGTAAATTGATGATGTGGCTTTGAATGGTGCATTTTGAACATAGAAAAACAAGGGGGTTCAAATAAGTTCAAAAGAAATGAAATCCCTTTGTAACAGACGAGTTTCCGTATGAAACCCTGATACTTCGAAGGAGATTGTCTGTTTTGTACACGAAGTGCATCCAGTTTTTGCCGAAAGCCTCTCTACTTTCTTGCACATGCTATGTGGGTGAAATGATGATACCATGCCAACTTGGAACCTTTTCAGAGTTCATTTCAAATGTTTTCGAATTTCATGGTCTTATAGCTAAAAAAATCAGTAAATGCATGAAAAATAACAAATGAAGTCAGAAAGGGTTGTAAATTGATGATTTGGGTTTGAATGGTGCATTTTTAACACGGAAAAACAAGGGGATTCAAATAAGTTCAAAAGAAATGAAATCGCTTTGTAACAGACGAGTTTCCGCCCTGATACTTCGAAGGAGATTGTCTGTTTTGTACACGAAGTGCATCCAGATTTTGCCGTAAGCCTCTCTACTTTCTTGCACATGCTATGTGGGTGAAATGATGATACCATGCCAACTTGGAACCTTTTCAGAGTTCATTTCAAATGCTTTTCAATTTCATGGTCTTATAGCTCAAAATAATCAGTAAATGCATGAAAAATAACAAATGAAGTCAGAAAGGGTTGTAAATTGATGTTGTGGCTTTGAATGGTGCATTTTGAACACACAAAAACAAGGGGTTTCAAATAAGTTCAAAAGAAATGAAATCCCTTTGTAACAGACTAGTTTCCGTATGAAACCCTGATACTTCGAAGGAGATTGTCTGTTTTGTACACGAAGTGCATCCAGTTTTTGCCGTAAGCCTCTCTACTTTCTTGCACATGCTATGTGGGTGAAATGATGTGACCATGACAACTTGGAACCTTTTCAGAGTTCATTTCAAATGCTTTTCAATTTCATGGTCTTATAGCTCAAAATAATCAGTAAATGCATGAAAAATAACAAATGAAGTCAGAAAGGGTTGTAAATTGATGATGTGGCTTTGAATGGTGCATTTTGAACATAGAAAAACAAGGGGGTTCAAATAAGTTCAAAAGAAATGAAATCCCTTTGTAACAGACGAGTTTCCGTATGAAACCATGATACTTCGAAGGAGATTGTCTGTTTTGTACACGAAGTGCATCCAGTTTTTGCCGAAAGCCTCTCTACTTTCTTGCACATGCTATGTGGGTGAAATGATGATACCATGCCAACTTGGAACCTTTTCAGAGTTCATTTCAAATGTTTTCCAATTTCATGGTCTTATAGCTAAAAAAATCAGTAAATGCATGAAAAATAACAAATGAAGTCAGAAAGGGTTGTAAATTGATGATTTGGGTTTGAATGGTGCATTTTTAACACGGAAAAACAAGGGGGTTCAAATAAGTTCAAAAGAAATGAAATCGCTTTGTAACAGACGAGTTTCCGCCCTGATACTTCGAAGGAGATTGTCTGTTTTGTACACGAAGTGCATCCAGTTTTTGCCGTAAGCCTCTCTACTTTCTTGCACATGCTATGTGGGTGAAATGATGATACCATGCCAACTTGGAACCTTTTCAGAGTTCATTTCAAATGCTTTTCAATTTCATGGTCTTATAGCTCAAAATAATCAGTAAATGCATGAAAAATAACAAATGAAGTCAGAAAGGGTTGTAAATTGATGATGTGGCTTTGAATGGTGCATTTTGAACATAGTAAAACAAGGGAGTTCAAATAAGTTCAAAAGAAATGAAATCCCTTTGTAACAGACTAGTTTCCGTATGAAACCCTGATACTTCGAAGGAGATTTTCAGTTTTGTACACAAAGTGCATCCAGTTTTTGCCGTAAGCCTCTCTACTTTCTTGCACATGATATGTGGGTGAAATGATGATACCGTGCCAACTTGGAACCTTTTCAGAGTTCATTTCAAATGCTTTTCAATTTCATGGTCTTATAGCTCAAAATAATCAGTAAATGCATGAAAAATAACAAATGAAGTCAGAAAGGGTTGTAAATTGATGATGTGGCTTTGAATGGTGCATTTTGAACACAGTAAAACAAGGGGGTTCAAATAAGTTCAAAAGAAATGAAATCCCTTTGTAACAGACGTGTTTCCGTATGAAACCCTGATACTTCGAAGGAGATTGTTTGTTTTGTACACGAAGTGCATCCAGTTTTTGCCGAAAGCCTCTCTACTTTCTTGCACATGCTATGTGGGTGAAATGATTATACCATGCCAACTTGGAGCCTTTTCAGAGTTCATTTCAAATGTTTTCCAATTTCATGGTCTTATAGCTCAAAATAATCAGTAAATGCATGAAATATAACAAATGAAATCAGAAAGAGTTGTAAATTGATGATGTGGCTGTGAATGGTGCATTTTGAACACAGAAAAACAAGGGGGTTCAAATAAGTTCAAAAGAAATGAAATCCCTTTGTAACAGATGAGTTTCCGAATGAAACCCTGATACTTCGAAGGAGATTGTCTGTTTTGTACACGAAGTGCATCCAGTTTTTGCCGAAAGCCTCTCTACTTTCTTGCACATGCTATGTGGGTGAAATGATGTGACCATGACAACTTGTAACCTTTTCAGAGTTCATTTCAAATGCTTTTCAATTTCATGGTGTTATAGCTCAAAATAATCAGTAAATGCATGAAAAATAACAAATGAAGTCAGAAAGGGTTGTAAATTGATGATGTGGCTTTGAATGGTGCATTTTGAACATAGAAAAACAAGGGGGTTCAAATAAGTTCAAAAGAAATGAAATCCCTTTGTAACAGACGAGTTTCCGTATGAAACCCTGATACTTCGAAGGAGATTGTCTGTTTTGTACACGAAGTGCATCCAGTTTTTGCCGAAAGCCTCTCTACTTTCTTGCACATGCTATGTGGGTGAAATGATGATACCATGCCAACTTGGAACCTTTTCAGAGTTCATTTCAAATGTTTTCGAATTTCATGGTCTTATAGCTAAAAAAATCAGTAAATGCATGAAAAATAACAAATGAAGTCAGAAAGGGTTGTAAATTGATGATTTGGGTTTGAATGGTGCATTTTTAACACGGAAAAACAAGGGGATTCAAATAAGTTCAAAAGAAATGAAATCGCTTTGTAACAGACGAGTTTCCGCCCTGATACTTCGAAGGAGATTGTCTGTTTTGTACACGAAGTGCATCCAGATTTTGCCGTAAGCCTCTCTACTTTCTTGCACATGCTATGTGGGTGAAATGATGATACCATGCCAACTTGGAACCTTTTCAGAGTTCATTTCAAATGCTTTTCAATTTCATGGTCTTATAGCTCAAAATAATCAGTAAATGCATGAAAAATAACAAATGAAGTCAGAAAGGGTTGTAAATTGATGATGTGGCTTTGAATGGTGCATTTTGAACATAGTAAAACAAGGGAGTTCAAATAAGTTCAAAAGAAATGAAATCCCTTTGTAACAGACTAGTTTCCGTATGAAACCCTGATACTTCGAAGGAGATTTTCAGTTTTGTACACAAAGTGCATCCAGTTTTTGCCGTAAGCCTCTCTACTTTCTTGCACATGATATGTGGGTGAAATGCTGATACCGTGCCAACTTGGAACCTTTTCAGAGTTCATTTCAAATGCTTTTCAATTTCATGGTCTTATAGCTCAAAATAATCAGTAAATGCATGAAAAATAACAAATGAAGTCAGAAAGGGTTGTAAATTGATGATGTGGCTTTGAATGGTGCATTTTGAACACAGTAAAACAAGGGGGTTCAAATAAGTTCAAAAGAAATGAAATCCCTTTGTAACAGACGTGTTTCCGTATGAAACCCTGATACTTCGAAGGAGATTGTTTGTTTTGTACACGAAGTGCATCCAGTTTTTGCCGAAAGCCTCTCTACTTTCTTGCACATGCTATGTGGGTGAAATGATTATACCATGCCAACTTGGAGCCTTTTCAGAGTTCATTTCAAATGTTTTCCAATTTCATGGTCTTATAGCTCAAAATAATCAGTAAATGCATGAAATATAACAAATGAAATCAGAAAGGGTTGTAAATTGATGATGTGGCTGTGAATGGTGCATTTTGAACACAGAAAAACAAGGGGGTTCAAATAAGTTCAAAAGAAATGAAATCCCTTTGTAACAGATGAGTTTCCATATGAAACCCTGATACTTCGAAGGAGATTGTCTGTTTTGTACACGAAGTGCATCCAGTTTTTGCCGAAAGCCTCTCTACTTTCTTGCACATGCTATGTGGGTGAAATGATGTGACCATGACAATTTGTAACCTTTTCAGAGTTCATTTCAAATGCTTTTCAATTTCATGGTCTTATAGCTCAAAATAATCAGTAAATGCATGAAAAATAACAAATGAAGTCAGAAAGGGTTGTAAATTGATGATGTGGCTTTGAATGGTGCATTTTGAACATAGAAAAACAAGGGGGTTCAAATAAGTTCAAAAGAAATGAAATCCCTTTGTAACAGACGAGTTTCCGTATGAAACCCTGATACTTCGAAGGAGATTGTCTGTTTTGTACACGAAGTGCATCCAGTTTTTGCCGAAAGCCTCTCTACTTTCTTGCACATGATATGTGGGTGAAATGATGATACCATGCCAACTTGGAACCTTTTCAGAGTTCATTTCAAATGTTTTCCAATTTCATGGTCTTATAGCTAAAAAAAATCAGTAAATGCATGAAAAATAACAAAGGAAGTCAGAAAGGGTTGTAAATTGATGATTTGGGTTTGAATGGTGCATTTTTAACACGGAAAAACAAGGGGGTTCAAATAAGTTCAAAAGAAATGAAATCGCTTTGTAACAGACGAGTTTCCGCCCTGATACTTCGAAGGAGATTGTCTGTTTTGTACACGAAGTGCATCCAGTTTTTACCGTAAGCCTCTCTACTTTCTTGCACATGCTATGTGGGTGAAATGATGATACCATGCCAACTTGGAACCTTTTCAGAGTTCATTTCAAATGCTTTTCAATTTCATGGTCTTATAGCTCAAAATAATCAGTAAATGCATGAAAAATAACAAATGAAGTCAGAAAGGGTTGTAAATTGATGATGTGGCTTTGAATGGTGCATTTTGAACATAGTAAAACAAGGGAGTTCAAATAAGTTCAAAAGAAATGAAATCCCTTTGTAACAGACTAGTTTCCGTATGAAACCCTGATACTTCGAAGGAGATTTTCAGTTTTGTACACAAAGTGCATCCAGTTTTTGCCGCAAGCCTCTCTACTTTCTTGCACATGATATGTGGGTGAAATGATGATACCGTGCCAACTTGGAACCTTTTCAGAGTTCATTTCAAATGCTTTTCAATTTCATGGTCTTATAGCTCAAAATAATCAGTAAATGCATGAAAAATAACAAATGAAGTCAGAAAGGGTTGTAAATTGATGATGTGGCTTTGAATGGTGCATTTTGAACACAGTAAAACAAGGGGGTTCAAATAAGTTCAAAAGAAATGAAATCCCTTTGTAACAGACGTGTTTCCGTATGAAACCCTGATACTTCGAAGGAGATTGTTTGTTTTGTACACGAAGTGCATCCAGTTTTTGCCGAAAGCCTCTCTACTTTCTTGCACATACTATGTGGGTGAAATGATTATACCATGCCAACTTGGAGCCTTTTCAGAGTTCATTTCAAATGTTTTCCAATTTCATGGTCTTATAGCTCAAAATAATCAGTAAATGCATGAAATATAACAAATGAAATCAGAAAGGGTTGTAAATTGATGATGTGGCTGTGAATGGTGCATTTTGAACACAGAAAAACAAGGGGGTTCAAATAAGTTCAAAAGAAATGAAATCCCTTTGTAACAGATGAGTTTCCGTATGAAACCCTGATACTTCGAAGGAGATTGTCTGTTTTGTACACGAAGTGCATCCAGTTTTTGCCGAAAGCCTCTCTACTTTCTTGCACATGCTATGTGGGTGAAATGATGTGACCATGACAACTTGTAACCTTTTCAGAGTTCATTTCAAATGCTTTTCAATTTCATGGTCTTATAGCTCAAAATAATCAGTAAATGCATGAAAAATAAAAAATGAAGTCAGAAAGGGTTGTAAATTGATGATGTGGCTTTGAATGGTGCATTTTGAACATAGTAAAACAAGGGGGTTCAAATAAGTTCAAAAGAAATGAAATCCCTTTGTAACAGACTAGTTTCCGTATGAAACCCTGATACTTCGAAGGAGATTTTCAGTTTTGTACACAAAGTGCATCCAGTTTTTGCCGCAAGCCTCTCTACTTTCTTGCACATGATATGTGGGTGAAATGATGATACCGTGCCAACTTGGAACCTTTTCAGAGTTCATTTCAAATGCTTTTCAATTTCATGGTCTTATAGCTCAAAATAATCAGTAAATGCATGAAAAATAACAAATGAAATCAGAAAGGGTTGTAAATTGATGATGTGGCTTTGAATGGTGCATTTTGAACACAGAAAAACAAGGGGGTTCAAATAAGTTCAAAAGAAATGAAATCCCTTTGTAACAGATGAATTTCCGTATGAAACCCTGATACTTCGAAGGAGATTGTCTGTTTTGTACACGAAGTGCATCCAGTTTTTGCCGTAAGCCTCTATACTTTCTTGCACATGCTATGTGGGTGAAATGATGATACCATGCCAACTTGGAACCTTTTCAGAGTTCATTTCAAATGCTTTTCAATTTCATGGTCTTATTGCTCAAAATAATCAGTAAATGCATGGAAAATAACAAATGAAGTCAGAAAGGGTTGTACATTGATGATGTGGCTTTCAATGGTGCATTTTGAACATAGTAAAACAAGGGGGTTCAAATAAGTTCAAAAGAAATGAAATACCTTTGTAACAGACTAGTTTCGTATGAAACCCTGATACTTCGAAGGAGATTGTCTGTTTTGTACACGAAGTGCATCCAGTTTTTGCCGTAAGCCTCTCTACTTTCTTGCACATGATATGTGGGTGAAATGATGCTACCATGCCAACTTGGAACCTTTTCAGAGTTCATTTCAAATGCTTTTCAATTTCATGGTCTTATAGCTCAAAATAATCAGTAAATGCATGAAAAATAACAAATGAAGTCAGAAAGGGTTGTAAATTGATGATGTGGCTTTGAATGGTGCATTTTGAACACAGTAAAACAAGAAGGTTCAAATAAGTTCAAAAGAAATGAAATCCCTTTGTAACAGACGAGTTTCCGTATGAAACCGTGATATTTCGAAAGAGATTGTCCGTTTTGTACACGAAGTGCATCCAGTTTTTGCCGAAAGCCTCTCTACTTTCTTGAACATGCTATGTGGGTGAAATGATGATACCATGCCAACTTGGAACCTTTTCAGAGTTCATTTCAAATGTTTTCCAATTTCATGGTCTTATAGCTCAAAATAATCAGTAAATGCATGAAAAATAACAAATGAAGTCAGAATGGGTTGTAAATTGATGATTTGGCTTTGAATGGTGCATTTTGAACACAGAAAAACAAGGGGGTTCATATAAGTTCAAAAGAAATGAAATCCCTTTGTAACAGACTAGTTTCCGTATGAAACCCTGATACTTCGAAGGAGATTGTCTGTTTTGCACACGAAGTGCATCCAGTTTTTGCCGTAAGCCTCTATACTTTCTTGCACATGCTATGTGGGTGAAATGATGATACCATGCCAACTTGGAACCTTTTCAGAGTTCATTTCAAATGCTTTTCAATTTCATGGTCTTATAGCTCAAAATAATCAGTAAATGCATAAAAAATAACAAATGAAGTCACAAAGGGTTGTAAATTAATGATGTGGCTTTGAATGGTGCATTTTGAACACAAAAAAACAAGGGGGTTCAAATAAGTTCAAAAGAAATGAAATCCCTTTGTAACAGACGAGTTTCCGTATGAAACCCTGATACTTCGAAGGAGATTGTCTGTTTTGTACACGAAGTGCATACAGTTTTGCCGTAAGCCTCTCTACTTTCTTGCACATGCTATGTGGGTGAAATGATGATATCATGCCAACTTGGAACTTTTTCAGAGTTCATTTCAAATGCTTTTCAATTACATGGTCTTATAGCTCAAAATAATCAGTAAATGCATGAAAAATAACAAATGAAGTTAGAAAGGGTTGTAAATTGATGATGTGGCTTTGAATGGTGCATTTTAAACACAGTAAAACAAGGGGGTTCAAATAAGTTCAAAAGAAATGAAATCCCTTTGTAACAGACGAGTTTCCGTATGAAACCCTGATACTTCGAAGGAGATTGTCTGTTTTGTACACGAAGTGCATCCAGTTTTTGCCGAAAGCCTCTCTACTTTCTTGCACATGCTATGTGGGTGAAATGATGATACCATGCCAACTTGGAACCTTTTCAGAGTTCATTTCAAATGTTTTCCAATTTCATGGTCTTATAGCTAAAAAAATCAGTAAATGCATGAAAAATAACAAATGAAGTCAGAAAGGGTTGTAAATTGATGATTTGTCTTTGAATGGTGCATTTTTAACACGGAAAAACAAGGGGGTTCAAATAAGTTCAAAAGAAATGAAATCGCTTTGTAACGGACGAGTTTCCGCCCTGATACTTCGAAGGAGATTGTCTGTTTTGTACACGAAGTGCATCCAGTTTTTGCCGTAAGCCTCTCTACTTTCTTGCACATGCTATGTGGGTGAAATGATGATACCATGCCAACTTGGAACCTTTTCAGAGTTCATTTCAAATGCTTTTCAATTTCATGGTCTTATTGCTCAAAATAATCAGTAAATGCATGAAAAATAACAAATGAAGTCAGAAAGGGTTGTAAATTGATGATGTGGCTTTGAATGGTGCATTTTGAACATAGTAAAACAAGGGGGTTCAAATAAGTTCAAAAGAAATGAAATCCCTTTGTAACAGACTAGTTTCCGTATGAAACCCTGATACTTCGAAGGAGATTTTCTGTTTTGAACACAAAGTGCATCCAGTTTTTGCCGTAAGCCTCTCTACTTTCTTGCACATGATATGTGGGTGAAATGATGATACCGTGCCAACTTGGAACCTTTTCAGAGTTCATTTCAAATGCTTTTCAATTTCATGGTCTTATAGCTCAAAATAATCAGTAAATGCATGAAAAATAACAAATGAAGTCAGAAAGGGTTGTAAATTGATGATGTGGCTTTGAATGGTGCATTTTGAACACAGTAAAACAAGGGGGTTCAAATAAGTCCAAAAGAAATGAAATCCCTTTGTAACAGACGAGTTTCCGTATGAAACCCTGATACTTCGAAGGAGATTGTTTGTTTTGTACACGAAGTGCATCCAATTTTTGCCGAAAGCCTCTCTACTTTCTTGCACATGCTATGTGGGTGAAATGATTATACCATGCCAACTTGGAGCCTTTTCAGAGTTCATTTCAAATGTTTTCCAATTTCATGGTCTTATAGCTCAGAATAATCAGTAAATGCATGAAATATAACAAATGAAATCAGAAAGGGTTGTAAATTGATGATGTGGCTTTGAATGGTGCATTTTGAACACAGAAAAACAAGGGGGTTCAAATAAGTTCAAAAGAAATGAAATCCCTTTGTAACAGATGAGTTTCCGTATGAAACCCTGATACTTCGAAGGAGATTGTCTGTTTTGTACACGAAGTGCATCCAGTTTTTGCCGTAAGCCTCTATACTTTCTCGCACATGCTATGTGGGTGAAATGATAATACCATGCCAACTTGGAACCTTTTCAGAGTTCATTTCAAATGCTTTTCAATTTCATGGTCTTATTGCTCAAAATAATCAGTAAATGCATGAAAAATAACAAATGAAGTCAGAAAGGGTTGTACATTGATGATGTGGCTTTCAATGGTGCATTTTGAACATAGTAAAACAAGGGGGTTCAAATAAGTTCAAAAGAAATGAAATACCTTTGTAACAGACTAGTTTCGTATGAAACCCTGATACTTCTTCACCATTGGCATATTTGGTGGCAATCTCCATCATTCGACTCAGAGTCATGTCTCCGGTCCGACCAAATTTCAAACTTAACTCCCTGTTCTTAATGCCTTCCTTGAAGGCACAGACTGCTTGGTGATCAGATACATTCTCCACCGTGTGATGCAATGTGATCCACCTCTGGATGTAATCCCTCAGGGTCTCATTCGACTTTTGCACGCAAACCTGCAGCTCTGTCAACCCTGCTGGTCGCTTGCAAGTTCCTTCAAATGTTCTGACAAACACATGGGCAAGATCTTCCCAAGTGTAAATGCTGCTAGGTGCCAACTGATTCAGCCATGCCCTGGTCGAAACCTCCAACATGAGAGGTAAGTGTTTCATGGCCACCTCATCCTTGTCGCTGCCAATCTGAACAGCCACTCGGTAGTCCTCAAGCCAAGTATCGGGCTTGGACTCACCAGTGAACTTACTAACTCCAGTCGCCAGCCTGAAGTTGGGAGGAATCACCGCGGCCCTGATGGCTCTGCTAAAACACTCTGGCCCTGAGACATGAACTCTGCTGCTGGTGGGCACATCTCTGTCATGGCCTTCTCGGTGGGCTCTGTTCCGGTCGACCAAGCCTTGCACAATGATGGACCTCGCGTCAAAGCCTGGTTCTCTGGGGTCGACTGGAACCCTTCGCCCAACACTATGCTGACGTCTGTCATCTTGCTGTCGAGGAGCGTACGACCCACCCCTTCGGGGGGGGGGGGGGGAGTTGGAACTCGACGCCGATCATCTCAATCGAATCTGTCATCATACTGATCACGTCGACCTCGACGTCCCTCACGCCTCGGTGGCGATCTCGGGCTATGGGCCGACTGGACTGTATTCGCAGCGACAGATTTGCTGTGAATCCGGTTTCGCAACTGCGATACAGCTGAATTCTGATCTCCTGCTGCTCGGAGCAAATCTCTGATCTGCATCAAGCCTCTGCCAGCCTCTGACTGGGAGGGCTGAATCGACTCTGCTATACGGGCTGCAGCCGCTAGATTCTGAATCGGAGTTCGATATACCCGAGTCGATGGTGGAAAGAGTTGACGTCGACTGGAGTCTGGAACTCGTTGCCGCACGCGCTCGTCGAGTGCTCGCTGGAGGTTCTCCAATCGAGTGCGCTAAGCCAAGTTGGCCAAACGCGCGTCCTCCGAGGCATGAGCCTCGGGGGTTTCTCCAACGATTGGAGTATGCAGCGCATCCATGTTCCGGCGGCGATTGCAAGGAAGTGAGTGGCTCGGGTTGATACTCCTCATGGACCTGCGCTGGGTCGCCTCCGCCGTCTCCCCGTCAGCGCGAGGGAAGCCGGGAGGGCTGCGCGGTCCATTGACCATCAGGACTTCCGCCGCTGGATCACTGCTGTCGCATTCGGATGCAGTCTCTACGGAGCCAGTCGACAGGTCGAACATGCAGTAGAAAGATTCGTCGGGCTCGATCGTCATGACTTGGGGGTGGCCAACTGGCGGGCCACTGCGTGCCTCACCCACCGCTGAAGTCTCGACCGACCAGAGCGCTTGCGCTGGCGGGAGACAGGGAGGGAGGACGACACAAGAGTCGACCGATACGGGGCCGACGGTTGCCGCAGGAGGACGCCGCGAACACACGCGCGAAAGTGCGTTGCCCCGCAGACTGGGAGCGCGTCGGTGTCGAGTGGAGCCTCCTGAAGCCAAGCGGAGTCGTCGATGATGAACGTGAGCGCGCCGAGATGGATCTCGCGGCCCTCAACTAAAACTCTGCCAAAAACCATGATGAAGGTAGTCGGAACGATTGCAACTTCTCCAATAAGTCGCTAAGACACCTGCCCCAAGGTGGGCGCCTACTGTCGTGGTTCTAAGCCTGACAGTAGAATAGGGGGGGGGGTAGGTATGGAGAGGCAAGATCCTAGCCATGGAGTAGTTGTATACGCAAGGGATTTATGAGTTCAGGCCCTTCTCGGAGGAAGTAACAGCCCTACGTCTCGGAGCCCGGAGGCGGTCGACTGGATTATATGCGTATGAGTTACAGGGGTGCAAACCCTTTACACTGAGGAGGGGGGGGTGGCTTATATAGAGTCTGCCAGACCCCTCCGGCCCTCAGTTATGCGGAGTTTAAAGTACATTAAGGCCCGGCGTTACTGGTAACGCCCTACATAAAGTGCTATCATGACCATAAAGACTACTTAATAACAGACCGTTTGGGTACAGAGTGACTCTTGATCTCCTGGTGGTCGAGTGAGGCTTCATGGTCGAGTGTCTTCGAGTCCGTCGAGTGGAATCCTTCCAGGTCGACTGAAAGGCAGTTTCTTCTAGAGATGTCCTTGGGGAGGGTATCTTGGACAGGTCCATGACCCTACCCTAGGTACATGGCTTCGTCAGTCACCCATCCTCACACTACTCCAGCCCGAGCACGCTTAACTTTGCAGTTCTATCCAACCCCAGGACCACCTCACTTAACAGGCACTTGTTGATATATCTATCATATCAATCCTATTATACCTTGTTGATGTCTAGGACTTTGTTCATGTTCATGACTATGATGAAATTTTGAAAAATATTTCAAACTTCCCGGTCATAATACGTATCATTTTTTGAAAAAAAATTCAATTTTTTTCGAAACCATTGTTTTTTCTGTTATTAGTGGCGCACCTAGCAAACGGTGCGCCACTTGTAAGTTTGAAATTTTTTGAATTTTTTTGCCTCTAGATCTTGAAAGCCCCATAAATTTTTTCTGTTAGGTTTTTGGGGATTTTGAAAATGTTTAACGGGATTTTGAAAGCCCCGTATCATTTTTTGGTGTCCCCATAACTTTTCGAGTAGATGATTTTTCATATAAAAAACTTTTTAATCCGAGTTCATATCCAAAAGTTATGCCAATTTTACAAATTTCCAAAGAGATTTTGCAAATAAAGTCGAAATTCATATTTGTAAATTTTCCCAACAACTAGACCACATATTACATGGGAAACTTATTTTCTTTTATTTATTTGACATTTCCATAATTCTATTTTATTTTTAAAAAAACTAAAACGACGGTCCACGGGGGGGGGGGGGGGGGGGGTGCATTCGGGGGATTTTTGGTCAAAGCTAGTAATGGCGCACCGTGGGAGTGGTGCGCCATTACTACTTTTGGAAAAAAATAAAAAAAATTTGAAACCTCAGCTTGTCTGAATCTAGTAATGGCGCACCGATGAGGCTTTGAACTATTCCAAAAGTAGTAATGGCGCTTCAGCTTTATAGATCTTGAAATAGTTCAAAGCCTCATCCTTAGATTTCAGAAGATACACATGACAGTATCTAGTGGAGTCATCAATTAACGTCATGAAATATTTCTTTCCACCTTTTGTCAAAGGGATATTTAAATTAGTGCCCCTGGTTCCTTAGTTGTGCTCACTTTTCCCCACGCTCCAAACGTTTGCTCACTTTCCCCCTCTTCCTTAGCTGAAACTCTCACAAATGCTCATAGCGGGCGTTTGCCGTGTTGAACGTCCATTGACCATTAATTGCTGACGAGTGGGGCCGAGTCTTCGTCTGACTGTTGCTTGCTGACGGGTGGGACCGCAAGGAGACACGTATTGGGCAGCTTGTCTGAATCTGAAACAGATTTAGACAGGCCGCACTGCACCGCGCCGCGCCGCCCTCTCCGCCGGCGTCGTGCCGCGTCCACCGTTGTTGTTTCCTCCACCCTATGCCCTTTTCCATTCGTCGGCGACGCCGCGTCTCCGCCAGATATAGCCCACCTCCCCATCTGGGATTACATAGCGATGTTGAGTGAGGACGCCCGGAATGTAGTCGACCGTGGAGAGGATTGGGTCGAATCCGCGGCAGATAATTCATGGATTAAACCTGGGTAAGCATTGTTTCCTCTCGAATTGACGTTCTAAGTCGTATTGTAGGCCGTATTTGACTTCTGTTTGCTTGAATCATTCGAATTTGTGCTTGATTTTACCCGGCTAACTGAAGCCTTTGTTTTCTTCCCCCAACAAAATAGGATTGATCCCGCGCTGGCTTTCTGCCTAGCGATTAGAATGGAAACTAGTGTGCTGCGTGGTACTAAACCGCATTTGATTTCATCATTTTTCTATCCCAAAGTGGTAGAAACCAGCATATCTTTCAAAGATTTGCGAGCTAAGCTCCGAAACACCTATCCCTGGAGTGATGCCGATGCTGTTGAACTGAATTACTTCAGCAGTGACGAGCAAAGATTTCTCCCACTAACTTGCGACGATCATATGCCGTTGCTTTTTGCTGGGATTGCTGGCTGCCGATTCGGTAAACTCCAAATCGATGTGCTTCAGCCACGCGCAGAACGGGCGAAGGGGAAGGGAGTTCAGACATCATCTGTCTGTGCTAATAGCCAGCACCCCGGCACTCCTTGTAGGTCGACACCAAGTAAAGCAAGTGGTTCATGGAGCCACAACATGCCTGCTACCAATTCTGGTTCCGATCACTACAGGAATCTGCTACTTTGCCGTCTGCCACGGCGGATGGCAAAGGCACGGATGGCTGACGGCAAAGACCTTTGCCGTCAGCCGCGGATGGCAAAAGGTGACGGCAAAGTAGGGGACGGCTAAGAGCTGCGTTGCCGTCTGCTTCGGGCAGCTGACGGCAAAGGGTCCTTTGCCATCAGCAGCGGACGGCAAAGAAGATGGACGGCAATAAATGCGCTGTTACTCTGTTAGGTGGTTAACGGCAGGCCTTTGCCGTCCGCTGCGGACGGCAAAGCCTTTGCCGTCAGCCACTGTAGGCAAACTGACCAAATTGGTCAGCCTCCAGGGAGCACAGTTGCCTGCCACGTGGCCTCTTTGCCGTCCGCTGCTGATGGCAAAGAGCCCTTTGCCGTTGGTGGCAGACAGCAAAGAGCCTGCATATTGTCTCTTTTTTTCTGTTTTTTTAATCCAACAATTTTCACAGCAAATATATATGACATATATAGATATATTTAACAGCAAACATATCACATATCAAAGTTTCATCAACATAGCAAAGTTTCATCAAGTTCCATCCATATACATTGTTCCATACACATTGTTCCATCCATACACATTGTTCCATATACATATTACATAGCAAAGTCTCATGAACATAGCAAGTTCTATCATAGCAAGCTAGATACAATGCAAAGTTTTAGCAAAGAAAAAGCAAGCACTCCATCATAGCAAGCTAGCTTCCATGAAGTGAGTGAAATCTGCAAAATGGTAAATAAGAAAGTTAGAAATAGGTGAATAGAACAAGAAGAAGACTAGAACAAGAAGTATATGTCATTTATGAGCTAACTTAGGTGAAATGGATCATATATGAGCTAACTAAGTTGAAATGGGTTGTTCATGAGCTAACTTTGGTGAAATCGATCATTTATGAGCTAACTTAGTTGAAATGGGTCATTTATGAGCTAACTAAGGTGAAGGGCATCGTTTTTGAGCTAAGTAAGGTGAAATGGATCATTTTTTAGCTAACTTAGGTGAAATGGATCATTTATGAGCTTTTATGAACTAACTTAGTTGAAATGGGTCGTTTATGACCTAACTTAGGTGAAATGGATCATTTAAGAGCTAGTTTAGGTGAAATGGGTCATTTTGGAGCTAACCTAGGTGAAATGGGTCATTTTGGAGCTAACCTAGGTGAAATGGGTCATTTAAAAGCTAACGTAGGTAAAATGGATCATTTACGAGGTAATCTACTAAAATGGGTCATTTTAGAGCTAACTTGGATAAATTGGATGACTTGTAAGCTAACTAAGGTAAAATGAGTCATATTAGAGCTAACTTAAGTAAAATGGATCGTTTATGAGCTAACTAAGTTAATTATGCAATTTTTGACATAAGTAAGCTTATTAAGTCATTTTGAAGGAAAGTAAGCTATCTCTAGGTCATTATGGTAAGCATATTGGAGGAAATAAAGCTAAGTCTAAGTCTAGAGAAACTTATCGCGATCAGGGAGGTGTAGAAGCGGGCTGGCTCGTGCCGATAGCTGGAGAAGGATCGTGCGATGTGTTTCTGGAGTTAAGCTGCACCAAAGATCATTTCCCATGTCTCGTTAGCATTATGACACTCAAATGTTAAGACTAGCAAGTAATGTCGATTCAAATTAAACTCACCGTGCTCCCAGGAGCAAT
Source organism: Triticum timopheevii (assembly GCA_963921465.1). Lineage (NCBI taxonomy): Eukaryota > Viridiplantae > Streptophyta > Magnoliopsida > Poales > Poaceae > Triticum > Triticum timopheevii. The sequence continues at coordinate 11,853,020 of OY997264.1, read as the reverse complement.
CACTGGCATCGGCGGAGCGGTCTGACCGGACTTCTCGCACATAGACTGCACATTTGGTTTTCACAACAAAGTCATACTAGTTAGTAATGAGACTCAAATGTTAAGACTAGCAAGTAATCTGCAGAAGAAACTTACCACAAGGAGCTCATACATGGCCCTTGCCTGCATGTCATTCTGTGCCCTCTCCTCCTCCAACATCTTTGTCGTCCTCTCCTCCAACTCCCGCTGCCTCTCCGCCGCCTCCGCCGGAAGTTTCTCCGTTCTATCTCTCTCACTCTGTATAGCAGCCTGCAACACCACTCACATGACCATTTGTAATCATTTATGGAAGCGCACACAATGTAATGGAGAAAGATAGCTGAGTACGTATAACTAACCTTGATGGCGAGTTGGACTGGCCGTTCACGAGGCCTTATCTCAGGAGCGGAGCTCGACTGGCGCGCCTTGATCTCCGGGAGAGTGCTAGGACAACGGATAAGTCCATCTCCCATGGCTATGGAGCCATGGGACCTCCCGCCACCAGATATCATGAGCAACTCTGTATCAATGGGACCCTGGCTCGGGTTAAAGTCCTCACCTTTCCTCGCCTTCGCCTGATCTCTATATTGCACGAGCTTTTCGTGGGCGGAGATGTTGGTGAAGTTCTTTGGATCATCGAGGTCAGACGCAGAGAATGCCTTGACTTTCATGTAAGAGCCAGTGTGGGCCATGGCATACAGGTCGTACACCTCTGGCACCTTATCCGCCTTATTGTAGCATGCCTGAAAGAGAGAAACAAAGTAAATTAGTAATTAAAGGGCTAAAGCTAGCATGATGAATGAATTGCATGAATCATGAAGCAAACCACATACCCAGTTCCGCCCGTACTGAAATAAGTTGGAGCTGCCTTGGTGGTGTGGCACACCTTCCATTTGGGCACGTTTGTCCTTGGCCTCGTTGTGGGTGGCCAGCCATTCTTTTGAGCACCACCCATCGACCAACACCTCCCAACAATCCATCCGATCCGCACACCATCTCTGAGGGGCCTAAGTTAGCAAATAGAAAACTTCAGCGCTACGGCTAGGAATTACTAAATAAAGGAATTAAGTACAAGGCCTTAAGAATTACCTTCATGTACTGCTCCTTACTCAAGAAAATATCGCGGCAATCCTGCTTGGACTTCTTGATACCACGATCGGCGTAGTAGTCTCGAACAGACTGCACCCGAGCCTCATGCCGTAAGTTCTGAAGTAGGCGCTTGCATTCCTTCTGGATAACATCTGCCGCCACCTCCTCGTATCCCTCCTCACACCTGTAGAATGTCTACAATCAAATGAGACAATGTTGATTAGTACAATTAATAACTAGCTAGTTGAAGATTTTTAATTGTGTAAAGGAGAAATTACCCAGAACTTTCTGATCACCATGTCTGCCCTCGTCTTGCACAAGACAGCGTCGATAATCTCACCCGGCGGGTACGGGGCAGCCAAGTAGTGCTCCCAACTCAATCCAACCTCTGGAAGCCGACCCTCACCAGGCAACGTGACAAACCCCGGAAAGTTTTGCCGAATTAGAACTCCAAGGACGGAGTTGGGCCGGCGGACACTTTCATGGTGGTCCCAACCCCTGCAGCATGACAAGGCCAATGCATTAGTTATTTGAAGAAACGTGAATGCAGAAGGTACAAAAAGATTAAATGCAGTTACCTCTCCCCATCAGGGAAAATCAACCACCTCTGCTCGCGGGTCGCCGGCACGGACGGGAGCCGTGTAGCACCACGCTGGTAGACGTTGCCCCCCTCCTCCCCCTCCTCCTGAAGACGAGTCGGCTCCCCGCCATCATCAGCATGGTCACTCGGCTCCCCGCCATCATCAGCATGGCCACTCGGCTCCTCTGGCTGACCCGACCAAGTACCCCATCCAGAGGTGTGCTCCTTCGGGGTCTCGTGGGGCCAACTCTCATGGGCCGAAGGCCCGTCGACCCGAGGCTCATGGGCCGAAGACCCGTGGACCGGAGGCTCGTGGACCGGAGTCCATGTAGCCTCGTCCTCAGACGAGTCCACCCTAGCAGTCACGTGCTCTGGTGAAACAGCTGGGGGCGGCGGCGAGGAAGGCGCCGCAAGAGCCACCCTACCTCCTCTCCCGCGACCACGTGCTCCACCTCGGCCCTTCTTCTTACCTTGTCCCCTGCTGGGCACCGCGGTCGACGAAGAAGGGCCCGGCGGTGTCGCCATACTGTCCAACAACGCTTGGCGGAGAGGTGCGTGTGGAATGGAAGACCTCACACTACGCGCCGACGAAGAAGGGGCCTCGGCACGCTCCCGACCAGCGCCCACCATCTGTCAACACCTGCCATGACAAAGAATAAATGAAATTAGTACAACATGAAAAAAAGTACAACATAAACAACTGCACATTTAAAACTACCCGATCAGCACAATTATATATGATGTTTTTCATAACCAAATCGAAAAATATGTGACCTAACTAATAATTCACAAATATATGACCCCGTCGGCCTCTCGAAGGCCAAAGAACACCTTTTCGGGAGGTGTCGGGGGTCGGGGTGTCGTGTCGGTGTCGGGGTGCCGTGTCGGGGTCGGGGTCGGGGTCTCGGGGTCGGGGTGTCGGGTCGGGGTGCCGTGTCGGTGTCGGGGTCGGGGTGTCGGGTCAGGCTCGGGGTCGGGGTTCGGTGTCGGGGCCGGGGTCGGGTTCGGGGTCTCGGGGTCGGGGTGTCGGGTCGGGGTGCCGGGTCGGGGTCGGGGTGTCGTGTAGGGGTGTCGGCGTCGGGGTCGGGGTGCCGTGTCGGTGTCGGGGTCGGGATGTCGGGTCAAGCTCGGGGTCGGGGTGCTGGGTCAGGGTCGGGGTGCCATGTCGGTGTCGGGGTCGGGGTGTCGGTGTCGGGGTCGGGGTCGGGGTGTTGGGGTCGGGATCGGGGTCTCGGGGTCAGGGTGTCGGGTCGGGGTGCTGGGTCGGGGTCGGGGTGCCGTGTCGGTGTCGGGGTCGGGGTGTCGGGTCAGGCTCGGGGTCGGGGTGTCGGTGTCGGGGTCGGGGTCTCGGGGTCGGGGTGTCGTGTCGGGGTGCTGGGTTAGGGTCTTTTTTCCTTTTCTTCTTCTTCCTCTTCTTCCTTTTCTTCCTTTTCTTCCTTTTTTTTCCTTCTTCTTCTTCTTCCTCCTTTCATTTTTCCTCTTCTTCTTCTCCTCCTCTCCTGTTTTTTTCTTCTTCTTCTTCCTCTTCTTCTTTTTTCTTCTCCTCCTCCTCTTCTTCTTCTTCCTTTCCTTTTTCCTCTTCTTCTTCTCCTCCTCTCCTGTTTTTTTCTTCTTCTTCTTCCTCTTCTTCTTTTTTCTTCTCCTCGTCCTCTTCTTCTTCTTCCTTTCCTTTTTCCTCTTCTTCTTCTCCTCCTCTCCTGTTTTTTTTCTTCTTCTTCTTCCTCTTCTTCTTTTTTCTTCTCCTCGTCATCTTCTTCTTCTTCCTTTCCTTTTTCCTCTTCTTCTTCTCCTCCTCTCCTGTTTTTTTCTTCTTCTTCTTCCTCTTCTTCTTTTTTCTTCTCCTCCTCCTCTTCTTCTTCTTCCTTTCCTTTTTCCTCTTCTTCTTCTCCTCCTCTCCTGTTTTTTTCTTCTTCTTCTTCCTCTTCTTCTTTTTTCTCCTCCTCCTCCTCCTCTTCTTCTTCCTTTCCTTTTTCCTCTTCTTCTTCTCCTCCTCTCCTGTTTTTTCCTTCTTCTTCTTCCTCTTCTTCTTTTTTCTTCTCCTCCTCCTCTTCTTCTTCTTCCTTTCCTTTTTCCTCTTCTTCTTCTCCTCCTCTCCTGTTTTTTTCTTCTTAACCTAAAACTAAACCTAAATCTAATCTAGACATAAACCTAAAACTAAAAAAACCAGAAAAAAAGGAAAAAACTGAATCTAAACCTAAAACTAAACTAAACCTAAACCTAAACCTAAAACTAAACCTAAAACTAAAACTAAAACTAAATCTAAACTAAACATAAACTTAAAACTAAAAAAACAGAAAAAAGGAGAGAATGAGCTCACCTGGGCCGGTGGAGGATGGAGGAGGGGGGGTGGGGCAGCCTGGGGCGGCGGCGCCGGTCCCAGGGCGATGGGGCGCGGGGGGGCCGGGGGCCCGGGGCACGGCGGCGCCGACACGGCAGGGCGGCGGTGGCGACGGGGCGGGCGGCCGGTGGAGCGAAGACGCCCGGGGCGGTGGGGCGCGGGGGGGCCGGGTCGCCGGCGGGCCTGGGCGCGGCGGCGCCGAGACGGGGCGGGGGGCCGGGGCGACGGGGCGACGGGGCGGGCGGCCGGTGGAGCGACGGCGCCCGGGGTGGTGGGGCGCGAGGGGGCCGGGTCGCCGAGGGGCCTGGGGCGACGAGGCGGTGGGGCGACGGGGCGGGGGGACGGGGCGACGGGGCGGCGGGGCGGTGGTGCGACCAGGCGGCGGCGAGTGGTGGGGGCGGCGGCGCGCGTGTGTGGGAGGGAAACAGAGAGAGGGGGGGGGGGGGGGTGGGGCGCGCCAGCCGTTAGCTAGGTAGGTTTAATCTTTGCCGTCCGCCACCTTTGCCGTCCGCTAGTGTGCGCTTTGCCGTCAGCTAGCGGACGGCAAAGAGGGGGGCCGTTAAGTATTTTTTAACCAGCTCGTCAGTGGGGCCCCCCCTCCCTCTTTGCCGTCTGCTAGCGGACGGCAAAGATTCTTTGCCGTCGGTTAGCAGACGACAAAGAACAGGCTGATGGCAAAGGGATTCGTTTCCATCATCCAGCTCTTTGTCGTCTTCTTTCGGGTAGCTAATGGCAAAGAGCTTCTTTGCCGTCCGCTAGCTGACGGCAAAGAGCTGGCAGATGGCAAAGTAGCTGATTCCAGTAGTGGATTCAGCTGCTACTTCTCGTGTACCTTCTGCAGTTGGTGCAGAAGAAGATGCAGAACCTGACGAGGCAGTGCCTACAAATGATGATGAAGACGAGATGATGTTTCCTGAACTGGTCGATGTAGCCAGTCAGCAAGCAGTGGATGACGAATATATGGAGGAGCCCATCAGCCGAGCTAGGTTTGATGACACTAATGATGAAGATAAGGTGGAGAACATGGACAGCTTAATCGAGGATGAATACGATGGTGATGACATGCCAACAATTGAGTGGAACAGAGAAAAACCTGAACTTACTATAGGTACCATTTTCCAATCAATGGTGGACTGTCAGAATGCAGTGACAACATGGTGCATTATATCTGAAAACACCTATAAGATTAAAAGGGGTGAGCCAGCAAGGTTCACAGTTTTTTGTCCATATCCTAGGTGTAGGTGGAAGTTGCATGCATCTTGTATGAGAAAGAGCAAATATATTCAGGTAATCCAAGTTCAGTTAGTAATTTAGTTTCAGATCGTTGAGTAAGGTTTCTTAACTGTTCTTTACCCTTTTATTTTGTTTCAGATAAAGAAAAACGCACACAAGCACACCTGTCCACCTGGAGGGGGAGGGGGGAAGGCCAAAACCAAGCTAGCAAAAACTAGGTGGGTGGCAGATGCTCTATTGGATTGGCTGAGAGAAGAACCTGGACTTGGTCCAACAGCACTCCATGGGAAGCTTTTTGAGAAGTACAAGATAGAAATTCCTTACATGAGAATTTTCAATGCTAGGGAAAAGGCTCTTGACAGAATTAATGGTCAATGGAATGACAGTTTTCAGCTGCTTTACACTTTCAAAGCTGAAGTGGAGATGGCAAGTCCAGGGAGTGTTGTAGAGATTGACAAGCATACAGTTCCATTCAAAATAAAAAGGAAGTCATTTCAGAAGGAGTGCTTCAGAAGGGCTTTTGTTTGTTTCAAGGCTTGCTGGCAGGGGTTTCTAGATGGTTGCAGGCCCTATTTGGACGTAGATGCTACACATTTGACTAGAAGATGGAGAGGACAGCTAGTAGCAGCTTCTGCAGTTGATGGACACAACTGGCTATTCCCAGTTGCATTTGGTGTGGTGGAGGCAGAGTCTGAGGAAAGTTGGGTCTGGTTTCTGCAGCAGTTGCGCAACATTATAGGCACACCCCCAGGTTTAGCTATACACACAGATGCTTGCAAGGGTTTAGAGAGTGTAGTGGAAATTGTATTCCCTGGAGTGGAGCATAGGGAATGTATGTGACACCTAGCGCATAATTTCAAAAAGAAGTTCAAAGGTAAAGTTTATGATGAGAACTTATGGCCAGCATCATACACATGCAGCAAAAGGAAGCATGAACACCATTTGAGAGTGTTGTATGCTCAAAATCCTCTTGTGAAGGAGTACATGGATGCACATCATGGCAAGGTGTGGTCAAGAAGCAAATTCAACGAAATCTGCAAAGTAGATTATGTGACCAGTAACCTTGCAGAATGCTTCAATTCAGAGTTCAAGTCAGTGAAAGGGCTCTTGTTGTGGCAAGCATTTGACAAGATGAGGCAAATGATCATGATAAAGATGGATCTTCGCAAAGAATTGCAGAAACACAATATGTTGGTCATCAAATGCTCCCATCACTGATTAAGGCATTGCACTTGAAGGCAAGAGGACCGAAGATGAAATGTATTCGATCTGGTACATATGAGGGAGAGGTTACCTATACTGACACTAAAAATAGGGTATGGAGGTATCCTGTGAACCTAAGTACTAGAGAATGTAGTTGTAGGCAATGGCAGATCTGTGGGAAGCCATGCATACATGGCCTACATCTGATGACCGTTATCGGGGGTGCAGATGGTGAAGTTGATCAATATTGCTCTGAGTATTTCTCTGTTGCCAAATTTATGGCTGCTTATGTTGACAATGTGCCTGCACTATTGGGGAAAGATCAATGGAACATAGTAGATCCAGGGTTCAAACTCCACGCTCCTGTCATTACTAGACCACTAGGAAGACCAAGGAACCAGAGGAAGCAGGTGAGGAGGGTCGTCTACCAAAGAAGCGTGCTTGCAAAAAAAGTGGAGTTCTGGGGCATATTGCTAGGCTTTGTACCAATGCAGTGGATTCATCATTTGGAGAGGAGGAAAGATGGACAACAACCAATGCTGAGGATAATGCAGCAGCAACGGAGACTAAAGATGCAGTGGAGAATGCAGCAGCAATTGAAGCAGTGGAGAATGCAGCAGCAAATGAAGCATCTTGGTATGTGTTTGCACCCTTTGTAGAATGCAGCTACCCTTTTGTTCTCTTTTTTGCCTATGGCTTATAATTTTATTTACCAGCTCTAGGGAGAAAAGGCCAAGAGATGAAGAAGCAGAAGATTTTGAAACCATGGCCTTTGATGGTTTTGAATCTATAAGAGAGGAAGAGGAGGGTGTAATTATTCCAATTGTGCCTTTAAAGATTACTGAACCCATAGATGACCGTCAAATGGTCGTCAAGTGCTCGGCGAGTGCAACTACTCCATCAGCACCTCCACGAGGAAAATCCCAAGTAAAGCCCAAGATCAAAAGGAACAAGAGTCTGAAAGAAAAGAGCATCTCAACTAGGGAAACCAGGAGCAAGACGGTGAAGCCAGCTGCAATCACAAGGAGCAAGTCGAAAATTTGAATTAAGTTGTTGGGAAATGTTTGTGTTGTCAATTTGAGGGCGAGTGGATCGCTTAAAACTTGGTAGATTTGTATTAAGATGTTGGCATCTTAAAACTTGGTAGATTTGAGCTACTGTGAAAACTTATCAGTTGTAATAATGTTGCTTCTACTTTGGTTTCTTATTTGAGTCAGAATTCAAATTTCCATCAAAATTTGAATTTAAATCAATATTTGAATTTGGGCAAAAATTTGGATCCGAGTCAAAGTTGAAGTTGAACATTGGAGGTTCATTGCTCTGTGCGGTGTATTTGATCGAGCATTTGAAGTCCAATATTCGTAGGTGAACAGTCCAAATGAGAAATGTGCTAGAAACGAGCTCGAAAGCTAGGGTAAACATCCCTATTTGAAATCAAGTTTTTCTTGACCTTGCCTAAATGAGGCATATATATTTTTATTAACACTTGTTCCATGTATATAGGGTAAAAACGAAGTCTCACTATTTATTGATTAATATTCATGTTACTACATTTTTTTTGAAAAAATATGCTTTTATTTCAAAACCGTCAAATAACACGTTTTAGAAATGAAAATGAAAAAGTAAGTTCAGATCCTTCTTACTCACTCCAAAATGAAGCTATGGAGATTTTTCTGATTTTTTTAGTTATTTTGAATTTTTTTTCAAACCCTAAACCCTCTCTCCCTATTCTACGAACTCTGAAAATGTTCATAGGTGATAGCTCATTTGTGTGAAAACTTTTTTCATGAAAATGACCTACACCAAGTTTATATTTTTTTTCTCATAACCTTGTCACATATGACGGCTACGTGCGCAAGAATTACAACATTTTGATTTTTTTTGAATTTTCAAAAACATTTGAACTTGATTTCAACAGATCACTTCAAAAAATGATTTTTCGAGAAAACGCCCCTATACCGAGTTTATAATTTTTTTATGGTAACTAGGTCTCATAAACGGACGAACTACGTTTGTTTTATATTTTTGCGATTTTTTCTAATTTAGTTATGGCCATTTGAAATCTGGTCAAACCCTAATAACCCCGTTGACTCGCTCATAACCCCGCAGAAATGCTCCAAACCCTAGCGTCGAACGTGCGCCGTCGGATCCTACCAAGCGTCAAACACCACCCGTCAAATGTGGGGCAGGCATGCGCGATCCGCGTGATGCATCCTGATTGGCTACTGCACTGTCCTTCTCGGGTTTTTTACGATCTGCCCCACTTTACATATGAAATTGTATTTTTCTCACATGACCACCACATGTCAGTGTTAAGAGTTGGTTCAAATATTCAAGCTGCAAAATACAATGTGGCAAATCGTCAATATAGCTTCCCCTTCTCCTCTTCTCCATCTGACAGACAAAGGCATCGAGCAGATCGAGCAATTCCTCTGTTTCTTTCCCCATCTTCTCGTTCTTCTTCCTCTCGAGCAACTCCTCTGTTTCTTCCTCTCGGGCGATATGTCGACCTCCTGGTCAGCCCCCCGTTCCACGTGGCCGGTGTATGGTCCAGTGCTGATGACTCGATGCACTGGCTACACACGGACTGCGCCACTGAAGCGGTTGACTTCGAAGGAGGAGAAGAATGGGAACTTTGGGCGCGAGTTCGTCAAATGCGAGAGCAAAACGGAGGGGCAGGTTAGATCTGAGTTTTCCTCGCATCCTTTATCTCTAATTTCTCAAAAAATCTGTCAGATTTGGATTTAGGTTACATGATTTCGTTTTCAGATCGTGAAGAAATGCCACCATTTCGAGTGGATGGATGATTACATCCAGAGGCTTCAAGGGTCGGGCTTGCTGGATTCGAGGGGGAATGCAATCCGAGAGTCCAATCTGCCCCATGACAGTGCTGCTCCAGCAGCAGCAGCGCGTCCGGAATACCCGACGGCGTTCGAACTGAAGACGGAATTGAAGAAGATGAACAAGAACTTCAAGGAGCTTATTGAGTTGAAGAAGCAATCCAATCTGATAGCTTTAAGAATACTTGCTCTAGGAATTTTTTACTTGATGGCCATCTCTCGTTAGAGATGTTTGTCTACTATTGTTGCCACTATTTAGCTATCCAAGTCTGTTTATCTCAAATGCAACTCTGTTTAGTGCAACTGCCGATCTCTGAATGTATGCACTTTACTGTTAAGTTTCGACACTTTCAGTTTCGGCAGAAAACAACTACCAGTTCAGTGATAGGATTATTTTGTTAGCTAATAACCTCGAGTGTTGGATCATACCCTAGCTCGTCAGATGGCAGTAAGTAGTACTTGAGCAGCACAAGGGATATACATCAAGTTCATCTCTTCTCTCTCGCACTTGCCAAACTTTTGTCCTCGAGTTCGCCAGTTTTGCTAAAAAAAACCTAGTTCGCGGGCCCAAAGAGAAAGCCCAGAAACAAGCGATGTTTCTTTTTTTGTTTAGGAAGGATTGCTTTGTTCTTTTTTGTTTCTAATTGCTTTTTTCATTAATTTGATTGCCCAATCTCTTCTATCTCATTGAGGAATTTCTTTGGCTTTCCTTTATGGGTCCCTACATTTTTTAGAATCAAAGTATTTGCAAACCGCAGTATTATTATGCCTAGTGAACCAATACTTCATGATTAGAAAAAGAGGTCTAACGCTCTTTTTTATATACTTCAAACATAGTGTAGTTAAAACTACACTTTTGACTAAAGCCAAATATCTCAAAGTATTTGATACTTCAATATTTCTGAAAACCAAAGTATTCTTTGAAGGGAGCCCTTCTTTGAATACCTAAAAAATACAGAGCTCTCAAACTAAAGCCGTGTACAAATGTACAATATGTTCTTATTTTTAGAAGGCATCTATAAACACATCATTTTTAGTTTGTTTGGTTAATTTTTCCCACGCCAATTAGCCATGTCTAAACTTGAGACAAACAAAATACAAACATAACAAAGCATTAATATAACACACATAACTTAACTTAGATAGGGTTGCAAGGGCAACATAAGTTCTTACATAGACACCGATAGATAATACCTAATAATTAACCTTACATACATAGGGTAGCTAGCTCGGGCAACACACACAACAAACTTACAGTACATAGTAGATAGATAGGGTAGCTAGGGCAACACCGCCATGTCTTCACCGTCGTCTTCACCTTAACCGCCGGCTGCACCGTCTTCCTCGCCGCCGGCTTCAGTACTCCTCCTCCTCAAGGCCGTTGTCGCCGACGTAGTACGGGAGGCTGTGCATGCGGTTGCGAGTGGGGAAGACGCTTTCGAAGTCGGTGAAGATGTTATAGGCCGTGAATGCGATGAACTCGCACCCACACCAATACACCTTGCCGAGCAGGTAGTAGGCATCGAACCTGTTGGTGAAGTGGACGACGAGCCCTACCACTGGAGCGTTGGCGTGGGGACGCTGCTCCACGAGGTTGAACGTGGGCGGCGAGCCCGCCGGGAGGTGGTGGAAGCCCGCACGGAGGAACCCCCATGCAAGCTCAGTGCTTCCCCTCCAGCGGGAGAACGCCCACACGCGGAGGGATTCCTCAACGACGACGTTGGCGGGGTACCGCGTTCCGGCACGGTGGGTGGCGCTTGGAACATCGACCCATTGTACTGCATCTTGCTCGCTTCGTTGAGTGGAGCGGCTTTGGCTTTTGGGGGAAGAAGAGAAGTTGGAGGCGCAGATGGATCTGTAGAAGAAGAGGCAATGAAGGGCAGTTTAAATAGCCGGGGGAGACGAAGTGGGTACACGCGCAACCAGCGTAGATCGTGACTCAGTCCGTGCGTGAACCGATGCGATCATCAATTTGTGAACGTGAATCGATGCGAGCGTGCTTTGCGTGCTCTGCGTTGGCGGCTGCCTGCCTCCCCCTTCTGCGTGCTCTGCGTTGGCGGCTGCCTGCCTCCCATTCACGAGCGTGCGTGCAGCCTGCGGCGTGAACCGATGCCTCGACATATGGACGCGGCCGTGCTTGCAGCCTGCCCCTTCTGCCACCGGCACGTATGCCTGCGACGCATGAAACGACGCTGCGGAGCGACTGAATCCACCGGCAACCGTGCGGCACGGATCGATGCGTGCGTGTCGGCGTGCATGCATGCGATTAGGTCTAGGTCACTAGATGCGTGCGTGGCGCTGTTCGCATGCATAGCAGGCTACATCGATGCCAAAGCCGGGCATGCATAGCAGGCTGCATCCATCCATAGCAGGCTTTTTTAATTGGGCTCCCTTTTTAATTTATTACCAACAAACTAACGGGCCCGTCCTATGAACACAAAGACGGCCCAACCAGCGAAGCCACAGCCACAGTCAACAGAGTCCAACGTGGCCCCACAAGTCAGTTAACGGCCAAGACAGCAAACGTCTGTTATGAACATTTGTGAGAGTTTCAGCTAAGGGAATGGGGAAAAGTGAGGAAAAGTTTGAAGCATGGGGAAAACTGAGCACAACTAAGGAATTGGGGGCACAGATGGAATAAGCCCTTTGTCAAAACACCATTCATTTCACATAGATCTGAATGTATGAGTTCTAGTGGTGCAAGATTTCTCGTTTCCGCAATCACATGAGACTTACATGGTTGCTTAGATTGCACACACACTTGACACTTGGATCCCTTGACAGTGGTGAAACTAGGGATTAAGTTCAACTTCGCTAGTCACGACATGCAACCAAAGTTAACATGACAAAGACGTGAATGCCACACATTTGATTCACTATTGTTGCAAATATGATTAACAACTTTATTGCAAACGTCTCATAATGATAAACGAAACAGGCCGCCTGACTCATATCCTTTACCAACAAATGTTCCATACTTGGAAATTACAAATTTATTCGACTCAAAGACAAGCTTGTAGCCATCTCTACACCACTAGTAGAAAACAGGGCTACCATTCGGCCCTGGCCAGCCCATTAGTCCCGGTTCTTCAAGAACCAGGACCAATGGGGGGTATTAGACCCGGTTCGTGAGCCCAGGGGGCCGGCTGGGGCCTCGTGGGCATTGGTCCCGGTTCGTGTGGAACCATTTGTCCCGGTTTGAGCCATGAACCAGGACCAATGGTCCGCTGCTCACTACAAGAAATATGTCAACTAGTGACCTCCACTATTGGTCACTGAAAGGTCATAGTTTTCAATTTGTGACCTTTTTGTGACCAAAAACATAAGGTCAAAAGCTGAGGGTCGTTAATTGACTATAGCGACCTTCTCTATGAGAAGGTCGTAGACGTTTATGACCATAATACGTCTACTGTGGCGTTTTGGTCACTAGCAACCTCCCCATGCCACGTAGGTGTCCAGCGTGGCAAGCCGATGTGGCACAAGATTCAGCCCGGTCCAATTCAGTTTTCCACATGGGCCTAGCCCAACAATTCGGCCTTCTTCATGTATTTTTTTCTTGTTAATTTTCACTAGCTACATGGGCTTGGGCCATTAATTCGGCTTTTTTTCTAAGATGCAGCCTTCTACTAATTTTTTATTTTCGTCCTTTTTTTTGCCACTAGTCCCACCAATCAGATTGGTCCCACTTGTCATTCTTATCACAAAATTGATCGCACACATCAAAATTTTCAAAATCTATCAAACAACCATTATAACTTGGACCCCCTTGTCAGGTTTCCATTTGACGGGTATTCAAATCACATACACAATCATTATTTCAAACAATCCAAATAGCAAATGAAATTCGTCCAAAACAACACGACACTAGTCTATTACAAATGTCACAGTATACTACAGCCCAGATAAGCCTACTACTGCCTACATTTACAACACATAATATGCTAGTCTTTGTTGATATGCTTCACAGCTTCGAACTTGGATTCGCACTTCACCTGTGCAAAAAACAAGAATGAACATATAAGAATAAGAATGTGTACAGAACATCAAACAGTAGCCAATGAGGGATCCAATAACTTATAAGCAAGAATCGACAGCAAATGAGATGTACATAAATAGTATGACTAACACTAACCAGTATGCGTTCATGGAGTGACTAAAATGTTCTCACTAGCTAGGATTTTTTAGTATACAATATACTGACATGTGCAACTTTCTAAACTGATCATAGAAATGAAAACTGTAGGTGCGCTGCAGGCCAGATCATCATATTTGAGCATTAATATTTATGTATTACTACAGCAATAGGAGTACACATCAATTAGTAGCAGAACTAGAAGAAATAACAAACCGAAGATGGATACAAACTAGTGACTAAGTACAAACTATTATGTCACCGCTCTCCTGCAATTCTCTATACAAAAAGACAATGAAACAAAAAAGATGGAACCATCCACTGCCATTCATGCACAAACTCGAACCATCAACTGCCAGAAAAAAACATGAAACACCATCCACTTCAACAGCCACAAGTCACATGGTAAAGGTTCAGACTAAACTGGGATAAAATGCCATGCCGCGGTCTATGCTCTCGATACAAACAGACACAAATTAAAACTACAAACAGCTAACGGTAAGAAGCGAAAAACTGTAACATCTAATGGTATTGCATACACACAGAAGCATTATATACTCGTATATTGCAATGAGCGTTTGCTTCGAATCCTTTTGGTAGAACCGTAGAGGCCAAAAATGCTTTTCTGCAGAGACAATCAATATATGAAGAAGTTGCTGGCCTTTACAGTGCACATGCCTGCAGGCTTAGCAGCTTGTGTGAGCTGGAAACTGGCCTGGTCAGTCAGGCACACAATTATGCAGCCGGTAAAAGGAACAAATAATTAAAAGAGCCAACAAGAACTCATACGAAAGCAACTCAATAATACCATGACGTCTTCCATTGTTCTCTATACATTTTCCATTCCATGTTTGAATTTGTTCCATTTATTATTTGCCGCAGAAAATGAAATCACAAAGTCACAACAGTACATTCAGACATTTACTCCATGAACAAACAGGTTGGCCGCTGGAGAGAGATAATCAAGCAGCTTACGCGGCAACTGGTCCAAGCCAAGAAAACATGGGGAACAGGCAAGCGGCCAATGCACGCCCAGCAGCAGCGCTGCCATGCACTGGGCGCTCCCCTCCTTTCTACGACCCCAGAGCAGAGCGCAGCGACCATATGCGTGGCGATACAGGTACACGGGCAGGCAGAGGTAGACGGCCTGGCTGGCCGCCCTGCTGCAAGATAGACGGCACGCGGCGCGCATCTCCATGCATGCGCCGGACAGCCGGCAGCCCCCTGTTTTTAGAAAAGATGGGATTGCCGCCGATGCTATAGTAAACCATCGCAGGATGCAGCTGAGCTCGACGAAAATGCCACAACTGTAACATCTAATGCTTTTGTATCCGTTGGCACATGGTGTTTTCAGAGTGCACATAGAGCAACATTCAGTATGACATGATTATTATTTATTTTTTGACCAAATTGCATTCACTTTGACATAATAAATCAGTAACATCTAATGTAATACATGATGGAAACAGACCAACAGAGTGGGAGAGAGGGGAGTCACCACCTTGGCGGACTTGGTGGGCAGGCCCTTGGGCCTTCTGCTCCTTCAAACTCGCAGGACCTTGGTGATGGCCTGCACAAACCGCACCTCCATGAACAAATACTACAGAATAAGAAGACAAGGGGAAGATGGATGAACAAGGGCATAGTGCTGAACCTCCATAGTTGCCAAATCAGGCACCTTGGTGCGCTCGGTGGAGCGGGCTGGGGTATGGATCTCCCTGTCGAAGTTTCCTGCAACCAACCCAAACCAACAGAGAAGAGAAGCATTCATCAGGGAATGGAAGGGAAGGGGATAGATGAAGAGGAAATAGAGAGAGGGGGGTGGACCTTGATGCGGTGGCTGCTTCTGCTTTTCCTCGTGCTGGAGGAAGAAGGACAATCCATGGCGTCTCGAGCAGAGGAAGATCCACTCCATGGCGCCTGCCTACAGAACGAGACGAGACGGGGTCAGAGAGCGAGAGAAGAAGAGGAGGAGAAGGAGGGGAGTAGGGATTCATACCAAGCATTGTCGTCGAGGCGAGTCCTGTGCCTGCGCCCCGCGGTCGGTCGCCATGGCCGGCGGCTAGGGTTTCCGGCGCGGGCAGGGGTCGAGGGAGGGCGGGTCTGACTGCGGGCTGAGCAGCTCCAGCGGATCTGCGTCCATGGCGGCCTCCTTGCACAGAGAAGTACAGAGGGGATTGAGACTTGAAAGAAAAAAAGGGAGACACAAATAGAGGAAGGAAGAAGAGCGGGGGAACACATCGACCTGCGGGACTTCGGTCGACGGCGGAGCTGCTCCGGCGAGGCGCGAGGCCGAGGCAGCGGAGACCGAGGCTGGATCGCGTTGGATCTCCCTCCCTCGGGTTCTTCTCTACCTTCTGGTGAGGGAAGGGGAGGGGCGAGAGGAGGAGGGTGTGGGGGATCAGATCTGTTCTGATGAGAGGAGGTGAGGGGAGGGGAGGGCAGAGGTCATGGCCGGCGGCAATGTGAGGGAGACGGGGGAGGTTGGTGGCGGTGCGGCGTGGGGGAGGCCATGGATGGCGGGACGGCGGGGCGGTTGGTGGGCGGCGCGGCGGCGGGTAGGGTTTGGGAGGGAGACGATGGTGGGATGGGATCGGGGTGGGTGGGAGACAAGTGGGAGGGATGGGATCGGGGTGGGTGGGGCCGTGGGGTTTCCTTTTTATTTAATTTTTTAATTTTTTGTTTTCTATAGATAGATGGATGGATGTGGGATGATGGATGGATGGATGGGCGCCATGTCATCGATCCGTGTCAAACCAACTCCACCAATGGGAATAGAGTATATGTGATTTGTGTTTTTTGTTTTGTTTTTCTTCTACTTTTACACATGAAAAAATCAAAAAAATGGTCTCATATTGCGCACAAGGGTGCATCTTGGAATTCCAAACAATGTTGTCTAAGGGAGTTTTTATTTTCTTTGCACGGAAAATTCATTTTCCATTTTCCGAGTGCCTGAAATGAGGTTTTTTTGTGAAGGAACTACCAAATAATTGTTGCAAAAATGGACCAAATCAATTTTATAAAATACTAGGCCATGTTTAATGCACAATTGACAAAATGGTTGGGTGAAAAAAGTTTTGATCCACCTCTGATGAAAAAGACAAATTGTCGTCGATTCAGCTGGAAACGGGTCAAATTTGAACTGTAGCTACCTCATAGTTTGCTCTTTATTTTTTCCAAAAATCATTTATAGGTACATAAGTATCGATTTAATCATAGAGACACCAAAAAAATTCCAAGATTCAACCACTAGCTAGGAACGGTCAAGCCCGCCGTTTTGACCGCATTTTGAAACGGGCATAAAAAATTCAAAAAAAATGAAAAAATTGGAAAACCTTCGCATTGTGTCATTATATGTGACCAAGTTTCCAGGAAAAATAATAAACTTGTAATAAGGTAATTATTTTAAAAAAGTGTTCTCAGAAATGAGCTATCAAGTGTGAAGATTCATGGCTTTCAAGCCAAATGATCAATCTTATGGCCACATTCATGGCATAGTTTGTTCAAATGATCTCATATTGTGCACAAGGGTGCATCTTGGAATTCCAAACAATGTTGCCTAAGGGAGTTTTCATATTCTTTGCACGGAAAATTCATTTTCCATTTTCCGAGTGCCCGAAATGAGGGTTTTTTTGTGAAGGAAGTACCAAATAATTGTTGCAAAAATGGACCAAATCAATTTTATAAAATACTAGGCCATGTTTAATGCACAATTGAAAAAATGGTTGGGTGAAAAAAGTTTTGATCCACCTCTGGTGAAAAAGACAAATTGTCGCCGATTCAGTTGGAAGCGGGTCAAATTTGAACTACAGCTGCCTCATAGTTTGCTATTTATTTTTTACAAAAATCATTTCTAGGTAAATAAGTAACTATTTAATCAGAAATACATGGTTTGATGGCGAGACATCAAGGTTTGGACGGTAGCCGAGGGCCTAGGTGGTACTTGCTTTACAAAGTACCACACTGGACATAAATACGAATGTTGAAGCTGGGCTCAAAATAATGAATGGATTGAGCTAGCATTTGGTGGAGGATGGTTATTTGGGCATAGGAAAGCACTGTAGAAAATGGATACCATTTGGACATGCCAAAGTGGTACTTCCTTCACAAAGTGCTGCTCTGATCAGAATAGGAAAATGAATATTTTTGAATTATTTTTGAACTAGGCAAGGAAGGTTTTTACATATTTGACGAAGATATGACCCAAAGAATTTATGAGATTTTTTTGGGAATTTTGGGAATAACAGAAATATAGGTTGCTTCAGAACCTAGGGCAAAAACCGCCACATGGACATGACACATAAGCAAAACTGATGAGATGGCGCCTAGTCATCACAACCCACCACAATCTACAAGGCTATGACCATCTATATTGGTCATTAACAACTAGAAATAAGGCAGCGGACTAGCACTGTTTGCTTTGTGACCTTTTCGTCTAAGGAAATTACGACCTTTCTGACCAAAATGGTCGCGATTGTTTAGGGTTTGGAGCCCCTCGAACAGCTTTTGACCAATTGGTCTGAAATGGTCATAGATCTATGACCAATTCTTCCAGGGTCACTGACAAAAGGTCACTAGTTGACATATTTCTTGTAGTGGCTGGCCCACAACCATTGGTCCCGGTTCGTGGCTTGAACCGGAACAGAAGGGGTGGCTTTAGTCCCGGTTCATGCCACGAACCGGGACAAATAACTTGCCTACATATACCCACCGCCGCGGCAGAGCACTCCAGAGTGCTCTGTTTTGTCAAGCCGGCGAGGGGAGGGCATTTGGGTGCTCTAGTTCACCTCCTATGCACATGAGGTGTTCGATGAAATTCCCGAGCCACACTAGTTAAGCTTTCTCCTCTCGAAACTCGACCTCCGAGCTCCATTTTCAATGAGATTTGTCTAGATTTAGCAGTCCGTCACGCCACGTCCCCGTCCGTTTTGTACACGAAGTGCATCCAGTTTTTGCCGTAAGCCTCTCTACTTTCTTGCACATGCTATGTGGGTGAAATGATGATACCATGCCAACTTGGAACCTTTTCAGAGTTCATTTCAAATGCTTTTCAATTTCATGGTCTTATAGCTCAAAATAATCAGTAAATACACGAAAAATAACAAATGAAGTCAGAAAGGGTTGTAAATTGATGATGTGTCTTTGAATGGTGCATTTTGAACACAGAAAAACAAGGGGGGGTTCAAATAAGTTCAAAAGAAATGAAACCCCTTTGTAACAGACGAGTTTCCGTATGAAACCTTGATACTTCGAAGGAGATAGTCTGTTTTGTACACGAAGTGCATCCAGTTTTTGCCGAAAGCATCTCTACTTTCTTGAAGATGCTATGTGGGTGAAATGATGATACCATGCCAACTTGGAACTATTTCAGAGTTCATTTCAAATGTTTTCCAATTTCATGGTCTTATAGCTCAAAATAATCAGTAAATGCATGAAAAATAACAAATGAAGTCAGAAAGGGTTGTAAATTGATGATGTGGCTTTGAATGGTGCATTTTGAACACACAAAAACAAGGGGGTTCAAATAAGTTCAAAAGAAATGAAATCCCTTTGTAACAGATGAGTTTCCGTATGAAACCCTGATACTTCGAAGGAGATTGTCTGTTTTGTACACGAAGTGCATCCAGTTTTTACCGTAAGCCTCTCTACTTTCTTGCACATGCTATGTGGGTGAAATGATGATACCATGCCAACTTGGAACCTTTTCAGAGTTCATTTCAAATGCTTTTCAATTTCATGGTCTTATAGCTCAAAATAATCAGTAAGTGCATGAAAAATAACAAATGAAGTCAGAAAGGGTTGTAAATTGATGATGTGGCTTTGAATGGTGCATTTTGAACACAGAAAAACAAGGGGGGTTCAAATAAGTTCAAAAGAAATTAAACCCCTTTGTAACAGACGAGTTTCCGTATAAAACCCTGATACTTCGAAGGAGATTGTCTGTTTTGTACACGAAGTGCATCCAGTTTTTGCCGAAAGCCTCTCTACTTTCTAGCAGATGCTATGTGGGTGAAATGATGATACCATGCCAACTTGGAACTTTTTCAGAGTTCATTTCAAATGTTTTCCAATTTCATGGTCTTATAGCTCAAAATAATCAGTAAATGCATGAAAAATAACAAATGAAGTCAGAAAGGGTTGTAAATTGATGATGTGGCTTTGAATGGTGCATTTTGAACACAAAAAAACAAGGGGGTTCAAATAAGTTCAAAAGAAATGAAATCCCTTTGTAACAGATGAGTTTCCGTATGAAACCCTGATACTTCGAAGGAGATTGTTTGTTTTGTACACGAAGTGCATCCAGTTTTTGCCGTAAGCCTCTATACTTTCGTGCACATGCTATGTGGGTGAAATGATGATACCATGCCAACTTGGAACCTTTTCAGAGTTCATTTCAAATGGTTTTCAATTTCATGGTTTTATAGCTCAAAATAAAAATGCATGAAAAATAACAAATGAAGTCAGAAAGGGTTGTAAATAAATGATGTGGCTTTGAATGGCGCATTTTGAACACAGTAAAAAAAGAGGGGTTCAAATAAGTTCAAAAGAAATGAAATCCCTTTGTAACAGACTAGTTTCCGTACGAAACCCTGATACTTCGAAGGAGATTGTCTGTTTTGTACACGAAGTGTATCCAGTTTTTGCCGTAAGCCTCTCTACTTTCTTGCACATGCTATGTGGGTGAAATTATGATACCATGCCAACTTGGAACCTTTTCAGAGTTCATTTCAAATGCTTTTCAATTTCATGGTCTTATAGCTCAAAATAATCAGTAAATGCATGAAAAATAACAAATGAAGTCAGAAAGGGTTGTAAATTGATGATGTGGCTTTGAATGGTGCATTATGAACACAGAAAAACAAGGGGGTTCAAATAAGTTCAAAAGAAACGAAATCCCTTTGTAACAGACTAGTTTCCGTACGAAACCCTGATACTTCGAAGGAGATTGTCTGTTTTGTACACGAAGTGCATCCAGTTTTTGCCGTAAGCCTCTCTACTTTCTTGCACATGCTATGTGGGTGAAATTATGATACCATTCCAACTTGGAACCTTTTCAGAGTTCATTTCAAATGCTTTTCTATTTCATGGTCTTATAGCTCAAAATAATCAGTAAATGCATGAAAAATAACAAATGAAGTCAGAAAGGGTTGTAAATTGATGATGCGGCTTTGAATGGTGCATTTTGAACACAGTAAAACAAGGGGGTTCAAATAAGTTCAAAAGAAATGAAATCCCTTTGTAACAGACGAGTTTCCGTATGAAACCGTGATACTTCGAAGGAGATTGTCTGTCTTGTACACGAAGTGCACCCAGTTTTTGCCGAAAGCCTCTCTACTTTCTTGCACATGCTATGTGGGTGAAATGATGATACCAAGACAACTTGGAACCTTTTCAGAGTTCATTTCAAATGCTTTTCAATTTCATGGTCTTATAGTTCAAAATAATCAGTAAATGCATGAAAAATAACAAATAAAGTTAGAAAGGGTTGTAAATTGATGATGTGGCTTTGAATGGCGCATTTTGAACACAGAAAAACAAGGGGGTTCAAATAAGTTCAAAAGAAATGAAATCCCTTTGTAACAGACTAGTTTCCGTACGAAACCTTGATACTTCGAAGGAGATTGTCTGTTTTGTACACGAAGTGTATCCAGTTTTTGCCGTAAGCCTCTCTACTTTCTTGCACATGCTATGTGGGTGAAATTATGATACCATGCCAACTTGGAACCTTTTCAGAGTTCATTTCAAATGCTTTTCAATTTCATGGTCTTATAGCTCAAAATAATCAGTAAATGCATGAAAAATAACAAATGAAGTCAGAAAGGGTTGTAAATTGATGTTGTGGCTTTGAATGGTGCATTTTGAACACACAAAAACAAGGGGTTTCAAATAAGTTCAAAAGAAATGAAATCCCTTTGTAACAGATGAGTTTCCGAATGAAACCCTGATACTTCGAAGGAGATTGTTTGTCTTTTACACGAAGTGCATCCAGTTTTTGCCGTAAGCCTCTATACTTTCTTGCACATGCTATGTGGGTGAATTGATGATACCATGCCAACTTGGAACCTTTTCAGAGTTAATTTCAAATGGTTTTCAATTTCATGGTCTTATAGCTCAAAATAATTAGTAAATGCACGAAAAATAACAAATGAAGTCAGAAAGGGTTGTAAATTGATGATGTGGCTTTGAATGGCGCATTTTGAACACAGTAAAAAAAAGGGGGGGTTCAAATAAGTTCAAAAGAAATGAAATCCCTTTGTAACAGACTAGTTTCCGTACGAAACCCTGATACTTCGAAGGAGATTGTCTGTTTTGTACACGAAGTGTATCCAGTTTTTGCCGTAAGCCTCTCTACTTTCTTGCACATGCTATGTGGGTGAAATTATGATACCATGCCAACTTGGAACCTTTTCAGAGTTCATTTCAAATGCTTTTCAATTTCATGGTCTTATAGCTCAAAATAATCAGTAAATGCATGAAAAATAACAAATGAAGTCAGAAAGGGTTGTAAATTGATGATGTGCCTTTGAATAGGGCATTTTGAACACAGAAAACAAGGGGGTTCAAATAAGTTCAAAAGAAATGAAATCCCTTTGTAACAGACTAGTTTCCGTATGAAACACTGATACTTCGAAGGAGATTGTCTGTTTTGTACACGAAGTGCATCCAGTTTTTGCCGTAAGCCTCTCTACTTTCTTGCACATGCTATGTGGGTGAAATTGTGATACCATGCCAACTTGGAACCTTTTCAGAGTTCATTTCAAATGCTTTTCAATTTCATGGTCTTATAGCTCAAAATAATCAGTAAATGCATGAAAAATAACAAATCAAGTCAGAAGGGGTTGTAAATTGATGATGTGGCTTTGAATGGTGCATTTTGAACACAGTAAAACAAGGGGGTTCAAATAAGTTCAAAAGAAATGAAATCCCTTTGTAACAGACGAGTTTCCGTATGAAACCCTGATACTTCGAAGGAGATTGTCTGTTTTGTACACGAAGTGCACCCAGTTTTTGCCGAAAGCCTATCTACTTTCTTGCACATGCTATGTGGGTGAAATGATGATACCATGACAACTTGGAACCTTTTCAGAGTTCATTTCAAATGCTTTTCAATTTCATGGTCTTATAGCTCAAAATAATCAGTAAATGCATGAAAAATAACAAATGAAGTTAGAAAGGGTTGTAAATTGATGATGTGGCTTTGAATGGTGCATTTTGAACACAGAAAAACAAGGGGGTTCAAATAAGTTCAAAAGAAATGAAATCCCTTTGTAACAGACTAGTTTCCGTACGAAACACTGATACTTCGAAGGAGATTGTCTGTTTTGTACACGAAGTGTATCCAGTTTTTGCCGTAAGCCTCTCTACTTTCTTGCACATGCTATGTGGGTGAAATTATGATACCATGCCAACTTGGAACCTTTTCAGAGTTCATTTCAAATGCTTTTCAATTTCATGGTCTTATAGCTCAAAATAATCAGTAAATGCATGAAAAATAACAAATGAAGTCAGAAAGGGTTGTAAATTGATGTTGTGGCTTTGAATGGTGCATTTTGAACACACAAAAACAAGGGGTTTCAAATAAGTTCAAAAGAAATGAAATCCCTTTGTAACAGATGAGTTTCCGAATGAAACCCTGATACTTCGAAGGAGATTGTTTGTCTTTTACACGAAGTGCATCCAGTTTTTGCCGTAAGCCTCTATACTTTCTTGCACATGCTATGTGGGTGAATTGATGATACCATGCCAACTTGGAACCTTTTCAGAGTTAATTTCAAATGGTTTTCAATTTCATGGTCTTATAGCTCAAAATAATTAGTAAATGCACGAAAAATAACAAATGAAGTCAGAAAGGGTTGTAAATTGATGATGTGGCTTTGAATGGCGCATTTTGAACACAGTAAAAAAAAGGGGGGGGTTCAAATAAGTTCAAAAGAAATGAAATCCCTTTGTAACAGACTAGTTTCCGTACGAAACCCTGATACTTCGAAGGAGATTGTCTGTTTTGTACACGAAGTGTATCCAGTTTTTGCCGTAAGCCTCTCTACTTTCTTGCACATGCTATGTGGGTGAAATTATGATACCATGCCAACTTGGAACCTTTTCAGAGTTCATTTCAAATGCTTTTCAATTTCATGGTCTTATAGCTCAAAATAATCAGTAAATGCATGAAAAATAACAAATGAAGTCAGAAAGGGTTGTAAATTGATGATGTGCCTTTGAATAGGGCATTTTGAACACAGAAAAACAAGGGGGTTCAAATAAGTTCAAAAGAAATGAAATCCCTTTGTAACAGACTAGTTTCCGTATGAAACACTGATACTTCGAAGGAGATTGTCTGTTTTGTACACGAAGTGCATCCAGTTTTTGCCGTAAGCCTCTCTACTTTCTTGCACATGCTATGTGGGTGAAATTGTGATACCATGCCAACTTGGAACCTTTTCAGAGTTCATTTCAAATGCTTTTCAATTTCATGGTCTTATAGCTCAAAATAATCAGTAAATGCATGAAAAATAACAAATCAAGTCAAAAGGGGTTGTAAATTGATGATGTGGCTTTGAATGGTGCATTTTGAACACAGTAAAACAAGGGGGTTCAAATAAGTTCAAAAGAAATGAAATCCCTTTGTAACAGACGAGTTTCCGTATGAAACCCTGATACTTCGAAGGAGATTGTCTGTTTTGTACACGAAGTGCACCCAGTTTTTGCCGAAAGCCTATCTACTTTCTTGCACATGCTATGTGGGTGAAATGATGATACCATGACAACTTGGAACCTTTTCAGAGTTCATTTCAAATGCTTTTCAATTTCATGGTCTTATAGCTCAAAATAATCAGTAAATGCATGAAAAATAACAAATGAAGTTAGAAAGGGTTGTAAATTGATGATGTGGCTTTGAATGGTGCATTTTGAACACAGAAAAACAAGGGGGTTCAAATAAGTTCAAAAGAAATGAAATCCCTTTGTAACAGACTAGTTTCCGTACGAAACACTGATACTTCGAAGGAGATTGTCTGTTTTGTACACGAAGTGTATCCAGTTTTTGCCGTAAGCCTCTCTACTTTCTTGCACATGCTATGTGGGTGAAATTATGATACCATGCCAACTTGGAACCTTTTCAGAGTTCATTTCAAATGCTTTTCAATTTCATGGTCTTATAGCTCAAAATAATCAGTAAATGCATGAAAAATAACAAATGAAGTCAGAAAGGGTTGTAAATTGATGTTGTGGCTTTGAATGGTGCATTTTGAACACACAAAAACAAGGGGTTTCAAATAAGTTCAAAAGAAATGAAATCCCTTTGTAACAGATGAGTTTCCGAATGAAACCCTGATACTTCGAAGGAGATTGTTTGTCTTTTACACGAAGTGCATCCAGTTTTTGCCGTAAGCCTCTATACTTTCTTGCACATGCTATGTGGGTGAATTGATGATACCATGCCAACTTGGAACCTTTTCAGAGTTAATTTCAAATGGTTTTCAATTTCATGGTCTTATAGCTCAAAATAATTAGTAAATGCACGAAAAATAACAAATGAAGTCAGAAAGGGTTGTAAATTGATGATGTGGCTTTGAATGGCGCATTTTGAACACAGTAAAAAAAAGGGGGGGTTCAAATAAGTTCAAAAGAAATGAAATCCCTTTGTAACAGACTAGTTTCCGTACGAAACCCTGATACTTCGAAGGAGATTGTCTGTTTTGTACACGAAGTGTATCCAGTTTTTGCCGTAAGCCTCTCCACTTTCTTGCACATGCTATGTGGGTGAAATTATGATACCATGCCAACTTGGAACCTTTTCAGAGTTCATTTCAAATGCTTTTCAATTTCATGGTCTTATAGCTCAAAATAATCAGTAAATGCATGAAAAATAACAAATGAAGTCAGAAAGGGTTGTAAATTGATGATGTGCCTTTGAATAGGGCATTTTGAACACAGAAAAACAAGGGGGTTCAAATAAGTTTAAAAGAAATGAAATCCCTTTGTAACAGACTAGTTTCCGTACGAAACACTGATACTTCGAAGGAGATTGTCTGTTTTGTACACGAAGTGCATCCAGTTTTTGCCGTAAGCCTCTCTACTTTCTTGCACATGCTATGTGGGTGCAATTGTGATACCATGCCAACTTGGAACCTTTTCAGAGTTCATTTCAAATGCTTTTCAATTTCATGGTCTTATAGCTCAAAATAATCAGTAAATGCATGAAAAATAACAAATCAAGTCAGAAGGGGTTGTAAATTGATGATGTGGCTTTGAATGGTGCATTTTGAACACAGTAAAACAAGGGGGTTCAAATAAGTTCAAAAGAAATGAAATCCCTTTGTAACAGACGAGTTTCCGTATGAAACCCTGATACTTCGAAGGAGATTGTCTGTTTTGTACACGAAGTGCACCCAGTTTTTGCCGAAAGCCTATCTACTTTCTTGCACATGCTATGTGGGTGAAATGATGATACCATGACAACTTGGAACCTTTTCAGAGTTCATTTCAAATGCTTTTCAATTTCATGGTCTTATAGCTCAAAATAATCAGTAAATGCATGAAAAATAACAAATGAAGTTAGAAAGGGTTGTAAATTGATGATGTGGCTTTGAATGGTGCATTTTGAACACAGAAAAACAAGGGGGTTCAAATAAGTTCAAAAGAAATGAAATCCCTTTGTAACAGACTAGTTTCCGTACGAAACCTTGATACTTCGAAGGAGATTGTCTGTTTTGTACACGAAGTGTATCCAGTTTTTGCCGTAAGCCTCTCTACTTTCTTGCACATGCTATGTGGGTGAAATTATGATACCATGCCAACTTGGAACCTTTTCAGAGTTCATTTCAAATGCTTTTCAATTTCATGGTCTTATAGCTCAAAATAATCAGTAAATGCATGAAAAATAACAAATGAAGTCAGAAAGGGTTGTAAATTGATGATGTGGCTCTGAATGGTGCATTTTGAACACAGTAAAACAAGGGGGTTCAAATAAGTTCAAAAGAAATGAAATCCCTTTGTAACAGACGAGTTTCCGTAGGAAACCCTGATACTTCGAAGGAGATTGTCTGTTTTCTACACGAAGTGCATCCAGTTTTTGCCGTAAGCCTCTATACTTTCTTGCACATGCTATGTGGGTGAAATGATGATACCATGCCAACTTGGAACCTTTTCAGAGTTCATTTCAAATGCTTTTCAATTTCATGGTCTTATAGCTCAAAATAATCAGTAAATGCATGAAAAATAACAAATGAAGTTAGGAAGGGTTGTAAATTGATGATGTGGCTTTGAATGGTGCATTTTGAACACAATAAAACAAGGGGTTCAAATAAATTCAAAAGAAATGAAATCCCTTTGTAACAGACGAGTTTCCGTATGAAACCCTGATACTTCGAAGGAGATTGTTTGTTTTGTACACGAAGTGCATCCAGTTTTTGCCGCAAGCCTCTCTACTTTCTTGCACATGCTATGTGGGTGAAATGATGATACCATGCCAACTTGGAAACTTTTTAGAGTTCATTTCAAATGCTTTTCAATTTCATGGTCTTATAGCTCAAAATAATCAGTAAATGCATGAAAAATAACAAATGAAGTCAGAAAGGGTTGTAAATTGATGATGTGGCTTTGAATGGTGCATTTTGAACATAGAAAAACAAGGGGGTTCAAATAAGTTCAAAAGAAATGAAATCCCTTTGTAACAGACTAGTTTCCGTATGAAACACTGATACTTCGAAGGAGATTGTCTGTTTTGTACACGAAGTGCATCTAGTTTTTGCCGTAAGCCTCTATACTTTCTTGCACATGCTATGTGGGTGAAATGATGATACCAGGCCAACTTGGAACCTTTTCAGAGTTCATTTCAAATGCTTTTCAATTTCATGGTCTTATAGCTCAAAATAATCAGTAAATGCATGAAAAATAACAAATGAAGTTAGAAAGGGTTGTAAATTGATGATGTGGCTTTGAATGGTGCATTTTGAACACAATAAAAAAAGGGGGTTCAAATAAGTTCAAAATAAATGAAATCCCTTTGTAATAGACGAGTTTCCGTATGAAACCCTGATACTTGGAAGGAGATTGTCTATTTTGTACACGAAGTGCATCCAGTTTTTGCCGAAAGACTCTCTACTTTCTTTCACATGCTATGTGGGTGAAATGATGATACCATGACAACTTGGAACCTTTTCAGAGTTCATTTCAAATGCTTTTCAATTTCATGGTCTTATAGCTCAAAATAACTAGTAAATGCATGAAAAATAACAAATGAAGTCAGAAAGGGTTGTAAATTGATGATGTGGCTTTGAATGGTGAATTTTGAACACAAAAAAACAAGGGGGTTAAAATAAGTTCAAAAGAAATGAAATCCCTTTGTAACAGACGAGTTTCCGTATGAAACCCTGATACTTCGAAGGAGATTGTCTGTTTTGTACACGAAGTGCATCCAGTTTTTGCTGAAAGCCTCTCTACTTTCTTGCACATGCTATGTGGGTGAAATGATGATACCATGCCAACTTGGAACCTTTTCAGAGTTCATTTCAAATGTTTTCCAATTTCATGGTCTTATAGCTCAAAATAATCAGTAAATGCATGAAAAATAACAAATGAAGTCAGAAAGGGTTGTAAATTGATGATGTGGCTTTGAATGGTGCATTTTGAACACAGAAAAACAAGGGGGTTCAAATAAGTTCAAAAGAAATGAAACCCCTTTGTAACAGACGAGTTTCCGTATGAAACCCTGATACTTCGAAGGAGATTGTCTATTTTGTACACGAAGTGCATCCAGTTTTTTCCGAAAGCCTCTCTACTTTCTTGCACATGCTATGTGGGTGAAATGATGATACCATGCCAACTTGGAACCTTTTCAGAGTTCATTTCAAATGCTATTCAATTTCATGGTCTTATAGCTCAAAATAATCGGTAAATGCATGAAAAATAACAAATGAAGTCAGAAAGGGTTGAAAATTGATGATGTGGCTTTGAATGGTGCATTTTGAACACAGAAAAACAAGGGGGTTCAAATAAGTTCAAAAGAAATGAAATCCCTTTGTAACAGACGAGTTTCCGTATGAAACCCTGATACTTCGAAGGAGGTTGTCTGTTTTGTACACGAAGTGCATCCAGTTTTTGCCGTAAACCTGTCTACTTTCTTGCACATGCTATGTGGGTGAAATGATGATACCATGCCAACTTGGAACCTTTTCAGAGTTCACTTCAAATGCCTTTCAATTTCATGGTCTTATAGCTCAAAATAATCAGTAAATGCATGAAAAATAACAAATGAAGTCAGAAAGGGTTGTAAATTGATGATGTGTCTTTGAATGGTGCATTTTGAACACAGAAAAACAAGGGGGTTCAAATAAGTTCAAAAGAAATGAAATCCCTTTGTAACAGACGAGTTTCCGTATGAAACACTGATACTTTGAAGGAGATTGTCTGTTTTGTACACGAAGTGCATCCAGTTTTTGCCGTAAGCCTCTCTACTTTCTTGCACATGCTATGTGGGTGAAATGATGATACCAGGCCAACTTGGAACCTTTTCAGAGTTCATTTCAAATGCTTTTCCATTTCATGGTCTTATAGCTCAAAATAATCAGTAAATGCATGAAAAATAACAAATGAAGTCAGAAAGGGTTGTAAATTGATGATGTGGCTTTGAATGGTGCATTTTGAACACAGTAAAAAAGGGGGTTCAAATAAGTTCAAAAGAAATGAAATCCCTTTGTAACGGACGAGTTTCCGTATGAAACCCTGATACTTCGAAGGAGATTGTCTATTTTGTACACGAAGTGCATCCAGTTTTTGCCAAAAGCCTCTCTACTTTCTTGCACATGCTATGTCGGTGAAATGATGATACCATGCCAACTTGGAACCTTTTCAGAGTTCATTTCAAATGCTTTTCAATTTCATGGTCTTATAGCTCAAAATAATCAGTAAATGCATGAAAAATAACAAATGAAGTCAGAAAGGGTTGTAAATTGATGATGTATCTTTGAATGGTGCATTTTGAACACAAAAAAACAAGGGGGTTCAAATAAGTTCAAAAGAAATGAAATCCCCTCGTAACAGATGTGTTTCCGTATGAAACCCTGATACTTTGAAGGAGATTGTCTGTTTTGTACACGAAGTGCATCCAGTTTTTGCCGCAAGCCTCTCTACTTTCTTGCACATGCTATGTGGGTGAAATTATGATACCATGCCAACTTGGAACCTTTTCAGAGTTCATTTCAAATGCTTTTCAATTTCATGGTCTTATAGCTCAAAATAATCAGTAAATGCATGAAAAATAACAAATGAAGTCAGAAAGGGTTGTAAATTGATGATCTGGCTTTGAATGGTGCATTTTGAACACAATAAAACAAGGGGTTTCAAATAGGTTCAAAAGAAATGAAATCCCTTTGTAACAGACTAGTTTCCGTATGAAACCCTGATACTTCGAAGGAGATTGTCTGTTTTGTACACGAAGTGCATCAAGTTTTTGCCGCAAGCCTCTCTACTTTCTTGCACATGCTATGTGGGTGAAATTATGATACCAGGCCAACTTGGAACCTTTTCATAGTTCATTTCAAATGCTTTTCCATTTCATGGTCTTATAGCTCCAAATAATCAGTAAATGCATGAAAAATAACAAATGAAGTCAGAAAGGGTTGTAAATTGATGATGTGGGTTTGAATGGTGCATTTTGAACACAGTAAAAAAGGGGGTTCAAATAAGTTCAAAAGAAATGAAATCCCTTTGTAACAGACGAGTTTCCGTATGAAACCCTGATACTTCGAAGGAGATTGTCTATTTTGTACACGAAGTGCATCCAGTTTTTTCCGAAAGCCTCTCTACTTTCTTGCACATGCTATGTGGGTGAAATTATGATACCATGCCAACTTGGAACCTTTTCAGAGTTCATTTCAAATGCTTTTCAATTTCATGGTCTTATAGCTCAAAATAATCAGTAAATGCATGAAAAATAACAAATGAAGTCAGAAAGGGTTGTAAATTGATGATGTGTCTTTGAATGGTGCATTTTGAACACAGAAAAACAAGGGGGTTCAAATAAGTTCAAAAGAAATGAAATCCCTTTGTAACAGACGAGTTTCCGTATGAAACCCTGATACTTCGAAGGAGGTTGTCTGTTTTGTACACGAAGTGCATCCAGTTTTTGCCGAAAGCCTCTCTACTTTCTTGCACATGCTATGTGGGTGAAATGATGATACCATGCCAACTTGGAACCTTTTCAGAGTTCATTTCAAATGCTTTTCAATTTCATGGTCTTATAGCTCAAAATAATCAGTAAATGCATGAAAAATAACAAATGAAGTCAGAAAGGGTTGTAAATTGATGATGTGGCTTTAAATGGTGCATTTTGAACACAGTAAAACAAGGGGTTCAAATAAGTTCAAAAGAAATGAAATCCCTTTGTAACAGACTAGTTCCCGTATGAAACCCTGATACTTCGAAGGAGATTTTCTGTTTTGTACACGAAGTGCATCCAGTTTTTGCCGTAAGCCTTTCTACTTTCTTGCACATGATATGTGGGTGAAATGATGATACCGTGCCAACTTGGAACCTTTTCAGAGTTCATTTCAAATGCTTTTCAATTTCATGGTAATATAGATCAAAATAATCACTAAATGCATGAAAAATAACAAATGAAGTCAAAAAGGGTTGTAAATTGATGATGTGGCTTTGAATGGTGCATTTTGAACACAATAAAACAAGGGGGTTCAAATAAGTTCAAAAGAAATGAAATCCCTTTGTAACAGACGAGTTTCCGTATGAAACCCTGATACTTCGAAGGAGATTGTCTGTTTTGTACACGAAGTGCATCCAGTTTTTGCCGTAAGCCTCTCTACTTTCTTGCACATGCTATGTGGGTGAAATGATGTGACCATGACAACTTGGAACCTTTTCAGAGTTCATTTCAAATGCTTTTCAATTTCATGGTCTTATAGCTCAAAATAATCAGTAAATGCATGAAAAATAACAAATGAAGTTAGAAAGGGTTGTAAATTGATGATGTGGCTTTGAATGGTGCATTTTGAACATAGAAAAACAAGGGGGTTCAAATAAGTTCAAAAGAAATGAAATCCCTTTGTAACAGACGAGTTTCCGTATGAAACCCTGATACTTCGAAGGAGATTGTCTGTTTTGTACACGAAGTGCATTCAGTTTTTGCCGAAAGCCTCTATACTTTCTTGCACATGCTATGTGGGTGAAATGATGATACCATGCCAACTTGGAACCTTTTCAGAGTTCATTTCAAATGTTTTCCAATTTCATGGTCTTATAGCTAAAAAAATCAGTAAATGCATGAAAAATAACAAATGAAGTCAGAAAGGGTTGTAAATTGATGATTTGGCTTTGAATAGTGCATTTTTAACATGGAAAAACAAGGGGGTTCAAATAAGTTCAAAAGAAATGAAATCGCTTTGTAACAGACGAGTTTCCGCCCTGATACTTCGAAGGAGATTGTCTGTTTTGTACACGAAGTGCATCCAGTTTTTGCCGTAAGCCTCTCTACTTTCTTGCACATGCTATGTGGGTGAAATGATGATACCATGCCAACTTGGAACCTTTTCAGAGTTCATTTCAAATGCTTTTCAATTTCATGGTCTTATAGCTCAAAATAATCAGTAAATGCATGAAAAATAACAAATGAAGTCAGAAAGGGTTGTAAATTGATGATGTGGCTTTGAATGGTGCATTTTGAACATAGTAAAAAAGGGGGTTCAAATAAGTTCAAAAGAAATGAAATCCCTTTGTAAGAGACGAGTTTCCGTATGAAACCCTGATACTTCGAAGGAGATTGTCTATTTTGTACACGAAGTGCATCCAGTTTTTTCCGAAAGCCTCTCTACTTTCTTGCACATGCTATGTGGGTGAAATGATGATACCATGTCAACTTGGAACCTTTTCAGAGTTCATTTCAAATGCTATTCAATTTCATGGTCTTATAGCTCAAAATAATCAGTAAATGCATGAAAAATAACAAATGAAGTCAGAAAGGGTTGCAAATTGATGATGTGTCTTTGAATGGTGCATTTTGAACACAGAAAAACAAGGGGGTTCAAATAAGTTCAAAAGAAATGAAATCTCTTTGTAACAGACGAGTTTCCGTATGAAACCCTGATACTTCGAAGGAGGTTGTCTGTTTTGTACACGAAGTGCATCCAGTTTTTACCGAAAGCCTCTCTACTTTCTTGCACATGCTATGTGGGTGAAATGATGATACCATGCCAACTTGGAACCTTTTCAGAGTTCACTTCAAATGCTTTTCAATTTCATGGTCTTATAGCTCAAAATAATCAGTAAATGCATGAAAAATAACAAATGAAGTCAGAAAGGGTTGTAAATTGATGATGTGGCTTTGAATGGTGCATTTTGAACACAGTAAAACAAGGGGTTCAAATAAGTTCAAAAGAAATGAAATCCCTTTGTAACAGACTAGTTCCCATATGAAACCCTGATAATTCGAAGGAGATTTTCTGTTTTGTACACGAAGTGCATCCAGTTTTTGCCGTAAGCCTCTCTACTTTCTTGCACATGATATGTGGGTGAAATGATGATACCGTGCCAACTTGGAACCTTTTCAGAGTTCATTTCAAATGCTTTTCAATTTCATGGTAATATAGATCAAAATAATGAGTAAATGCATGAAAAATAACAAATGAAGTCAAAAAGGGTTGTAAATTGATGATGTGGCTTTGAATGGTGCATTTTGAACACAATAAAACAAGGGGGTTCAAATAAGTTCAAAAGAAATGAAATCCCTTTGTAACAGACGAGTTTCCGTATGAAACCCTGATACTACGAAGGAGATTGTCTGTTTTGTACACGAAGTGCATCCAGTTTTTGCCGTAAGCCTCTCTACTTTCTTGCACATGCTATGTGGGTGAAATGATGTGACCATGACAACTTGGAACCTTTTCATAGTTCATTTCAAATGCTTTTCAATTTCATGGTCTTATAGCTCAAAATAATCAGTAAATGCATGAAAAATAACAAATGAAGTTAGAAAGGGTTGTAAATTGATGATGTGGCTTTGAATGGTGCATTTTGAACATAGAAAAACAAGGGGGTTCAAATAAGTTCAAAAGAAATGAAATCCCTTTGTAACAGACGAGTTTCCGTATGAAACCCTGATACTTCGAAGGAGATTGTCTGTTTTGTACACGAAGTGCATCCAGTTTTTGCCGAAAGCCTCTCTACTTTCTTGCACATGCTATGTGGGTGAAATGATGATACCATGCCAACTTGGAACCTTTTCAGAGTTCATTTCAAATGTTTTCCAATTTCATGGTCTTATAGCTAAAAAAATCAGTAAATGCATGAAAAATAACAAATGAAGTCAGAAAGGGTTGTAAATTGATGATTTGGCTTTGAATAGTGCATTTTTAACATGGAAAAACAAGGGGGTTCAAATAAGTTCAAAAGAAATGAAATCGCTTTGTAACAGACGAGTTTCCGCCCTGATACTTCGAAGGAGATTGTCTGTTTTGTACACGAAGTGCATCCAGTTTTTGCCGTAAGCCTCTCTACTTTCTTGCACATGCTATGTGGGTGAAATGATGATACCATGCCAACTTGGAACCTTTTCAGAGTTCATTTCAAATGCTTTTCAATTTCATGGTCTTATAGCTCAAAATAATCAGTAAATGCATGAAAAATAACAAATGAAGTCAGAAAGGGTTGTAAATTGATGATGTGGCTTTGAATGGTGCATTTTGAACACAGTAAAAAAGGGGGTTCAAATAAGTTCAAAAGAAATGAAATCCCTTTGTAACAGACGAGTTTCCGTATGAAACCCTGATACTTCGAAGGAGATTGTCTATTTTGTACACGAAGTGCATCCAGTTTTTTCCGAAAGCCTCTCTACTTTCTTGCACATGCTATGTGGGTGAAATGATGATACCATGCCAACTTGGAACCTTTTCAGAGTTCATTTCAAATGCTATTCAATTTCATGGTCTTATAGCTCAAAATAATCAGTAAATGCATGAAAAATAACAAATGAAGTCAGAAAGGGTTGCAAATTGATGATGTGTCTTTGAATGGTGCATTTTGAACACAGAAAAACAAGGGGGTTCAAATAAGTTCAAAAGAAATGAAATCTCTTTGTAACAGACGAGTTTCCGTATGAAACCCTGATACTTCGAAGGAGGTTGTCTGTTTTGTACACGAAGTGCATCCAGTTTTTGCCGAAAGCCTCTCTACTTTCTTGCACATGCTATGTGGGTGAAATGATGATACCATGCCAACTTGGAACCTTTTCAGAGTTCACTTCAAATGCTTTTCAATTTCATGGTCTTATAGCTCAAAATAATCAGTAAATGCATGAAAAATAACAAATGAAGTCAGAAAGGGTTGTAAATTGATGATGTGGCTTTGAATGGTGCATTTTGAACACAGTAAAACAAGGGGTTCAAATAAGTTCAAAAGAAATGAAATCCCTTTGTAACAGACTAGTTCCCATATGAAACCCTGATACTTCGAAGGAGATTTTCTGTTTTGTACACGAAGTGCATCCAGTTTTTGCCGTAAGCCTCTCTACTTTCTTGCACATGATATGTGGGTGAAATGATGATACCGTGCCAACTTGGAACCTTTTCAGAGTTCATTTCAAATGCTTTTCAATTTCATGGTAATATAGATCAAAATAATGAGTAAATGCATGAAAAATAACAAATGAAGTCAAAAAGGGTTGTAAATTGATGATGTGGCTTTGAATGGTGCATTTTGAACACAATAAAACAAGGGGGTTCAAATAAGTTCAAAAGAAATGAAATCCCTTTGTAACAGACGAGTTTCCGTATGAAACCCTGATACTACGAAGGAGATTGTCTGTTTTGTACACGAAGTGCATCCAGTTTTTGCCGTAAGCCTCTCTACTTTCTTGCACATGCTATGTGGGTGAAATGATGTGACCATGACAACTTGGAACCTTTTCAGAGTTCATTTCAAATGCTTTTCAATTTCATGGTCTTATAGCTCAAAATAATCAGTAAATGCATGAAAAATAACAAATGAAGTCAGAAAGGGTTGTAAATTGATGATGTGGCTTTGAATGGTGCATTTTGAACATAGAAAAACAAGGGGGTTCAAATAAGTTCAAAAGAAATGAAATCCCTTTGTAACAGACGAGTTTCCGTATGAAACCCTGATACTTCGAAGGAGATTGACTGTTTTGTACACGAAGTGCATCCAGTTTTTGCCGAAAGCCTCTCTACTTTCTTGCACATTCTATGTGGGTGAAATGATGATACCATGCCAACTTGGAACCTTTTCAGAGTTCATTTCAAATGTTTTCCAATTTCATGGTCTTATAGCTAAAAAAATCAGTAAATGCATGAAAAATAACAAATGAAGTCAGAAAGGGTTGTAAATTGATGATTTGGGTTTGAATGGTGCATTTTTAACACGGAAAAACAAGGGGGTTCAAATAAGTTCAAAAGAAATGAAATCGCTTTGTAACAGACGAGTTTCCGCCCTGATACTTCGAAGGAGATTGTCTGTTTTGTACACGAAGTGCATCCAGTTTTTGCCGTAAGGCTCTCTACTTTCTTGCACATGCTATGTGGGTGAAATGATGATACCATGCCAACTTGGAACCTTTTCAGAGTTCATTTCAAATGCTTTTCAATTTCATGGTCTTATAACTCAAAATAATCAGTAAATGCATGAAAAATAACAAATGAAGTCAGAAAGGGTTGTAAATTGATGATGTGGCTTTGAATGGTGCATTTTGAACATAGTAAAACAAGGGAGTTCAAATAAGTTCAAAAGAAATGAAATCCCTTTGTAACAGACTAGTTTCCGCATGAAACCCTGATACTTCGAAGGAGATTTTCAGTTTTGTACACAAAGTGCATCCAGTTTTTGCCGTAAGCCTCTCTACTTTCTTGCACATGATATGTGGGTGAAATGATGATACCGTGCCAACTTGGAACCTTTTCAGAGTTCATTTCAAATGCTTTTCAATTTCATGGTCTTATAGCTCAAAATAATCAGTAAATGCATGAAAAATAACAAATGAAGTCAGAAAGGGTTGTAAATTGATGATGTGGCTTTGAATGGTGCATTTTGAACACAGTAAAACAAGGGGGTTCAAATAAGTTCAAAAGAAATGAAATCCCTTTGTAACAGACGAGTTTCCGTATGAAACCCTGATACTTCGAAGGAGATTGTTTGTTTTGTACACGAAGTGCATCCAGTTTTTGCCGAAAGCCTCTCTACTTTATTGCACATGCTATGTGGGTGAAATGATTATACCATGCCAACTTGGAGCCTTTTCAGAGTTCATTTCAAATGTTTTCCAATTTCATGGTCTTATAGCTCAAAATAATCAGTAAATGCATGAAATATAAAAAATGAAATCAGAAAGGGTTGTAAATTGATGATGTGGCTGTGAATGGTGCATTTTGAACACAGAAAAACAAGGGGGTTCAAATAAGTTCAAAAGAAATGAAATCCCTTTGTAACAGATGAGTTTCCGTATGAAACCCTAATACTTCAAAGGAGATTGTCTGTTTTGTACACGAAGTGCATCCAGTTTTTGCCGTAAGCCTCTATACTTTCTTGCACATGCTATGTGGGTGAAATGATGATACCATGCCAACTTGGAACCTTTTCAGAGTTCATTTCAAATGCTTTTCAATTTCATGGTCTTATTGCTCAAAATAATCAGTAAATGCATGAAAAATAACAAATGAAGTCAGAAAGGGTTGTACATTGATGATGTGGCTTTCAATGGTGCATTTTGAACACAGAAAAACAAGGGGGTTCAAATAAGTTCAAAAGAAATGAAATCCCTTTGTAACAGACGAGTTTCCGTATGAAACCCTGATACTTCGAAGGAGGTTGTCTGTTTTGTACACGAAGTGCATCCAGTTTTTGCCGTAAGCCTCTCTACTTTCTTGCAGATGCTATGTGGGTGAAATGATGATACCATGCCAACTTGGAACCTTTTTAGAGTTCATTTCAAATGCTTTTCAATTTCATGGTCTTATAGCTCAAAATAATCAGTAAATGCATGAAAAATAACAAATGAAGTCAGAAAGGGTTGTAAATTGATGATGTGTCTTTGAATGGTGCATTTTGAACACAGAAAAACAAGGGGGTTCAAATAAGTTCAAAAGAAATGAAATCCCTTTGTAACAGACGAGTTTCCGTATGAAACCCTGATACTTCGAAGGAGATTGTCTGTTTTGTACACGAAGTGCATCCAGTTTTTGCCGAAAGCCTCTCTACTTTCTTGCACATTCTATGTGGGTGAAATGATGATACCATGCCAACTTGGAACCTTTTCAGAGTTCATTTCAAATGTTTTCCAATTTCATGGTCTTATAGCTAAAAAAAATCAGTAAATGCATGAAAAATAACAAATGAAGTCAGAAAGGGTTGTAAATTGATGATTTGGGTTTGAATGGTGCATTTTTAACACGGAAAAACAAGGGGGTTCAAATAAGTTCAAAAGAAATGAAATCGCTTTGTAACAGACGAGTTTCCGCCCTGATACTTCGAAGGAGATTGTCTGTTTTGTACACGAAGTGCATCCAGTTTTTGCCGTAAGCCTCTCTACTTTCTTGCACATGCTATGTGGGTGAAATGATGATACCATGCCAACTTGGAACCTTTTCAGAGTTCATTTCAAATGCTTTTCAATTTCATGGTCTTATAACTCAAAATAATCAGTAAATGCATGAAAAATAACAAATGAAGTCAGAAAGGGTTGTAAATTGATGATGTGGCTTTGAATGGTGCATTTTGAACATAGTAAAACAAGGGAGTTCAAATAAGTTCAAAAGAAATGAAATCCCTTTGTAACAGACTAGTTTCCGTATGAAACCCTGATACTTCGAAGGAGATTTTCAGTTTTGTACACAAAGTGCATCCAGTTTTTGCCGTAAGCCTCTCTACTTTCTTGCACATGATATGTGGGTGAAATGATGATACCGTGCCAACTTGGAACCTTTTCAGAGTTCATTTCAAATGCTTTTCAATTTCATGGTCTTATAGCTCAAAATAATCAGTAAATGCATGAAACATAACAAATGAAGTCAGAAAGGGTTGTAAATTGATGATGTGGCTTTGAATGGTGCCTTTTGAACACAGTAAAACAAGGGGGTTCAAATAAGTTCAAAAGAAATGAAATCCCTTTGTAACAGACGAGTTTCCGTATGAAACCCTGATACTTCGAAGGAGATTGTTTGTTTTGTACACGAAGTGCATCCAGTTTTTGCCGAAAGCCTCTCTACTTTCTTGCACATGCTATGTGGGTGAAATGATTATACCATGCCAACTTGGAGCCTTTTCAGAGTTCATTTCAAATGCTTTTCAATTTCATGGTCTTATTGCTCAAAATAATCAGTAAATGCATGAAAAATAACAAATGAAGTCAGAAAGGGTTGTACATTGATGATGCGGCTTTCAATGGTGCATTTTGAACACAGAAAAACAAGGGGGTTCAAATAAGTTCAAAAGAAATGAAATCCCTTTGTAACAGACGAGTTTCCGTATGAAACCCTGATACTTCGAAGGAGGTTGTCTGTTTTGTACACGAAGTGCATCCAGTTTTTGCCGTAAGCCTCTCTACTTTCTTGCAGATGCTATGTGGGTGAAATGATGATACCATGCCAACTTGGAACCTTTTCAGAGTTCATTTCAAATGCTTTTCAATTTCATGGTCTTATAGCTCAAAATAATCAGTAAATGCATGAAAAATAACAAATGAAGTCAGAAAGGGTTGTAAATTGATGATGTGTCTTTGAATGGTGCATTTTGAACACAGAAAAACAAGGGGGTTCAAATAAGTTCAAAAGAAATGAAATCCCTTTGTAACAGACGAGTTTCCGTATGAAACCCTGATACTTCGAAGGAGATTGTCTGTTTTGTACACGAAGTGCATCCAGTTTTTGCCGAAAGCCTCTCTACTTTCTTGCACATTCTATGTGGGTGAAATGATGATACCATGCCAACTTGGAACCTTTTCAGAGTTCATTTCAAATGTTTTCCAATTTCATGGTCTTATAGCTAAAAAAATCAGTAAATGCATGAAAAATAACAAATGAAGTCAGAAAGGGTTGTAAATTGATGATTTGGGTTTGAATGGTGCATTTTTAACACGGAAAAACAAGGGGGTTCAAATAAGTTCAAAAGAAATGAAATCGCTTTGTAACAGACGAGTTTCCGCCCTGATACTTCGAAGGAGATTGTCTGTTTTGTACACGAAGTGCATCCAGTTTTTGCCGTAAGCCTCTCTACTTTCTTGCACATGCTATGTGGGTGAAATGATGATACCATGCCAACTTGGAACCTTTTCAGAGTTCATTTCAAATGCTTTTCAATTTCATGGTCTTATAACTCAAAATAATCAGTAAATGCATGAAAAATAACAAATGAAGTCAGAAAGGGTTGTAAATTGATGATGTGGCTTTGAATGGTGCATTTTGAACATAGTAAAACATGGGAGTTCAAATAAGTTCAAAAGAAATGAAATCCCTTTGTAACAGACTAGTTTCCGTATGAAAACCTGATACTTCGAAGGAGATTTTCAGTTTTGTACACAAAGTGCATCCAGTTTTTGCCGTAAGCCTCTCTACTTTCTTGCACATGATATGTGGGTGAAATGATGATACCGTGCCAACTTGGAACCTTTTCAGAGTTCATTTCAAATGCTTTTCAATTTCATGGTCTTATAGCTCAAAATAATCAGTAAATGCATGAAACATAACAAATGAAGTCAGAAAGGGTTGTAAATTGATGATGTGGCTTTGAATGGTGCCTTTTGAACACAGTAAAATAAGGGGGTTCAAATAAGTTCAAAAGAAATGAAATCCCTTTGTAACAGACGAGTTTCCGTATGAAACCCTGATACTTCGAAGGAGATTGTTTGTTTTGTACACGAAGTGCATCCAGTTTTTGCCGAAAGCCTCTCTCCTTTCTTGCACATGCTATGTGGGTGAAATGATTATACCATGCCAACTTGGAGCCTTTTCAGAGTTCATTTCAAATGCTTTTCAATTTCATGGTCTTATTGCTCAAAATAATCAGTAAATGCATGAAAAATAACAAATGAAGTCAGAAAGGGTTGTACATTGATGATGTGGCTTTCAAAGGTGCATTTTGAACACAGAAAAACAAGGGGGTTCAAATAAGTTCAAAAGAAATGAAATCCCTTTGTAACAGACGAGTTTCCGTATGAAACCCTGATACTTCGAAGGAGGTTGTCTGTTTTGTACACGAAGTGCATCCAGTTTTTGCCGTAAGCCTCTCTACTTTCTTGCAGATGCTATGTGGGTTAAATGATGATACCATGCCAACTTGGAACCTTTTCAGAGTTCATTTCAAATGCTTTTCAATTTCATGGTCTTATAGCTCAAAATAATCAGTAAATGCATGAAAAATAACAAATGAAGTCAGAAAGGGTTGTAAATTGATGATGTGTCTTTGAATGGTGCATTTTGAACACAGAAAAACAAGGGGGTTCAAATAAGTTCAAAAGAAATGAAATCCCTTTGTAACAGACGAGTTTCCGTATGAAACCCTGATACTTCGAAGGAGATTGTCTGTTTTGTACACGAAGTGCATCCAGTTTTTGCCGAAAGCCTCTCTACTTTCTTGCACATTCTATGTGGGTGAAATGATGATACCATGCCAACTTGGAACCTTTTCAGAGTTCATTTCAAATGTTTTCCAATTTCATGGTCTTATAGCTAAAAAAATCAGTAAATGCATGAAAAATAACAAATGAAGTCAGAAAGGGTTGTAAATTGATGATTTGGGTTTGAATGGTGCATTTTTAACACGGAAAAACAAGGGGGTTCAAATAAGTTCAAAAGAAATGAAATCGCTTTGTAACACACGAGTTTCCGCCCTGATACTTCGAAGGAGATTGTCTGTTTTGTACACGAAGTGCATCCAGTTTTTGCCGTAAGCCTCTCTACTTTCTTGCACATGCTATGTGGGTGAAATGATGATACCATGCCAACTTGGAACCTTTTCAGAGTTCATTTCAAATGCTTTTCAATTTCATGGTCTTATAACTCAAAATAATCAGTAAATGCATGAAAAATAACAAATGAAGTCAGAAAGGGTTGTAAATTGATGATGTGGCTTTGAATGGTGCATTTTGAACATAGTAAAACAAGGGAGTTCAAATAAGTTCAAAAGAAATGAAATCCCTTTGTAACAGACTAGTTTCCGTATGAAACCCTGATACTTCGAAGGAGATTTTCAGTTTTGTACACAAAGTGCATCCAGTTTTTGCCGTAAGCCTCTCTACTTTCTTGCACATGATATGTGGGTGAAATGATGATACCGTGCCAACTTGGAACCTTTTCAGAGTTCATTTCAAATGCTTTTCAATTTCATGGTCTTATAGCTCAAAATAATCAGTAAATGCATGAAACATAACAAATGAAGTCAGAAAGGGTTGTAAATTGATGATGTGGCTTTGAATGGTGCCTTTTGAACACAGTAAAACAAGGGGGTTCAAATAAGTTCAAAAGAAATGAAATCCCTTTGTAACAGACGAGTTTCCGTATGAAACCCTGATACTTCGAAGGAGATTGTTTGTTTTGTACACGAAGTGCATCCAGTTTTTGCCGAAAGCCTCTCTACTTTCTTGCACATGCTATGTGGGTGAAATGATTATACCATGCCAACTTGGAGCCTTTTCAGAGTTCATTTCAAATGTTTTCCAATTTCATGGTCTTATAGCTCAAAATAATCAGTAAATGCATGAAATATAAAAAATGAAATCAGAAAGGGTTGTAAATTGATGATGTGGCTGTGAATGGTGCATTTTGAACACAGAAAAATAAGGGGGTTCAAATAAGTTCAAAAGAAATGAAATCCCTTTGTAACAGATGAGTTTCCGTATGAAACCCTGATACTTCGAAGGAGATTGTCTGTTTTGTACACGAAGTGCATCCAGTTTTTGCCGTAAGCCTCTATACTTTCTTGCACATGCTATGTGGGTGAAATGATGATACCATGCCAACTTGGAACCTTTTCAGAGTTCATTTCGAATGCTTTTCAATTTCATGGTCTTATTGCTCAAAATAATCAGTAAATGCATGAAAAATAACAAATGAAGTCAGAAAGGGTTGTACATTGATGATGTGGCTTTCAATGGTGCATTTTGAACACAGAAAAACAAGGGGGTTCAAATAAGTTCAAAAGAAATGAAATCCCTTTGTAACAGACGAGTTTCCGTATGAAACCCTGATACTTCGAAGGAGGTTGTCTGTTTTGTACACGAAGTGCATCCAGTTTTTGCCGTAAGCCTCTCTACTTTCTTGCAGATGCTATGTGGGTGAAATGATGATACCATGTCAACTTGGAACCTTTTCAGAGTTCATTTCAAATGCTTTTCAATTTCATGGTCTTATAGCTCAAAATAATCAGTAAATGCATGAAAAATAACAAATGAAGTCAGAAAGGGTTGTAAATTGATGATGTGTCTTTGAATGGTGCATTTTGAACACAGAAAAACAAGGGGGTTCAAATAAGTTCAAAAGAAATGAAATCCCTTTGTAACAGACGAGTTTCCGTA
This sequence comes from Triticum timopheevii, assembly GCA_963921465.1. NCBI lineage: Eukaryota > Viridiplantae > Streptophyta > Magnoliopsida > Poales > Poaceae > Triticum > Triticum timopheevii. Next base: position 11,810,066 of record OY997264.1, on the reverse strand, counting down.
TGAAACCCTGATACTTCGAAGGAGGTTGTCTGTTTTGTACACGAAGTGCATCCAGTTTTTGCCGAAAGCCTCTCTACTTTCTTGCACATGCTATGTGGGTGAAATGATGATACCATGCCAACTTGGAACCTTTTCAGAGTTCACTTCAAATGCTTTTCAATTTCATGGTCTTATAGCTCAAAATAATCAGTAAATGCATGAAAAATAACAAATGAAGTCAGAAAGGGTTGTAAATTGATGATGTGGCTTTGAATGGTGCATTTTGAACACAGTAAAACAAGGGGGTTCAAATAAGTTCAAAAGAAATGAAATCCCTTTGTAACAGACTAGTTCCCGTATGAAACCCTGATACTTCGAAGGAGATTTTCTGTTTTGTACACGAAGTGCATCCAGTTTTTGCAGTAAGCCTCTCTACTTTCTTGCACATGATATGTGGGTGAAATGATGATACCGTGCCAACTTGGAACCTTTTCAGAGTTCATTTCAAATGCTTTTCAATTTCATGGTAATATAGATCAAAATAATGAGTAAATGCATGAAAAATAACAAATGAAGTCAAAAAGGGTTGTAAATTGATGATGTGGCTTTGAATGGTGCATTTTGAACACAATAAAACAAGGGGGTTCAAATAAGTTCAAAAGAAATGAAATCCCTTTGTAACAGACGAGTTTCCGTATGAAACCCTGATACTTCGAAGGAGATTGTCTGTTTTGTACACGAAGTGCATCCAGTTTTTGCCGTAAGCCTCTCTACTTTCTTGCACATGCTATGTGGGTGAAATGATGTGACCATGACAACTTGGAACCTTTTCAGAGTTCATTTCAAATGCTTTTCAATTTCATGGTCTTATAGCTCAAAATAATCAGTAAATGCATGAAAAATAACAAATGAAGTCAGAAAGGGTTGTAAATTGATGATGTGGCTTTGAATGGTGCATTTTGAACATAGAAAAACAAGGGGGTTCAAATAAGTTCAAAAGAAATGAAATCCCTTTGTAACAGACGAGTTTCCGTATGAAACCATGATACTTCGAAGGAGATTGTCTGTTTTGTACACGAAGTGCATCCAGTTTTTGCCGAAAGCCTCTCTACTTTCTTGCACATGCTATGTGGGTGAAATGATGATACCATGCCAACTTGGAACCTTTTCAGAGTTCATTTCAAATGTTTTCCAATTTCATGGTCTTATAGCTAAAAAAATCAGTAAATGCATGAAAAATAACAAATGAAGTCAGAAAGGGTTGTAAATTGATGATTTGGGTTTGAATGGTGCATTTTTAACACGGAAAAACAAGGGGGTTCAAATAAGTTCAAAAGAAATGAAATCGCTTTGTAACAGACGAGTTTCCGCCCTGATACTTCGAAGGAGATTGTCTGTTTTGTACACGAAGTGCATCCAGTTTTTGCCGTAAGCCTCTCTACTTTCTTGCACATGCTATGTGGGTGAAATGATGATACCATGCCAACTTGGAACCTTTTCAGAGTTCATTTCAAATGCTTTTCAATTTCATGGTCTTATAGCTCAAAATAATCAGTAAATGCATGAAAAATAACAAATGAAGTCAGAAAGGGTTGTAAATTGATGATGTGGCTTTGAATGGTGCATTTTGAACATAGTAAAACAAGGGAGTTCAAATAAGTTCAAAAGAAATGAAATCCCTTTGTAACAGACTAGTTTCCGTATGAAACCCTGATACTTCGAAGGAGATTTTCAGTTTTGTACACAAAGTGCATCCAGTTTTTGCCGTAAGCCTCTCTACTTTCTTGCACATGATATGTGGGTGAAATGATGATACCGTGCCAACTTGGAACCTTTTCAGAGTTCATTTCAAATGCTTTTCAATTTCATGGTCTTATAGCTCAAAATAATCAGTAAATGCATGAAAAATAACAAATGAAGTCAGAAAGGGTTGTAAATTGATGATGTGGCTTTGAATGGTGCATTTTGAACACAGTAAAACAAGGGGGTTCAAATAAGTTCAAAAGAAATGAAATCCCTTTGTAACAGACGTGTTTCCGTATGAAACCCTGATACTTCGAAGGAGATTGTTTGTTTTGTACACGAAGTGCATCCAGTTTTTGCCGAAAGCCTCTCTACTTTCTTGCACATGCTATGTGGGTGAAATGATTATACCATGCCAACTTGGAGCCTTTTCAGAGTTCATTTCAAATGTTTTCCAATTTCATGGTCTTATAGCTCAAAATAATCAGTAAATGCATGAAATATAACAAATGAAATCAGAAAGAGTTGTAAATTGATGATGTGGCTGTGAATGGTGCATTTTGAACACAGAAAAACAAGGGGGTTCAAATAAGTTCAAAAGAAATGAAATCCCTTTGTAACAGATGAGTTTCCGAATGAAACCCTGATACTTCGAAGGAGATTGTCTGTTTTGTACACGAAGTGCATCCAGTTTTTGCCGAAAGCCTCTCTACTTTCTTGCACATGCTATGTGGGTGAAATGATGTGACCATGACAACTTGTAACCTTTTCAGAGTTCATTTCAAATGCTTTTCAATTTCATGGTGTTATAGCTCAAAATAATCAGTAAATGCATGAAAAATAACAAATGAAGTCAGAAAGGGTTGTAAATTGATGATGTGGCTTTGAATGGTGCATTTTGAACATAGAAAAACAAGGGGGTTCAAATAAGTTCAAAAGAAATGAAATCCCTTTGTAACAGACGAGTTTCCGTATGAAACCCTGATACTTCGAAGGAGATTGTCTGTTTTGTACACGAAGTGCATCCAGTTTTTGCCGAAAGCCTCTCTACTTTCTTGCACATGCTATGTGGGTGAAATGATGATACCATGCCAACTTGGAACCTTTTCAGAGTTCATTTCAAATGTTTTCGAATTTCATGGTCTTATAGCTAAAAAAATCAGTAAATGCATGAAAAATAACAAATGAAGTCAGAAAGGGTTGTAAATTGATGATTTGGGTTTGAATGGTGCATTTTTAACACGGAAAAACAAGGGGATTCAAATAAGTTCAAAAGAAATGAAATCGCTTTGTAACAGACGAGTTTCCGCCCTGATACTTCGAAGGAGATTGTCTGTTTTGTACACGAAGTGCATCCAGATTTTGCCGTAAGCCTCTCTACTTTCTTGCACATGCTATGTGGGTGAAATGATGATACCATGCCAACTTGGAACCTTTTCAGAGTTCATTTCAAATGCTTTTCAATTTCATGGTCTTATAGCTCAAAATAATCAGTAAATGCATGAAAAATAACAAATGAAGTCAGAAAGGGTTGTAAATTGATGATGTGGCTTTGAATGGTGCATTTTGAACATAGTAAAACAAGGGAGTTCAAATAAGTTCAAAAGAAATGAAATCCCTTTGTAACAGACTAGTTTCCGTATGAAACCCTGATACTTCGAAGGAGATTTTCAGTTTTGTACACAAAGTGCATCCAGTTTTTGCCGTAAGCCTCTCTACTTTCTTGCACATGATATGTGGGTGAAATGCTGATACCGTGCCAACTTGGAACCTTTTCAGAGTTCATTTCAAATGCTTTTCAATTTCATGGTCTTATAGCTCAAAATAATCAGTAAATGCATGAAAAATAACAAATGAAGTCAGAAAGGGTTGTAAATTGATGATGTGGCTTTGAATGGTGCATTTTGAACACAGTAAAACAAGGGGGTTCAAATAAGTTCAAAAGAAATGAAATCCCTTTGTAACAGACGTGTTTCCGTATGAAACCCTGATACTTCGAAGGAGATTGTTTGTTTTGTACACGAAGTGCATCCAGTTTTTGCCGAAAGCCTCTCTACTTTCTTGCACATGCTATGTGGGTGAAATGATTATACCATGCCAACTTGGAGCCTTTTCAGAGTTCATTTCAAATGTTTTCCAATTTCATGGTCTTATAGCTCAAAATAATCAGTAAATGCATGAAATATAACAAATGAAATCAGAAAGGGTTGTAAATTGATGATGTGGCTGTGAATGGTGCATTTTGAACACAGAAAAACAAGGGGGTTCAAATAAGTTCAAAAGAAATGAAATCCCTTTGTAACAGATGAGTTTCCATATGAAACCCTGATACTTCGAAGGAGATTGTCTGTTTTGTACACGAAGTGCATCCAGTTTTTGCCGAAAGCCTCTCTACTTTCTTGCACATGCTATGTGGGTGAAATGATGTGACCATGACAATTTGTAACCTTTTCAGAGTTCATTTCAAATGCTTTTCAATTTCATGGTCTTATAGCTCAAAATAATCAGTAAATGCATGAAAAATAACAAATGAAGTCAGAAAGGGTTGTAAATTGATGATGTGGCTTTGAATGGTGCATTTTGAACATAGAAAAACAAGGGGGTTCAAATAAGTTCAAAAGAAATGAAATCCCTTTGTAACAGACGAGTTTCCGTATGAAACCCTGATACTTCGAAGGAGATTGTCTGTTTTGTACACGAAGTGCATCCAGTTTTTGCCGAAAGCCTCTCTACTTTCTTGCACATGATATGTGGGTGAAATGATGATACCATGCCAACTTGGAACCTTTTCAGAGTTCATTTCAAATGTTTTCCAATTTCATGGTCTTATAGCTAAAAAAAATCAGTAAATGCATGAAAAATAACAAAGGAAGTCAGAAAGGGTTGTAAATTGATGATTTGGGTTTGAATGGTGCATTTTTAACACGGAAAAACAAGGGGGTTCAAATAAGTTCAAAAGAAATGAAATCGCTTTGTAACAGACGAGTTTCCGCCCTGATACTTCGAAGGAGATTGTCTGTTTTGTACACGAAGTGCATCCAGTTTTTACCGTAAGCCTCTCTACTTTCTTGCACATGCTATGTGGGTGAAATGATGATACCATGCCAACTTGGAACCTTTTCAGAGTTCATTTCAAATGCTTTTCAATTTCATGGTCTTATAGCTCAAAATAATCAGTAAATGCATGAAAAATAACAAATGAAGTCAGAAAGGGTTGTAAATTGATGATGTGGCTTTGAATGGTGCATTTTGAACATAGTAAAACAAGGGAGTTCAAATAAGTTCAAAAGAAATGAAATCCCTTTGTAACAGACTAGTTTCCGTATGAAACCCTGATACTTCGAAGGAGATTTTCAGTTTTGTACACAAAGTGCATCCAGTTTTTGCCGTAAGCCTCTCTACTTTCTTGCACATGATATGTGGGTGAAATGCTGATACCGTGCCAACTTGGAACCTTTTCAGAGTTCATTTCAAATGCTTTTCAATTTCATGGTCTTATAGCTCAAAATAATCAGTAAATGCATGAAAAATAACAAATGAAGTCAGAAAGGGTTGTAAATTGATGATGTGGCTTTGAATGGTGCATTTTGAACACAGTAAAACAAGGGGGTTCAAATAAGTTCAAAAGAAATGAAATCCCTTTGTAACAGACGTGTTTCCGTATGAAACCCTGATACTTCGAAGGAGATTGTTTGTTTTGTACACGAAGTGCATCCAGTTTTTGCCGAAAGCCTCTCTACTTTCTTGCACATGCTATGTGGGTGAAATGATTATACCATGCCAACTTGGAGCCTTTTCAGAGTTCATTTCAAATGTTTTCCAATTTCATGGTCTTATAGCTCAAAATAATCAGTAAATGCATGAAATATAACAAATGAAATCAGAAAGGGTTGTAAATTGATGATGTGGCTGTGAATGGTGCATTTTGAACACAGAAAAACAAGGGGGTTCAAATAAGTTCAAAAGAAATGAAATCCCTTTGTAACAGATGAGTTTCCATATGAAACCCTGATACTTCGAAGGAGATTGTCTGTTTTGTACACGAAGTGCATCCAGTTTTTGCCGAAAGCCTCTCTACTTTCTTGCACATGCTATGTGGGTGAAATGATGTGACCATGACAATTTGTAACCTTTTCAGAGTTCATTTCAAATGCTTTTCAATTTCATGGTCTTATAGCTCAAAATAATCAGTAAATGCATGAAAAATAACAAATGAAGTCAGAAAGGGTTGTAAATTGATGATGTGGCTTTGAATGGTGCATTTTGAACATAGAAAAACAAGGGGGTTCAAATAAGTTCAAAAGAAATGAAATCCCTTTGTAACAGACGAGTTTCCGTATGAAACCCTGATACTTCGAAGGAGATTGTCTGTTTTGTACACGAAGTGCATCCAGTTTTTGCCGAAAGCCTCTCTACTTTCTTGCACATGATATGTGGGTGAAATGATGATACCATGCCAACTTGGAACCTTTTCAGAGTTCATTTCAAATGTTTTCCAATTTCATGGTCTTATAGCTAAAAAAAATCAGTAAATGCATGAAAAATAACAAAGGAAGTCAGAAAGGGTTGTAAATTGATGATTTGGGTTTGAATGGTGCATTTTTAACACGGAAAAACAAGGGGGTTCAAATAAGTTCAAAAGAAATGAAATCGCTTTGTAACAGACGAGTTTCCGCCCTGATACTTCGAAGGAGATTGTCTGTTTTGTACACGAAGTGCATCCAGTTTTTACCGTAAGCCTCTCTACTTTCTTGCACATGCTATGTGGGTGAAATGATGATACCATGCCAACTTGGAACCTTTTCAGAGTTCATTTCAAATGCTTTTCAATTTCATGGTCTTATAGCTCAAAATAATCAGTAAATGCATGAAAAATAACAAATGAAGTCAGAAAGGGTTGTAAATTGATGATGTGGCTTTGAATGGTGCATTTTGAACATAGTAAAACAAGGGAGTTCAAATAAGTTCAAAAGAAATGAAATCCCTTTGTAACAGACTAGTTTCCGTATGAAACCCTGATACTTCGAAGGAGATTTTCAGTTTTGTACACAAAGTGCATCCAGTTTTTGCCGCAAGCCTCTCTACTTTCTTGCACATGATATGTGGGTGAAATGATGATACCGTGCCAACTTGGAACCTTTTCAGAGTTCATTTCAAATGCTTTTCAATTTCATGGTCTTATAGCTCAAAATAATCAGTAAATGCATGAAAAATAACAAATGAAGTCAGAAAGGGTTGTAAATTGATGATGTGGCTTTGAATGGTGCATTTTGAACACAGTAAAACAAGGGGGTTCAAATAAGTTCAAAAGAAATGAAATCCCTTTGTAACAGACGTGTTTCCGTATGAAACCCTGATACTTCGAAGGAGATTGTTTGTTTTGTACACGAAGTGCATCCAGTTTTTGCCGAAAGCCTCTCTACTTTCTTGCACATACTATGTGGGTGAAATGATTATACCATGCCAACTTGGAGCCTTTTCAGAGTTCATTTCAAATGTTTTCCAATTTCATGGTCTTATAGCTCAAAATAATCAGTAAATGCATGAAATATAACAAATGAAATCAGAAAGGGTTGTAAATTGATGATGTGGCTGTGAATGGTGCATTTTGAACACAGAAAAACAAGGGGGTTCAAATAAGTTCAAAAGAAATGAAATCCCTTTGTAACAGATGAGTTTCCGTATGAAACCCTGATACTTCGAAGGAGATTGTCTGTTTTGTACACGAAGTGCATCCAGTTTTTGCCGAAAGCCTCTCTACTTTCTTGCACATGCTATGTGGGTGAAATGATGTGACCATGACAACTTGTAACCTTTTCAGAGTTCATTTCAAATGCTTTTCAATTTCATGGTCTTATAGCTCAAAATAATCAGTAAATGCATGAAAAATAAAAAATGAAGTCAGAAAGGGTTGTAAATTGATGATGTGGCTTTGAATGGTGCATTTTGAACATAGTAAAACAAGGGGGTTCAAATAAGTTCAAAAGAAATGAAATCCCTTTGTAACAGACTAGTTTCCGTATGAAACCCTGATACTTCGAAGGAGATTTTCAGTTTTGTACACAAAGTGCATCCAGTTTTTGCCGCAAGCCTCTCTACTTTCTTGCACATGATATGTGGGTGAAATGATGATACCGTGCCAACTTGGAACCTTTTCAGAGTTCATTTCAAATGCTTTTCAATTTCATGGTCTTATAGCTCAAAATAATCAGTAAATGCATGAAAAATAACAAATGAAATCAGAAAGGGTTGTAAATTGATGATGTGGCTTTGAATGGTGCATTTTGAACACAGAAAAACAAGGGGGTTCAAATAAGTTCAAAAGAAATGAAATCCCTTTGTAACAGATGAATTTCCGTATGAAACCCTGATACTTCGAAGGAGATTGTCTGTTTTGTACACGAAGTGCATCCAGTTTTTGCCGTAAGCCTTTATACTTTCTTGCACATGCTATGTGGGTGAAATGATGATACCATGCCAACTTGGAACCTTTTCAGAGTTCATTTCAAATGCTTTTCAATTTCATGGTCTTATTGCTCAAAATAATCAGTAAATGCATGGAAAATAACAAATGAAGTCAGAAAGGGTTGTACATTGATGATGTGGCTTTCAATGGTGCATTTTGAACATAGTAAAACAAGGGGGTTCAAATAAGTTCAAAAGAAATGAAATACCTTTGTAACAGACTAGTTTCGTATGAAACCCTGATACTTCGAAGGAGATTGTCTGTTTTGTACACGAAGTGCATCCAGTTTTTGCCGTAAGCCTCTCTACTTTCTTGCACATGATATGTGGGTGAAATGATGCTACCATGCCAACTTGGAACCTTTTCAGAGTTCATTTCAAATGCTTTTCAATTTCATGGTCTTATAGCTCAAAATAATCAGTAAATGCATGAAAAATAACAAATGAAGTCAGAAAGGGTTGTAAATTGATGATGTGGCTTTGAATGGTGCATTTTGAACACAGTAAAACAAGAAGGTTCAAATAAGTTCAAAAGAAATGAAATCCCTTTGTAACAGACTAGTTTCCGTATGAAACCCTGATACTTCGAAGGAGATTGTCTGTTTTGCACACGAAGTGCATCCAGTTTTTGCCGTAAGCCACTATACTTTCTTGCACATGCTATGTGGGTGAAATGATGATACCATGCCAACTTGGAACCTTTTCAGAGTTCATTTCAAATGCTTTTCAATTTCATGGTCTTATAGCTCAAAATAATCAGTAAATGCATAAAAAATAACAAATGAAGTCACAAAGGGTTGTAAATTAATGATGTGGCTTTGAATGGTGCATTTTGAACACAAAAAAACAAGGGGGTTCAAATAAGTTCAAAAGAAATGAAATCCCTTTGTAACAGACGAGTTTCCGTATGAAACCCTGATACTTCGAAGGAGATTGTCTGTTTTGTACACGAAGTGCATACAGTTTTGCCGTAAGCCTCTCTACTTTCTTGCACATGCTATGTGGGTGAAATGATGATATCATGCCAACTTGGAACTTTTTCAGAGTTCATTTCAAATGCTTTTCAATTACATGGTCTTATAGCTCAAAATAATCAGTAAATGCATGAAAAATAACAAATGAAGTTAGAAAGGGTTGTAAATTGATGATGTGGCTTTGAATGGTGCATTTTAAACACAGTAAAACAAGGGGGTTCAAATAAGTTCAAAAGAAATGAAATCCCTTTGTAACAGACGAGTTTCCGTATGAAACCCTGATACTTCGAAGGAGATTGTCTGTTTTGTACACGAAGTGCATCCAGTTTTTGCCGAAAGCCTCTCTACTTTCTTGCACATGCTATGTGGGTGAAATGATGATACCATGCCAACTTGGAACCTTTTCAGAGTTCATTTCAAATGTTTTCCAATTTCATGGTCTTATAGCTAAAAAAATCAGTAAATGCATGAAAAATAACAAATGAAGTCAGAAAGGGTTGTAAATTGATGATTTGTCTTTGAATGGTGCATTTTTAACACGGAAAAACAAGGGGGTTCAAATAAGTTCAAAAGAAATGAAATCGCTTTGTAACGGACGAGTTTCCGCCCTGATACTTCGAAGGAGATTGTCTGTTTTGTACACGAAGTGCATCCAGTTTTTGCCGTAAGCCTCTCTACTTTCTTGCACATGCTATGTGGGTGAAATGATGATACCATGCCAACTTGGAACCTTTTCAGAGTTCATTTCAAATGCTTTTCAATTTCATGGTCTTATTGCTCAAAATAATCAGTAAATGCATGAAAAATAACAAATGAAGTCAGAAAGGGTTGTAAATTGATGATGTGGCTTTGAATGGTGCATTTTGAACATAGTAAAACAAGGGGGTTCAAATAAGTTCAAAAGAAATGAAATCCCTTTGTAACAGACTAGTTTCCGTATGAAACCCTGATACTTCGAAGGAGATTTTCTGTTTTGAACACAAAGTGCATCCAGTTTTTGCCGTAAGCCTCTCTACTTTCTTGCACATGATATGTGGGTGAAATGATGATACCGTGCCAACTTGGAACCTTTTCAGAGTTCATTTCAAATGCTTTTCAATTTCATGGTCTTATAGCTCAAAATAATCAGTAAATGCATGAAAAATAACAAATGAAGTCAGAAAGGGTTGTAAATTGATGATGTGGCTTTGAATGGTGCATTTTGAACACAGTAAAACAAGGGGGTTCAAATAAGTCCAAAAGAAATGAAATCCCTTTGTAACAGACGAGTTTCCGTATGAAACCCTGATACTTCGAAGGAGATTGTTTGTTTTGTACACGAAGTGCATCCAATTTTTGCCGAAAGCCTCTCTACTTTCTTGCACATGCTATGTGGGTGAAATGATTATACCATGCCAACTTGGAGCCTTTTCAGAGTTCATTTCAAATGTTTTCCAATTTCATGGTCTTATAGCTCAGAATAATCAGTAAATGCATGAAATATAACAAATGAAATCAGAAAGGGTTGTAAATTGATGATGTGGCTTTGAATGGTGCATTTTGAACACAGAAAAACAAGGGGGTTCAAATAAGTTCAAAAGAAATGAAATCCCTTTGTAACAGATGAGTTTCCGTATGAAACCCTGATACTTCGAAGGAGATTGTCTGTTTTGTACACGAAGTGCATCCAGTTTTTGCCGTAAGCCTCTATACTTTCTCGCACATGCTATGTGGGTGAAATGATAATACCATGCCAACTTGGAACCTTTTCAGAGTTCATTTCAAATGCTTTTCAATTTCATGGTCTTATTGCTCAAAATAATCAGTAAATGCATGAAAAATAACAAATGAAGTCAGAAAGGGTTGTACATTGATGATGTGGCTTTCAATGGTGCATTTTGAACATAGTAAAACAAGGGGGTTCAAATAAGTTCAAAAGAAATGAAATACCTTTGTAACAGACTAGTTTCGTATGAAACCCTGATACTTCGAAGGAGATTGTCTGTTTTGTACACGAAGTGCATCCAGTTTTTGCCGTAAGCCTCTCTACTTTCTTGCACATGATATGTGGGTGAAATGATGCTACCATGCCAACTTGGAACCTTTTCAGAGTTCATTTCAAATGCTTTTCAATTTCATGGTCTTATAGCTCAAAATAATCAGTAAATGCATGAAAAATAACAAATGAAGTCAGAAAGGGTTGTAAATTGATGATGTGGCTTTGAATGGTGCATTTTGAACACAGTAAAACAAGAAGGTTCAAATAAGTTCAAAAGAAATGAAATCCCTTTGTAACAGACGAGTTTCCGTATGAAACCGTGATACTTCGAAAGAGATTGTCCGTTTTGTACACGAAGTGCATCCAGTTTTTGCCGAAAGCCTCTCTACTTTCTTGCACATGCTATGTGGGTGAAATGATGATACCATGCCAACTTGGAACCTTTTCAGAGTTCATTTCAAATGTTTTCCAATTTCATGGTCTTATAGCTCAAAATAATCAGTAAATGCATGAAAAATAACAAATGAAGTCAGAATGGGTTGTAAATTGATGATTTGGCTTTGAATGGTGCATTTTGAACACAGAAAAACAAGGGGGTTCATATAAGTTCAAAAGAAATGAAATCCCTGTGTAACAGATGAGTTTCCGTATGAAACCCTGATACTTCGAAGGAGATTGTCTGTTTTGCACACGAAGTGCATCCAGTTTTTGCCGTAAGCCTCTATACTTTCTTGCACATGCTATGTGGGTGAAATGATGATACCATGCCAACTTGGAACCTTTTCAGAGTTCATTTCAAATGCTTTTCAATTTCATGGTCTTATAGCTCAAAATAATCAGTAAATGCATAAAAAATAACAAATGAAGTCACAAAGGGTTGTAAATTAATGATGTGGCTTTGAATGGTGCATTTTGAACACAAAAAAACAAGGGGGTTCAAATAAGTTCAAAAGAAATGAAATCCCTTTGTAACAGACGAGTTTCCGTATGAAACCCTGATACTTCGAAGGAGATTGTCTGTTTTGTACACGAAGTGCATACAGTTTTGCCGTAAGCCTCTCTACTTTCTTGCACATGCTATGTGGGTGAAATGATGATATCATGCCAACTTGGAACTTTTTCAGAGTTCATTTCAAATGCTTTTCAATTACATGGTCTTATAGCTCAAAATAATCAGTAAATGCATGAAAAATAACAAATGAAGTTAGAAAGGGTTGTAAATTGATGATGTGGCTTTGAATGGTGCATTTTAAACACAGTAAAACAAGGGGGTTCAAATAAGTTCAAAAGAAATGAAATCCCTTTGTAACAGACTAGTTTCCGTATGAAACCCTGATACTTCGAAGGAGATTTTCTATTTTGTACACGAAGTGCATCCAGTTTTTGCCGTAAGCCTCTCTACTTTCTTGCACATGATATGTGGGTTTAATGATGATACCGTGCCAACTTGGAACCTTTTCAGAGTTCATTTCAAATGCTTTTCAATTTCATGGTCTTATACCTCAAAATAATCAGTAAATGCATGAAAAATAACAAATGAAGTCAGAAAGGGTTGTAAATTGATGATGTGGCTTTGAATGGTGCATTTTGAACACAGTAAAATAAGGGGGTTCAAATAAGTTTAAAAGAAATGAAATCCCTTTGTAACAGACGAGTTTCCGTATGAAACCCTGATACTTCGAAGGAGATTGTTAGTTTTGTACACGAAGTGCATCCAGTTTTTGCCGAAAGCCTCTCTACTTTCTTGCACATGCTATGTGGGTGAAATGATGATACCATGCCAACTTGGAGCCTTTTCAGAGTTCATTTAAAATGTTCTCCAATTTCATGGTCTTATAGCTCAAAATAATCAGTAAATGCATGAAATATAACAAATGAAGTCAGAAAGGGTTGTAAATTGATGATGTGGATTTGAATGGTGCATTTTGAACACAGAAAAACAAGGGGGTTCAAATAAGTTCAAAAGAAATGAAATCCCTTTGTAACAGATGAGTTTCCGTATGAAACCCTGATACTTCGAAGGAGATTGTCTGTTTTGTACACGAAGTGCATCCAGTTTTTGTCGTAAGCCTCTATACTTTCTTGCATATGCTATGTGTGTGAAATGATGATACCATGCCAACTTGGAACCTTTTCAGAGTTCATTTCAAATGCTTTTCAATTTCATGGTCTTATTGCTCAAAATAATCAGTAAATGCATGAAAAATAGCAAATGAAGTTAGAAAGGGTTGTACATTGATGATGTGGCTTTCAATGGTGCATTTTGAACACAGTAAAACAAGGGGGTTCAAATAAGTTCAAAAGAAATGAAATCCCTTTGTAACAGACTAGTTTCGTATGAAACCCTGATACTTCGAAGGAGATTGTGTGTTTTGTACACGAAGTGCATCCAGTTTTTGCCGTAAGCCTCTACACTTTCTTGCACATGCTATGTGGGTGAAATGATGATACCATGCCAACTTGGAACCTTTTCAGAGTTCATTTCAAATGCTTTTCAATTTCATGGTCTTATAGCTCAAAATAATCAGTAAATGCATGAAAAATAACAAATCAAGTCAGAAAGGGTTGTAAATTGATGATGTGGCTTTGAATGGTGCATTTTGAACACAGTAAAAAAGGGGGTTCAAATAAGTTCAAAAGAAATGAAATCCCTTTGTAACAGACGAGTTTCCGTATGAAACCCTGATACTTCGAAGGAGATTGTCTATTTTGTACACGAAGTGCATCCAGTTTTTTCCGAAAGCCTCTCTACTTTCTTGCACATGCTATGTGGGTGAAATGATGATACCGTGCCAACTTGGAACCTTTTCAGAGTTCATTTCAAATGCTTTTCAATTTCATGGTCTTATAGCTCAAAATAATCAGTAAATGCATGAAAAATAACAAATGAAGTCAGAAAGGGTTGTAAATTGATGATGTGGCTTTGAATGGTGCATTTTGAAGACAGAAAAACAAGGGGGTTCAAATAAGTTCAGAATAAATGAAATCCCTTTATAACAGACGAGTTTCCGTATGAACCCCTGATACTTCGAAGGAGATTGTATGTTTTGTACACGAAGTGCATACAGTTTTGCCGTAAGCCTCTCTACATTCTTGCACATGCTATGTGGGTGAAATTATGATACCATGCCAACTTGGAACTTTTTCAGAGTTCATTTCAAATGCTTTTCAATTTCATGGTCTTATAGATCAAAATAATCAGTAAATGCATGAAAAATAACAAATGAAGTCAGAAAGGGTTGTAAATTGATGATGTGGATTTGAATGGTGCATTTTGAACACAGTAAAACAAGGGGTTCAAATAAGTTCAAAAGAAATGAAATCCCTTTGTAACAGACTAGTTCCCGTATGAAACCCTGATACTTCGAAGGAGATTTTCTGTTTTGTACACGAAGTGCATCCAGTTTTTGCCTTAAGCCTCTCTACTTTCTTGCACATGATATGTGGGTGAAATGATGATACCGTGCCAACTTGGAACCTTTTCAGAGTTCATTTAAAATGCTTTTCAATTTCATGGTAATATAGATCAAAATAATCAGTAAATGCATGAAAAATAACAAATGAAGTTAAAAAGGGTTGTAAATTGATGATGTGGCTTTGAATGGTGCATTTTGAACACAATAAAACAAGGGGGTTCAAATAAGTTCAAAAGAAATGAAATCCCTTTGTAACAGACGAGTTTCCGTATGAAACCCTGATACTTCGAAGGAGATTGTCTGTTTTGTACACGAAGTGAATCCAGTTTTTGCCGTAAGCCTCTCTACTTTCTTGCACATGCTATGTGGGTGAAATGATGTGACCATGACAACTTGGAACCTTTTCAGAGTTCATTTCAAATGCTTTTCTTTTTCATGGTCTTATAGCTCAAAATAATCAGTAAATGCCTGAAAAATAACAAATGAAGTCAGAAAGGGTTGTAAATTAATGATGTGGCTTTGAATTGTGCATTTTGAACATAGAAAAACAAGGGGGTTCAAATAAGTTCAAAAGAAATGAAATCCCTTTGTAACAGACGAGTTTCCGTATGAAACCCTGATACTTCGAAGGAGATTGTCTGTTTTGTACACGAAGTGCATCCAGTTTTTGCCGAAAGCCTCTCTACTTTCTTGCACATGCTATGTGGGTGAAATGATGATACCATGCCAACTTGGAACCTTTTCAGAGTTCATTTCAAATGTTTTCCAATTTCATGGTCTTATAGCTAAAAAAATCTGTAAATGCATGAAAAATAACAAATGAAGTCAGAAAGGGTTGTAAATTGATGATTTGGCTTTGAATGGTGCATTTTTAACACGGAAAAACAAGGGGGTTCAAATAAGTTCAAAAGAAATGAAATCGCTTTGTAACAGTCGAGTTTCCGCCCTGATACTTCGTAGGAGATTGTCTGTTTTGTACACGAAGTGCATCCAGTTTTTGCCGTAAGCCTCTCTACTTTCTTGCACATGCTATGTGGGTGAAATGATGATACCATGCCAACTTGGAACCTTTTCAGAGTTCATTTCAAATGCTTTTCAATTTCATGGTCTTATAGCTCAAAATAATCAGTAAATGCATGGAAAATAACAAATGAAGTCAGAAAGGGTTGTACATTGATGATGTGGCTTTGAATGGTGCATTTTGAACATAGTAAAACAAGGGGGTTCAAATAAGTTCAAAAGAAATGAAATCCCTGTGTAACAGACTAGTTCCCGTATGAAACCCTGATACTTCGAAGGAGATTTTCTGTTTTGTACACGAAGTGCATCCAGTTTTTGCCGAAAGCCTCTCTACTTTCTTGCACATGCTATGTGGGTGAAATGATGATACCATGCCAACTTGGAACCTTTTCAGAGTTCATTTCAAATGCTTTTCAATTTCATGGTCTTATAGCTCAAAAATCAGTAAATGCATGAAAAATAACAAATGAAGTCAGAAAGGGTTGTAAATCGATGATGTGGCTTTGAATGGTGCATTTTGAACACAGTAAAACAAGGGGTTCAAATAAGTTCAAAAGAAATGAAATCCCTTTGTAACAGACTAGTTCCCGTATGAAACCCTGATACTTCGAAGGAGATTTTCTGTTTTGTACACGAAGTGCATCCAGTTTTTGCCGTAAGCCTCTCTACTTTCTTGCACATGATATGTGGGTGAAATGATGATACCGTGCCAACTTGGAACCTTTTCAGAGTTCATTTCAAATGCTTTTCAATTTCATGGTAATATAGATCAAAATAATCACTAAATGCATGAAAAATAAACAATGAAGTCAAAAAGGGTTTTAAATTGATGATGTGGCTTTGAATGGTGCATTTTGAACACAATAAAACAAGGGGGTTCAAATAAGTTCAAAAGAAATGAAATCCCTTTGTAACAGACGAGTTTCCGTATGAAACCCTGATACTTCGAAGGAGATTGTCTGTTTTGTACACGAAGTGCATCCAGTTTTTGCCGTAAGCCTCTCTACTTTCTTGCACATGCTATGTGGGTGAAATGATGTGACCATGACAACTTGGAACCTTTTCAGAGTTCATTTCAAATGCTTTTCAATTTCATGGTCTTATAGCTCAAAATAATCAGTAAATGCATGAAAAATAACAAATGAAGTCAGAAAGGTTGTAAATTGATGATGTGGCTTTGAATGGTGCATTTTGAACATAGAAAAACAAGGGGGTTCAAATAAGTTCAAAAGAAATGAAATCCCTTTGTAACAGACGAGTTTCCGTATGAAACCCTGATACTTCGAAGGAGATTGTCTGTTTTGTACACGAAGTGCATCCAGTTTTTGCCGAAAGCCTCTCTACTTTCTTGCACATGCTATGTGGATGAAATGATGATACCATGCCAACTTGGAACCTTTTCAGAGTTCATTTCAAATGTTTTCCAATTTCATGGTCTTATAGCTAAAAAAATCAGTAAATGCATGAAAAATAACAAATGAAGTCAGAAAGGGTTGTAAATTGATGATTTGGCTTTGAATGGTGCATTTTTAACACGGAAAAACAAGGGGGTTCAAATAAGTTCAAAAGAAATGAAATCGCTTTGTAACAGACGAGTTTCCGCCCTGATACTTCGTAGGAGATTGTCTGTTTTGTACACGAAGTGCATCCAGTTTTTGCCGTAAGCCTCTCTACTTTCTTGCACATGCTATGTGGGTGAAATGATGATACCATGCCAACTTGGAACCTTTTCAGAGTTCATTTCAAATGCTTTTCAGTTTCATGGTCTTATAGCTCAAAATAATCAGTAAATGCACGAAAAATAACAAATGAAGTCAGAAAGGGTTGTAAATTGATGATGTGGCTTTGAATGGTGCATTTTGAACATAGTAAAACAAGGGGGTTCAAATAAGTTCAAAAGAAATGAAATCCCTTTGTAACAGACTAGTTCCCGTATGAAACCCTGATACTTCGAAGGAGATTTTCTGTTTTGTACACGAAGTGCATCCAGTTTTTGCCGAAAGCCTCTGTACTTTCTTGCACATGCTACGTGGGTGAAATGATGATACCATGCCAACTTGGAACCTTTTCAGAGTTCATTTCAAATGCTTTTCAATTTCATGGTCTTATAGCTCAAAAATCAGTAAATGCATGAAAAATAACAAATGAAGTCAGAAAGGGTTGTAAATTGATGATGTGGCTTTGAATGGTGCATTTTGAACACAGTAAAACAAGGGGTTCAAATAAGTTCAAAAGAAATGAAATCCCATTGTAACAGACTAGTTCCCGTATGAAACATGATACTTCGAAGGAGATTTTCTGTTTTGTACACGAAGTGCATCCAGTTTTTGCCGTAAGCCTCTCTACTTTCTTGCACATGATATGTGGGTGAAATGATGATACCGTGCCAACTTGGAACCTTTTCAGAGTTCATTTCAAATGCTTTTCAATTTCATGGTAATATAGATCAAAATAATCAGTAAATGCATGAAAAATAACAAATGAAGTCAAAAAGGGTTTTAAATTGATGATGTGGCTTTGAATGGTGCATTTTGAACACAATAAAACAAGGGGGTTCAAATAAGTTCAAAAGAAATGAAATCCCTTTGTAACAGACGAGTTTCCGTATGAAACCCTGATACTTCGAAGGAGATTGTCAGTTTTGTACACGAAGTGCATCCAGTTTTTGCCGTAAGCCTCTCTACTTTCTTGCACATGCTATGTGGGTGAAATGATGTGACCATGACAACTTGGAACCTTTTCATAGTTCATTTCAAATGCTTTTCAATTTCATGGTCTTATAGCTCAAAATAATCAGTAAATGCATGAAAAATAACAAATGAAGTCAGAAAGGGTTGTAAATTGATGATATGGCTTTGAATGGTGCATTTTGAACATAGAAAAACAAGGGGGTTCAAATAAGTTCAAAAGAAATGAAATCCCTTTGTAACAGACGAGTTTCCGTATGAAACCCTGATACTTCGAAGGAGATTGTCTGTTTTGTACACGAAGTGCATCCAGTTTTTGCCGAAAGCCTCTCTACTTTATTGCACATGCTATGTGGGTGAAATGATGATACCGTGCCAACTTGGAGCCTTTTCAGAGTTCATTTCAAATGCTTTTCAATTTCATGGTCTTATAGCTCAAAATAATCAGTAAATGCATGAAAAATAACAAATGAAGTCAGAAAGGGTTGTAAATTGATGGTGTGGCTTTGAATGGTGCATTTTGAACATAGTAAAACAAGGGAGTTCAAATAAGTTCAAAAGAAATGAAATCCCTTTGTAACAGACAAGTTTCCGTATGAAACCCTGATACTTCGAAGGAGATTTTCTGTTTTGTACACAAAGTGCATCCAATTTTTGCCGTAAGCCTCTCTACTTTCTTGCACATGATATGTGGGTGAAATGATGATACCGTGCCAACTTGGAGCCTTTTCAGAGTTCATTTCAAATGCTTTTCAATTTCATGGTCTTATAGCTCAAAATAATCAGTAAATGCATGAAAAATAACAAATGAAGTCAGAAAGGGTTGTAAATTGATGATGTGGCTTTGAATGGTGCATTTTGAACACAGTAAAACAAGGGGGGTTCAAATAAGTTCAAAAGAAATGAAATCCCTTTGTAACAGACGAGTTTCCGTATGAAACCCTGATACTTCGAAGGAGATTGTTTGTTTTGTACACGAAGTGCATCCAGTTTTTGCCGAAAGCCTCTCTACTTTCTTGCACATGCTATGTGGGTGAAATGATGATACCATGCCAACTTGGAGCCTTTTCAGAGTTCATTTCAAATGTTTTCCAATTTCATGGTCTTATAGCTCAAAATAATCAGTAAATGCATGAAATATAACAAATGAAATCAGAAAGGGTTGTAAATTGATGATGTGGCTTTGAATGGTGCATTTTGAACACAGAAAAACAAGGGGGTTCAAATAAGTTCAAAAGAAATGAAATCCCTTTGTAACAGATGAGTTTCCGTATGAAACCCTGATACTTTGAAGGAGATTGTCTGTTTTGTACACGAAGTGCATCCAGTTTTTGCCGTAAGCCTCTATACTTTCTTGCACATGCTATGTGGGTGAAATGATGGTACCATGCCAACTTGGAACCTTTTCAGAGTTCATTTCAAATGCTTTTCAATTTCATGGTCTTATTGCTCAAAATAATCAGTAAATGCATGAAAAATAACAAATGAAGTCAGAAAGGGTTGTACATTGATGATGTCGCTTTCAATGGTGCATTTTGAACATAGTAAAACAAGGGGGTTCAAATAAGTTCAAAAGAAATGAAATCCCTTTGTAACAGACTAGTTTCGTATGAAACCCTGATACTTCGAAGGAGATTGTCTGTTTTGTACACGAAGTGCATCCAGTTTTTGCCGTAAGCCTCTCTACTTTCTTGCACATGATATGTGGGTGAAATGATGCTACCATGCCAACTTGGAACCTTTTCAGAGTTCATTTCAAATGCTTTTCAATTTCATGGTCTTATAGCTCAAAATAATCAGTAAATGCATGAAAAATAACAAATGAAGTCAGAAAGGGTTGTAAATTGATGATGTGGCTTTGAATGGTGCATTTTGAACACAGTAAAACAAGGGGGTTCAAATAAGTTCAAAAGAAATGAAATCCCTTTGTAACAGACTAGTTTCCGTATGAAACCCTGATACTTCGAAGGAGATTTTCTATTTTGTACACGAAGTGCATCCAGTTTTTGCCGTAAGCCTCTCTACTTTCTTGCACATGATATGTGGGTGAAATGATGATACCGTGCCAACTTGGAACCTTTTCAGAGTTCATTTCAAATGCTTTTCAATTTCATGGTCTTATAGCTCAAAATAATCAGTAAATGCATGAAAAATAACAAATGAAGTCAGAAAGGGTTGTAAATTGATGATGTGGCTTTGAATGGTGCATTTTGAAGACAGAAAAACAAGGGGGTTCAAATAAGTTCAAAATAAATGAAATCCCTTTGTAACAGACGAGTTTCCGTATGAAACCCTGATACTTCGAAGGAGATTGTCTGTTTTGTACACGAAGTGCATACAGTTTTGCCGTAAGCCTCTCTACTTTCTTGCACATGCTATGTGGGTGAAATGATGATACCATGCCAACTTGGAACTTTTTCAGAGTTCATTTCAAATGCTTTTCAATTTCATGGTCTTATAGCTCAAAATAATCAGTAAATGCATGAAAAATAACAAATGAAGTCAGAAATGGTTGTAAATTGATGATGTGGCTTTGAATGGTGCATTTTGAAGACAGAAAAACAAGGGGGTTCAAATAAGTTCAAAATAAATGAAATCCCTTTGTAACAGACGAGTTTCCGTATGAAACCCTGATACTTCGAAGGAGATTGTCTGTTTTGTACACGAAGTGCATACAGTTTTGCCGTAAGCCTCTCTACTTTCTTGCCCATGCTATGTGGGTGAAATGATGATATCATGCCAACTTGGAACTTTTTCAGAGTTCATTTCAAATGCTTTTCAATTACATGGTCTTATAGCTCAAAATAATCAGTAAATGCATGAAAAATAACAAATGAAGTTAGAAAGGGTTGTAAATTGATGATGTGGCTTTGAATGGTGCATTTTAAACACAGTAAAACAAGGGGGTTCAAATAAGTTCAAAAGAAATGAAATCCCTTTGTAACAGACTAGTTTCCGTATGAAACCCTGATACTTCGAAGGAGATTTTCTATTTTGTACACGAAGTGCATCCAGTTTTTGCCGTAAGCCTCTCTACTTTCTTGCACATGATATGTGGGTTTAATGATGATACCGTGCCAACTTGGAACCTTTTCAGAGTTCATTTCAAATGCTTTTCAATTTCATGGTCTTATAGCTCAAAATAATCAGTAAATGCATGAAAAATAACAAATGAAGTCAGAAAGGGTTGTAAATTGATGATGTGGCTTTGAATGGTGCATTTTGAACACAGTAAAATAAGGGGGTTCAAATAAGTTTAAAAGAAATGAAATCCCTTTGTAACAGACGAGTTTCCGTATGAAACCCTGATACTTCGAAGGAGATTGTTTGTTTTGTACACGAAGTGCATCCAGTTTTTGCCGAAAGCCTCTCTACTTTCTTGCACATGCTATGTGGGTGAAATTATGATACCATGCCAACTTGGAGCCTTTTCAGAGTTCATTTAAAATGTTCTCCAATTTCATGGTCTTATAGCTCAAAATAATCAGTAAATGCATGAAATATAACAAATGAAGTCAGAAAGGGTTGTAAATTGATGATGTGGATTTGAATGGTGCATTTTGAACATAGAAAAACAAGGGGGTTCAAATAAGTTCAAAAGAAATGAAATCCCTTTGTAACAGATGAGTTTCCGTATGAAACCCTGATACTTCGAAGGAGATTGTCTGTTTTGTACACGAAGTGCATCCAGTTTTTGCCGTAAGCCTCTATACTTTCTTGCATATGCTATGTGTGTGAAATGATGATACCATGCCAACTTGGAACCTTTTCAGAGTTCATTTCAAATGCTTTTCAATTTCATGGTCTTATTGCTCAAAATAATCAGTAAATGCATGAAAAATAACAAATGAAGTCAGAAAGGGTTGTACATTGATGATGTGGCTTTCAATGGTGCATTTTGAACACAGTAAAACAAGGGGGTTCAAATAAGTTCAAAAGAAATGAAATCCCTTTGTAACATACTAGTTTCGTATGAAACCCTGATACTTCGAAGGAGATTGTGTGTTTTGTACACGAAGTGCATCCAGTTTTTGCCGTAAGCCTCTACACTTTCTTGCACATGCTATGTCGGTGAAATGATGATACCATGCCAACTTGGAACCTTTTCAGAGTTCATTTCAAATTCTTTTCAATTTCATGGTCTTATAGCTCAAAATAATCAGTAAATGCATGAAAAATAACAAATCAAGTCAGAAAGGGTTGTAAATTGATGATGTGGCTTTGAATGGTGCATTTTAAACACAGTAAAAAAGGGGGTTCAAATAAGTTCAAAAGAAATGAAATCCCTTTGTAACAGATGAGTTTCTGTATGAAACCCTGATACTTCGAAGGAGATTGTCTATTTTGTACACGAAGTGCATCCAGTTTTTTCCGAAAGCCTCTCTACTTTCTTGCACATGCTATGTGGGTGAAATGATGATACCGTGCCAACTTGGAACCTTTTCAGAGTTCATTTCAAATGCTTTTCAATTTCATGGTCTTATAGCTCAAAATAATCAGTAAATGCATGAAAAATAACAAATGAAGTCAGAAAGGGTTGTAAATTGATGATGTGGCTTTGAATGGTGCATTTTGAAGACAGAAAAACAAGGGGGTTCAAATAAGTTCAAAATAAATGAAATCCCTTTATAACAGACGAGTTTCCGTATGAACCCCTGATACTTCGAAGGCGATTGTATGTTTTGTACACGAAGTGCATACAGTTTTGCCGTAAGCCTCTCTACTTTCTTGCACATGCTATGTGGGTGAAATTATGATACCATGCCAACTTGGAACTTTTTCAGAGTTCATTTCAAATGCTTTTCAATTTCATGGTCTTATAGATCAAAATAATCAGTAAATGCATGAAAAATAACAAATGAAGTCAGAAAGGGTTGTAAATTGATGATGTGGATTTGAATGGTGCATTTTGAACACAGTAAAACAAGGGGTTCAAATAAGTTCAAAAGAAATGAAATCCCTTTGTAACAGACTAGTTCCCGTATGAAACCCTGATACTTCGAAGGAGATTTTCTGTTTTGTACACGAAGTGCATCCAGTTTTTGCCGTAAGCCTCTCTACTTTCTTGCACATGATATGTGGGTGAAATGATGATACCGTGCCAACTTGGAACCTTTTTAGAGTTCATTTCAAATGCTTTTCAATTTCATGGTAATATAGATCAAAATAATCAGTAAATGCATGAAAAATAACAAATGAAGTCAAAAAGGGTTGTAAATTGATGATGTGGCTTTGAATGGTGCATTTTGAACACAATAAAACAAGGGGGTTCAAATAAGTTCAAAAGAAATGAAATCCCTTTGTAACAGACGAGTTTCCGTATGAAACCCTGATACTTCGAAGGAGATTGTCTGTTTTGTACACGAAGTGCATCCAGTTTTTGCCGTAAGCCTCTCTACTTTCTTGCACATGCTATGTGGGTGAAATGATGTGACCATGACAACTTGGAACCTTTTCAGAGTTCATTTCAAATGCTTTTCAATTTCATGGTCTTATAGCTCAAAATAATCAGTAAATGCCTGAAAAATAACAAATGAAGTCAGAAAGGGTTGTAAATTAATGATGTGGCTTTGAATGGTGCATTTTGAACATAGAAAAACAAGGGGGTTCAAATAAGTTCAAAAGAAATGAAATCCCTTTGTAACAGACGAGTTTCCGTATGAAACCCTGATACTTCGAAGGAGATTGTCTGTTTTGTACACGAAGTGCATCCAGTTTTTGCCGAAAGCCTCTCTACTTTCTTGCACATGCTATGTGGGTGAAATGATGATACCATGCCAACTTGGAACCTTTTCAGAGTTCATTTCAAATGTTTTCCAATTTCATGGTCTTATAGCTAAAAAAATCTGTAAATGCATGAAAAATAACAAATGAAGTCAGAAAGGGTTGTAAATTGATGATTTGGCTTTGAATGGTGCATTTTTAACACGGAAAAACAAGGGGGTTCAAATAAGTTCAAAAGAAATGAAATCGCTTTGTAACAGACGAGTTTCCGCCCTGATACTTCGTAGGAGATTGTCTGTTTTGTACACGAAGTGCATCCAGTTTTTGCCGTAAGCCTCTCTACTTTCTTGCACATGCTATGTGGGTGAAATGATGATACCATGCCAACTTGGAACCTTTTCAGAGTTCATTTCAAATGCTTTTCAATTTCATGGTCTTATAGCTCAAAATAATCAGTAAATGCATGAAAAATAAAAAATGAAGTCAGAAAGGGTTGTAAATTGATGATGTGGCTTTGAATGGTGCATTTTGAACATAGTAAAACAAGGGGGTTCAAATAAGTTCAAAAGAAATGAAATCCCTTTGTAACAGACTAGTTCCCGTATGAAACCCTGATACTTCGAAGGAGATTTTCTGTTTTGTACACGAAGTGCATCCAGTTTTTGCCGAAAGCCTCTCTACTTTCTTGCACATGCTATGTGGGTGAAATGATGATACCATGCCAACTTGGAACCTTTTCAGAGTTCATTTCAAATGCTTTTCAATTTCATGGTCTTATAGCTCAAAAATCAGTAAATGCATGAAAAATAACAAATGAAGTCAGAAAGGGTTGTAAATTGATGATGTGGCTTTGAATGGTGCATTTTGAACACAGTAAAACAAGGGGTTCAAATAAGTTCAAAAGAAATGAAATCCCTTTGTAACAGACTAGTTCCCGTATGAAACCCTGATACTTCGAAGGAGATTTTCTGTTTTGTACACGAAGTGCATCCAGTTTTTGCCGTAAGCCTCTCTACTTTCTTGCACATGATATGTGGGTGAAATGATGATACCGTGCCAACTTGGAACCTTTTCAGAGTTCATTTCAAATGCTTTTCAATTTCATGGTAATATAGATCAAAATAATCAGTAAATGCATGAAAAATAAACAATGAAGTCAAAAAGGGTTTTAAATTGATGATGTGGCTTTGAATGGTGCATTTTGAACACAATAAAACAAGGGGGTTCAAATAAGTTCAAAAGAAATGAAATCCCTTTGTAACAGACGAGTTTCCGTATGAAACCCTGATACTTCAAAGGAGATTGTCTGTTTTGTACACGAAGTGCATCCAGTTTTTGCCGTAAGCCTCTCTACTTTCTTGCACATGCTATGTGGGTGAAATGATGATACCATGCCAACTTGGAACCTTTTCAGAGTTCATTTCAAATGCTTTTCAATTTCATGGTCTTATAGCTCAAAATAATCAGTAAATGCATGAAAAATAACAAATGAAGTCAGAAAGGTTGTAAATTGATGATGTGGCTTTGAATGGTGCATTTTGAACATAGAAAAACAAGGGGGTTCAAATAAGTTCAAAAGAAATGAAATCCCTTTGTAACAGACGAGTTTCCGTATGAAACCCTGATACTTCAAAGGAGATTGTCTGTTTTGTACACGAAGTGCATCCAGTTTTTGCCGAAAGCCTCTCTACTTTCTTGCACATGCTATGTGGATGAAATGATGATACCATGCCAACTTGGAACCTTTTCAGAGTTCATTTCAAATGTTTTCCAATTTCATGGTCTTATAGCTAAAAAAATCAGTAAATGCATGAAAAATAACAAATGAAGTCAGAAAGGGTTGTAAATTGATGATTTGGCTTTGAATGGTGCATTTTTAACACGGAAAAACAAGGGGGTTCAAATAAGTTCAAAAGAAATGAAATCGCTTTGTAACAGACGAGTTTCCGCCCTGATACTTCGTAGGAGATTTTCTATTTTGTACACGAAGTGCATCCAGTTTTTGCCGTAAGCCTCTCTACTTTCTTGCACATGCTATGTGGGTGAAATGATGATACCATGCCAACTTGGAACCTTTTCAGAGTTCATTTCAAATGCTTTTCTGTTTCATGGTCTTATAGCTCAAAATAATCAGTAAATGCACGAAAAATAACAAATGAAGTCAGAAAGGGTTGTAAATTGATGATGTGGCTTTGAATGGTGCATTTTGAACATAGTAAAACAAGGGGGTTCAAATAAGTTCAAAAGAAATGAAATCCCTTTGTAACAGACTAGTTCCCGTATGAAACCCTGATACTTCGAAGGAGATTGTCTGTTTTGTACACGAAGTGCATCCAGTTTTTGCCGAAAGCCTCTCTACTTTCTTGCACATGATATGTGGGTGAAATTATGCTACCATGCCAACTTGGAACCTTTTCAGAGTTCATTTCAAATGCTTTTCAATTTCATGGTCTTATAGCTCAAAATAATCAGTAAATGCATGAAAAATAACAAATGAAGTCAGAAAGGGTTGTAAATTGATGATGTGGCTTTGAATGGTGCATTTTGAACACAGTAAAACAAGGGGGTTCAAATAAGTTCAAAAGAAATGAAATCCCTTTGTAACAGACGAGTTTCCGTATGAAAGCCTGATACTTCGAAGGAGATTGTCTGTTTTGTACACGAAGTGCATCCAGTTTTTGCCGTAAGCCTCTCTACTTTCTTGCACATGCTATGTGGGTGAAATAATGTGACCATGACAACTTGGAACCTTTTCAGAGTTCATTTCAAATGCTTTTCAATTTCATGGTCTTATAGCTCAAAATAATCAGTAAATGCCTGAAAAATAACAAATGAAGTCAGAAAGGGTTGTAAATTAATGATGTGGCTTTGAATGGTGCATTTTGAACATAGAAAAACAAGGGGGTTCAAATAAGTTCAAAAGAAATGAAATCCCTTTGTAACAGACGAGTTTCCGTATGAAACCCTGATACTTCGAAGGAGATTGTCTGTTTTGTACACGAAGTGCATCCAGTTTTTGCCGAAAGCCTCTCTACTTTCTTGCACATGCTATGTGGGTGAAATGATGATACCATGCCAACTTGGAACCTTTTCAGAGTTCATTTCAAATGTTTTCCAATTTCATGGTCTTATAGCTAAAAAAATCTGTAAATGCATGAAAAATAACAAATGAAGTCAGAAAGGGTTGTAAATTGATGATTTGGCTTTGAATGGTGCATTTTTAACACGGAAAAACAAGGGGGTTCAAATAAGTTCAAAAGAAATGAAATCGCTTTGTAACAGACGAGTTTCCGCCCTGATACTTCGTAGGAGATTGTCTGTTTTGTACACGAAGTGCATCCAGTTTTTGCCGTAAGCCTCTCTACTTTCTTGCACATGCTATGTGGGTGAAATGATGATACCATGCCAACTTGGAACCTTTTCAGAGTTCATTTCAAATGCTTTTCAATTTCATGGTCTTATAGCTCAAAATAATCAGTAAATGCATGAAAAATAAAAAATGAAGTCAGAAAGGGTTGTAAATTGATGATGTGGCTTTGAATGGTGCATTTTGAACATAGTAAAACAAGGGGGTTCAAATAAGTTCAAAAGAAATGAAATCCCTTTGTAACAGACTAGTTCCCGTATGAAACCCTGATACTTCGAAGGAGATTTTCTGTTTTGTACACGAAGTGCATCCAGTTTTTGCCGAAAGCCTCTCTACTTTCTTGCACATGCTATGTGGGTGAAATGATGATACCATGCCAACTTGGAACCTTTTCAGAGTTCATTTCAAATGCTTTTCAATTTCATGGTCTTATAGCTCAAAAATCAGTAAATGCATGAAAAATAACAAATGAAGTCAGAAAGGGTTGTAAATTGATGATGTGGCTTTGAATGGTGCATTTTGAACACAGTAAAACAAGGGGTTCAAATAAGTTCAAAAGAAATGAAATCCCTTTGTAACAGACTAGTTCCCGTATGAAACCCTGATACTTCGAAGGAGATTTTCTGTTTTGTACACGAAGTGCATCCAGTTTTTGCCGTAAGCCTCTCTACTTTCTTGCACATGATATGTGGGTGAAATGATGATACCGTGCCAACTTGGAACCTTTTCAGAGTTCATTTCAAATGCTTTTCAATTTCATGGTAATATAGATCAAAATAATCAGTAAATGCATGAAAAATAAACAATGAAGTCAAAAAGGGTTTTAAATTGATGATGTGGCTTTGAATGGTGCATTTTGAACACAATAAAACAAGGGGGTTCAAATAAGTTCAAAAGAAATGAAATCCCTTTGTAACAGACGAGTTTCCGTATGAAACCCTGATACTTCAAAGGAGATTGTTTGTTTTGTACACGAAGTGCATCCAGTTTTTGCCGTAAGCCTCTCTACTTTCTTGCACATGCTATGTGGGTGAAATGATGATACCATGCCAACTTGGAACCTTTTCAGAGTTCATTTCAAATGCTTTTCAATTTCATGGTCTTATAGCTCAAAATAATCAGTAAATGCATGAAAAATAACAAATGAAGTCAGAAAGGTTGTAAATTGATGATGTGGCTTTGAATGGTGCATTTTGAACATAGAAAAACAAGGGGGTTCAAATAAGTTCAAAAGAAATGAAATCCCTTTGTAACAGACGAGTTTCCGTATGAAACCCTGATACTTCAAAAGAGATTGTCTGTTTTGTACACGAAGTGCATCCAGTTTTTGCCGAAAGCCTCTCTACTTTCTTGCACATGCTATGTGGATGAAATGATGATACCATGCCAACTTGGAACCTTTTCAGAGTTCATTTCAAATGTTTTCCAATTTCATGGTCTTATAGCTAAAAAAATCAGTAAATGCATGAAAAATAACAAATGAAGTCAGAAAGGGTTGTAAATTGATGATTTGGCTTTGAATGGTGCATTTTTAACACGGAAAAACAAGGGGGTTCAAATAAGTTCAAAAGAAATGAAATCGCTTTGTAACAGACGAGTTTCCGCCCTGATACTTCGTAGGAGATTTTCTATTTTGTACACGAAGTGCATCCAGTTTTTGCCGTAAGCCTCTCTACTTTCTTGCACATGCTATGTGGGTGAAATGATGATACCATGCCAACTTGGAACCTTTTCAGAGTTCATTTCAAATGCTTTTCAGTTTCATGGTCTTATAGCTCAAAATAATCAGTAAATGCACGAAAAATAACAAATGAAGTCAGAAAGGGTTGTAAATTGATGATGTGGCTTTGAATGGTGCATTTTGAACATAGTAAAACAAGGGGGTTCAAATAAGTTCAATAGAAATGAAATCCCTTTGTAACAGACTAGTTCCCGTATGAAACCCTGATACTTCGAAGGAGATTGTCTGTTTTGTACACGAAGTGCATCTAGTTTTTGCCGAAAGCCTCTCTACTTTCTTGCACATGATATGTGGGTGAAATTATGCTACCATGCCAACTTGGAACCTTTTCAGAGTTCATTTCAAATGCTTTTCAATTTCATGGTCTTATAGCTCAAAATAATCAGTAAATGCATGAAAAATAACAAATGAAGTCAGAAAGGGTTGTAAATTGATGATGTGGCTTTGAATGGTGCATTTTGAACACAGTAAAACAAGGGGGTTCAAATAAGTTCAAAAGAAATGAAATCCCTTTGTAACAGACTAGTTTCCGTATGAAACCCTGATACTTCGAAGGAGATTTTCTATTTTGGACACGAAGTGCATCCAGTTTTTGCCGTAAGCCTCTCTACTTTCTTGCACATGATATGTGGGTGAAATGATGATACCGTGCCAACTTGGAACCTTTTCAGAGTTCATTTCAAATGCTTTTCAATTTCATGGTAATATAGATCAAAATAATCAGTAAATGCATGAAAAATAACAAATGAAGTCAAAAAGGGTTGTAAATTGATGATGTGGCTTTGAATGGTGCATTTTGAACACAATAAAACAAGGGGGTTCAAATAAGTTCAAAAGAAATGAAATCCCTTTGTAACAGACGAGTTTCCGTATGAAACCCTGATACTTCGAAGGAGATTGTCTGTTTTGTACACGAAGTGCATCCAGTTTTTGCCGTAAGCCTCTCTACTTTCTTGCACATGCTATGTGGGTGAAATGATGTGACCATGACAACTTGGAACCTTTTCAGAGTTCATTTCAAATGCTTTTCAATTTCATGGTCTTATAGCTCAAAATAATCAGTAAATGCCTGAAAAATAACAAATGAAGTCAGAAAGGGTTGTAAATTAATGATGTGGCTTTGAATGGTGCATTTTGAACATAGAAAAACAAGGGGGTTCAAATAAGTTCAAAAGAAATGAAATCCCTTTGTAACAGACGAGTTTCCGTATGAAACCCTGATACTTCGAAGGAGATTGTCTGTTTTGTACACGAAGTGCATCCAGTTTTTGCCGAAAGCCTCTCTACTTTCTTGCACATGCTATGTGGGTGAAATGATGATACCATGCCAACTTGGAACCTTTTCAGAGTTCATTTGAAATGTTTTCCAATTTCATGGTCTTATAGCTAAAAAAATCTGTAAATGCATGAAAAATAACAAATGAAGTCAGAAAGGGTTGTAAATTGATGATTTGGCTTTGAATGGTGCATTTTTAACACGGAAAAACAAGGGGGTTCAAATAAGTTCAAAAGAAATGAAATCGCTTTGTAACAGACGAGTTTCCGCCCTGATACTTCGTAGGAGATTGTCTGTTTTGTACATGAAGTGCATCCAGTTTTTGCCGTAAGCCTCTCTACTTTCTTGCACATGCTATGTGGGTGAAATGATGATACCATGCCAACTTGGAACCTTTTCAGAGTTCATTTCAAATGCTTTTCAATTTCATGGTCTTATAGCTCAAAATAATCAGTAAATGCATGAAAAATAAAAAATGAAGTCAGAAAGGGTTGTAAATTGATGATGTGGCTTTGAATGGTGCATTTTGAACATAGTAAAACAAGGGGGTTCAAATAAGTTCAAAAGAAATGAAATCCCTTTGTAACAGACTAGTTCCCGTATGAAACCCTGATACTTCGAAGGAGATTTTCTGTTTTGTACACGAAGTGCATCCAGTTTTTGCCGAAAGCCTCTCTACTTTCTTGCACATGCTATGTGGGTGAAATGATGATACCATGCCAACTTGGAACCTTTTCAGAGTTCATTTCAAATGCTTTTCAATTTCATGGTCTTATAGCTCAAAAATCAGTAAATGCATGAAAAATAACAAATGAAGTCAGAAAGGGTTGTAAATTGATGATGTGGCTTTGAATGGTGCATTTTGAACACAGTAAAACAAGGGGTTCAAATAAGTTCAAAAGAAATGAAATCCCTTTGTAACAGACTAGTTCCCGTATGAAACCCTGATACTTCGAAGGAGATTTTCTGTTTTGTACACGAAGTGCATCCAGTTTTTGCCGTAAGCCTCTCTACTTTCTTGCACATGATATGTGGGTGAAATGATGATACCGTGCCAACTTGGAACCTTTTCAGAGTTCATTTCAAATGCTTTTCAATTTCATGGTAATATAGATCAAAATAATCAGTAAATGCATGAAAAATAAACAATGAAGTCAAAAAGGGTTTTAAATTGATGATGTGGCTTTGAATGGTGCATTTTGAACACAATAAAACAAGGGGGTTCAAATAAGTTCAAAAGAAATGAAATCCCTTTGTAACAGACGAGTTTCCGTATGAAACCCTGATACTTCAAAGGAGATTGTCTGTTTTGTACACGAAGTGCATCCAGTTTTTGCCGTAAGCCTCTCTACTTTCTTGCACATGCTATGTGGGTGAAATGATGATACCATGCCAACTTGGAACCTTTTCAGAGTTCATTTCAAATGCTTTTCAATTTCATGGTCTTATAGCTCAAAATAATCAGTAAATGCATGAAAAATAACAAATGAAGTCAGAAAGGTTGTAAATTGATGATGTGGCTTTGAATGGTGCATTTTGAACATAGAAAAACAAGGGGGTTCAAATAAGTTCAAAAGAAATGAAATCCCTTTGTAACAGACGAGTTTCCGTATGAAACCCTGATACTTCAAAGGAGATTGTCTGTTTTGTACACGAAGTGCATCCAGTTTTTGCCGAAAGCCTCTCTACTTTCTTGCACATGCTATGTGGATGAAATGATGATACCATGCCAACTTGGAACCTTTTCAGAGTTCATTTCAAATGTTTTCCAATTTCATGGTCTTATAGCTAAAAAAATCAGTAAATGCATGAAAAATAACAAACGAAGTCAGAAAGGGTTGTAAATTGATGATTTGGCTTTGAATGGTGCATTTTTAACACGGAAAAACAAGGGGGTTCAAATAAGTTCAAAAGAAATGAAATCGCTTTGTAACAGACGAGTTTCCGCCCTGATACTTCGTAGGAGATTGTCTATTTTGTACACGAAGTGCATCCAGTTTTTGCCGTAAGCCTCTCTACTTTCTTGCACATGCTATGTGGGTGAAATGATGATACCAAGCCAACTTGGAACCTTTTCAGAGTTCATTTCAAATGCTTTTCAGTTTCATGGTCTTATAGCTCAAAATAATCAGTAAATGCACGAAAAATAACAAATGAAGTCAGAAAGGGTTGTAAATTGATGATGTGGCTTTGAATGGTGCATTTTGAACATAGTAAAACAAGGGGGTTCAAATAAGTTCAAAAGAAATGAAATCCCTTTGTAACAGACTAGTTTCGTATGAAACCCTGATACTTCGAAGGAGATTGTCTGTTTTGTACACGAAGTGCATCCAGTTTTTGCCGTAAGCCTCTCTACTTTCTTGCACATGATATGTGGGTGAAATGATGCTACCATGCCAACTTGGAACCTTTTCAGAGTTCATTTCAAATGCTTTTCAATTTCATGGTCTTATAGCTCAAAATAATCAGTAAATGCATGAAAAATAACAAATGAAGTCAGAAAGGGTTGTAAATTGATGATGTGGCTTTGAATGGTGCATTTTGAACACAGTAAAACAAGGGGGTTCAAATAAGTTCAAAAGAAATGAAATCCCTTTGTAACAGACTAGTTTCCGTATGAAACCCTGATACTTCGAAGGAGATTTTCTATTTTGTACACGAAGTGCATCCAGTTTTTGCCGTAAGCCTCTCTACTTTCTTGCACATGATATGTGGGTGAAATGATGATACCGTGCCAACTTGGAACCTTTCCAGAGTTCATTTCAAATGCTTTTCAATTTCATGGTCTTATAGCTCAAAATAATCAGTAAATGCATGAAAAATAACAAATGAAGTCAGAAAGGGTTGTAAATTGATGATGTGGCTTTGAATGGTGCATTTTGAAGACAGAAAAACAAGGGGGTTCAAATAAGTTCAAAATAAATGAAATCCCTTTGTAACAGACGAGTTTCCGTATGAAACCCTGATACTTCGAAGGAGATTGTCTGTTTTGTACACGAAGTGCATACAATTTTGCCGTAAGCCTCTCTACTTTCTTGCACATGCTATGTGGGTGAAATGATGATACCATGCCAACTTGGAACTTTTTCAGAGTTCATTTCAAATGCTTTTCAATTTCATGGTCTTATAGCTCAAAATAATCAGTAAATGCATGAAAAATAACAAATGAAGTCAGAAAGGGTTGTAAATTGATGATGTGGCTTTGAATGGTGCATTTTGAAGACAGAAAAACAAGGGGGTTCAAATAAGTTCAAAATAAATGAAATCCCTTTGTAACAGACGAGTTTCCGTATGAAACCCTGATACTTCGAAGGAGATTGTCTGTTTTGTACACGAAGTGCATCCAGTTTTTGCCGAAAGCCTCTCTACTTTCTTGCACATGCTATGTGGGTGAAATGATGATACCATGCCAACTTGGAACCTTTTCAGAGTTCATTTCAAATGTTTTCCAATTTCATGGTCTTATAGCTAAAAAAATCTGTAAATGCATGAAAAATAACAAATGAAGTCAGAAAGGGTTGTAAATTGATGATTTGGCTTTGAATGGTGCATTTTTAACACGGAAAAACAAGGGGGTTCAAATAAGTTCAAAAGAAATGAAATCGCTTTGTAACAGACGAGTTTCCGCCCTGATACTTCGTAGGAGATTGTCTGTTTTGTACACGAAGTGCATCCAGTTTTTGCCGTAAGCCTCTCTACTTTCTTGCACATGCTATGTGGGTGAAATGATGATACCATGCCAACTTGGAACCTTTTCAGAGTTCATTTCAAATGCTTTTCAATTTCATGGTCTTATAGCTCAAAATAATCAGTAAATGCATGAAAAATAAAAAATGAAGTCAGAAAGGGTTGTAAATTGATGATGTGGCTTTGAATGGTGCATTTTGAACATAGTAAAACAAGGGGGTTCAAATAAGTTCAAAAGAAATGAAATCCCTTTGTAACAGACTAGTTCCCGTATGAAACCCTGATACTTCGAAGGAGATTTTCTATTTTGTACACGAAGTGCATCCAGTTTTTGCCGAAAGCCTCTCTACTTTGTTGCACATGCTATGTGGGTGAAATGATGATACCATGCCAACTTGGAACCTTTTCAGAGTTCATTTCAAATGCTTTTCAATTTCATGGTCTTATAGCTCAAAAATCAGTAAATGCATGAAAAATAACAAATGAAGTCAGAAAGGGTTGTAAATTGATGATGTGGCTTTGAATGGTGCATTTTGAACACAGTAAAACAAGGGGTTCAAATAAGTTCAAAAGAAATGAAATCCCTTTGTAACAGACTAGTTCCCGTATGAAACCCTGATACTTCGAAGGAGATTTTCTGTTTTGTACACGAAGTGCATCCAGTTTTTGCCGTAAGCCTCTCTACTTTCTTGCACATGATATGTGGGTGAAATGATGATACCGTGCCAACTTGGAACCTTTTCAGAGTTCATTTCAAATGCTTTTCAATTTCATGGTAATATAGATCAAAATAATCAGTAAATGCATGAAAAATAAACAATGAAGTCAAAAAGGGTTTTAAATTGATGATGTGGCTTTGAATGGTGCATTTTGAACACAATAAAACAAGGGGGTTCAAATAAGTTCAAAAGAAATGAAATCCCTTTGTAACAGACGAGTTTCCGTATGAAACCCTGATACTTCAAAGGAGATTGTCTGTTTTGTACACGAAGTGCATCCAGTTTTTGCCGTAAGCCTCTCTACTTTCTTGCACATGCTATGTGGGTGAAATGATGATACCATGCCAACTTGGAACCTTTTCAGAGTTCATTTCAAATGCTTTTCAATTTCATGGTCTTATAGCTCAAAATAATCAGTAAATGCATGAAAAATAACAAATGAAGTCAGAAAGGTTGTAAATTGATGATGTGGCTTTGAATGGTGCATTTTGAACATAGAAAAACAAGGGGGTTCAAATAAGTTCAAAAGAAATGAAATCCCTTTGTAACAGACGAGTTTCCGTATGAAACCCTGATACTTCAAAGGAGATTGTTTGTTTTGTACACGAAGTGCATCCAGTTTTTGCCGAAAGCCTCTCTACTTTCTTGCACATGCTATGTGGATGAAATGATGATACCATGCCAACTTGGAACCTTTTCAGAGTTCATTTCAAATGTTTTCCAATTTCATGGTCTTATAGCTAAAAAAATCAGTAAATGCATGAAAAATAACAAATGAAGTCAGAAAGGGTTGTAAATTGATGATTTGGCTTTGAATGGTGCATTTTTAACACGGAAAAACAAGGGGGTTCAAATAAGTTCAAAAGAAATGAAATCGCTTTGTAACAGACGAGTTTCCGCCCTGATACTTCGTAGGAGATTGTCTATTTTGTACACGAAGTGCATCCAGTTTTTGCCGTAAGCCTCTCTACTTTCTTGCACATGCTATGTGCGTGAAATAATGATACCATGCCAACTTGGAACCTTTTCAGAGTTCATTTCAAATGCTTTTCAGTTTCATGGTCTTATAGCTCAAAATAATCAGTAAATGCACGAAAAATAACAAATGAAGTCAGAAAGGGTTGTAAATTGATGATGTGGCTTTGAATGGTGCATTTTGAACATAGTAAAACAAGGGGGTTCAAATAAGTTCAAAAGAAATGAAATCCCTTTGTAACAGACTAGTTTCGTATGAAACCCTGATACTTCGAAGGAGATTGTCTGTTTTGTACACGAAGTGCATCCAGTTTTTGCCGTAAGCCTCTCTACTTTCTTGCACATGATATGTGGGTGAAATGATGCTACCATGCCAACTTGGAACCTTTTCAGAGTTCATTTCAAATGCTTTTCAATTTCATGGTCTTATAGCTCAAAATAATCAGTAAATGCATGAAAAATAACAAATGAAGTCAGAAAGGGTTGTAAATTGATGATGTGGCTTTGAATGGTGCATTTTGAACACAGTAAAACAAGGGGGTTCAAATAAGTTCAAAAGAAATGAAATCCCTTTGTAACAGACTAGTTTCCGTATGAAACCCTGATACTTCGAAGGAGATTTTCTATTTTGTACACGAAGTGCATCCAGTTTTTGCCGTAAGCCTCTCTACTTTCTTGCACATGATATGTGGGTGAAATGATGATACCGTGCCAACTTGGAACCTTTCCAGAGTTCATTTCAAATGCTTTTCAATTTCATGGTCTTATAGCTCAAAATAATCAGTAAATGCATGAAAAATAACAAATGAAGTCAGAAAGGGTTGTAAATTGATGATGTGGCTTTGAATGGTGCATTTTGAAGACAGAAAAACAAGGGGGTTCAAATAAGTTCAAAATAAATGAAATCCCTTTGTAACAGACGAGTTTCCGTATGAAACCCTGATACTTCGAAGGAGATTGTCTGTTTTGTACACGAAGTGCATACAGTTTTGCCGTAAGCCTCTCTACTTTCTTGCACATGCTATGTGGGTGAAATGATGATACCATGCCAACTTGGAACTTTTTCAGAGTTCATTTCAAATGCTTTTCAATTTCATGGTCTTATAGCTCAAAATAATCAGTAAATGCATGAAAAATAACAAATGAAGTCAGAAAGGGTTGTAAATTGATGATGTGGCTTTGAATGGTGCATTTTGAAGACAGAAAAACAAGGGGGTTCAAATAAGTTCAAAATAAATGAAATCCCTTTGTAACAGACGAGTTTCCGTATGAAACCCTGATACTTCGAAGGAGATTGTCTGTTTTGTACACGAAGTGCATCCAGTTTTTGCCGAAAGCCTCTCTACTTTCTTGCACATGCTATGTGGGTGAAATGATGATACCATGCCAACTTGGAACCTTTTCAGAGTTCATTTCAAATGTTTTCCAATTTCATGGTCTTATAGCTAAAAAAATCTGTAAATGCATGAAAAATAACAAATGAAGTCAGAAAGGGTTGTAAATTGATGATTTGGCTTTGAATGGTGCATTTTTAACACGGAAAAACAAGGGGGTTCAAATAAGTTCAAAAGAAATGAAATCGCTTTGTAACAGACGAGTTTCCGCCCTGATACTTCGCAGGAGATTGTCTGTTTTGTACACGAAGTGCATCCAGTTTTTGCCGTAAGCCTCTCTACTTTCTTGCACATGCTATGTGGGTGAAATGATGATACCATGCCAACTTGGAACCTTTTCAGAGTTCATTTCAAATGCTTTTCAATTTCATGGTCTTATAGCTCAAAATAATCAGTAAATGCATGAAAAATAAAAAATGAAGTCAGAAAGGGTTGTAAATTGATGATGTGGCTTTGAATGGTGCATTTTGAACATAGTAAAACAAGGGGGTTCAAATAAGTTCAAAAGAAATGAAATCCCTTTGTAACAGACTAGTTCCCGTATGAAACCCTGATACTTCGAAGGAGATTTTCTATTTTGTACACGAAGTGCATCCAGTTTTTGCCGTAAGCCTCTCTACTTTCTTGCACATGATATGTGGGTGAAATGATGATACCGTGCCAACTTGGAACCTTTCCAGAGTTCATTTCAAATGCTTTTCAATTTCATGGTCTTATAGCTCAAAATAATCAGTAAATGCATGAAAAATAACAAATGAAGTCAGAAAGGGTTTTAAATTGATGATGTGGCTTTGAATGGTGCATTTTGAAGACAGAAAAACAAGGGGGTTCAAATAAGTTCAAAATAAATGAAATCCCTTTGTAACAGACGAGTTTCCGTATGAAACCCTGATACTTCGAAGGAGATTGTCTGTTTTGTACACGAAGTGCATACAGTTTTGCCGTAAGCCTCTCTACTTTCTTGCACATGCTATGTGGGTGAAATGATGATACCATGCCAACTTGGAACTTTTTCAGAGTTCATTTCAAATGCTTTTCAATTTCATGGTCTTATAGCTCAAAATAATCAGTAAATGCATGAAAAATAACAAATGAAGTCAGAAAGGGTTGTAAATTGATGATGTGGCTTTGAATGGTGCATTTTGAAGACAGAAAAACAAGGGGGTTCAAATAAGTTCAAAATAAATGAAATCCCTTTGTAACAGACGAGTTTCCGTATGAAACCCTGATACTTCGAAGGAGATTGTCTGTTTTGTACACGAAGTGCATCCAGTTTTTGCCGAAAGCCTCTCTACTTTCTTGCACATGCTATGTGGGTGAAATGATGATACCATGCCAACTTGGAACCTTTTCAGAGTTCATTTCAAATGTTTTCCAATTTCATGGTCTTATAGCTAAAAAAATCTGTAAATGCATGAAAAATAACAAATGAAGTCAGAAAGGGTTGTAAATTGATGATTTGGCTTTGAATGGTGCATTTTTAACACGGAAAAACAAGGGGGTTCAAATAAGTTCAAAAGAAATGAAATCGCTTTGTAACAGACGAGTTTCCGCCCTGATACTTCGTAGGAGATTGTCTGTTTTGTACACGAAGTGCATCCAGTTTTTGCCGTAAGCCTCTCTACTTTCTTGCACATGCTATGTGGGTGAAATGATGATACCATGCCAACTTGGAACCTTTTCAGAGTTCATTTCAAATGCTTTTCAATTTCATGGTCTTATAGCTCAAAATAATCAGTAAATGCATGAAAAATAAAAAATGAAGTCAGAAAGGGTTGTAAATTGATGATGTGGCTTTGAATGGTGCATTTTGAACATAGTAAAACAAGGGGGTTCAAATAAGTTCAAAAGAAATGAAATCCCTTTGTAACAGACTAGTTCCCGTATGAAACCCTGATACTTCGAAGGAGATTTTCTATTTTGTACACGAAGTGCATCCAGTTTTTGCCGAAAGCCTCTCTACTTTCTTGCACATGCTATGTGGGTGAAATGATGATACCATGCCAACTTGGAACCTTTTCAGAGTTCATTTCAAATGCTTTTCAATTTCATGGTCTTATAGCTCAAAAATCAGTAAATGCATGAAAAATAACAAATGAAGTCAGAAAGGGTTGTAAATTGATGATGTGGCTTTGAATGGTGCATTTTGAACACAGTAAAACAAGGGGTTCAAATAAGTTCAAAAGAAATGAAATCCCTTTGTAACAGACTAGTTCCCGTATGAAACCCTGATACTTCGAAGGAGATTTTCTGTTTTGTACACGAAGTGCATCCAGTTTTTGCCGTAAGCCTCTCTACTTTCTTGCACATGATATGTGGGTGAAATGATGATACCGTGCCAACTTGGAACCTTTTCAGAGTTCATTTCAAATGCTTTTCAATTTCATGGTAATATAGATCAAAATAATCAGTAAATGCATGAAAAATAAACAATGAAGTCAAAAAGGGTTTTAAATTGATGATGTGGCTTTGAATGGTGCATTTTGAACACAATAAAACAAGGGGGTTCAAATAAGTTCAAAAGAAATGAAATCCCTTTGTAACAGACGAGTTTCCGTATGAAACCCTGATACTTCAAAGGAGATTGTCTGTTTTGTACACGAAGTGCATCCAGTTTTTGCCGTAAGCCTCTCTACTTTCTTGCACATGCTATGTGGGTGAAATGATGATACCATGCCAACTTGGAACCTTTTCAGAGTTCATTTCAAATGCTTTTCAATTTCATGGTCTTATAGCTCAAAATAATCAGTAAATGCATGAAAAATAACAAATGAAGTCAGAAAGGTTGTAAATTGATGATGTGGCTTTGAATGGTGCATTTTGAACATAGAAAAACAAGGGGGTTCAAATAAGTTCAAAAGAAATGAAATCCCTTTGTAACAGACGAGTTTCCGTATGAAACCCTGATACTTCAAAGGAGATTGTCTGTTTTGTACACGAAGTGCATCCAGTTTTTGCCGAAAGCCTCTCTACTTTCTTGCACATGCTATGTGGATGAAATGATGATACCATGCCAACTTGGAACCTTTTCAGAGTTCATTTCAAATGTTTTCCAATTTCATGGTCTTATAGCTAAAAAAATCAGTAAATGCATGAAAAATAACAAATGAAGTCAGAAAGGGTTGTAAATTGATGATTTGGCTTTGAATGGTGCATTTTTAACACGGAAAAACAAGGGGGTTCAAATAAGTTCAAAATAAATGAAATCGCTTTGTAACAGACGAGTTTCCGCCCTGATACTTCGTAGGAGATTGTCTATTTTGTACACGAAGTGCATCCAGTTTTTGCCGTAAGCCTCTCTACTTTCTTGCACATGCTATGTGGGTGAAATGATGATACAATGCCAACTTGGAACCTTTTCAGAGTTCATTTCAAATGCTTTTCAGTTTCATGGTCTTATAGCTCAAAATAATCAGTAAATGCACGAAAAATAACAAATGAAGTCAGAAAGGGTTGTAAATTGATGATGTGGCTTTGAATGGTGCATTTTGAACATAGTAAAACAAGGGGGTTCAAATAAGTTCAAAAGAAATGAAATCCCTTTGTAACAGACTAGTTCCCGTATGAAACCCTGATACTTCGAAGGAGATTGTCTGTTTTGTACACGAAGTGCATCCAGTTTTTGCCGTAAGCCTCTCTACTTTCTTGCACATGATATGTGGGTGAAATGATGCTACCATGCCAACTTGGAACCTTTTCAGAGTTCATTTCAAATGCTTTTCAATTTCATGGTCTTATAGCTCAAAATAATCAGTAAATGCATGAAAAATAACAAATGAAGTCAGAAAGGGTTGTAAATTGATGATGTGGCTTTGAATGGTGCATTTTGAACACAGTAAAACAAGGGGGTTCAAATAAGTTCAAAAGAAATGAAATCCCTTTGTAACAGACTAGTTTCCGTATGAAACCCTGATACTTCGAAGGAGATTTTCTATTTTGTACACGAAGTGCATCCAGTTTTTGCCGTAAGCCTCTCTACTTTCTTGCACATGATATGTGGGTGAAATGATGATACCGTGCCAACTTGGAACCTTTTCAGAGTTCATTTCAAATGCTTTTCAATTTCATGGTCTTATAGCTCAAAATAATCAGTAAATGCATGAAAAATAACAAATGAAGTCAGAAAGGGTTGTAAATTGATGATGTGGCTTTGAATGGTGCATTTTGAAGACAGAAAAACAAGGGGGTTCAAATAAGTTCAAAATAAATGAAATCCCTTTGTAACAGACGAGTTTCCGTATGAAACCCTGATACTTCGAAGGAGATTGTCTGTTTTGTACACGAAGTGCATCCAGTTTTTGCCGTCAGCCTCTCTACTTTCTTGCACATGCTATGTGGGTGAAATGATGTGACCATGACAACTTGGAACCTTTTCAGAGTTCATTTCAAATGCTTTTCAATTTCATGGTCTTATAGCTCAAAATAATCAGTAAATGCCTGAAAAATAACAAATGAAGTCAGAAAGGGTTGTAAATTAATGATGTGGCTTTGAATGGTGCATTTTGAACATAGAAAAACAAGGGGGTTCAAATAAGTTCAAAAGAAATGAAATTCCTTTGTAACAGACGAGTTTCCGTATGAAACCCTGATACTTCGAAGGAGATTGTCTGTTTTGTACACGAAGTGCATCCAGTTTTTGCCGAAAGCCTCTCTACTTTCTTGCACATGCTATGTGGGTGAAATGATGATACCATGCCAACTTGGAACCTTTTCAGAGTTCATTTCAAATGTTTTCCAATTTCATGGTCTTATAGCTAAAAAAATCTGTAAATGCATGAAAAATAACAAATGAAGTCAGAAAGGGTTGTAAATTGATGATTTGGCTTTGAATGGTGCATTTTTAACACGGAAAAACAAGGGGGTTCAAATAAGTTCAAAAGAAATGAAATCGCTTTGTAACAGACGAGTTTCCGCCCTGATACTTCGTAGGAGATTGTCTGTTTTGTACACGAAGTGCATCCAGTTTTTGCCGTAAGCCTCTCTACTTTCTTGCACATGCTATGTGGGTGAAATGATGATACCATGCCAACTTGGAACCTTTTCAGAGTTCATTTCAAATGCTTTTCAATTTCATGGTCTTATAGCTCAAAATAATCAGTAAATGCATGAAAAATAAAAAATGAAGTCAGAAAGGGTTGTAAATTGATGATGTGGCTTTGAATGGTGCATTTTGAACATAGTAAAACAAGGGGGTTCAAATAAGTTCAAAAGAAATGAAATCCCTTTGTAACAGACTAGTTCCCGTATGAAACCTTGATACTTCGAAGGAGATTTTCTGTTTTGTACACGAAGTGCATCCAGTTTTTGCCGAAAGCCTCTCTACTTTCTTGCACATGCTATGTGGGTGAAATGATGATACCATGCCAACTTGGAACCTTTTCAGAGTTCATTTCAAATGCTTTTCAATTTCATGGTCTTATAGCTCAAAAATCAGTAAATGCATGAAAAATAACAAATGAAGTCAGAAAGGGTTGTAAATTGATGATGTGGCTTTGAATGGTGCATTTTGAACACAGTAAAACAAGGGGTTCAAATAAGTTCAAAAGAAATGAAATCCCTTTGTAACAGACTAGTTCCCGTATGAAACCCTGATACTTCGAAGGAGATTTTCTGTTTTGTACACGAAGTGCATCCAGTTTTTGCCGTAAGCCTCTCTACTTTCTTGCACATGATATGTGGGTGAAATGATGATACCGTGCCAACTTGGAACCTTTTCAGAGTTCATTTCAAATGCTTTTCAATTTCACGGTAATATAGATCAAAATAATCAGTAAATGCATGAAAAATAAACAATGAAGTCAAAAAGGGTTTTAAATTGATGATGTGGCTTTGAATGGTGCATTTTGAACACAATAAAACAAGGGGGTTCAAATAAGTTCAAAAGAAATGAAATCCCTTTGTAACAGACGAGTTTCCGTATGAAACCCTGATACTTCAAAGGAGATTGTCTGTTTTGTACACGAAGTGCATCCAGTTTTTGCCGTAAGCCTCTCTACTTTCTTGCACATGCTATGTGGGTGAAATGATGAT
The DNA here is from genome assembly GCA_963921465.1 of Triticum timopheevii. Lineage (NCBI taxonomy): Eukaryota > Viridiplantae > Streptophyta > Magnoliopsida > Poales > Poaceae > Triticum > Triticum timopheevii. The sequence goes on along the minus strand of OY997264.1, from coordinate 11,766,891 downwards.
ACCATGCCAACTTGGAACCTTTTCAGAGTTCATTTCAAATGCTTTTCAATTTCATGGTCTTATAGCTCAAAATAATCAGTAAATGCATGAAAAATAACAAATGAAGTCAGAAAGGTTGTAAATTGATGATGTGGCTTTGAATGGTGCATTTTGAACATAGAAAAACAAGGGGGTTCAAATAAGTTCAAAAGAAATGAAATCCCTTTGTAACAGACGAGTTTCCGTATGAAACCCTGATACTTCAAAGGAGATTGTCTGTTTTGTACACGAAGTGCATCCAGTTTTTGCCGAAAGCCTCTCTACTTTCTTGCACATGCTATGTGGATGAAATGATGATACCATGCCAACTTGGAACCTTTTCAGAGTTCATTTCAAATGTTTTCCAATTTCATGGTCTTATAGCTAAAAAAATCAGTAAATGCATGAAAAATAACAAATGAAGTCAGAAAGGGTTGTAAATTGATGATTTGGCTTTGAATGGTGCATTTTTAACACGGAAAAACAAGGGGGTTCAAATAAGTTCAAAAGAAATGAAATCGCTTTGTAACAGACGAGTTTCCGCCCTGATACTTCGTAGGAGATTGTCTATTTTGTACACGAAGTGCATCCAGTTTTTGCCGTAAGCCTCTCTACTTTCTTGCACATGCTATGTGGGTGAAATGATGATACCATGCCAACTTGGAACCTTTTCAGAGTTCATTTCAAATGCTTTTCAGTTTCATGGTCTTATAGCTCAAAATAATCAGTAAATGCACGAAAAATAACAAATGAAGTCAGAAAGGGTTGTAAATTGATGATGTGGCTTTGAATGGTGCATTTTGAACATAGTAAAACAAGGGGGTTCAAATAAGTTCAAAAGAAATGAAATCCCTTTGTAACAGACTAGTTTCGTATGAAACCCTGATACTTCGAAGGAGATTGTCTGTTTTGTACACGAAGTGCATCCAGTTTTTGCCGTAAGCCTCTCTACTTTCTTGCACATGATATGTGGGTGAAATGATGCTACCATGCCAACTTGGAACCTTTTCAGAGTTCATTTCAAATGCTTTTCAATTTCATGGTCTTATAGCTCAAAATAATCAGTAAATGCATGAAAAATAACAAATGAAGTCAGAAAGGGTTGTAAATTGATGATGTGGCTTTGAATGGTGCATTTTGAACACAGTAAAACAAGGGGGTTCAAATAAGTTCAAAAGAAATGAAATCCCTTTGTAACAGACTAGTTTCCGTATGAAACCCTGATACTTCGAAGGAGATTTTCTATTTTGTACACGAAGTGCATCCAGTTTTTGCCGTAAGCCTCTCTACTTTCTTGCACATGATATGTGGGTGAAATGATGATACCGTGCCAACTTGGAACCTTTTCAGAGTTCATTTCAAATGCTTTTCAATTTCATGGTCTTATAGCTCAAAATAATCAGTAAATGCATGAAAAATAACAAATGAAGTCAGAAAGGGTTGTAAATTGATGATGTGGCTTTGAATGGTGCATTTTGAAGACAGAAAAACAAGGGGGTTCAAATAAGTTCAAAATAAATGAAATCCCTTTGTAACAGACGAGTTTCCGTATGAAACCCTGATACTTCGAAGGAGATTGTGTGTTTTGTACACGAAGTGCATCCAGTTTTTGCCGTAAGCCTCTCTACTTTCTTGCACATGCTATGTGGGTGAAATGATGTGACCATGACAACTTGGAACCTTTTCAGAGTTCATTTCAAATGCTTTTCAATTTCATGGTCTTATAGCTCAAAATAATCAGTAAATGCCTGAAAAATAACAAATGAAGTCAGAAAGGGTTGTAAATTAATGATGTGGCTTTGAATGGTGCATTTTGAACATAGAAAAACAAGGGGGTTCAAATAAGTTCAAAAGAAATGAAATTCCTTTGTAACAGACGAGTTTCCGTATGAAACCCTGATACTTCGAAGGAGATTGTCTGTTTTGTACACGAAGTGCATCCAGTTTTTGCCGAAAGCCTCTCTACTTTCTTGCACATGCTATGTGGGTGAAATGATGATACCATGCCAACTTGGAACCTTTTCAGAGTTCATTTCAAATGTTTTCCAATTTCATGGTCTTATAGCTAAAAAAATCTGTAAATGCATGAAAAATAACAAATGAAGTCAGAAAGGGTTGTAAATTGATGATTTGGCTTTGAATGGTGCATTTTTAACACGGAAAAACAAGGGGGTTCAAATAAGTTCAAAAGAAATGAAATCGCTTTGTAACAGACGAGTTTCCGCCCTGATACTTCGTAGGAGATTGTCTGTTTTGTACACGAAGTGCATCCAGTTTTTGCCGTAAGCCTCTCTACTTTCTTGCACATGCTATGTGGGTGAAATGATGATACCATGCCAACTTGGAACCTTTTCAGAGTTCATTTCAAATGCTTTTCAATTTCATGGTCTTATAGCTCAAAATAATCAGTAAATGCATGAAAAATAAAAAATGAAGTCAGAAAGGGTTGTAAATTGATGATGTGGCTTTGAATGGTGCATTTTGAACATAGTAAAACAAGGGGGTTCAAATAAGTTCAAAAGAAATGAAATCCCTTTGTAACAGACTAGTTCCCGTATGAAACCCTGATACTTCGAAGGAGATTTTCTGTTTTGTACACGAAGTGCATCCAGTTTTTGCCGAAAGCCTCTCTACTTTCTTGCACATGCTATGTGGGTGAAATGATGATACCATGCCAACTTGGAACCTTTTCAGAGTTCATTTCAAATGCTTTTCAATTTCATGGTCTTATAGCTCAAAAATCAGTAAATGCATGAAAAATAACAAATGAAGTCAGAAAGGGTTGTAAATTGATGATGTGGCTTTGAATGGTGCATTTTGAACACAGTAAAACAAGGGGTTCAAATAAGTTCAAAAGAAATGAAATCCCTTTGTAACAGACTAGTTCCCGTATGAAACCCTGATACTTCGAAGGAGATTTTCTGTTTTGTACACGAAGTGCATCCAGTTTTTGCCGTAAGCCTCTCTACTTTCTTGCACATGATATGTGGGTGAAATGATGATACCGTGCCAACTTGGAACCTTTTCAGAGTTCATTTCAAATGCTTTTCAATTTCATGGTAATATAGATCAAAATAATCAGTAAATGCATGAAAAATAAACAATGAAGTCAAAAAGGGTTTTAAATTGATGATGTGGCTTTGAATGGTGCATTTTGAACACAATAAAACAAGGGGGTTCAAATAAGTTCAAAAGAAATGAAATCCCTTTGTAACAGACGAGTTTCCGTATGAAACCCTAATACTTCAAAGGAGATTGTCTGTTTTGTACACAAAGTGCATCAAGTTTTTTCCGTAAGCCTCTCTACTTTCTTGCACATGCTATGTGGGTGAAATGATGATACCATGCCAACTTGGAACCTTTTCAGAGTTCATTTCAAATGCTTTTCAATTTCATGGTCTTATAGCTCAAAATAATCAGTAAATGCATGAAAAATAACAAATGAAGTCAGAAAGGTTGTAAATTGATGATGTGGCTTTGAATGGTGCATTTTGAACATAGAAAAACAAGGGGGTTCAAATAAGTTCAAAAGAAATGAAATCCCTTTGTAACAGACGAGTTTCCGTATGAAACCCTGATACTTCAAAGGAGATTGTCTGTTTTGTACACGAAGTGCATCCAGTTTTTGCCGAAAAACTCTCTACTTTCTTGCACATGCTATGTGGATGAAATGATGATACCATGCCAACTTGGAACCTTTTCAGAGTTCATTTCAAATGTTTTCCAATTTCATGGTCTTATAGCTAAAAAAATCAGTAAATGCATGAAAAATAACAAATGAAGTCAGAAAGGGTTGTAAATTGATGATTTGGCTTTGAATGGTGCATTTTTAACACGGAAAAACAAGGGGGTTCAAATAAGTTCAAAAGAAATGAAATCGCTTTGTAACAGACGAGTTTCCGCCCTGATACTTCGTAGGAGATTGTCTATTTTGTACACGAAGTGCATCCAGTTTTTGCCGTAAGCCTCTCTACTTTCTTGCACATGCTATGTGGGTGAAATGATGATACCATGCCAACTTGGAACCTTTTCAGAGTTCATTTCAAATGCTTTTCAGTTTCATGGTCTTATAGCTCAAAATAATCAGTAAATGCACGAAAAATAACAAATGAAGTCAGAAAGGGTTGTAAATTGATGATGTGGCTTTGAATGGTGCATTTTGAACATAGTAAAACAAGGGGGTTCAAATAAGTTCAAAAGAAATGAAATCCCTTTGTAACAGACTAGTTCCCGTATGAAACCCTGATACTTCGAAGGAGATTTTCTGTTTTGTACACGAAGTGCATCCAGTTTTTGCCGAAAGCCTCTCTACTTTCTTGCACATGCTACGTGGGTGAAATGATGATACCATGCCAACTTGGAACCTTTTCAGAGTTCATTTCAAATGCTTTTCAATTTCATGGTCTTATAGCTCAAAAATCAGTAAATGCATGAAAAATAACAAATGAAGTCAGAAAGGGTTGTAAATTGATGATGTGGCTTTGAATGGTGCATTTTGAACACAGTAAAACAAGGGGTTCAAATAAGTTCAAAAGAAATGAAATCCCATTGTAACAGACTAGTTCCCGTATGAAACCCTGATACTTCGAAGGAGATTTTCTGTTTTGTACACGAAGTGCATCCAGTTTTTGCCGTAAGCCTCTCTACTTTCTTGCACATGATATGTGGGTGAAATGATGATACCGTGCCAACTTGGAACCTTTTCAGAGTTCATTTCAAATGCTTTTCAATTTCATGGTAATATAGATCAAAATAATCAGTAAATGCATGAAAAATAACAAATGAAGTCAAAAAGGGTTTTAAATTGATGATGTGGCTTTGAATGGTGCATTTTGAACACAATAAAACAAGGGGGTTCAAATAAGTTCAAAAGAAATGAAATCCCTTTCTAACAGACGAGTTTCCGTATGAAACCCTGATACTTCGAAGGAGATTGTCTGTTTTGTACACGAAGTGCATCCAGTTTTTGCCGTAAGCCTCTCTACTTTCTTGCACATGCTATGTGGGTGAAATGATGTGACCATGACAACTTGGAAACTTTTCAGAGTTCATTTCAAATGCTTTTCAATTTCATGGTCTTATAGCTCAAAATAATCAGTAAATGCATGAAAATAACAAATGAAGTCAGAAAGGGTTGTAAATTGATGATGTGGCTTTGAATGGTGCATTTTGAACATAGAAAAACAAGGGGGTTCAAATAAGTTCAAAAGAAATGAAATCCCTTTGTAACAGACGAGTTTCCGTATGAAACCCTGATACTTCGAAGGAGATTGTCTGTTTTGTACACGAAGTGCATCCAGTTTTTGCCGAAAGCCTCTCTACTTTATTGCACATGCTATGTGGGTGAAATGATGATACCGTGCCAACTTGGAGCCTTTTCAGAGTTCATTTCAAATGCTTTTCAATTTCATGGTCTTATAGCTCAAAATAATCAGTAAATGCATGAAAAATAACAAATGAAGTTAGAAAGGGTTGTAAATTGATGATGTGGCTTTGAATGGTGCATTTTGAACATAGTAAAACAAGGGAGTTCAAATAAGTTCAAAAGAAATGAAATCCCTTTGTAACAGACAAGTTTCCGTATGAAACCCTGATACTTCAAAGGAGATTTTCTGTTTTGTACACAAAGTGCATCCAATTTTTGCCGTAAGCCTCTCTACTTTCTTGCACATGATATGTGGGTGAAATGATGATACCGTGCCAACTTGGAGCCTTTTCAGAGTTCATTTCAAATGCTTTTCAATTTCATGGTCTTATAGCTCAAAATAATCAGTAAATGCATGAAAAATAACAAATGAAGTCAGAAAGGGTTGTAAATTGATGATGTGGCTTTGAATGGTGCATTTTGAACACAGTAAAACAAGGGGGGTTCAAATAAGTTCAAAAGAAATGAAATCCCTTTGTAACAGACGAGTTTCCGTATGAAACCCTGATACTTCGAAGGAGATTGTTTGTTTTGTACACGAAGTGCATCCAGTTTTTGCCGAAAACCTCTCTACTTTCTTGCACATGCTATGTGGGTGAAATGATGATACCATGCCAACTTGGAGCCTTTTCAGAGTTCATTTCAAATGTTTTCCAATTTCATGGTCTTATAGCTCAAAATAATCAGTAAATGCATGAAATATAACAAATGAAATCAGAAAGGGTTGTAAATTGATGATGTGGCTTTGAATGGTGCATTTTGAACACAGAAAAACAAGGGGGTTCAAATAAGTTCAAAAGAAATGAAATCCCTTTGTAACAGATGAGTTTCCGTATGAAACCCTGATACTTTGAAGGAGATTGTCTGTTTTGTACACGAAGTGCATCCAGTTTTTGCCGTAAGCCTCTATACTTTCTTGCACATGCTATGTGGGTGAAATGATGATACCATGCCAACTTGGAACCTTTTCAGAGTTCATTTCAAATGCTTTTCAATTTCATGGTCTTATTGCTCAAAATAATCAGTAAATGCATGAAAAATAACAAATGAAGTCAGAAAGGGTTGTACATTGATGATGTGGCTTTCAATGGTGCATTTTGAACATAGTAAAACAAGGGGGTTCAAATAAGTTCAAAAGAAATGAAATCCCTTTGTAACAGACTAGTTTCGTATGAAACCCTGATACTTCGAAGGAGATTGTCTGTTTTGTACACGAAGTGCATCCAGTTTTTGCCGTAAGCCTCTCTACTTTCTTGCACATGCTATGTGGGTGAAATGATGTGACCATGACAACTTGGAAACTTTTCAGAGTTCATTTCAAATGCTTTTCAATTTCATGGTCTTATAGCTCAAAATAATCAGTAAATGCATGAAAATAACAAATGAAGTCAGAAAGGGTTGTAAATTGATGATGTGGCTTTGAATGGTGCATTTTGAACATAGAAAAACAAGGGGGTTCAAATAAGTTCAAAAGAAATGAAATCCCTTTGTAACAGACGAGTTTCCGTATGAAACCCTGATACTTCGAAGGAGATTGTCTGTTTTGTACACGAAGTGCATCCAGTTTTTGCCGAAAGCCTCTCTACTTTATTGCACATGCTATGTGGGTGAAATGATGATACCGTGCCAACTTGGAGCCTTTTCAGAGTTCATTTCAAATGCTTTTCAATTTCATGGTCTTATAGCTCAAAATAATCAGTAAATGCATGAAAAATAACAAATGAAGTCAGAAAGGGTTGTAAATTGATGATGTGGCTTTGAATGGTGCATTTTGAACATAGTAAAACAAGGGAGTTCAAATAAGTTCAAAAGAAATGAAATCCCTTTGTAACAGACAAGATTCCGTATGAAACCCTGATACTTCAAAGGAGATTTTCTGTTTTGTACACAAAGTGCATCCAATTTTTGCCGTAAGCCTCTCTACTTTCTTGCACATGATATGTGGGTGAAATGATGATACCGTGCCAACTTGGAGCCTTTTCAGAGTTCATTTCAAATGCTTTTCAATTTCATGGTCTTATAGCTCAAAATAATCAGTAAATGCATGAAAAATAACAAATGAAGTCAGAAAGGGTTGTAAATTGATGATGTGGCTTTGAATGGTGCATTTTGAACACAGTAAAACAAGGGGGGTTCAAATAAGTTCAAAAGAAATGAAATCCCTTTGTAACAGACGAGTTTCCGTATGAAACCCTGATACTTCGAAGGAGATTGTTTGTTTTGTACACGAAGTGCATCCAGTTTTTGCCGAAAACCTCTCTACTTTCTTGCACATGCTATGTGGGTGAAATGATGATACCATGCCAACTTGGAGCCTTTTCAGAGTTCATTTCAAATGTTTTCCAATTTCATGGTCTTATAGCTCAAAATAATCAGTAAATGCATGAAATATAACAAATGAAATCAGAAAGGGTTGTAAATTGATGATGTGGCTTTGAATGGTGCATTTTGAACACAGAAAAACAAGGGGGTTCAAATAAGTTCAAAAGAAATGAAATCCCTTTGTAACAGATGAGTTTCCGTATGAAACCCTGATACTTTGAAGGAGATTGTCTGTTTTGTACACGAAGTGCATCCAGTTTTTGCCGTAAGCCTCTATACTTTCTTGCACATGCTATGTGGGTGAAATGATGATACCATGCCAACTTGGAACCTTTTCAGAGTTCATTTCAAATGCTTTTCAATTTCATGGTCTTATTGCTCAAAATAATCAGTAAATGCATGAAAAATAACAAATGAAGTCAGAAAGGGTTGTACATTGATGATGTGGCTTTCAATGGTGCATTTTGAACATAGTAAAACAAGGGGGTTCAAATAAGTTCAAAAGAAATGAAATCCCTTTGTAACAGACTAGTTTCGTATGAAACCCTGATACTTCGAAGGAGATTGTCTGTTTTGTACACGAAGTGCATCCAGTTTTTGCCGTAAGCCTCTCTACTTTCTTGCACATGATATGTGGGTGAAATGATGCTACCATGCCAACTTGGAACCTTTCCAGAGTTCATTTCAAATGCTTTTCAATTTCATGGTCTTATAGCTCAAAATAATCAGAAAATGCATGAAAAATAACAAATGAAGTCAGAAAGGGTTGTAAATTGATGATGTGGCTTTGAATGGTGCATTTTGAACACAGTAAAACAAGGGGGTTCAAATAAGTTCAAAAGAAATGAAATCCCTTTGTAACAGACTAGTTTCCGTATGAAACCCTGATACTTCGAAGGAGATTTTCTATTTTGTACACGAAGTGCATCCAGTTTTTGCCGTAAGCCTCTCTACTTTCTTGCACATGATATGTGGGTGAAATGATGATACCGTGCCAACTTGGAACCTTTTCAGAGTTCATTTCAAATGCTTTTCAATTTCATGGTCTTATAGCTCAAAATAATCAGTAAATGCATGAAAAATAACAAATGAAGTCAGAAAGGGTTGTAAATTGATGATGTGGCTTTGAATGGTGCATTTTGAAGACAGAAAAACAAGGGGGTTCAAATAAGTTCAAAATAAATGAAATCCCTTTGTAACAGACGAGTTTCCGTATGAAACCCTGATACTCGAAGGAGATTGTCTGTTTTGTACACGAAGTGCATACAGTTTTGCCGTAAGCCTCTCGACTTTCTTGCACATGCTATGTGGGTGAAATGATGATACCATGCCAACTTGGAACTTTTTCAGAGTTCATTTCAAATGCTTTTCAATTTCATGGTCTTATAGCTCAAAATAATCAGTAAATGCATGAAAAATAACAAATGAAGTCAGAAAGGGTTGTAAATTGATGATGTGGCTTTGAATGGTGCATTTTGAAGACAAAAAAACAAGGGGGTTCAAATAAGTTCAAAATAAATGAAATCCCTTTGTAACAGACGAGTTTCCGTATGAAACCCTGATACTTCGAAGGAGATTGTATGTTTTGTACACGAAGTGCATACAGTTTTGCCGTAAGCCTCTCTACTTTCTTGCACATGCTATGTGGGTGAAATTATGATACCATGCCAACTTGGAACTTTTTCAGAGTTCATTTCAAATGCTTTTCAATTTCATGGTCTTATAGCTCAAAATAATCAGTAAATGCATGAAAAATAACAAATGAAGTCAGAAAGGGTTGTAAATTGATGATGTGGCTTTGAATGGTGCATTTTGAACACAGTAAAACAAGGGGGTTCAAATAAGTTCAAAAGAAATGAAATCCCTTTGTAACAGACTAGTTTCCGTATGAAACCCTGATACTTCGAAGGAGATTTTCTATTTTGTACACGAAGTGCATCCAGTTTTTGCCGTAAGCCTCTCTACTTTCTTGCACATGATATGTGGGTGAAATGATGATACCGTGCCAACTTGGAACCTTTTCAGAGTTCATTTCAAATGCTTTTCAATTTCATGGTCTTATAGCTCAAAATAATCAGTAAATGCATGAAAAATAACAAATGAAGTCAGAAAGGGTTGTAAATTGATGATGTGGCTTTGAATGGTGCATTTTGAACACAGTAAAACAAGGGGGTTCAAATAAGTTTAAAAGAAATGAAATCCCTTTGTAACAGACGAGTTTCCGTATGAAACCCTGATACTTCGAAGGAGATTGTTTGTTTTGTACACGATGTGCATCCAGTTTTTGCCGAAAGCCTCTCTACTTTCTTGCACATGCTATGTGGGTGAAATGATGATACCATGCCAACTTGGAGCCTTTTCAGAGTTCATTTCAAATGTTCTCCAATTTCATGGTCTTATAGCTCAAAATAATCAGTAAATGCATGAAATATAACAAATGAAGTCAGAAAGGGTTGTAAATTGATGATGTGGCTTTGAATGGTGCATTTTGAACACAGGAAAACAAGGGGGTTCAAATAAGTTCAAAAGAAATGAAATCCCTTTGTAACAGATGAGTTTCCGTATGAAACCCTGATACTTCAAAGGAGATTGTCTGTTTTGTACACGAAGTGCATCCAGTTTTTGCCGTAAGCCTCTATACTTTCTTGCACATGCTATGTGGGTGAAATGATGATACCATGCCAACTTGGAACCTTTTCAGAGTTCATTTCAAATGCTTTTCAATTTCATGGTCTTATAGCTCAAAATAATCAGTAAATGCATGAAAAATAACAAATGAAGTCAGAAAGGGTTGTAAATTGATGATGTGGCTTTGAATGGTGCATTTTGAACACAGTAAAACAAGGGGGTTCAAATAAGTTCAAAAGAAATGAAATCTCTTTGTAACAGACTAGTTTCCGTATGAAACCCTGATACTTCGAAGGAGATTTTCTATTTTGTACACGAAGTGCATCCAGTTTTTGCCGTAAGCCTCTCTACTTTCTTGCACATGATATGTGGGTGAAATGATGATACCGTGCCTACTTGGAACCTTTTCAGAGTTCATTTCAAATGCTTTTCAATTTCATGGTCTTATAGCTCAAAATAATCAGTAAATGCATGAAAAATAACAAATGAAGTCTGAAAGGGTTGTAAATTGATGATGTGGCTTTGAATGGTGCATTTTGAAGACAGAAAAACAAGGGGGTTCAAATAAGTTCAAAATAAATGAAATCCCTTTGTAATAGACGAGTTTCCGTATGAAACCCTGATACTCGAAGGAGATTGTCTGTTTTGTACACGAAGTGCATACAGTTTTGCCGTAAGCCTCTCGACTTTCTTGCACATGCTATGTGGGTGAAATGATGATACCATGCCAACTTGGAACTTTTTCAGAGTTCATTTCAAATGCTTTTCAATTTCATGGTCTTATAGCTCAAAATAATCAGTAAATGCATGAAAAATAACAAATGAAGTCAGAAAGGGTTGTAAATTGATGATGTGGCTTTGAATGGTGCATTTTGAAGACAGAAAAACAAGGGGGTTCAAATAAGTTCAAAATAAATGAAATCCCTTTGTAACAGACGAGTTTCCGTATGAAACCCTGATACTCGAAGGAGATTGTCTGTTTTGTACACGAAGTGCATACAATTTTGCCGTAAGCCTCTCGACTTTCTTGCACATGCTATGTGGGTGAAATGATGATACCATGCCAACTTGGAACTTTTTCAGAGTTCATTTCAAATGCTTTTCAATTTCATGGTCTTATAGCTCAAAATAATCAGTAAATGCATGAAAAATAACAAATGAAGTCAGAAAGGGTTGTAAATTGATGATGTGGCTTTGAATGGTGCATTTTGAAGACAGAAAAACAAGGGGGTTCAAATAAGTTCAAAATAAATGAAATCCCTTTGTAACAGACGAGTTTCCGTATGAAACCCTGATACTTCGAAGGAGATTGTATGTTTTGTACACGAAGTGCATACAGTTTTGCCGTAAGCCTCTCTACTTTCTTGCACATGCTATGTGGGTGAAATTATGATACCATGCCAACTTGGAACTTTTTCAGAGTTCATTTCAAATGCTTTTCAATTTCATGGTCTTATAGCTCAAAATAATCAGTAAATGCATGAAAAATAACAAATGAAGTCAGAAAGGGTTGTAAATTGATGATGTGGCTTTGAATGGTGCATTTTGAACACAGTAAAACAAGGGGGTTCAAATAAGTTCAAAAGAAATGAAATCCCTTTGTAACAGACTAGTTTCCGTATGAAACCCTGATACTTCGAAGGAGATTTTCTATTTTGTACACGAAGTGCATCCAGTTTTTGCCGTAAGCCTCTCTACTTTCTTGCACATGATATGTGGGTGAAATGATGATACCGTGCCAACTTGGAACCTTTTCAGAGTTCATTTCAAATGCTTTTCAATTTCATGGTCTTATAGCTCAAAATAATCAGTAAATGCATGAAAAATAACAAATGAAGTCAGAAAGGGTTGTAAATTGATGATGTGGCTTTGAATGGTGCATTTTGAACACAGTAAAACAAGGGGGTTCAAATAAGTTTAAAAGAAATGAAATCCCTTTGTAACAGACGAGTTTCCGTATGAAACCCTGATACTTCGAAGGAGATTGTTTGTTTTGTACACGATGTGCATCCAGTTTTTGCCGAAAGCCTCTCTACTTTCTTGCACATGCTATGTGGGTGAAATGATGATACCATGCCAACTTGGAGCCTTTTCAGAGTTCATTTCAAATGTTCTCCAATTTCATGGTCTTATAGCTCAAAATAATCAGTAAATGCATGAAATATAACAAATTAAGTCAAAAAGGGTTGTAAATTGATGATGTGGCTTTGAATGGTGCATTTTGAACACAGGAAAACAAGGGGGTTCAAATAAGTTCAAAAGAAATGAAATCCCTTTGTAACAGATGAGTTTCCGTATGAAACCCTGATACTTCAAAGGAGATTGTCTGTTTTGTACACGAAGTGCATCCAGTTTTTGCCGTAAGCCTCTATACTTTCTTGCACATGCTATGTGGGTGAAATGATGATACCATGCCAACTTGGAACCTTTTCAGAGTTCATTTCAAATGCTTTTCAATTTCATGGTCTTATAGCTCAAAATAATCAGTAAATGCATGAAAAATAACAAATGAAGTCAGAAAGGGTTGTAAATTGATGATGTGGCTTTGAATGGTGCATTTTGAACACAGTAAAACAAGGGGGTTCAAATAAGTTCAAAAGAAATGAAATCTCTTTGTAACAGACTAGTTTCCGTATGAAACCCTGATACTTCGAAGGAGATTTTCTATTTTGTACACGAAGTGCATCCAGTTTTTGCCGTAAGCCTCTCTACTTTCTTGCACATGATATGTGGGTGAAATGATGATACCGTGCCAACTTGGAACCTTTTCAGAGTTCATTTCAAATGCTTTTCAATTTCATGGTCTTATAGCTCAAAATAATCAGTAAATGCATGAAAAATAACAAATGAAGTCTGAAAGGGTTGTAAATTGATGATGTGGCTTTGAATGGTGCATTTTGAAGACAGAAAAACAAGGGGGTTCAAATAAGTTCAAAATAAATGAAATCCCTTTGTAACAGACGAGTTTCCGTATGAAACCCTGATACTCGAAGGAGATTGTCTGTTTTGTACACGAAGTGCATACAGTTTTGCCGTAAGCCTCTCGACTTTCTTGCACATGCTATGTGGGTGAAATGATGATACCATGCCAACTTGGAACTTTTTCAGAGTTCATTTCAAATGCTTTTCAATTTCATGGTCTTATAGCTCAAAATAATCAGTAAATGCATGAAAAATAACAAATGAAGTCAGAAAGGGTTGTAAATTGATGATGTGGCTTTGAATGGTGCATTTTGAAGACAGAAAAACAAGGGGGTTCAAATAAGTTCAAAATAAATGAAATCCCTTTGTAACAGACGAGTTTCCGTATGAAACCCTGATACTTCGAAGGAGATTGTATGTTTTGTACACGAAGTGCATACAGTTTTGCCGTAAGCCTCTCTACTTTCTTGCACATGCTATGTGGGTGAAATTATGATACCATGCCAACTTGGAACTTTTTCAGAGTTCATTTCAAATGCTTTTCAATTTCATGGTCTTATAGCTCAAAATAATCAGTAAATGCATGAAAAATAACAAATGAAGTCAGAAAGGGTTGTAAATTGATGATGTGGCTTTGAATGGTGCATTTTGAACACAGTAAAACAAGGGGGTTCAAATAAGTTCAAAAGAAATGAAATCCCTTTGTAACAGACTAGTTTCCGTATGAAACCCTGATACTTCGAAGGAGATTTTCTATTTTGTACACGAAGTGCATCCAGTTTTTGCCGTAAGCCTCTCTACTTTCTTGCACATGATATGTGGGTGAAATGATGATACCGTGCCAACTTGGAACCTTTTCAGAGTTCATTTCAAATGCTTTTCAATTTCATGGTCTTATAGCTCAAAATAATCAGTAAATGCATGAAAAATAACAAATGAAGTCAGAAAGGGTTGTAAATTGATGATGTGGCTTTGAATGGTGCATTTTGAACACAGTAAAACAAGGGGGTTCAAATAAGTTTAAAAGAAATGAAATCCCTTTGTAACAGACGAGTTTCCGTATGAAACCCTGATACTTCGAAGGAGATTGTTTGTTTTGTACACGATGTGCATCCAGTTTTTGCCGAAAGCCTCTCTACTTTCTTGCACATGCTATGTGGGTGAAATGATGATACCATGCCAACTTGGAGCCTTTTCAGAGTTCATTTCAAATGTTCTCCAATTTCATGGTCTTATAGCTCAAAATAATCAGTAAATGCATGAAATATAACAAATGAAGTCAGAAAGGGTTGTAAATTGATGATGTGGCTTTGAATGGTGCATTTTGAACACAGGAAAACAAGGGGGTTCAAATAAGTTCAAAAGAAATGAAATCCCTTTGTAACAGATGAGTTTCCGTATGAAACCCTGATACTTCAAAGGAGATTGTCTGTTTTGTACACGAAGTGCATCCAGTTTTTGCCGTAAGCCTCTATACTTTCTTGCACATGCTATGTGGGTGAAATGATGATACCATGCCAACTTGGAACCTTTTCAGAGTTCATTTCAAATGCTTTTCAATTTCATGGTCTTATTGCTCAAAATAATCAGTAAATGCATGAAAAATAACAAATGAAGTCAGAAAGGGTTGTACATTGATGATGTGGCTTTCAATGGTGCATTTTGAACACAGTAAAACAAGGGGGTTCAAATAAGTTCAAAAGAAATGAAATCCCTTTGTAACAGACTAGTTTCGTATGAAACCCTGATACTTCGAAGGAGATTGTCTGTTTTGTACACGAAGTACATCCAGTTTTTGCCGTAAGCCTCTCTACTTTCTTGCACATGATATGTGGGTGAAATGATGATACCATGCCAACTTGGAACCTTTTCAGAGTTCATTTCAAATGCTTTTCAATTTCATGGTCTTATAGCTCAAAATAATCAGTAAATGCATGAAAAATAACAAATGAAGTCAGAAAGGGTTGTAAATTAATGATGTGGCTTTGAATGGTGCATTATGAACACAGTAAAACAAGAAGGTTCAAATAAGTTCAAAAGAAATGAAATCCCTTTGTAACAGACGAGTTTCCGTATGAAACCCTGATACTTCGAAAGAGATTGTCTGTTTTGTACACGAAGTGCATCCAGTTTTTGCCGAAAGCCTCTCTACTTTCTTGCACATGCTATGTGGGTGAAATGATGATACCGTGCCAACTTGGAACCTTTTCAGAGTTCATTTCAAATGCTTTTCAATTTCATGGTCTTATAGCTCAAAATAATCAGTAAATGCATGAAAAATAACAAATGAAGTCAGAAAGGGTTGTAAATTGATGATGTGGCTTTGAATGGTGCATTTGGAAGACAAAAAAACAAGGGGGTTCAAATAAGTTCAAAATAAATGAAATCCCTTTGTAACAGACGAGTTTCCGTATGAAACCCTGATACCTCGAAGGAGATTGTATGTTTTGTACACGAAGTGCATACAGTTTTGCCGTAAGCCTCTCTACATTCTTGCACATGCTATGTGGGTGAAATTATGATACCATGCCAACTTGGAACCTTTTCAGAGTTCATTTCAAATGCTTTTCAATTTCATGGTCTTATTGCTCAAAATAATCAGTAAATGCATGAAAAATAACAAATGAAGTCAGAAAGGGTTGTACATTGATGATGTGGCTTTCAATGGTGCATTTTGAACAGAGTAAAACAAGGGGGTTCAAATAAGTTCAAAAGAAATGAAATCCCTTTGTAACAGACTAGTTTCGTATGAAACCCTGATACTTCGAAGGAGATTTTCTATTTTGTACACGAAGTGCATCCAGTTTTTGCCGTAAGCCTCTCTACTTTCTTGCACATGATATGTGGGTGAAATGATGATACCATGCCAACTTGGAACCTTTTCAGAGTTCATTTCAAATGCTTTTCAATTTCATGGTCTTATAGCTCAAAATAATCAGTAAATGCATGAAAAATAACAAATGAAGTCAGAAAGGGTTGTAAATTAATGATGTGGCTTTGAATGGTGCATTATGAACACAGTAAAACAAGAAGGTTCAAATAAGTTCAAAAGAAATGAAATCCCTTTGTAACAGACGAGTTTCCGTATGAAACCCTGATACTTCGAAAGAGATTGTCTGTTTTGTACACGAAGTGCATCCAGTTTTTGCCGAAAGCCTCTCTACTTTCTTGAACATGCTATGTGGGTGAAATGATGATACCGTGCCAACTTGGAACCTTTTCAGAGTTCATTTCAAATGCTTTTCAATTTCATGGTCTTATAGCTCAAAATAATCAGTAAATGCATGAAAAATAACAAATGAAGTCAGAAAGGGTTGTAAATTGATGATGTGGCTTTGAATGGTGCATTATGAAGACAGAAAAACAAGGGGGTTCAAATAAGTTCAAAATAAATGAAATCCCTTTGTAACAGACGAGTTTCCGTATGAAACCCTGATACCTCGAAGGAGATTGTATGTTTTGTACACGAAGTGCATACAGTTTTGCCGTAAGCCTCTCTACATTCTTGCACATGCTATGTGGGTGAAATTATGATACCATGCCAACTTGGAACTTTTTCAGAGTTCATTTCAAATGCTTTTCAATTTCATGGTCTTATAGCTCAAAATAATCAGTAAATGCATGAAAAATAACAAATGAAGTCAGAAAGGGTTGTAAATTGATGATGTGGCTTTGAATGGTGCATTTTGAACACAGTAAAACAAGGGGGTTCAAATAAGTTCAAAAGAAATGAAATCCCTTTGTAACAGACTAGTTTCCGTATGAAACCCTGATACTTCGAAGGAGATTTTCTATTTTGTACACGAAGTGCATCCAGTTTTTGCCGTAAGCCTCTCTACTTTCTTGCACATGATATGTGGGTGAAATGATGATACCGTGCCAACTTGGAACCTTTTCAGAGTTCATTTCAAATGCTTTTCAATTTCATGGTCTTATAGCTCAAAATAATCAGTAAATGCATGAAAAATAACAAATGAAGTCAGAAAGGGTTGTAAATTGATGATGTGGCTTTGAATGGTGCATTTTGAAGACAGAAAAACAAGGGGGTTCAAATAAGTTCAAAATAAATGAAATCCCTTTGTAACAGACGACTTTCCGTATGAAACCATTATACTTCGAAGGAGATTGTCTGTTTTGTACACGAAGTGCATACAGTTTTGCCGTAAGCCTCTCTACTTTCTTGCACATGCTATGTGGGTGAAATGATGATACCATGCCAACTTGGAACTTTTTCAGAGTTCATTTCAAATGCTTTTCAATTTCATGGTCTTATAGCTCAAAATAATCAGTAAATGCATGAAAAATAACAAATGAAGTCAGAAAGGGTTGTAAATTGATGATGTGGCTTTGAATGGTGCATTTTGAACACAGTAAAACAAGGGGGTTCAAATAAGTTCAAAAGAAATGAAATCCCTTTGTAACAGACTAGTTTCCGTATGAAACACTGATACTTCGAAGGATATTTTCTATTTTGTACAGGAAGTGCATCCAGTTTTTGCCGTAAGCCTCTCTACTTTCTTGCACATGATATGTGGGTGAAATGATGATACCATGCCAACTTGGAACCTTTTCAGAGTTCATTTCAAATGCTTTTCAATTTCATGGTCTTATAGCTCAAAATAATCAGTAAATGCATGAAAAATAACAAATGAAGTCAGAAAGGGTTGTAAATTGATGATGTGGCTTTGAATGGTGCATTTTGAACACAGTAAAACAAGGGGGTTCAAATAAGTTCAAAAGAAATGAAATCCCTTTGTAACAGACGAGTTTCCATATGAAACCCTCATACTTCGAAGGAGATTTTCTATTTTGTACACGAAGTGCATCCAGTTTTTGCCGTAAGCCTCTCTACTTTCTTGCACATGATATGTGGGTGAAATGATGATACCGCGCCAACTTGGAACCTTTTCAGAGTTCATATCAAATGCTTTTCAATTTCATGGTCTTATAGCACAAAATAGTCAGTAAATGCATGAAAAATAACAAATGAAGTCAGAAAGGGTTGTAAATTGATGATGTGGCTTTGAATGGTGCATTTTGAAGACAGAAAAACAAGGGGGTTCAAATAAGTTCAAAATAAATGAAATCCCTTTGTAACAGACGAGTTTCCGTATGAAACCATTATACTTCGAAGGAGATTGTCTGTTTTGTACACGAAGTGCTTACAGTTTTGCCGTAAGCCTCTCTATTTTCTTGCACATGCTATGTGGGTGAAATGATGATACCATGCCAACTTGGAACTTTTTCAGAGTTCATTTCAAATGCTTTTCAATTTCATGGTCTTATAGCTCAAAATAATCAGTAAATGCATGAAAAATAACAAATGAAGTCAGAAAGGGTTGTAAATTGATGATGTGGCTTTGAATGGTGCATTTTGAACACAGTAAAACAAGGGGGTTCAAATAAGTTCAAAAGAAATGAAATCCCTTTGTAACAGACTAGTTTCCGTATGAAACCCTGATACTTCGAAGGATATTTTCTATTTTGTACAGGAAGTGCATCCAGTTTTTGCCGTAAGCCTCTCTACTTTCTTGCACATGATATGTGGGTGAAATGATGATACCATGCCAACTTGGAACCTTTTTAGAGTTCATTTCAAATGCTTTTCAATTTCATGGTCTTATAGCTCAAAATAATCAGTAAATGCATGAAAAATAACAAATGAAGTCAGAAAGGGTTGTAAATTGATGATGTGGCTTTGAATGGTGCATTTTGAACACAGTAAAACAAGGGGGTTCAAATAAGTTCAAAAGAAATGAAATCCCTTTGTAACAGACGAGTTTCCATATGAAACCCTGATACTTCGAAGGAGATTGTTTGTTTTGTACACGAAGTGCATCCAGTTTTTGCCGAAAGCCTCTCTACTTTCTTGCACATGCTATGTGGGTGAAATGATGATACCATGCCAACTTGGAGCCTTTTCAGAGTTCATTTCAAATGTTTTCCAATTTCATGGTCTTATAGCTCAAAATAATCAGTAAATGCATGAAATATAACAAATGAAGTCAGAAAGGGTTGTAAATTGATGATGTGGCTTTGAATGGTGCATTTTGAACATAGAAAAACAAGGGGGTTCAAATAAGTTCAAAAGAAATGAAATCCCTTTGTAACAGATGAGTTTCCGTATGAAACCATGATACTTCGAAGGAGATTGTCTGTTTTGTACACAAAGTGCATCCAGTTTTTGCCGTAAGCCTCTATACTTTCTTGCACATGCTATGTGGGTGAAATGATGATACCATGCCAACTTGGAACCTTTTCAGAGTTCATTTCAAATGCTTTTCAATTTCATGGTCTTATTGCTCAAAATAATCAGTAAATGCATGAAAAATAACAAATGAAGTCAGAAAGGGTTGTAAATTGATGATGTGGCTTTGAATGGTGCATTTTGAACACAGTAAAACAAGGGGGTTCAAATAAGTTCAAAAGAAATGAAATCCCTTTGTAACAGACGAGTTTCCATATGAAACCCTGATACTTCGAAGGAGATTGTTTGTTTTGTACACGAAGTGCATCCAGTTTTTGCCGAAAGCCTCTCTACTTTCTTGCACATGCTATGTGGGTGAAATGATGATACCATGCCAACTTGGAGCCTTTTCAGAGTTCATTTCAAATGTTTTCCAATTTCATGGTCTTATAGCTCAAAATAATCAGTAAATGCATGAAATATAACAAATGAAGTCAGAAAGGGTTGTAAATTGATGATGTGGCTTTGAATGGTGCATTTTGAACATAGAAAAACAAGGGGGTTCAAATAAGTTCAAAAGAAATGAAATCCCTTTGTAACAGATGAGTTTCCGTATGAAACCCTGATACTTCGAAGGAGATTGTCTGTTTTGTACACAAAGTGCATCCAGTTTTTGCCGTAAGCCTCTATACTTTCTTGCACATGCTATGTGGGTGAAATGATGATACCATGCCAACTTGGAACCTTTTCAGAGTTCATTTCAAATGCTTTTCAATTTCATGGTCTTATTGCTCAAAATAATCAGTAAATGCATGAAAAATAACAAATGAAGTCAGAAAGGGTTGTAAATTGATGATGTGGCTTTGAATGGTGCATTTTGAACACAGTAAAACAAGGGGGTTCAAATAAGTTCAAAAGAAATGAAATCCCTTTGTAACAGACGAGTTTCCATATGAAACCCTGATACTTCGAAGGAGATTGTTTGTTTTGTACACGAAGTGCATCCAGTTTTTGCCGAAAGCCTCTCTACTTTCTTGCACATGCTATGTGGGTGAAATGATGATACCATGCCAACTTGGAGCCTTTTCAGAGTTCATTTCAAATGTTTTCCAATTTCATGGTCTTATAGCTCAAAATAATCAGTAAATGCATGAAATATAACAAATGAAGTCAGAAAGGGTTTTAAATTGATGATGTGGCTTTGAATGGTGCATTTTGAACATAGAAAAACAAGGGGGTTCAAATAAGTTCAAAAGAAATGAAATCCCTTTGTAACAAATGAGTTTCCGTATGAAACCCTGATACTTCGAAGGAGATTGTCTGTTTTGTACACAAAGTGCATCCAGTTTTTGCCGTAAGCCTCTATACTTTCTTGCACATGCTATGTGGGTGAAATGATGATACCATGCCAACTTGGAACCTTTTCAGAGTTCATTTCAAATGCTTTTCAATTTCATGGTCTTATTGCTCAAAATAATCAGTAAATGCATGAAAAATAACAAATGAAGTCAGAAAGGGTTGTAAATTGATGATGTGGCTTTGAATGGTGCATTTTGAACACAGTAAAACAAGGGGGTTCAAATAAGTTCAAAAGAAATGAAATCCCTTTGTAACAGACGAGTTTCCATATGAAACCCTGATACTTCGAAGGAGATTGTTTGTTTTGTACACGAAGTGCATCCAGTTTTTGCCGAAAGCCTCTCTACTTTCTTGCACATGCTATGTGGGTGAAATGATGATACCATGCCAACTTGGAGCCTTTTCAGAGTTCATTTCAAATGTTTTCCAATTTCATGGTCTTATAGCTCAAAATAATCAGTAAATGCATGAAATATAACAAATGAAGTCAGAAAGGGTTGTAAATTGATGATGTGGCTTTGAATGGTGCATTTTGAACATAGAAAAACAAGGGGGTTCAAATAAGTTCAAAAGAAATGAAATCCCTTTGTAACAGATGAGTTTCCGTATGAAACCCTGATTCTTCGAAGGAGATTGTCTGTTTTGTACACAAAGTGCATCCAGTTTTTGCCGTAAGCCTCTATACTTTCTTGCACATGCTATGTGGGTGAAATGATGATACCATGCCAACTTGGAACCTTTTCAGAGTTCATTTCAAATGCTTTTCAATTTCATGGTCTTATTGCTCAAAATAATCAGTAAATGCATGAAAAATAACAAATGAAGTCAGAAAGGGTTGTACATTGATGATGTGGCTTTGAATGGTGCATTTTGAACACAGTAAAACAAGGGGGTTCAAATAAGTTCAAAAGAAATGAAATCCCTTTGTAACAGACTAGTTTCGTATGAAACCCTGATACTTCGAAGGAGATTGTTTGTTTTGTACACGAAGTGCATCCAGTTTTTGCCGTAAGCCTCTCTACTTTCTTGCACATGATATGTGGGTGAAATGATGATACCATGCCAACTTGGAACCTTTTCATAGTTCATTTCAAATGCTTTTCAATTTCATGGTCTTATTGCTCAAAATAATCAGTAAATGCATGAAAAATAACAAATGAAGTCAGAAAGGGTTGTAAATTGATGATGTGGCTTTGAATGGTGCATTTTGAACACAGTAAAACAAGGGGGTTCAAATAAGTTCAAAAGAAATGAAATCCCTTTGTAACAAACGAGTTTCCGTATGAAACCCTGATACTTCGAAGGAGATTGTTTGTTTTGTACATGAAGTGCATCCAGTTTTTGCCGAAAACCTCTCTACTTTCTTGCACATGCTATGTGGGTGAAATGATGATACCATGCCAACTTGGAGCCTTTTCAGAGTTCATTTCAAATGTTTTCCAATTTCATGGTCTTATAGCTCAAAATAATCAGTAAATGCATGAAATATAACAAATGAAGTCAGAAAGGGTTGTAAATTGATGATGTGGCTTTGAATGGTGCATTTTGAACACAGAAAAACAGGGGGGTTCAAATAAGTTCAAAAGAAATGAAATCCCTTCGTAACAGATGAGTTTCCGTATGAAACCCTGATACTTCGAAGGAGATTGTCTGTTTTGTACACGAAGTGCATCCAGTTTTTGCCGTAAGCATCTATACTTTCTTGCACATGCTATGTGGGTGAAATGATGATCCCATGCCAACTTGGAACCTTTTCAGAGTTCATTTCAAATGCTTTTCAATTTCATGGTCTTATTGCTCAAAATAATCAGTAAATGCATGAAAAATAACAAATGAAGTCAGAAAGGGTTGTACATTGATGATGTGGCTTTCAATGGTGCATTTTGAACACAGTAAAACAAGGGGGTTAAAAGAAGTTCAAAAGAAATTAAATCCCTTTGTAACAGACGAGTTTCCGTATGAAACCCTGATACTTCGAAAGAGATTGTCTGTTTTGTACACGAAGTGCATCCAGTTTTTGCCGAAAGCCTCTCTACGTTCTTGCACATGCTATGTGGGTGAAATGATGATACCATGACAACTTGGAACCTTTTCAGAGTTCATTTCAAATGTTTTCCAATTTCATGGTCTTATAGCTCAAAATAATCAGTAAATGCATGAAAAATAACAAATGAAGTCAGAAAGGGTTGTAAATTGATGATTTGGCTTTGAATGGTGCATTTTGAACACAGTAAAACAAGGGGGTTCAAATAAGTTCAAAAGAAATGAAATCCCTTTGTAACAGATGAGTTTACGTATGAAACCCTGATACTTCGAAGGAGATTGTCTGTTTTGCACACGAAGTGCATCCAGTTTTTGCCGTAAGCCTCTATACTTTCTTGCACATGCTATGTGGGTGAAATAATGATACCATGCCAACTTGGAACCTTTTCAGAGTTCATTTCAAATGCTTTTCAATTTCATGGTCTTATAGCTCAAAATAATCAGTAAATGCATGAAAAATAACAAATGAAGTCACAAAGGGTTGTAAATTAATGATGTGGCTTTGAATGGTGCATTTTGAACATAGTAAAACAAGGGGGTTCAAATAAGTTCAAAATAAATGAAATCCCTTTGTAACAGACGAGTTTCCGTATGAAACCCTGATACTTCGAAGGAGATTTTCTGTTTTGTACACGAAGTGCATCCAGTTTTTGCCGTAAGCCTCTCTACTTTCTTGCACATGATATGTGGGTGAAATGATGATACCGTGCCAACTTGGAACCTTTTCAGAGTTCATTTCAAATGCTTTTCAATTTCATGGTCTTATAGCTCAAAATAATCAGTAAATGCATGAAAGATAACAAATGAAGTCAGAAAGGGTTGTAAATTGATGATGTGGCTTTGAATGGTGCATTTTGAACACAGTAAAACAAGGGGGTTCAAATAAGTGCAAAAGAAATGAAATCCCTTAGTAACAGATGAGTTTCCGTATGAAACCCTGATACTTCGGAGGAGATTGTTTGTTTTGTACACGAAGTGCATCAAGTTTTTGCCGAAAGCCTCTCTACTTTCTTGCACATGCTATGTGGGTGAAATGATGATACCATGCCAACTTGGAGCCTTTTCAGAGTTCATTTCAAATGTTTTCCAATTTCATGGTCTTATAGCTCAAAATAATCAGTAAATGCATGAAATATAACAAATGAAGTCAGAAAGGGTTGTAAATTGATGATGTGGCTTTGAATGGTGCATTTTGAACACAGAAAAACAAGGGGGTTCAAATAAGTTCAAAAGAAATGAAATCCCTTTGTAACAGATGAGTTTCCGTATGAAACCCTGATACTTCGAAGCAGATTGTCTGTTTTGTACATGAAGTGCATCCAGTTTTTGCCGTAAGCCTCTATACTTTCTTGCACATGCTATGTGGGTGAAATGATGATACCATGCCAACTTGGAACCTTTTCAGAGTTCATTTCAAATGCTTTTCAATTTGATGGTCTTATAGCTCAAAATAATCAGTAAATGCATGAAAAATAACAAATGAAGTCACAAAGGGTTGTAAATTAATGATGTGGCTTTGAATGGTGCATTTTGAAGACAAAAAAACAAGGGGGTTCAAATAAGTTCAAAATAAATGAAATCCCTTTGTAACAGACGAGTTTCCGTATGAAACCCTCATACTTCGAAGGAGATTGTCTGTTTTGTACACGAAGTGCATACAGTTTTGCCGTAAGCCTCTCTACTTTCGTGCACATGCTATGTGGGTGAAATGATGATACCATGCCAACTTGGAACCTTTTCAGAGTTCATTTCAAATGCTTTTCAATTTCATGGTCTTATTGCTCAAAATAATCAGTAAATGCATGAAAAATAACAAATGAAGTCAGAAAGGGTTGTACATTGATGATGTGGCTTTCAATGGTGCATTTTGAACACAGTAAAACAAGGGGGTTCAAATAAGTTCAAAAGAAATGAAATCCCTTTGTAACAGACTAGTTTCGTATGAAACCCTGATACTTCGAAGGAGATTGTCTGTTTTGTACACGAAGTGCATCCAGTTTTTGCCGTAAGCCTCTCTACTTTCTTGCACATGATATGTGGGTGAAATAATGATACCATGCCAACTTGGAACCTTTTCAGAGTTCATTTCAAATGCTTTTCAATTTCATGGTCTTATAGCTCAAAATAATCAGTAAATGCATGAAAAATAACAAATGAAGTCACAAAGGGTTGTAAATTAATGATGTGGCTTTGAATGGTGCATTTTGAACACAGTAAAACAAGGGGGTTCAAATAAGTTCAAAATAAATGAAATCCCTTTGTAACAGACGAGTTTCCGTATGAAACCCTGATACTTCGAAGGAGATTTTCTGTTTTGTACACGAAGTGCATCCAGTTTTTGCCGTAAGCCTCTCTACTTTCTTGCACATGATATGTGGGTGAAATGATGATACCGTGCCAACTTGGAACCTTTTCAGAGTTCATTTCAAATGCTTTTCAATTTCATGGTCTTATAGCTCAAAATAATCAGTAAATGCATGAAAGATAACAAATGAAGTCAGAAAGGGTTGTAAATTGATGATGTGGCTTTGAATGGTGCATTTTGAACACAGTAAAACAAGGGGGTTCAAATAAGTGCAAAAGAAATGAAATCCCTTTGTAACAGATGAGTTTCCGTATGAAACCCTGATACTTCGGAGAAGATTGTTTGTTTTGTACACGAAGTGCATCAAGTTTTTGCCGAAAGCCTCTCTACTTTCTTGCACATGCTATGTGGGTGAAATGATGATACCATGCCAACTTGGAGCCTTTTCAGAGTTCATTTCAAATGTTTTCCAATTTCATGGTCTTATAGCTCAAAATAATCAGTAAATGCATGAAATATAACAAATGAAGTCAGAAAGGGTTGTAAATTGATGATGTGGCTTTGAATGGTGCATTTTGAACACAGAAAAACAAGGTGGTTCAAATAAGTTCAAAAGAAATGAAATCCCTTTGTAACAGATGAGTTTCCGTATGAAACCCTGATACTTCGAAGCAGATTGTCTGTTTTGTACACGAAGTGCATCCAGTTTTTGCCGTAAGCCTCTATACTTTCTTGCACATGCTATGTGGGTGAAATGATGATACCATGCCAACTTGGAACCTTTTCAGAGTTCATTTCAAATGCTTTTCAATTTCATGGTCTTATAGCTCAAAATAATCAGTAAATGCAAGAAAAATAACAAATGAAGTCACAAAGGGTTGTAAATTAATGATGTGGCTTTGAATGGTGCATTTTGAAGACAAAAAAACAAGGGGGTTCAAATAAGTTCAAAATAAATGAAATCCCTTTGTAACAGACGAGTTTCCGTATGAAACCCTCATACTTCGAAGGAGATTGTCTGTTTTGTACACGAAGTGCATACAGTTTTTCCGTAAGCCTCTCTACTTTCGTGCACATGCTATGTGGGTGAAATGATGATACCATGCCAACTTGGAACCTTTTCAGAGTTCATTTCAAATGCTTTTCAATTTCATGGTCTTATTGCTCAAAATAATCAGTAAATGCATGAAAAATAACAAATGAAGTCAGAAAGGGTTGTACATTGATGATGTGGCTTTCAATGGTGCATTTTGAACACAGTAAAACAAGGGGGTTCAAATAAGTTCAAAAGAAATGAAATCCCTTTGTAACAGACTAGTTTCGTATGAAACCCTGATACTTCGAAGGAGATTGTCTGTTTTGTACACGAAGTGCATCCAGTTTTTGCCGTAAGCCTCTCTACTTTCTTGCACATGATATGTGGGTGAAATAATGATACCATGCCAACTTGGAACCTTTTCAGAGTTCATTTCAAATGCTTTTCAATTTCATGGTCTTATAGCTCAAAAAATCAGTAAATGCATGAAAAATAACAAATGAAGTCACAAAGGGTTGTAAATTAATGATGTGGCTTTGAATGGTGCATTTTGAACACAGTAAAACAAGGGGGTTCAAATAAGTTCAAAATAAATGAAATCCCTTTGTAACAGACGAGTTTCCGTATGAAACCCTGATACTTCGAAGGAGATTTTCTGTTTTGTACACGAAGTGCATCCAGTTTTTGCCGTAAGCCTCTCTACTTTCTTGCACATGCTATGTGGGTGAAATGATGATACCGTGCCAACTTGGAACCTTTTCAGAGTTCATTTCAAATGCTTTTCAATTTCATGGTCTTATAGCTCAAAATAATCAGTAAATGCATGAAAGATAACAAATGAAGTCAGAAAGGGTTGTAAATTGATGATGTGGCTTTGAATGGTGCATTTTGAACACAGTAAAACAAGGGGGTTCAAATAAGTGCAAAAGAAATGAAATCCCTTTGTAACAGAGGAGTTTCCGTATGAAACCCTGATACTTCGGAGGAGATTGTTTGTTTTGTACACGAAGTGCATCAAGTTTTTGCCGAAAGCCTCTTTACTTTCTTGCACATGCTATGTGGGTGAAATGATGATACCATGCCAACTTGGAGCCTTTTCAGAGTTCATTTCAAATGTTTTCCAATTTCATGGTCTTATAGCTCAAAATAATCAGTAAATGCATGAAATATAACAAATGAAGTCAGAAAGGGTTGTAAATTGATGATGTGGCTTTGAATGGTGCATTTTGAACACAGAAAAACAAGGGGGTTCAAATAAGTTCAAAAGAAATGAAATCCCTTTGTAACAGATGAGTTTCCGTATGAAACCCTGATACTTCGAAGCAGATTGTCTGTTTTGTACACGAAGTGCATCCAGTTTTTGCCGTAAGCCTCTATACTTTCTTGCACATGCTATGTGGGTGAAATGATGATACCATGCCAACTTGGAACCTTTTCAGAGTTCATTTCAAATGCTTTTCAATTTCATGGTCTTATAGCTCAAAATAATCAGTAAATGCATGAAAAATAACAAATGAAGTCACAAAGGGTTGTAAATTAATGATGTGGCTTTGAATGGTGCATTTTGAAGACAAAAAAACAAGGGGGTTCAAATAAGTTCAAAATAAATGAAATCCCTTTGTAACAGACGAGTTTCCGTATGAAACCCTCATACTTCGAAGGAGATTGTCTGTTTTGTACACGAAGTGCATACAGTTTTGCCGTAAGCCTCTCTACTTTCGTGCACATGCTATGTGGGTGAAATGATGATACCATGCCAACTTGGAACCTTTTCAGAGTTCATTTCAAATGCTTTTCAATTTCATGGTCTTATTGCTCAAAATAATCAGTAAATGCATGAAAAATAACAAATGAAGTCAGAAAGGGTTGTACATTGATGATGTGGCTTTCAATGGTGCATTTTGAACACAGTAAAACAAGGGGGTTCAAATAAGTTCAAAAGAAATGAAATCCCTTTGTAACAGACTAGTTTCGTATGAAACCCTGATACTTCGAAGGAGATTGTCTGTTTTGTACACGAAGTGCATCCAGTTTTTGCCGTAAGCCTCTCTACTTTCTTGCACATGATATGTGGGTGAAATAATGATACCATGCCAACTTGGAACCTTTTCAGAGTTCATTTCAAATGCTTTTCAATTTCATGGTCTTATAGCTCAAAATAATCAGTAAATGCATGAAAAATAACAAATGAAGTCACAAAGGGTTGTAAATTAATGATGTGGCTTTGAATGGTGCATTTTGAACACAGTAAAACAAGGGGGTTCAAATAAGTTCAAAATAAATGAAATCCCTTTGTAACAGACGAGTTTCCGTATGAAACCCTGATACTTCGAAGGAGATTTTCTGTTTTGTACACGAAGTGCATCCAGTTTTTGCCGTAAGCCTCTCTACTTTCTTGCACATGATATGTGGGTGAAATGATGATACCGTGCCAACTTGGAACCTTTTCAGAGTTCATTTCAAATGCTTTTCAATTTCATGGTCTTATAGCTCAAAATAATCAGTAAATGCATGAAAGATAACAAATGAAGTCAGAAAGGGTTGTAAATTGATGATGTGGCTTTGAATGGTGCATTTTGAACACAGTAAAACAAGGGGGTTCAAATAAGTGCAAAAGAAATGAAATCCCTTTGTAACAGATAAGTTTCCGTATGAAACCCTGATACTTCGGAGAAGATTGTTTGTTTTGTACACGAAGTGCATCAAGTTTTTGCCGAAAGCCTCTCTACTTTCTTGCACATGCTATGTGGGTGAAATGATGATACCATGCCAACTTGGAGCCTTTTCAGAGTTCATTTCAAATGTTTTCCAATTTCATGGTCTTATAGCTCAAAATAATCAGTAAATGCATGAAATATAACAAATGAAGTCAGAAAGGGTTGTAAATTGATGATGTGGCTTTGAATGGTGCATTTTGAACACAGAAAAACAAGGTGGTTCAAATAAGTTCAAAAGAAATGAAATCCCTTTGTAACAGATGAGTTTCCGTATGAAACCCTGATACTTCGAAGCAGATTGTCTGTTTTGTACACGAAGTGCATCCAGTTTTTGCCGTAAGCCTCTATACTTTCTTGCACATGCTATGTGGGTGAAATGATGATACCATGCCAACTTGGAACCTTTTCAGAGTTCATTTCAAATGCTTTTCAATTTCATGGTCTTATAGCTCAAAATAATCAGTAAATGCAAGAAAAATAACAAATGAAGTCACAAAGGGTTGTAAATTAATGATGTGGCTTTGAATGGTGCATTTTGAAGACAAAAAAACAAGGGGGTTCAAATAAGTTCAAAATAAATGAAATCCCTTTGTAACAGACGAGTTTCCGTATGAAACCCTCATACTTCGAAGGAGATTGTCTGTTTTGTACACGAAGTGCATACAGTTTTTCCGTAAGCCTCTCTACTTTCGTGCACATGCTATGTGGGTGAAATGATGATACCATGCCAACTTGGAACCTTTTCAGAGTTCATTTCAAATGCTTTTCAATTTCATGGTCTTATTGCTCAAAATAATCAGTAAATGCATGAAAAATAACAAATGAAGTCAGAAAGGGTTGTACATTGATGATGTGGCTTTCAATGGTGCATTTTGAACACAGTAAAACAAGGGGGTTCAAATAAGTTCAAAAGAAATGAAATCCCTTTGTAACAGACTAGTTTCGTATGAAACCCTGATACTTCGAAGGAGATTGTCTGTTTTGTACACGAAGTGCATCCAGTTTTTGCCGTAAGCCTCTCTACTTTCTTGCACATGATATGTGGGTGAAATAATGATACCATGCCAACTTGGAACCTTTTCAGAGTTCATTTCAAATGCTTTTCAATTTCATGGTCTTATAGCTCAAAAAATCAGTAAATGCATGAAAAATAACAAATGAAGTCACAAAGGGTTGTAAATTAATGATGTGGCTTTGAATGGTGCATTTTGAACACAGTAAAACAAGGGGGTTCAAATAAGTTCAAAATAAATGAAATCCCTTTGTAACAGACGAGTTTCCGTATGAAACCCTGATACTTCGAAGGAGATTTTCTGTTTTGTACACGAAGTGCATCCAGTTTTTGCCGTAAGCCTCTCTACTTTCTTGCACATGCTATGTGGGTGAAATGATGATACCGTGCCAACTTGGAACCTTTTCAGAGTTCATTTCAAATGCTTTTCAATTTCATGGTCTTATAGCTCAAAATAATCAGTAAATGCATGAAAGATAACAAATGAAGTCAGAAAGGGTTGTAAATTGATGATGTGGCTTTGAATGGTGCATTTTGAACACAGTAAAACAAGGGGGTTCAAATAAGTGCAAAAGAAATGAAATCCCTTTGTAACAGAGGAGTTTCCGTATGAAACCCTGATACTTCGGAGGAGATTGTTTGTTTTGTACACGAAGTGCATCAAGTTTTTGCCGAAAGCCTCTTTACTTTCTTGCACATGCTATGTGGGTGAAATGATGATACCATGCCAACTTGGAGCCTTTTCAGAGTTCATTTCAAATGTTTTCCAATTTCATGGTCTTATAGCTCAAAATAATCAGTAAATGCATGAAATATAACAAATGAAGTCAAAAAGGGTTGTAAATTGATGATGTGGCTTTGAATAGTGCATTTTGAACACAGAAAAACAAGGGGGTTCAAATAAGTTCAAAAGAAATGAAATCCCTTTGTAACAGATGAGTTTCCGTATGAAACCCTGATACTTCGAAGCAGATTGTCTGTTTTGTACACGAAGTGCATCCAGTTTTTGCCGTAAGCCTCTATACTTTCTTGCACATGCTATGTGGGTGAAATGATGATACCATGCCAACTTGGAACCTTTTCAGAGTTCATTTCAAATGCTTTTCAATTTCATGGTCTTATAGCTCAAAATAATCAGTAAATGCATGAAAAATAACAAATGAAGTCACAAAGGGTTGTAAATTAATGATGTGGCTTTGAATGGTGCATTTTGAAGACAAAAAAACAAGGGGGTTCAAATAAGTTCAAAATAAATGAAATCCCTTTGTAACAGACGAGTTTCCGTATGAAACCCTCATACTTCGAAGGAGATTGTCTGTTTTGTACACGAAGTGCATACAGTTTTGCCGTAAGCCTCTCTACTTTCGTGCACATGCTATGTGGGTGAAATGATGATACCATGCCAACTTGGAACCTTTTCAGAGTTCATTTCAAATGCTTTTCAATTTCATGGTCTTATTGCTCAAAATAATCAGTAAATGCATGAAAAATAACAAATGAAGTTAGAAAGGGTTGTACATTGATGATGTGGCTTTCAATGGTGCATTTTGAACACAGTAAAACAAGGGGGTTCAAATAAGTTCAAAAGAAATGAAATCCCTTTGTAACAGACTAGTTTCGTATGAAACCCTGATACTTCGAAGGAGATTGTCTGTTTTGTACACGAAGTGCATCCAGTTTTTGCCGTAAGCCTCTCTACTTTCTTGCACATGATATGTGGGTGAAATAATGATACCATGCCAACTTGGAACCTTTTCAGAGTTCATTTCAAATGCTTTTCAATTTCATGGTCTTATAGCTCAAAAAATCAGTAAATGCATGAAAAATAACAAATGAAGTCACAAAGGGTTGTAAATTAATGATGTGGCTTTGAATGGTGCATTTTGAACACAGTAAAACAAGGGGGTTCAAATAAGTTCAAAATAAATGAAATCCCTTTGTAACAGACGAGTTTCTGTATGAAACCCTGATACTTCGAAGGAGATTTTCTGTTTTGTACACGAAGTGCATCCAGTTTTTGCCGTAAGCCTCTCTACTTTCTTGCACATGCTATGTGGGTGAAATGATGATACCGTGCCAACTGGGAACCTTTTCAGAGTTCATTTCAAATGCTTTTCAATTTCATGGTCTTATAGCTCAAAATAATCAGTAAATGCATGAAAGATAACAAATGAAGTCAGAAAGGGTTGTAAATTGATGATGTGGCTTTGAATGGTGCATTTTGAACACAGTAAAACAAGGGGGTTCAAATAAGTGCAAAAGAAATGAAATCCCTTTGTAACAGAGGAGTTTCCGTATGAAACCCTGATACTTCGGAGGAGATTGTTTGTTTTGTACACGAAGTGCATCAAGTTTTTGCCGAAAGCCTCTTTACTTTCTTGCACATGCTATGTGGGTGAAATGATGATACCATGCCAACTTGGAGCCTTTTCAGAGTTCATTTCAAATGTTTTCCAATTTCATGGTCTTATAGCTCAAAATAATCAGTAAATGCATGAAATATAACAAATGAAGTCAGAAAGGGTTGTAAATTGATGATGTGGCTTTGAATGGTGCATTTTGAACACAGAAAAACAAGGGGGTTCAAATAAGTTCAAAAGAAATGAAATCCCTTTGTAACAGATGAGTTTCCGTATGAAACCCTGATACTTCGAAGCAGATTGTCTGTTTTGTACACGAAGTGCATCCAGTTTTTGCCGTAAGCCTCTATACTTTCTTGCACATGCTATGTGGGTGAAATGATGATACCATGCCAACTTGGAACCTTTTCAGAGTTCATTTCAAATGCTTTTCAATTTCATGGTCTTATAGCTCAAAATAATCAGTAAATGCATGAAAAATAACAAATGAAGTCACAAAGGGTTGTAAATTAATGATGTGGCTTTGAATGGTGCATTTTGAAGACAAAAAAACAAGGGGGTTCAAATAAGTTCAAAATAAATGAAATCCCTTTGTAACAGACGAGTTTCCGTATGAAACCCTCATACTTCGAAGGAGATTGTCTGTTTTGTACACGAAGTGCATACAGTTTTGCCGTAAGCCTCTCTACTTTCGTGCACATGCTATGTGGGTGAAATGATGATACCATGCCAACTTGGAACCTTTTCAGAGTTCATTTCAAATGCTTTTCAATTTCATGGTCTTATTGCTCAAAATAATCAGTAAATGCATGAAAAATAACAAATGAAGTCACAAAGGGTTGTAAATTGATGATGTGGCTTTGAATGGTGCATTTTGAACACAGTAAAACAAGGGGGTTCAAATAAGTTCAAAAGAAATGAAATCCCTTTGTAACAGACTAGTTTCCGTATGAAACCCTGATACTTCAAAGGAGATTTTCTGTTTTGTACACGAAGTGCATCCAGTTTTTGCCGTAAGCATCTCTACTTTCTTGCACATGATATGTGGGTGAAATGATGATACCGTGCCAACTTGGAACCTTTTCAGAGTTCATTTCAAATGCTTTTCAATTTCATGGTCTTATTGCTCAAAATATTCAGTAAATGCATAAAAATAACAAATGAAGTCAGAAAGGGTTGTAAATTGATGATGTGGCTTTGAATGGTGCATTTTGAACACAGAAAAACAAGGGGGTTCAAATAAGTTCAAAAGAAATGAAATTCCTTTGTAACAGACGAGTTTTCGTATGAAACCCTGATACTTCGAAGGAGATTGTTTGTTTTGTACACGAAGTGCATCCAGTTTTTTCCGAAAGCCTCTCTACTTTCTTGCACATGCTATGTGGGTGAAATGATGATACCATGCCAACTTGGAGCCTTTTCAGAGTTCATTTCAAATGTTTTCCAATTTCATGGTCTTATAGCTCAAAATAATCAGTAAATGCATGAAATATAACAAATGAAGTCAGAAAGGGTTGTAAATTGATGATGTGGCTTTGAATGGTGCATTTTGAACACAAAAAAACAAGGGGGTTCAAATAAGTTAAAAAAAGAAATGAAATCCCTTTGTAACAGATGAGTTTCCGTATGAAACCCTGATACTTCGAAGGAGATTGTCTGTTTTGTACACGAAGTGCATACAGTTTTGCCGTAAGCCTCTGTACTTTCTTGCACATGCTATGTGGGTGAAATGATGATACCATGCCAACTTGGAACCTTTTCAGAGTTCATTTCAAATGCTTTTCAATTTCATGGTCTTATAGCTCAAAATAATCAGTAAATGCATGAAAAATAACAAATGAAGTCACAAAGGGTTGTAAATTAATGATGTGGCTTTGAATGGTGCATTTTGAAGACAAAAAAACAAGGGGGTTCAAATAAGTTCAAAATAAATGAAATCCCTTTGTAACAGACGAGTTTCCGTATGAAACCCTCATACTTCGAAGGAGATTGTCTGTTTTGTACACGAAGTGCATACAGTTTTGCCGTAAGCCTCTCTACTTTCTTGCACATGCTATGTGGGTGAAATGATGATACCATGCCAACTTGGAGCCTTTTCAGAGTTCATTTCAAATGTTTTCCAATTTCATGGTCTTATAGCTCAAAATAATCAGTAAATGCATGAAATATAACAAATGAAGTCAGAAAGGGTTGTAAATTGATGATGTGGCTTTGAATGGTGCATTTTGAACACAGAAAAACAAGGGGGTTCAAATAAGTTCAAAAGAAATGAAATCTTTGTAACAGATGAGTTTCCGTATGAAACCCTGATACTTCGAAGCAGATTGTCTGTTTTGTACACGAAGTGCATCCAGTTTTTGCCGTAAGCCTCTATACTTTCTTGCACATGCTATGTGGGTGAAATGATGATACCATGCCAACTTGGAACCTTTTCAGAGTTCATTTCAAATGCTTTTCAATTTCATGGTCTTATAGCTCAAAATAATCAGTAAATGCATGAAAAATAACAAATGAAGTCACAAAGGGTTGTAAATTAATGATGTGGCTTTGAATGGTGCATTTTGAAGACAAAAAAACAAGGGGGTTCAAATAAGTTCAAAATAAATGAAATCCCTTTGTAACAGACGAGTTTCCGTATGAAACCCTCATACTTCGAAGGAGATTGTCTGTTTTGTACACGAAGTGCATACAGTTTTGCCGTAAGCCTCTCTACTTTCGTGCACATGCTATTAGGGTGAAATGATGATACCATGCCAACTTGGAACCTTTTCAGAGTTCATTTCAAATGATTTTCAATTTCATGGTCTTATTGCTCAAAATAATCAGTAAATGCATGAAAAATAACAAATGAAGTCAGAAAGGGTTGTACATTGATGATGTGGCTTTCAATGGTGCATTTTGAACACAGTAAAACAAGGGGGTTCAAATAAGTTCAAAAGAAATGAAATCCCTTTGTAACAGACTAGTTTCGTATGAAACCCTGATACTTCGAAGGAGATTGTCTGTTTTCTACACGAAGTGCATCCAGTTTTTGCCGTAAGCCTCTCTACTTTCTTGCACATGATATGTGGGTGAAATGATGATACCATGCCAACTTGGAACCTTTTCAGAGTTCATTTCAAATGCTTTTCAATTTCATGGTCTTATAGCTCAAAATAATCAGTAAATGCATGAAAAATAACAAATGAAGTCAGAAAGGGTTGTAAATTGATGATGTGGCTTTGAATGGTGCATTTTGAACACAGTAAAACAAGGGGGTTCAAATAAGTTCAAAAGAAATGAAATCCCTTTGTAACAGACTAGTTTCCGTATGAAACCCTGATACTTCAAAGGAGATTTTCTGTTTTGTACACGAAGTGCATCCAGTTTTTGCCGTAAGCATCTCTACTTTCTTGCACATGATATGTGGGTGAAATGATGATACCGTGCCAACTTGGAACCTTTTCAGAGTTCATTTCAAATGCTTTTCAATTTCATGGTCTTATTGCTCAAAATATTCAGTAAATGCATAAAAATAACAAATGAAGTCAGAAAGGGTTGTAAATTGATGATGTGGCTTTGAATGGTGCATTTTGAACACAGAAAAACAAGGGGGTTCAAATAAGTTCAAAAGAAATGAAATTCCTTTGTAACAGACGAGTTTTCGTATGAAACCCTGATACTTCGAAGGAGATTGTTTGTTTTGTACACGAAGTGCATCCAGTTTTTTCCGAAAGCCTCTCTACTTTCTTGCACATGCTATGTGGGTGAAATGATGATACCATGCCAACTTGGAGCCTTTTCAGAGTTCATTTCAAATGTTTTCCAATTTCATGGTCTTATAGCTCAAAATAATCAGTAAATGCATGAAATATAACAAATGAAGTCAGAAAGGGTTGTAAATTGATGATGTGGCTTTGAATGGTGCATTTTGAACACAAAAAAACAAGGGGGTTCAAATAAGTTAAAAAAAGAAATGAAATCCCTTTGTAACAGATGAGTTTCCGTATGAAACCCTGATACTTCGAAGGAGATTGTCTGTTTTGTACACGAAGTGCATACAGTTTTGCCGTAAGCCTCTGTACTTTCTTGCACATGCTATGTGGGTGAAATGATGATAGCATGCCAACTTGGAACCTTTTCAGAGTTCATTTCAAATGCTTTTCAATTTCATGGTCTTATAGCTCAAAATAATCAGTAAATGCATGAAAAATAACAAATGAAGTCAGAAAGGGTTGTACATTGATGATGTGGCTTTGAATGGTGCATTTTGAACACAGAAAAACAAGGGGGTTCAAATAAGTTCAAAAGAAATGAAATCCCTTTGTAACAGACGAGTTTCCGTATGAAACCCTGATACTTCGAAGGAGATTGTCTGTTTTGTACACGAAGTGCATACAGTTTTTGCCGTAAGCCTCTCTACTTTCTTGCACATGATATGTGGGTGAAATGATGATACCATGCCAACTTGGAACCTTTTCAGAGTTAATTTCAAATGCTTTTCAATTTCATGGTCTTATAGCTCAAAATAATTTGTAAATGCATGAAAAATAACAAATGAAGTCAGAAAGGGTTGTAAATTGATGATGTGGCTTTGAATGGTGCATTTTGAACACAGTAAAACAAGGGGGTTCAAATATGTTCAAAAGAAATGAAATCCCTTTGTAACAGACGAGTTTCTGTATGAAACCCTGATACTTCGAAAGAGATTGTCTGTTTTGTACACGAAGTGCATCCAGTTTTTGCCGAAAGCCTCTCTACTTTCTTGCAAATGCTATGTGGGCGAAATGATGATACCGTGCCAACTTGGAACCTTTTCAGAGTTCATTTCAAAAGCTTTTCAATTACATGGTCTTATAGCTCAAAATAATCAGTAAATGCATGAAAAATAACAAATGAAGTCAGAAAGGGTTGTAAATTGCTGATCTGGCTTTGAATGGTGCATTTTGAACATAGTAAAACAAGGGGGTTCAAATAAGTTCAAAAGAAATGAAATCCCTTTGTAACAGACTAGTTTCCGTATGAAACCCTGATACTTCGAAGGAGATTGCCTGTTTTGTATACGAAGTGCATCCAGTTTTTGCCGTAAGCCTCTCTACTTTCTTGCACATGATATGTGGGTGAAATGATGATACCGTGCCAACTTGGAACCTTTTCAGAGTTCATTTCAAATGCTTTTCAATTTCATGGTCTTATAGCTCAAAATAATCAGTAAATGCATGAAAAATAACAAATGAAGTCAGAAAGGGTTGTAAATTGATGATGCGGCTTTGAATGGTGCATTTTGAACACAGTAAAACAAGGGGGTTCAAATAAGTTCAAAAGAAATGAAATCCCTTTGTAACAGACGAGTTTCCGTATGAAACCCTGATACTTCGAAGGAGATTTTTGTTTTGTACACGACGTGCATCCAGTTTTTGCCGAAAGCCTCTCTACTTTCTTGCACATGCTATGTGGGTGAAATGATGATACCATGCCAACTTGGAGCCTTTTCATAGTTCATTTCAAATGTTTTCCAATTTCATGGTTTTATAGCTCAAAATAATCATTAAATGCATGAAAATAAACAAATGAATTCAGAAAAGGTTGTAAATTGATGATGTGGCTTTGAATGGTGCATTTTGAACACAGAAAAACAAGGGGGTTCAAATAAGTTCAAAATAAATGAAATCCCTTTGTAACAGATGAGTTTCCGTATGAAACCCTGATACTTCAAAGGAGATTGTCTGTTTTGTACATGAAGTGCATCCAGTTTTTGCCGTAAGCCTCTATACTTTCTTGCAAATGCTACGTCGGTGAAATGATGATACCATGCCAACTTGGAACCTTTCCAGCGTTCATATCAAATGCTTTTCAATTTCATGGTCTTATAGCTCAAAATAATCAGTAAATGCATGAAAAATAACAAATGAAGTCAGAAAGGGTTGTAAATTGAAGATGTGGCTTTGAATGGTGCATTTTGAACATAGTAAAACAAGGGGGTTCAAATAAGTTCAAAGGAAATGAAATCCCTTTGTAACAGACTAGTTTCCGTATGAAACCCTGATACTTGGAAGGAGATTGTCTGTTTCGTACACGAAGTGCATCCAGTTTTTGCCGTAAGCCTCTCTACTTTCTTGCACATGCTATATGGGTGAAATGATGATACCATGCCAACTTGGAACCTTTTCAGAGTTCATTTCAAATGCTTTTCAATTTCATGGTCTTATAGCTCAAAATAATTAGTAAATGCATGAAAGTAACAAATGAAGTCACAAAGGGTTGTAAATTGATGATGTGGCTTTCAATGGTGCATTTTGAACACAGTAAAATAAGGGGGTTCAAATAAGTTCAAAAGAAATTAAATCCCTTTGTAACAGACGAGTTTCCGTATGAAACCCTGATACTTCGAAGGAGATTGTCTGTTTTGTACACGAAGTGCATCCAGTTTTTGTTGAAAGCCTCTCTACTTTCTTGCACATGCTATGTGGGTGAAATGATGATACCATGCCAACTTGGAACCTTTTCAGAGTTCATTTCAAATGTTTTCCAATTTCATGGTCTTATAGCACAAAATAATCAGTAAATGCATGAAAAATAACAAATGAAGTCAGAAAGGGTTGTAAATTGATGATGTGGCTTTGAATGGTGCATTTTCATCACAGAAAAACAAGGGGGTTCAAATAAGTTCAAAAGAAATGAAATCCCTTTGTAACAGATGAGTTTCCGTATGAAACCCTGACACTTCGAAGGAGATTGTCTGTTTTGTACACGAAGTGCATCCAGTTTTTGCCGTAAGCCTCTCTACTTTCTTGCACATGCTATGTGGGTGAAATGATGATACCATGCCAACTTGGAACCTTTTCAGAGTTCATTTCAAATGCTTTTCAATTTCATGGTCTTATAGCTCAAAATAATCAGTAAATGCATGAAAAATAACAAATGCAGTCAGAAAGGGTTGTAAATTGATGATGTGGCTTTGAATGGTGCATTTCGAACATAGTAAAACAAGGGGGTTCAAATAAGTTCAAAAGAAATGAAATCCCTTTGTAACAGACTAGTTTCCGTATGAAACCCTGATACTTCGAAGGAGATTGTCTGTTTTGTACACGAAGTGCATCCAGTTTTTGCCGTAAGCCTC
The DNA here is from genome assembly GCA_963921465.1 of Triticum timopheevii. Taxonomy (NCBI): domain Eukaryota; kingdom Viridiplantae; phylum Streptophyta; class Magnoliopsida; order Poales; family Poaceae; genus Triticum; species Triticum timopheevii. The sequence goes on along the minus strand of OY997264.1, from coordinate 11,727,458 downwards.
TCTACTTTCTTGCACATGATATGTGGGTGAAATTACGATACCGTGCCAACTTGGAACCTTTTCAGAGTTCATTTCAAATGCTTTTCAATTTCATGGTCTTATAGCTCAAAATAATCAGTAAATGCATGAAAAATAACAAATGAAGTCAGAACGGGTTGTAAATTGAAGATGTGGCTTTGAATGGTGCATTTTGAACATAGTAAAACAAGGGGGTTCAAATAAGTTCAAAGGAAATGAAATCCCTTTGTAACAGACTAGTTTCCGTATGAAACCCTGATACTTGGAAGGAGATTGTCTGTTTTGTACACGAAGTGCATCCAGTTTTTGCCGTAAGCCTCTCTACTTTCTTGCACATGCTATATGGGTGAAATGATGATACCATGCCAACTTGGAACCTTTTCAGAGTTCATTTCAAATGCTTTTCAATTTCATGGTCTTATAGCTCAAAATAATTAGTAAATGCATGAAAGTAACAAATGAAGTCACAAAGGGTTGTAAATTGATGATGTGGCTTTCAATGGTGCATTTTGAACACAGTAAAATAAGGGGGTTCAAATAAGTTCAAAAGAAATGAAATCCCTTTGTAACAGACGAGTTTCCGTATGAAACCCTGATACTTCGAAGGAGATTGTCTGTTTTGTACACGAAGTGCATCCAGTTTTTCTTGAAAGCCTCTCTACTTTCTTGCACATGCTATGTGGGTGAAATGATGATACCATGCCAACTTGGAACCTTTTCAGAGTTCATTTCAAATGTTTTCCAATTTCATGGTCTTATAGCTCAAAATAATCAGTAAATGCATGAAAAATAACAAATGAAGTCAGAAAGGGTTGTAAATTGATGATGTGGCTTTGAATGGTGCATTTTGAACACAGAAAAACAAGGGGGTTCAAATAAGTTCAAAAGAAATGAAATCCCTTTGTAACAGATGAGTTTCCGTATGAAACCCTGACACTTCGAAGGAGATTGTCTGTTTTGTACAAAAAGTGCATCCAGTTTTTGCCGTAAGCCTCTCTACTTTCTTGCACATGCTATGTGGGTGAAATGATGATACCATCCCAACTTGGAACCTTTTCAGAGTTCATTTCAAATGCTTTTCAATTTCATTGTCTTATAGCTCAAAATAATCAGTAAATGCATGAAAAATAACAAATGCAGTCAGAAAGGGTTGTAAATTGATGATGTGGCTTTGAATGGTGCATTTCGAACATAGTAAAACAAGGGGGTTCAAATAATTTCAAAAGAAATGAAATCCCTTTGTAACAAACTAATTTCCGTATGAAACCCTGATACTTCGAAGGAGATTGTCTGTTTTTTACACGAAGTGCATCCAGTTTTTGCCGTAAGCCTCTCTACTTTCTTGCACATGATATGTGGGTGAAATGACGATACCGTGCCAACTTGGAACCTTTTCAAAGTTCATTTCAAATGCTTTTCAATTTCATGGTCTTATAGCTCAAAATAATTAGTAAATGCATGAAAAATAACAAATGAAGTCAGAAAGGGTTGTAAATTGAAGATGTGGCTTTGAATGGTGCATTTTGAACATAGTAAAACAAGGGGGTTCAAATAAGTTCAAAGGAAATGAAATCCCTTTGTAACAGACTAGTTTCCGTATGAAACCCTGATACTTGGAAGGAGATTGTCTGTTTTGTACATGAAGTGCATCCTGTTTTTGCCGTAAGCCTCTCTACTTTCTTGCACATGCTATATGGGTGAAATGATGATACCATGCCAACTTGGAACCTTTTCAGAGTTCATTTCAAATGCTTTTCAATTTCATGGTCTTATAGCTCAAAATAATTAGTAAATGCATGAAAGTAACAAATGAAGTCACAAAGGGTTGTAAATTGATGATGTGGCTTTCAATGGTGCATTTTGAACACAGTAAAATAAGGGGGTTCAAATAAGTTCAAAAGAAATGAAATCCCTTTGTAACAGACGAGTTTCCGTATGAAACCCTGATACTTCGAAGGAGATTGTCTGTTTTACACACGAAGTGCATCCAGTTTTTGTTGAAAGCCTCTCTACTTTCTTGCACATGCTATATGGGTGAAATGATGATACCATGCCAACTTGGAACCTTTTCAGAGTTCATTTCAAATGTTTTCCAATTTCATGGTCTTATAGCTCAAAATAATCAGTAAATGCATGAAAAATAACAAATGAAGTCAGAAAGGGTTGTAAATTGATGATGTGGCTTTGAATGGTGCATTTTGAACACAGAAAAACAAGGGGGTTCAAATAGGTTCAAAAGAAATGAAATCCCTTTGTAACAGATGAGTTTCCGTATGAAACCCTGACACTTCGAAGGAGATTGTCTGTTTTGTACACGAAGTGCATCCAGTTTTTGCCGTAAGCCTCTCTACTTTCTTGCACATGCTATGTGGGTGAAATGATGATACCATGACAACTTGGAACCTTTTCAGAGTTCATTTCAAATGCTTTTCAATTTCATGGTCTTATAGCTCAAAATAATCAGTAAATGCATGAAAAATAACAAATGCAGTCAGAAAGGGTTGTAAATTGATGATGTGGCTTTGAATGGTGCATTTCGAACATAGTAAAACAAGGGGGTTCAAATAAGTTCAAAAGAAATGAAATCCCTTTGTAACAGACTAGTTTCCGTATGAAACCCTGATACTTCGAAGGAGATTGTCTGTTTTGTACACGAAGTGCATCCAGTTTTTGCCGTAAGCCTCTCTACTTTCTTGCACATGATATGTGGGTGAAATGACGATACCGTGCCAACTTGGAACCTTTTCAAAGTTCATTTCAAATGCTTTTCAATTTCATGGTCTTATAGCTCAAAATAATCAGTAAATGCATGAAAAATAACAAATGAAGTCAGAAAGGGTTGTAAATTGATGATGTGGCTTTGAATGGTGCATTTTGAACATAGTAAAACAAGGGGGTTCAAATAAGTTCAAAAGAAATGAAATCCCTTTGTAACAGACTAGTTCCCGTATGAAACCCTGATACTTCGAAGGAGATTTTCTGTTTTGTACACGAAGTGCATCCAGTTTTTGCCGAAAGCCTCTCTACTTTCTTGCACATGCTATGTGGGTGAAATGATGATACCATGCCAACTTGGAACCTTTTCAGAGTTCATTTCAAATGCTTTTCAATTTCATGGTCTTATAGCTCAAAATAATCAGTAAATGCATGAAAAATAACAAATGAAGTCAGAAAGGGTTGTAAATTGATGATGTGGCTTTCAATGGTGCATTTTTAACACAATAAAACAAGGGGGTTCAAATAAGTTCAAAAGAAATGAAATCCCTTTGTAACAGACGAGTTTCCGTATGAAACCCTGATACTTCGAAGGAGATTGCTTGTTTTGTACACGAAGTGCATCTAGTTTTTGCCAAAAGCCTCTCTACTTTCTTGCACATGCTATGTGGGTGAAATGATGATACCATGCCAACTTGGAGCCTTTTCAGAGTTCATTTCAAATGTTTTCCAATTTCATGGTCTTATAGCTCAAAATAATCAGTAAATGCATGAAAAATAACAAATGAATTCAGAAAGGGTTGTAAATTGATGATGTGGCTTTGAATGGTGCATTTTGAACACAGAAAAACAAGGGGGTTCAAATAAGTTCGAAAGAAATGAAATCCCTTTGTAACAGATGAGTTTCCGTATGAAACCCTGATACTTCGGAGGAGATTGTCTGTTTTGTACATGAAGTGCATCCAGTTTTTGCCGTAAGCCTCTCTACTTTCTTGCACATGCTATGTGGGTGAAATGATGATACGATGCCAACTTGGAACCTTTTCAGAGTTCATTTCAAATGCTTTTCAATTTCATGGTCTTATAGCTCAAAATAATCAGTAAATGCATGAAAAATAACAAATGAAGTCAGAAAGGGTTGTAAATTGATGATGTGGCTTTGAATGGTGCATTTTGAACACAGTAAAACAAGGGGGTTCAAATAAGTTCAAAAGAAATGAGATCCCTTTGTAACAGGCGAGTTTCCGTATGAAACCCTGATACTTCGAAGGAGATTGTCTATTTTGTACACGAAGTGCATCCAGTTTTTGCCGAAAGCCTCTCTAATTTCTTGCACATGATATGTGGGTGAAATGATGATACCATGCCAACTTGGAACCTTTTCAGAGTTCATGTCAAATGTTTTCCAATTTCATGGTCTTATAGGTCAAAATAATAAGTAAATGCATGAAAAATAACAAATGAAGTCAGAAAGGGTTGTAAATTGATGATGTGGCTTTGAATGCTGCATTTTGAAGACAGAAAAACAAGGGGGTTCAAATAGGTTCAAAAGAAATGAAATCCCTTTGTAACAGACGAGTTTCCGTATGAAACCCTGATACTTCGAAGGAGATTGTCTGTTTTGTACACGAAGTGCATCCAGTTTTTGTTGAAAGCCTCTCTACTTTCTTGCACATGCTATATGGGTGAAATGATGATACCATGCCAACTTGGAACCTTTTCAGAGTTCATTTCAAATGTTTTCCAATTTCATGGTCTTATAGCTCAAAATAATCAGTAAATGCATGAAAAATAACAAATGAAGTCAGAAAGGGTTGTAAATTGATGATGTGGCTTTGAATGGTGCATTTTGAACACAGAAAAACAAGGGGGTTCAAATAAGTTCAAAAGAAATGAAATCCCTTTGTAACAGATGAGTTTCCGTATGAAACCCTGACACTTCGAAGGAGATTGTCTGTTTTGTACACGAAGTGCATCCAGTTTTTGCCGTAAGCCTCTCTACTTTCTTGCACATGCTATGTGGGTGAAATGATGATACCATGCCAACTTGGAACCTTTTCAGAGTTCATTTCAAATGCTTTTCAATTTCATGGTCTTATAGCTCAAAATAATCAGTAAATGCATGAAAAATAACAAATGCAGTCAGAAAGGGTTGTAAATTGATGATGTGGCTTTGAATGGTGCATTTCGAACATAGTAAAACAAGGGGGTTCAAATAAGTTCAAAATAAATGAAATCCCTTTGTAACAGACTAGTTTCCGTATGAAACCCTGATACTTCGAAGGAGATTGTCTCTTTTGTACACGAAGTGCATCCAGTTTTTGCCGTAAGCCTCTCTACTTTCTTGCACATGATATGTGGGTGAAATGACGATACCGTGCCAACTTGGAACCTTTTCAAAGTTCATTTCAAATGCTTTTCAATTTCATGGTCTTATAGCTCAAAATAATCAGTAAATGCATGAAAAATAACAAATGAAGTCAGAAAGGGTTGTAAATTGATGATGTGGCTTTGAATGGTGCATTTTGAACATAGTAAAACAAGGGGGTTCAAATAAGTTCAAAAGAAATGAAATCCCTTTGTAACAGACTAGTTCCCGTATGAAACCCTGATACTTCGAAGGAGATTTTCTGTTTTGTACACGAAGTGCATCCAGTTTTTGCCGAAAGCCTCTCTACTTTCTTGCACATGCTATGTGGGTGAAATGATGATACCATGCCAACTTGGAACCTTTTCAGAGTTCATTTCAAATGCTTTTCAATTTCATGGTCTTATAGCTCAAAATAATTAGTAAATGCATGAAAGTAACAAATGAAGTCACAAAGGGTTGTAAATTGATGATGTGGCTTTCAATGGTGCATTTTGAACACAGTAAAATAAGGGGGTTCAAATAAGTTCAAAAGAAATGAAATCCCTTTGTAACAGACGAGTTTCCGTATGAAACCCTGATACTTCGAAGGAGATTGTCTGTTTTGTACACGAAGTGCATCCAGTTTTTGTTGAAAGCCTCTCTACTTTCTTGCACATGCTATGTGGGTGAAATGATGATACCATGCCAACTTGGAACCTTTTCAGAGTTCATTTTAAATGTTTTCCAATTTCATGGTCTTATAGCTCAAAATAATCAGTAAATGCATGAAAAATAACAAATGAAGTCAGAAAGGGTTGTAAATTGATGATGTGGCTTTGAATGGTGCATTTTGAACACAGAAAAACAAGGGGGTTCAAATAATTTCAAAAGAAATGAAATCCCTTTGTAACAGATGAGTTTCCGTATGAAACCCTGACACTTCGAAGGAGATTGTCTGTTTTGTACACGAAGTGCATCCAGTTTTTGCCGTAAGCCTCTCTACTTTCTTGCACATGCTATGTGGGTGATATGATGATACCATGCCAACTTGGAACCTTTTCAGAGTTCATTTCAAATGCTTTTCAATTTCATGGTCTTATAGCTCAAAATAATCAGTAAATGCATGAAAAATAACAAATGCAGTCAGAAAGGGTTGTAAATTGATGATGTGGCTTTGAATGGTGCATTTCGAACATAGTAAAACAAGGGGGTTCAAATAAGTTCGAAAGAAATGAAATCCCTTTGTAACAGACTAGTTTCCGTATGAAACCCTGATACTTCGAAGGAGATTGTCTGTTTTGTACACGAAGTGCATCCAGTTTTTGCCGTAAGCCTCTCTACTTTCTTGCACATGATATGTGGGTGAAATGACGATACCGTGCCAACTTGGAACCTTTTCAAAGTTCATTTCAAATGCTTTTCAATTTCATGGTCTTATAGCTCAAAATAATCAGTAAATGCATGAAAAATAACAAATGAAGTCAGAAAGGGTTGTAAATTGATGATGTGTCTTTCAATGGTGCATTTTTAACACAATAAAACAAGGGGGTTCAAATAAGTTCAAAAGAAATGAAATCCCTTTGTAACAGACGAGTTTCCGTATGAAACCCTGATACTTCGAAGGAGATTGCTTGTTTTGTACACGAAGTGCATCTAGTTTTTGCCAAAAGCCTCTCTACTTTCTTGCACATGCTATGTGGGTGAAATGATGATACCATGCCAACTTGGAGCCTTTTCAGAGTTCATTTCAAATGTTTTCCAATTTCATGGTCTTATAGCTCAAAATAATCAGTAAATGCATGAAAAATAACAAATGAATTAAGAAAGGGTTGTAAATTGATGATGTGGCTTTGAATGGTGCATTTTGAACACAGAAAAACAAGGGGGTTCAAATAAGTTCGAAAGAAATGAAATCCCTTTGTAACAGATGAGTTTCCGTATGAAACCCCGATACTTCGAAGGAGATTGTCTGTTTTGTACATGAAGTGCATCCAGTTTTTGCCGTAAACCTCTCTACTTTCTTGCACATGCTATGTGGGTGAAATGATGATACCATGCCAACTTGGAACCTTTTCAGAGTTCATTTCAAATGCTTTTCAATTTCATGGTCTTATAGCTCAAAATAATCAGTAAATGCATGAAAAATAACAAATGAAGTCAGAAAGGGTTGTAAATTGATGATGTGGCTTTGAATGGTGCATTTTGAACACAGTAAAACAAGGGGGTTCAAATAAGTTCAAAAGAAATGAGATCCCTTTGTAACAGGCGAGTTTCCGTATGAAACCCTGATACTTCGAAGGAGATTGTCTATTTTGTACACGAAGTGCATCCAGTTTTTGCCGAAAGCCTCTCTAATTTCTTGCACATGCTATGTGGGTGAAATGATGATACCATGCCAACTTGGAACCTTTTCAGAGTTCATGTCAAATGTTTTCCAATTTCATGGTCTTATAGCTCAAAATAATAAGTAAATGCATGAAAAATAACAAATGAAGTCAGAAAGGGTTGTAAATTGATGATGTGGCTTTGAATGCTGCATTTTGAAGACAGAAAAACAAGGGGGTTCAAATAGGTTCAAAAGAAATGAAATCCCTTTGTAACAGATGAGTTTCCGTATGAAACCCTGATACTTCGAAGGAGATTGTCTTTTTTGTACACGAAGTGCATCCAGTTTTTGCCGTAAGCCTCTATACTTACTTGCACATGCTATGTGGGTGAAATGATGATACCATGCCAACTTGGAACCTTTTCAGAGTTCATTTCAAATGCTTTTCAATTTCATGGTCTTATAGCTCAAAATAATTAGTAAATGCATGAAAAATAACAAATGAAGTCATAAAGGGTTGTAAATTGATGATGTGGCTTTGAATGGTGCATTTTGAACAGAGAAAAACAAGGGGGTTCAAATAAGTTCAAAAGAAATGAAATCCCTTTGTAACAGACGAGTTTCCGTATGAAACCCTGATACTTCGAAGGAGATTGTCTGTTTTGTACACGAAGTTCATTCAGTTTTTGCCGTAAGCCTCTCTACTTTCTTGCACATGCTATGTGCGTGAAATGATGATACCATGCCAACTTGGAACCTTTTCAGAGTTCATTTCAAATGCTTTTCAATTTCATGGTCTTATAGCTCAAAATAATCAGTAAATGCATGAAAAATAACAAATGAAGTCATAAAGGGTTCTAAATTGATGATGTGGCTTTGAATGGTGCATTTTGAACACAGAAAAACAAGGGGGTTCAAATAAGTTCAAGAGAAATGAAATCCCTTTGTAACAGATGAGTTTCCGTATGAAACCCTGATACTTCGAAGGAGATTGTCTGTTTTGTACATGAAGTGCATACAATTTTTGCCGTAAGCCTCTCTACTTTCTTGTACATGCTATGTGGGTGAAATGATGATACCATGCCAACTTGGGACCTTTTCAGAGTTCATTTCAAAAGCTTTTCAATTTCATGGTCTTATAGCTCAAAATACTGAGTAAATGCATGAAAAATAACAAATGAAGTCAGAAAGGGTTCTAAATTGATGATGTGGCTTTGAATGGTGGATTTTGAGCATAGTAAAAGAAGAGGGTTCAAATAAGTTCAAAAGAAATGAAATCCCTTTGTAACAGACTAGTTTCCGTATGAAACCCTAATACTTCGAAGGAGATTGTCTGTTTTGCATACGAAGTGCATCCAGTTTTTGCCGCAAGCCTCTCTACTTTCTTGCACATGATATGTGGGTGAAATGATGATACCGTGCCAACTTGGAACCTTTTCAGAGTTCATTTCAAATGCTTTTCCATTTCATGGTCTTATAGCTCAAAATAATTAGTAAATGCATGAAAAATAAAAAATGAAGTCAGAAAGGGTTGTAAATTGATGATGTGGCTTTCAATGGTACATTTTTAACACAGTAAAACAAGGGGGTTCAAATAAGTTCAAAAGAAATGAAATCCCTTTGTAACAGACGAGTTTCCGTATGAAACCCTGATACTTCGAAGGAGATTGTTTGTTTTGTACACGAAGTGCATCCAGTTTTTGCCGAAAGCCTCTCTACTTTCTTGCACATGCTATGTGGGTGAAATGATGATACCATGCCAACTTGGAGCCTTTTCAGAGTTCATTTCAAATGTTTTCCAATTTCATGGTTTTATAGCTCAAAATAATCAGTAAATGCATGAAAAATAACAAATGAATTCAGAAAGGGTTGTAAATTGATGATGTGGCTTTGAATGGTGCATTTTGAACACAGAAAAACAAGGGAGTTCAAATAAGTTCAAAATAAATGAAATCCCTTTGTAACAGATGAGTTTCCGTATGAAACCCTGATACTTCGAAGGAGATTGTCTGTTTTGTACATGAGGTGCATCCAGTTTTTGCCGTAAGCCTCTATACATTCTTGCAAATGCTATGTGGGTGAAATGATGATACCATGCCAACTTGGAACCTTTCCAGAGTTCATTTCAATTGCTTTTCGATTTCATGGTCTTATAGCTCAAAATAATCAGTAAATGCATGAAAAATAACAAATCAAGTCAGAAAGGGTTGTACATTGATAATGTTGCTTTCAATGGTGCATTTTGAACACAATAAAACAAGAGGGTTCAAATAAGTTCAAAAGAAATGAAATCCCTTTGTAACGGACTAGTTTCCGTATGAAACCCTCATACTTCGAAGGAGATTGTCTGTTTTGTACACCAAGTGCATCCAGTTTTTGCCATAAGCCTCTCTACTTTCTTGCACATGCTATGTGGGTGAAATGATGATACCATGCCAACTTGGAACCTTTTCAGAGTTCATTTCAAATGCTTTTCAATTTCATGGTCTTATAGCTCAAAATAATTAGTAAATGCATGAAAAATAACAAATGAAGTCAGAAAGGGTTGTAAATTGATGATATGGCTTTGAATGGTGCATTTTGAACACAGTAAAACAAGGGGGTTCAAATAAGTTCAAAAGAAATGAAATCCCTTTGTAACAGACGAGTTTCCGTATGAAACCCTGATACTTCGAAGGAGATTGTCTGTTTTGTACACGAAGTGCATCCAGTTTTTGCTGAAAGCCTCTCTACTTACTTGCACATGCTATGTGGGTCAAATGATGATACCATGCCAACTTCGAACCTTTTTAGAGTTCATTTCAAATACTTTTCTATTTCATGGTCTTATAGTTAAAAATAATCAGTAAATGCATGAAAAATAACAAATGAAGTCAGAAAGGGTTGTAAATTGATGATGTGGCTTTGAATGGTGCATTTTGAACACAGTAAAACAAGGGGGTTCAAATAAGTTCGAAAGAAATGAAATCCCTTTGTAATAGTCTAGTTTCCATATGAAACCCTGATACTTCGAAGGAGATTGTCTGTTTTGTACACGAAGTGCATTCAGTTTTTGCCATAAGCCTCTCTACTTTCTTGCACATGCTATGTGGGTGAAATGATGATACCATGCCAACTTGGAACCTTTTCAGAGTTCATTTCAAATGCTTTTCAATTTCATGGTCTTATAGCTCAAAATAATCAGTAAATGCATGAAAAATAACAAATGAAGTCATGGTTGTAAATTGATGATGTGGCTTTGAATGGTGCATTTTGAACACAGAAAAACAAGGGGGTTCAAATAAGTTCAAGAGAAATGAAATCCCTTTGTAACAGATGAGTTTCCGTATGAAACCCTGATACTTCGAAGGAGATTGTCTGTTTTGTACACGAAGTGCATACAATTTTTGCCGTAAGCCTCTCTACTTTCCTGCACATGCTATGTGGGTGAAATGATGATACCATGCCAACTTGGAACCTTTTCAGAGTTCATTTCAAAAGCTTTTCAATTTCATGGTCTTATAGCTCAAAATACTGAGTAAATGCATGAAAAATAACAAATGAAGTCAGAAAGGGTTCTAAATTGATGATGTGGCTTTGAATGGTGGATTTTGAGCATAGTAAAAGAAGGGGGTTCAAATAAGTTCAAAAGAAATGAAATCCCTTTGTAACAGACTAGTTTCCGTATGAAACCCTGATACTTCGAAGGAGATTGTCTGTTTTGTATACGAAGTGCATCCAGTTTTTGCCGCAAGCCTCTCTACTTTCTTGCACATGATATGTGGGTGAAATGATGATACCGTGCCAACTTGGAACCTTTTCAGAGTTCATTTCAAATGCTTTTCCATTTCATGGTCTTATAGCTCAAAATAATTAGTAAATGCATGAAAAATAAAAAATGAAGTCAGAAAGGGTTGTAAATTGATGATGTGGCTTTCAATGGTACATTTTTAACACAGTAAAACAAGGGGGTTCAAATAAGTTCAAAAGAAATGAAATCCCTTTGTAACAGACGAGTTTCCGTATGAAACCCTGATACTTCGAAGGAGATTGTTTGTTTTGTACACGAAGTGCATCCAGTTTTTGCCGAAAGCCTCTCTACTTTCTTGCACATGCTATGTGGGTGAAATGATGATACCATGCCAACTTGGAGCCTTTTCAGAGTTCATTTCAAATGTTTTCCAATTTCATGGTTTTATAGCTCAAAATAATCAGTAAATGCATGAAAAATAACAAATGAATTCAGAAAGGGTTGTAAATTGATGATGTGGCTTTGAATGGTGCATTTTGAACACAGAAAAACAAGGGGGTTCAAATAAGTTCAAAATAAATGAAATCCCTTTGTAACAGATGAGTTTCCGTATGAAACCCTGATACTTCGAAGGAGATTGTCTGTTTTGTACATGAAGTGCATCCAGTTTTTGCCGTAAGCCTCTATACATTCTTGCAAATGCTATGTGGGTGAAATGATGATACCATGCCAACTTGGAACCTTTCCAGAGTTCATTTCAAATGCTTTTCAATTTCATGGTCTTATAGCTCAAAATAATCAGTAAATGCATGAAAAATAACAAATCAAGTCAGAAAGGGTTGTACATTGATAATGTGGCTTTCAATGGTGCATTTTGAACACAATAAAACAAGAGGGTTCAAATAAGTTCAAAAGAAATGAAATCCCTTTGTAACGGACTAGTTTCCGTATGAAACCCTCATACTTCGAAGGAGATTGTCTGTTTTGTACACCAAGTGCATCCAGTTTTTGCCATAAGCCTCTCTACTTTCTTGCACATGCTATGTGGGTGAAATGATGATACCATGCCAACTTGGAACCTTTTCAGAGTTCATTTCAAATGCTTTTCAATTTCATGGTCTTATAGCTCAAAATAATTAGTAAATGCATGAAAAATAACAAATGAAGTCAGAAAGGGTTGTAAATTGATGATATGGCTTTGAATGGTGCATTTTGAACACAGTAAAACAAGGGGGTTCAAATAAGTTCAAAAGAAATGAAATCCCTTTGTAACAGATGAGTTTTCGTATGAAACCCTGATACTTCGAAGGAGATTGTCGGTTTTGTACACGAAGTGCATCCAGTTTTTGCTGAAAGCCTCTCTACTTTCTTGCACATGCTATGTGGGTCAAATGATGATACCATGCCAACTTGGAACCTTTTTAGAGTTCATTTCAAATGCTTTTCAATTTCATGGTCTTATAGTTAAAAATAATCAGTAAATGCATGAAAAATAACAAATGAAGTCAGAAAGGGTTGTAAATTGATGATGTGGCTTTGAATGGTGCATTTTGAACACAGTAAAACAAGGGGGTTCAAATAAGTTCGAAAGAAATGAAATCCCTTTGTAATAGTCTAGTTTCCGTATGAAACCCTGATACTTCGAAGGAGATTGTCTGTTTTGTACACGAAGTGCATTCAGTTTTTGCCATAAGCCTCTCTACTTTCTTGCACATGCTATGTGGGTGAAATGATGATACCATGCCAACTTGGAACCTTTTCAGAGTTCATTTCAAATGCTTTTCAATTTCATGGTCTTATAGCTCAAAATAATCAGTAAATGCATGAAAAATAACAAATGAAGTCATGGTTGTAAATTGATGATGTGGCTTTGAATGGTGCATTTTGAACACAGAAAAACAAGGGGGTTCAAATAATTTCAAGAGAAATGAAATCCCTTTGTAACAGATGAGTTTCCGTATGAAACCCTGATACTTCGAAGGAGATTGTCTGTTTTGTACACGAAGTGCATACAATTTTTGCCGTAAGCCTCTCTACTTTCTTGCACATGCTATGTGGGTGAAATGATGATACCATGCCAACTTGGAACCTTTTCAGAGTTCATTTCAAAAGCTTTTCAATTTCATGGTCTTATAGCTCAAAATACTGAGTAAATGCATGAAAAATAACAAATGAAGTCAGAAAGGGTTCTAAATTGATGATGTGGCTTTGAATGGTGGATTTTGAGCATAGTAAAAGAAGGGGGTTCAAATAAGTTCAAAAGAAATGAAATCCCTTTGTAACAGACTAGTTTCCGTATGAAACCCTGATACTTCGAAGGAGATTGTCTGTTTTGTATACGAAGTGCATCCAGTTTTTGCCGCAAGCCTCTCTACTTTCTTGCACATGATATGTGGGTGAAATGATGATACCGTGCCAACTTGGAACCTTTTCAGAGTTCATTTCAAATGCTTTTCCATTTCATGGTCTTATAGCTCAAAATAATTAGTAAATGCATGAAAAATAAAAAATGAAGTCAGAAAGGGTTGTAAATTGATGATGTGGCTTTCAATGGTACATTTTTAACACAGTAAAACAAGGGGGTTCAAATAAGTTCAAAAGAAATGAAATCCCTTTGTAACAGACGAGTTTCCGTATGAAACCCTGATACTTCGAAGGAGATTGTTTGTTTTGTACACGAAGTGCATCCAGTTTTTGCCGAAAGCCTCTCTACTTTCTTGCACATGCTATGTGGGTGAAATGATGATACCATGCCAACTTGGAGCCTTTTCATAGCTCATTTCAAATGTTTTCCAATTTCATGGTTTTATAGCTCAAAATAATCAGTAAATGCATGAAAAATAACAAATGAATTCAGAAAGGGTTGTAAATTGATGATGTGGCTTTGAATAGTGCATTTTGAACACAGAAAAACAAGGGGGTTCAAATAAGTTCAAAATAAATGAAATCCCTTTGTAACAGATGAGTTTCCGTATGAAACCCTGATACTTCGAAGGAGATTGTCTGTTTTGTACATGAAGTGCATACAATTTTTGCCGTAAGCCTCTATACATTCTTGCAAATGCTATGTGGGTGAAATGATGATACCATGCCAACTTGGAACCTTTCCAGAGTTCATTTCAAATGCTTTTCAATTTCATGGTCTTATAGCTCAAAATAATCAGTAAATGCATGAAAAATAACAAATCAAGTCAGAAAGGGTTGTACATTGATAATGTGGCTTTCAATGGTGCATTTTGAACACAATAAAACAAGAGGGTTCAAATAAGTTCAAAAGAAATGAAATCCCTTTGTAACGGACTAGTTTCCGTATGAAACCCTCATACTTCGAAGGAGATTGTCTGTTTTGTACACCAAGTGCATCCAGTTTTTGCCGTAAGCCTCTCTACTTTCTTGCACATGCTATGTGGGTGAAATGATGATACCATGCCAAATTGGAACCTTTTCAGAGTTCATTTCAAATGCTTTTCAATTTCATGGTCTTATAGCTCAAAATAATTAGTAAATGCATGAAAAATAACAAATGAAGTCAGAAAGGGTTGTAAATTGATGATATGGCTTTGAATGGTGCATTTTGAACACAGTAAAACAAGGGGGTTCAAATAAGTTCAAAAGAAATTAAATCCCTTTGTAACAGACTAGTTTCCGTATGAAACCCTGATACTTCGAAGGAGATTGTCTGTTTTGTACACGAAGTGCATCCAGTTTTTGCTGAAAGCCTCTCTACTTTCTTGCACATGCTATGTGGGTCAAATGATGATACCATGCCAACTTGGAACCTTTTTAGAGTTCATTTCAAATGCTTTTCAATTTCATGGTCTTATAGTTAAAAATAATCAGTAAATGCATGAAAAATAACAAATGAAGTCAGAAAGGGTTGTAAATTGATGATGTGGCTTTGAATGGTGCATTTTGAACACAGTAAAACAAGGGGGTTCAAATAAGTTCGAAAGAAATTAAATTCCTTTGTAACAGTCTAGTTTCCGTATGAAACCCTGATACTTCGAAGGAGATTGTCTGTTTTGTACACGAAGTGCATTCAGTTTTTGCCATAAGCCTCTCTACTTTCTTGCACATGCTATGTGGGTGAAATGATGATACCATGCCAACTTGGAACCTTTTCAGAGTTCATTTCAAATGCTTTTCAATTTCATGGTCTTATAGCTCAAAATAATCAGTAAATGCATGAAAAATAACAAATGAAGTCATAAAGGGTTGTAAATTGATGATGTGGCTTTGAATGGTGCATTTTGAACACAGAAAAACAAGGGGGTTCAAATAAGTTCAAGAGAAATGAAATCCCTTTGTAACAGATGAGTTTCCGTATGAAACCCTGATACTTCGAAGGAGATTGTCTGTTTTGTACATGAAGTGCATACAATTTTTGCCGTAAGCCTCTCTACTTTCTTGCACATGCTATGTGGGTGAAATGATGATACCATGCCAACTTGGAACCTTTTCAGAGATCATTTCAAATGCTTTTCAATTTCATGGTCTTATAGCTCAAAATAATCAGTAAATGCATGAAAAATAACAAATGAAGTCATAAAGGGTTGTAAATTGATGATGTGGCTTTGAATGGTGCATTTTGAACACAGAAAAACAAGGGGGTTCAAATAAGTTCAAGAGAAATGAAATCCCTTTGTAACAGATGAGTTTCCGTATGAAACCCTGATACTTCGAAGGAGATTGTCTGTTTTGTACACGAAGTGCATACAATTTTTGCCGTAAGCCTCTCTACTTTCTTGCACATGCTATGTGGGTGAAATGATGATACCGTGCCAACTTGGAACCTTTTCAGAGTTCATTTCAAAAGCTTTTCAATTTCATGGTCTTATAGCTCAAAATACTGAGTAAATGCATGAAAAATAACAAATGAAGTCAGAAAGGGTTCTAAATTGATGATGTGGCTTTGAATGGTGGATTTTGAGCATAGTAAAAGAAGGGGGTTCAAATAAGTTCAAAAGAAATGAAATCCCTTTGTAACAGACTAGTTTCCGTATGAAACCCTGATACTTCAAAGGAGATTGTCTGTTTTGTACACGAAGTGCATCTAGTTTTTGCCGTAAGCCTCTATACTTTATTGCACATGCTATGTGGGTGAAATGATAATACCATGCCAACTTGGAATCTTTTCAGAGTTCATGTCAAATGTTTTCCAATTTCATGGTCTTATAGCTCAAAATAATCAGTAAATGCATGAAAAATAACAAATGAAGTCAGAAAGGGTTGTAAATTGATGATGTGGCTTTGAATGGTGCATTTTTAAGACAGAAAAACAAGGGGGTTCAAATAAGTTCATAAGAAATGAAATCCCTTTGTAACAGATGAGTTTCCGTATGAAACCCTGATACTTCGAACGAGATTGTTTGTTTTGTACACGAAGTGCATCCAGTTTTTGCCGAAAGCCTCTCTACTTTCTTGCACATGCTATGTGGGTGAAATGATGATACCATGCCAACTTGGAGCCTTTTCAGAGTTCATTTTAAATGTTTTCCAATTTCATGGTCTTATAGCTCAAAATAATCAGTAAATGCATGAAAAATAACAAATGAATTCAGAAAGGGTTGTAAATTGATGATGTGGCTTTGAATGGTGCATTTTGAACACAGAAAAACAAGGGGGTTCAAATAAGCTCAAAAGAAATGAAATCCCTTTGTAACAGACGAGTTTCCGTATGAAAACCTAATACTTCGAAGGAGATTGTCTGTTTTGTACACGAAGTGCATCCAGTTTTTGCCGTAAGCCTCTCTACTTTCTTGCACATGTTATGTGGGTGAAATGATGATACCATGCCAACTTGGAGCCTTTTCAGAGTTCATTTCAAATGTTTTCCAATTTCATGGTCTTATAGCTCAAAATAATCAGTAAATGCATGAAAAATAACAAATGAAGTCAGAAAGGGTTGTAAATTGATGATGTGGCTTTGAATGCTGCATTTTGAAGACAGAAAAACAAGGGGGTTCAAATAAGTTCAAAAGAAATGAAATCCCTTTGTAACAGATGAGTTTCCGTATGAAACCCTGATACTTCGAACGAGATTGTTTGTTTTGTACACGAAGTGCATCCACTTTTTGCCGAAAGCCTCTCTACTTTCTTGCACATGCTATGTGGGTGAAATGATGATACCATGCCAACTTGGAGCCTTTTCAGAGTTCATTTCAAATGTTTTCCAATTTCATGGTCTTATAGCTCAAAATAATCAGTAAATGCATGAAAAATAACAAATGAATTCAGAAAGGGTTGTAAATTGATGATGTGGCTTTGAATGGTGCATTTTGAACACAGAAAAACAAGGGGGTTCAAATAAGCTCAAAAGAAATGAAATCCCTTTGTAACAGACGAGTTTCCGTATGAAAACCTGATACTTCGAAGGAGATTGTCTGTTTTGTACACGAAGTGCATCCAGTTTTTGCCGTAAGCCTCTCTACTTTCTTGCACATGTTATGTGGGTGAAATGATGATACCATGCCAACTTGGAACCTTTTCAGAGTTCATTTCAAATGTTTTTCAATTTCATGGTCTTATAGCTGAAAATAATCACTAAATGCATGCAAAATAACAAATGAAGTCAGAAAGGGTTGTAAATTGATGATGTGGCTTTGAATGCTGCATTTTGAACACTGTAAAACAAGGGGGTTCAAATAAGTTCAAAAGAAACGAGATCCCTTTGTAACAAGCGAGTTTCCGTATGAAACCCTGATACTTCGAAGGAGATTGTCTGTTTTGTACACGAAGTGCATCCAGTTTTTGCCGAAAGCCTCTCTAATTTCTTGCACATGCTATGTGGGTGAAATGATGATACCATGCCAACTTGGAACCTTTTCAGAGTTCATGTCAAATGCTTTCCAATTTCATGGTCTTATAGCTCAAAATAATCAGTAAATGCATGAAAAATAACAAATGAAGTCATAAAGGGTTGTAAATTGATGATGTGGCTTTGAATGGTGCATTTTGAACACAGAAAACAAGGGGGTTCAAATAAGTTCAAGAGAAATGAAATCCCTTTGTAACAGATGAGTTTCCATATGAAACCCTGATACTTCGAAGGAGATTGTCTGTTTTGTACACGAAGTGCATACAATTTTTGCCGTAAGCCTCTCTACTTTCTTGCACATGCTATGTGGGTGAAATTATGATACCATGCCAACTTGGAACCTTTTCAGAGTTCATTTCCAAAGCTTTTCAATTTCATGGTCTTATAGCTCAAAATACTGAGTAAATGCATGAAAAATAACAAATGAAGTCAGAAAGGGTTCTAAATTGATGATGTGGCTTTGAATGGTGGATTTTGAGCATAGTAAAAGAAGGGGGTTGAAATAAGTTCAAAAGAAATGAAATCCCTTTGTAACAGACTAGTTTCCGTATGAAACCCTGATACTTCGAAGGAGATTGTCTGTTTTGTATACGAAGTGCATCCAGTTTTTGCCGCAAGCCTCTCTACTTTCTTGCACATGATATGTGGGTGAAATGATGATACCGTGCCAACTTGGAACCTTTTCAGAGTTCATTTCAAATGCTTTTCAATTTCATGGTCTTAAAGCTCAAAATAATTAGTAAATGCATGAAAAATAAAAAATGAAGTCAGAAAGGGATGTAAATTGATGATGTGGCTTTCAATGGTACATTTTTAACATAGTAAAACAAGGGGGTTCAAATAAGTTCAAAAGAAATGAAATCCCTTTGTAACAGACGAGTTTCCGTATGAAACCCTGATACTTCGAAGTAGATTGTTTGTTTTGTACACGAAGTGCATCCAGTTTTTGCCGAAAGCCTCTCTACTTTCTTGCACATGCTATGTGGGTGAAATGATGATACCATGCCAACTTGGAGCCTTTTCAGAGTTCATTTCAAATGTTTTCCAATTTCATGGTTTTATAGCTCAAAATAATCAGTAAATGCATGAAAAATAACAAATGAATTCAGAAAGGGTTGTAAATTGATGATGTGGCTTTGAATGGTGCATTTTGAACACAGAAAAACAAGGGAGTTCAAATAAGTTCAAAATAAATGAAATCCCTTTGTAACAGATGAGTTTCCGTATGAAACCCTGATACTTCGAAGGAGATTGTCTGTTTTGTACATGAAGTGCATCCAGTTTTTGCCGTAAGCCTCTATACATTCTTGCAAATGCTATGTGGGTGAAATGATGATACCATGCCAACTTGGAACCTTTCTAGAGTTCATTTCAAATGCTTTTCAATTTCATGGTCTTATAGCTCAAAATAATCACTAAATGCATGAAAAATAACAAATCAAGTCAGAAAGGGTTGTACATTGATAATGTGGCTTTCAATGGTGCATTTTTAACACAATAAAACAAGAGGGTTCAAATAAGTTCAAAAGAAATGAAATCCCTTTGTAACGGACTAGTTTCCGTATGAAACCCTCATACTTCGAAGGAGATTGTCTGTTTTGTACACCAAGTGCATCCAGTTTTTGCCGTAAGCCTCTCTACTTTCTTGCACATGCTATGTGGGTGAAATGATGATACCATGCCAACTTGGAGCCTTTTCAGAGTTTATTTCTAATGTTTTCCAATTTCATGGTCTTATAGCTCAAAATAATCAGTAAATGCATGAAAAATAACAAATGAATTCAGAAAGGGTTGTAAATTGATGATGTGGCTTTGAATGGTGCATTTTTAACACAAAAAAACAAGGTGGTTCAAATAAGCTCAAAAGAAATGAAATCCCTTTGTAACAGACGAGTTTCCGTATGAAAACCTGATACTTCGAAGGAGATTGTCTGTTTTGTACACGAAGTGCATCCAGTTTTTGCCGTAAGCCTCTCTACTTTCTTGCACATGTTATGTGGGTGAAATGATGATACCATGCCAACTTGGAACCTTTTCAGAGTTCATTTCAAATGCTTTTCAATTTCATGGTCTTATAGCTGAAAATAATCACTAAATGCATGCAAAATAACAAATGAAGTCAGAAAGGGTTGTAAATTGATGATGTGGCTTTGAATGCTGCATTTTGAACACAGTAAAACAAGGGGGTTCAAATAAGTTCAAAAGAAATGAGATCCCTTTGTAACAAGCGAGTTTCCGTATGAAACCCTGATACTTCGAAGGAGATTGTCTGTTTTGTACACGAAGTGCATCTAGTTTTTGCCGTAAGCCTCTCTACTTTCTTGCACATGCTATGTGGGTGAAATGATGATACCATGCCAACTTGGAACCTTTTCAGAGTTCATTTCAAATGCTTTTCAATTTCATGGTCTTATAGCTCAAAATAATCACTAAATGCATGCAAAATAACAAATGAAGTCAGAAAGGGTTGTAAATTGATGATGTGGCTTTGAATGCTGCATTTTGAACACAGTAAAACAAGGGGGTTCAAATAAGTTCAAAAGAAATGAGATCCCTTTGTAACAAGCGAGTTTCCGTATGAAACCCTGATACTTCGAAGGAGATTGTCTGTTTTGTACACGAAGTGCATCCAGTTTTTGCCGAAAGCCTCTCTAATTTCTTGCACATGCTATGTGGGTGAAATGATGATACCATGCCAACTTGGAACCTTTTCAGAGTTCATTTCAAATGCTTTCCAATTTCATGGTCTTATAGCTCAAAATAATCAGTAAATGCATGAAAAATAAAAAATGAAGTCATAAAGGGTTGTAAATTGATGATGTGGCTTTGAATGGTGCATTTTGAACACAGAAAACAAGGGGGTTCAAATAAGTTCAAGAGAAATGAAATCCCTTTGTAACAGATGAGTTTCCATATGAAACCCTGATACTTCGAAGGAGATTGTCTGTTTTGTACACGAAGTGCATACAATTTTTGCCGTAAGCCTCTCTACTTTCTTGCACATGCTATGTGG
Source organism: Triticum timopheevii (assembly GCA_963921465.1). NCBI lineage: Eukaryota > Viridiplantae > Streptophyta > Magnoliopsida > Poales > Poaceae > Triticum > Triticum timopheevii. The sequence goes on along the minus strand of OY997264.1, from coordinate 11,706,489 downwards.
GTGAAATTATGATACCATGCCAACTTGGAACCTTTTCAGAGTTCATTTCCAAAGCTTTTCAATTTCATGGTCTTATAGCTCAAAATACTGAGTAAATGCATGAAAAATAACAAATGAAGTCAGAAAGGGTTCTAAATTGATGATGTGGCTTTGAATGGTGGATTTTGAGCATAGTAAAAGAAGGGGGTTGAAATAAGTTCAAAAGAAATGAAATCCCTTTGTAACAGACTAGTTTCCGTATGAAACCCTGATACTTCGAAGGAGATTGTCTGTTTTGTATACGAAGTGCATCCAGTTTTTGCCGCAAGCCTCTCTACTTTCTTGCACATGATATGTGGGTGAAATGATGATACCGTGCCAACTTGGAACCTTTTCAGAGTTCATTTCAAATGCTTTTCAATTTCATGGTCTTAAAGCTCAAAATAATTAGTAAATGCATGAAAAATAAAAAATGAAGTCAGAAAGGGTTGTAAATTGATGATGTGGCTTTCAATGGTACATTTTTAACATAGTAAAACAAGGGGGTTCAAATAAGTTCAAAAGAAATGAAATCCCTTTGTAACAGACGAGTTTCCGTATGAAACCCTGATACTTCGAAGTAGATTGTTTGTTTTGTACACGAAGTGCATCCAGTTTTTGCCGAAAGCTTCTCTACTTTCTTGCACATGCTATGTGGGTGAAATGATGATACCATGCCAACTTGGAGCCTTTTCAGAGTTCATTTCAAATGTTTTCCAATTTCATGGTTTTATAGCTCAAAATAATCAGTAAATGCATGAAAAATAACAAATGAATTCAGAAAGGGTTGTAAATTGATGATGTGGCTTTGAATGGTGCATTTTGAACACAGAAAAACAAGGGAGTTCAAATAAGTTCAAAATAAATGAAATCCCTTTGTAACAGATGAGTTTCCGTATGAAACCCTGATACTTCGAAGGAGATTGTCTGTTTTGTACATGAAGTGCATCCAGTTTTTGCCGTAAGCCTCTATACATTCTTGCAAATGCTATGTGGGTGAAATGATGATACCATGCCAACTTGGAACCTTTCTAGAGTTCATTTCAAATGCTTTTCAATTTCATGGTCTTATAGCTCAAAATAATCACTAAATGCATGAAAAATAACAAATCAAGTCAGAAAGGGTTGTACATTGATAATGTGGCTTTCAATGGTGCATTTTTAACACAATAAAACAAGAGGGTTCAAATAAGTTCAAAAGAAATGAAATCCCTTTGTAACGGACTAGTTTCCGTATGAAACCCTCATACTTCGAAGGAGATTGTCTGTTTTGTACACCAAGTGCATCCAGTTTTTGCCGTAAGCCTCTCTACTTTCTTGCACATGCTATGTGGGTGAAATGATGATACCATGCCAACTTGGAGCCTTTTCAGAGTTCATTTCTAATGTTTTCCAATTTCATGGTCTTATAGCTCAAAATAATCAGTAAATGCATGAAAAATAACAAATGAATTCAGAAAGGGTTGTAAATTGATGATGTGGCTTTGAATGGTGCATTTTTAACACAGAAAAACAATGGGGTTCAAATAAGCTCAGAAGAAATGAAATCCCTTTGTAACAGACGAGTTTCCGTATGAAAACCTGATACTTCGAAGGAGATTGTCTGTTTTGTACACGAAGTGCATCCAGTTTTTGCCGTAAGCCTCTCTACTTTCTTGCACATGTTATGTGGGTGAAATGATGATACCATGCCAACTTGGAACCTTTTCAGAGTTCATTTCAAATGCTTTTCAATTTCATGGTCTTATAGCTGAAAATAATCACTAAATGCATGCAAAATAACAAATGAAGTCAGAAAGGGTTGTAAATTGATGATGTGGCTTTGAATGCTGCATTTTGAACACAGTAAAACAAGGGGGTTCAAATAAGTTCAAAAGAAATGAGATCCCTTTGTAACAAGCGAGTTTCCGTATGAAACCCTGATACTTCGAAGGAGATTGTCTGTTTTGTACACGAAGTGCATCTAGTTTTTGCCGTAAGCCTCTCTACTTTCTTGCACATGCTATGTGGGTGAAATGATGATACCATGCCAACTTGGAACCTTTTCAGAGTTCATTTCAAATGCTTTTCAATTTCATGGTCTTATAGCTCAAAATAATCACTAAATGCATGCAAAATAACAAATGAAGTCAGAAAGGGTTGTAAATTGATGATGTGGCTTTGAATGCTGCATTTTGAACACAGTAAAACAAGGGGGTTCAAATAAGTTCAAAAGAAATGAGATCCCTTTGTAACAAGCGAGTTTCCGTATGAAACCCTGATACTTCGAAGGAGATTGTCTGTTTTGTACACGAAGTGCATCCAGTTTTTGCCGAAAGCCTCTCTAATTTCTTGCACATGCTATGTGGGTGAAATGATGATACCATGCCAACTTGGAACCTTTTCAGAGTTCATGTCAAATGTTTTCCAATTTCATGGTCTTATAGCTCAAAATAATCAGTAAATGCATGAAAAATAACAAATGAAGTCATAAAGGGTTGTAAATTGATGATGCGGCTTTGAATGGTGCATTTTGAACACAGAAAACAAGGGGGTTCAAATAAGTTCAAGAGAAATGAAATCCCTTTGTAACAGATGAGTTTTCATATGAAACCCTGATACTTCGAAGGAGATTGTCTGTTTTGTACACGAAGTGCATACAATTTTTGCCGTAAGCCTCTCTACTTTCTTGCACATGCTATGTGGGTGAAATTATGATACCATGCCAACTTGGAACCTTTTCAGAGTTCATTTCCAAAGCTTTTCAATTTCATGGTCTTATAGCTCAAAATACTGAGTAAATGCATGAAAAATAACAAATGAAGTCAGAAAGGGTTCTAAATTGATGATGTGGCTTTGAATGGTGGATTTTGAGCATAGTAAAAGAAGGGGGTTGAAATAAGTTCAAAAGAAATGAAATCCCTTTGTAACAGACTAGTTTCCGTATGAAACCCTGATACTTCGAAGGAGATTGTCTGTTTTGTATACGAAGTGCATCCAGTTTTTGCCGCAAGCCTCTCTACTTTCTTGCACATGATATGTGGGTGAAATAATGATACCGTGCCAACTTGGAACCTTTTCAGAGTTCATTTCAAATGCTTTTCAATTTCATGGTCTTATAGCTCAAAATAATTAGTAAATGCATGAAAAATAAAAAATGAAGTCAGAAAGGGTTGTAAATTGATGATGTGGCTTTCAATGGTACATTTTTAACATAGTAAAACAAGGGGGTTCGAATAAGTTCAAAAGAAATGAAATCCCTTTGTAACAGACGAGTTTCCGTATGAAACCCTGATACTTCGAAGGAGATTGTTTGTTTTGTACACGAAGTGCATCCAGTTTTTGCCGAAAGCCTCTCTACTTTCTTGCACATGCTATGTGGGTGAAATGATGATACCATGCCAACTTGGAGCCTTTTCAGAGTTCATTTCAAATGTTTTCCAATTTCATGGTTTTATAGCTCAAAATAATCAGTAAATGCATGAAAAATAACAAATGAATTCAGAAAGGGTTGTAAATTGATGATGTGGCTTTGAATGGTGCATTTTGAACACAGAAAAACAAGGGGGTTCAAATAAGTTCAAAATAAATGAAATCCCTTTGTAACAGATGAGTTTCCGTATGAAACCCTGATACTTCGAAGGAGATTGTCTGTTTTGTACATGAAGTGCATCCAGTTTTTGCCGTAAGCCTCTATACATTCTTGCAAATGCTATGTGGGTGAAATGATGATACCATGCCAACTTGGAACCTTTCCAGAGTTCATTTCAAATGCTTTTCAATTTCATGGTCTTATAGCTCAAAATAATCAGTAAATGCATGAAAAATAACAAATCAAGTCAGAAAGGGTTGTACATTGATAATGTGGCTTTCAATGGTGCATTTTGAACACAATAAAACAAGAGGGTTCAAATAAGTTCAAAAGAAATGAAATCCCTTTGTAACGGACTAATTTCCGTATGAAACCCTGATACTTCGAAGGAGATTGTCTGTTTTGTACACCAAGTGCATCCAGTTTTTGCCGTAAGCCTCTCTACTTTCTTGCACATGCTATGTGGGTGAAATTATGACACCATGCCAACTTGGAACCTTTTCAGAGTTCATTTCAATTGCTTTTCAATTTCATGGTCTCATAGCTCAAAATAATTAGTAAATGCATGAAAAATAACAAATGAAGTCAGAAAGGGTTGTAAATTGATGATATGGCTTTGAATGGTGCATTTTGAACACAGTAAAACAAGGGGGTTCAAATAAGTTCAAAAGAAATGAAATCCCTTTGTAACAGACGAGTTTCCGTATGAAACCCTGATACTTCGAAGGAGATTGTCTGTTTTGCACACGAAGTGCATCCAGTTTTTGCTGAAAGCCTCTCTACTTTCTTGCACATGCTATGTGGGTGAAATGATGATACCATGCCAACTTGGAACCTTTTTAGAGTTCATTTCAAATGCTTTTCAATTTCATGGTCTTATAGTTAAAAATAATCAGTAAATGCATGAAAAATAACAAATGAAGTCAGAAAGGGTTGTAAATTGATGATGTGGCTTTGAATGGTGCATTTTGAACACAGTAAAACAAGGGGGTTCAAATAAGTTCGAAAGAAATGAAATCCCTTTGTAACAGACTAGTTTCCGTATGAAACCCTGATACTTGGAAAGAGATTGTCTGTTTTGTACACGAAGTTCATCCAGTTTTTGCCGTAAGCCTCTCTACTTTCTTGCACATGCTATGTGGGCGAAATGATGATACCATACCAACTTGGAACCTTTTCAGAGTTCATTTCAAATGCTTTTCAATTTCATGGTCTTATAGCTCAAAATAATCAATAAATGCATGAAAAAAACAAATGAAGTCAGAAAGGGTTGTAAATTGAAGATGTGGCTTTGAATGGTGCATTTTGAACACAGTAAAACAAGGGGGTTCAAATAAGTTCAAAGGAAATGAAATCCCTTTGTAACAAACTAGTTTCCATATGAAACCCTGATACTTCGAAGGAGATTGTCTGTTTTGTACACGAAGTGCATCCAGTTTTTGCTGAAAGCCTCTCTACTTTCTTGCACATGCTATGTGGGTGAAATGATGATACCATGGCAACTTGGAAGCTTTTCAGAGTTCATTTCAAATGTTTTCCAATTTCATGGTCTTATAGCTCAAAATAATCAGTAAATGCATGAAAAATAACAAATGAAGTCAGAAAGGGTTGTAAATTGATGATGTGGCTTTGAATGGTGCATTTTGAACACAGAAAAACAAGGGGGTTCAAATAAGTTCAAAAGAAATGAAATCCCTTTGTAACAGATGAGTTTCCGTATGAAACCCTGACACTTCGAAGGAGATTGTCTGTTTTGTACACGAAGTGCATCCAGTCTTTGCCGTAAGCCTCTCTACTTTCTTGCAAATGCTATGTGGGTGAAATGATGATACCATGCCAACTTGGAACCTTTTCAGAGTTTATTTCAAATGCTTTTCAATTTCATGGTCTTATAGCTCAAAATAATCAGTAAATGCATGAAAAATAACAAATGAATTCAGAAAGGGTTGTAAATTGATGATGTGGCTTTGAATGGTGCATTTTGAACATAGTAAAACAAGGGGGTTCAAATAAGTTCAAAAGAAATGAAATCCCTTTGTAACAGACTAGTTTCCGTATGAAACCCTGATACTTCGAAGGAGATTGTCTGTTTTGTACACGAAGTGCATCCAGTTTTTGCCGTAATCCTCTCTACTTTCTTGCACATGATATGTGGGTGAAATGATGATACCGTGCCAACTTGGAACCTTTTCAGAGTTCATTTCAAATGCTTTCCAATTTCATGGTCTTATAGCTCAAAATAATCAGTAAATGCATGAAAAATAACAAATGAAGTCAGAAAGGGTTGTAAATTGATGATGTGGCTTTCAATGGTGCATTTTTAACATAGTAAAACAAGGGGGTTCAAATAAGTTCAAAAGAAATGAAATCCCTTTGTAACAGATGAGTTTCCGTATGAAACCCTGATACTTCGAAGGAGATTGTTTGTTTTGTACACGAAGTGCATCCACTTTTTGCCGAAAGCCTCTGTACTTTCTTGCACATGCTATGTGGGTGAAATGATGATACCATGCCAACTTGGAGCCTTTTCAGAGTTCATTTCAAATGTTTTCCAATTTCATGGTCTTATAGCTCAAAATAATCAGTAAATGCATGAAAAATAACAAATGAATTCAGAAAGGGTTGTAAATTGATGATGTGGCTTTGAATGGTGCATTTTGAACACAGAAAAACAAGGGGGTTCTAATAAGCTCAAAAGAAATGAAATCCCTTTGTAACAGACGAGTTTCCGTATGAAAACCTGATACTTCGAAGGAGATTGTCTGTTTTGTACACGAAGTGCATCCAGTTTTTGCCGTAAGCCTCTCTACTTTCTTGCACATGTTATGTGGGTGAAATGATGATACCATGCCAACTTGGAACCTTTTCAGAGTTCATTTCAAATGCTTTTCAATTTCATGGTCTTATAGCTGAAAATAATGACTAAATGCATGCAAAATAACAAATGAAGTCAGAAAGGGTTGTAAATTGATGATGTGGCTTTGAATGCTGCATTTTGAACATAGTAAAACAAGGGAGTTCAAATAAGTTCAAAAGAAATGAGATCCCTTTGTAACAAGCGAGTTTCCGTATGAAACCCTGATACTTCGAAGGAGATTGTCTATTTTGTACACGAAGTGCATCCAGTTTTTGCCGAAAGCCTCTCTAATTTCTTGCACATGCTATGTGGGTGAAATGATGATACCATGCCAACTTGGAACCTTTTCAGAGTTCATGTCAAATGTTTTCCAATTTCATGGTCTTATAGCTCAAAATAATCAGTAAATGCATGAAAAATAACAAATGAAGTCAGAAAGGGTTGTAAATTGATGATGTGGCTTTGAATGCTGCATTTTGAAGACAGAAAAACAAGGGGGTTCAAATAAGTTCAAAAGAAATGAAATCCCTTTGTAACAGATGAGCTTCCGTATGAAACCCTGATACTTCGAAGGAGATTGTCTTTTTTGTACACGAAGTGCATCCAGTTTTTGCCGAAAGCCTCTCTAGTTTCTTGCACATGCTATGTGGGTGAAATGATGATACCATGCCAACTTGGAACCTTTTGAGAGTTTATTTCAAATGCTTTTCAATTTCATGGTTTTATAGCTCAAAATAATCAGTAAATGCATGAAAAATAACAAATGAAGTCATAAAGGGTTGTAAATTGATGATGTGGCTTTGAATGGTGCATTTTGAACACAGAAAAACAAGGGGGTTAAAATAGGTTCATAAGAAATGAAATCCCTCTGTAACAGATAAGTTTCCGTATGGAACCCTGATACTTCGAAGGAGATTGTTTGTTTTGAACACGAAGTGCATCCAGTTTTTGCCGAAAGCCTCTCTACTTTCTTGCACATGCTATGTGGGTGAAATGATGATACCATGCCAACTTGGAACCTTTTCAGAGTTCTTTTCAAATGCTTTCCAATTTCATGGTCTTATAGCTCAAAATAATCAGTAAATGCATGAAAAATAACAAATGAAGTCAGAAAGGGTTGTAAATTGATGATGTGGCTTTGAATGGTGCATTTTGAACACAGAAAAACAAGGGGGTTAAAATAAGTTCATAAGAAATGAAATCCCTCTGTAACAGATAAGTTTCCGTATGGAACCCTGATACTTCGAAGGAGATTGTTTGTTTTGAACACGAAGTGCATCCAGTTTTTGCCGAAAGCCTCTCTACTTTCTTGCACATGCTATGTGGGTGAAATGATGATACCATGCCAACTTGGAACCTTTTCAGAGTTCTTTTCAAATGCTTTCCAATTTCATGGTCTTATAGCTCAAAATAATCAGTAAATGCATGAAAAATAACAAATGAAGTCAGAAAGGGTTGTAAATTGATGATGTGGCTTTGAATGCTGCATTTTGAAGACAGAAAAACAAGGGGGTTCAAATAAGTTCAAAAGAAATGAAATCCCTTTGTAACAGATGAGTTTCCGTATGAAACCCATATACTTCGAAGGAGATTGTCTGTTTTGTACACGAAGTGCATCCAGTTTTTGGCGTAAGCCTCTCTACTTTCTTGCACATGCTATGTGGGTGAAATGATGATACCATGCCAACTTGGAACCTTTTCAGAGTTCATTTCAAATGCTTTTCAATTTCATGGTCTTATAGCTCAAAATAATTAGTAAATGCATGAAAAATAACAAATGAAGTCAGAAAGGGTTGTACATTGATGATGTGGCTTCGAATGGTGCATTTTGAACACAGTAAAACAAGGGGGTTCAAATAAGTTCAAAAGAAATTAAATCCCTTTGTAACAGACAAGTTTCCGTATGAAACCCTAATACTTCGAAGGAGATTGTCTGTTTTGTACACGAAGTGCATCTAGTTTTTGCCGTAAGCCACTCTACTTTCTTGCACATGCTATGTGGGTGAAATGATGATACCATGCCAACTTGGAACCTTTTCAGAGTTCATGTCAAATGCTTTTCAATTTCATGGTCTTATAGCTCAAAATAATCAGTAAATGCATGAAAAATAACAAATGAAGTCAGAAAGGGTTGTAAATTGATGATGTGGCTTTGAATGGTGCATTTTGAACACAGTAAAACAAGGGGGTTCAAATAAGTTCAAAAGAAATGAAATCCCTTTGTAACAGACGAGTTTCCGTCTGAAACCCTGATACTTCGAAGGAGATTGTCTATTTTGTACACGAAGTGCATCCAGTTTTTGCCGAAAGCCTCTCTTCTTTCTTGCACATGCTATATGGGTGAAATGGTGATACCATGCCAACTTGGAACGTTTTTAGAGTTCATGTCAAATGTTTTCCAATTTCATGGTCTTATAGCTCAAAATAATCAGTAAATGCATGAAAAATAACAAATGAAGTCAGAAAGGGTTGTAAATTGATGATGTGTCTTTGAATGGTGCATTTGGAACACAGAAAAACAAGGGGGTTCAAATAAGTTCATAAAAAATGAAATCCCTCTGTAACAGATGAGCTTCCGTATGAAACCCTGATACTTCGAAGGAGATTGTCTTTTTTGTACACGAAGTGCATCCAGTTTTTGCCGAAAGCCTCTCTAGTTTCTTGCACATGCTATGTGGGTGAAATGATGATACCATGCCAACTTGGAACCTTTTGAGAGTTTATTTCAAATGCTTTTCAATTTCATGGTCTTATAGCTCAAAATAATCAGTAAATGCATGAAAAATAACAAATGAAGTCATAAAGGGTTGTAAATTGATGATGTGGCTTTGAATGGTGCATTTTGAACACAGAAAAAAAGGGGGTTAAAATAAGTTCATAAGAAATGAAATCCCTCTGTAACAGATGAGTTTCCGTATGGAACCCTGATACTTCGAAGGAGATTGTTTGTTTTGAACACGAAGTGCATCCAGTTTTTGCCGAAAGCCTCTCTACTTTCTTGCACATGCTATGTGGGTGAAATGATGATACCATGCCAACTTGGAACCTTTTCAGAGTTCTTTTCAAATGCTTTCCAATTTCATGGTCTTATAGCTAAAAATAATCAGTAAATGCATGAAAAATAACAAATGAAGTCAGAAAGGGTTGTAAATTGATGATGTGGCTTTGAATGGTGCATTTTGAACACAGAAAAACAAGGGAGTTCAAATAAGTTCAAAAGAAATGAAATCCCTTTGTAATAGATGAGTTTCCGTATGAAACCCTGATACTTCGAAGGAGATTGTCTGTTTTGTACACGAAGTGCATCTAGTTTTTGCCGTAAACCTCTATACTTTATTGCACATGCTATGTGGGTGAAATGATGATACCATGCCAACTTGGAACCTTTTCAGAGTTCATTTCAAATGCTTTTCAATTTCATGGTCTTATAGCTCAAAATAATCAGTAAATGCATGAAAAATAACAAATGAAGTCAGAAAGGGTTGTAAATTGATGATGTGGCTTTGAATGCTGCATTTTGAAGACAGGAAAACAAGGGGGTTCAAATAAGTTCAAAAGAAATGAAATCCCTTTGTAACAGATGAGTTTCCGTATGAAACCCATATACTTCGAAGGAGATTGTCTGTTTTGTACACGAAGTGCATCCAGTTTTTGGCGTAAGCCTCTCTACTTTCTTGCACATGCTATGTGGGTGAAATGATGATACCATGCCAACTTGGAACCTTTTCAGAGTTCATTTCAAATGATTTTCAATTTCATGGTCTTATAGCTCAAAATAATTAGTAAATGCATGAAAAATAACAAATGAAGTCAGAAAGGGTTGTACATTGATGATGTGGCTTCGAATGGTGCATTTTGAACACAGTAAAACAAGGGGGTTCAAATAAGTTCAAACGGAATGAAATCCCTTTGTAACAGACAAGTTTCCGTATGAAACCCTAATACTTCGAAGGAGATTGTCTGTTTTGTACACGAACTGCATCCAGTTTTTGCCGTAAGCCACTCTACTTTCTTGCACATGCTATGTGGGTGAAATGATGATACCATGCCAACTTGGAACCTTTTCAGAGTTCATTTCAAATGCTTTTCAATTTCATGGTCTTATAGCTCAAAATAATCAGTAAATGCATGAAAAATAACAAATGAAGTCAGAAAGGGTTGTACATTGATGATGTGGCTTTCAATGGTGCATTTTGAACACAGAAAAACAAGGGGGTTCAAATAAGTTCAAAAGAAATGAAATCCCTTTGTAACAGACTAGTTTCCGTATGAAACCCTGATACTTCGAAAGAGATTGTCTGTTTTGTACACGAAGTGCATCCAGTTTTTGCCGTAAGCCTCTCTACTTTCTTGCACATGCTATGTGGGTGAAATGATGATACCATGCCAACTTGGAACCTTTTCAGAGTTCATTTCAAATGCTTTTCAATTTCATGGTCTTATAGCTCAAAATAATCAGTAAATGCATGAAAAATAACAAATGGATTCAGAAAGGGTTGTAAATTGATGATGTGGCTTTGAATGGTGCATTTTGAACACAGTAAAACAAGGGGGTTCAAATAAGTTCAAAAGAAATGAAATCCCTTTGTAACAGATGAGTTTCCGTATGAAACCCTGATACTTCGAAGGAGATTGTCTGTTTTGTACACGAAGTGCATCCAGTTTTTGCCGTAAGCCTCTATACTTTCTTGCACATGCTATGTGGGTGAAATGATGATACCATGCCAACTTGGAACCTTTTCAGAGTTCATTTCAAATGCTTTTCAATGTCATGGTCTTATAGCTCAAAATAATCGGTAAATGCATGAAAAATAACAAATGAAGTCAGAAAGGGTTGTAAATTGATGATGTGGCTTTGAATGGTGCATTTTGAACATAGTAAAACAAGGGGGTTCAAATAAGTTCAAAAGAAATGAAATCCCTTTGTAAAACACTAGTTTCCGTATGAAACCCTGATACTTCGAAGGAGATTGTCTGTTTTGTACACGAAGTGCATCCAGTTTTTGCCGTAAGCCTCTCTACTTTCTTGCACATGAATCTGGGTTAAATGATGATACCGTGCCAACTTGGAACCTTTTCAGAGTTCATTTCAAATGCTTTTCAATTTCATGGTCTTATAGCTCAAAATAATCAGTAAATGCATGAAAAATAACAAATGAAGTCAGAAAGGGTTGTAAATTGATGATGTGGCTTTGAATGGTGCATTTTGAACACAGTAAAACAAGGGGGTTCAAATAAGTTCAAAAGAAATGAAATCCCTTTGTAACAGACGAGTTTCCGTATGAAACCCTGATACTTCAAAGGAGATTGTTTGTTTTGTACACGAAGTGCATCCAGTTTTTGCCGAAAGCCTCTCTACTTTCTTGCACATGCTATGTGGGTGAAATGATGATACCATGCCAACTTGGAGCCTTTTTGGAGTTCATTTCAAATGTTTTCCAATTTCATGGTCTTATAGCTCAAAATAATCAGTAAATGCATGAAAAATAACAAATGAAGTCAGAAAGGGTTGTAAATTGATGATGTGGCTTTGAATGGTGCATTTTGAACACAGAAAAACAAGGGGGTTCAAATAAGTTCAAAAGAAATGAAATCCCTTTGTAACAGATGAGTTTCTGTAAGAAACCCTAATATTTCGAAGGAGATTGTCTGTTTTGTACACGAAGTGCATCCAGTTTTTGTTGTAAGCCTCTGTACTTTCTTGCACATGCTATGTGGGTGAAATGATGATACCATGCCAACTTGGAACCTCTTCAGAGTTCATTTCAAATGCTTTTCAATTTCATGGTCTAATAGCTCAAAATAATCAGTAAATGCGTGCAAAATAACAAATGGAGTCATAAAGGGTTGTAAATGGATGATGTGGCTTTGAATGGTGCATTTTGAACACAGTAAAACAAGGGGGTTCAAATAAGTTCAAAAGAAATGAAATCCCTTTGTAACAGACAAGTTTCCGTATGAAACCCTAATACTTCGAAGGAGATTGTCTGTTTTGTACACGAAGTGCATCCAGTTTTTGCCGTAAGCCACTCTACTTTCTAGCACATGCTATGTGGGTGAAATGATGGTACCATGCCAACTTGGAACCTTTTCAGAGTTCATTTCAAATGCTTTTCAATTTCATGGTCTTATAGCTCAAAATAATCAGTAAATGCATGAAAAATAACAAATGAAGTCAGAAAGGGTTGTACATTGATGATGTGGCTTTCAATGGTGCATTTTGAACACAGAAAAACAAGGGGGTTCAAATAAGTTCAAAAGAAATGAAGTCCCTTTGTAACAGACTAGTTTCCGTATGAAACCCTGATACTTCGAAAGAGATTGTCTGTTTTGTACACGAAGTGCATCCAGTTTTTGCCGTAAGCCTCTCTACTTTCTTGCACATGCTATGTGGGTGAAATGATGATACCATGCCAACTTGGAACCTTTTCAGAGTTCATTTCAAATGCTTTTCAATTTCATGGTCTTATAGCTCAAAATAATCAGTAAATGCATGAAAAATAACAAATGGAGTCAGAAAGGGTTGTAAATTGATGATGTGGCTTTGAATGGTGCATTTTGAACACAGTAAAACAAGGGGGTTCAAATAAGTTCAAAAGAAATGAAATCCCTTTGTAACAGATGAGTTTCCGTATGAAACCCTGATACTTCGAAGGAGATTGTCTGTTTTGTACACGAAGTGCATCCAGTTTTTGCCGTAAGCCTCTATACTTTCTTGCACATGCTATGTGGGTGAAATGATGATACCATGCCAACTTGGAACCATTTCAGAGTTCATTTCAAATGCTTTTCAATGTCATGGTCTTATAGCTCAAAATAATCGGTAAATGCATGAAAAATAACAAATGAAGTCAGAAAGGGTTGTAAATTGATGATGTGGCTTTGAATGGTGCATTTTGAACATAGTAAAACAAGGGGGTTCAAATAAGTTCAAAAGAAATGAAATCCCTTTGTAACACACTAGTTTCCGTATGAAACCCTGATACTTTGAAGGAGATTGTCTGTTTTGTACACGAAGTGCATCCAGTTTTTGCCGTAAGCCTCTCTACTTTCTTGCACATGAATCTGGGTTAAATGATGATACCGTGCCAACTTGGAACCTTTTCAGAGTTCATTTCAAATGCTTTTCAATTTCATGGTCTTATAGCTCAAAATAATCAGTAAATGCATGAAAAATAACAAATGAAGTCAGAAAGGGTTGTAAATTGATGATGTGGCTTTGAATGGTGCATTTTGAACACAGTAAAACAAGGGGGTTCAAATAAGTTCAAAAGAAATGAAATCCCTTTGTAACAGACGAGTTTCCGTATGAAACCCTGATACTTCAAAGGAGATTGTTTGTTTTGTACACGAAGTGCATCCAGTTTTTGCCGAAAGCCTCTCTACTTTCTTGCACATGCTATGTGGGTGAAATGATGATACCATGCCAACTTGGAGCCTTTTTGGAGTTCATTTCAAATGTTTTCCAATTTCATGGTCTTATAGCTCAAAATAATCAGTAAATGCATGAAAAATAACAAATGAAGTCAGAAAGGGTTGTAAATTGATGATGTGGCTTTGAATGGTGCATTTTGAACACAGAAAAACAAGGGGGTTCAAATAAGTTCAAAAGAAATGAAATCCCTTTGTAACAGATGAGTTTTCCGTAAGAAACCCTGATACTTCGAAGGAGATTGTCTGTTTTGTACACGAAGTGCATCCAGTTTTTGTCGTAAGCCTCTGTACTTTCTTGCACATGCTATGTGGGTGAAATGATGATACCATGCCAACTTGGAACCTCTTCAGAGTTCATTTCAAATGCTTTTCAATTTCATGGTCTTATAGCTCAAAATAATCAGTAAATGCGTGCAAAATAACAAATGGAGTCATAAAGGGTTGTAAATGGATGATGTGGCTTTGAATGGTGCATTTTGAACACAGTAAAACAAGGGGGTTCAAATAAGTTCAAAAGAAATGAAATCCCTTTGTAACAGATGAGTTTCCGTATGAAACCCTGATACTTCGAAGGAGATTGTCTATTTTGTACACAAAGTGCATCCACTTTTTTCCGTAAGCCTCTATACTTTCTTGCACATGCTATGTGGGTGAAATGATGATACCATGCCAACTTGGAACCTTTTTAGAGTTCATTTCAAATGCTTTTCAATTTCATGGTCTTATAGCTCAAAATAATCAGTAAATGCGTGCAAAATAACAAATGGAGTCATAAAGGGTTGTAAATGGATGATGTGGCTTTGAATGGTGCATTTTGAACACAGAAAAACAAGGGGGTTCAAATAAGTTCAAAAGAAATGAAATCCCTTTGTAACAGATGAGTTTCCGTATGAAACCCTGATACTTCGAAGGAGATTGTCCGTTTTGTACACGAAGTGCATCCAGTTTTTCCCGTAAGCCTCTATACTTTCTTGCACATACTATGTGGGTGAAATGATGATACCATGCCAACTTGGAACCTTTTCAGAGTTCATTTCAAATGCTTTTCAATTTCATGGTCTTATAGCTCAAAATAATCAGTAAATGCATGAAAAATAACAAATGAAGTCAGAAAGAGTTGTACATTGATGATGTGGCTTTCAATGGTGCATTTTGAACACAGTAAAACAAGGGGGTTCAAATAAGTTCAAAAGAAATGAAATCCCTTTGTAATAGACTAGTTTCTGTATGAAACCCAGATACTTCGAAGGAGATTGTCTGTTTTGTACGCGAAGTGCATCCAATTTTTGCCGTAAGCCTCTCTACTTTCTTGCACATGCTATGTGGGTGAAATGATGATACCATGCCAACTTGGAACCTTTTCAGAGTTCATTTCAAATGCTTTTCAATTTCATGGTCTTATAGCTCAAAATAATCAGTAAATGCATGAAAAATAACAAATGAAGTCAGAAAGGGTTGTAAATTGAAGATGTGGCTTTGAATGCTGCATTTTGAAGACAGAAAAACAAGGGGGTTCAAATAAGTTCAAAAGAAATGAAATCCCTATGTAACAGATGAGTTTCCGTATGAAACCCTGATACTTCGAAGGAGATTGTCTATTTTGTACACGAAGTGCATCCAGTTTTTTCCGAAAGCCTCTCTACTTTCTTGCACATGCTATATGGGTGAAATGGTGATACCATGCCAACATGGAACCTTTTTAGAGTTCATTTCAAATGTTTTCCAATTTCATGGTCTTATAGCTCAAAATAATCAGTAAATGCATGAAAAATAACAAATGAAGTCAGAAAGGGTTGTAAATTGATGATGTGGCTTTGAATGGTGCATTTTGAACACAGAAAAACAAGGGGCTTCAAATAAGTTCAAAAGAAATGAAATCCCTTTGTAACAGATGAGTTTCCGTATGAAACCCCGATACTTCGAAGGAGATTGTCTGTTTTGTACATGAAGTGCATCCAGTTTTTGTCGTAAGCCTCTATACTTTCTTGCACATGCTATGTGGGTGAAATGATGATACCATGCCAACTTGGAACCTTTTCAGAGTTCATTTCAAATGCTTTTCAATTTCATGGTCTTATAGCTCAAAATAATCAGTAAATGCATGAAAAATAACAAATGAAGTCAGAAAGGGTTGTACATTGATGATGTGGCTTTCAATGGTGCATTTTGAACACAGTAAAACAAAGGGGTTCAAATAAGTTCAAAAGAAATGAAATCCCTTTGTAACAGACTAGTTTCCGTATGGAACCCTGATACTTCGAAGGAGATTGTCTGTTTTGTACACGAAGTGCATCCAGTTTTTGCCGAAAGCCTCTCTACTTTCTTGCACATGCTATGTGGGTGAAATGATGATACCATGCCAACTTGGAGCCTTTTCGGAGTTCATTTCAAATGTTTTCCAGTTTCATGGTCTTATAGCTCAAAATAATCAGTAAATGCATGAAAAATAACAAATGAAGTCAGAAAGGGTTTTAAATTGATGATGTGTCTTTAAATGGTACATTTTGAACACAGAAAAACAAGGGGGTTCAAATAAGTTCAAAAGAAATGAAATCCCTTTGTAACAGATGAGTTTCCGTATGAAACCCTGATACTTCGAAGGAGATTGTCTGTTTTGTACACGAAGTGCATCCAGTTTTTCCCGTAAGCCTCTATACTTTCTTGCACATGCTATGTGGGTGAAATGATGATACCATGCCAACTTGGAACCTTTTCAGAGTTCATTTCAAATGCTTTTCAATTTCATGGTCTTATAGCTCAAAATAATTAGTAAATGCATGAAAAATAACAAATGAAGTCAGAAAGGGTTGTACATTGATGATGTGGCTTTAAATGGTGCATTTGGAACACAATAAAACAAGGGGGTTCAAATAAGTTCAAAAGAAATGAAATCCCTTTGTAATAGACTAGTTTCCGTATGAAACCCTGATACTTCGAAGGAGATTGTCTGTTTCGTACACGAAGTGCATCCAGTTTTTGCCGTAAGCCTCTCTACTTTCTTGCACATGCTATGTGGGTGAAATGATGATACCATGCCAACTTGGAACCTTTTCAGAGTTCATTTCAAATGCTTTTCAATTTCATGGTCTTATAGCTCAAAATAATCAGTAAATGCATGCAAATGAAGTCAGAAAGGGTTGTAAATTGATGATGTGGCTTTGAATGGTGTATTTTGAACATAGTAAAACAAGGGGGTACAAATAAGTTCAAAAGAAATGAAATCCCTTTGTAACAGACGAGTTTCCGTATGAAACCCTGATACTTCGAAGGAGATTGTCTATTTTGTACACGAAGCGCATCCAGTTTTTGCCGAAAGCCTCTTTACTTTCTTGCACATGCTATATGGGTGAAATGGTGATACCATGCCAACATGGAACCTTTTTAGAGTTCATGTCAAATGTTTTCCAATTTCATGGTCTTATAGCTCAAAATAATCAGTAAATGCATGAAAAATAACAAATGAAGTCAGAAAGGGTTGTGAATTGATGATGTGGCTTTGAATGGTGCATTTTGAACACAGAAAAACAAGGGGCTTCAAATAAGTTTAAAAGAAAGAAATCCCTTTGTAACAGATGCGTTTCCGTATGAAACCCTGATACTTCGAAGGAGATTGTCTGTTTTGTACATGAAGTGCATCCAGTTTTTGTCATAAGCCTCTATACTTTCTTGCACATGCTATGTGGGTGAAATGATGATACCATGCCAACTTGGAACCTTTTCAGAGTTCATTTCGAATGCTTTTCAATTTCATGGTCTCATAGCTCTAAATAATCAGTAAATGCATGAAAAATAACAAATGAAGTCAGAAAGGGTTGTACATTGATGATGTGGCTTTCAATGGTGCATTTTGAACACAGTAAAACAAGGGGGTTCAAATAAGTTCAAAAGAAATGAAATCCCTTTGTAACAGACTAGTTTCCGTATGAAACCCTGATACTCCGAAGGAGATTGTCAGTTTTGTACACAAAGTGCATCCAGTTTTTGCCGAAAACCTCTCTACTTTCTTGCACATGCTATGTGGGTGAAATGATGATACCATGCCAACTTGGAGCCTTTTCGGAGTTCATTTCAAATGTTTTCCAATTTCACGGTCTTATAGCTCAAAATAATCAGTAAATGCATGAAAAATAACAAATGAAGTCAGAAAGGGTTTTAAATTGATGATGTGGCTTTGAATGGTGCATTTTGAACACAGAAAAACAAGGGGGTTCAAATAAGTTCAAAAGAAATGAAATCCCTTTGTAACAGATGAGTTTTCGTATGAAACCCTGATACTTCGAAGGAGATTGTCTGTTTTGTACGCGAAGTGCATCTAGTTTTTCCCGTAAGCCTCTATACTTTCTTGCACATGCTATGTGGGTGAAATGATGATACCATGCCAACTTGGAACCTTTTCAGAGTTCATTTCAAATGCTTTTCAATTTCATGGTCTTATAGCTCAAAATAATCAGTAAATGCATGAAAAATAACAAATGAAGTCAGAAAGGGTTGTACATTGATGATGTGGCTTTCAATGGTGCATTTTGAACACAGTAAAACAAGGGGGTTCAAATAAGTTCAAAAGAAATGAAATCCCTTTGTAATAGACTAGTTTCCGTATGAAACCCTGATACTTCGAAGGAGATTGTCTGTTTTGTACACGAAGTGCATCCAGTTTTTGCCGTAAGCCTCTCTACTTTCCTGCACATGCTATGTGGGTGAAATGATGATACCATGCCAACTTGGAACCTTTTCAGAGTTCATTTCAAATGCTTTTCAATTTCATGGTCTTATAGCTCAAAATAATCAGTAAATGCATGAAAAATAACAAATGAAGTCAGAAAGGGTTGTAAATTGATGATGTGGCTTTGAATGGTGCATTTTGAACACAGTAAAAGAAGGGGGTACAAATAAGTTCAAAAGAAATGAAATCCCTTTGTAAGAGACGAGTTTTCGTATGAAACCCTGATACTTCGAAGGAGATTGTCTATTTTGTACACAAAGTGCATCCAGTTTTTGCCGAAAGCCTCTCTACTTTCTTGCACATGCTATATGGGTGAAATTGTGATACCATGCCAACTTGGAACCTTTTCAGAGTTCATGTCAAATGTTTTCCAATTTCATGGTCTTATAGCTCAAAATAATCAGTAAATGCATGAAAAATAACAAATGAAGTCAGAAAGGGTTGTAAATTGATGATGTTGCTTTGAAAGGTGCATTTTGAACATAGAAAAACAAGAGGCTTCAAATAAGTTCAAAAGAAATGAAATCCCTTTGTAACAGATGAGTTTCCGTATGAAACCCTGATACTTCGAAGGATATTGTCTGTTTTGTACATGAAGTGCATCCAGTTTTTGTCGTAAGCCTCTATACTTTCTTGCACATGATATGTGGGTGAAATGATGATACCATGCCAACTTGGAACCTTTTCAGAGTTCATTTCAAATGCTTTTAAATTTCATGGTCTCATAGCTCAAAATAATCAGTAAATGCATGAAAAATAACAAATGAAGTCAGAAAGGGTTGTACATTGATGATGTGGCTTTCAATGGTGCATTTTGAACACAGTAAAACAAGGGGGTTCAAATAAGTTCAAAAGAAATGAAATCCCTTTGTAACAGACTAGTTTCCGTATGAAACCCTGATACTCCGAAGGAGATTGTCAGTTTTGTACACAAAGTGCATCCAGTTTTTGCCGAAAACCTCTCTACTTTCTTGCACATGCTATGTGGGTGAAATGATGATACCATGCCAACTTGGAGCCTTTTCGGAGTTCATTTCAAATGTTTTCCAATTTCATGGTCTTATAGCTCAAAATAATCAGTAAATGCATGAAAAATAACAAATGAAGTCAGAAAGGGTTTTACATTGATGATGTGGCTTTGAATGGTGCATTTTGAACACAGAAAAACAAGGGGGTTCAAATAAGTTCAAAAGAAATGAAATCCCTTTGTAACAGACTAGTTTCCGTATGAAACCCTGATACTTCGAAAGAGATTGTCTGTTTTGTACACGAAGTGCATCCAGTTTTTGCCGTAAGCCTCTCTACTTTCTTGCACATGCTATGTGGGTGAAATGATGATACCATGCCAACTTGGAACCTTTTCAGAGTTCATGTCAAATGCTTTTCAATTTCATGGTCTTATAGCTCAAAATAATCAGTAAATGCATGAAAAATAACAAATGGAGTCAGAAAGGGTTGTAAATTGATGATGTGGCTTTGAATGGTGTATTTTGAACACAGTAAAACAAGGGGGTTCAAATAAGTTCAAAAGAAATGAAATCCCTTTGTAAAAGATGAGTTTCCATATGAAACCCTGATACTTCGAAGGAGATTGTCTGTTTTGTACACGAAGTGCATCCAGTTTTTGCCGTAAGCCTCTATACTTTCTTGCACATGCTATGTGGGTGAAATGATGATACCATGCCAACTTGGAACCTTTTCAGAGTTCATTTCGAATGCTTTTCAATTTCATGGTCTTATAGCTCAAAATAATTAGTAAATGCATGAAAAATAACAAATGAAGTCAGAAAGGGTTGTACATTGATGATGTGGCTTTCAATGGTGCATTTTGAACACAGTAAAACAAGGGGGTTCAAATAAGTTCAAAAGAAATGAAATCCCTTTGTAGCAGACTAGTTTCCGTATGAAACCCTGATACTCCGAAGAAGATTGTCAGTTTTGTACACGAAGTGCATCAAGTTTTTGCCAAAAGCCTCTCTACTTTCTTGCACATGCTATGTGGGTGAAATGATGATACCATGCCAACTTGGAGCCTTTTCGGAGTTCATTTCAAATGTTTTCCAATTTCATGGTCTTATAGCTCAAAATAATCAGTAAATGCATGAAAAATAACAAATGATGTCAGAAAGGGTTTTAAATTGATGATGTGGCTTTGAATGGTGCATTTCGAACACAGAAAAACAAGGGGGTTCAAATAAGTTCAAAAGAAATGAAATCCCTTTGTAACACACTAGTTTCCGTATGAAACCCTGATACTTCGAAGGAGATTGTCTGTTTTGTACACGAAGTGCATCCAGTTTTTGCTGTAAGCCTCTCTACTTTCTTGCACATGATATCTGGGTTAAATGATGATACCGTGCCAACTTGGAACCTTTTCAGAGTTCATTTCAAATGCTTTTCAATTTCATGGTCTTATAGCTCAAAATAATCAGTAAATGCATGAAAAATAACAAATGAAGTCAGAAAGGGTTGTAAATTGATGATGTGGCTTTGAATGGTGCATTTTGAACACAGTAAAACAAGGGGGTTCAAATAAGTTCAAAAGAAATGAAATCCCTTTGTAACAGACGAGTTTCCGTATGAAACCCTGATACTTCAAAGGAGATTGTTTGTTTTGTACACGAAGTGCATCCAGTTTTTGCCGAAAGCCTCTCTACTTTCTTGCACATGCTATGTGGGTGAAATGATGATACCATGCCAACTTGGAGCCTTTTTGGAGTTCATTTCAAATGTTTTCCAATTTCATGGTCTTATAGCTCAAAATAATCAGTAAATGCATGAAAAATAACAAATGAAGTCAGAAAGGGTTGTAAATTGATGATGTGGCTTTGAATGGTGCATTTTGAACACAGAAAAACAAGGGGGTTCAAATAAGTTCCAAAGAAATGAAATCCCTTTGTAACAGATGAGTTTCCGTATGAAACCCTGATACTTCGAAGGAGATTGTCTGTTTTGTACACGAAGTGCATCCAGTTTTTGTCGTAAGCCTCTATACTTTCTTGCACATGCTATGTGGGTGAAATGATGATACCATGCCAACTTGGAACCTTTTCAGAGTTCATTTCAAATGCTTTTCAATTTCATGGTCTTATAGCTCAAAATAATCAGTAAATGCGTGCAAAATAACAAATGGAGTCATAAAGGGTTGTAAATGGATGATGTGGCTTTGAATGGTGCATTTTGAACACAGAAAAACAAGGGGGTTCAAATAAGTACAAAAGAAATGAAATCCCTTTGTAACAGATGAGTTTCCGTATGAAACCCTGATACTTCGAAGGAGATTGTCTGTTTTGTACACGAAGTGCATCCACTTTTTTCCGTAAGCCTCTATACTTTCTTGCACATGCTATGTGGGTGAAATGATGATACCATGCCAACTTGGAACCTTTTCAGAGTTCATTTCAAATGCTTTTCAATTTCATGGTCTTATAGCTCAAAATAATCAGTAAATGCGTGCAAAATAACAAATGGAGTCATAAAGGGTTGTAAATTGATGATGTGGCTTTGAATGGTGCATTTTGAACACAGAAAAACAAGGGGGTTCAAATAAGTTCAAAAGAAATGAAATCCCTTTGTAACAGATGAGTTTCCGTATGAAACCCTGATACTTCGAAGGAGATTGTCCGTTTTGTACACGAAGTGCATCCAGTTTTTCCCGTAAGCCTCTATTCTTTCTTGCACATGCTATGTGGGTGAAATGATGATACCATGCCAACTTGGAACCTTTTCAGAGTTCATTTCAAATGATTTTCAATTTCATGGTCTTATAACTCAAAATAATCAGTAAATGCATGAAAAATAACAAATGAAGTCAGAAAGAGTTGTACATTGATGATGTGGCTTTCAATGGTGCATTTTGAACACAGTAAAACAAGGGGGTTCAAATAAGTTCAAAAGAAATGAAATCCCTTTGTAACAGATGAGTTTCCGTATGAAACCCTGATACTTCGAAGGAGATTGTCTGTTTTGTACACGAAGTGCATCCAGTTTTTGCCGTAAGCCTCTCTACTTTCTTGCACATGCTATGTGGGTGAAATGATGATACCATGCCAACTTGGAACCTTTTCAGAGTTCATTTCAAATGCTTTTCAATTTCATGGTCTTATAGCTCAAAATAATCAGTAAATGCATGAAAAATAACAAATGAAGTCAGAAAGGGTTGTAAATTGATGATGTGGCTTTGAATGGTGCATTTTGAACACAGTAAAACAAGGGGGTACAAATAAGTTCAAAAGAAATGAAATCCCTTTGTAACAGACGAGTTTCCGTATGAAACCCTGATACTTCGAAGGAGATTGTCTATTTTGTACACGAAGTGCATCCAGTTTTTGCCGAAAGCCTCTCTACTTTCTTGCACATGCTATATGGGTGAAATGGTGATACCATGCCAACATGGAACCTTTTTAGAGTTCATTTCAAATGTTTTCCAATTTCATGGTCTTATAGCTCAAAATAATCAGTAAATGCATGAAAAATAACAAATGAAGTCAGAAAGGGTTGTAAATTGATTATGTGGCTTTGAATGGTGCATTTTGAACACAGAAAAACAAGGGGCTTCAAATAAGTTCAAAAGAAATGAAATCCCTTTGTAACAGATGAGTTTCCGTATGAAACCCCGATACTTCGAAGGAGATTGTCTGTTTTGTACATGAAGTGCATCCAGTTTTTGTCGTAAGCCTCTATACTTTCTTGCACATGCTATGTGGGTGAAATGATGATACCATGCCAACTTGGAACCTTTTCAGAGTTCATTTCAAATGCTTTTCAATTTCATGGTCTTATAGCTCAAAATAATCAATAAATGCATGAAAAATAACAAATGAAGTCAGAAAGGGTTGTAAATTGATGATGTGGCTTTGAATGGTGCATTTTGAACACAGTAAAAGAAGGGGGTACAAATAAGTTCAAAAGAAATGAAATCCCTTTGTAACAGACTAGTTTCCGTATGGAACCCTGATACTTCGAAGGAGATTGTCTGTTTTGTACACGAAGTGCATCCAGTTTTTGTCGAAAGCCTCTCTACTTTCTTGCACATGCTATGTGGGTGAAATGATGATACCATGCCAACTTGGAGCCTTTTCGGAGTTCATTTCAAATGTTTTCCAATTTCATGGTCTTATAGCTCAAAATAATCAGTAAATGCATGAAAAATAACAAAGGAAGTCAGAAAGGGTTTTAAATTGATGATGTGTCTTTAAATGGTACATTTTGAACACAGAAAAACAAGGGGGTTCAAATAAGTTCAAAAGAAATGAAATCCCTTTGTAAAAGATGAGTTTTCGTATGAAACCCTGATACTTCGAAGGAGATTGTCTGTTTTGTACACGAAGTGCATCCAGTTTTTCCCGTAAGCCTCTATACTTTCTTGCACATGCTATGTGGGTGAAATGATGATACCATGCCAACTTGGAACCTTTTCAGAGTTCATTTCAAATGCTTTTCAATTTCATGGTCTTATAGCTCAAAATAATTAGTAAATGCATGAAAAATAACAAATGAAGTCAGAAAGGGTTGTACATTGATGATGTGGCTTTAAATGGTGCATTTGGAACACAATAAAACAAGGGGGTTCAAATAAGTTCAAAAGAAATGAAATCCCTTTGTAATAGACTAGTTTCCGTATGAAACCCTGATACTTCGAAGGAGATTGTCTGTTTTCTACAAGAAGTGCATCCAGTTTTTGCCGTAAGCCTCTCTACTTTCTTGCACATGCTATGTGGGTGAAATGATGATACCATGCCAACTTGGAACCTTTTCAGAGTTCATTTCAAATGCTTTTCAATTTCATGGTCTTATAGCTCAAAATAATCAGTAAATGCATGAAAAATAACAAATGAAGTCAGAAAGGGTTGTAAATTGATGATGTGGCTTTGAATGGTGCATTTTGAACATAGTAAAACAAGGGGGTACAAATAAGTTCAAAAGAAATGAAATCCCTTTGTAACAGACGAGTTTCCGTATGAAACCCTGATACTTCGAAGGAGATTGTCTATTTTGTACACGAAGTGCATCCAGTTTTTGCCGAAAGCCTCTTTACTTTCTTGCATATGCTATATGGGTGAAATGGTGATACCATGCCAACATGGAACCTTTTTAGAGTTCATGTCAAATGTTTGCCAATTTCATGGTCTTATAGCTCAAAATAATCAGTAAATGCATGAAAAATAACAAATGAAGTCAGAAAGGGTTGTGAATTGATGATGTGGCTTTGAATGGTGTATTTTGAACACAGAAAAACAAGGGGCTTCAAATAAGTTTAAAAGAAATGAAATCCCTTTGTAACAGATGAGTTTCCGTATGAAACCCTGATACTTCGAAGGAGATTGTCTGTTTTGTACATGAAGTGCATCCAGTTTTTGTCATAAGCCTCTATACTTTCTTGCACATGCTATGTGGGTGAAATGATGATACCATGCCAACTTGGAACCTTTTCAGAGTTCATTTCGAATGCTTTTCAATTTCATGGTCTTATAGCTCTAAATAATTAGTAAATGCATGAAAAATAACAAATGAAGTCAGAAAGGGTTGTACATTGATGATGTGGCTTTCAATGGTGCATTTTGAACACAGTAAAACAAGGGGGTTCAAATAAGTTCAAAAGAAATGAAATCCCTTTGTAGCAGACTAGTTTCCGTATGAAACCCTGATACTCCGAAGAAGATTGTCAGTTTTGTACACGAAGTGCATCAAGTTTTTGCCAAAAGCCTCTCTACTTTCTTGCACATGCTATGTGGGTGAAATGATGATACCATGCCAACTTGGAGCCTTTTCGGAGTTCATTTCAAATGTTTTCCAATTTCATGGTCTTATAGCTCAAAATAATCAGTAAATGCATGAAAAATAACAAATGATGTCAGAAAGGGTTTTAAATTGATGATGTGGCTTTGAATGGTGCATTTCGAACACAGAAAAACAAGGGGGTTCAAATAAGTTCAAAAGAAATGAAATCCCTTTGTAACAGATGAGTTTCCGTATGAAACCCTGATACTTCGAAGGAGATTGTCTGTTTTGTACGCGAAGTGCATCCAGTTTTTCCCGTAAGCCTCTAAACTTTCTTGCACATGCTATGTGGGTGAAATGATGATACCATGCCAACTTGGAACCTTTTCAGAGTTCATTTCAAATGCTTTTCAATTTCATGGTCTTATAGCTCAAAATAATCAGTAAATGCATGAAAAATAACAAATGAAGTTAGAAAGGGTTGTACATTGATGATGTGGCTTTCAATGGTGCATTTTGAACACAGTAAAACAAGGGGGTTCAAATAAGTTCAAAAGAAATGAAATCCCTTTGTAATAGACTAGTTTCCGTATGAAACCCTGATACTTCGAAGGAGATTGTCTGTTTTGTACACGAAGTGCATCCAGTTTTTGCCGTAAGCCTCTCTACTTTCCTGCACATGCTATGTGGGTGAAATGATGATACCATGCCAACTTGGAACCTTTTCAGAGTTCATTTCAAATGCTTTTCAATTTCATGGTCTTATAGCTCAAAATAATCAGTAAATGCATGAAAAATAACAAATGAAGTCCGAAAGGTTTGTAAATTGATGATGTGGCTTTGAATGGTGCATTTTGAACACAGTAAAAGAAGGGGGTACAAATAAGTTCAAAAGAAATGAAATCCCTTTGTAACAGACGAGTTTTCGTATGAAACCCTGATACTTCGAAGGAGATTGTCTATTTTGTACACAAAGTGCATCCAGTTTTTGCCGAAAGCCTCTCTACTTTCTTGCACATGCTATATGGGTGAACTGGTGATACCATGCCAACTTGGAACCTTTTCAGAGTTCATGTCAAATGTTTTCCAATTTCATGGTCTTATAGCTCAAAATAATCAATAAATGCATGAAAAATAACAAATGAAGTCAGAAAGGGATGTAAATTGATGATGTGGCTTTGAATGGTGCATTTTGAACATAGAAAAACAAGAGGCTTCAAATAAGTTCAAAAGAAATGAAATCCCTTTGTAACAGATGAGTTTCCGTATGAAACCCTGATACTTCGAAGGATATTGTCTGTTTTGTACATGAAGTGCATCCAGTTTTTGTCGTAAGCCTCTATACTTTCTTGCACATGCTATGTGGGTGAAATGATGATACCATGCCAACTTGGAACCTTTTCAGAGTTCATTTCAAATGCTTTTAAATTTCATGGTCTCATAGCTCAAAATAATCAGTAAATGCATGAAAAATAACAAATGAAGTCAGAAAGGGTTGTAAATTGATGATGTGGCTTTGAATGGTGCATTTTGAACACAGAAAAACAAGAGGCTTCAAATAAGTTCAAAAGAAATGAAATCCCTTTGTAACAGATGAGTTTCCGTATGAAACCCTAATACTTCGAAGGAGATTGTCTGTTTTGTACATGAAGTGCATCCAGTTTTTGTCATAAGCCTCTATACTTTCTTGCACATGCTATGTGGGTGAAATGATGATACCATGCCAACTTGGAACCTTTTCAGAGTTCATTTCGAATGCTTTTCAATTTCATGGTCTTATAGCTCTAAATAATTAGTAAATGCATGAAAAATAACAAATGAAGTCAGAAAGGGTTGTACATTGATGATGTGGCTTTCAATGGTGCATTTTGAACACAGTAAAACAAGGGGGTTCAAATAAGTTCAAAAGAAATGAAATCCCTTTGTAGCAGACTAGTTTCCGTATGAAACCCTGATACTCCGAAGAAGATTGTCAGTTTTGTACACGAAGTGCATCAAGTTTTTGCCAAAAGCCTCTCTACTTTCTTGCACATGCTATGTGGGTGAAATGATGATACCATGCCAACTTGGAGCCTTTTCGGAGTTCATTTCAAATGTTTTCCAATTTCATGGTCTTATAGCTCAAAATAATCAGTAAATGCATGAAAAATAACAAATGATGTCAGAAAGGGTTTTAAATTGATGATGTGGCTTTGAATGGTGCATTTCGAACACAGAAAAACAAGGGGGTTCAAATAAGTTCAAAAGAAATGAAATCCCTTTGTAACAGATGAGTTTCCGTATGAAACCCTGATACTTCGAAGGAGATTGTCTGTTTTGTACGCGAAGTGCATCCAGTTTTTCCCGTAAGGCTCTAAACTTTCTTGCACATGCTATGTGGGTGAAATGATGATACCATGCCAACTTGGAACCTTTTCAGAGTTCATTTCAAATGCTTTTCAATTTCATGGTCTTATAGCTCAAAATAATCAGTAAATGCATGAAAAATAACAAATGAAGTTAGAAAGGGTTGTACATTGATGATGTGGCTTTCAATGGTGCATTTTGAACACAGTAAAACAAGGGGGTTCAAATAAGTTCAAAAGAAATGAAATCCCTTTGTAATAGACTAGTTTCCGTATGAAACCCTGATACTTCGAAGGAGATTGTCTGTTTTGTACACGAAGTGCATCCAGTTTTTGCCGTAAGCCTCTCTACTTTCCTGCACATGCTATGTGGGTGAAATGATGATACCATGCCAACTTGGAACCTTTTCAGA
This sequence comes from Triticum timopheevii, assembly GCA_963921465.1. Classification (NCBI taxonomy): domain Eukaryota; kingdom Viridiplantae; phylum Streptophyta; class Magnoliopsida; order Poales; family Poaceae; genus Triticum; species Triticum timopheevii. The sequence continues at coordinate 11,678,408 of OY997264.1, read as the reverse complement.
GTTCATTTCAAATGCTTTTCAATTTCATGGTCTTATAGCTCAAAATAATCAGTAAATGCATGAAAAATAACAAATGAAGTCCGAAAGGTTTGTAAATTGATGATGTGGCTTTGAATGGTGCATTTTGAACACAGTAAAAGAAGGGGGTACAAATAAGTTCAAAAGAAATGAAATCCCTTTGTAACAGACGAGTTTTCGTATGAAACCCTGATACTTCGAAGGAGATTGTCTATTTTGTACACAAAGTGCATCCAGTTTTTGCCGAAAGCCTCTCTACTTTCTTGCACATGCTATATGGGTGAACTGGTGATACCATGCCAACTTGGAACCTTTTCAGAGTTCATGTCAAATGTTTTCCAATTTCATGGTCTTATAGCTCAAAATAATCAGTAAATGCATGAAAAATAACAAATGAAGTCAGAAAGGGATGTAAATTGATGATGTGGCTTTGAATGGTGCATTTTGAACATAGAAAAACAAGAGGCTTCAAATAAGTTCAAAAGAAATGAAATCCCTTTGTAACAGATGAGTTTCCGTATGAAACCCTGATACTTCGAAGGATATTGTCTGTTTTGTACATGAAGTGCATCCAGTTTTTGTCGTAAGCCTCTATACTTTCTTGCACATGCTATGTGGGTGAAATGATGATACCATGCCAACTTGGAACCTTTTCAGAGTTCATTTCAAATGCTTTTAAATTTCATGGTCTCATAGCTCAAAATAATCAGTAAATGCATGCAAAATAACAAATGAAGTCAGAAAGGGTTGTACATTGATGATCTGGCTTTCAATGGTGCATTTTGAACACAGTAAAACAAGGGGGTTCAAATAAGTTCAAAAGAAATGAAATCCCTTTGTAACAGACTAGTTTCCGTATGAAACCCTGATACTCCGAAGGAGATTGTCAGTTTTGTACACAAAGTGCATCCAGTTTTTGCCGAAAACCTCTCTACTTTCTTGCACATGCTATGTGGGTGAAATGATGATACCATGCCAACTTGGAGCCTTTTCGGAGTTCATTTCAAATGTTTTCCAATTTCATGGTCTTATAGCTCAAAATAATCAGTAAATGCATGAAAAATAACAAATGAAGTCAGAAAGGGTTTTAAATTGATGATGTGGCTTTGAATGGTGCATTTTGAACACAGAAAAACAAGGGGGTTCAAATAAGTTCAAAAGAAATGAAATCCCTTTGTAACAGATGAGTTTCCGTATGAAACCCTGATACTTCGAAGGAGATTGTCTGTTTTGTACACGAAGTGCATCTAGTTTTTCCCGTAAGCCTCTATACTTTCTTGCACATGCTATGTGGGTGAAATGATGATACCATGCCAACTTGGAGCCTTTTCGGAGTTCATTTCAAATGTTTTCCAATTTCATGGTCTTATAGCTCAAAATAATCAGTAAATGCATGAAAAATACCAAATGAAGTCAGAAAGGGTTTTAAATTGATGATGTGGCTTTGAATGGTCCATTTCGAACACAGAAAAACAAGGGGGTTCAAATAAGTTCAAAAGAAATGAAATCCCTTTGTAACAGATGAGTTTCCGTATGAAACCCTGATACTTCGAAGGAGATTGTCTGTTTTGTACGCGAAGTGCATCCAGTTTTTCCCGTAAGCCTCTATACTTTCTTGCACATGCTATGTGGGTGAAATGATGATACCATGCCAACTTGGAACCTTTTCAGAGTTCATTTCAAATGCTTTTCAATTTCATGGTCATATAGCTCAAAATAATCAGTAAATGCATGAAAAATAACAAATGAAGTCAGAAAGGGTTGTACATTGATGATGTGGCTTTCAATGGTGCATTTTGAATACAGTAAAACAAGGGGGTTCAAATAAGTTCAAAAGATATGAAATCCCTTTGTAATAGACTAGTTTCCGTATGAAACCCTGATACTTCGAAGGAGATTGTCTGTTTTGTACACGAAGTGCATCCAGTTTTTGCCGTAAGCCTCTCTACTTTCTTGCACATGCTATGTGGGTGAAATGATGATACCATGCCAACTTGGAACCTTTTCAGAGTTCATTTCAAATGCTTTTCAATTTCATGGTCTTATAGCTCAAAATAATCAGTAAATGCATGAAAAATAACAAATGAAGTCAGAAAAAGTTGTAAATTGATGATGTGGATTTGAATGGTGCATTTTGAACACAGTAAAAGAAGGGGGTACAAATAAGTTCAAAAGAAATGAAATCCCTTTGTAACAGACGAGTTTTCGTATGAAACCCTGATACTTCGAAGGAGATTGTCTATTTTGTACACGAGGTGCATCCAGTTTTTGCCGAAAGCCTCTCTACTTTCTTGCACATGCTATATGGGTGAAATGGTGATACCATGCCAACTTGGAACCTTTTCAGAGTTCATGTCAAATGTATTCCAATTTCATGGTCTTATAGCTCAAAATAATCAGTAAATGCATGAAAAATAACAAATGAAGTCAGAAAGGGTTGTAAATTGATGATGTGGCTTTGAATGGTCCATTTTGAACACAGAAAAACAAAAGGCTTCAAATAAATTCAAAAGAAATGAAATCCCTTCGTAACAGATGAGTTTCCGTATGAAACCCTGATACTTCGAAGGAGATTGTCTGTTTTGTACATGAAGTGCATCCAGTTTTTGTCGTAAGCCTCTATACTTTCTTGCACATGCTATGTGGGTGAAATGATGATACCATGACAACTTGGAACCTTTTCAGAGTTCATTTCAAATGCTTTTCAATTTCATGGTCTTATAGCTCAAAATAATCAGTAAATGCATGAAAAATAACAAATGAAGTCAGAAAGGGTTGTACATTGATGATGTGGCTTTCAATGGTGCATTTTGAACACAGTAAAACAAGGGGGTTCAAATAAGTTCAAAAGAAATGAAATCCCTTTGTAACAAACGAGTTTCCGTATGAAACCCTGATACTCCGAAGGAGATTGTCAGTTTTGTACACGAAGTGCATCCAGTTTTTGCCGAAAGCCTCTCTACTTTCTTGCACATGCTATGTGGGTGAAATGATGATACCATGCCAACTTGGAGCCTTTTCGGAGTTCATTTCAAATGTTTTCCAATTTCATGGTCTTATAGCTCAAAATAATCAGTAAATGCATGAAAAATAACAAATGAAGTCAGAAAGGGTTTTAAATTGATGATGTGGCTTTGAATGGTGCATTTTGAACACAGAAAAACAAGGGGGTTCAAATAAGTTCAAAAGAAATGAAATCCCTTTGTAACAGATGAGTTTCCGTATGAAACCCTAATACTTCGAAGGAGTTTATCTGTTTTGTACACGAAGTGCATCCAGTTTTTCCCGTAAGCCTCTATACTTTCTTGCACATGCTATGTGGGTGAAATGATGATACCATGCCAACTTGGAACCTTTTCAGAGTTCATTTCAAATGCTTTTCAATTTCATGGTCTTATAGCTCAAAATAATCAGTAAATGCATGAAAAATAACAAATGAAGTCAGAAAGGGTTGTACATTGATGATGTGGCATTCAATGGTGCATTTTGAACACAGTAAAACAAGGGGGTTCAAATAAGTTCAAAAGAAATGAAATCCCTTTGTAATAGACTAGTTTCCGTATGAAACCCTGATACTTCGAAGGAGATTGTCTGTTTTCTACACGAAGTGCATCCAGTTTTTGCCGTAAGCCTCTCTACTTTCTTGCACATGCTATGTGGGTGAAATGATGATACCATGCCAACTTGGAACCTTTTCAGAGTTCATTTCAAATGCTTTTCAATTTCATGGTCTTATAGCTCAAAATAATCAGTAAATGCATGAAAAATAACAAATGAAGTCAGAAAGGGTTGTAAATTGATGATGTGGCTTTGAATGGTGCATTTTGAACACAGTAAAAGAAGGGGTTACAAATAAGTTCAGAAGAAATGAAATCCCTTTGTAACAGACGAGTTTTCGTATGAAACCCTGATACTTCGAAGGAGATTGTCTATTTTGTACACGAAGTGCATCCAGTTTTTGCCGAAAGCCTCTCTACTTTCTTGCACATGCTATATGGGTGAAATGGTGATACCATGCCAACTTGGAACCTTTTCAGAGTTCATGTCAAATGTTTTCCAATTTCATGGTCTTATAGCTCAAAATAATCAGTAAATGCATGAAAAATAACAAATGAAGACAGAAAGGGTTGTAAATTGATGATGTGGCTTTGAAGGGTGCATTTTGAACACAGAAAAACAAGAGGCTTCAAATAAGTTGAAAAGAAATGAAATCCCTTTGTAACAGATGAGTTTCCGTATGAAACCCTAATACTTCGAAGGAGATTGTCTGTTTTGTACATGAAGTGCATCCAGTTTTTGTCGTAAGCCTCTATACTTTCTTGCACATGCTATGTGGGTGAAATGTTGATACCATGCCAACTTGGAACCTTTTCAGAGTTCATTTCAAATGCTTTCCAATTTCACGGTCTTATAGCTCAAAATAATCAGTAAATGCATGAAAAATAACAAATGAAGTTAGAAAGGGTTGTACATTGATGATGTGGCTTTCAATGGTGCATTTTGAATACAGTAAAACAAGGGGGTTCAAATAAGTTCAAAAGAAATGAAATCCCTTTGTAACAGACTAGTTTCCGTATGAAACCCTGATACTCCGAAGGAGATTGTCTGTTTTGTACACGAAGTGCATCCAGTTTTTGTCGAAAGCCTCTCTACTTTCTTGCACATGCTATGTGGGTGAAATGATGATACCATGCCAACTTGGAGCCTTTTCGGAGTTCATTTCAAATGTTTTCCAATTTCATGGTCTTATAGCTCAAAATAATCAGTAAATACATGAAAAATAACAAATGAAGTCAGAAAGGGTTTTAAATTGATGATGTGGCTTTGAATGGTGCATTTTGAACACAGAAAAACAAGAGGCTTCAAATAAGTTCAAAAGAAATGAAATCCCTTTGTAACAGACGAGTTTTCGTATGAAACCCTGATACTTCGAAGGAGATTGTCTATTTTGTACACGAAGTGCATCCAGTTTTTGCCGAAAGCCTCTCTACTTTCTTGCACATGCTATATGGGTGAAATGGTGATACCATGCCAACTTGGAACCTTTTCAGAGTTCATGTCAAATGTTTTCCAATTTCATGGTCTTATAGCTCAAAATAATCAGTAAATGCATGAAAAATAACAAATGAAGACAGAAAGGGTTGTAAATTGATGATGTGGCTTTGAATGGTGCATTTTGAACACAGAAAAACAAGAGGCTTCAAATAAGTTCAAAAGAAATGAAATCCCTTTGTAACAGATGAGTTTCCGTATGAAACCCTAATACTTCGAAGGAGATTGTCTGTTTTGTACGTGAAGTGCATCCAGTTTTTGTCGTAAGCCTCTATACTTTCTTGCACATGCTATGTGGGTGAAATGATGATACCATGCCAACTTGGAACCTTTTCAGAGTTCATTTCAAATGCTTTTCAATTTCATGGTCTTATAGCTCAAAATAGTCAGTAAATGCATGAAAAATAACAAATGAAGTCAGAAAGGGTTGTACATTGATGATGTGGCTTTCAATGGTGCATTTTGAACACAGTAAAACAAGGGGGTTCAAATAAGTTCAAAAGAAATAAAATCCCTTTGTAACAGACGAGTTTCCGTATGAAACCCTGATACTTCGAAGGAGATTGTCTGTTTTGTACATGAAGTGCATCCAGTTTTTCCCGTAAGCCTCTCTACTTTATTGCACATGCTATGTGGGTGAAATGATGATACCATGCCAACTTGGAACCTTTTCAGAGTTCATTTCAAATGCTTTTCAATTTCATGGTCTTATAGCTCAAAATAATCAGTAAATGCATGAAAAATAACAAATGAAGTCAGAAAGGGTTGTAAATTGATGATGTGGCTTTGAATGGTGCATTTTGAACACAGAAAAACAAGAGGCTTCAAATAAGTTCAAAAGAAATGAAATCCCTTTGTAACAGATGAGTTTCCGTATGAAACCCTAATACTTCGAAGGAGATTGTCTGTTTTGTACATGAAGTGCATCCAGTTTTTGTCGTAAGCCTCTATACTTTCTTGCACATGCTATGTGGGTGAAATGATGATACCATGCCAACTTGGAACCTTTTCAGAGTTCATTTCAAATGCTTTTCAATTTCATGGTCTTATAGCTCAAAATAATCAGTAAATGCATGAAAAATAACAAATGAAGTCAGAAAGGGTTGTAAATTGATGATGTGGCTTTGAATGGTGCATTTTGAACACAGAAAAACAAGAGGCTTCAAATAAGTTCAAAAGAAATGAAATCCCTTTGTAACAGATGAGTTTCCGTATGAAACCCTAATACTTCGAAGGAGATTGTCTGTTTTGTACATGAAGTGCATCCAGTTTTTGTCGTAAGCCTCTATACTTTCTTGCACATGCTATGTGGGTGAAATGATGATACCATGCCAACTTGGAACCTTTTCAGAGTTCATTTCAAATGCTTTTCAATTTCATGGTCTTATAGCTCAAAATAGTCAGTAAATGCATGAAAAATAACAAATGAAGTCAGAAAGGGTTGTACATTGATGATGTGGCTTTCAATGGTGCATTTTGAACACAGTAAAACAAGGGGGTTCAAATAAGTTCAAAAGAAATGAAATCCCTTTGTAACAGACGAGTTTCCGTATGAAACCCTGATACTTCGAAGGAGATTGTCTGTTTTGTACACGAAGTGCATCCAGTTTTTCCCGTAAGCCTCTCTACTTTATTGCACATGCTATGTGGGTGAAATGATGATACCATGCCAACTTGGAACCTTTTCAGAGTTCATTTCAAATGCTTTTCAATTTCATGGTCTTATAGCTCAAAATAATCAGTAAATGCATGAAAAATAACAAATGAAGTCAGAAAGGGTTGTAAATTGATGATGTGGCTTTGAATGGTGCATTTTGAACACAGTAAAAGAAGGGGGTACAAATAAGTTCAAAAGAAATGAAATCCCTTTGTAACAGACGAGTTTTCGTATGAAACCCTGATACTTCGAAGGAGATTGTCTATTTTGTACACGAAGTGCATCCAGTTTTGGCCGAAAGCCTCTCTACTTTCTTGCACATGCTATATGGGTGAAATGGTGATACCATGCCAACTCGGAACCTTTTCAGAGTTCATGTCAAATGTTTTCCAAATTTCATGGTCTTATAGCTCAAAATAATCAGTAAATGCATGAAAAATAACAAATGAAGTCAGAAAGGGTTGTAAATTGATGATGTGGCTTTGAATGGTGCATTTTGAACACAGAAAAACAAGGGGCTTCAAATAAGTTCAAAAGAAATGAAATCCCTTTGTAACAGATGAGTTTCCGTATGAAACCCTGATACTTCGAAGGAGATTGTCTGTTTTGTACATGAAGTGCATCCAGTTTTTGTCGTAAGCCTCTATACTTTCTTGCACATGATATGTGGGTGAAATGATGATACCATGCCAACTTGGAACCTTTTCAGAGTTCATTTCAAATGCTTTTCAATTTCATGGTCTTATAGCTCAAAATAATCAGTAAATGCATGAAAAATAACAAATGAAGTCAGAAAGGGTTGTACATTGATGATGTGGCTTTCAATGGTGCATTTTGAACACAGTAAAACAAGGGGGTTCAAATAAGTTCAAAAGAAATGAAATCCCTTTTTAACAAACGAGTTTCCGTATGAAACCATGATACTTCGAAGGAGATTGTCTATTTTGTACACGAAGTGCATCCAGTTTTTGCCGAAAGCCTCTCTGCTTTCTTGCACATGCTATATGGGTGAAATGGTGATACCATGCCAACATGGAACCTTTTTAGAGTTCATGTCAAATGTTTTTCAATTTCATGGTCTTATAGCTCAAAATAATCAGTAATGCATGAAAAATAACAAATGAAGTCAGAAAGGGTTGTGAATTGATGATGTGGCTTTGAATGGTGCATTTTGAACACAGAAAAACAAGGGGCTTCAAATAAGTTCAAAAGAAATGAAATCCCTTTGTAACAGATGAGTTTCCGTATGAAACCCTAATACTTCAAAGGAGATTGTCTCTTTTGTACATGAAGTGCATCCAGTTTTTGTCCTAAGCCTCTATACTTTCTTGCACATGCTATGTGGGTGAAATGTTGATACCATGCCAACTTGGAACCTTTTCAGAGTTCATTTCAAATGCTTTCCAATTTCATGGTCTTATAGCTCAAGATAATCAGTAAATGCATGAAAAATAACAAATGAAGTTAGAAAGGGTTGTACATTGATGATGTGGCTTTCAATGGTGCATTTTGAACACAGTAAAACAAGGGGGTTCAAATAAGTTCAAAAGAAATGAAATCCCTTTGTAACAGACTAGTTTCCGTATGAAACCCTGATACTCCGAAGGAGATTGTCTGTTTTGTACACGAAGTGCATCCAGTTTTTGTCGAAAGCCTCTCTACTTTCTTGCACATGCTATGTGGGTGAAATGATGATACCATGCCAACTTGGAGCCTTTTCGGAGTTCATTTCAAATGTTTTCCAATTTCATGGTCTTATAGCTCAAAATAATCAGCAAATACATGAAAAATAACAAATGAAGTCAGAAAGGGTTTTAAATTGATGATGTGGCTTTGAATGGTGCATTTTGAACACAGTAAAAGAAGGGGGTACAAATAAGTTCAGAAGAAATGAAATCCCTTTGTAACAGACGAGTTTTCGTATGAAACCCTGATACTTCGAAGGAGATTGTCTATTTTGTACACGAAGTGCATCCAGTTTTTGCCGAAAGCCTCTCTACTTTCTTGCACATGCTATATGGGTGAAATGGTGATACCATGCCAACTTGGAACCTTTTCAGAGTTCATGTCAAATGTTTTCCAATTTCATGGTCTTATAGCTCAAAATAATCAGTAAATGCATGAAAAATAACAAATGAAGTCAGAAAGGGTTGTAAATTGATGATGTGGCTTTGAATGGTGCATTTTGAACACAGAAAAACAAGAGGCTTCAAATAAGTTCAAAAGAAATGAAATCCCTTTGTAACAGATGAGTTTCCGTATGAAACCCTAATACTTCGAAGGAGATTGTCTGTTTTGTACATGAAGTGCATCCAGTTTTTGTCGTAAGCCTCTATACTTTCTTGCACATGCTATGTGGGTGAAATGATGATACCATGCCAACTTGGAACCTTTTCAGAGTTCATTTCAAATGCTTTTCAATTTCATGGTCTTATAGCTCAAAATAGTCAGTAAATGCATGAAAAATAACAAATGAAGTCAGAAAGGGTTGTACATTGATGATGTGGCTTTCAATGGTGCATTTTGAACACAGTAAAACAAGGGGGTTCAAATAAGTTCAAAAGAAATGAAATCCCTTTGTAACAGACGAGTTTCCGTATGAAACCCTGATACTTCGAAGGAGATTGTCTGTTGTGTACACGAAGTGCATCCAGTTTTTCCCGTAAGCCTCTCTACTTTATTGCACATGCTATGTGGGTGAAATGATGATACCATGCCAACTTGGAACCTTTTCAGAGTTCATTTCAAATGCTTTTCAATTTCATGGTCTTATAGCTCAAAATAATCAGTAAATGCATGAAAAATAACAAATGAAGTCAGAAAGGGTTGTAAATTGATGATGTGGCTTTGAATGGTGCATTTTGAACACAGTAAAAGAAGGGGGTACAAATAAGTTCAAAAGAAATGAAATCCCTTTGTAACAGACGAGTTTTCGTATGAAACCCTGATACTTCGAAGGAGATTGTCTATTTTGTACACGAAGTGCATCCAGTTTTTGCCGAAAGCCTCTCTACTTTCTTGCACATGCTATATGGGTGAAATGGTGATACCATGCCAACTCGGAACCTTTTCAGAGTTCATGTCAAATGTTTTCCAAATTTCATGGTCTTATAGCTCGAAATAATCAGAAAATGCATGAAAAATAACAAATGAAGTCAGAAAGGGTTGTAAATGGATGATGTGGCTTTGAATGGTGCATTTTGAACACAGAAAAACAAGGGGCTTCAAATAAGTTCAAAAGAAATGAAATCCCTTTGTAACAGATGAGTTTCCGTATGAAACCCTGATACTTCGAAGGAGATTGTCTGTTTTGTACATGAAGTGCATCCAGTTTTTGTCGTAAGCCTCTATACTTTCTTGCACATGCTATGTGGGTGAAATAATGATACCATGCCAACTTGGAACCTTTTCAGAGTTCATTTCAAATGCTTTTCAATTTCCATGTCTTATAGCTCAAAATAATCAGTAAATGCATGAAAAATAACAAATGAAGTCAGAAAGGGTTGTTCATTGATGATGTGGCTTTCAATGGTGCATTTTGAACACAGTAAAACAAGGGGGTTCAAATAAGTTCAAAAGAAATGAAATCCCTTTGTAACAAACGAGTTTCCGTATGAAACCATGATACTTCGAAGGAGATTGTCTATTTTGTACACGAAGTGCATCCAGTTTTTGCCGAAAGCCTCTCTGCTTTCTTGCACATGCTATATGGGTGAAATGGTGATACCTTGCCAACATGGAACCTTTTTAGAGTTCATGTCAAATGTTTTCCAATTTCATGGTCTTATAGCTCAAAATAATCAGTAATGCATGAAAAATAACAAATGAAGTCAGAAAGGGTTGTGAATTGATGATGTGGCTTTGAATGGTGCATTTTGAACACAGAAAAACAAGGGGCTTCAAATAAGTTCAAAAGAAATGAAATCCCTTTGTAACAGATGAGTTTCCGTATGAAACCCTAATACTTCGAAGGAGATTGTCTGTTTTGTACATGAAGTGCATCCAGTTTTTGTCGTAAGCCTCTATACTTTCTTGCACATGCTATGTGGGTGAAATGTTGATGCCATTCCAACTTGGAACCTTTTCAGAGTTCATTTCAAATGCTTTCCAATTTCATGGTCTTATAGCTCAAAATAATCAGTAAATGCATGAAAAATAACAAATGAAGTTAGAAAGGGTTGTACATTGATGATGTGGCTATCAATGGTGCATTTTGAACACAGTAAAACAAGGGGGTTCAAAGAAGTTCAAAAGAAATGAAATCCCTTTGTAACAGACTAGTTTCCGTATGAAACCCTGATACTCCGAAGGAGATTGTCTGTTTTGTACACGAAGTGCATCCAGTTTTTGTCGAAAGCCTCTCTACTTTCTTGCACATGCTATGTGGGTGAAATGATGATACCATGCCAACTTGGAGCCTTTTCGGAGTTCATTTCAAATGTTTTCCAATTTCATGGTCTTATAGCTCAAAATAATCAGTAAATGCATGAAAAATAACAAATGAAGTCAGAAAGGGTTTTAAATTGATGATGTGGCTTTGAATGGTGCATTTTGAACACAGTAAAAGAAGGGGGTACAAATAAGTTCAGAAGAAATGAAATCCCTTTGTAACAGACGAGTTTTCGTATGAAACCCTGATACTTCGAAGGAGATTGTCTATTTTGTACACGAAGTGCATCCAGTTTTTGCCAAAAGCCTCTCTACTTTCTTGCACATGCTATATGGGTGAAATGGTGATACCATGCCAACTTGGAACCTTTTCAGAGTTCATGTCAAATGTTTTCCAATTTCATGGTCTTATAGCTCAAAATAATCAGTAAATGCACGAAAAATAACAAATGAAGTCAGAAAGGGTTGTAAATTGATGATGTGGCTTTGAATGGTGCATTTTGAACACAGAAAAACAAGAGGCTTCAAATAAGTTCAAAAGAAATGAAATCCCTTTGTAACAGATGAGTTTCCGTATGAAACCCTAATACTTCGAAGGAGATTGTCTGTTTTGTACATGAAGTGCATCCAGTTTTTGTCGTAAGCCTCTATACTTTCTTGCACATGCTATGTGGGTGAAATGATGATACCATGCCAACTTGGAACCTTTTCAGAGTTCATTTCAAATGCTTTTCAATTTCATGGTCTTATAGCTCAAAATAGTCAGTAAATGCATGAAAAATAACAAATGAAGTCAGAAAGGGTTGTACATTGATGATGTGGCTTTCAATAGTGCATTTTGAACACAGTAAAACAAGGGGGTTCAAATAAGTTCAAAAGAAATGAAATCCCTTTGTAACAGATGAGTTTCCGTATGAAACCCTGATACTTCGAAGGAGATTGTCTGTTTTGTACACGAAGTGCATCCAGTTTTTGTCGTAAGCCTCTGTACTTTCTTGCACATGCTATGTGGGTGAAATGATGATACCATGCCAACTTGGAACCTCTTCAGAGTTCATTTCAAATGCTTTTCAATTTCATGGTCTTATAGCTCAAAATAATCAGTAAATGCGTGCAAAATAACAAATGGAGTCATAAAGGGTTGTAAATGGATGATGTGGCTTTGAATGGTGCATTTTGAACACAGTAAAAGAAGGGGGTACAAATAAGTTCAAAAGAAATGAAATCCCTTTGTAACAGACGAGTTTTCGTATGAAACCCTGATACTTCGAAGGAGATTGTCTATTTTGTACACGAAGTGCATCCAGTTTTTGCCGAAAGCCTCTCTACTTTCTTGCACATGCTATATGGGTGAAATGGTGATACCATGCCAACTCGGAACCTTTTCAGAGTTCATGTCAAATGTTTTCCAAATTTCATGGTCTTATAGCTCAAAATAATCAGTAAATGCATGAAAAATAACAAATGAAGTCAGAAAGGGTTGTAAATTGATGATGTGGCTTTGAATGGTGCATTTTGAACACATAAAAACAAGGGGCTTCAAATAAGTTCAAAAGAAATGAAATCCCTTTGTAACAGATGAGTTTCCGTATGAAACCCTGATACTTCGAAGGAGATTGTCTGTTTTGTACATGAAGTGCATCCAGTTTTTGTCGTAAGCCTCTATACTTTCTTGCACATGCTATGTGGGTGAAATGATGATACCATGCCAACTTGGAACCTTTTCAGAGTTCATTTCAAATGCTTTTCAATTTCATGGTCTTATAGCTGAAAATAATCAGTAAATGCATGAAAAATAACAAATGAAGTCAGAAAGGGTTGTACATTGATGATGTGGCTTTCAATGGTGCATTTTGAACACAGTAAAACAAGGGGGTTCAAATAAGTTCAAAAGAAATGAAATCCCTTTGTAACAGACGAGTTTCCGTATGAAACCCTGATACTTCGAAGGAGATTGTCTATTTTGTACACGAAGTGCATCCAGTTTTTGCCGAAAGCCTCTCTGCTTTCTTGCACATGCTATATGGGTGAAATGGTGATACCATGCCAACATGGAACCTTTTTAGAGTTCATGTCAAATGTTTTCCAATTTCATGGTCTTATAGCTCAAAATAATCAGTAATGCATGAAAAATAACAAATGAAGTCAGAAAGGGTTGTGAATTGATGATGTGGCTTTGAATGGTGCATTTTGAACACAGAAAAACAAGGGGCTTCAAATAAGTTCAAAAGAAATGAAATCCCTTTGTAACAGATGAGTTTCTGTATGAAACCCTAATACTTCAAAGGAGATTGTCTGTTTTGTACATGAAGTGCATCCAGTATTTGTCGTAAGCCTCTATACTTTCTTGCACATGCTATGTGGGTGAAATGTTGATGCCATGCCAACTTGGAACCTTTTCAGAGTTCATTTCAAATGCTTTCCAATTTCATGGTCTTATAGCTCAAAATAATCAGTAAACGCATGAAAAATAACAAATGAAGTTAGAAAGGGTTGTACATTGATGATGTGGCTTTCAATGGTGCATTTTGAACACAGTAAAACAAGGGGGTTCAAAGAAGTTCAAAAGAAATGAAATCCCTTTGTAACAGACTAGTTTCCGTATGAAACCCTGATACTCCGAAGGAGATTGTCTGTTTTGTACACGAAGTGCATCCAGTTTTTGTTGAAAGCCTCTCTACTTTCTTGCACATGCTATGTGGGTGAAATGATGATACCATGCCAACTTGGAGCCTTTTCGGAGTTCATTTCAAATGTTTTCCAATTTCATGGTCTTATAGCTCAAAATAATCAGTAAATACATGAAAAATAACAAATGAAGTCAGAAAGGGTTTTAAATTGATGATGTGGCTTTGAATGGTGCATTTTGAACACAGAAAAACAAGAGGCTTCAAATAAGTTCAAAAGAAATGAAATCCCTTTGTAACAGATGAGTTTCCGTATGAAACCCTAATACTTCGAAGGAGATTGTCTGTTTTGTACATGAAGTGCATCCAGTTTTTGTCGTAAGCCTCTATACTTTCTTGCACATGCTATGTGGGTGAAATGATGATACCATGCCAACTTGGAACCTTTTCAGAGTTCATTTCAAATGCTTTTAAATTTCATGGTCTTATAGCTCAAAATAGTCAGTAAATGCATGAAAAATAACAAATGAAGTCAGAAAGGGTTGTACATTCATGATGTGGCTTTCAATGGTGCATTTTGAACACAGTAAAACAAGGGGGTTCAAATAAGTTCAAAAGAAATGAAATCCCTTTGTAACAGATGAGTTTCCGTATGAAACCCTGATACTTCGAAGGAGATTGTCTGTTTTGTACACGAAGTGCATCCAGTTTTTCCCGTAAGCCTCTCTACTTTCTTGCACATGCTATGTGGGTGAAATGATGATACCATGCCAAGTTGGAACCTTTTCAGAGTTCATTTCAAATGCTTTTCAATTTCATGGTCTTATAGCTCAAAATAATCAGTAAATGCATGAAAAATAACAAATGAAGTCAGAAAGGGTTGTAAATTGATGATGTGGCTTTGAAAGGTGCATTTTGAACACAGTAAAAGAAGGGGGTACAAATAAGTTCAAAAGAAATGAAATCCCTTTGTAACAGACGAGTTTTCGTATGAAACCCTGATACTTCGAAGGAGATTGTCTATTTTGTACACGAAGTGCATCCAGTTTTTGCCGAAAGCCTCTCTACTTTCTTGCACATGCTATATGGTTGAAATGGTGATACCATGCCAACTCGGAACCTTTTCAGAGTTCATGTCAAATGTTTTCCAAATTTCATGGTCTTATAGCTCAAAATAATCAGTAAATGCATGAAAAATAACAAATGAAGTCAGAAAGGGTTGTAAATTGATGATGTGGCTTTGAATGGTGCATTTTGAACACAGAAAAACAAGGGGCTTCAAATAAGTTCAAAAGAAATGAAATCCCTTTCTAACAGATGAGTTTCCGTATGAAACCCTGATACTTCGAAGGAGATTGTCTGTTTTGTACATGAAGTGCATCCAGTTTTTGTCGTAAGCCTCTATACTTTCTTGCACATGCTATGTGGGTGAAATGATGATACCATGCCAACTTGGAACCTTTTTAGAGTTCATTTCAAATGCTTTTCAATTTCATGGTCTTATAGCTCAAAATAATCAGTAAATGCATGAAAAATAACAAATGAAGTCAGAAAAGGTTGTACATTGATGATGTGGCTTTCAATGGTGCATTTTGAACACAGTAAAACAAGGGGGTTCAAATAAGTTCAAAAGAAATGAAATCCCTTTGTAACAAACGAGTTTCCGTATGAAACCATGATACTTCGAAGGAGATTGTCTATTTTGTACACGAAGTGCATCCAGTTTTTGCCGAAAGCCTCTCTGCTTTCTTGCACATGCTATATGGGTGAAATGGTGATACCATGCCAACATGGAACCTTTTTAGAGTTCATGTCAAATGTTTTCCAATTTCATGGTCTTATAGCTCAAAATAATCAGTAATGCATGAAAAATAACAAATGAAGTCAGAAAGGGTTGTGAATTGATGATGTGGCTTTGAATGGTGCATTTTGAACACAGAAAAACAAGGGGCTTCAAATAAGTTCAAAAGAAATGAAATCCCTTTGTAACAGATGAGTTTCCGTATGAAACCCTAATACTTCAAAGGAGATTGTCTGTTTTGTACATGAAGTGCATCCAGTTTTTGTCGTAAGCCTCTATACTTTCTTGCACATGCTATGTGGGTGAAATGTTGATGCCATGCCAATTTGGAACCTTTTCAGAGTTCATTTCAAATGCTTTCCAATTTCATGGTCTTATAGCTCAAGATAATCAGTAAATGCATGAAAAATAACAAATGAAGTTAGAAAGGGTTGTACATTGATGATGTGGCTTTCAATGGTGCATTTTGAACACAGTAAAACAAGGGGGTTCAAATAAGTTCAAAAGAAATGAAATCCCTTTGTAACAGACTAGTTTCCGTATGAAACCCTGATACTCCGAAGGAGATTGTCTGTTTTGTACACGAAGTGCATCCAGTTTTTGTCGAAAGCCTCTCTACTTTCTTGCACATGCTATGTGGGTGAAATGATGATACCATGCCAACTTGGAGCCTTTTCGGAGTTCATTTCAAATGTTTTCCAATATGGTCTTATAGCTCAAAATAATCAGCAAATACATGAAAAATAACAAATGAAGTCAGAAAGGGTTTTAAATTGATGATGTGGCTTTGAATGGTGCATTTTGAACACAGTAAAAGAAGGGGGTACAAATAAGTTCAGAAGAAATGAAATCCCTTTGTAACAGACGAGTTTTCGTATGAAACCCTGATACTTCGAAGGAGATTGCCTATTTTGTACACGAAGTGCATCCAGTTTTTGCCGAAAGCCTCTCTACTTTCTTGCACATGCTATATGGGTGAAATGGTGATACCATGCCAACTTGGAACCTTTTCAGAGTTCATGTCAAATGTTTTCCAATTTCATGGTCTTATAGCTCAAAATAATCAGTAAATGCATGAAAAATAACAAATGAAGTCAGAAAGGGTTGTAAATTGATGATGTGGCTTTGAATGGTGCATTTTGAACACAGAAAAACAAGAGGCTTCAAATAAGTTCAAAAGAAATGAAATCCCTTTGTAACAGATGAGTTTCCGTATGAAACCCTAATACTTCGAAGGAGATTGTCTGTTTTGTACATGAAGTGCATCCAGTTTTTGTCGTAAGCCTCTATACTTTCTTGCACATGCTATGTGGGTGAAATGATGATACCATGCCAACTTGGAACCTTTTCAGAGTTCATTTCAAATGCTTTTCAATTTCATGGTCTTATAGCTCAAAATAGTCAGTAAATGCATGAAAAATAACAAATGAAGTCAGAAAGGGTTGTACATTGATGATGTGGCTTTCAATGGTGCATTTTGAACACAGTAAAACAAGGGGGTTCAAATAAGTTCAAAAGAAATGAAATCCCTTTGTAACAGACGAGTTTCCGTATGAAACCCTGATACTTCGAAGGAGATTGTCTGTTTTGTACACGAAGTGCATCCAGTTTTTCCCGTAAGCCTCTCTACTTTATTGCACATGCTATGTGGGTGAAATGATGATACCATGCCAACTTGGAACCTTTTCAGAGTTCATTTCAAATGCTTTTCAATTTCATGGTCTTATAGCTCAAAATAATCAGTAAATGCATGAAAAATAACAAATGAAGTCAGAAAGGGTTGTAAATTGATGATGTGGCTTTGAATGGTGCATTTTGAACACAGAAAAACAAGGGGCTTCAAATAAGTTCAAAAGAAATGAAATCCCGTTGTAACAGATGAGTTTCTGTATGAAACCCTAATACTTCAAAGGAGATTGTCTGTTTTGTACATGAAGTGCATCCAGTATTTGTCGTAAGCCTCTATACTTTCTTGCACATGCTATGTGGGTGAAATGTTGATGCCATGCCAACTTGGAACCTTTTCAGAGTTCATTTCAAATGCTTTTCAATTTCATGGTCTTATAGCTCAAAATAGTCAGTAAATGCATGAAAAATAACAAATGAAGTCAGAAAGGGTTGTACATTGATGATGTGGCTTTCAATGGTGCATTTTGAACACAGTAAAAGAAGGGGGTACAAATAAGTTCAAAAGAAATGAAATCCCTTTGTAACAGACGAGTTTTCGTATGAAACCCTGATACTTCGAAGGAGATTGTCTATTTTGTACACGAAGTGCATCCAGTTTTTGCCGAAAGCCTCTCTACTTTCTTGCACATGCTATATGGGTGAAATGGTGATACCATGCCAACTCGGAACCTTTTCAGAGTTCATGTCAAATGTTTTCCAAATTTCATGGTCTTATAGCTCGAAATAATCAGTAAATGCATGAAAAATAACAAATGAAGTCAGAAAGGGTTGTAAATGGATGATGTGGCTTTGAATGGTGCATTTTGAACACAGAAAAACAAGGGGCTTCAAATAAGTTCAAAAGAAATGAAATCCCTTTGTAACAGATGAGTTTCCGTATGAAACCCTGATACTTCGAAGGAGATTGTCTGTTTTGTACATGAAGTGCATCCAGTTTTTGTCGTAAGCCTCTATACTTTCTTGCACATGCTATGTGGGTGAAATAATGATACCATGCCAACTTGGAACCTTTTCAGAGTTCATTTCAAATGCTTTTCAATTTCATGGTCTTATAGCTCAAAATAATCAGTAAATGCATGAAAAATAACAAATGAAGTCAGAAAGGGTTGTTCATTGATGATGTGGCTTTCAATGGTGCATTTTGAACACAGTAAAACAAGGGGGTTCAAATAAGTTCAAAAGAAATGAAATCCCTTTGTAACAAACGAGTTTCCGTATGAAACCATGATACTTCGAAGGAGATTGTCTATTTTGTACACGAAGTGCATCCAGTTTTTGCCGAAAGCCTCTCTGCTTTCTTGCACATGCTATATGGGTGAAATGGTGATACCTTGCCAACATGGAACCTTTTTAGAGTTCATGTCAAATGTTTTCCAATTTCATGGTCTTATAGCTCAAAATAATCAGTAATGCATGAAAAATAACAAATGAAGTCAGAAAGGGTTGTGAATTGATGATGTGGCTTTGAATGGTGCATTTTGAACACAGAAAAACAAGGGGCTTCAAATAAGTTCAAAAGAAATGAAATCCCTTTGTAACAGATGAGTTTCCGTATGAAACCCTAATACTTCGAAGGAGATTGTCTGTTTTGTACATGAAGTGCATCCAGTTTTTGTCGTAAGCCTCTATACTTTCTTGCACATGCTATGTGGGTGAAATGTTGATGCCATTCCAACTTGGAACCTTTTCAGAGTTCATTTCAAATGCTTTCCAATTTCATGGTCTTATAGCTCAAAATAATCAGTAAATGCATGAAAAATAACAAATGAAGTTAGAAAGGGTTGTACATTGATGATGTGGCTATCAATGGTGCATTTTGAACACAGTAAAACAAGGGGGTTCAAAGAAGTTCAAAAGAAATGAAATCCCTTTGTAACAGACTAGTTTCCGTATGAAACCCTGATACTCCGAAGGAGATTGTCTGTTTTGTACACGAAGTGCATCCAGTTTTTGTCGAAAGCCTCTCTACTTTCTTGCACATGCTATGTGGGTGAAATGATGATACCATGCCAACTTGGAGCCTTTTCGGAGTTCATTTCAAATGTTTTCCAATTTCATGGTCTTATAGCTCAAAATAATCAGTAAATGCATGAAAAATAACAAATGAAGTCAGAAAGGGTTTTAAATTGATGATGTGGCTTTGAATGGTGCATTTTGAACACAGTAAAAGAAGGGGGTACAAATAAGTTCAGAAGAAATGAAATCCCTTTGTAACAGACGAGTTTTCGTATGAAACCCTGATACTTCGAAGGAGATTGTCTATTTTGTACACGAAGTGCATCCAGTTTTTGCCAAAAGCCTCTCTACTTTCTTGCACATGCTATATGGGTGAAATGGTGATACCATGCCAACTTGGAACCTTTTCAGAGTTCATGTCAAATGTTTTCCAATTTCATGGTCTTATAGCTCAAAATAATCAGTAAATGCACGAAAAATAACAAATGAAGTCAGAAAGGGTTGTAAATTGATGATGTGGCTTTGAATGGTGCATTTTGAACACATAAAAACAAGAGGCTTCAAATAAGTTCAAAAGAAATGAAATCCCTTTGTAACAGATGAGTTTCCGTATGAAACCCTAATACTTCGAAGGAGATTGTCTGTTTTGTACATGAAGTGCATCCAGTTTTTGTCGTAAGCCTCTATACTTTCTTGCACATGCTATGTGGGTGGAATGATGATACCATGCCAACTTGGAACCTTTTCAGAGTTCATTTCAAATGCTTTTCAATTTCATGGTCTTATAGCTCAAAATAGTCAGTAAATGCATGAAAAATAACAAATGAAGTCAGAAAGGGTTGTACATTGATGATGTGGCTTTCAATGGTGCATTTTGAACACAGTAAAACAAGGGGGTTCAAATAAGTTCAAAAGAAATGAAATCCCTTTGTAACAGATGAGTTTCCGTATGAAACCCTGATACTTCGAAGGAGATTGTCTGTTTTGTACACGAAGTGCATCCAGTTTTTCCCGTAAGCCTCTCTACTTTCTTGCACATGCTATGTGGGTGAAATGATGATACCATGCCAAGTTGGAACCTTTTCACAGTTCATATCAAATGCTTTTCAATTTCATGGTCTTATAGCTCAAAATAATCAGTAAATGCATGAAAAATAACAAATGAAGTCAGAAAGGGTTGTAAATTGATGATGTGGCTTTGAATGGTGCATTTTGAACACAGTAAAAGAAGGGGGTACAAATAAGTTCAAAAGAAATGAAATCCCTTTGTAACAGACGAGTTTTCGTATGAAACCCTGATACTTCGAAGGAGATTGTCTATTTTGTACACGAAGTGCATCCAGTTTTTGCCGAAAGCCTCTCTACTTTCTTGCACATGCTATATGGGTGAAATGGTGATACCATGCCAACTCGGAACCTTTTCAGAGTTCATGTCAAATGTTTTCCAAATTTCATGGTCTTATAGCTCGAAATAATCAGTAAATGCATGAAAAATAACAAATGAAGTCAGAAAGGGTTGTAAATGGATGATGTGGCTTTGAATGGTGCATTTTGAACACAGTAAAAGAAGGGGGTACAAATAAGTTCAAAAGAAATGAAATCCCTTTGTAACAGACGAGTTTTCGTATGAAACCCTGATACTTCGAAGGAGATTGTCTATTTTGTACACGAAGTGCATCCAGTTTTTGCCGAAAGCCTCTCTACTTTCTTGCACATGCTATATGGGTGAAATGGTGATACCATGCCAACTCGGAACCTTTTCAGAGTTCATGTCAAATGTTTTCCAAATTTCATGGTCTTATAGCTCGAAATAATCAGTAAATGCATGAAAAATAACAAATGAAGTCAGAAAGGGTTGTAAATGGATGATGTGGCTTTGAATGGTGCATTTTGAACACAGAAAAACAAGGGGCTTCAAATAAGTTCAAAAGAAATGAAATCCCTTTGTAACAGATGAGTTTCCGTATGAAACCCTGATACTTCGAAGGAGATTGTCTGTTTTGTACATGAAGTGCATCCAGTTTTTGTCGTAAGCCTCTATACTTTCTTGCACATGCTATGTGGGTGAAATAATGATACCATGCCAACTTGGAACCTTTTCAGAGTTCATTTCAAATGCTTTTCAATTTCATGGTCTTATAGCTCAAAATAATCAGTAAATGCATGAAAAATAACAAATGAAGTCAGAAAGGGTTGTTCATTGATGATGTGGCTTTCAATGGTGCATTTTGAACACAGTAAAACAAGGGGGTTCAAATAAGTTCAAAAGAAATGAAATCCCTTTGTAACAAACGAGTTTCCGTATGAAACCATGATACTTCGAAGGAGATTGTCTATTTTGTACACGAAGTGCATCCAGTTTTTGCCGAAAGCCTCTCTGCTTTCTTGCACATGCTATATGGGTGAAATGGTGATACCTTGCCAACATGGAACCTTTTTAGAGTTCATGTCAAATGTTTTCCAATTTCATGGTCTTATAGCTCAAAATAATCAGTAATGCATGAAAAATAACAAATGAAGTCAGAAAGGGTTGTGAATTGATGATGTGGCTTTGAATGGTGCATTTTGAACACAGAAAAACAAGGGGCTTCAAATAAGTTCAAAAGAAATGAAATCCCTTTGTAACAGATGAGTTTCCGTATGAAACCCTAATACTTCGAAGGAGATTGTCTGTTTTGTACATGAAGTGCATCCAGTTTTTGTCGTAAGCCTCTATACTTTCTTGCACATGCTATGTGGGTGAAATGTTGATGCCATTCCAACTTGGAACCTTTTCAGAGTTCATTTCAAATGCTTTCCAATTTCATGGTCTTATAGCTCAAAATAATCAGTAAATGCATGAAAAATAACAAATGAAGTTAGAAAGGGTTGTACATTGATGATGTGGCTATCAATGGTGCATTTTGAACACAGTAAAACAAGGGGGTTCAAAGAAGTTCAAAAGAAATGAAATCCCTTTGTAACAGACTAGTTTCCGTATGAAACCCTGATACTCCGTAGGAGATTGTCTGTTTTGTACACGAAGTGCATCCAGTTTTTGTCGAAAGCCTCTCTACTTTCTTGCACATGCTATGTGGGTGAAATGATGATACCATGCCAACTTGGAGCCTTTTCAGAGTTCATTTCAAATGTTTTCCAATTTCATGGTCTTATAGCTCAAAATAATCAGTAAATGCATGAAAAATAACAAATGAAGTCAGAAAGGGTTTTAAATTGATGATGTGGCTTTGAATGGTGCATTTTGAACACAGTAAAAGAAGGGGGTACAAATAAGTTCAGAAGAAATGAAATCCCTTTGTAACAGACGAGTTTTCGTATGAAACCCTGATACTTCGAAGGAGATTGTCTATTTTGTACACGAAGTGCATCCAGTTTTTGCCGAAAGCCTCTCTACTTTCTTGCACATGCTATATGGGTGAAATGGTGATACCATGCCAACTTGGAACCTTTTCAGAGTTCATGTCAAATGTTTTCCAATTTCATGGTCTTATAGCTCAAAATAATCAGTAAATGCACGAAAAATAACAAATGAAGTCAGAAAGGGTTGTAAATTGATGATGTGGCTTTGAATGGTGCATTTTGAACACATAAAAACAAGAGGCTTCAAATAAGTTCAAAAGAAATGAAATCCCTTTGTAACAGATGAGTTTCCGTATGAAACCCTAATACTTCGAAGGAGATTGTCTGTTTTGTACATGAAGTGCATCCAGTTTTTGTCGTAAGCCTCTATACTTTCTTGCACATGCTATGTGGGTGAAATGATGATACCATGCCAACTTGGAACCTTTTCAGAGTTCATTTCAAATGCTTTTCAATTTCATGGTCTTATAGCTCAAAATAGTCAGTAAATGCATGAAAAATAACAAATGAAGTCAGAAAGGGTTGTACATTGATGATGTGGCTTTCAATGGTGCATTTTGAACACAGTAAAACAAGGGGGTTCAAATAAGTTCAAAAGAAATGAAATCCCTTTGTAACAGATGAGTTTCCGTATGAAACCCTGATACTTCGAAGGAGATTGTCTGTTTTGTACACGAAGTGCATCCAGTTTTTCCCGTAAGCCTCTCTACTTTCTTGCACATGCTATGTGGGTGAAATGATGATACCATGCCAAGTTGGAACCTTTTCAGAGTTCATATCAAATGCTTTTCAATTTCATGGTCTTATAGCTCAAAATAATCAGTAAATGCATGAAAAATAACAAATGAAGTCAGAAAGGGTTGTAAATTGATGATGTGGCTTTGAATGGTGCATTTTGAACACAGTAAAAGAAGGGGGTACAAATAAGTTCAAAAGAAATGAAATCCCTTTGTAACAGACGAGTTTTCGTATGAAACCCTGATACTTCGAAGGAGATTGTCTATTTTGTACACGAAGTGCATCCAGTTTTTGCCGAAAGCCTCTCTACTTTCTTGCACATGCTATATGGGTGAAATGGTGATACCATGCCAACTCGGAACCTTTTCAGAGTTCATGTCAAATGTTTTCCAAATTTCATGGTCTTATAGCTCAAAATAATCAGTAAATGCATGAAAAATAACAAATGAAGTCAGAAAGGGTTGTAAATTGATGATGTGGCTTTGAATGGTGCATTTTGAACACAGAAAAACAAGGGGCTTCAAATAAGTTCAAAAGAAATGAAATCCCTTTGTAACAGATGAGTTTCCGTATGAAACCCTGATACTTCGAAGGAGATTGTCTGTTTTGTACATGAAGTGCATCCAGTTTTTGTCGTAAGCCTCTATACTTTCTTGCACATGCTATGTGGGTGAAATGATGATACCATGCCAACTTGGAACCTTTTCAGAGTTCATTTCAAATGCTTTTCAATTTCATGGTCTTATAGCTGAAAATAATCAGTAAATGCATGAAAAATAACAAATGAAGTCAGAAAGGGTTGTACATTGATGATGTGGCTTTCAATGGTGCATTTTGAACACAGTAAAACAAGGGGGTTCAAATAAGTTCAAAAGAAATGAAATCCCTTTGTAACAGACGAGTTTCCGTATGAAACCCTGATACTTCGAAGGAGATTGTCTATTTTGTACACGAAGTGCATCCAGTTTTTGCCGAAAGCCTCTCTGCTTTCTTGCACATGCTATATGGGTGAAATGGTGATACCATGCCAACATGGAACCTTTTTAGAGTTCATGTCAAATGTTTTCCAATTTCATGGTCTTATAGCTCAAAATAATCAGTAATGCATGAAAAATAACAAATGAAGTCAGAAAGGGTTGTGAATTGATGATGTGGCTTTGAATGGTGCATTTTGAACACAGAAAAACAAGGGGCTTCAAATAAGTTCAAAAGAAATGAAATCCCTTTGTAACAGATGAGTTTCTGTATGAAACCCTAATACTTCAAAGGAGATTGTCTGTTTTGTACATGAAGTGCATCCAGTATTTGTCGTAAGCCTCTATACTTTCTTGCACATGCTATGTGGGTGAAATGTTGATGCCATGCCAACTTGGAACCTTTTCAGAGTTCATTTCAAATGCTTTCCAATTTCATGGTCTTATAGCTCAAAATAATCAGTAAACGCATGAAAAATAACAAATGAAGTTAGAAAGGGTTGTACATTGATGATGTGGCTTTCAATGGTGCATTTTGAACACAGTAAAACAAGGGGGTTCAAAGAAGTTCAAAAGAAATGAAATCCCTTTGTAACAGACTAGTTTCCGTATGAAACCCTGATACTCCGAAGGAGATTGTCTGTTTTGTACACGAAGTGCATCCAGTTTTTGTTGAAAGCCTCTCTACTTTCTTGCACATGCTATGTGGGTGAAATGATGATACCATGCCAACTTGGAACCTTTTCAGAGTTCATTTCAAATGCTTTTCAATTTCATGGTCTTATAGCTCAAAATAATCAGTAAATGCATGAAAAATAACAAATGAAGTCAGAAAGGGTTGTAAATTGATGATGTGGCTTTGAATGGTGCATTTTGAACACAGTAAAAGAAGGGGTTACAAATAAGTTCAGAAGAAATGAAATCCCTTTGTAACAGACGAGTTTTCGTATGAAACCCTGATACTTCGAAGGAGATTGTCTATTTTGTACACGAAGTGCATCCAGTTTTTGCCGAAAGCCTCTCTACTTTCTTGCACATGCTATATGGGTGAAATGGTGATACCATGCCAACTTGGAACCTTTTCAGAGTTCATTTCAAATGCTTTTAAATTTCATGGTCTTATAGCTCAAAATAGTCAGTAAATGCATGAAAAATAACAAATGAAGTCAGAAAGGGTTGTACATTGATGATGTGGCTTTCAATGGTGCATTTTGAACACAGTAAAACAAGGGGGTTCTAATAAGTTCAAAAGAAATGAAATCCCTTTGTAACAGATGAGTTTCCGTATGAAACCCTGATACTTCGAAGGAGATTGTCTGTTTTGTACACGAAGTGCATCCAGTTTTTCCCGTAAGCCTCTCTACTTTCTTGCACATGCTATGTGGGTGAAATGATGATACCATGCCAAGTTGGAACCTTTTCAGAGTTCATTTCAAATGCTTTTCAATTTCATGGTCTTATAGCTCAAAATAATCAGTAAATGCATGAAAAATAACAAATGAAGTCAGAAAGGGTTGTAAATTGATGATGTGGCTTTGAAAGGTGCATTTTGAACACAGTAAAAGAAGGGGGTACAAATAAGTTCAAAAGAAATGAAATCCCTTTGTAACAGACGAGTTTTCGTATGAAACCCTGATACTTCGAAGGAGATTGTCTATTTTGTACACGAAGTGCATCCAGTTTTTGCCGAAAGCCTCTCTACTTTCTTGCACATGCTATATGGGTGAAATGGTGATACCATGCCAACTCGGAACCTTTTCAGAGTTCATGTCAAATGTTTTCCAAATTTCATGGTCTTATAGCTCGAAATAATCAGTAAATGCATGAAAAATAACAAATGAAGTCAGAAAGGGTTGTAAATGGATGATGTGGCTTTGAATGGTGCATTTTGAACACAGAAAAACAAGGGGCTTCAAATAAGTTCAAAAGAAATGAAATCCCTTTGTAACAGATGAGTTTCCGTATGAAACCCTGATACTTCGAAGGAGATTGTCTGTTTTGTACATGAAGTGCATCCAGTTTTTGTCGTAAGCCTCTATACTTTCTTGCACATGCTATGTGGGTGAAATAATGATACCATGCCAACTTGGAACCTTTTCAGAGTTCATTTCAAATGCTTTTCAATTTCATGGTCTTATAGCTCAAAATAATCAGTAAATGCATGAAAAATAACAAATGAAGTCAGAAAGGGTTGTTCATTGATGATGTGGCTTTCAATGGTGCATTTTGAACACAGTAAAACAAGGGGGTTCAAATAAGTTCAAAAGAAATGAAATCCCTTTGTAACAAACGAGTTTCCGTATGAAACCATGATACTTCGAAGGAGATTGTCTATTTTGTACACGAAGTGCATCCAGTTTTTGCCGAAAGCCTCTCTGCTTTCTTGCACATGCTATATGGGTGAAATGGTGATACCTTGCCAACATGGAACCTTTTTAGAGTTCATGTCAAATGTTTTCCAATTTCATGGTCTTATAGCTCAAAATAATCAGTAATGCATGAAAAATAACAAATGAAGTCAGAAAGGGTTGTGAATTGATGATGTGGCTTTGAATGGTGCATTTTGAACACAGAAAAACAAGGGGCTTCAAATAAGTTCAAAAGAAATGAAATCCCTTTGTAACAGATGAGTTTCCGTATGAAACCCTAATACTTCGAAGGAGATTGTCTGTTTTGTACATGAAGTGCATCCAGTTTTTGTCGTAAGCCTCTATACTTTCTTGCACATGCTATGTGGGTGAAATGTTGATGCCATTCCAACTTGGAACCTTTTCAGAGTTCATTTCAAATGCTTTCCAATTTCATGGTCTTATAGCTCAAAATAATCAGTAAATGCATGAAAAATAACAAATGAAGTTAGAAAGGGTTGTACATTGATGATGTGGCTATCAATGGTGCATTTTGAACACAGTAAAACAAGGGGGTTCAAAGAAGTTCAAAAGAAATGAAATCCCTTTGTAACAGACTAGTTTCCGTATGAAACCCTGATACTCCGAAGGAGATTGTCTGTTTTGTACACGAAGTGCATCCAGTTTTTGTCGAAAGCCTCTCTACTTTCTTGCACATGCTATGTGGGTGAAATGATGATACCATGCCAACTTGGAGCCTTTTCGGAGTTCATTTCAAATGTTTTCCAATTTCATGGTCTTATAGCTCAAAATAATCAGTAAATGCATGAAAAATAACAAATGAAGTCAGAAAGGGTTTTAAATTGATGATGTGGCTTTGAATGGTGCATTTTGAACACAGTAAAAGAAGGGGGTACAAATAAGTTCAGAAGAAATGAAATCCCTTTGTAACAGACGAGTTTTCGTATGAAACCCTGATACTTCGAAGGAGATTGTCTATTTTGTACACGAAGTGCATCCAGTTTTTGCCAAAAGCCTCTCTACTTTCTTGCACATGCTATATGGGTGAAATGGTGATACCATGCCAACTTGGAACCTTTTCAGAGTTCATGTCAAATGTTTTCCAATTTCATGGTCTTATAGCTCAAAATAATCAGTAAATGCACGAAAAATAACAAATGAAGTCAGAAAGGGTTGTAAATTGATGATGTGGCTTTGAATGGTGCATTTTGAACACATAAAAACAAGAGGCTTCAAATAAGTTCAAAAGAAATGAAATCCCTTTGTAACAGATGAGTTTCCGTATGAAACCCTAATACTTCGAAGGAGATTGTCTGTTTTGTACATGAAGTGCATCCAGTTTTTGTCGTAAGCCTCTATACTTTCTTGCACATGCTATGTGGGTGAAATGATGATACCATGCCAACTTGGAACCTTTTCAGAGTTCATTTCAAATGCTTTTCAATTTCATGGTCTTATAGCTCAAAATAGTCAGTAAATGCATGAAAAATAACAAATGAAGTCAGAAAGGGTTGTACATTGATGATGTGGCTTTCAATGGTGCATTTTGAACACAGTAAAACAAGGGGGTTCAAATAAGTTCAAAAGAAATGAAATCCCTTTGTAACAGATGAGTTTCCGTATGAAACCCTGATACTTCGAAGGAGATTGTCTGTTTTGTACACGAAGTGCATCCAGTTTTTCCCGTAAGCCTCTCTACTTTCTTGCACATGCTATGTGGGTGAAATGATGATACCATGCCAAGTTGGAACCTTTTCAGAGTTCATATCAAATGCTTTTCAATTTCATGGTCTTATAGCTCAAAATAATCAGTAAATGCATGAAAAATAACAAATGAAGTCAGAAAGGGTTGTAAATTGATGATGTGGCTTTGAATGGTGCATTTTGAACACAGTAAAAGAAGGGGGTACAAATAAGTTCAAAAGAAATGAAATCCCTTTGTAACAGACGAGTTTTCGTATGAAACCCTGATACTTCGAAGGAGATTGTCTATTTTGTACACGAAGTGCATCCAGTTTTTGCCGAAAGCCTCTCTACTTTCTTGCACATGCTATATGGGTGAAATGGTGATACCATGCCAACTCGGAACCTTTTCAGAGTTCATGTCAAATGTTTTCCAAATTTCATGGTCTTATAGCTCAAAATAATCAGTAAATGCATGAAAAATAACAAATGAAGTCAGAAAGGGTTGTAAATTGATGATGTGGCTTTGAATGGTGCATTTTGAACACAGAAAAACAAGGGGCTTCAAATAAGTTCAAAAGAAATGAAATCCCTTTGTAACAGATGAGTTTCCGTATGAAACCCTGATACTTCGAAGGAGATTGTCTGTTTTGTACATGAAGTGCATCCAGTTTTTGTCGTAAGCCTCTATACTTTCTTGCACATGCTATGTGGGTGAAATGATGATACCATGCCAACTTGGAACCTTTTCAGAGTTCATTTCAAATGCTTTTCAATTTCATGGTCTTATAGCTGAAAATAATCAGTAAATGCATGAAAAATAACAAATGAAGTCAGAAAGGGTTGTACATTGATGATGTGGCTTTCAATGGTGCATTTTGAACACAGTAAAACAAGGGGGTTCAAATAAGTTCAAAAGAAATGAAATCCCTTTGTAACAGACGAGTTTCCGTATGAAACCCTGATACTTCGAAGGAGATTGTCTATTTTGTACACGAAGTGCATCCAGTTTTTGCCGAAAGCCTCTCTGCTTTCTTGCACATGCTATATGGGTGAAATGGTGATACCATGCCAACATGGAACCTTTTTAGAGTTCATGTCAAATGTTTTCCAATTTCATGGTCTTATAGCTCAAAATAATCAGTAATGCATGAAAAATAACAAATGAAGTCAGAAAGGGTTGTGAATTGATGATGTGGCTTTGAATGGTGCATTTTGAACACAGAAAAACAAGGGGCTTCAAATAAGTTCAAAAGAAATGAAATCCCTTTGTAACAGATGAGTTTCTGTATGAAACCCTAATACTTCAAAGGAGATTGTCTGTTTTGTACATGAAGTGCATCCAGTATTTGTCGTAAGCCTCTATACTTTCTTGCACATGCTATGTGGGTGAAATGTTGATGCCATGCCAACTTGGAACCTTTTCAGAGTTCATTTCAAATGCTTTCCAATTTCATGGTCTTATAGCTCAAAATAATCAGTAAACGCATGAAAAATAACAAATGAAGTTAGAAAGGGTTGTACATTGATGATGTGGCTTTCAATGGTGCATTTTGAACACAGTAAAACAAGGGGGTTCAAAGAAGTTCAAAAGAAATGAAATCCCTTTGTAACAGACTAGTTTCCGTATGAAACCCTGATACTCCGAAGGAGATTGTCTGTTTTGTACACGAAGTGCATCCAGTTTTTGTTGAAAGCCTCTCTACTTTCTTGCACATGCTATGTGGGTGAAATGATGATACCATGCCAACTTGGAGCCTTTTCGGAGATCATTTCAAATGTTTTCCAATTTCATGGTCTTATAGCTCAAAATAATCAGTAAATACATGAAAAATAACAAATGAAGTCAGAAAGGGTTTTAAATTGATGATGTGGCTTTGAATGGTGCATTTTGAACACAGAAAAACAAGAGGCTTCAAATAAGTTCAAAAGAAATGAAATCCCTTTGTAACAGATGAGTTTCCGTATGAAACCCTAATACTTCGAAGGAGATTGTCTGTTTTGTACATGAAGTGCATCCAGTTTTTGTCGTAAGCCTCTATACTTTCTTGCACATGCTATGTGGGTGAAATGATGATACCATGCCAACTTGGAACCTTTTCAGAGTTCATTTCAAATGCTTTTAAATTTCATGGTCTTATAGCTCAAAATAGTCAGTAAATGCATGAAAAATAACAAATGAAGTCAGAAAGGGTTGTACATTGATGATGTGGCTTTCAATGGTGCATTTTGAACACAGTAAAACAAGGGGGTTCAAATAAGTTCAAAAGAAATGAAATCCCTTTGTAACAGATGAGTTTCCGTATGAAACCCTGATACTTCGAAGGAGATTGTCTGTTTTGTACACGAAGTGCATCCAGTTTTTCCCGTAAGCCTCTCTACTTTCTTGCACATGCTATGTGGGTGAAATGATGATACCATGCCAAGTTGGAACCTTTTCAGAGTTCATTTCAAATGCTTTTCAATTTCATGGTCTTATAGCTCAAAATAATCAGTAAATGCATGAAAAATAACAAATGAAGTCAGAAAGGGTTGTAAATTGATGATGTGGCTTTGAAAGGTGCATTTTGAACACAGTAAAAGAAGGGGGTACAAATAAGTTCAAAAGAAATGAAATCCCTTTGTAACAGACGAGTTTTCGTATGAAACCCTGATACTTCGAAGGAGATTGTCTATTTTGTACACGAAGTGCATCCAGTTTTTGCCGAAAGCCTCTCTACTTTCTTGCACATGCTATATGGGTGAAATGGTGATACCATGCCAACTCGGAACCTTTTCAGAGTTCATGTCAAATGTTTTCCAAATTTCATGGTCTTATAGCTCAAAATAATCAGTAAATGCATGAAAAATAACAAATGAAGTCAGAAAGGGTTGTAAATTGATGATGTGGCTTTGAATGGTGCATTTTGAACACAGAAAAACAAGGGGCTTCAAATAAGTTCAAAAGAAATGAAATCCCTTTCTAACAGATGAGTTTCCGTATGAAACCCTGATACTTCGAAGGAGATTGTCTGTTTTGTACATGAAGTGCATCCAGTTTTTGTCGTAAGCCTCTATACTTTCTTGCACATGCTATGTGGGTGAAATGATGATACCATGCCAACTTGGAACCTTTTCAGAGTTCATTTCAAATGCTTTTCAATTTCATGGTCTTATAGCTCAAAATAATCAGTAAATGCATGAAAAATAACAAATGAAGTCAGAAAAGGTTGTACATTGATGATGTGGCTTTCAATGGTGCATTTTGAACACAGTAAAACAAGGGGGTTCAAATAAGTTCAAAAGAAATGAAATCCCTTTGTAACAAACGAGTTTCCGTATGAAACCATGATACTTCGAAGGAGATTGTCTATTTTGTACACGAAGTGCATCCAGTTTTTGCCGAAAGCCTCTCTGCTTTCTTGCACATGCTATATGGGTGAAATGGTGATACCATGCCAACATGGAACCTTTTTAGAGTTCATGTCAAATGTTTTCCAATTTCATGGTCTTATAGCTCAAAATAATCAGTAATGCATGAAAAATAACAAATGAAGTCAGAAAGGGTTGTGAATTGATGATGTGGCTTTGAATGGTGCATTTTGAACACAAAAAAACAAGGGGCTTCAAATAAGTTCAAAAGAAATGAAATCCCTTTGTAACAGATGAGTTTCCGTATGAAACCCTAATACTTCAAAGGAGATTGTCTGTTTTGTACATGAAGTGCATCCAGTTTTTGTCGTAAGCCTCTATACTTTCTTGCACATGCTATGTGGGTGAAATGTTGATGCCATGCCAACTTGGAACCTTTTGAGAGTTCATTTCAAATGCTTTCCAATTTCATGGTCTTATAGCTCAAAATAATCAGTAAATGCATGAAAAATAACAAATGAAGTTAGAAAGGGTTGTACATTGATGATGTGGCTTTCAATGGTGCATTTTGAACACAGTAAAACAAGGGGGTTCAAAGAAGTTCAAAAGAAATGAAATCCCTTTGTAACAGACTAGTTTCCGTATGAAACCCTGATACTCCGAAGGAGATTGTCTGTTTTGTACACGAAGTGCATCCAGTTTTTGTCGAAAGCCTCTCTACTTTCTTGCACATGCTATGTGGGTGAAATGATGATACCATGCCAACTTGGAGCCTTTTCGGAGTTCATTTCAAATGTTTTCCAATTTCATGGTCTTATAGCTCAAAATAATCAGTAAATACATGAAAAATAACAAATGAAGTCAGAAAGGGTTTTAAATTGATGATGTGGCTTTGAATGGTGCATTTTGAACACAGTAAAAGAAGGGGGTACAAATAAGTTCAGAAGAAATGAAATCCCTTTGTAACAGACGAGTTTTCGTATGAAACCCTGATACTTCGAAGGAGATTGTCTATTTTGTACACGAAGTGCATCCAGTTTTTGCCGAAAGCCTCTCTACTTTCTTGCACATGCTATATGGGTGAAATGGTGATACCATGCCAACTTGGAACCTTTTCAGAGTTCATGTCAAATGTTTTCCAATTTCATGGTCTTATAGCTCAAAATAATCAGTAAATGCACGAAAAATAACAAATGAAGTCAGAAAGGGTTGTAAATTGATGATGTGGCTTTGAATGGTGCATTTTGAACACAGAAAAACAAGAGGCTTCAAATAAGTTCAAAAGAAATGAAATCCCTTTGTAACAGATGAGTTTCCGTATGAAACCCTAATACTTCGAAGGAGATTGTCTGTTTTGTACATGAAGTGCATCCAGTTTTTGTCGTAAGCCTCTATACTTTCTTGCACATGCTATGTGGGTGAAATCATGATACCATGCCAACTTGGAACCTTTTCAGAGTTCATTTCAAATGCTTTTCAATTTCATGGTCTTATAGCTCAAAATAGTCAGTAAATGCATGAACAATAACAAATGAAGTCAGAAAGGGTTGTACATTGATGATGTGGCTTTCAATGGTGCATTTTGAACACAGTAAAACAAGGGGGTTCAAATAAGTTCAAAAGAAATGAAATCCCTTTGTAACAGATGAGTTTCCGTATGAAACCCTGATACTTCGAAGGAGATTGTTTGTTTTGTACACGAAGTGCATCCAGTTTTTCCCGTAAGCCTCTCTACTTTCTTGCACATGCTATGTGGGTGAAATGATGATACCATGCCAACTTGGAACCTTTTCAGAGTTCATTTCAAATGCTTTTCAATTTCATGGTCTTATAGCTCAAAATAATCAGTAAATGCATGAAAAATAACAAATGAAGTCAGAAAGGGTTGTAAATTGATGATGTGGCTTTGAATGGTGCATTTTGAACACATTAAAAGAAGGGGGTACAAATAAGTTCAAAAGAAATGAAATCCCTTTGTAACAGACGAGTTTTCGAATGAAACCCTGATACTTCGAAGGAGATTGTCTATTTTGTACACGAAGTGCATCCAGTTTTTGCCGAAAGCCTCTCTACTTTCTTGCACATGCTATATGGGTGAAATGGTGATACCATGCCAACTCGGAACCTTTTCAGAGTTCATGTCAAATGTTTTCCAAATTTCATGGTCTTATAGCTCAAAATAATCAGTAAATGCATGAAAAATAACAAATGAAGTCAGAAAGGGATGTAAATTGATGATGTGGCTTTGAATGGTGCATTTTGAACACAGAAAAACAAGGGGCTTCAAATAAGTTCAAAAGAAATGAAATCCCTTTGTAACAGATGAGTTTCCGTATGAAACCGTGATACTTCGAAGGAGATTGTCTGTTTTGTACATGAAGTGCATCCAGTTTTTGTCGTAAGCCTCTATACTTTCTTGCACATGCTATGTGGGTGAAATGATGATACCATGCCAACTTGGAACCTTTTCAGAGTTCATTTCAAATGCTTTTCAATTTCATGGTCTTATAGCTGAAAATAATCAGTAAATGCATGAAAAATAACAAATGAAGTCAGAAAGGGTTGTACATTGATGATGTGGCTTTCAATGGTGCATTTTGAACACAGTAAAACAAGGGGGTTCAAATAAGTTCAAAAGAAATGAAATCCCTTTGTAACAGACGAGTTTCCGTATGAAACCCTGATACTTCGAAGGAGATTGTCTATTTTGTACACGAAGTGCATCCAGTTTTTGCCGAAAGCCTCTATGCTTTCTTGCACATGCTATATGGGTGAAATGGTGATACCATGCCAACATGGAACCTTTTTAGAGTTCATGTCAAATGTTTTCCAATTTCATGGTCTTATAGCTCAAAATAATCAGTAATGCATGAAAAATAACAAATGAAGTCAGAAAGGGTTGTGAATTGATGATGTGGCTTTGAATGGTGCATTTTGAACACAGAAAAACAAGCGGCTTCAAATAAGTTCAAAAGAAATGAAATCCCTTTGTAACAGACGAGTTTTCGAATGAAACCCTGATACTTCGAAGGAGATTGTCTATTTTGTACACGAAGTGCATCCAGTTTTTGCCGAAAGCCTCTCTACTTTCTTGCACATGCTATATGGGTGAAATGGTGATACCATGCCAACTCGGAACCTTTTCAGAGTTCATGTCAAATGTTTTCCAAATTTCATGGTCTTATAGCTCAAAATAATCAGTAAATGCATGAAAAATAACAAATGAAGTCAGAAAGGGTTGTAAATTGATGATGTGGCTTTGAATGGTGCATTTTGAACACAGAAAAACAAGGGGCTTCAAATAAGTTCAAAAGAAATGAAATCCCTTTGTAACAGATGAGTTTCCGTATGAAACCCTGATACTTCGAAGGAGATTGTCTGTTTTGTACATGAAGTGCATCCAGTTTTTGTCGTAAGCCTCTATACTTTCTTGCACATGCTATGTGGGTGAAATGATGATACCATGCCAACTTGGAACCTTTTCAGAGTTCATTTCAAATGCTTTTCAATTTCATGGTCTTATAGCTGAAAATAATCAGTAAATGCATGAAAAATAACAAATGAAGTCAGAAAGGGTTGTACATTGATGATGTGGCTTTCAATGGTGCATTTTGAACACAGTAAAACAAGGGAGTTCAAATAAGTTCAAAAGAAATGAAATCCCTTTGTAACAGACGAGTTTCCGTATGAAACCCTGATACTTCGAAGGAGATTGTCTATTTTGTACACGAAGTGCATCCAGTTTTTGCCGAAAGCCTCTCTACTTTCTTGCACATGCTATATGGGTGAAATGGTGATACCATGCCAACATGGAACCTTTTTAGAGTTCATGTCAAATGTTTTCCAATTTCATGGTCTTATAGCTCAAAATAATCAGTAATGCATGAAAAATAACAAATGAAGTCAGAAAGGGTTGTGAATTGATGATGTGGCTTTGAATGGTGCATTTTGAACACAGAAAAACAAGGGGCTTCAAATAAGTTCAAAAGAAATGTAATCCCTTTGTAACAGATGAGTTTCCGTATGAAACCCTAATACTTCAAAGGAGATTGTCTGTTTTGTACATGAAGTGCATCCAGTATTTGTCGTAAGCCTCTATACTTTCTTGCACATGCTATGTGGGTGAAATGTTGATGCCATGCCAACTTGGAACCTTTTCAGAGTTCATTTCAAATGCTTTCCAATTTCATGGTCTTATAGCTCAAAATAATCAGTAAACGCATGAAAAATAACAAATGAAGTTAGAAAGGGTTGTACATTGATGATGTGGCTTTCAATGGTGCATTTTGAACACAGTAAAACAAGGGGGTTCAAAGAAGTTCAAAAGAAATGAAATCCCTTTGTAACAGACTAGTTTCCGTATGAAACCCTGATACTCCGAAGGAGATTGTCTGTTTTGTACACGAAGTGCATCCAGTTTTTGTTGAAAGCCTCTCTACTTTCTTGCACATGCTATGTGGGTGAAATGATGATACCATGCCAACTTGGAGCCTTTTCGGAGTTCATTTCAAATGTTTTCCAATTTCATGGTCTTATAGCTCAAAATAATCAGTAAATACATGAAAAATAACAAATGAAGTCAGAAAGGGTTTTAAATTGATGATGTGGCTTTGAATGGTGCATTTTGAACACAGAAAAACAAGAGGCTTCAAATAAGTTCAAAAGAAATGAAATCCCTTTGTAACAGATGAGTTTCCGTATGAAACCCTAATACTTCGAAGGAGATTGTCTGTTTTGTACATGAAGTGCATCCAGTTTTTGTCGTAAGCCTCTATACTTTCTTGCACATGCTATGTGGGTGAAATGATGATACCATGCCAACTTGGAACCTTTTCAGAGTTCATTTCAAATGCTTTTCAATTTCATGGTCTTATAGCTCAAAATAGTGAGTAAATGCATGAAAAATAACAAATGAAGTCAGAAAGGGTTGTACATTGATGATGTGGCTTTCAATGGTGCATTTTGAACACAGTAAAACAAGGGGGTTCAAATAAGTTCAAAAGAAATGAAATCCCTTTGTAACAGATGAGTTTCCGTATGAAACCCTGATACTTCGAAGGAGATTGTCTGTTTTGTACACGAAGTGCATCCAGTTTTTCCCGTAAGCCTCTCTACTTTCTTGCACATGCTATGTGGGTGAAATGATGATACCATGCCAAGTTGGAACCTTTTCAGAGTACATTTCAAATGCTTTTCAATTTCATGGTCTTATAGCTCAAAATAATCAGTAAATGCATGAAAAATAACAAATGAAGTCAGAAAGGGTTGTAAATTGATGATGTGGCTTTGAATGGTGCATTTTGAACACAGTAAAAGAAGGGGGTACAAATAAGTTCAAAAGAAATGAAATCCCTTTGTAACAGACGAGTTTTCGTATGAAACCCTGATACTTCGAAGGAGATTGTCTATTTTGTACACGAAGTGCATCCAGTTTTTGCCGAAAGCCTCTCTACTTTCTTGCACATGCTATATGGGTGAAATGGTGATACCATGCCAACTCGGAACCTTTTCAGAGTTCATGTCAAATGTTTTCCAAATTTCATGGTCTTATAGCTCAAAATAATCAGTAAATGCATGAAAAATAACAAATGAAGTCAGAAAGGGTTGTAAATTGATGATGTGGCTTTGAATGGTGCATTTTGAACACAGAAAAACAAGGGGCTTCAAATAAGTTCAAAAGAAATGAAATCCCTTTGTAACAGATGAGTTTCCGTATGAAACCCTGATACTTCGAAGGAGATTGTCTGTTTTGTACATGAAGTGCATCCAGTTTTTGTCGTAAGCCTCTATACTTTCTTGCACATGCTATGTGGGTGAAATGATGATACCATGCCAACTTGGAACCTTTTCAGAGTTCATTTCAAATGCTTTTCAATTTCATGGTCTTATAGCTCAAAATAATCAGTAAATGCATGAAAAATAACAAATGAAGTCAGAAAAGGTTGTACATTGATGATGTGGCTTTCAATGGTGCATTTTGAACACAGTAAAACAAGGGGGTTCAAATAAGTTCAAAAGAAATGAAATCCCTTTGTAACAAACGAGTTTCCGTATGAAACCATGATACTTTGAAGGAGATTGTCTATTTTGTACACGAAGTGCATCCAGTTTTTGCCGAAAGCCTCTCTGCTTTCTTGCACATGCTATATGGGTGAAATGGTGATACCATGCCAACATGGAACCTTTTTAGAGTTCATGTCAAATGTTTTCCAATTTCATGGTCTTATAGCTCAAAATAATCAGTAATGCATGAAAAATAACAAATGAAGTCAGAAAGGGTTGTGAATTGATGATGTGGCTTTGAATGGTGAATTTTGAACACAGAAAAACAAGGGGCTTCAAATAAGTTCAAAAGAAATGAAATCCCTTTGTAACAGATGAGTTTCCGTATGAAACCCTAATACTTCAAAGGAGATTGTCTGTTTTGTACATGAAGTGCATCCAGTTTTTGTCGTAAGCCTCTATACTTTCTTGCACATGCTATGTGGGTGAAATGTTGATGCCATGCCAACTTGGAACCTTTTCAGAGTTCATTTCAAATGCTTTCCAATTTCATGGTCTTATAGCTCAAAATAATCAGTAAATGCATGAAAAATAACAAATGAAGTTAGAAAGGGTTGTACATTGATGATGTGGCTTTCAATGGTGCATTTTGAACACAGTAAAACAAGGGGGTTCAAAGAAGTTCAAAAGAAATGAAATCCCTTTGTAACAGACTAGTTTCCGTATGAAACCCTGATACTCCGAAGGAGATTGTCTGTTTTGTACACGTAGTGCATCCAGTTTTTGTCGAAAGCCTCTCTACTTTCTTGCACATGCTATGTGGGTGAAATGATGATACCATGCCAACTTGGAGCCTTTTCGGAGTTCATTTCAAATGTTTTCCAATTTCATGGTCTTATAGCTCAAAATAATCAGTAAATACATGAAAAATAACAAATGAAGTCAGAAAGGGTTTTAAATTGATGATGTGGCTTTGAATGGTGCATTTTGAACACAGTAAAAGAAGGGGGTACAAATAAGTTCAAAAGAAATGAAATCCCTTTGTAACAAACGAGTTTCCGTATGAAACCATGATACTTTGAAGGAGATTGTCTATTTTGTACACGAAGTGCATCCAGTTTTTGCCGAAAGCCTCTCTACTTTCTTGCACATGCTATATGGGTGAAATGGTGATACCATGCCAACTTGGAACCTTTTCAGAGTTCATGTCAAATGTTTTCCAATTTCATGGTCTTATAGCTCAAAATAATCAGTAAATGCACGAAAAATAACAAATGAAGTCAGAAAGGGTTGTAAATTGATGATGTGGCTTTGAATGGTGCATTTTGAACACAGAAAAACAAGAGGCTTCAAATAAGTTCAAAAGAAATGAAATCCCTTTGTAACAGATGAGTTTCCGTATGAAACCCTAATACTTCGAAGGAGATTGTCTGTTTTGTACATGAAGTGCATCCAGTTTTTGTCGTAAGCCTCTATACTTTCTTGCACATGCTATGTGGGTGAAATCATGATACCATGCCAACTTGGAACCTTTTCAGAGTTCATTTCAAATGCTTTTCAATTTCATGGTCTTATAGCTCAAAATAGTCAGTAAATGCATGAACAATAACAAATGAAGTCAGAAAGGGTTGTACATTGATGATGTGGCTTTCAATGGTGCATTTTGAACACAGTAAAACAAGGGGGTTCAAATAAGTTCAAAAGAAATGAAATCCCTTTGTAACAGATGAGTTTCCGTATGAAACCCTGATACTTCGAAGGAGATTGTCTGTTTTGTACACGAAGTGCATCCAGTTTTTCCCGTAAGCCTCTCTACTTTCTTGCACATGCTATGTGGGTGAAATGATGATACCATGCCAACTTGGAACCTTTTCAGAGTTCATTTCAAATGCTTTTCAATTTCATGGTCTTATAGCTCAAAATAATCAGTAAATGCATGAAAAATAACAAATGAAGTCAGAAAGGGTTGTAAATTGATGATGTGGCTTTGAATGGTGCATTTTGAACACATTAAAAGAAGGGGGTACAAATAAGTTCAAAAGAAATGAAATCCCTTTGTAACAGACGAGTTTTCGAATGAAACCCTGATACTTCGAAGGAGATTGTCTATTTTGTACACGAAGTGCATCCAGTTTTTGCCGAAAGCCTCTCTACTTTCTTGCACATGCTATATGGGTGAAATGGTGATACCATGCCAACTCGGAACCTTTTCAGAGTTCATGTCAAATGTTTTCCAAATTTCATGGTCTTATAGCTCAAAATAATCAGTAAATGCATGAAAAATAACAAATGAAGTCAGAAAGGGTTGTAAATTGATGATGTGGCTTTGAATGGTGCATTTTGAACACAGAAAAACAAGGGGCTTCAAATAAGTTCAAAAGAAATGAAATCCCTTTGTAACAGATGAGTTTCCGTATGAAACCCTGATACTTCGAAGGAGATTGTCTGTTTTGTACATGAAGTGCATCCAGTTTTTGTCGTAAGCCTCTATACTTTCTTGCACATGCTATGTGGGTGAAATGATGATACCATGCCAACTTGGAACCTTTTCAGAGTTCATTTCAAATGCTTTTCAATTTCATGGTCTTATAGCTGAAAATAATCAGTAAATGCATGAAAAATAACAAATGAAGTCAGAAAGGGTTGTACATTGATGATGTGGCTTTCAATGGTGCATTTTGAACACAGTAAAACAAGGGGGTTCAAATAAGTTCAAAAGAAATGAAATCCCTTTGTAACAGACGAGTTTCCGTATGAAACCCTGATACTTCGAAGGAGATTGTCTATTTTGTACACGAAGTGCATCCAGTTTTTGCCGAAAGCCTCTCTGCTTTCTTGCACATGCTATATGGGTGAAATGGTGATACCATGCCAACATGGAACCTTTTTAGAGTTCATGTCAAATGTTTTCCAATTTCATGGTCTTATAGCTCAAAATAATCAGTAATGCATGAAAAATAACAAATGAAGTCAGAAAGGGTTGTGAATTGATGATGTGGCTTTGAATGGTGCATTTTGAACACAGAAAAACAAGGAGCTTCAAATAAGTTCAAAAGAAATGAAATCCCTTTGTAACAGATGAGTTTCCGTATGAAACCCTAATACTTCAAAGGAGATTGTCTATTTTGTACATGAAGTGCATCCAGTTTTTGTCGTAAGCCTCTATACTTTCTTGCACATGCTATGTGGGTGAAATGTTGATACCATGCCAACTTGGAACCTTTTCAGAGTTCATTTCAAATGCTTTCAAATTTCATGGTCTTATAGCTCAAAATAATCAGTAAATGCATGAAAAATAACAAATGAAGTTAGAAAGGGTTGTACATTGATGATGTGGCTTTCAATGGTGCATTTTGAACACAGTAAAACAAGGGGGTTCAAATAAGTTCAAAAGAAATGAAATCCCTTTGTAACAGACGAGTTTCCGTATGAAACCCTGATACTTTGAAGGAGATTGTCTGTTTTGT
Source organism: Triticum timopheevii (assembly GCA_963921465.1). Classification (NCBI taxonomy): domain Eukaryota; kingdom Viridiplantae; phylum Streptophyta; class Magnoliopsida; order Poales; family Poaceae; genus Triticum; species Triticum timopheevii. The sequence goes on along the minus strand of OY997264.1, from coordinate 11,637,274 downwards.
ACACGAAGTGCATCCAGTTTTTGCCGTAAGCCTCTCTACTTTCTTGCACATGCTATGTGGCTGAAATTATGATACCATGCCAACTTGGAACCTTTTCAGAGTTCATTTCAAATGCTTTTCAATTTCATGGTCTTATAGCTCAACATAATCAGTAAAAGCATGAAAAATTACAAATGAAGTCAGAAAGGGTTGTAAATTGAGGATGTGGCTTTGAATGGTGCATTTGGAACACATTAAAACAAGGGGGTTCAAATAAGTTCAAAAGAAATGAAATCCCTTTGTAACACACTAGTTTCCGTATGAAACCCTGATACTTCGAAGGAGATTGTCTATTTTGTACACGAAGTGCATCCAGTTTTTGCCGTAAGCCTCTCTACTTTCTTGCACAAGCTATGTGGGTGAAATGATGATACCATGCCAACTTGAAACCTTTTCAGAGTTCATTTCAAATGCTTTTCAATTTCATGGTCTTATAGCTCAAAATAATTAGTAAATGCATGAAAAATAACAAAAGAAGTCAGAAAGGGTTGTACATTGATGATGTGGTTTTCAATGGTGCATTTTGAACACAGTAAAACAAGGGGGTTCAAATAAGTTCAAAAGAAATGAAATCCCTTTGTAACAGACTAGTTTCCGTATGAAACCCTAATACTTCGAAGGAGATTGTCTGTTTTGTACACGAAGTGCATACAGTTTTTGCCGTAAGCCTCTCTACTTTCTTGCACATGCTATGTGGGTGAAATGATGATACCATGCCAACTTGGACCCTTTTCAGAGTTCATTTCAAATGCTTTTCAATTTCATGGTCTTATAGCTCAAAATAATCAGTAAATGCATGAAAAATAACAAATGGAGTCAAAAAGGGTTGTAAATTGATGATGTGGCTTTGAATGGTGCATTTTGAACACAGTAAAACAAGGGGGTTCAAATAAGTTCAAAAGAAATGAAATCCCTTTGTAACAGACGAGTTTCCGTATGAAACCCTGATACTTCGAAGGAGATTGTCTATTTTGTACACGAAGTGCATCCAGTTTTTGCCGAAAGCCTCTCTACTTTCTTGCACATGCTATGTGGGTGAAATGATGATACCATGCCAACTTGGAACCTTTTCAGAGTTCATGTCAAATGTTTTCCAATTTCATGGTCTTATAGCTAAAAATAATCAGTAAATGCATGAAAAATAACAAATGAAGTCAGAAAGGGTTGTAAATTGATGATGTGGCTTTGAATGGTGCATTTTGAACACAGAAAAACAAGGGGGTTCAAATAAGTTTAAAAGAAATGAAATCCCTTTGTAACGGATGAGTTTCCGTATGAAACCCTGATACTTCGAAGGAGATTGTCTGTTTTGTACACGAAGTGCATCCAGTTTTTTCCGTAAGCCTCTCTACTTTCTTGCACATGCTATGTGGCTGAAATTTCGATACCATGCCAACTTGGAACCTTTTCAGAGTTCATGTCAAATGTTTTCCAATTTCATGGTCTTACAGCTCAAAATAATCAGTAAATGCATGAAAAATAATGAATGAAGTCAGAAAGGGTTGTAAATTGATGATGTGGCTTTGAATGGTGCATTTTGAACATAGAAAAACAAGGGGGTTCAAATAAGTTCAAAAGAAATGAAATCCCTTTGTAACGGATGAGTTTCCGTATGAAACCCTGATACTTCGAAGGAGATTGTCTGTTTTGTACACGAAGTGCATCCAGTTTTTGCCGTAAGCCTCTATACTTTCTTGCACATGCTATGTGGGTGAAATGATGATACCATGCCAATTTGGAACCTTTTCAGAGTTCATTTCAAATGCTTTTCAATTTCCTGGTCTTATAGCTCAAAATAATCAGTAAATGCATGAAAAATAACAAATGAAGTCACAAAGGGTTGTAAATTGATGATGTGGCTTTGAATGGTGCATTTTGAACATAGAAAAACAAGGGGGTTCAAATAAGTTCAAAAGAAATGAAATCCCTTTGTAACAGACGAGTTTCCGTATGAAACCCTGATACTTCGAAGGAGATTGTCTGTTTTGTACACGAAGTGCATACAGTTTTTGCCGTAAGCCTCTCTACTTTCTTGCACATGCTATGTGGCTGAAATTATGATACCATGCCAACTTGGAACCTTTTCAGAGTTCATTTCAAATGCTTTTCAATTTCATGGTCTTATAGCTCAACATAATCAGTAAAAGCATGAAAAATTACAAATGAAGTCAGAAAGGGTTGTAAATTGAGGATGTGGCTTTGAATGGTGCATTTGGAACACATTAAAACAAGGGGGTTCAAATAAGTTCAAAAGAAATGAAATCCCTTTGTAACAGACGAGTTTCCGTATGAAACCCTGATAATTCGAAGGAGATTGTCTGTTTTGTACACGAAGTGCATCCAGTTTTTTCCGTAAGCCTCTCTACTTTCTTGCACATGCTATGTGGCTGAAATTTCGATACCATGCCAACTTGGAACCTTTTCAGAGTTCATGTCAAATGTTTTCCAATTTCATGGTCTTACAGCTCAAAATAATCAGTAAATGCATGAAAAATAATGAATGAAGTCAGAAAGGGTTGTAAATTGATGATGTGGCTTTGAATGGTGCATTTTGAACATAGAAAAACAAGGGGGTTCAAATAAGTTCAAAAGAAATGAAATCCCTTTGTAACGGATGAGTTTCCGTATGAAACCCTGATACTTCGAAGGAGATTGTCTGTTTTGTACACGAAGTGCATCCAGTTTTTGCCGTAAGCCTCTATACTTTCTTGCACATGCTATGTGGGTGAAATGATGATACCATGCCAATATGGAACCTTTTCAGAGTTCATTTCAAATGCTTTTCAATTTCCTGGTCTTATAGCTCAAAATAATCAGTAAATGCATGAAAAATAACAAATGAAGTCACAAAGGGTTGTAAATTGATGATGTGGCTTTGAATGGTGCATTTTGAACATAGAAAAACAAGGGGGTTCAAATAAGTTCAAAAGAAATGAAATCCCTTTGTAACAGACGAGTTTCCGTATGAAACCCTGATACTTCGAAGGAGATTGTCTGTTTTGTACACGAAGTGCATCCAGTTTTTGCCGTAAGCCTCTCTACTTTCTTGCACATGCTATGTGGCTGAAATTATGATACCATGCCAACTTGGAACCTTTTCAGAGTTCATTTCAAATGCTTTTCAATTTCATGGTCTTATAGCTCAACATAATCAGTAAAAGCATGAAAAATTACAAATGAAGTCAGAAAGGGTTGTAAATTGAGGATGTGGCTTTGAATGGTGCATTTGGAACACATTAAAACAAGGGGGTTCAAATAAGTTCAAAAGAAATGAAATCCCTTTGTAACAGACGAGTTTCCGTATGAAACCCTGATACTTCGAAGGAGATTGTCTATTTTGTACACGAAGTGCATCCAGTTTTTGCCGAAAGCCTCTCTGCTTTCTTGCACATGCTATATGGGTGAAATGGTGATACCATGCCAACATGGAACCTTTTTAGAGTTCATGTCAAATGTTTTCCAATTTCATGGTCTTATAGCTCAAAATAATCAGTAATGCATGAAAAATAACAAATGAAGTCAGAAAGGGTTGTGAATTGATGATGTGGCTTTGAATGGTGCATTTTGAACACAGAAAAACAAGGAGCTTCAAATAAGTTCAAAAGAAATGAAATCCCTTTGTAACAGATGAGTTTCCGTATGAAACCCTAATACTTCAAAGGAGATTGTCTATTTTGTACATGAAGTGCATCCAGTTTTTGTCGTAAGCCTCTATACTTTCTTGCACATGCTATGTGGGTGAAATGTTGATACCATGCCAACTTGGAACCTTTTCAGAGTTCATTTCAAATGCTTTCAAATTTCATGGTCTTATAGCTCAAAATAATCAGTAAATGCATGAAAAATAACAAATGAAGTTAGAAAGGGTTGTACATTGATGATGTGGCTTTCAATGGTGCATTTTGAACACAGTAAAACAAGGGGGTTCAAATAAGTTCAAAAGAAATGAAATCCCTTTGTAACAGACGAGTTTCCGTATGAAACCCTGATACTTTGAAGGAGATTGTCTGTTTTGTACACGAAGTGCATCCAGTTTTTGCCGTAAGCCTCTCTACTTTCTTGCACATGCTATGTGGCTGAAATTATGATACCATGCCAACTTGGAACCTTTTCAGAGTTCATTTCAAATGCTTTTCAATTTCATGGTCTTATAGCTCAACATAATCAGTAAAAGCATGAAAAATTACAAATGAAGTCAGAAAGGGTTGTAAATTGAGGATGTGGCTTTGAATGGTGCATTTGGAACACATTAAAACAAGGGGGTTCAAATAAGTTCAAAAGAAATGAAATCCCTTTGTAACACACTAGTTTCCGTATGAAACCCTGATACTTCGAAGGAGATTGTCTATTTTGTACACGAAGTGCATCCAGTTTTTGCCGTAAGCCTCTCTACTTTCTTGCACAAGCTATGTGGGTGAAATGATGATACCATGCCAACTTGAAACCTTTTCAGAGTTCATTTCAAATGCTTTTCAATTTCATGGTCTTATAGCTCAAAATAATTAGTAAATGCATGAAAAATAACAAAAGAAGTCAGAAAGGGTTGTACATTGATGATGTGGTTTTCAATGGTGCATTTTGAACACAGTAAAACAAGGGGGTTCAAATAAGTTCAAAAGAAATGAAATCCCTTTGTAACAGACTAGTTTCCGTATGAAACCCTAATACTTCGAAGGAGATTGTCTGTTTTGTACACGAAGTGCATACAGTTTTTGCCGTAAGCCTCTCTACTTTCTTGCACATGCTATGTGGGTGAAATGATGATACCATGCCAACTTGGACCCTTTTCAGAGTTCATTTCAAATGCTTTTCAATTTCATGGTCTTATAGCTCAAAATAATCAGTAAATGCATGAAAAATAACAAATGGAGTCAAAAAGGGTTGTAAATTGATGATGTGGCTTTGAATGGTGCATTTTGAACACAGTAAAACAAGGGGGTTCAAATAAGTTCAAAAGAAATGAAATCCCTTTGTAACAGACGAGTTTCCGTATGAAACCCTGATACTTCGAAGGAGATTGTCTATTTTGTACACGAAGTGCATCCAGTTTTTGCCGAAAGCCTCTCTACTTTCTTGCACATGCTATGTGGGTGAAATGATGATACCATGCCAACTTGGAACCTTTTCAGAGTTCATGTCAAATGTTTTCCAATTTCATGGTCTTATAGCTAAAAATAATCAGTAAATGCATGAAAAATAACAAATGAAGTCAGAAAGGGTTGTAAATTGATGATGTGGCTTTGAATGGTGCATTTTGAACACAGAAAAACAAGGGGGTTCAAATAAGTTTAAAAGAAATGAAATCCCTTTGTAACGGATGAGTTTCCGTATGAAACCCTGATACTTCGAAGGAGATTGTCTGTTTTGTACACGAAGTGCATCCAGTTTTTTCCGTAAGCCTCTCTACTTTCTTGCACATGCTATGTGGCTGAAATTTCGATACCATGCCAACTTGGAACCTTTTCAGAGTTCATGTCAAATGTTTTCCAATTTCATGGTCTTACAGCTCAAAATAATCAGTAAATGCATGAAAAATAATGAATGAAGTCAGAAAGGGTTGTAAATTGATGATGTGGCTTTGAATGGTGCATTTTGAACATAGAAAAACAAGGGGGTTCAAATAAGTTCAAAAGAAATGAAATCCCTTTGTAACGGATGAGTTTCCGTATGAAACCCTGATACTTCGAAGGAGATTGTCTGTTTTGTACACGAAGTGCATCCAGTTTTTGCCGTAAGCCTCTATACTTTCTTGCACATGCTATGTGGGTGAAATGATGATACCATGCCAATTTGGAACCTTTTCAGAGTTCATTTCAAATGCTTTTCAATTTCCTGGTCTTATAGCTCAAAATAATCAGTAAATGCATGAAAAATAACAAATGAAGTCACAAAGGGTTGTAAATTGATGATGTGGCTTTGAATGGTGCATTTTGAACATAGAAAAACAAGGGGGTTCAAATAAGTTCAAAAGAAATGAAATCCCTTTGTAACAGACGAGTTTCCGTATGAAACCCTGATACTTCGAAGGAGATTGTCTGTTTTGTACACGAAGTGCATACAGTTTTTGCCGTAAGCCTCTCTACTTTCTTGCACATGCTATGTGGCTGAAATTATGATACCATGCCAACTTGGAACCTTTTCAGAGTTCATTTCAAATGCTTTTCAATTTCATGGTCTTATAGCTCAACATAATCAGTAAAAGCATGAAAAATTACAAATGAAGTCAGAAAGGGTTGTAAATTGAGGATGTGGCTTTGAATGGTGCATTTGGAACACATTAAAACAAGGGGGTTCAAATAAGTTCAAAAGAAATGAAATCCCTTTGTAACAGACGAGTTTCCGTATGAAACCCTGATAATTCGAAGGAGATTGTCTGTTTTGTACACGAAGTGCATCCAGTTTTTTCCGTAAGCCTCTCTACTTTCTTGCACATGCTATGTGGCTGAAATTTCGATACCATGCCAACTTGGAACCTTTTCAGAGTTCATGTCAAATGTTTTCCAATTTCATGGTCTTACAGCTCAAAATAATCAGTAAATGCATGAAAAATAATGAATGAAGTCAGAAAGGGTTGTAAATTGATGATGTGGCTTTGAATGGTGCATTTTGAACATAGAAAAACAAGGGGGTTCAAATAAGTTCAAAAGAAATGAAATCCCTTTGTAACGGATGAGTTTCCGTATGAAACCCTGATACTTCGAAGGAGATTGTCTGTTTTGTACACGAAGTGCATCCAGTTTTTGCCGTAAGCCTCTATACTTTCTTGCACATGCTATGTGGGTGAAATGATGATACCATGCCAATATGGAACCTTTTCAGAGTTCATTTCAAATGCTTTTCAATTTCCTGGTCTTATAGCTCAAAATAATCAGTAAATGCATGAAAAATAACAAATGAAGTCACAAAGGGTTGTAAATTGATGATGTGGCTTTGAATGGTGCATTTTGAACATAGAAAAACAAGGGGGTTCAAATAAGTTCAAAAGAAATGAAATCCCTTTGTAACAGACGAGTTTCCGTATGAAACCCTGATACTTCGAAGGAGATTGTCTGTTTTGTACACGAAGTGCATCCAGTTTTTGCCGTAAGCCTCTCTACTTTCTTGCACATGCTATGTGGCTGAAATTATGATACCATGCCAACTTGGAACCTTTTCAGAGTTCATTTCAAATGCTTTTCAATTTCATGGTCTTATAGCTCAACATAATCAGTAAAAGCATGAAAAATTACAAATGAAGTCAGAAAGGGTTGTAAATTGAGGATGTGGCTTTGAATGGTGCATTTGGAACACATTAAAACAAGGGGGTTCAAATAAGTTCAAAAGAAATGAAATCCCTTTGTAACAGACTAGTTTCCGTATGAAACCCTGATACTTCGAAGGAGATTGTCTATTTTGTACACGAAGTGCATCCAGTTTTTGCCGTAAGCCTCTCTACTTTCTCGCACAAGCTATGTGGGTGAAATGATGATACCATGCCAACTTGAAACCTTTTCAGAGTTCATTTCAAATGCTTTTCAATTTCATGGTCTTATAGCTCAAACTAATTAGTAAATGCATGAAAAATAACGAAAGAAGTCAGAAAGGGTTGTACATTGATGATGTGGTTTTCAATGGTGCATTTTGAACACAGTAAAACAAGGGGGTTCAAATAAGTTCAAAAGAAATGAAATCCCTTTGCAACAGACTAGTTTCCGTATGAAACCCTAATACTTCGAAGGAGATTGTCTGTTTTGTACACGAAGTGCATACAGTTTTTGCCGTAAGCCTCTCTACTTTCTTGCACATGCTATGTGGGTGAAATGATGATACTATGCCAACTTGGACCCTTTTCAGAGTTCATTTCAAATGCTTTTCAATTTCATGGTCTTATAGCTCAAAATAATCAGTAAATGCATGAAAAATAACAAATCAAGTCAGAAAGGGTTGTACATTGATAATGTGGCTTTCAATGGTGCATTTTGAACACAATAAAACAAGAGGGTTCAAATAAGTTCAAAAGAAATGAAATCCCTTTGTAACGGACTAGTTTCCGTATGAAACCCTCATACTTCGAAGGAGATTGTCTGTTTTGTACACCAAGTGCATCCAGTTTTTGCCATAAGCCTCTCTACTTTCTTGCACATGCTATGTGGGTGAAATGATGACACCATGCCAACTTGGAGCCTTTTCGGAGTTCATTTCAAATGTTTTCCAATTTCATGGTCTTATAGCTCAAAATAATCAGTAAATGCATGAAAAATAACAAATGAAGTCAGAAAGGGTTGTAAATTGATGATGTGGCTTTGAATGGTTCATTTTGAACACAGAAAAACAAGGGGGTTCAAATAAGTTCAAAAGAAATGAAATCCCTTTGTAACAGACTAGTTTTCGTATGAAACCCTAATACTTCGAAGGAGATTGTCTGTTTTGTACACGAAGTGCATCCAGTTTTTGCCGTAAGCCTCTATACTTTCTTGCACATGCTATGTGGGTGAAATGATGATACCATGCCAATTTGGAACCTTTTCAGAGTTCATTTCAAATGCTTTTCAATTTCCTGGTCTTATAGCTCAAAATAATCAGTAAATGCATGAAAAATAACAAATGAAGTCACAAAGGGTTGTAAATTGATGATGTGGCTTTGAATGGTGCATTTTGAACATAGAAAAACAAGGGGGTTCAAATAAGTTCAAAAGAAATGAAATCCCTTTGTAACAGACGAGTTTCCGTATGAAACCCTGATACTTCGAAGGAGATTGTCTGTTTTGTACACGAAGTGCATCCAGTTTTTGCCGTAAGCCTCTCTACTTTCTTGCACATGCTATGTGGCTGAAATTATGATACCATGCCGACTTGGAACCTTTTCAGAGTTCATTTCAAATGCTTTTCAATTTCATGGTCTTATAGCTCAACATAATCAGTAAAAGCATGAAAAATTACAAATGAAGTCAGAAAGGGTTGTAAATTGAGGATGTGGCTTTGAATGGTGCATTTGGAACACATTAAAACAAGGGGGTTCAAATAAGTTCAAAAGAAATGAAATCCCTTTGTAACAGACTAGTTTCCGTATGAAACCCTGATACTTCGAAGGAGATTGTCTATTTTGTACACGAAGTGCATCCAGTTTTTGCCGTAAGCCTCTCTACTTTCTTGCACAAGCTATGTGGGTGAAATGATGATACCATGCCAACTTGAAACCTTTTCAGAGTTCATTTCAAATGCTTTTCAATTTCATGGTCTTATAGCTCAAACTAATTAGTAAATGCATGAAAAATAACAAAAGAAGTCAGAAAGGGTTGTACATTGATGATGTGGTTTTCAATGGTGCATTTTGAACACAGTAAAACAAGGGGGTTCAAATAAGTTCAAAAGAAATGAAATCCCTTTGTAACAGACTAGTTTCCGTATGAAACCCTAATACTTCGAAGGAGATTGTCTGTTTTGTACACGAAGTGCATACAGTTTTTGCCGTAAGCCTCTCTACTTTCTTGCACATGCTATGTGGGTGAAATGATGATACTATGCCAACTTGGACCCTTTTCAGAGTTCATTTCAAATGCTTTCCAATTTCATGGTCTTATAGCTCAAAATAATCAGTAAATGCATGAAAAATAACAAATGGAGTCAAAAAGGGTTGTAAATTGATGATGTGGCTTTGAATGGTGCATTTTGAACACAGTAAAACAAGGGGGTTCAAACAAGTTCAAAAGAAATTAAATCCCTTTGTAACAGACGAGTTTCCGTATGAAACCCTGATACTTCGAAGGAGATTGTCTATTTTGTACACGAAGTGCATCCAGTTTTTGCCGAAAGCCTCTCTACTTTCTTGCACATGCTATGTGGGTGAAATGATGATACCATGCCAACTTGGAACCTTTTCAGAGTTCATGTCAAATGTTTTCCAATTTCATGGTCTTATAGCTCAAAATAATCAGTAAATGCATGAAAAATAACAAATGAAGTCAGAAAGGGTTGTAAATTGATGATGTGGCTTTGAATGGTGCATTTTGAACACAGAAAAACAAGGGGGTTCAAATAAGTTTAAAAGAAATGAAATCCCTTTGTAACGGATGAGTTTCCGTATGAAACCCTGATACTTCGAAGGAGATTGTCTGTTTTGTACACGAAGTGCATCCAGTTTTTGCCGTAAGCCTCTATACTTTCTTGCACATGCTATGTGGGTGAAATTATGATACCATGCCAATTTGGAACCATTTCAGAGTTCATTTCAAATGCTTTTCAATTTCCTGGTCTTATAGCTCAAAATAATCAGTAAATGCATGAAAAATAACAAATGAAGTCACAAAGGGTTGTAAATTGATTATGTGGCTTTGAATGGTGCATTTTGAACATATAAAAACAAGGGGGTTCAAATAAGTTCAAAAGAAATGAAATCCCTTTGTAACAGACGAGTTTCCGTATGAAACCCTGATACTTCGAAGGAGATTGTCTGTTTTGTACACGAAGTGCATCCAGTTTTTGCCGTAAGCCTCTCTACTTTCTTGCACATGCTATGTGGCTGAAATTTCGATACCATGCCAACTTGGAACCTTTTCAGAGTTCATTTCAAATGCTTTTCAATTTCATGGTCTTATAGCTCAAAATAATCACTAAATGCATGAAAAATAACAAATGAAGTCAGAAAGGGTTGTAAATTGATGATGTGGCTTTCAATAGTGCAATTTGAACACAGAAAAACAAGGGGGTTCAAATAAGTTTAAAAGAAATGAAATCCCTTTGTAACGGATGAGTTTCCGTATGAAACCCTGATACTTCGAAGGAGATTGTCTGTTTTGTACACGAAGTGCATCCAGTTTTTGCCGTAAGCCTCTATACTTTCTTGCACATGCTATGTGGGTGAAATGATGATACCATGCCATTTGGAACCTTTTCAGAGTTCATTTCAAATGCTTTTCAATTTCCTGGTCTTATAGCTCAAAATAATCAGTAAATGCATGAAAAATAACAAATGAAGTCACAAAGGGTTGTAAATTGATGATGTGGCTTTGAATGGTGCATTTTGAACATAGAAAAACAAGGGGGTTCAAATAAGTTCAAAAGAAATGAAATCCCTTTGTAACAGACGAGTTTCCGTATGAAACCCTGATACTTCGAAGGAGATTGTCTGTTTTGTACACGAAGTGCATCCAGTTTTTGCCGTAAGCCTCTCTACATTCTTGCACATGCTATGTGGCTGAAATTATGATACCATGCCAACTTGGAACCTTTTCAGAGTTCATTTGAAATGCTTTTCAATTTCATGGTCTTATAGCTCAACATAATCAGTAAAAGCGTGAAAAATAACAAATTAAGTCAAAAAGGGTTGTAAATTGATGATGTGGCTTTGAATGGTGCATTTGGAACACATTAAAACAATGGGGTTCAAATAAGTTCAAAAGAATTGAAATCCCTTTGTAACAGACTAGTTTCCGTATGAAACCCTGATACTTCGAAGGAGATTGTCTATTTTGTACACGAAGTGCATCCAGTTTTTGCCGTAAGCCTCTCTACATTCTTGCACATGATATGTGGGTGAAATGATGATACCATGCCAACTTGAAACCTGTTCAGAGTTCATTTCAAATGCTTTTCAATTTCATGGTCTTATAGCTCAAAATAATCAGTAAATGCATGAAAAATAACAAATGAAGTCAGAAAGGGTTGTACATTGATGATGTGGCTTTCAATGGTGCATTTTGAACACAGAAAAACAAGGGGGTTCAAATAAGTTCAAAAGAAATGAAATCCCTTTGTAACAGACTAGTTTCCGTATGAAACCCTGATACTTCGAAGGAGATTGTCTGTTTTGTACACGAAGTGCATCCAGTTTTTGCCGTAAGCCTCTCTACATTCTTGCACATGCTATGTGGGTGAAATGATGATACCATGCCAACTTGGACCCTTTTCAGAGTTCATTTCAAATGCTTTTCAATTTCATGGTCTTATAGCTCAAAATAATCAGTAAATGCATGAAAAATAACAAATGGAGTCAAAAAGGGTTGTAAATTGATGATGTGGCTTTGAATGGTGCATTTTGAACACAGTAAAACAAGGGGGTTCAAATAAGTTCAAAAGAAATGAAATCCCTTTGTAACAGACGAGTTTCCGTATGAAACCCTTATACTTTGAAGGAGATTGTCTATTTTGTACATGAATTGCATCCAGTTTTTGCCGAAAGCCTCTCTAGTTTCTTGCAAATGCTATGTGGGTGAAATGATGATACCATGCCAACTTGGAACCTTTTCAGAGTTCATGTCAAATGTTTTCCAATTTCATGGTCTTATAGCTCAAAATAATCAGTAAATGCATGAAAAATAACAAATGAAGTCGGAAAGGGTTGTAAATTGATGATGTGGCTTTGAATGGTGCATTTTGAACACAGTAAAACAAGGGGGTTCAAATAAGTTCAAAAGAAATGAATTCCCTTTGTAACAGACGAGTTTCCGTATGAAACCTTGATACTTCGAAGGAGATTGTCTGTTTTGTACACGAAGTGCATCCAGTTTTTGCCGAAAGCCTCTCTACTTTCTTGCACATGCTATGTGGGTGAAATGATGATACCATGCCAACTTGGAGCCTTTTCGGAGTTCATTTCAAATGTTTTCCAATTTCATGGTCTTATAGCTCAAAATAATCAGTAAATGCATGAAAAATAACAAATGAAGTCAGAAAGGGTTTTAAATTGATGATGTGGCTTTGAATGGTGCATTTTGAACACATAAAAACAAGGGGGTTCAAATAAGTTCAAAAGAAATGAAATCCCTTTGTAACAGATGAGTTTTCGTATGAAACCCTGATACTTCGGAGGAGATTGTCTGTTTTGTACACGAAGTGCATCCAGTTTTTCCCGTAAGCCTCTATACTTTCTTGCACATGCTATGTGGGTGAAATGATGATACCATGCCAACTTGGAACCTTTTCAGAGTTCATTTCAAATGCTTTTCAATTTCATGGTCTTATAGCTCAAAATAATTAGTAAATGCATGAAAAATAACAAATGAAGTCAGAAAGGGTTGTACATTGATGATGTGGCTTTCAGTGGTGCATTTTGAACACGGTAAAACAAGGGGGTTCAAATAAGTTCAAAAGAAATGAAATCCCTTTGTAATAGACAGTTTCCGTATGAAACCCTGATACTTCGAAGGAGATTGTCTGTTTTGTACACGAAGTGCATCCAGTTTTTCCCGTAAGCCTCTCTACTTTCTTGCACATGCTATGTGGGTGAAATGATGATACCATGCCAACTTGGAACCTTTTCAGAGTTCATTTCAAATGCTTTTCAATTTCATGGTCTTATAGCTCAAAATAATCAGCAAATGCATGAAAAATAACAAATGAAGTCAGAAAGGGTTGTAAATTGATGATGTGGCTTTGAATGGTGCATTTTGAACACAGTAAAACAAGGGGGTACAAATAAGTTCAAAAGAAATGAAATCCCTTTGTAACAGACGAGTTTCCGTATGAAACCCTGATACTTCCAAGGAGATTGTCTATTTTGTACACGAAGTGCATCCAGTTTTTGCTGAAAGCCTCTCTACTTTCTTGCACATGCTATATGGGTGAGATGGTGATACCATGCCAACATGGAACCTTTTTAGAGTTCATGTCAAATGTTTTCCAATTTCATGGTCTTATAGCTCAAAATAATCAGTAAATGCATGAAAAATAACAAATGAAGTCAGAAAGGGTTGTGAATTGATGATGTGGCTTTGAATGGTGCATTTTGAACACAGAAAAACAAGGGGCTTCAAATAAGTTCAAAAGAAATGAAAGCCCTTTGTAACAGATGAGTTTCCGTATGAAACCCTGATACTTCGAAGGAGATTGTCTGTTTTGTACATGAAGTGCATCCAGTTTTTATCGTAAGCCTCTATACTTTCTTGCACATGCTATGTGGGTGAAATGATGATACCATGCCAACTTGGAACCTTTTCAGAGTTCATTTCAAATGCTTTTCAATTTCATGGTCTTATAGTTAAAAATAATCAGCAAATGCATGAAAAATAAAAAATGAAGTCAGAAAGGGTTGTAAATTGATGATGTGGCTTTGAATGGTGCATTTTGAACACAGTAAAACACGGGGGTTCTAATAAGTTCAAAGGAAATGAAATCCCTTTGTAACAGACTACTTTCCATATGAAACCCTGATACTTCGAAGGACATTGTCTGATTTGTACACGAAGTTCATCCAGTTTTTGCCGTAAGCCTCTCTACTTTCTTGCACATGCTATGTGGGTGAAATGATGATACCATGCCAACTTGGAACCTTTTCAGAGTTCATTTCAAATGCTTTTCAATTTCATGGTCTTATAGCTCAAAATAATCAGTAAATGCATGAAAAATCACAAATGAAGTCAGAAAGGGTTGTAAATTCATGATGTGGCTTTGAATGGTGCATTTTGAACATAGTAAAACAAGGGGGTACAAATAAGTTCAAAAGAAATGAAATCCCTTTGTAACAGACGAGTTTTCGTATGAAACCCTGATACTTCGAAGGAGATTGTCTATTTTGTACACGAAGTGCATCCAGTTTTTGCCGAAAGCCTCTCTACTTTCTTGCACATGCTATATAGGTGAAATGGTGATACCATGCCAACTTGGAACCTTTTCAGAGTTCATGTCAAATGTTTTCCAGTATCATGGTCTTATAGCTCAAAATAATTAGTAAATGCATGAAAAATAACAAATGAAGTCAGAAAGGGTTGTAAATTGATGATGTGGGTTTGAATGGTGCATTATGAACACAGAAAAACAAGGGGCTTCAAATAAGTTCAAAAGAAATGAAATCCCTTTGTAACAGATGAGTTTCCGTATGAAACCCTGATACTTCGAAGGAGATTGTCTGTTTTGTACATGATGTGCATCCAGTTTTTGTCGTAAGACTCTATACTTTATTGCACATGCTATGTGGGTGAAATGATGATACCATGCCAACTTGGAACCTGTTCAGAGTTCATTTCAAATGCTTTTCAATTTCATGGTCTTATAGCTCAAAATAATCAGTAAATGCATGAAAAATAACAAATGAAGTCAGAAAGGGTTGTACATTGATGATGTGGCTTTCAATGGTGCATTTTGAACACAGAAAAACAAGGGGGTTCAAATAAGTTCAAAAGAAATGAAATCCCTTTGTAACAGACTAGTTTCCGTATGAAACCCTGATACTTCGAAGGAGATTGTCTGTTTTGTACACGAAGTGCATCCAGTTTTTGCCGTAAGCCTCTCTACATTCTTGCACATGCTATGTGGGTGAAATGATGATACCATGCCAACTTTGACCCTTTTCAGAGTTCATTTCAAATGCTTTTCAATTTCATGGTCTTATAGCTCAAAATAATCAGTAAATGCATGAAAAATAACAAATGGAGTCAAAAAGGGTTGTAAATTGATGATGTGGCTTTGAATGGTGCATTTTGAACACAGTAAAACAAGGGGGTTCAAATAAGTTCAAAAGAAATGAAATCCCTTTGTAACAGACGAGTTTCCGTATGAAACCCTTATACTTTGAAGGAGATTGTCTATTTTGTACATGAATTGCATCCAGTTTTTGCCGAAAGCCTCTCTACTTTCTTGCAAATGCTATGTGGGTGAAATGATGATACCATGCCAACTTGGAACCTTTTCAGAGTTCATGTCAAATGTTTTCCAATTTCATGGTCTTATAGCTCAAAATAATCAGTAAATGCATGAAAAATAACAAATGAAGTCGGAAAGGGTTGTAAATTGATGATGTGGCTTTGAATGGTGCATTTTGAACACAGTAAAACAAGGGGGTTCAAATAAGTTCAAAAGAAATGAAATCCCTTTGTAACAGACGAGTTTCCGTATGAAACCTTGATACTTCGAAGGAGATTGTCTGTTTTGTACACGAAGTGCATCCAGTTTTTGCCAAAAGCCTCTCTACTTTCTTGCACATGCTATGTGGGTGAAATGATGATACCATGCCAACTTGGAGCCTTTTCGGAGTTCATTTCAAATGTTTTCCAATTTCATGGTCTTATAGCTCAAAATAATCAGTAAATGCATGAAAAATAACAAATGAAGTCAGAAAGGGTTTTAAATTGATGATGTGGCTTTGAATGGTGCATTTTGAACACATAAAAACAAGGGGGTTCAAATAAGTTCAAAAGAAATGAAATCCCTTTGTAACAGATGAGTTTTCGTATGAAACCCTGATACTTCGAAGGAGATTGTCTGTTTTGTACACGAAGTGCATCCAGTTTTTCCCGTAAGCCTCTATACTTTCTTGCACATGCTATGTGGGTGAAATGATGATACCATGCCAACTTGGAACCTTTTCAGAGTTCATTTCAAATGCTTTTCAATTTCATGGTCTTATAGCTCAAAATAATTAGTAAATGCATGAAAAATAACAAATGAAGTCAGAAAGGGTTGTACATTGATGATGTGGCTTTCAGTGGTGCATTTTGAACACGGTAAAACAAGGGGGTTCAAATAAGTTCAAAAGAAATGAAATCCCTTTGTAATAGACAGTTTCCGTATGAAACCCTGATACTTCGAAGGAGATTGTCTGTTTTGTACACGAAGTGCATCCAGTTTTTCCCGTAAGCCTCTCTACTTTCTTGCACATGCTATGTGGGTGAAATGATGATACCATGCCAACTTGGAACCTTTTCAGAGTTCATTTCAAATGCTTTTCAATTTCATGGTCTTATAGCTCAAAATAATCAGTAAATGCATGAAAAATCACAAATGAAGTCAGAAAGGGTTGTAAATTCATGATGTGGCTTTGAATGGTGCATTTTGAACATAGTAAAACAAGGGGGTACAAATAAGTTCAAAAGAAATGAAATCCCTTTGTAACAGACGAGTTTCCGTATGAAACCCTGATACTTCGAAGGAGATTGTCTATTTTGTACACGAAGTGCATCCAGTTTTTGCCGAAAGCCTCTCTACTTTCTTGCACATGCTATATAGGTGAAATGGTGATACCATGCCAACATGGAACCTTTTAAGAGTTCATGTCAAATGTTTTCCAATTTCATGGTCTTATAGCTCAAAATAATCAGTAAATGCATGAAAAATAACAAATGAAGTCAGAAAGGGTTGTGAATTGATGATGTGGCTTTGAATGGTGCATTATGAACACAGAAAAACAAGGGGCTTCAAATAAGTTCAAAAGAAATGAAATCCCTTTGTAACAGATGAGTTTCCGTATGAAACCCTGATACTTCGAAGGAGATTGTCTGTTTTGTACATGATGTGCATCCAGTTTTTGTCGTAAGACTCTATACTTTATTGCACATGCTATGTGGGTGAAATGATGATACCATGCCAACTTGGAACCTGTTCAGAGTTCATTTCAAATGCTTTTCAATTTCATGGTCTTATAGCTCAAAATAATCAGTAAATGCATGAAAAATAACAAATGAAGTCAGAAAGGGTTGTACATTGATGATGTGGCTTTGAATGGTGCATTTTGAACACAGAAAAACAAGGGGGTTCAAATAAGTTCAAAAGAAATGAAATCCCTTTGTAACAGACTAGTTTCCGTATGAAACCCTGATACTTCGAAGGAGATTGTCTGTTTTGTACACGAAGTGCATCCAGTTTTTGCCGTAAGCCTCTCTACATTCTTGCACATGCTATGTGGGTGAAATGATGATACCATGCCAACTTTGACCCTTTTCAGAGTTCATTTCAAATGCTTTTCAATTTCATGGTCTTATAGCTCAAAATAATCAGTAAATGCATGAAAAATAACAAATGGAGTCAAAAAGGGTTGTAAATTGATGATGTGGCTTTGAATGGTGCATTTTGAACACAGTAAAACAAGGGGGTTCAAATAAGTTCAAAAGAAATGAAATCCCTTTGTAACAGACGAGTTTCCGTATGAAACCCTTATACTTTGAAGGAGATTGTCTATTTTGTACATGAATTGCATCCAGTTTTTGCCGAAAGCCTCTCTACTTTCTTGCAAATGCTATGTGGGTGAAATGATGATACCATGCCAACTTGGAACCTTTTCAGAGTTCATGTCAAATGTTTTCCAATTTCATGGTCTTATAGCTCAAAATAATCAGTAAATGCATGAAAAATAACAAATGAAGTCGGAAAGGGTTGTAAATTGATGATGTGGCTTTGAATGGTGCATTTTGAACACAGTAAAACAAGGGGGTTCAAATAAGTTCAAAAGAAATGAAATCCCTTTGTAACAGACGAGTTTCCGTATGAAACCTTGATACTTCGAAGGAGATTGTCTGTTTTGTACACGAAGTGCATCCAGTTTTTGCCAAAAGCCTCTCTACTTTCTTGCACATGCTATGTGGGTGAAATGATGATACCATGCCAACTTGGAGCCTTTTCGGAGTTCATTTCAAATGTTTTCCAATTTCATGGTCTTATAGCTCAAAATAATCAGTAAATGCATGAAAAATAACAAATGAAGTCAGAAAGGGTTTTAAATTGATGATGTGGCTTTGAATGGTGCATTTTGAACACATAAAAACAAGGGGGTTCAAATAAGTTCAAAAGAAATGAAATCCCTTTGTAACAGATGAGTTTTCGTATGAAACCCTGATACTTCGAAGGAGATTGTCTGTTTTGTACACGAAGTGCATCCAGTTTTTCCCGTAAGCCTCTATACTTTCTTGCACATGCTATGTGGGTGAAATGATGATACCATGCCAACTTGGAACCTTTTCAGAGTTCATTTCAAATGCTTTTCAATTTCATGGTCTTATAGCTCAAAATAATTAGTAAATGCATGAAAAATAACAAATGAAGTCAGAAAGGGTTGTACATTGATGATGTGGCTTTCAGTGGTGCATTTTGAACACGGTAAAACAAGGGGGTTCAAATAAGTTCAAAAGAAATGAAATCCCTTTGTAATAGACAGTTTCCGTATGAAACCCTGATACTTCGAAGGAGATTGTCTGTTTTGTACACGAAGTGCATCCAGTTTTTCCCGTAAGCCTCTCTACTTTCTTGCACATGCTATGTGGGTGAAATGATGATACCATGCCAACTTGGAACCTTTTCAGAGTTCATTTCAAATGCTTTTCAATTTCATGGTCTAATAGCTCAAAATAATCAGTAAATGCATGAAAAATAACAAATGAAGTCAGAAAGGGTTGTAAATTGATGATGTGGCTTTGAATGGTGCATTTTGAACACAGTAAAACAAGGGGGTACAAATAAGTTCAAAAGAAATGAAATCCCTTTGTAACAAACGAGTTTCCGTATGAAACCCTGATACTTCGAAGGAGATTGTCTATTTTGTACACGAAGTGCATCCAGTTTTTGCTGAAAGCCTCTCTACTTTCTTGCACATGCTATATGGGTGAGATGGTGATACCATGCCAACATGGAACCTTTTAAGAGTTCATGTCAAATGTTTTCCAATTTCATGGTCTTATAGCTCAAAATAATCAGTAAATGCATGAAAAATAACAAATGAAGTCGGAAAGGGTTGTAAATTGATGATGTGGCTTTGAATGGTGCATTTTGAACACAGTAAAACAAGGGGGTTCAAATAAGTTCAAAAGAAATGAAATCCCTTTGTAACAGACGAGTTTCCGTATGAAACCTTGATACTTCGAAGGAGATTGTCTGTTTTGTACACGAAGTGCATCCAGTTTTTGCCAAAAGCCTCTCTACTTTCTTGCACATGCTATGTGGGTGAAATGATGATACCATGCCAACTTGGAGCCTTTTCGGAGTTCATTTCAAATGTTTTCCAATTTCATGGTCTTATAGCTCAAAATAATCAGTAAATGCATGAAAAATAACAAATGAAGTCAGAAAGGGTTTTAAATTGATGATGTGGCTTTGAATGGTGCATTTTGAACACATAAAAACAAGGGGGTTCAAATAAGTTCAAAAGAAATGAAATCCCTTTGTAACAGATGAGTTTTCGTATGAAACCCTGATACTTCGAAGGAGATTGTCTGTTTTGTACACGAAGTGCATCCAGTTTTTCCCGTAAGCCTCTATACTTTCTTGCACATGCTATGTGGGTGAAATGATGATACCATGCCAACTTGGAACCTTTTCAGAGTTCATTTCAAATGCTTTTCAATTTCATGGTCTTATAGCTCAAAATAATTAGTAAATGCATGAAAAATAACAAATGAAGTCAGAAAGGGTTGTACATTGATGATGTGGCTTTCAGTGGTGCATTTTGAACACGGTAAAACAAGGGGGTTCAAATAAGTTCAAAAGAAATGAAATCCCTTTGTAATAGACAGTTTCCGTATGAAACCCTGATACTTCGAAGGAGATTGTCTGTTTTGTACACGAAGTGCATCCAGTTTTTCCCGTAAGCCTCTCTACTTTCTTGCACATGCTATGTGGGTGAAATGATGATACCATGCCAACTTGGAACCTTTTCAGAGTTCATTTCAAATGCTTTTCAATTTCATGGTCTAATAGCTCAAAATAATCAGTAAATGCATGAAAAATAACAAATGAAGTCAGAAAGGGTTGTAAATTGATGATGTGGCTTTGAATGGTGCATTTTGAACACAGTAAAACAAGGGGGTACAAATAAGTTCAAAAGAAATGAAATCCCTTTGTAACAAACGAGTTTCCGTATGAAACCCTGATACTTCGAAGGAGATTGTCTATTTTGTACACGAAGTGCATCCAGTTTTTGCTGAAAGCCTCTCTACTTTCTTGCACATGCTATATGGGTGAGATGGTGATACCATGCCAACATGGAACCTTTTAAGAGTTCATGTCAAATGTTTTCCAATTTCATGGTCTTATAGCTCAAAATAATCAGTAAATGCATGAAAAATAACAAATGAAGTCAGAAAGGGTTGTGAATTGATGATGTGGCTTTGAATGGTGCATTTTGAACACAGAAAAACAAGGGGCTTCAAATAAGTTCAAAAGAAATGAAAGCCCTTTGTAACAGATGAGTTTCCGTATGAAACCCTGATACTTCGAAGGAGATTGTCTGTTTTGTACATGAAGTGCATCCAGTTTTTATCGTAAGCCTCTATACTTTCTTGCACATGCTATGTGGGTGAAATGATGATACCATGCCAACTTGGAACCTTTTCAGAGTTCATTTCAAATGCTTTTCAATTTCATGGTCTTATAGCTCAAAATAATCAGTAAATGCATGAAAAATAACAAATGAAGTCAGAAAGGGTTGTACATTGATGATGTGGCTTTCAATGGTGCATTTTGAACACAGTAAAACAAGGGGGTTCAAATAAGTTCAAAAGAAATGAAATCCCTTTGTAACAGACTAGTTTCCGTATGAAACCTTGATACTTCGAAGGAGATTGTCTGTTTTGTACACGAACTGCATCCAGTTTTTGCCGAAAGCCTCTCTACTTTCTTGCACATGCTATGTGGGTGAAATGTTGATACCATGCCAACTTGGAGCCTTTTCAGAGTTCATTTCAAATGTTTTCCAATTTCATGGTCTTATAGCTCAAAATAATCAGTAAATGCATGAAAAATAACAAATGGAGTCAAAAAGGGTTGTAAATTGATGATGTGGCTTTGAATGGTGCATTTTGAACACAGTAAAACAAGGGGGTTCAAATAAGTTCAAAAGAAATGAAATCCCTTTGTAACAGACGAGTTTCCGTATGAAACCCTGATACTTTGAAGGAGATTGTCTATTTTGTACATGAATTGCATCCAGTTTTTGCCGAAAGCCTCTCTACTTTCTTGCAAATGCTATGTGGGTGAAATGATGATACCATGCCAACTTGGAACCTTTTCAGAGTTCATGTCAAATGTTTTCCAATTTCATGGTCCTATAGCTCAAAATAATCAGTAAATGCATGAAAAATAACAAATGAAGTCGGAAAGGGTTGTAAATTGATGATGTGGCTTTGAATGGTGCATTTTGAACACAGTAAAACAAGGGGGTTCAAATAAGTTCAAAAGAAATGAAATCCCTTTGTAACAGACGAGTTTCCGTATGAAACCTTGATACTTCGAAGGAGATTGTCTGTTTTGTACACGAAGTGCATCCAGTTTTTGCCGAAAGCCTCTCTACTTTCTTGCACATGCTATGTGGGTGAAATGATGACACCATGCCAACTTGGAGCCTTTTCGGAGTTCATTTCAAATGTTTTCCAATTTCATGGTCTTATAGCTCAAAATAATCAGTAAATGCATGAAAAATAACAAATGAAGTCAGAAAGGGTTGTAAATTGATGATGTGGCTTTGAATGGTTCATTTTGAACACAGAAAAACAAGGGGGTTCAAATAAGTTCAAAAGAAATGAAATCCCTTTGTAACAGATGAGTTTCCGTATGAAACCCTGATACTTCGAAGGAGATTGTCTGTTTTGTACACGAAGTGCATCCAGTTTTTGCCGTAAGCCTCTATACTTTCTTGCACATGCGATGTGGGTGAAATGATGATACCATGCCAACTTGGAACCTTTTCAGAGTTCATTTCAAATGCTTTTCAATTTCATGGTCTTATAGCTCAAAATAATCAGTAAATGCATGAAAAATAACAAATGAAGTCACAAAGGGTTGTAAATTGATGATGTGGCTTTGAATGGTGCATTTTGAACACAGTAAAACAAGGGGGTACAAATAAGTTCAAAAGAAATGAAATCCCTTTGTAACAGACGAGTTTCCGTATGAAACCCTGATACTTCGAAGGAGATTGTCTATTTTGTACACGAAGTGCATCCAGTTTTTGCTGAAAGCCTCTCTACTTTCTTGCACATGCTATATGGGTGAGATGGTGATACCATGCCAACTTGGAACCTTTTCAGAGTTCATGTCAAATGTTTTCCAATTTCATGGTCTTATAGCTCAAAATAATCAGTAAATGCATGAAAAATAACAAATGAAGTCAGAAAGGGTTGTAAATTGATGATGTGGCTTTGAATGGTGCATTTTGAACACAGTAAAACAAGGGGGTACAAATAAGTTCAAAAGAAATGAAATCCCTTTGTAACAGACGAGTTTCCGTATGAAACCCTGATACTTCGAAGGAGATTGTCTATTTTGTACACGAAGTGCATCCAGTTTTTGCCGAAAGCCTCTCTACTTTCTTGCACATGCTATGTGGGTGAAATGGTGATACCATGCCAACTTGGAACCTTTTCAGAGTTCATGTCAAATGTTTTCCAATATCATGGTCTTATAGCTCAAAATAATTAGTAAATGCATGAAAAATAACAAATGAAGTCAGAAAGGGTTGTAAATTGATGATGTGGGTTTGAATGGTGCATTATGAACACAGAAAAACAAGGGGCTTCAAATAAGTTCAAAAGAAATGAAATCCCTTTGAAACAGATGAGTTTCCGTATGAAACCCTGATACTTCGAAGGAGATTGTCTGTTTTGTACATGATGTGCATCCAGTTTTTGTCGTAAGACTCTATACTTTATTGCACATGCTATGTGGGTGAAATGATGATACCATGCCAACTTGGAACCTGTTCAGAGTTCATTTCAAATGCTTTTCAATTTCATGGTCTTATAGCTCAAAATAATCAGTAAATGCATGAAAAATAACAAATGAAGTCAGAAAGGGTTGTACATTGATGATGTGGCTTTCAATGGTGCATTTTGAACACAGAAAAACAAGGGGGTTCAAATAAGTTCAAAAGAAATGAAATCCCTTTGTAACAGACTAGTTTCCGTATGAAACCCTGATACTTCGAAGGAGATTGTCTGTTTTGTACACGAAGTGCATCCAGTTTTTGCCGTAAGCCTCTCTACATTCTTGCACATGCTATGTGGGTGAAATGATGATACCATGCCAACTTGGACCCTTTTCAGAGTTCATTTCAAATGCTTTTCAATTTCATGGTCTTATAGCTCAAAATAATCAGTAAATGCATGAAAAATAACAAATGGAGTCAAAAAGGGTTGTAAATTGATGATGTGGCTTTGAATGGTGCATTTTGAACACAGTAAAACAAGGGGGTTCAAATAAGTTCAAAAGAAATGAAATCCCTTTGTAACAGACGAGTTTCCGTATGAAACCCTTATACTTTGAAGGAGATTGTCTATTTTGTACATGAATTGCATCCAGTTTTTGCCGAAAGCCTCTCTACTTTCTTGCAAATGCTATGTGGGTGAAATGTTGATACCATGCCAACTTGGAACCTTTTCAGAGTTCATGTCAAATGTTTTCCAATTTCATGGTCTTATAGCTCAAAATAATCAGTAAATGCATGAAAAATAACAAATGAAGTCGGAAAGGGTTGTAAATTGATGATGTGGCTTTGAATGGTGCATTTTGAACACAGTAAAACAAGGGGGTTCAAATAAGTTCAAAAGATATGAAATCCCTTTGTAACAGACGAGTTTCCGTATGAAACCTTGATACTTCGAAGGAGATTGTCTGTTTTGTACACGAAGTGCATCCAGTTTTTGCCGAAAGCCTCTCTACTTTCTTGCACATGCTATGTGGGTGAAATGATGATACCATGCCAACTTGGAGCCTTTTCGGAGTTCATTTCAAATGTTTTCCAATTTCATGGTCTTATAGCTCAAAATAATCAGTAAATGCATGAAAAATAACAAATGAAGTCAGAAAGGGTTTTAAATTGATGATGTGGCTTTGAATGGTGCATTTTGAACACATAAAAACAAGGGGGTTCAAATAAGTTCAAAAGAAATGAAATCCCTTTGTAACAGATGAGTTTTCGTATGAAACCCTGATACTTCGAAGGAGATTGTCTGTTTTGTACACGAAGTGCATCCAGTTTTTCCCGTAAGCCTCTATACTTTCTTGAACATGCTATGTGGGTGAAATGATGATACCATGCCAACTTGGAACCTTTTCAGAGTTCATTTCAAATGCTTTTCAATTTCATGGTCTTATAGCTCAAAATAATTAGTAAATCCATGAAAAATAACAAATGAAGTCAGAAAGGGTTGTACATTGATGATGTGGCTTTCAGTGGTGCATTTTGAACACGGTAAAACAAGGGGGTTCAAATAAGTTCAAAAGAAATGAAATCCCTTTGTAATAGACAGTTTCCGTATGAAACCCTGATACTTCGAAGGAGATTGTCTGTTTTGTACACGAAGTGCATCCAGTTTTTCCCGTAAGCCTCTCTACTTTCTTGCACATGCTATGTGGGTGAAATGTTGATACCATGCCAACTTGGAACCTTTTCAGAGTTCATTTCAAATGCTTTTCAATTTCATGGTCTTATAGCTCAAAATAATCAGTAAATGCATGAAAAATAACAAATGAAGTCAGAAAGGGTTGTAAATTGATGATGTGGCTTTGAATGGTGCATTTTGAACACAGTAAAACAAGGGGGTACAAATAAGTTCAAAAGAAATGAAATCCCTTTGTAACAGACGAGTTTCCGTATGAAACCCTGATACTTCGAAGGAGATTGTCTGTTTTGTACACGAAGTGCATCCAGTTTTTCCCGTAAGCCTCTATACTTTCTTGCACATGCTATGTGGGTGAAATGATGATACCATGCCAACTTGGAACCTTTTCAGAGTTCATTTCAAATGCTTTTCAATTTCATGGTCTTATAGCTCAAAATAATTAGTAAATGCATGAAAAATAACAAATGAAGTCAGAAAGGGTTGTACATTGATGATGTGGCTTTCAGTGGTGCATTTTGAACACGGTAAAACAAGGGGGTTCAAATAAGTTCAAAAGAAATGAAATCCCTTTGTAATAGACAGTTTCCGTATGAAACCCTGATACTTCGAAGGAGATTGTCTGTTTTGTACACGAAGTGCATCCAGTTTTTCCCGTAAGCCTCTCTACTTTCTTGCACATGCTATGTGGGTGAAATGATGATACCATGCCAACTTGGAACCTTTTCAGAGTTCATTTCAAATGCTTTTCAATTTCATGGTCTTATAGCTCAAAATAATCAGTAAATGCATGAAAAATAACAAATGAAGTCAGAAAGGGTTGTAAATTGATGATGTGGCTTTGAATGGTGCATTTTGAACACAGTAAAACAAGGGGGTACAAATAAGTTCAAAAGAAATGAAATCCCTTTGTAACAGACGAGTTTCCGTATGAAACCCTGATACTTCGAAGGAGATTGTCTATTTTGTACACGAAGTGCATCCAGTTTTTATCGTAAGCCTCTATACTTTCTTGCACATGCTATGTGGGTGAAATGATGATACCATGCCAACTTGGAACCTTTTCAGAGTTCATTTCAAATGCTTTTCAATTTCATGGTCTTATAGCTCAAAATAATCAGTAAATGCATGAAAAATAACAAATGAAGTCAGAAAGGGTTGTACATTGATGATGTGGCTTTCAATGGTGCATTTTGAACACAGTAAAACAAGGGGGTTCAAATAAGTTCAAAAGAAATGAAATCCCTTTGTAACAGACTAGTTTCCGTATGAAACCTTGATACTTCGAAGGAGATTGTCTGTTTTGTACACGAACTGCATCCAGTTTTTGCCGAAAGCCTCTCTACTTTCTTGCACATGCTATGTGGGTGAAATGTTGATACCATGCCAACTTGGAGCCTTTTCAGAGTTCATTTCAAATGTTTTCCAATTTCATGGTCTTATAGCTCAAAATAATCAGTAAATGCATGAAAAATAACAAATGAAGTCAGAAAGGGTTTTAAATTGATGATGTGGCTTTGAATGGTGCATTTTGAACACAAAAAAACTAGGGGTTTCAAATAAGTTCAAAAGAAATGAAATCCCTTTGTTACAGATGAGTTTCCGTATGAAACCCTGATACTTCGAAGGAGATTGTCTGTTTTGTACACGAAGTGCATCCAGTTTTTGCCGTAAGCCTCTATACTTTCTTGCACATGCTATGTGGGTGAAATGATGATACCATGCCAACTTGGAACCTTTTCAGAGTTCATTTCAAATGCTTTTCAATTTCATGGTCTTATAGCTCAAAATAATCAGTAAATGCATGAAAAAAAACAAATGAAGTCACAAAGGGTTGTAATTGATGATGTGGCTTTGAATGGTGCATTTTGAACACAGAAAAACAAGGGGGTTCAAATAAGTTCAAAAGAAATGAAATCCCTTTGTAACAGACGAGTTTCCGTATGAAACCCTGATACTTCGAAGGAGATTGTCTGTTTTGTACACGAAGTGTATCCAGTTTTTGCCGTAAGCTTCTCTACTTTCTTGAACATGCTGTGTGGGTGAAATGATGATACCATGCCAACCTGGAACCTTTTCAGAGTTCATTTCAAATGCTTTTCAATTTCATGGTCTTATAGTTAAAAATAATCAGTAAATGCATGAAAATTAACAAATGAAGTCAGAAAGGGTTGTAAATTTATGAAGTGGCTTTGAATGGTGCATTATGAACATAGTAAAACAAGGGGTTCAAATAAGTTCAAAAGAAATGAAATCCCATTGTAACAGACTAGTTTCCGAATGAAACCCTGATACTTCGAAGGACATTGTCTGTTTTGTACACGAAGTTCATCCAGTTTTTTCCGTAAGCCTCTCTAATTTCTTGCACATGCTATGTGGGTGAAATGATGATACCATGCCAACTTGGAACCTTTCCAGAGTTCATTTCAAATGCTTTTCAATTTCATGGTCTTATAGCTCAAAATAATCAGTAAATGCATGAAAAAAAACAAATGAAGTCAAAAAGGGTTGTAAATTGATGATGTGGCTTTGAATGGTGCATTTTGAACACAGAAAAACAAGGGGGGTTCAAATAATTTCAAAAGAAATGAAATCCCTTTGTAATAGACGAGTTTCCGTATGAAACCCTGATACTTCGAAGGAGATTGTTTGTTTTGTACACGAAGTGTATCCAGTTTTTGCCGTAAGCCTCTCTACTTTCTTGCACATGCTATGTGGGTGAAATGATGATACCATGCCAACTTGGAACCTTTTCAGAGTTCATTTCAAATGCTTTTCAATTTCATGGTCTTATAGCTCAAAATAATCAGTAAATGCATGAAAAATAACAAATGAAGTCAGAAAGGGTTGTAAATTGATGATGTGGCTTTGAATGGTGCATTTCGAGCACAGTAAAACAAGGGGGTACAAATAAGTTCAAAAGAAATGAAATCCCTTTGTAACAGACGAGTTTTCGTATGAAACCCTGATACTTCGAAGGAGATTGTCTATTTTGTACACGAAGTGCATCCAGTTTTTGCCGAAAGCCTCTCTACTTTCTTGCACATGCTATATAGGTGAAATGGTGATACCATGCCAACTTGGAACCTTTTCAGAGTTCATGTCAAATGTTTTCCAATTTCATGGTCTTATAGCTCAAAATAATCAGTAAATGCATGAAAAATAACAAATGAAGTCAGAAAGGGTTGTAAATTGATGATGTGGCTTGGAATGGTGCATTATGAACACAGAAAAACAAGGGGCTTCAAATAAGTTCAAAAGAAATTAAATCCCTTTGTAACAGATGAGTTTCCGTATGAAACCCTGAAACTTCGAAGGAGATTGTCTGTTTTGTACATGAAGTGCATCCAGTTTTTCTCGTAAGACTCTATACTTTATTGCACATGCTATGTGGGTGAAATGATGATACCATGCCAACTTGGAACCTGTTCAGAGTTCATTTCAAATGCTTTTCAATTTCATGGTCTTATAGCTCAAAATAATCAGTAAATGCATGAAAAATAACAAATGAAGTCAGAAAGGGTTGTACATTGATGATGTGGCTTTCAATGGTGCATTTTGAACACAGAAAAACAAGGAGGTTCAAATAAGTTCAAAAGAAATGAAATCCCTTTGTAACAGACTAGTTTTCGTATGAAACCCTGATACTTCGAAGGAGATTGTGTGTTTTGTACATGAAGTGCATCCAGTTTTTGCCGTAAGTCTCTCTACATTCTTGCACATGCTATGTGGGTGAAATGATGATACCATGCCAACTTGGACCCTTTTCAGTGTTCATTTCAAATGCTTTTCAATTTCATGGTCTTATAGCTCAAGATAATCAGTAAATGCATGAAAAATAACAAATGGAGTCAAAAAGGGTTGTAAATTGATGATGTGGCTTTGAATGGTGCATTTTGAACACAGTAAAACAAGGGGGTTCAAATAAGTTCAAAAGAAATGAAATCCCTTTGTAACAGACGAGTTTCCGTATGAAACCCTGATACTTTGAAGGAGATTGTCTATTTTGTACATGAAGTGCATCTAGTTTTTGCCGAAAGCCTCTCTACTTTCTTGCAAATGCTATGTGGGTGAAATGATGATACCATGCCAACTTGGAACCTTTTCAGAGTTCATGTCAAATGTTTTCCAATTTCATGGTCTTATAGCTCAAAATAATCAGTAAATGCATGAAAAATAACAAATGAAGTCGGAAAGGTTTGTAAATTGATGATGTGGCTTTGAATGGTGCATTTTGAACACAGTAAAACAAGGGGGTTCAAATAAGTTCAAAAGAAATGAAATCCCTTTGTAACAGACGAGTTTCCGTATGAAACCTTGATACTTCGAAGGAGATTGTCTGTTTTGTACACGAAGTGCATCCAGTTTTTGCCGAAAGCCTCTCTACTTTCTTGCACATGCTATGTGGGTGAAATGATGATACCATGCCAACTTGGAGCCTTTTCGGAGTTCATTTCAAATGTTTTCCAATTTCATGGTCTTATAGCTCAAAATAATCAGTAAATGCATGAAAAATAAAAAATGAAGTCAGAAAGGGTTTTAAATTGATGATGTGGCTTTGAATGGTGCATTTTGAACACAGAAAAACAAGGGGGTTCAAATAAGTTCAAAAGAAATGAAATCCCTTTGTAACAGATGAGTTTCCGTATGAAACCCTGATACTTCGAAGGAGATTGTCTGTTTTGTACACGAAGTGCATCCAGTTTTTCCCGTAAGCCTCTATACTTTCTTGCACATGCTATGTGGGTGAAATGATGATACCATGCCAACTTGGAACCTTTTCAGAGTTCATTTCAAATGCTTTTCAATTTCATGGTCTTATAGCTCAAAATAATTAGTAAATGCATGAAAAATAACAAATGAAGTTAGAAAGGGTTGTACATTGATGATGTGGCTTTCAGTGGTGCATTTTGAACACAGTAAAACAAGGGGGTTCAAATAAGTTCAAAAGAAATGAAATCCCTTTGTAATAGACTAGTTTCCGTATGAAACCCTGATACTTCGAAGGAGATTGTCTGTTTTGTACACGAAGTGCATCCAGTTTTTCCCGTAAGCCTCTCTACTTTCTTGCACATGCTATGTGGGTGAAATGATAATACCATGCCAACTTGGAACCTTTTCAGAGTTCATTTCAAATGCTTTTCAATTTAATGGTCTTATAGCTCAAAATAATCAGTAAATGCATGAAAAATAACAAATGAAGTCAGAAAGGGTTGTAAATTGACGATGTGGCTTTGAATGGTGCATTTTGAACACACTAAAACAAGGGGGTACAAATAAGTTCAAAAGAAATGAAATCCCTTTGTAACAGATGAGTTTCCGTATGAAACCCTGATACTTCGAAGGAGATTGTCTATTTTGTACACGAAGTGCATCCAGTTTTTGCTGAAAGCCTCTCTACTTTCTTGCACATGCTATATGGGTGAGATGGTGATACCATGCCAACATGGAACCTTTTTAGAGTTCATGTCAAATGTTTTCCAATTTCATGGTCTTATAGCTCAAAATAATCAGTAAATGCATGAAAAATAACAAATGAAGTCAGAAAGGGTTGTGAATTGATGATGTGGCTTTGAATGGTGCATTTTGAACACAGAAAAACAAGGGGCTTCAAATAAGTTCAAAAGAAATGAAAGCCCTTTGTAACAGATGAGTTTCCGTATGAAACCCTGATACTTCGAAGGAGATTGTCTGTTTTGTTCATGAAGTGCATCCAGTTTTTGTCGTAAGCCTCTATACTTTCTTGCACATGCTATGTGGGTGAAATGATGATACCATGCCAACTTGGAGCCTTTTCAGAGTTCATTTCAAATGCTTTTCAATTTCATGGTCTTATAGCTCAAAATAATCAGTAAATGCATGAAAAATAACAAATGAAGTCAGAAAGGGTTGTACATTGATGATGTGGCTTTCAATGGTGCATTTTGAACACAGTAAAACAAGGGGGTTCAAATAAGTTCAAAAGAAATGAAATCCCTTTGTAACAGACTAGTTTCCGTATGAAACCTTGATACTTCAAAGGAGATTGTCTGTTTTGTACACGAACTGCATCCAGTTTTTGCCGAAAGCCTCTCTACTTTCTTGCACATGCTATGTGGGTGAAATGATGATACCATGCCAACTTGGAGCCTTTTCGGAGTTCATTTCAAATGTTTTCCAATTTCATGGTCTTATAGCTCAAAATAATCAGTAAATGCATGAAAAATAAAAAATGAAGTCAGAAAGGGTTTTAAATTGATGATGTGGCTTTGAATGGTGCATTTTGAACACAGAAAAACAAGGGGGTTCAAACAAGTTCAAAAGAAATGAAATCCCTTTGTAACAGATGAGTTTCCGTATGAAACCCTGATACTTTGGAGGAGATTGTCTGTTTTGTACACGAAGTGCATCCAGTTTTTCCCGTAAGCGTCTATACTTTCTTGCACATGCTATGTGGGTGAAATGATGATACCATGCCAACTTGGAACCTTTTCAGAGTTCATTTCAAATGCTTTTCAATTTCATGGTCTTATAGCTCAAAATAATTAGTAAATGCATGAAAAATAACAAATGAAGTCAGAAAGGGTTGTACATTGATGATGTGGCTTTCAATGGTGCATTTTGAACACAGTAAAACAAGGGGTTCAAATAAGTTCAAAAGAAATGAAATCCCTTTGTAATAGACTAGTTTCCGTATGAAACCCTG
This sequence comes from Triticum timopheevii, assembly GCA_963921465.1. NCBI lineage: Eukaryota > Viridiplantae > Streptophyta > Magnoliopsida > Poales > Poaceae > Triticum > Triticum timopheevii. Next base: position 11,605,540 of record OY997264.1, on the reverse strand, counting down.
ATACTTCGAAGAAGATTGTCTGTTTTGTACACGAAGTGCATCCAGTTTTTCCCGTAAGCCTCTCTACTTTCTTGCACATGCTATGTGGGTGAAATGATGATACCATGCCAACTTGGAACCTTTTCAGAGTTCATTTCAAATGCTTTTCAATTTAATGGTCTTATAGCTCAAAATAATCAGTAAATGCATGAAAAATAACAAATGAAGTCAGAAAGGGTTGTAAATTGATGATGTGGCTTTGAATGGTGCATTTTGAACACAGTAAAACAAGGGGGTACAAATAAGTTCAAAAGAAATGAAATCCCTTTGTAACAGACGAGTTTCCGTATGAAACCCTGATACTTCGAAGGAGATTGTCTATTTTGTACACGAAGTGCATCCAGTTTTTGCCGAAAGCCTCTCTACATACTTGCACATGCTATATGGGTGAGATGGTGATACCATGCCAACTTCGAACCTTTTCAGAGTTCATGTCAAATGTTTTCCAATTTCATGGTCTTATAGCTCAAAATAATCAGTAAATGCATGAAAAATAACAAATGAAGTCAGAAAGGGTTGTAAATTGATGATGTGGCTTTGAATGGTGCATTTTGAACACAGAAAAACAAGGGGCTTCAAATAAGTTCAAAAGAAATGAAATCCCTTTGTAACAGATGAGTTTCCGTATGAAACCCTGATACTTCGAAGGAGATTGTCTGTTTTGTACATGAAGTGCATCCAGTGTTTGTCGTAAGCCTCTATACTTTCTTGCACATGCAATGTGGGTGAAATGATGATACCATGCCAACTTGGAACCTTTTCAGAGTTCATTTCAAATGCTTTTCAATTTCATGGTCTTATAGCTCAAAATAATCAGTAAATGCATGAAAAATAACAAATGAAGTCAGAAAGGGTTGTACATTGATAATGTGGCTTTCAATGGTGCATTTTGAACACAGTAAAACAAGGGGGTTCAAATAAGTTCAAAAGAAATGAAATCCCTTTGTAACAGACTAGTTTCCGTATGAAACCTTGATACTTCGAAGGAGATTGTCTGTTTTGTACACGAACCGCATCCAGTTTTTGCCGAAAGCCTCTCTACTTTCTTGCACATGCTATGTGGGTGAAATGATGATACCATGCCAACTTGGAGCCTTTTCAGAGTTCATTTCAAATGTTTTCCAATTTCATGGTCTTATAGCTCAAAATAATCAGTAAATGCATGAAAAATAACAAATGAAGTCAGAAAGGGTTTTAAATTGATGATGTGGCTTTGAATGGTGCATTTTGAACACAAAAAAACTAGGGGGTTCAAATAAGTTCAAAAGAAATGAAATCCCTTTGTAACAGATGAGTTTCCGTATGAAACCCTGATACTTCGAAGGAGATTGTCTGTTTTGTACACGAAGTGCATCCAGTTTTTCCCGTAAGCCTCTATACTTCCTTGCACATGCTATGTGGGTGAAATGATGATACCATGACAACTTGGAACCTATTCAGAGTTCATTTCAAATGCTTTTCAATTTCATGGTCTTATAGCTCAAAATAATCAGTAAATGCATGAAAAATAACAAATGAAGTCAGAAAGGGTTGTACATTGATGATGTGGCTTTCAATGGTGCATTTTGAACACAGTAAAACAAGGGGGTTCAAATAAGTTCAAAAGAAATGAAATCCCTTTGTAGTAGACTAGTTTCCGTATGAAACCCTGATACTTCGAAGGAGATTGTCTGTTTTGTACACGAAGTGCATCCAGTTTTTGCCGTAAGCCTCTCTACTTTCTTGCACATGCTATGTGGGTGAAATGATGATACCATGCCAACTTGGAACCTTTTCAGAGTTCATTTCAAATACTTTTCAATTTCATGGTCTTATAGTTAAAAATAATCAGTAAATGCATGAAAAATAACAAATGAAGTCAGAAAGGGTTGTAAATTTATGAAGTGGCTTTGAATGGTGCATTTTGAACACAGTAAAACAAGGGGGTACAAATAAGTTCAAAAGAAATGAAATCCCTTTGTAACAGACGAGTTTTCGTATGAAACCCTGATACTTCGAAGGAGATTGTCTATTTTGTACACGAAGTGCATCCAGTTTTTGCCGAAAGCCACTCTACATTCTTGCACATGCTATATGGGTGAAATGGTGATACCATGCCAACTTGGAACCTTTTCAGAGTTCATTTCAAATGCTTTTCAATTTCATGGTCTTATAGCTCAAAATAATTAGTAAATGCATGAAAAATAACAAATGAAGTCAGAAAGGGTTGTACATTGATGATGTGGCTTTCAATGGTGCATTTTGAACACAGTAAAACAAGGGGTTCAAATAAGTTCAAAAGAAATGAAATCCCTTTGTAATAGACTAGTTTCCGTATGAAACCCTGATACTTCGAAGAAGATTGTCTGTTTTGTACACGAAGTGCATCCAGTTTTTCCCGTAAGCCTCTCTACTTTCTTGCACATGCTATGTGGGTGAAATGATGATACCATGCCAACTTGGAACCTTTTCAGAGTTCATTTCAAATGCTTTTCAATTTAATGGTCTTATAGCTCAAAATAATCAGTAAATGCATGAAAAATAACAAATGAAGTCAGAAAGGGTTGTACATTGATAATGTGGCTTTCAATGGTGCATTTTGAACACAGTAAAACAAGGGGGTTCAAATAAGTTCAAAAGAAATGAAATCCCTTTGTGACAGACTAGTTTCCGTATGAAACCTTGATACTTCGAAGGAGATTGTCTGTTTTGTACACGAACCGCATCCAGTTTTTGCCGAAAGCCTCTCTACTTTCTTGCACATGCTATGTGGGTGAAATGATGATACCATGCCAACTTGGAGCCTTTTCAGAGTTCATTTCAAATGTTTTCCAAATTCATGGTCTTATAGCTCAAAATAATCAGTAAATGCATGAAAAATAACAAATGAAGTCAGAAAGGGTTTTAAATTGATGATGTGGCTTTGAATGGTGCATTTTGAACACAAAAAAACTAGGGGGTTCAAATAAGTTCAAAAGAAATGAAATCCCTTTGTAACAGATGAGTTTCCGTATGAAACCCTGATACTTCGAAGGAGATTGTCTGTTTTGTACACGAAGTGCATCCAGTTTTTCCCGTAAGCCTCTATACTTTCTTGCACATGCTATGTGGGTGAAATGATGATACCATGACAACTTGGAACCTATTCAGAGTTCATTTCAAATGCTTTTCAATTTCATGGTCTTATAGCTCAAAATAATCAGTAAATGCATGAAAAATAACAAATGAAGTCAGAAAGGGTTGTACATTGATGATGTGGCTTTCAATGGTGCATTTTGAACACAGTAAAACAAGGGGGTTCAAATAAGTTCAAAAGAAATGAAATCCCTTTGTAGTAGACTAGTTTCCGTATGAAACCCTGATACTTCGAAGGAGATTGTCTGTTTTGTACACGAAGTGCATCCAGTTTTTGCCGTAAGCCTCTCTACTTTCTTGCACATGCTATGTGGGTGAAATGATGATACCATGCCAACTTGGAACCTTTTCAGAGTTCATTTCAAATACTTTTCAATTTCATGGTCTTATAGGTAAAAATAATCAGTAAATGCATGAAAAATAACAAATGAAGTCAGAAAGGGTTGTAAATTTATGAAGTGGCTTTGAATGGTGCATTTTGAACACAGTAAAACAAGGGGGTACAAATAAGTTCAAAAGAAATGAAATCCCTTTGTAACAGACGAGTTTTCGTATGAAACCCTGATACTTTGAAGGAGATTGTCTGTTTTGTACATGAAGTGCATCCAGTTTTTCTCGTAAGCCTCTATACTTTCTTGCACATGCAATGTGGGTGAAATGATGATACCATGCCAACTTGGAACCTTTTCAGAGTTCATTTCAAATGCTTTTCAATTTCATGGTCTTATAGCTCAAAATAATCAGTAAAAGCATGAAAAATAACAAGTGAAGTCAGAAAGGGTTGTACATTGATGATGTGGCTTTCAATGGTGCATTTTGAACACAGTAAAACATGGGGGTTCAAATATGTTCAAAAGAAATGAAATCCCTTTGTAACAGACTAGTTTCCGTATGAAACCCTGATACTTCGAAGGAGATTGTCTGTTTTGTACACGAAGTGCATCCAGTTTTTGCCGTAAGCCTCTCTACTTTCTTGCACATGCTATGTGGGTGAAATGATGATACCATGCCAACTTGGAACCTTTTCAGAGTTCATTTCAAATGCTTTTCAATTTCATGGTCTTATAGCTCAAAATAATCAGTAAAAGCATGAAAAATAACAAATGAAGTCAGAAAGGGTTGTACATTGATGATGTGGCTTTCAATGGTGCATTTTGAACACAGTAAAACATGGGGGTTCAAATATGTTCAAAAGAAATGAAATCCCTTTGTAACAGACTAGTTTCCGTATGAAACCCTGATACTTCGAAGGAGATTGTCTGTTTAGTACACGAAGTGCATCCAGTTTTTGCCGTAAGCCTCTCTACTTTCTTGCACATGCTATGTGGGTGAAATGATGATACCATGCCAACTTGGAACCTTTTCAGAGTTCATTTCAAATGCTTTTCAATTTAATGGTCTTATAGCTCAAAATAATCAGTAAATGCATGAAAAATAACAAATGAAGTCAGAAAGGGTTGTAAATTGATGATGTGGCTTTGAATGGTGCATTTTGAACACAGTAAAACAAGGGGGTACAAATAAGTTCAAAAGAAATGAAATCCCTTTGTAACAGACGAGTTTCCGTATGAAACCCTGATACTTCGAAGGAGATTGTCTATTTTGTACACGAAGTGCATCCAGTTTTTGCCGAAAGCCTCTCTACATACTTGCACATGCTATATGGGTGAGATGGTGATACCATGCCAACTTGGAACCTTTTCAGAGTTCATGTCAAATGTTTTCCAATTTCATGGTCTTATAGCTCAAAATAATCAGTAAATGCATGAAAAATAACAAATGAAGTCAGAAAGGGTTGTAAATTGATGATGTGGCTTTGAATGGTGCATTTTGAACACAGAAAAACAAGGGGCTTCAAATAAGTTCAAAAGAAATGAAATCCCTTTGTAACAGATGAGTTTCCGTATGAAACCCTGATACTTCGAAGGAGATTGTCTGTTTTGTACATGAAGTGCATCCAGTGTTTGTCGTAAGCCTCTATACTTTCTTGCACATGCAATGTGGGTGAAATGATGATACCATGCCAACTTGGAACCTTTTCAGAGTTCATTTCAAATGCTTTTCAATTTCATGGTCTTATAGCTCAAAATAATCAGTAAATGCATGAAAAATAACAAATGAAGTCAGAAAGGGTTGTACATTGATAATGTGGCTTTCAATGGTGCATTTTGAACACAGTAAAACAAGGGGGTTCAAATAAGTTCAAAAGAAATGAAATCCCTTTGTAACAGACTAGTTTCCGTATGAAACCTTGATACTTCGAAGGAGATTGTCTGTTTTGTACACGAACCGCATCCAGTTTTTGCCGAAAGCCTCTCTACTTTCTTGCACATGCTATGTGGGTGAAATGATGATACCATGCCAACTTGGAGCCTTTTCAGAGTTCATTTCAAATGTTTTCCAATTTCATGGTCTTATAGCTCAAAATAATCAGTAAATGCATGAAAAATAACAAATGAAGTCAGAAAGGGTTTTAAATTGATGATGTGGCTTTGAATGGTGCATTTTGAACACAAAAAAACTAGGGGGTTCAAATAAGTTCAAAAGAAATGAAATCCCTTTGTAACAGATGAGTTTCCGTATGAAACCCTGATACTTCGAAGGAGATTGTCTGTTTTGTACACGAAGTGCATCCAGTTTTTCCCGTAAGCCTCTATACTTTCTTGCACATGCTATGTGGGTGAAATGATGATACCATGACAACTTGGAACCTATTCAGAGTTCATTTCAAATGCTTTTCAATTTCATGGTCTTATAGCTCAAAATAATCAGTAAATGCATGAAAAATAACAAATGAAGTCAGAAAGGGTTGTACATTGATGATGTGGCTTTCAATGGTGCTTTTTGAACACAGTAAAACAAGGGGGTTCAAATAAGTTCAAAAGAAATGAAATCCCTTTTTAATAGACTAGTTTCCGTATGAAACCCTGATACTTCGAAGGAGATTGTCTGTTTTGTACACGAAGTGCATCCAGTTTTTGCCGTAAGCCTCTCTACTTTCTTGCACATGCTATGTGGGTGAAATGATGATACCATGCCAACTTGGAACCTTTTTAGAGTTCATTTCAAATACTTTTCAATTTCATGGTCTTATAGTTAAAAATAATCAGTAAATGCATGAAAAATAACAAATGAAGTCAGAAAGGGTTGTAAATTTATGAAGTGGCTTTGAATGGTGCATTTTGAACACAGTAAAACAAGGGGGTACAAATAAGTTCAAAAGAAATGAAATCCCTTTGTAACAGACGAGTTTTCGTATGAAACCCTGATACTTCGAAGGAGATTGTCTATTTTGTACACGAAGTGCATCCAGTTTTTGCCGAAAGCTACTCTACATTCTTGCACATGCTATATGGGTGAAATGGCGATACCATGCCAACTTGGAACCTTTTCAGAGTTCATTTCAAATGCTTTTCAATTTCATGGTCTTATAGCTCAAAATAATTAGTAAATGCATGAAAAATAACAAATGAAGTCAGAAAGGGTTGTACATTGATGATGTGGCTTTCAATGGTGCATTTTGAACACAGTAAAACAAGGGGTTCAAATAAGTTCAAAAGAAATGAAATCCCTTTGTAATAGACTAGTTTCCGTATGAAACCCTGATACTTCGAAGGAGATTGTCTGTTTTGTAGACGAAGTGCATCCAGTTTTTCCCGTAAGCCTCTCTACTTTCTTGCACATGCTATGTGGGTGAAATGATGATACCATGCCAACTTGGAACCTTTTCAGAGTTCATTTCAAATGCTTTTCAATTTAATGGTCTTATAGCTCAAAATAATCAGTAAATGCATGAAAAATAACAAATGAAGTCAGAAAGGGTTGTAAATTGATGATGTGGCTTTGAATGGTGCATTTTGAACACAAAAAAAACAAGGGGCTTCAAATAAGTTCAAAAGAAATGAAATCCCTTTGTAACAGATGAATTTCCGTATGAAACCCTGATACTTCGAAGGAGATTGTCTGTTTTGTACATGAAGTGCATCCAGTTTTTCTCGTAAGCCTCTATACTTTCTTGCACATGCAATGTGGGTGAAATGATGATACCATGCCAACTTGGAACCTTTTCAGAGTTTATTTCAAATGCTTTTCAATTTCATGGTCTTATAGCTCAAAATAATCAGTAAAAGCATGAAAAATAACAAGTGAAGTCAGAAAGGGTTGTACATTGATGATGTGGCTTTCAATGGTGCATTTTGAACACAGTAAAACATGGGGGTTCAAATATGTTCAAAAGAAATGAAATCCCTTTGTAACAGACTAGTTTCCGTATGAAACCCTGATACTTTGAAGGAGATTGTCTGTTTTGTACACGAAGTGCATCCAGTTTTTGCCGTAAGCCTCTCTACTTTCTTGCACATGCTATGTGGGTGAAATGATGATACCATGCCAACTTGGAACCTTTTCAGAGTTCATTTCAAATGCTTTTCAATTTCATGGTCTTATAGCTCAAAATAATCAGTAAAAGCATGAAAAATAACAAATGAAGTCAGAAAGGGTTGTACATTGATGATGTGGCTTTCAATGGTGCATTTTGAACACAGTAAAACATGGGGGTTCAAATATGTTCAAAAGAAATGAAATCCCTTTGTAACAGACTAGTTTCCGTATGAAACCCTGATACTTCGAAGGAGATTGTCTGTTTTGTACACGAAGTGCATCTAGTTTTTGCCGTAAGCCTCTCTACTTTCTTGCACATGCTATGTGGGTGAAATGATGATACCATGCCAACTTGGACCCTTTCCAGAGTTCATTTCAAATGCTTTTCAATTTCATGGTCTTATAGCTCAAAATAATCAGTAAATGCATGAAAAATAATAAATGGAGTCAAAAAGGGTTGTAAATTGATGATGTGGCTTTGAATGGTGCATTTTGAACACAGTAAAACAAGGGGGTGCAAATAAGTTCAAAAGAAATGAAATCCCTTAGTAACAGACGAGTTTCCGTATGAAACCCTGATACTTCGAAGGAGATTGTCTATTTTGTACACGAAGTGCATCCAGTTTTTGCCGAAAGCCTCTCTACTTTCTTTCACAAGCTATGTGGGTGAAATGATGATACCATGCCAACTTGGAACCTTTTCAGACTTCATGTCGACTGTTTTCGAATTTCATGGTCTTATAGCTCAAAATAATCAGTAAATGCATGAAAAATAACAAATGAAGTCAGAAAGGGTTGTAAATTGATGATGTGGCTTTGAATGGTGCATTTTGAACACAGAAAAACAAGGGGGTTCAAATAAGTTCAAAAGAAATGAAATCCCTTTGTAACGGATGAGTTTCCGTATGAAACCCTGATATACTTCGAAGGAGATTGTCTGTTTTGTCCACGAAGTGCATCCAGTTTTTGCCGTAAGCCTCTATACTTTCTTGCACATGCTATGTGGGTGAAATGATGATACCATGCCAACTTGGAACCTTTTCAGAGTTCATTTCCAATGCTTTTCAATTTCCTGGTCTTATAGCTCAAAATAATCAGTAAATGCATGAAAAATACCAAATGAAGTCACAAAGGGTTGTAAATTGATGATGTGGATTTGAATGGTGCATTTTGAAAACAGAAAAATAAGGGGGTTCAAATAAGTTCAAAAGAAATGAAATCCCTTTGTAACAGACGAGTTTCCGTATGAAACCCTGATACTTCGAAGGAGATTGTCTGTTTTGTAGACGAAGTGCATCCAGTATTTGCCATAAGCCTCTCTACTTTCTTGCACATGCTATGTGGCTGAAATGACGATACCATGCCAACTTGGAAGCTTTTCAGAGTTCATTTCAAATGCTTTTCAATTTCATGGTCTTATAGCTCAACATAATCAGTAAAAGCATGAAAAATAACAAATGAAGTCAGAAAGGGTTGTAAATTGATGATGTGGCTTTGAATGGTGCATTTGGAACACATCAAAACAAGGGGGTTCAAATAAGTTCAAAAGAAATGAAATCCCTTTGTAACAGACTAGTTTCCGTATGAAACCCTGATACTTCGAAGGAGATTGTCTATTTTGTACACGAAGTGCATCCAGTTTTTGCCGTAAGCCTCTCTACTTTCTTGCACATGCTATGTGAGTGAAATGATGATACCATGCCAACTTGAAACCTTTTCAGAGTTCATTTCAAATGCTTTTCAATTTCATGGTCTTATAGCTCAAAATAATTATTAAATGCATGAAAAATAACAAATGAAGTCAGAAAGGGTTGTAAATTGATGATTGGCTTTGAATTGTGCATTTTGAACACAGTAAAACAAGGGGGTTCAAATAAGTTCAAAAGAAATGAAATCCCTTTGTAACAGACGAGTTTCCGTATGAAAACCTGATACTTCGAAGGAGATTGTCTGTTTTGTACACGAAGTGCATCCAGTTTTTGCCGAAAGCCTCTCTACTTTCTTGCACATGCTATGTGGGTGAAATGATGATACCATGCCAAATTGGAGCCTTTTCAGAGTTCATTTCAAATGTTTTCCAATTTCATGGTCTTATAGCTCAAAATAATCAGTAAATGCATGAAAAATAACAAATGAAGTCAGAAAGGGTTGTAAATTGATGATGTGGCTTTGAATGGTGCATTTTGAACACAGAAAAACAAGGGGGTTCAAATAAGTTCAAAAGAAATGAAATCCCTTTGTAACATATGAGTTTCCGTATGAAAGCCTGATACTTCGAAGGAGATTGTATGTTTTGTACATGAAGTGCATCCAGTTTTTGCCGTAAGCCTCTACACTTTCTTGCACATGCTATGTGGGTGAAAGGATGATACCATGCCAACTTGGAACCTTTTCAGAGTTCATTTCAAATGCTTTTCAATTTCATGGTCTTATAGCTCAAAATAATCTGTAAATGCATGAAAAAAAACAAATGAAGTCACAAAGGGTTGTAAATTGATGATGTGGCTTTGAATGGTGCATTTTGAACACAGAAAAACAAGGGGGTTCAAATAAGTCCAAAAGAAATGAAATCTCTTTGTAACAGACGAGTTTCCGTATGAAACCCTGATACTTCGAAGGAGATTGTCTGTTTTGTACACGAAGTGTATCCAGTTTTTGTCGTAAGCTTCTCTACTTTCTTGCACATGCTGTGTGGGTGAAATGATGATACCATGCCAACTTGGAACCTTTTCAGAGTTCATTTCAAATGCTTTTCAATTTCATGGTCTTATAGTTAAAAATAATCAGTAAATGCATGAAAAATAACAAATGAAGTCAGAAAGGGTTGTAAATTTATGAAGTGGCTTTGAATGGTGCATTTTGAACACAGTAAAACAAGGGGGTTCAAATAAGTTCAAAAGAAATGAAATCCCATTGTAACAGACTAGTTTCCGAATGAAACCCTGATACTTCGAAGGACATTGTCCGTTTTATACACGAAGTTCATCCAGTTTTTTCCGTAAGCCTCTCTACTTTCTTGCACGTGCTATGTGGGTGAAATGATGATACCATGCCAACTTGGAACCTTTCCAGAGTTCATTTCAAATGCTTTTCAATTTCATGGTCTTATAGCTCAAAATAATCAGTAAATGCATGAAAAAAAACAAATGAAGTCACAAACGGTTGTAAATTGATGATGTGGCCTTGAATGGTGCATTTTGAACACAGAAAAACAAGGGGGGTTCAAATAAGTTCAAAAGAAATGAAATCCCTTTGTAACAGACGAGTTTCCGTATGAAACCCTGATACTTCGAAGGAGATTGTCTGTTTTGTACACGAAGTGCATCCAGTTTTTGCCGTAAGCCTCTATACTTTCTTGCACATGCTATGTGGGTGAAATGATGATACCATGCCAACTTGGAACCTTTTCAGAGTTCATTTCAAATGCTTTTCAATTTCATGGTCTTATAGCTAAAAATAATCTGTAAATGCATGAAAAAAAACAAATGAAGTCACAAAGGGTTGTAAATTGATGATGTGGCTTTGAATGGTGCATTTTGAACACAGAAAAACAAGGGGTTTCAAATAAGTTCAAAAGAAATGAAATCCCTTTGTAGCAGACGAGTTTCCGTATGAAACCCTGATACTTCGAAGGAGATTGTCTGTTTTGTACACGAAGTGTATCCAGTTTTTGCCGTAAGCTTCTCTACTTTCTTGCCCATGCTGTGTGGGTGAAATGATGATACCATGCCAACTTGGAACCTTTTCAGAGTTCATTTCAAATGCTTTTCAATTTCATGGTCTTATAGTTAAAAATAATCAGTAAATGCATGAAAAATAACAAATGAAGTCAGAAAGGGTTGTAAATTTATGAAGTGGCTTTGAATGGTGCATTTTGAACACAGTAAAACAAGGGGGTTCAAATAAGTTCAAAAGAAATGAAATCCCAACAGACTAGTTTCCGAATGAAACCCTGATACTTCGAAGGACATTGTCTGTTTTGTACACGAAGTTCATCCAGTTTTTTCCGTAAGCCTCTCTACTTTCTTGCACATGCTATGTGGGTGAAATGATGATACCATGCCAACTTGGAACCTTTCCAGAGTTCATTTCAAATGTTTTTCAATTTCATGGTCTTATAGCTCAAAATAATCAGTAAATGCATGAAAAAACAAATGAAGTCACAAAGGGTTGTAAATTGATGATGTGGCTTTGAATGGTGCATTTTGAACACAGAAAAACAAGGGGGGTTCAAATAAGTTCAAAAGAACTGAAATCCCTTTGTAACAGATGAGTTTCCGTATGAAACCCTGATACTTCGAAGGAGATTGTCTGTTTTGTACACGAAGTGTATCCAGTTTTTGCCGTAAGCCTCTCTACTTTCTTGCACATGCTGTGTGGGTGAAATGATGATACCATGCTTACTTGGAACCTTTTCAGAGTTCATTTCAAATGCTTTTCAATTTCATGGTCTTATAGTTAAAAATAATCAGTAAATGCATGAAAAATAACAAATGAAGTCAGAAAGGGTTATAAATTGATGATGTGGCTTTGAATGGTGCAATTTGAACACAGAAAAACAAGGGGGTTCAAATAAGTTCAAAAGAAATGAAATCCCTTTGTAACAGACTAGTTTCCGTATGAAAATCTGATACTTCGAGGGAGATTGTCTGTTTTGTACACGAAGTGCATCCAGTTTTTGCTGTAAGCCTCTCTAATTTCTTGCACATGCTATGTGGGTGGAATAATGATACCATGCCAACTTGGAACCTTTTCAGAGTTCATTTCAAATGCTTTTCAATTTCATGGTCTTATAGCTCAAAATAATTAGTAAATGCATGAAAAATAACAAATGAAGTCAGAAAGGGTTGTAAATTGATGATGTGGCTTTGAATGGAGCATTTTGAACACAGTAAAACAAGGGGGTTCAAATAAGTTCAAAAGAAATGAAATCCCTTTGTAACAGACGAGTTTCCGTATGAAACCCTGATACTTCGAAGGAGATTGTCTGTTTTGTACACGAAGTGCATCCAGTTTTTGCCGTAAGCCTCTCTACTCTCTTGCACATGCTATGTGGGTGAAATGATGATACCATGCCAACTTGGAACCTTTTCAGAGTTCATTTCAAATGCTTTTCAATTTCATGGTCTTATAGCTCAAAATAATCAGTAAATGCATGAAAAATAACAAATGAGGTCACAAAGGGTTGTAAATAGATGATGTGGCTTTGAATGGTGCATTTTGAACACAGAAAAACAAGGGGGTTCAAATAAGTTCAAAAGAAATGAAATCCGTTTGTAACAGACGAGTTTCCGTATGAAACCCTGATACTTCGAAGGAGATTGTCTGTTTTGTACACGAAGTGCATCCAGTTTTTGCCGTAAGCCTCTCTACTTTCTTGAACATGCTATGTGGGTGAAATGATGATACCATGCCAACTTGGAACCTTTTCAGAGTTCATTTCAAATGCTTTTCAATTTCATGGTCTTATAGTTCAAAATAATCAGTAAATGCATGAAAAATAACAAATGAAGTCAGAAAGGGTTGTAAATTGATGATGTGGCTTTGAATGGTGCATTTTGAACACAGTAAAACAAGGGGGTTCAAATAAGTTCAAACGAAATGAAATCCCTTTGTAACAGACTAGTTTGCGTATGAAACCCTGATACTTTAAAGGAGATAGTCTATTTTGTACACGAAGTGCATCCAGTTTTTGCCGTAAGCCTCTCTACTTTATTGCACATTCTATGTGGGTAAAATGATGATACCATGCCAACTTGGAACCTTTTCAGAATTCATTTCAAATGCTTTTCAATTTCATGGTCTTATAGCTCAAAATAATTAGTAAATGCATGAAAAATAACAAATGAAGTCAGAAAGGGTTGTAAATTGATGATGTGGCTTTGAATGGTGCATTTTGAACACAGTAAAACAAGGGGGTTCAAATAAGTTCAAAAGAAATGAAATCCCTTTTAACAGACGAGTTTCCATATGAAACCCTGATACATCGAAGGAGATTGTCTGTTTTGTACACGAAGTGCATCTAGTTTTTGCTGAAAGCCTCTCTACTTTCTTGCACATGCTATGTGGGTGAAATGATGATACCATGCCAACTTGGAACCTTTTCAGAGTTCATTTCAAATGTTTTCCAATTTCATGGTCTTATAGATCAAAATAATCAGTAAATGCATGAAAAATAACAAATGAAGTCAAAAAGGGTTGTAAATTGATGATGTGGCTTTGAATGGTGCATTTTGAACACAGAAAAACAAGGGGGTTCAAATAAGTTCAAAAGAAATGAAATCCCTTTGTAACAGACGAGTTTCCGTATGAAACCCTGATACTTCGAAGGAGATTGTCTATTTTGTACACGAAGTGCCACTACTAGGGAAAAGCCTAGCAGCAGCGCGGGTTTTGGGCCTATCAGTAGCGCGGGCAGGAGCGCTACTGATAAGGTGCTACAGCTAATGCTTAGCAATAGCGCGTCTTGACCCACGCTACTGCTAAATTGACTTGGTAGCAGCGGTTCTTTAGAACATCGCTACTGTTAATTAGTAGTAGCGCTTCTCCTAACGCGCGCTACTACTATTATTTAGTATTTTATTTCTTTTCTTTTTCATGTCGTATTCATACACCTTTACACAAGTTTTCATACAACAGGAATTTAAAGATTGTTTTTACATCATAATGAGTTATTACATCATGGGGTGAAAGAACCGTGGACTAGTTTCAAGTGGATGTCCATCCACTTGAAACTAATCCGCGGTTCTTTCACCCAATGATATAATAATATCATCATCATCATCATCATCATATCATTAACAACTTAGCATCATAATACATCATTGTCATATAACACCTCCTCAATATCATCGTTTTCATCATTGACATCACATAACACCTCCTCAAGATCATCATTATCAACTCTAACACATTACCACATAATAAACATAGTGTACCTCATAGGACCTATTACATTCGATTAAGACCTACTACATTTTCTAAGGTAAAATAACAAAAAACAAGATAGCCCCTGACTCTCCATTATGGAGAATGGAGATTAGCCTGTCTCCCATTCTTGCCTTTCGCTGAATGTTACTTCCAAGAACCTCCTTGCGAATGTCCATACATTTCTTCCATTCTCTGATGATCATGTGTTCACGGGTTTTAGAAATCCGATATGCACAGGTGAGCTCCGTAGATTTACCTGGCAGTATGTTCAGAACTAAGAGGCGACCATGCAGAGACATCAGATGAGGCACACAATCCATCGAGAGTTTCTGTTGAAAAACATAATAATAACTTCGTAGTTAGCAATGATGTACTAGTTTTAGAAGTATGCAAAAAATTCAGGAATGTCGTAATAGTAAAAAATCTTACCAGGGTATCTCCAGAGAAGTTATCGTTGTTCAACACATGCACTAGTGGCACGTATTCACCATAATTTGGAGGAGTTCGATAATAGGCATTGTAATTCTCAAGAAGAGTACAAAATGCGATCAGATGATTTTTCTCCTTATACGTTAATTGGGTGCCTTCGGTGTAGTGGGTTTTATCTACCATCTTCCGCACAGTCTTTGAAGAATCAAAATAAGCTGTCAATGGAAATAAGCTATCAACTATTTTGAAATAAACAATATAAATTAGTTAATAACTATGTTTGAGAAACTCACATAGCGGTACAATCAGAAGCGTATCAACAATGACCCAAATGTCCATATTGTCTTCCTCGCTGTCAGGATCACCAAGATCCATGGTGACAATCATACCCTCATAAAAACCATACATTTTGCAAAGTGCTTCCCAATTTTGGCAACCAAAATGGGTTACGCTCTGAGCATTGTACATATTTACTTCAAAATCCATATCATGATGGGTCCTTAGGTGTATTTTCTTTGTTTCGAAATTTTCATGGTCTTCAAAACCCATCCTCTCCAAGACATAGCGTCTTGCATGGCATGGGATAAGCTAGTCGAATTGTAAAATATGAAAATTAGACGTTGAAATAGTTGAAGTCATGCTTAATGGAGAAAAAAACTATTGTCGTCATTGCGTACCGTATGAACATCGCAGGTCTCCTCAAGCTTAATGCTGAAGCGCCGATCGTCGTCCAGCCGAACGAACCTGTCGCACATACCTCGATCGTCGTGGCACCAGCTACACTCCCCCGGGAGACCGTCGTCGTCCGAGTACGACATTTCCTACAATCATAATTCAAAGATTAAACTTGTACATATTCTAGCACAAGTCATGTCAGAATTCACGACAAAATCCGGCATGACCTTTGCTAAAAAAGGACATATCGAGTGCCTGAAATTTGCCGGAATGGAAATTAATCAACACTCCGGCAAAACATAGGCCACTCGGAGATGTAAACTGAACATGAACGGCCACTTGGGAAACCACATATCCTATTTGAGCAACAACACAAGATATACAAGGATATTTGGCTGGTCTCACCTCGATATCGGAGGGGGTACGTGGGTGACTGGGATGACGGCGGGGATGTCGGAGGGGGTCGGTGACGGGGACGACGGAGGTCACCAGAAACCATATAAGTTATCACTAGCAACAAAACATGTTCAACAAGTTTTATTAATTCAACTAGTTCTTACTAAATATAAACTTACTATAAATAGAAAAAAACTAGTTCTTTCTAAAAATAAAGTAGTTCAACTAGTTATATTAATTATCTTACTAAAAATAGATTAGTTCTGTTAATTCAACTAGTTCAACTAGTTTATTAATTTACTTACTAAACTAGTTCAACTACAACTAAAGTAGTTCAACTACCACTACTACTACCAAAAATCTAGTACTAACTAAGCTAAATTAACATCTACTACTACTAAATTAACATCTAGTACTAGCTAACCCTAAATTAACATCTACTACTACTAAATCTATTACTAACTAGTGGCAGGGGGTGGGGGCGACAGAGAGGTAGCTAGGGGCAGCGAGGTCGAGGGCGGTGGGAGGAGGGCTGCCGGCGGAGGAGGGAGGAGGGGCGGCCGCAGGCGGAGGGAGGAGGTCGGCGGGGGAGGAGGAAGGGGCGGCCGCAGGCGGAGGGAGGATGTGCGAGGAGGATGGAGGAGGAACGGAAGGAGGGGAGTACCTCGGCGGCGGACGAACGAAGGCGGCGGCGGCGGCGGCGACGGACGACGACGGTTGACGCGGGCGAGAGTGAGAGTGTGAGTGAGAGGGCCGGTCCTCCGTGGGGATAAGGTCCGGATAGTTGTAGCGCGTTTGCCAAAACACGCTACAGCTAACCTGAGTAGCAGTAGCGCTCTACAGTAAAGTGCGCTACTTATATAGCTAGCGGGGGGGCCAAGGTCATGGCAACTATAGCAGTAGCGCTATAGGCTACACACGCGCTACTGCTACTTCCAAGTCAGTAGCGCGTTTGGCAGACACGCGCTGCTGCTAAGTAGCAGTAGCGTGGTATTTTGAAGAGCGCTGCAGGTAAGATTCTATGTATATGCTTTTCCCTGGTAGTGTGCATCCAGTTTTTGCCGTAAGCCTCTATATTTTCTTGCACATGCTATGTGGGTCAAATGATGATACCATGCCAACTTGGAACCTTTTCAGAGTTCATTTCAAATTCATTTCAATTTCATGGTCTTATAGCTCAAAATAATCAGTAAATGCATGAAAAATAACAAATGAAGTCACAAAGGGTTGTAAATTGATGATGTGGCTTTGAATGGTGCATTTTGAACACAGAAAAACAAGGGGGTTTAAATAAGTTCAAAAGAAATGAAATCCCTTTGTAACAGACGAGTTTCCGTATGAAACCCTGATACTTCGAAGGAGATTGTCTGTTTTGTACACGAAGTGCATCTAGTTTTTGCCATAAACCTCTCTACATTCTTGCACATGCTATGTGGGTGAAATGATGATACCATGCCAACTTGGAACCTTTTCAGAGTTCATTTCAAATGCTTTTCAATTTCATGGTCTTATAGTTAAAAATAATCAGTAAATGCATGAAAAATAACAAATGAAGTCAGAAAGGGTTGTAAATTGATGATGTGGCTTTGAATGGTGCATTTTGAACACAGTAAAACAAGGGGGTTCAAATAAGTTCAAAAGAAATGAAATCCCTTTGTAACAGACTAGTTTCCGTATGAAACCTTGATACTTCGAAGGAGATTGTCTGTTTTGTACACGAAGTGCATCCAGTTTTTGCCGTAAGCCTCTCTACTTTCTTGCACATGCTATGTGGGTGAAATGATGATACCATGCCAACTTGGAACCTTTTCAGAGTTCATTTCAAATGCTTTTCAATTTCATGGTCTTATAGCTCAAAATAATTAGTAAATGCATGAAAAATAACAAATGAAGTCAGAAAGGGTTGTAAATTGATGATGTGGCTTTGAATGGTGCATTTTGAACACAGTAAAACAAGGGGTTTCAAATAAGTTCAAAAGAAATGAAATCCCTTTGTAACAGACGAGTTTCCGTATGAAACCCTGATACTTCGAAGGAGATTGCCTGTTTTGTACACGAAGTGCATCCAGTTTTGCTGAAAGCCTCTCTACTTTCTTGCACATGCTATGTGGGTGAAATGATGATACCATGCCCACTTGGAACCTTTTCAGAGTTCATTTCAAATGTTTTCCAATTTCATGGTCTTATAGCTCAAAATAATCAGTAAATGCATGAAAAATAACAAATGAAGTCAGAAAGGGTTGTAAATTGATGATGTGGCTTTGAATGGTGCATTTTGAACACAGAAAAACAAGGGGGTTCAAATAAGTTCAAAAGAAATGAAATCCCTTTGTAACAGATGAGTTTCCGTATGAAACCCTGATACTTCGAAGGAGATTGTCTATTTTGTACACGAAGTGCATCCAGTTTTTTCCGTAAGACTCTATACTTTCTTGCACATGCTATGTGGGTGCAATGATGATACCATGCCAACTTGGAACCTTTTCAGAGTTCATTTCAAATGCTTTTCAATTTCATGGTCTTATAGCTCAAAATAATCAGTAAATGCATGAAAAATAACAAATGAAGTCCCAAAGGGTTGTAAATTGATGATGTGGCTTTGAATGGTGCATTTTGAACACAGAAAAACAAGGGGGTTTAAATAAGTTCAAAAGAAATGAAATCCCTTTGTAACAGACGAGTTTCCGTATGAAACCCTAATACTTCGAAGGAGATTGTCTGTTTTGTACACGAAGTGCATCTAGTTTTTGCCGTAAACCTCTCTACATTCTTGCACATGCTATGTGGGTGAAATGATGATACCATGCAAACTTGGAACCTTTTCAGAGTTCATTTCAAATGCTTTTCAATTTCATGGTCTTATAGTTAAAAATAATCAGTAAATGCATGAAAAATAACAAATGAAGTCAGAAAGGGTTGTAAATTGATGATGTGGCTTTGAATGGTGCATTTTGAACACAGTAAAACAAGGGGGTTCAAATAAGTTCAAAAGAAATGAAATCCCTTTGTAACAGACTAGTTTCCGTATGAAACCTTGATACTTCGAAGGAGATTGTCTGTTTTGTACACGAAGTGCATCCAGTTTTGCTGAAAGCCTCTCTACTTTCTTGCACATGCTATGTGGGTGAAATGATGATACCATGCCAACTTGGAACCTTTTCAGAGTTCATTTCAAATGTTTTCCAATTTCATGGTCTTATAGCTCAAAATAATCAGTAAATGCATGAAAAATAACAAATGAAGTCAGAAAGGGTTGTAAATTGATGATGTGGCTTTGAATGGTGCATTTTGAACACAGAAAAACAAGGGGGTTCAAATAAGTTCAAAAGAAATGAAATCCCTTTGTAACAGATGAGTTTCCGTATGAAACCCTGATACTTCGAAGGAGATTGTCTATTTTGTACACGAAGTGCATCCAGTTTTTTCCGTAAGACTCTATACTTTTTTGCACATGCTATGTGGGTGCAATGATGATACCATGCCAACTTGGAACCTTTTCAGAGTTCATTTCAAATGCTTTTCAATTTCATGGTCTTATAGCTCAAAATAATCAGTAAATGCATGAACAATAACAAATGAAGTCACAAAGGGTTGTAAATTGATAATGTGGCTTTATGTGCATTTTGAACACAGAAAAACAAGGGGGTTAAAATAAGTTCAAAAGAAATGAAATCCCGTTGTAACAGACGAGTTTCCGTATGAAACCCTGATACTTCGAAGGAGATTGTCTGTTTTGTACACGAAGTGCATCCAGTTTTTGTCGTAAGCCTCTCTACTTTATTGCACATGCTATGTCGGTGAAATGATGATACCATGCCAACTTGGAACCTTTTCAGAGTTCATTTCAAATGCTTTTCAATTTCATGGTCTTATAGCTCAAAATAATCAGTAAATGCATGAAAAATAACTAATGAAGTCAGAAAGGGTTGTAAATTGATGATGTGGCTTTGAATGGTGCATTTTGAACACAGTAAAACAAGGGGGTTCAAATAAGTTCAAAAGAAATGAAATCCCTTTCTAACAGACTAGTTTCCGTATGAAAACCTGATACTTCGAAGGAGATTGTCTGTTTTGTACACGAAGTGCATCCAGTTTTTGCCGTAAGCCTCTCTACTTTCTTGCACATGCTATGTGGGTGAAATGATGATACCATGCCAACTTGGAACCTTTTCTGAGGTCATTTCAAATGCTTTTCAATTTCATGGTCTTATAGCTCAAAATAATCAGTAAATGCATGAAAAATAACAAATGAAGTCAGAATGGGTTGTAAATTGATGATGTGGCTTTGAATGGTGCATTTTGAACACTGTAAAACAAGGGGGTTCAAATAAGTTCAAAAGAAATGAAATCCCTTTGTAACAGACTAGTTTCTGTATGAAACCCTGATACTTCGAAGGAGATTGTCTGTTTTGTACACGAAGTGCATCCAGTTTTTGCCGTAAGCCTCTCTACTTTCTTGCACATGCTATGTGGGTGAAATGATGATACCATGCCAACTTGGAACATTTTCAGAGTTCATTTCAAATGCTTTTCAATTTCATGGTCTTATAGCTCAAAATAATTAGTAAATGCATGAAAAATAACAAATGAAGTCAGAAAGGGTTGTAAATTGATGATGTGGCTTTGAATGGTGCATTTTGAACACAATAAAACAAGGGGGTTCAAATAAGTTCAAAAGAAATGAAATCCCTTTGTAACAGACGAGTTTTCGTATGAAACCCTGATACTTTGAAGGAGATTGTCTGTTTTGTACACGAAGTGCATCCAGTTTTTGCTGAAAGCCTCTCTACTTTCTTGCACATGCTATGTGGGTGAAATGATGATACCATGAACCTTTTCAGAGTTCATTTCAGATGTTTTCCAATTTCATGGTCTTATAGCTCAAAATAATCAGTAAATGCATGAAAAATAACAAATGAAGTCAGAAAGGGTTGTAAATTGATGATGTGGCTTTGAATGGTGCATTTTGAACACAGAAAAACAAGGGGGTTCAAATAAGTTCAAAAGAAATGAAATCCCTTTGTAACAGATGAGTTTCCGTATGAAACCCTGATACTTCGAAGGAGATTATTTGTTTTGTACACGAAGTGCATCCAGTTTTTGCCGTAAGCCTCTATACTTTCTTGCACATGCGATGTGGGTGAAATGATGATACCATGCCAACTTGGAACCTTTTCAGAGTTCATTTCAAATGCTTTTCAATTTCATGGTCTTATAGCTCAAAATAATCAGTAAATGCATGAAAAATAACAAATGAAGTCACAAAGGGTTGTAAATTGATGATGTGGCTTTGAATGGTGCATTTTGAACATAGAAAAACAAGGGGGTTCAAATAAGTTCAAAAGAAATGAAATCCCTTTGTAACAGACGAGTTTCCGTATGAAACCCTGATACTTCGAAGGAGATTGTCTGTTTTGTACACGAAGTGCATCCAGTTTTGCTGAAAGCCTCTCTACTTTCTTGCACATGCTATGTGGGTGAAATGATGATACCATGCCAACTTGGAACCTTTTCAGAGTTCATTTCAAATGCTTTCCAATTTCATGGTCTTATAGCTCAAAATAATTAGTAAATGCATGAAAAATAACAAATGAAGTCAGAAAGGGTTGTAAATTGATGATGTGGCTTTGAATGGTGCATTTTGAACACAAAAAAAGAAGGGGGTTCAAATAAGTTCAAAAGAAATGAAATCCCTTTGTAACAGATGAGTTTCCGTATGAAACCCTGATACTTCGAAGGAGATTGTCTATTTTGTACACGAAGTGCATCCAGTTTTTTCCGTAAGCCTCTATACTTTCTTGCACATGCTATGTGGGTGAAATGATGATACCATGCCAACTTGGAACCTTTTCAGAGTTCATTTCAAATGCTTTTCAATTTCATGGTCTTATAGCTCAAAATAATCAGTAAATGCATGAACAATAACAAATGAAGTCACAAAGGGTTGTAAATTGATAATGTGGCTTTATGTGCATTTTGAACACAGAAAAACAAGGGGGTTAAAATAAGTTCAAAAGAAATGAAATCCCGTTGTAACAGACGAGTTTCCGTATGAAACCCTGATACTTCGAAGGAGATTGTCTATTTTGTACACGAAGTGCATCCAGTTTTTGCCGTAAGCCTCTCTACTTTCTTGCACATGCTATGTGGGTGAAATGATGATACCATGCCAACTTGGAACCTTTTCAGAGTTCATTTCAAATGCTTTTCAATTTCATGGTCTTATAGCTCAAAATAATCAGTAAATGCATGAAAAATAACTAATGAAGTCAGAAAGGGTTGTAAATTGATGATGTGGCTTTGAATGGTGCATTTTGAACACAGTAAAACAAGGGGGTTCAAATAAGTTCAAAAGAAATGAAATCCCTTTCTAACAGACTAGTTTCCGTATGAAAACCTGATACTTCGAAGGAGATTGTCTGTTTTGTACACGAAGTGCATCCAGTTTTTGCCGTAAGCCTCTCTACTTTCTTGCACATGCTATGTGGGTGAAATGATGATACCATGCCAACTTGGAACATTTTCAGAGTTCATTTCAAATGCTTTTCAATTTCATGGTCTTATAGCTCAAAATAATTAGTAAATGCATGAAAAATAACAAATGATGTCAGAAAGGGTTGTAAATTGATGATGTCGCTTTGAATGGTGCATTTTGAACACAATAAAACAAGGGGGTTCAAATAAGTTCAAAAGAAATGAAATCCCTTTGTGAGAGACGAGTTTCTGTATGAAACCCTGATACTTTGAAGGAGATTGTTTGTTTTGTACACGAAGTGCATCCAGTTTTTGCTGAAAGCCTCTCTACTTTCTTGCACATGCTATGTGGGTGAAATGATGATACCATGAACCTTTTCAGAGTTCATTTCAGATGTTTTCCAATTTCATGGTCTTATAGCTCAAAATAATCAGTAAATGCATGAAAAATAACAAATGAAGTCAGAAAGGGTTGTAAATTGATGATGTGGCTTTGAATGGTGCATTTTGAACACAGAAAAACAAGGGGGTTCAAATAAGTTCAAAAGAAATGAAATCCCTTTGTAACAGACGAGTTTCCGTATGAAACCCTGATACTTCGAAGGAGATTGTCTGTTTTGTACATGAAGTGCATCCAGTTTTGCTGAAAGCCTCTCTACTTTCTTGCACATGCTATGTGGGTGAAATGATGATACCATGCCAACTTGGAACATTTTCAGAGTTCATTTCAAATGCTTTTCAATTTCATGGTCTTATAGCTCAAAATAATTAGTAAATGCATGAAAAATAACAAATGATGTCAGAAAGGGTTGTAAATTGATGATGTGGCTTTGAATGGTGCATTTTGAACACAATAAAACAAGGGGGTTCAAATAAGTTCAAAAGAAATGAAATCCCTTTGTAACAGACGAGTTTCCGTATGAAACCCTGATACTTTGAAGGAGATTGTCTGTTTTGTACACGAAGTGCATCCAGTTTTTGCTGAAAGCCTCTCTACTTTCTTGCACATGCTATGTGGGTGAAATGATGATACCATGAACCTTTTCAGAGTTCATTTCAGATGTTTTCCAATTTCATGGTCTTATAGCTCAAAATAATCAGTAAATGCATGAAAAATAACAAATGAAGTCAGAAAGGGTTGTAAATTGATGATGTGGCTTTGAATGGTGCATTTTGAACACACAAAAACAAGGGGGTTCAAATAAGTTCAAAAGAAATGAAATACCTTTGTAACAGATGAGTTTCCGTATGAAACCCTGATACTTCGAAGGAGATTATTTGTTTTGTACACGAAGTGCATCCAGTTTTTGCCGTAAGCCTCTATACTTTCTTGCACATGCGATGTGGGTGAAATGATGATACCATGCCAACTTGGAACCTTTTCAGAGTTCATTTCAAATGCTTTTCAATTTCATGGTCTTATAGCTCAAAATAATCAGGAAATGCATGAAAAAAATAACAAATAAAGTCACAAAGGGTTGTAAATTGATGATGTGGCTTTGAATTGTGCATTTTGAACACAGAAAAACAAGGGGGTTCAAATAAGTTCAAAAGAAATGAAATCCCTTTGTAACAGACGAGTTTCCGTATGAAACCGTGACACTTCGAAGGAGATTGTCTGTTTTGTACACGAAGTGCATCCAGTTTCTGCCGTAAGCCTCTCTACTTTCTGGCACATGCTATGTGGGTGAAATGATGATACCATGCCAACTTGGAACCTTTTCAGAGTTCATTTCAAATGCTTTTCAATTTCATGGTCTTATAGTTCAAAATAATCAGTAATTGCATGAAAAATAACAAATGAAGTCAGAAAGGGTTGTAAATTGATGACGTGGCTTTGAATGGTGCATTTTGAACACAGTAAAACATGGGGGTTCAAATAAGTTCAAAAGAAATGAAATCCCTTTGTAAAAGACTAGTTTTCGTATGAAAACCTGATACTTCGAAGGAGGTTGTCTGTTTTGTACATGAAGTGCATCCAGTTTTTGCCGTAAGCCTCTCTAATTTCTTGCACATGCTATGTGGGTGAAATGATGATACCATGCCAACTTGGAACCTTTTCAGAGTTTATTTCAAATGCTTTTCAATTTCATGGTCTTATAGCTCAAAATAATCAGTAAATGCATGAAAAATAAAAAATGAAGTTAGAATGGGTTGTAAATTGATGATGTGGCTTTGAATGGTGCATTTTGAACACAGTAAAACAAGGGGGTTCAAATAGGTTCAAAAGAAATGAAATCCCTTTGTAACAGACTAGTTTCCGTATGATACTTCGAAGGAGATTGTCTGTTTTGTACACAAAGTGCATCCAGTTTTTGCCGTAAGCCTCTCTACTTTCTTGCACATGCTATGTGGGTGAAATGATGATACCATGCCAACTTGGAACATTTTCAGAGTTCATTTCAAATGCTTTTCAATTTCATGGTCTTATAGCTCAAAATAATTAGTAAATGCATGAAAAATAACAAATGAAGTCAGAAAGGGTTGTAAATTGATGATGTGGCTTTGAATGGTGCATTTTCAACACAGTAAAACAAGGGGGTTCAAATAAGTTCAAAAGAAATGAAATCCCTTTGTAACAAACGAGTTTCCATATGAAACCCTGATACTTCGAAGGACATTGTCTGTTTTGTACACGAAGTGCATCCAGTTTTTGCTGAAAGCCTCTCTACTTTCTTGCACATGCTATGAGGGTGAAATGATGATACCATGCCAACTTGGAACCTTTTCAGAGTTCATTTCAAAAGTTTTCCAATTTCATGGTCTGATAGCTCAAAATAATCAATAAATGCATGAAAAATAACAAATGAAGTCAGAAAGGGTTGTAAATTGATGATGTGGCTTTGAATGGTGCATTTTGAACACAGAAAAACAAGGGGGTTCAAATAAGTTCAAAAGAAATGAAATCCCTTTGTAACAGATGAGTTTCCGTATGAAACCCTGATACTTCGAAGGAGATTGTCTGTTTTGTACACGAAGTGCATCCATTTTTTGCCGTAAACCTCTCTACTTTCTTGCACATGCTATGTGGGTGAAATGATGATACCATGCCAACTTGGAACCTTTTCTGAGGTCATTTCAAATGCTTTTCAATTTCATGGTCTTATAGCTCAAAATAATCAGTAAATGCATGAAAAATAACAAATGAAGTCAGAATGGGTTGTAAATTGATGATGTGGCTTTGAATGGTGCATTTTGAACACTGTAAAACAAGGGGGTTCAAATAATTTCAAAAGAAATGAAATCCCTTTGTAACAGACTAGTTTCCGTATGAAACCCTGATGCTTCGAAGGAGATTGTCTGTTTTGTACACGAAGTGCATCCAGTTTTTGCCGTAAGCCTCTCTAATTTCTTGCACATGCTATGTGGGTGAAATGATGATACCATGCCAACTTGGAACCTTTTCAGAGTTCATTTCAAATGCTTTTCAATTTCATGGTCTTATAGCTCAAAATAATCAGTAAATGCATGAAAAATAAAAAGTGAAGTTAGAATGGGTTGTAAATTGATGATGTGGCTTTGAATGGTGCATTTTGAACACAGTAAAACAAGGGGGTTCAAATAAGTTCAAAAGAAATGAAATCCCTTTGTAACAGACTAGTTTCCGTATGAAACCCTGATACTTCGAAGGAGATTGTCTGTTTTGTACACAAAGTGCATCCAGTTTTTGCCGTAAGCCTCTCTACTTTCTTGCACATGCTATGTGGGTGAAATGATGATACCATGCCAACTTGGAACATTTTCAGAGTTCATTTCAAATGCTTTTCAATTTCATGGTCTTATAACTCAAAATAATTAGTAAATGCATGAAAAATAACAAATGAAGTCAGAAAGGGTTGTAAATTGATGATGTGGCTTTGAATGGCGCATTTTCAACACAGTAAAACAAGGGGGTTCAAATAAGTTCAAAAGAAATGAAATCCCTTTGTAACAGACGAGTTTCCGTATGAAACCCTGATACTTCGAAGGACATTGTCTGTTTTGTACACGAAGTGCATCCAGTTTTTGCTGAAAGCCTCTCTACTTTCTTGCACATGCTATGAGGGTGAAATGATGATACCATGCCAACTTGGAACCTTTTCAGAGTTCATTTCAAAAGTTTTCCAATTTCATGGTCTGATAGCTCAAAATAATCAATAAATGCATGAAAAATAACCAATGAAGTCAGAAAGGGTTGTAAATTGATGATGTGGCTTTGAATGGTGCATTTTGAACACAGAAAAACAAGGGGGTTCAAATAAGTTCAAAAGAAATGAAATCCCTTTGTAACAGATGAGTTTCCGTATGAAACCCTGATACTTCGAAGGAGATTGTCTGTTTTGTACACGAAGTGCATCCAGTTTTTGCCGTAAACCTCTCTACTTTCTTGCACATGCTATGTGGGTGAAATGATGATACCATGCCAACTTGGAACCTTTTCTGAGGTCATTTCAAATGCTTTTCAATTTCATGGTCTTATAGCTCAAAATAATCAGTAAATGCATGAAAAATAACAAATGAAGTCAGAATGGGTTGTAAATTGATGATGTGGCTTTGAATGGCGCATTTTGAACACAGTAAAACAAGGGGGTTCAAATAATTTCAAAAGAAATGAAATCCCTTTGTAACAGACTAGTTTCCGTATGAAACCCTGATGCTTCGAAGGAGATTGTCTGTTTTGTACACAAAGTAAATCCAGTTTTTGCCGTAAGCCTCTCTACTTTCTTGCACATGCTATGTGGGTGAAATGATGATACCATGCCAACTTGGAACATTTTCAGAGTTCATTTCAAAAGTTTTCCAATTTCATGGTCTGATAGCTCAAAATAATCAATAAATGCATGAAAAATAACAAATGAAGTCAGAAAGGGTTGTAAATTGATGATGTGGCTTTGAATGGTGCATTTTGAACACAGAAAAACAAGGGGGTTCAAATAAGTTCAAAAGAAATGAAATCCCTTTGTAACAGATGAGTTTCCGTATGAAACCCTGATACTTCGAAGGAGATTGTCTGTTTTGTACACGAAGTGCATCCAGTTTTTGCCGTAAACCTCTCTACTTTCTTGCACATGCTATGTGGGTGAAATGATGATACCATGCCAACTTGGAACCTTTTCTGAGGTCATTTCAAATGCTTTTCAATTTCATGGTCTTATAGCTCAAAATAATCAGTAAATGCATGAAAAATAACAAATGAAGTCAGAAAGGGTTGTAAATTGATGATGTGGCTTTGAATGGTGCATTTTGAACACAGAAAAACAACGGGGTTCAAATAAGTTCAAAAGAAATGAAATCCCTTTGTAACAGATGAGTTTCCGTATGAAACCCTGATACTTCGAAGGAGATTGTCTGTTTTGTACACGAAGTGCATCCATTTTTTGCCGTAAACCTCTCTACTTTCTTGCACATGCTATGTGGGTGAAATGATGATACCATGCCAACTTGGAACATTTTCAGAGTTCATTTCAAATGCTTTTCAATTTCATGGTCTTATAGCTCAAAATAATCAGTAAATGCATGAAAAATAACAAATGAAGTCAGAATGGGTTGTAAATTGATGATGTGGCTTTGAATGGTGCATTTTGAACACTGTAAAACAAGGGGGTTCAAATAATTTCAAAAGAAATGAAATCCCTTTGTAACAGACTAGTTTCCGTATGAAACCCTGATGCTTCGAAGGAGATTGTCTGTTTTGTACACGAAGTGCATCCAGTTTTTGCCGTAAGCCTCTCTAATTTCTTGCACATGCTATGTGGGTGAAATGATGATACCATGCCAACTTGGAACCTTTTCAGAGTTCATTTCAAATGCTTTTCAATTTCATGGTCTTATAGCTCAAAATAATCAGTAAATGCATGAAAAATAAAAAATGAAGTCAGAATGGGTTGTAAATTGATGATGTGGCTTTGAATGGTGCATTTTGAACACAGTAAAACAAGGGGGTTCAAATAAGTTCAAAAGAAATGAAATCCCTTTGTAACAGACTAGTTTCCGTATGAAACCCTGATACTTCGAAGGAGATTGTCTGTTTTGTACACAAAGTGCATCCAGTTTTTGCCGTAAGCCTCTCTACTTTCTTGCACATGCTATGGGGTGAAATGATGATACCATGCCAACTTGGAACATTTTCAGAGTTCATTTCAAATGCTTTTCAATTTCATGGTCTTATAACTCAAAATAATCAATAAATGCATGAAAAATAACAAATGAAGTCAGAATGGGTTGTAAATTGATGATGTGGCTTTGAATGGCGCATTTTCAACACTGTAAAACAAGGGGGTTCAAATAATTTCAAAAGAAATGAAATCCCTTTGTAACAGACTAGTTTCCGTATGAAACCCTGATGCTTCGAAGGAGATTGTCTGTTTTGTACACAAAGTAAATCCAGTTTTTGCTGAAGTCAGAATGGGTGAAATGAAGTCAGAATGGGTTGTAAATTGATGATGTGGCTTTGAATGGCGCATTTTCAACACAGTAAAACAAGGGGGTTCAAATAAGTTCAAAAGAAATGAAATCAATCAGTACACAAAGTGCATCAATTTCATGGTCTTATAGTTCAAAATAATCAGTAAATGCATGAAAAATAACAAATGAAGTCAGAAAGGGTTGTAAATTGATGATGTGGCTTTGAATGGTGCATTTTGAACACAGTAAACAAGGGGGTTCAAATAAGTTCAAAAGAAATGAAATCCCTTTGTAACAGACGAGTTTCCGTATGAAACCCTGATACTTCGAAGGACATTGTCTGTTTTGTACACGAAGTGCATCCAGTTTTTGCTGAAAGCCTCTCTACTTTCTTGCACATGCTATGAGGGTGAAATGATGATACCATGCCAACTTGGAACCTTTTCAGAGTTCATTTCAAAAGTTTTCCAGTTTCATGGTCTTATAGCTCAAAATAATCAATAAATGCATGAAAAATAACAAATGAAGTCAGAAAGGGTTGTAAATTGATGATGTGGCTTTGAATGGTGCATTTTGAACACAGAAAAACAAGGGGGTTCAAATAAGTTCAAAAGAAATGAAATCCCTTTGTAACAGATGAGTTTCCGTATGAAACCCTGATACTTTGAAGGAGATTGTCTGTTTTGTACACGAAGTGCATCCAGTTTTTGCCGTAAGCCTCTCTACTTTCTTGCACATGCGATGTGGGTGAAATGATGATACCATGCCAACTTGGAACATTTTCAGAGTTCATTTCAAATGCTTTTCAATTTCATGGTCTTATAGCTCAAAATAATTAGTAAATGCATGAAAAATAACAAATGAAGTCAGAAAGGGTTGTAAATTGATGATGTGGCTTTGAATGGTGCATTTTCAACACAGTAAAACAAGGGGGTTCAAATAAGTTCAAAAGAAATGAAATCCCTTTGTAACAGACGAGTTTCCGTATGAAACCCTGATACTTCGAAGGACATTGTCTGTTTTGTACACGAAGTGCATCCAGTTTTTGCTGAAAGCCTCTCTACTTTCTTGCACATGCTATGAGGGTGAAATGATGATACCAAGCCAACTTGGAACCTTTTCAGAGTTCATTTCAAAAGTTTTCCAATTTCATGGTCTGATAGCTCAAAATAATCAATAAATGCATGAAAAATAACAAATGAAGTCAGAAAGGGTTGTAAATTGATGATGTGGCTTTGAATGGTGCATTTTGAACACAGAAAAACAAGGGGGGTCAAATAAGTTCAAAAGAAATGAAATCCCTTTGTAACAGATGAGTTTCCGTATGAAACCCTGATACTTCGAAGGAGATTGTCTGTTTTGTACACGAAGTGCATCCAGTTTTTGCCGTAAGCCTCTCTACTTTCTTGCACATGCTATGTGGGTGAAATGATGATACCATGCCAACTTGGAACCTTTTCTGAGGTCATTTCAAATGCTTTTCAATTTCATGGTCTTATAGCCCAAAATAATTAGTAAATGCATGAAAAATAACAAATGAAGTCAGAATGGGTTGTAAATTGATGATGTGGCTTTGAATGGTGCATTTTGAACACTGTAAAACAAGGGGGTTCAAATAAGTTCAAAAGAAATGAAATCCCTTTGTAACAGACTAGTTTCCGTATGAAACCCTGATACTTCGAAGGAGATTGTCTGTTTTGTACACGAAGTGCATCCAGTTTTTGCCGTAAACCTCTCTACTTTCTTGCACATGCTATGTGGGTGAAATGATGATACCATGCCAACTTGGAACCTTTTCTGAGGTCATTTCAAATGCTTTTCAATTTCATGGTCTTATAGTTCAAAATAATCAGTAAATGCATGAAAAATAACAAATGAAGTCAGAAAGGGTTGTAAATTGATGATGTGGCTTTGAATGGTGCATTTTGAACACAGTAAAACAAGGGGGTTCAAATAAGTTCAAAAGAAATGAAATCCCTTTGTAACAGACTAGTTTTCGTATGAAAACCTGATACTTCGAAGGAGATTGTCTGTTTTGTACACGAAGTGCATCCAATTTTTGCCGTAAGCCTCTCTAATTTCTTGCACATGCTATGTGGGTGAAATGATGATACCATGCCAACTTGGAACCTTTTCAGAGTTTATTTCAAATGCTTTTCAATTTCATGGTCTTATAGCTCAAAATAATCAGTAAATGCATGAAAAATAAAAAATGAAGTTAGAATGGGTTGTAAATTGATGATGTGGCTTTGAATAGTGCATTTTGAACATAGTAAAACAAGGGGGTTCAAATAAGTTCAAAAGAAATGAAATCCCTTTGTAACAGACTAGTTTCCGTATGAAACCCTGATACTTCGAAGGAGATTGTCTGTTTTGTACACAAAGTGCATCCAGTTTTTGCCGTAAGCCTCTCTACTTTCTTGCACATGCTATGTGGGTGAAATGATGATACCATGCCAACTTGGAACATTTTCAGAGTTCATTTCAAATGCTTTTCAATTTCATGGTCTTATTGCTCAAAATAATTAGTAAATGCATGAAAAATAACAAATGAAGTCAGAAAGGGTTGTAAATTGATGATGTGGCTTTGAATGGTGCATTTTCAACACAGTAAAACAAGGGGGTTCAAATAAGTTCAAAAGAAATGAAATCCCTTTGTAACAGACGAGTTTCCGTATGAAACCCTGATACTTCGAAGGACATTGTCTGTTTTGTACACGAAGTGCATCCAATTTTTGCTGAAAGCCTCTCTACTTTCTTGCACATGCTATGAGGGTGAAATGATGATACCATGCCAACTTGGAACCTTTTCAGAGTTCATTTCAAAAGTTTTCCAATTTCATGGTCTTATAGCTCAAAATAATCAATAAATGCATGAAAAATAACAAATGAAGTCAGAAAGGGTTGTAAATTGATGATTTGGCTTTGAATGGTGCATTTTGAACACAGAAAAACAAGGGGGTTCAAATAAGTTCAAAAGAAATGAAATCCCTTTGTAACAGATGAGTTTCCGTATGAAACCCTGATACTCCGAAGGAGATTGTCTGTTTTGTACACGAAGTGCATCCAATTTTTGCCGTAAGCCTCTATACTTTCTTGCACATGCGATGTGGGTGAAATGATGATACCATGCCAACTTGGAACCTTTTCAGAGTTCATTTCAAATGCTTTTCAATTTCATGGTCTTATAGCTCAAAATAATCAGTAAATGCATGAAAAATAACAAATGAAGTCACAAAGGGTTGTAAATTGATGATGTGGCTTTGAATGGTGCATTTTGAACACAGAAAAACAAGGGGGTTCAAATAAGTTAAAAAGAAATGAAATCCCTTTGTAACAGACGAGTTTCCGTATGAAACCCTGATACTTCGAAGGAGATTGTCTGTTTTGTACACGAAGTGCAACCAGTTTCTGCCGTAAGCCTCTCTACTTTCTGGCACATGCTATGTGGGCGAAATGATGATACCATGCCAACTTGGAACCTTTTCAGAGTTCATTTCAAATGCTTTTCAATTTCATGGTCTTATAGTTCAAAATAATCAGTAAATGCATGAAAAATAACAAATGAAGTCAGAAAGGGTTGTAAATTGATGATGTGGCTTTGAATGGTGCATTTTGAACACAGTAAAACATCGGGGTTCAAATAAGTTCAAAAGAAATGAAATCCCTTTGTAACAGACTAGTTTTCGTATGAAAACCGGATACTTCGAAGGAGATTGTCTGTTTTGTACACGAAGTGCATCCAGTTTTTGCCGTAAGCCTCTCTAATTTCTTGCACATGCTATGTGGGTGAAATGATGATACCATGACATCTTGGAACCTTTTCAGAGTTCATTTCAAATGCTTTTCAATTTCATGGTCTTATAGCTCAAAATAATCAGTAAATGCATGAAAAATAACAAATGAAGTTAGAATGGGTTGTAAATTGATGATGTGGCTTTGAATGGTGCACTTTGAACACAGAAAAACAAGGGGGTTCAACTAAGTTCAAAAGAAATGAAATCCCTTTGTAAGAGATGAGTTTTCGTATGAAACCCTGATACTTCGAAGGAGATTGTCTGTTTTGTACACGTAGTGCATCCAGTTTTTGCTGAAAGCCTCTCTACTTTCTTGCACATGCTATGTGGGTGAAATGATGATACCATTCCAACTTGGAACCTTTTCAGAGTTCATTTCAAATGCTTTTCAATTTCATGGTCTTATAGTTCAAAATAATCAGTAAATGCATGAAAAATAACAAATGAAGTCAGAAAGGGTTGTAAATTGATGATGTGGCTTTGAATGGTGCATTTTGAACACAGTAAAACAAGGGGGTTCAAATAAGTTCAAAAGAAATGAAATCCCTTTGTAACAGACTAGTTTTCGTATGAAAACCGAATACTTCGGAGGAGATTGTCTGTTTTGTACACGAAGTGCATCCAGTTTTTGCCGTAAGCCTCTCTAATTTCTTGCACATGCTATGTGGGTGAAATGATGATACCATGCCAACTTGGAAACTTTTCAGAGTTCATTTCAAATGCTTTTCAATTTCATGGTCTTATAGCTCAAAATAATCAGTAAATGCATGAAAAATAACAAATGAAGTTAGAATGGGTTGTAAATTGATTATGTGGCTTTGAATTGTGCATTTTGAAGACAGTAAAACAAGGGGGTTCAAATAAGTTCAAAAGTAATGAAATCCCTTTGTAACAGACTAGTTTCCGTATGAAACCCTGATACTTCGAAGGAGATTGTCTGTTTGGTACACAAAGTGCATCCAGTTTTTGCCGTAGGCCTCTCTACTTTCTTGCACATGCTATGTGGGTGAAATGATGATACCATGCCAACTTGGAACATTTTCAGAGTACATTTCAAATGCTTTTCAATTTCATGGTCTTATAACTCAAAATAATTAGTAAATGCATGAAAAATAACAAATGAAGTCAGAAAGGGTTGTAAATTGATGATGTGGCTTTGAATGGTGCATTTTGAACACAGTAAAACAAGGGGGTTCAAATAATTCAAAAGAAATGAAATCCCTTTGTAACAGACGAGTTTCCGTATGAAACCCTGATACTTCGAAGGACATTGTCTGTTTTGTACACGAAGTGCATCCAGTTTTTGTTGAAATCCTCTCTACTTTCTTGCACATGCTATGAGGGTGAAATGATGATACCATGCCAACTTGGAACCTTTTGAGAGTTCATTTCAAATGTTTTCCAATTTCATGGTCTTATAGCTCAAAATAATCAATAAATGCATGAAAAATAACAAATGAAGTCAGAAAGGGTTGTAAATTGATGATGTGGCTTTGAATGGTGCATTTTGAACACAGAAAAACAAGGGGGTTCAAATAAGTTCAAAAGAAATGAAATCCCATTGTAACAGATGAGTTTCCGTATGAAACCCTGATACTTCGAAGGAGATTGTCTGTTTTGTACACGAAGTGCATCCAGTTTTTGCCGTAAGCCTCTCTACTTTCTTGCACATGCTATGTGGGTGAAATGATGATACCATTCCAACTTGGAACCTTTTCAGAGTCCATTTCAAATGCTTTTCAATTTCATGGTCTTATAGCTCAAAATAATCAGTAAATGCATGAAAAATAACAAATGAAGTCACAAAGGGTTGTAAATCGATGATGTGGCTTTGAATGGTGCATTTTGAACACAGAAAAACAAGGGGGTTCAAATAAGTTCAAAAGAAATGAAATCCCTTTGTAACAGACGAGTTTCCGTATGAAACCCTGATACTTCGAAGGAGATTGTCTGTTTTGTACACGAAGTGCATCCAGTTTCTGCCGTAAGCCTCTCTACTTTCTGGCACATGCTATGTGGGTGAAATGATGATACCATGCCAACTTGGAACCTTTTCAGAGTTCATTTCAAATGCTTTTCAATTTCATGGTCTTATAGTTCAAAATAATCAGTAAATGCATGAAAAATAACAAATGAAGTCAGAAAGGGTTGTAAATTGATGATGTGGCTTTGAATGGTGCATTTTGAACACAGTAAAACAAGGGGGTTCAAATAAGTTCAAAAGAAATGAAATCCCTTTGTAACAGACTAGTTTTCGTATGAAAACCTGATACTTCGAAGGAGATTGTCTGTTTTGTACACGAAGTGCATCCAGTTTTTGCCGTAAGCCTCTCTAATTTCTTGCACATGCTATGTGGGTGAAATGATGATACCATGCCAACTTGGAACCTTTTCAGAGTTCATTTCAAATGCTTTTCAATTTCATGGTCTTATAGCTCAAAATAATCAGTAAATGCATGAAAAATAACAAATGAAGTCAGAAAGGGTTGTAAATTGATGATGTGGCTTTGAATGGTGCATTTTGAAGACAGTAAAACAAGGGGGTTCAAATAAGTTCAAAAGAAATGAAATCCCTTTGTAACAGATTAGTTTCCGTATGAAACCCTGATACTTCGAAGGAGATTGTCTGTTTTGTACACAAAGTGCATCCAGTTTTTGCCGTAAGCCTCTCTACTTTCTTGCACATGCTATGTGGGTGAAATGATGATACCATGCCAACTTGGAACATTTTCAGAGTTCATTTCAAATGCTTTTCAATTTCATGGTCTTATAACTCAAAATAATTAGTAAATGCATGAAAAATAACAAATGAAGTCAGAAAGGGTTGTAAATTGATGATGTGGCTTTGAATGGTGCATTTTGAACATAGTAAAACAAGGGGGTTCAAATAATTCAAAAGAAATGAAATCCCTTTGTAACAGACGAGTTTCCGTATGAAACCCTGATACTTCGAAGGACATTGTCTGTTTTGTACACGAAGTGCATCCAGTTTTTGTTGAAATCCTCTCTACTTTCTTGCACATGCTATGAGGGTGAAATGATGATACCATGCCAACTTGGAACCTTTTCAGAGTTCATTTCAAATGTTTTCCAATTTCATGGTCTTATAGCTCAAAATAATCAATAAATGCATGAAAAATAACAAATGAAGTCAGAAAGGGTTGTAAATTGATGATGTGGCTTTGAATGGTGCATTTTGAACACAGTAAAACAAGGGGGTTCAAATAATTCAAAAGAAATGAAATCCCTTTGTAACAGACGAGTTTCCGTATGAAACCCTGATACTTCGAAGGACATTGTCTGTTTTGTACACGAAGTGCATCCAGTTTTTGTTGAAATCCTCTCTACTTTCTTGCACATGCTATGAGGGTGAAATGATGATACCATGCCAACTTGGAACCTTTTGAGAGTTCATTTCAAATGTTTTCCAATTTCATGGTCTTATAGCTCAAAATAATCAATAAATGCATGAAAAATAACAAATGAAGTCAGAAAGGGTTGTAAATTGATGATGTGGCTTTGAATGGTGCATTTTGAACACAAAAAAACAAGGGGGTTCAAATAAGTTCAAAAGAAATGAAATCCCATTGTAACAGATGAGTTTCCGTATGAAACCCTGATACTTCGAAGGAGATTGTCTGTTTTGTACACGAAGTGCATCCAGTTTTTGCCGTAAGCCTCTCTACTTTCTTGCACATGCTATGTGGGTGAAATGATGATACCATTCCAACTTGGAACCTTTTCAGAGTCCATTTCAAATGCTTTTCAATTTCATGGTCTTATAGCTCAAAATAATCAGTAAATGCATGAAAAATAACAAATGAAGTCACAAAGGGTTGTAAATCGATGATGTGGCTTTGAATGGTGCATTTTGAACACAGAAAAACAAGGGGGTTCAAATAAGTTCAAAAGAAATGAAATCCCTTTGTAACAGACGAGTTTCCGTATGAAACCCTGATACTTCGAAGGAGATTGTCTGTTTTGTACACGAAGTGCATCCAGTTTCTGCCGTAAGCCTCTCTACTTTCTGGCACATGCTATGTGGGTGAAATGATGATACCATGCCAACTTGGAACCTTTTCAGAGTTCATTTCAAATGCTTTTCAATTTCATGGTCTTATAGTTCAAAATAATCAGTAAATGCATGAAAAATAACAAATGAAGTCAGAAAGGGTTGTAAATTGATGATGTGGCTTTGAATGGTGCATTTTGAACACAGTAAAACAAGGGGGTTCAAATAAGTTCAAAAGAAATGAAATCCCTTTGTAACAGACTAGTTTTCGTATGAAAACCTGATACTTCGAAGGAGATTGTCTGTTTTGTACACGAAGTGCATCCAGTTTTTGCCGTAAGCCTCTCTAATTTCTTGCACATGCTATGTGGGTGAAATGATGATACCATGCCAACTTGGAACCTTTTCAGAGTTCATTTCAAATGCTTTTCAATTTCATGGTCTTATAGCTCAAAATAATCAGTAAATGCATGAAAAATAACAAATGAAGTCAGAAAGGGTTGTAAATTGATGATGTGGCTTTGAATGGTGCATTTTGAAGACAGTAAAACAAGGGGGTTCAAATAAGTTCAAAAGAAATGAAATCCCTTTGTAACAGATTAGTTTCCGTATGAAACCCTGATACTTCGAAGGAGATTGTCTGTTTTGTACACAAAGTGCATCCAGTTTTTGCCGTAAGCCTCTCTACTTTCTTGCACATGCTATGTGGGTGAAATGATGATACCATGCCAACTTGGAACATTTTCAGAGTTCATTTCAAATGCTTTTCAATTTCATGGTCTTATAACTCAAAATAATTAGTAAATGCATGAAAAATAATAAATGAAGTCAGAAAGGGTTGTAAATTGATGATGTGGCTTTGAATGGTGCATTTTGAACATAGTAAAACAAGGGGGTTCAAATAATTCAAAAGAAATGAAATCCCTTTGTAACAGACGAGTTTCCGTATGAAACCCTGATACTTCGAAGGACATTGTCTGTTTTGTACACGAAGTGCATCCAGTTTTTGTTGAAATCCTCTCTACTTTCTTGCACATGCTATGAGGGTGAAATGATGATACCATGCCAACTTGGAACCTTTTCAGAGTTCATTTCAAATGTTTTCCAATTTCATGGTCTTATAGCTCAAAATAATCAATAAATGCATGAAAAATAACAAATGAAGTCAGAAAGGGTTGTAAATTGATGATGTGGCTTTGAATGGTGCATTTTGAACACAGAAAAACAAGGGGGTTCAAATAAGTTCAAAAGAAATGAAATCCCATTGTAACAGATGAGTTTCCGTATGAAACCCTGATACTTCGAAGGAGATTGTCTGTTTTGCACACGAAGTGCATCCAGTTTTTGCCGTAAGCCTCTCTACTTTCTTGCACATGCTATGTGGGTGAAATGATGATACCATTCCAACTTGGAACCTTTTCAGAGTCCATTTCAAATGCTTTTCAATTTCATGGTCTTATAGCTCAAAATAATCAGTAAATGCATGAAAAATAACAAATGAAGTCACAAAGGGTTGTAAATCGATGATGTGGCTTTGAATGGTGCATTTTGAACACAGAAAAACAAGGGGGTTCAAATAAGTTCAAAAGAAATGAAATCCCTTTGTAACAGACGAGTTTCCGTATGAAACCCTGATACTTCGAAGGAGATTGTCTGTTTTGTACACGAAGTGCATCCAGTTTCTGCCGTAAGCCTCTCTACTTTCTGGCACATGCTATGTGGGTGAAATGATGATACCATGCCAACTTGGAACCTTTTCAGAGTTCATTTCAAATGCTTTTCAATTTCATGGTCTTATAGTTCAAAATAATCAGTAAATGCATGAAAAATAACAAATGAAGTCAGAAAGGGTTGTAAATTGATGATGTGGCTTTGAATGGTGCATTTTGAACACAGTAAAACAAGGGGGTTCAAATAAGTTCAAAAGAAATGAAATCCCTTCGTAACAGACTAGTTTTCGTATGAAAACCTGATACTTCGAAGGAGATTGTCTGTTTTGTACACGAAGTGCATCCAGTTTTTGCCGTAAGCCTCTCTAATTTCTTGCACATGCTATGTGGGTGAAATGATGATACCATGCCAACTTGGAACCTTTTCAGAGTTCATTTCAAATGCTTTTCAATTTCATGGTCTTATAGCTCAAAATAATCAGTAAATGCATGAAAAATAACAAATGAAGTCAGAAAGGGTTGTAAATTGATGATGTGGCTTTGAATGGTGCATTTTGAAGACAGTAAAACAAGGGGGTTCAAATAAGTTCAAAAGAAATGAAATCCCTTTGTAACAGATTAGTTTCCGTATGAAACCCTGATACTTCGAAGGAGATTGTCTGTTTTGTACACAAAGTGCATCCAGTTTTTGCCGTAAGCCTCTCTACTTTCTTGCACATGCTATGTGGGTGAAATGATGATACCATGCCAACTTGGAACATTTTCAGAGTTCATTTCAAATGCTTTTCAATTTCATGGTCTTATAACTCAAAATAATTAGTAAATGCATGAAAAATAACAAATGAAGTCAGAAAGGGTTGTAAATTGATGATGTGGCTTTGAATGGTGCATTTTGAACATAGTAAAACAAGGGGGTTCAAATAATTCAAAAGAAATGAAATCCCTTTGTAACAGACGAGTTTCCGTATGAAACCCTAATACTTCGAAGGACATTGTCTGTTTTGTACACGAAGTGCATCCAGTTTTTGTTGAAATCCTCTCTACTTTCTTGCACATGCTATGAGGGTGAAATGATGATACCATGCCAACTTGGAACCTTTTCAGAGTTCATTTCAAATGTTTTCCAATTTCATGGTCTTATAGCTCAAAATAATCAATAAATGCATGAAAAATAACAAATGAAGTCAGAAAGGGTTGTAAATTGATGATGTGGCTTTGAATGGTGCATTTTGAACACAGAAA
This sequence comes from Triticum timopheevii, assembly GCA_963921465.1. NCBI lineage: Eukaryota > Viridiplantae > Streptophyta > Magnoliopsida > Poales > Poaceae > Triticum > Triticum timopheevii. The sequence continues at coordinate 11,565,998 of OY997264.1, read as the reverse complement.
AACAAGGGGGTTCAAATAAGTTCAAAAGAAATGAAATCCCTTTGTAACAGATGAGTTTCCGTATGAAACCCTGATATTTCGAAGGAGATTGTCTGTTTTGTACACGAAGTGCATCCAGTTTTTGCCGTAAGCCTCTCTACTTTCTTGCACATGCGATGTGGGTGAAATGATGATACCATGCCAACTTGGAACATTTTCAGAGTTCATTTCAAATGCTTTTCAATTTCTTGGTCTTATAGCTCAAAATAATTAGTAAATGCATGAAAAATAACAAATGAAGTCAGAAAGGGTAGTACATTGATGATGTGGCTTTGAATGGTGCATTTTGAACACAATAAAACAAGGGGGTTCAAATAAGTTCAAAAGAAATGAAATCCCTTTGTAACAGACGAGTTTCCGTATGAAACCCTGATACTTTGAAGGAGATTGTCTGTTTTGTACACGAAGTGCATCCAGTTTTTGCTGAAAGCCTCTCTACTTTCTTGCACATGCTATGTGGGTGAAATGATGATACCATGAACCTTTTCAGAGTTCATTTCAAATGTTTTCCAATTTCATGGTCTTATAGCTCAAAATAATCAGTAAATGCATGAAAAATAACAAATGAAGTCGGAAAGGGTTGTAAATTGATGATGTGGCTTTGAATGGTGCATTTTGAACACAGAAAAACAAGGGGGTTCAAATAAGTTCAAAAGAAATGAAATCCCTTTGTAACAGATGAGTTTCCGTATGAAACCCTGATACTTCGAAGGAGATTGTCTGTTTTGTACACGAAGTGCATCCAGTTTTTGCCGTAAGCCTCTCTACTTTCTTGCACATGCGATGTGGGTGAAATGATGATACCATGCCAACTTGGAACATTTTCAGAGTTCATTTCAAATGCTTTTTAATTTCATGGTCTTATAGCTCAAAATAATTAGTAAATGCATGAAAAATAACAAATGAAGTCAGAAAGGGTTGTAAATTGATGATGTGGCTTTGAATGGTGCATTTTGAACACAGAAAAACAAGGGGGTTCAAATAAGTTCAAAAGAAATGAAATCCCTTTGTAACAGATGAGTTTCCGTATGAAACCCTGATATTTCGAAGGAGATTGTCTGTTTTGTACACGAAGTGCATCCAGTTTTTGCCGTAAGCCTCTCTACTTTCTTGCACATGCGATGTGGGTGAAATGATGATACCATGCCAACTTGGAACATTTTCAGAGTTCATTTCAAATGCTTTTCAATTTCTTGGTCTTATAGCTCAAAATAATTAGTAAATGCATGAAAAATAACAAATGAAGTCAGAAAGGGTAGTACATTGATGATGTGGCTTTGAATGGTGCATTTTGAACACAATAAAACAAGGGGGTTCAAATAAGTTCAAAAGAAATGAAATCCCTTTGTAACAGACGAGTTTCCGTATGAAACCCTGATACTTTGAAGGAGATTGTCTGTTTTGTACACGAAGTGCATCCAGTTTTTGCTGAAAGCCTCTCTACTTTCTTGCACATGCTATGTGGGTGAAATGATGATACCATGAACCTTTTCAGAGTTCATTTCAAATGTTTTCCAATTTCATGGTCTTATAGCTCAAAATAATCAGTAAATGCATGAAAAATAACAAATGAAGTCGGAAAGGGTTGTAAATTGATGATGTGGCTTTGAATGGTGCATTTTGAACACAGAAAAACAAGGGGGTTCAAATAAGTTCAAAAGAAATGAAATCCCTTTGTAACAGATGAGTTTCCGTATGAAACCCTGATACTTCGAAGGAGATTGTCTGTTTTGTACACGAAGTGCATCCAGTTTTTGCCGTAAGCCTCTCTACTTTCTTGCACATGCGATGTGGGTGAAATGATGATACCATGCCAACTTGGAACATTTTCAGAGTTCATTTCAAATGCTTTTTAATTTCATGGTCTTATAGCTCAAAATAATTAGTAAATGCATGAAAAATAACAAATGAAGTCAGAAAGGGTTGTAAATTGATGATGTGGCTTTGAATGGTGCATTTTGAACACAATAAAACAAGGGGGTTCAAATAAGTTCAAAAGAAATGAAATCCCTTTGTAACAGACGAGTTTCCATATGAAACCCTAATACTTTGAAGGACATTGTCTGTTTTGTACACGAAGTGCATCCAGTTTTTGCTGAAAGCCTCTCTACTTTCTTTCACATGCTATGTGGGTGAAATGATGATACCATGAACCTTTTCAGAGTTCATTTCAAATGTTTTTCAATTTCATGGTCTTATAGCTTAAAATAATCAGTAAATGCATGAAAAATAACAAATGAAGTCAGAAAGGGTTGTAAATTGATGATGTGGCTTTGAATGGTGCATTTTGAACACAGAAAAACAAGGGGGTTCAAATAAGTTCAAAAGAAATGAAATCCCTTTGTAACAGACGAGTTTCCGTATGAAACCCTGATACTTCGAAGGAGATTGTCTGTTTTGTACACGAAGTGCATCCAGTTTCTGCCGTAAGCCTCTCTACTTTCTGGCACATGCTATGTGGGTGAAATGATGATACCATGCCAACTTGGAACCTTTTCAGAGTTCATTTCAAATGCTTTTCAATTTCATGGTCTTATAGTTCAAAATAATCAGTAAATGCATGAAAAATAACAAATGAAGTCAGAAAGGGTTGTAAATTGATGATGTGGCTTTGAATGGTGCATTTTGAACACAGTAAAACAAGGGGGTTCAAATAAGTTCAAAAGAAATGAAATCCCTTTGTAACAGACGAGTTTCCGTATGAAACCCTGATACTTCGAAGGAGATTGTTTTGTACACGAAGTGCATCCAGTTTCTGCCGTAAGCCTCTCTACTTTCTGGCACATGCTATGTGGGTGAAATGATGATACCATGCCAACTTGGAACCTTTTCAGAGTTCATTTCAAATGCTTTTCAATTTCTTGGTCTTATAGCTCAAAATAATTAGTAAATGCATGAAAAATAACCAATGAAGTCAGAAAGGGTAGTACATTGATGATGTGGCTTTGAATGGTGCATTTTGAACACAATAAAACAAGGGGGTTCAAATAAGTTCAAAAGAAATGAAATCCCTTTGTAACAGACGAGTTTCCGTATGAAACCCTGATACTTTGAAGGAGATTGTCTGTTTTGTACACGAAGTGCATCCAGTTTTTGCTGAAAGCCTCTCTACTTTCTTGCACATGCTATGTGGGTGAAATGATGATACCATGAACCTTTTCAGAGTTCGTTTCAAATGTTTTCCAATTTCATGGTCTTATAGCTCAAAATAATCAGTAAATGCATGAAAAATAACAAATGAAGTCGGAAAGGGTTGTAAATTAATAATGTGGCTTTGAATGGTGCATTTTGAACACAGAAAAACAAGGGGGTTCAAATAAGTTCAAAAGAAATGAAATCCCTTTGTAACAGATGAGTTTCCGTATGAAACCCTGATACTTCGAAGGAGATTGTCTGTTTTGTACACGAAGTGCATCCAGTTTTTGCCGTAAGCCTCTCTACTTTCTTGCACATGCGATGTGGGTGAAATGATGATACCATGCCAACTTGGAACATTTTCAGAGTTCATTTCAAATGCTTTTTAATTTCATGGTCTTATAGCTCAAAATAATTAGTAAATGCATGAAAAATAACAAATGAAGTCAGAAAGGGTTGTAAATTGATGATGTGGCTTTGAATGGTGCATTTTGAACACAATAAAACAAGGGGGTTCAAATAAGTTCAAAAGAAATGAAATCCCTTTGTAACAGACGAGTTTCCATATGAAACCCTAATACTTTGAAGGACATTGTCTGTTTTGTACACGAAGTGCATCCAGTTTTTGCTGAAAGCCTCTCTACTTTCTTGCACATGCTATGTGGGTGAAATGATGATACCATGAACCTTTTCAGAGTTCATTTCAAATGTTTTCCAATTTCATGGTCTTATAGCTCAAAATAATCAATAAATGCATGAAAAATAACAAATGAAGTCAGAAAGGGTTGTAAATTGATGATGTGGCTTTGAATGGTGCATTTTGAACATAGAAAAACAAGGGGGTTCAAATAAGTTCAAAAGAAATGAAATCCCTTTGTAACAGATGAGTTTCCGTATGAAACCCTGATACTTCGAAGGAGATTGTCTGTTTTGTACACGAAGTGCATCCAGTTTTTGCCGTAAGCCTCTATACTTTCTTGCACATGCGATGTGGGTGAAATGATGATACCATGCCAACTTGGAACCTTTTCAGAGTTCATTTCAAATGCTTTTCAATTTCATCGTCTTATAGCTCAAAATAATCAGTAAATGCATGAAAAATAACAAATGAAGTCACAAAGGGTTGTAAATTGATGATGTGGCTTTGAATGGTGCATTTTGAACACAGAAAAACAAGGGGGTTCAAATAAGTTCAAAAGAAATGAAATCCCTTTGTAACAGACGAGTTTCCGTATGAAACCCTGATACTTCGAAGGAGATTGTCTGTTTTGTACACGAAGTGCATCCAGTTTCTGCCGTAAGCCTCTCTACTTTCTGGCACATGCTATGTGGGTGAAATGATGATACCATGCCAACTTGGAACCTTTTCAGAGTTCATTTCAAATGCTTTTCAATTTCATGGTCTTATAGTTCAAAATAATCAGTAAATGCATGAAAAATAACAAATGAAGTCAGAAAGGGTTGTAAATTGATGATGTGGCTTTGAATGGTGCATTTTGAACACAGTAAAACAAGGGGGTTCAAATAAGTTCAAAAGAAATGAAATCCCTTTGTAACAGACGAGTTTCCGTATGAAACCCTGATACTTCGAAGGAGATTGTCTGTTTTGTACACGAAGTGCATCCAGTTTCTGCCGTAAGCCTCTCTACTTTCTGGCACATGCTATGTGGGTGAAATGATGATACCATGCCAACTTGGAACCTTTTCAGAGTTCATTTCAAATGCTTTTCAATTTCTTGGTCTTATAGCTCAAAATAATTAGTAAATGCATGAAAAATAACAAATGAAGTCAGAAAGGGTAGTACATTGATGATGTGGCTTTGAATGGTGCATTTTGAACACAATAAAACAAGGGGGTTCAAATAAGTTCAAAAGAAATGAAATCCCTTTGTAACAGACGAGTTTCCGTATGAAACCCTGATACTTTGAAGGAGATTGTCTGTTTTGTACACGAAGTGCATCCAGTTTTTGCTGAAAGCCTCTCTACTTTCTTGCACATGCTATGTGGGTGAAATGATGATACCATGAACCTTTTCAGAGTTCATTTCAAATGTTTTCCAATTTCATGGTCTTATAGCTCAAAATAATCAGTAAATGCATGAAAAATAACAAATGAAGTCGGAAAGGGTTGTAAATTAATGATGTGGCTTTGAATGGTGCATTTTGAACACAGAAAAACAAGGGGGTTCAAATAAGTTCAAAAGAAATGAAATCCCTTTGTAACAGATGAGTTTCCGTATGAAACCCTGATACTTCGAACGAGATTGTCTGTTTTGTACACGAAGTGCATCCAGTTTTTGCCGTAAGCCTCTCTACTTTCTTGCACATGCGATGTGGGTGAAATGATGATACCATGCCAACTTGGAACATTTTCAGAGTTCATTTCAAATGCTTTTTAATTTCATGGTCTTATAGCTCAAAATAATTAGTAAATGCATGAAAAATAACAAATGAAGTCAGAAAGGGTTGTAAATTGATGATGTGGCTTTGAATGGTGCATTTTGAACACAATAAAACAAGGGGGTTCAAATAAGTTCAAAAGAAATGAAATCCCTTTGTAACAGACGAGTTTCCATATGAAACCCTAATACTTTGAAGGACATTGTCTGTTTTGTACACGAAGTGCATCCAGTTTTTGCTGAAAGCCTCTCTACTTTCTTTCACATGCTATGTGGGTGAAATGATGATACCATGAACCTTTTCAGAGTTCATTTCAAATGTTTTTCAATTTCATGGTCTTATAGCTTAAAATAATCAGTAAATGCATGAACAATAACAAATGAAGTCAGAAAGGGTTGTAAATTGATGATGTGGCTTTGAATGGTGCATTTTAAACACAGAAAAACAAGGGGGTTCAAATAAGTGCAAAAGAAATGAAATCCCTTTGTAACAGATGAGTTTCTGTATGAAACCCTGATACTTCGAAGGAGATTGTCTGTTTTGTACACGAAGTGCATCCAGTTTTTGCCGTAAGCCTCTATACTTTCTTGCACATGCGATGTGGGTGAAATGATGATACCATGCCAACTTGGAACCTTTTCAGAGTTCATTTCAAATGCTTTTCAATTTCATGGTCTTATAGCTCAAAATAATCAGTAAATGCATGAAAAAAATAACAAATGAAGTCACAAAGGGTTGTAAATTGATGATGTGGCTTTGAATGGTGCATTTTGAACACAGAAAAACAAGGGGGTTCAAATAAGTTCAAAAGAAATGAAATCCCTTTGTAACAGACGAGTTTCCGTATGAAACCCTGATACTTCGAAGGAGATTGTCTGTTTTGTACACGAAGTGCATCCAGTTTCTGCCGTAAGCCTCTCTACTTTCTGGCACATGCTATGTGGGTGAAATGATGATACCATGCCAACTTGGAACCTTTTCAGAGTTCATTTCAAATGCTTTTCAATTTCATGGTCTTATAGTTCAAAATAATCAGTAAATGCATGAAAAATAACAAATGAAGTCAGAAAGGGTTGTAAATTGATGATGTGGCTTTGAATGGTGCATTTTGAACACAGTAAAACAAGGGGGTTCAAATAAGTTCAAAAGAAATGAAATCCCTTTGTAACAGACTAGTTTTCGTATGAAAACCTGATACTTCGAAGGAGATTGTCTGTTTTGTACACGAAGTGCATCCAGTTTTTGCCGTAAGCCTCTCTAATTTCTTGCACATGCTATGTGGGTGAAATGATGATACCATGCCAACTTGGAACCTTTTCAGAGTTCATTTCAAATGCTTTTCAATTTCATGGTCTTATAGCTCAAAATAATCAGTAAATGCATGAAAAATAACAAATGAAGTTAGAATGGGTTGTAAATTGATGATGTGGCTTTGAATGGTGCATTTTGAAGACAGTAAAACAAGGGGGTTCAAATAAGTTCAAAAGAAATGAAATCCCTTTGTAACAGACTAGTTTCCGTATGAAACCCTGATACTTCGAAGGAGATTGTCTGTTTTGTACACAAAGTGCATCCAGTTTTTGCCGTAAGCCTCTCTACTTTCTTGCACATGCTATGTGGGTGAAATGATGATACCATGCCAACTTGGAACATTTTCATAGTTCATTTCAAATGCTTTTCAATTTCATGGTCTTATAACTCAAAATAATTAGTAAATGCATGAAAAATAACAAATGAAGTCAGAAAGGGTTGTAAATTGATGATGTGGCTTTGAATGGTGCATTTTGAACACAGTAAAACAAGGGGGTTCAAATAAGTTCAAAAGAAATGAAATCCCTTTGTAACAGACTAGTTTTCGTATGAAAACCTGATACTTCGAAGGAGATTGTCTGTTTTGTACACGAAGTGCATCCAGTTTTTGCCGTAAGCCTCTCTAATTTCTTGCACATGCTATGTGGGTGAAATGATGATACCATGCCAACTTGGAACCTTTTCAGAGTTCATTTCAAATGCTTTTCAATTTCATGGTCTTATAGCTCAAAATAATCAGTAAATGGATGAAAAATAACAAATGAAGTTAGAATGGGTTGTAAATTGATGATGTGGCTTTGAATGGTGCATTTTGAAGACAGTAAAACAAGGGTGTTCAAACAAGTTCAAAAGAAATGAAATCCCTTTGTAACAGACTAGTTTCCGTATGAAACCCTGATACTTCGAAGGAGATTGTCTGTTTTGTACACAAAGTGCATCCAGTTTTTGCCGTAAGCCTCTCTACTTTCTTGCACATGCTATGTGGGTGAAATGATGATACCATGCCAACTTGGAACATTTTCATAGTTCATTTCAAATGCTTTTCAATTTCATGGTCTTATAACTCAAAATAATTAGTAAATGCATGAAAAATAACAAATGAAGTCAGAAAGGGTTGTAAATTGATGATGTGGCTTTGAATGGTGCATTTTGAACACAGTAAAACAAGGGGGTTCAAATAATTCAAAAGAAATTAAATCCCTTTGTAACAGACGAGTTTCCGTATGAAACCCTGATACTTCGAAGGACATTGTCTGTTTTGTACACGAAGTGCATCCAGTTTTTGTTGAAATCCTCTCTACTTTCTTGCACATGCTATGAGGGTGAAATGATGATACCATGCCAACTTGGAACCTTTTCAGAGTTCATTTCAAATGTTTTCCAATTTCATGGTCTTATAGCTCAAAATAATCAATAAATGCATGAAAAATAACAAATGAAGTCAGAAAGGGTTGTAAATTGATGATGTGGCTTTGAATGGTGCATTTTGAACATAGAAAAACAAGGGGGTTCAAATAAGTTCAAAAGAAATGAAATCCCTTTGTAACAGATGAGTTTCCGTATGAAACCCTGATACTTCGAAGGAGATTGTCTGTTTTGTACACGAAGTGCATCCAGTTTTCGCCGTAAGCCTCTCTAATTTCTTGCACATGCGATGTGGGTGAAATGATGATACCATGCCAACTTGGAACATTTTCAGAGTTCATTTCAAATGCTTTTCAATTTCATGGTCTTATAGCTCAAAATAATTAGTAAATGCATGAAAAATAACAAATGAAGTAAGAAAGGGTAGTACATTGATGATGTGGCTTTGAATGGTGCATTTTGAACACAATAAAACAAGGGGGTTCAAATAAGTTCAAAAGAAATGAAATCCCTTTGTAACAGACGAGTTTCCGTATGAAACCCTGATACTTTGAAGGAGATTGTCTGTTTTGTACACGAAGTGCATCCAGTTTTTGCTGAAAGCCTCTCTACTTTCTTGCACATGCTATGTGGGTGAAATGATGATACCATGAACCTTTTCAGAGTTCATTTCAAATGTTTTCCAATTTCATGGTCTTATAGCTCAAAATAATCAATAAATGCATGAAAAATAACAAATGAAGTCAGAAAGGGTTGTAAATTGATGATGTGGCTTTGAATGGTTCATTTTCAACACAGAAAAACAAGGGGGTTCAAATAAGTTCAAAAGAAATGAAATCCCTTTGTAACAGATGAGTTTCCGTATGAAACCCTGATACTTCGAAGGAGATTGTCTGTTTTGTACACGAAGTGCATCCAATTTTTGCCGTAAGCCTCTATACTTTCTTGCACATGCGATGTGGGTGAAATAATGATACCATGCCAACTTGGAACCTTTTCAGAGTTCATTTCAAATGCTTTTCAATTTCATGGTCTTATAGCTCAAAATAATCAGTAAATGCATGAAAAATAACAAATGAAGTCACAAAGGGTTGTAAATTTATGATGTGGCTTTGAATGGTGCATTTTGAACACAGAAAAACAAGGGGGTTCAAATAAGTTCAAAAGAAATGAAATCCCTTTGTAACAGACGAGTTTCCGTATGAAACCCTGATACTTCGAAGGAGATTGTCTGTTTTGTACACGAAGTGCATCCAGTTTCTGCCGTAAGCCTCTCTACTTTCTGGCACATGCTATGTGGGTGAAATGATGATACCATGCCAACTTGGAACCTTTTCAGAGTTCATTTCAAATGCTTTTCAATTTCATGGTCTTATAGTTCAAAATAATCAGTAAATGCATGAAAAATAACAAATGAAGTCAGAAAGGGTTGTAAATTGATGATGTGGCTTTGAATGGTGCATTTTGAACACAGTAAAACAAGGGGGTTCAAATAAGTTCGAAAGAAATGAAATCCCTCTGTAACAGACTAGTTTTCGTATGAAAACCTGATACTTCGAAGGAGATTGTCTGTTTTGTACACGAAGTGCATCCAGTTTTTGCCGTAAGCCTCTCTAATTTCTTGCACATGCTATGTGGGTGAAATGATGATACCATGCCAACTTGGAACCTTTTCAGAGTTCAGTTCAAATGCTTTTCAATTTCATGGTCTTATAGCTCAAAATAATCAGTAAATGCATGAAAAATAACAAATGAAGTTAGAATGGGTTGTAAATTGATGATGTGGCTTTGAATGGTGCATTTTGAACACAGTAAAACAAGGGGGTTCAAATAAGTTCAAAAGAAATGAAATCCCTTTGTAACAGACTAGTTTCTGTATGAAACCCTGATACTTCGAAGGAGATTGTCTGTTTTGTACACAAAGTGCATCCAGTTTTTGCCGTAAGCCTCTCTACTTTCTTGCACATGCTATGTGGGTGAAATGATGATACCATGCCAACTTGTAACATTTTCAGAGTTCATTTCAAATGCTTTTCAATTTCATGGTCTTATAACTCAAAATAATTAGTAAATGCATGAAAAATAACAAATGAAGTCAGAAAGGGCTGTAAATTGATTATGTGGCTTTGAATGGAGCATTTTGAACACAGTAAAACAAGGGGGTTCAAATAAGTTCAAAAGAAATGAAATCCCTTTGTAACAGACGAGTTTCCGTATGAAACCCTGATACTTCGAAGGAGATTGTCTGTTTTGTACACGAAGTGCATCCAGTTTCTGCCGTAAGCCTCTCTACTTTCTGGCACATGCTATGTGGGTGAAATGATGATACCATGCCAACTTGGAACCTTTTCAGAGTTCATTTCAAATGCTTTTCAATTTCATGGTCTTATAGTTCAAAATAATCAGTAAATGCATGAAAAATAACAAATGAAGTCAGAAAGGGTTGTAAATTGATGATGTGGCTTTGAATGGTGCATTTTGAACACAGTAAAACAAGGGGGTTCAAATAAGTTCGAAAGAAATGAAATCCCTCTGTAACAGACTAGTTTTCGTATGAAAACCTGATACTTCGAAGGAGATTGTCTGTTTTGTACACGAAGTGCATCCAGTTTTTGCCGTAAGCCTCTCTAATTTCTTGCACATGCTATGTGGGTGAAATGATGATACCATGCCAACTTGGAACCTTTTCAGAGTTCAGTTCAAATGCTTTTCAATTTCATGGTCTTATAGCTCAAAATAATCAGTAAATGCATGAAAAATAACAAATGAACTTAGAATGGGTTGTAAATTGATGATGTGGCTTTGAATGGTGCATTTTGAACACAGTAAAACAAGGGGGTTCAAATAAGTTCAAAAGAAATGAAATCCCTTTGTAACAGACTAGTTTCTGTATGAAACCCTGATACTTCGAAGGAGATAGTCTGTTTTGTACACAAAGTGCATCCAGTTTTTGCCGTAAGCCTCTCTACTTTCTTGCACATGCTATGTGGGTGAAATGATGATACCATGCCAACTTGTAACATTTTCAGAGTTCATTTCAAATGCTTTTCAATTTCATGGTCTTATAACTCAAAATAATTAGTAAATGCATGAAAAATAACAAATGAAGTCAGAAAGGGTTGTAAATTGATGATGTGGCTTTGAATGGAGCATTTTGAACACAGTAAAACAAGGGGGTTCAAATAAGTTCAAAAGAAATGAAATCCCTTTGTAACAGACGAGTTTCCGTATGAAACCCTGATACTTCGAAGGACATTGTCTGTTTTGTACACGAAGTGCATCCAGTTTTTGTTGAAAGCCTCTCTACTTTCTTGCACATGCGATGAGGGTGAAATTATGATACCATGCCAACTTGGAACCTTTTCAGAGTTCATTTCAAATGTTTTCCAATTTCATGGTCTTATAGCTCAAAATAATCAATAAATGCATGAAAAATAACAAATGAAGTCAGAAAGGGTTGTAAATTGATGATGTGGCTTTCAATGGTGCATTTTGAACACAGAAAAACAAGGTGGTTCAAATAAGTTCAAAAGAAATGAAATCCCTTTGTAACAGATGAGTTTCCGTATGAAACCCTGATACTTCGAAGGAGATTGTCTGTTTTGTACACGAAGTGCATCCAGTTTATGCCGTAAGCCTCTCTACTTTCTTGCACATGCGATGTGGGTGAAATGATGATACCATGCCAACTTGGAACATTTTCAGAGTTCATTTCAAATGCTTTTCAATTTCATGGTCTTATAGCTCAAAATAATTAGTAAATGCATGAAAAATAACAAATGAAGTCAGAAAGGGTAGTACATTGATGATGTGGCTTTGAATGGTGCATTTTGAACACAATAAAACAAGGGGGTTCAAATAAGTTCAAAAGAAATGAAATCCCTTTGTAACAGACGAGTTTCCGTATGAAACCCTGATACTTTGAAGGAGATTGTCTGTTTTGTACACGAAGTGCATCCAGTTTTTGCTGAAAGCCTCTCTACTTTCTTGCACATGCTATGTGGGTGAAATGATGATACCATGAACCTTTTCAGAGTTCATTTCAAATGTTTTCCAATTTCATGGTCTTATGGCTCAAAATAATCAGTAAATGCATGAAAAATAACAAATGAAGTCAGAAAGGGTTGTAAATTGATGATGTGGCTTTCAATGGTGCATTTTGAACACAGAAAAACAAGGGGGTTCAAATAAGTTCAAAAGAAATGAAATCCCTTTGTAACAGATGAGTTTCCGTATGAAACCCTGATACTTCGAAGGAGATTGCCTGTTTTGTACACGAAGTGCATCCAGTTTTTGCCGTAAGCCTCTCTACTTTCTTGCACATGCGATGTGGGTGAAATGATGATACCATGCCAACATGGAACATTTTCAGAGTTCATTTCAAATGCTTTTCAATTTCATGGTCTTATAGCTCAAAATAATTAGTAAATGCATGAAAAATAACAAATGAAGTCAGAAAGGGTAGTACATTGATGATGTGGCTTTGAATGGTGCATTTTGAACACAATAAAACAAGGGGGTTCAAATAAGTTCAAAAGAAATGAAATCCCTCTGTAACAGACGAGTTTCCGTATGAAACCCTGATACTTTGAAGGAGATTGTCTGTTTTGTACACGAAGTGCATCCAGTTTTTGCTGAAAGCCTCTCTACTTTCTTGCACATGCTATGTGGGTGAAATGATGATACCATGCCAACTTGGAACCTTTTCAGAGTTCATTTCAAATGCTTTTCAATTTCATGGTCTTATGGCTCAAAATAATCAGTAAATGCATGAAAAATAACAAATGAAGTCACAAAGGGTTGTAAATTGATGATGTGGCTTTGAATGGTGCATTTTGAACACAGAAAAACAAGGGCGTTCAAATAAGTTCAAAAGAAATGAAATCCCTTTGTAACAGACGAGTTTCCGTATGAAACCCTGATACTTCGAAGGAGATTGCCTGTTTTGTACACGAAGTGCATCCAGTTTCTGCCGTAAGCCTCTATACTTTCTTGCACATGCGATGTGGGTGAAATGATGATACCATGCCAACTTGGAACCTTTTCAGAGTTCATTTCAAATGCTTTTCAATTTCATGGTCTTATAGCTCAAAATAATCAGTAAATGCATGAAAAATAACAAATGAAGTCACAAAGGGTTGTAAATTTATGATGTGGCTTTGAATGGTGCATTTTGAACACAGAAAAACAAGGGGGTTCAAATAAGTTCAAAAGAAATGAAATCCCGTTGTAACAGACGAGTTTCCGTATGAAACCCTGATACTTCGAAGGAGATTGTCTGTTTTGTACACGAAGTGCATCCAGTTTCTGCCGTAAGCCTCTCTACTTTCTGGCACATGCTATGTGGGTGAAATGATGATACCATGCCAACTTGGAACCTTTTCAGAGTTCATTTCAAATGCTTTTCAATTTCATGGCCATATAGCTCAAAATAATCAGTAAATGCATAAAAATAACAAATGAAGTTAGAAAGGGTTGTAAATTGATGATGTGGCTTTGAATGGTGCATTTTGAACACAGTAAAACAAGGGGGTTCAAATAAGTTCGAAAGAAATGAAATCCCTCTGTAACAGACTAGTTTTCGTATGAAAACCTGATACTTCGAAGGAGATTGTCTGTTTTGTACACGAAGTGCATCCAGTTTTTGCCGTAAGCCTCTCTAATTTCTTGCACATGCTATGTGGGTGAAATGATGATACCATGCCAACTTGGAACCTTTTCAGAGTTCAGTTCAAATGCTTTTCAATTTCATGGTCTTATAGCTCAAAATAATCAGTAAATGCATGAAAAATAACAAATGAAGTTAGAATGGGTTGTAAATTGATGATGTGGCTTTGAATGGTGCATTTTGAACACAGTAAAACAAGGGGGTTCAAATAAGTTCAAAAGAAATGAAATCCCTTTGTAACAGACTAGTTTCTGTATGAAACCCTGATACTTCGAAGGAGATTGTCTGTTTTGTACACAAAGTGCATCCAGTTTTTGCCGTAAGCCTCTCTACTTTCTTGCACATGCTATGTGGGTGAAATGATGATACCATGCCAACTTGTAACATTTTCAGAGTTCATTTCAAATGCTTTTCAATTTCATGGTCTTATAACTCAAAATAATTAGTAAATGCATGAAAAATAACAAATGAAGTCAGAAAGGGTTGTAAATTGATGATGTGGCTTTGAATGGAGCATTTTGAACACAGTAAAACAAGGGGGTTCAAATAAGTTCAAAAGAAATGAAATCCCTTTGTAACAGATGAGTTTCCGTATGAAACCCTGATACTTCGAAGGAGATTGTCTGTTTTGTACACGAAGTGCATCCAGTTTTTGCCGTAAGCCTCTCTACTTTCTTGCACATGCGATGTGGGTGAAATGATGATACCATGCCAACTTGGAACATTTTCAGAGTTCATTTCAAATGCTTTTCAATTTCATGGTCTTATAGCTCAAAATAATTAGTAAATGCATGAAAAATAACAAATGAAGTCAGAAAGGGTAGTACATTGATGATGTGGCTTTGAATGGTGCATTTTGAACACAATAAAACAAGGGGGTTCAAATAAGTTCAAAAGAAATGAAATCCCTTTGTAACAGACGAGTTTCCGTATGAAACCCTGATACTTTGAAGGAGATTGTCTGTTTTGTACACGAAGTGCATCCAGTTTTTGCTGAAAGCCTCTCTACTTTCTTGCACATGCTATGTGGGTGAAATGATGATACCATGAACCTTTTCAGAGTTCATTTCAAATGTTTTCCAATTTCATGGTCTTATGGCTCAAAATAATCAGTAAATGCATGAAAAATAACAAATGAAGTCAGAAAGGGTTGTAAATTGATGATGTGGCTTTCAATGGTGCATTTTGAACACAGAAAAACAAGGGGGTTCAAATAAGTTCAAAAGAAATGAAATCCCTTTGTAACAGATGAGTTTCCGTATGAAACCCTGATACTTCGAAGGAGATTGCCTGTTTTGTACACGAAGTGCATCCAGTTTTTGCCGTAAGCCTCTCTACTTTCTTGCACATGCGATGTGGGTGAAATGATGATACCATGCCAACATGGAACATTTTCAGAGTTCATTTCAAATGCTTTTCAATTTCATGGTCTTATAGCTCAAAATAATTAGTAAATGCATGAAAAATAACAAATGAAGTCAGAAAGGGTAGTACATTGATGATGTGGCTTTGAATGGTGCATTTTGAACACAATAAAACAAGGGGGTTCAAATAAGTTCAAAAGAAATGAAATCCCTCTGTAACAGACGAGTTTCCGTATGAAACCCTGATACTTTGAAGGAGATTGTCTGTTTTGTACACGAAGTGCATCCAGTTTTTGCTGAAAGCCTCTCTACTTTCTTGCACATGCTATGTGGGTGAAATGATGATACCATGCCAACTTGGAACCTTTTCAGAGTTCATTTCAAATGCTTTTCAATTTCATGGTCTTATGGCTCAAAATAATCAGTAAATGCATGAAAAATAACAAATGAAGTCACAAAGGGTTGTAAATTGATGATGTGGCTTTGAATGGTGCATTTTGAACACAGAAAAACAAGGGCGTTCAAATAAGTTCAAAAGAAATGAAATCCCTTTGTAACAGACGAGTTTCCGTATGAAACCCTGATACTTCGAAGGAGATTGCCTGTTTTGTACACGAAGTGCATCCAGTTTCTGCCGTAAGCCTCTATACTTTCTTGCACATGCGATGTGGGTGAAATGATGATACCATGCCAACTTGGAACCTTTTCAGAGTTCATTTCAAATGCTTTTCAATTTCATGGTCTTATAGCTCAAAATAATCAGTAAATGCATGAAAAATAACAAATGAAGTCACAAAGGGTTGTAAATTTATGATGTGGCTTTGAATGGTGCATTTTGAACACAGAAAAACAAGGGGGTTCAAATAAGTTCAAAAGAAATGAAATCCCGTTGTAACAGACGAGTTTCCGTATGAAACCCTGATACTTCGAAGGAGATTGTCTGTTTTGTACACGAAGTGCATCCAGTTTCTGCCGTAAGCCTCTCTACTTTCTGGCACATGCTATGTGGGTGAAATGATGATACCATGCCAACTTGGAACCTTTTCAGAGTTCATTTCAAATGCTTTTCAATTTCATGGCCATATAGCTCAAAATAATCAGTAAATGCATAAAAATAACAAATGAAGTTAGAAAGGGTTGTAAATTGATGATGTGGCTTTGAATGGTGCATTTTGAACACAGTAAAACAAGGGGGTTCAAATAAGTTCGAAAGAAATGAAATCCCTCTGTAACAGACTAGTTTTCGTATGAAAACCTGATACTTCGAAGGAGATTGTCTGTTTTGTACACGAAGTGCATCCAGTTTTTGCCGTAAGCCTCTCTAATTTCTTGCACATGCTATGTGGGTGAAATGATGATACCATGCCAACTTGGAACCTTTTCAGAGTTCAGTTCAAATGCTTTTCAATTTCATGGTCTTATAGCTCAAAATAATCAGTAAATGCATGAAAAATAACAAATGAAGTTAGAATGGGTTGTAAATTGATGATGTGGCTTTGAATGGTGCATTTTGAACACAGTAAAACAAGGGGGTTCAAATAAGTTCAAAAGAAATGAAATCCCTTTGTAACAGACTAGTTTCTGTATGAAACCCTGATACTTCGAAGGAGATTGTCTGTTTTGTACACAAAGTGCATCCAGTTTTTGCCGTAAGCCTCTCTACTTTCTTGCACATGCTATGTGGGTGAAATGATGATACCATGCCAACTTGTAACATTTTCAGAGTTCATTTCAAATGCTTTTCAATTTCATGGTCTTATAACTCAAAATAATTAGTAAATGCATGAAAAATAACAAATGAAGTCAGAAAGGGTTGTAAATTGATGATGTGGCTTTGAATGGAGCATTTTGAACACAGTAAAACAAGGGGGTTCAAATAAGTTCAAAAGAAATGAAATCCCTTTGTAAAAGATGAGTTTCCGTATGAAACCCTGATACTTCGAAGGAGATTGTCTGTTTTGTACACGAAGTGCATCCAGTTTTTGCCGTAAGCCTCTCTACTTTCTTGCACATGCGATGTGGGTGAAATGATGATACCATGCCAACTTGGAACATTTTCAGAGTTCATTTCAAATGCTTTTCAATTTCATGGTCTTATAGCTCAAAATAATTAGTAAATGCATGAAAAATAACAAATGAAGTCAGAAAGGGTAGTACATTGATGATGTGGCTTTGAATGGTGCATTTTGAACTCAATAAAACAAGGGGGTTCAAATAAGTTCAAAAGAAATGAAATCCCTTTGTAACAGACGAGTTTCCGTATGAAACCCTGATACTTTGAAGGAGATTGTCTGTTTTGTACACGAAGTGCATCCAGTTTTTGATGAAAGCCTCTCTACTTTCTTGCACATGCTATGTGGGTGAAATGATGATACCATGAACCTTTTCAGAGTTCATTTCAAATGTTTTCCAATTTCATGGTCTTATAGCTCAAAATAATCAGTAAATGCATGAAAAATAACAAATGAAGTCAGAAAGGGTTGTAAATTGATGATGTGGCTTTGAATGGTGCATTTTGAACACAGAAAAACAAGGGGGTTCAAATAAGTTCAAAAGAAATGAAATCTCTTTGTAACAGATGAGTTTCCATATGAAACCCTGATACTTCGAAGGAGATTGTCTGTTTTGTACACGAAGTGCATCCAGTTTTTGCCGTAAGCCTCTATACTTTCTTGCACATGCGATGTGGGTGAAATGATGATACCATGCCAACTTGGAACCATTTCAGAGTTCATTTCAAATGCTTTTCAATTTCATGGTCTTATAGCTCAAAATAATCAGTAAATGCATGAAAAATAACAAATGAAGTCACAAAGGGTTGTAAATTGATGATGTGGCTTTGAATGGTGCACTTTGAACACAGAAAAACAAGGGGGTTCAAATAAGTTCAAAAGAAGTGAAATCCCTTTGTAACAGACGAGTTTCCGTATGAAACCCTGATACTTCGAAGGATATTGTCTGTTTTGTACACAAAGTGCATCCAGTTTCTGCCGTAAGCCTCTCTACTTTCTTGCACATGCTATGTGGGTGAAATGATGATACCATGCCAACTTGGAACATTTTCAGAGTTCATTTCAAATGCTTTTCAATTTCATGGTCTTATAACTCAAAACAATTAGTAAATGCATGAAAAATAACAAATGAAGTCAGAAAGGGTTGTAAATTGATGATGTGGCTTTGAGTGGAGCATTTTGAACACAGTAAAACAAGGGGGTTCAAATAAGTTCAAAAGAAATGAAATCCCTTTGTAACAGACTAGTTTTCGTATGAAAACCTGATACTTCGAAGGAGATTGTCTGTTTTGTACACAAAGTGTATCCAGTTTTTGCCGTAAGCCTCTCTAATTTCTTGCACATGCTATGTGGGTGAAATGATGATACCATGCCAACTTGGAACCTTTTCAGAGTTCATTTCAAATGCTTTTCAATTTCATGGTCTTATAGCTCAAAATAATCAGTAAATGCATGAAAAATAACAAATGAAGTTAGAATGGGTTGTAAATTGATGATGTGGCTTTGAATGGTGCATTTTGAACACAGTAAAAGAAGGGGGTTCAAATAAGTTCAAAAGAAATGAAATCCCTTTGTAACAGACTAGTTTCCGTATGAAACCCTGATACTTCGAAGGATATTGTCTGTTTTGTACACAAAGTGCATCCAGTTTTTGCCGTAAGCCTCTCTACTTTCTTGCACATGCTATGTGGGTGAAATGATGATACCATGCCAACTTGGAACATTTTCAGAGTTCATTTCAAATGCTTTTCAATTTCATAGTCTTATAGCTCAAAATAATTAGTAAATGCATGAAAAATAACAAATGAAGTCAGAAAGGGTTGTAAATTGATGATGTGACTTTGAATGGTGCATTTTGAACACAGTAAAACAAGGGGGTTCAAATAAGTTCAAAAGAAATGAAATCCCTTTGTAACAGACGAGTTTCCGTATGAAACCCTGATACTTCGAAGGACATTGTCTGTTTTGTACACGAAGTGCATCCAGTTTTTGCCGTAAGCCTCTATACTTTCTTGCACATGCGATGTGGGTGAAATGATGATACCATGCCAACTTGGAACCTTGTCAGAGTTCATTTCAAATGCTTTTCAATTTCATGGTCTTATAGCTCAAAATAATCAGTAAATGCATGAAAAATAACAAATGAAGTCACAAAGGGTTGTAAATTGATGATGTGGCTTTGAATGGTGCATTTTGAACATAGAAAAACAAGGGGGTTCAAATAAGTTCAAAATAAATGAAATCCCTTTGTAACAGACGAGTTTCCGTATGAAACCCTGATACTTCGAAGGAGATTGTCTGTTTTGTACACGAAGTGCATCCAGTTTTTGCTGAAAGCCTCTCTACTTTCTTGCACATGCTATGTGGGTGAAATGATGATACCATGAACCTTTTCAGAGTTCATTTCAAATGTTTTCCAATTTCATCGTCTTATAGCTCAAAATAATCAGTAAATGCATGAAAAATAACAAATGAAGTCAGAAAGGGTTGTAAATTGATGATGTGGCTTTGAATGGTGCATTTTGAACACAGAAAAACAAGGGGGTTCAAATAAGTTCAAAAGAAATGAAATCCCTTTGTAACAGATGAGTTTCCGTATGAAACCCTGATACTTCGAAGGAGATTGTCTGTTTTGTACACGAAGTGCATCCAGTTTTTGCCGTAAGCCTTTATACTTTCTTGCACATGCGATGTGGGTGAAATGATGATACCATGCCAACTTGGAACCTTTTCAGAGTTCATTTCAAACGCTTTTCAATTTCATGGTCTTATAGCTCAAAATAATCAGTAAATGCATGAAAAATAACAAATGAAGTCACAAAGGGTTGTAAATTGATGATGTGGCTTTGAATGGTGCATTTTGAACACAGAAAAACAAGGGGGTTCAAATAAGTTCAAAAGAAATGAAATCCCTTTGTAACAGACGAGTTTCCGTATGAAACCCTGATACTTCGAAGGAGATTGTCTGTTTTGTACATGAAGTGCATCCAGTTTCTGCCGTAAGCCTCTCTACTTTCTGGCACATGCTATGTGGGTGAACTGATGATACCATGCCAACTTGGAACCTTTTCAGAGTTCATTTCAAATGCTTTTCAATTTCATGGTCTTATAGTTCAAAATAATCAGTAAATGCATGAAAAATAACAAATGAAGTAAGAAAGGATTGTAAATTGATGATGTGGCTTTGAATGGTGCATTTTGAACACAGTAAAACAAGGGGGTTCAAATAAGTTCAAAAGAAATGAAATCCCTTTGTAACAGACTAGTTTTCGTATGAAAACCTGATACTTCGAAGGAGATTGTCTGTTTTGTACACGAAGTGCATCCAGTTTTTGCCGTAAGCCTCTCTAATTTCTTGCACATGCTATGTGGGTGAAATGATGATACCATGCCAACTTGGAACCTTTTCAGAGTTCATTTCAAATGCTTTTCAATTTCATGGTCTTATAGCTCAAAATAATCAGTAAATGCATGAAAAATAACAAATGAAGTTAGAATGGGTTGTAAATTGATGATGTGGCTTTGAATGGTGCATTTTGAACACAGTAAAACAAGGGGGTTCAAATAAGCTCAAAAGAAATGAAATCCCTTTGTAACAGACTAGTTTCCGTATGAAACCCTAATACTTCGAAGGATATTGTCTGTTTTGTACACAAAGTGCATCCAGTATTTGCCGTAAGCCTCTCTACTTTCTTGCACATGCTATGTGGGTGAAATGATGATACCATGCCAACTTGGAACATTTTCAGAGTTCATTTCAAATGCTTTTCAATTTCATAGTCTTATAGCTCAAAATAATTAGTAAATGCATGAAAAATAACAAATGAAGTCAGAAAGGGTTGTAAATTGATGATGTGGCTTTGAATGGTGCATTTTGAACACAGTAAAACAAGGGGGTTCAAATAAGTTCAAAAGAAATGAAATCCCTTTGTAACAGACAAGTTTCCGTATGAAACCCTGATACTTCGAAGGACATTGTCTGTTTTGTACACGAAGTGCATCCAGTTTTTGTTGAAAGCCTCTCTACTTTCTTGCACATGCTATGAGGGTGAAATGATGATAGCATGCCAACTTGGAACCTTTTCAGAGTTCATTTCAAATGTTTTCCAATTTCATGGTCTTATAGCTCAAAATAATCAATAAATGCATGAAAAATAACAAATGAAGTCAGAAAGGGTTGTAAATTGATGATGTGGCTTTGAATGGTGCATTTTGAACATAGAAAAACAAGGGGGTTCAAATAAGTTCAAAAGAAATGAAATCCCTTTGTAACAGATGAGTTTCCGTATGAAACCCTGATACTTCGAAGGAGATTGTCTGTTTTGTACACGAAGTGCGTCCAGTTTTTGCCGTAAGCCTCTATACTTTCTTGCACATGCGATGTGGGTGAAATGATGATACCATGCCAACTTGGAACCTTTTCAGAGTTCATTTCAAATGCTTTTCAATTTCATGGTCTTATAGCTCAAAATAATCAGTAAATGCGTGAAAAATAACAAATGAAGTCACAAAGGGTTGTAAATTGATGATGTGGCTTTGAATGGTGCATTTTGAACACAGAAAAACAAGGGGGTTCAAATAAGTTCAAAATAAATGAAATCCCTTTGTAACAGACGAGTTTCCGTATGAAACCCTGATACTTCAAAGGAGATTGTCTGTTTTGTACACGAAGTGCATCCAGTTTCTGCCGTAAGCCTCTCTACTTTCTGGCACATGCTATGTGGGTGAACTGATGATACCATGCCAACTTGGAACCTTTTCAGAGTTCATTTCAAATGCTTTTCAATTTCATGGTCTTATAGTTCAAAATAATCAGTAAATGCATGAAAAATAGCAAATGAAGTCAGAAAGGATTGTAAATTGATGATGTGGCTTTGAATGGTGCATTTTGAACACAGTAAAACAAGGGGGTTCAAATAAGTTCAAAAGAAATGAAATCCCTTTGTAACAGACTAGTTTTCGTATGAAAACCTGATACTTCGAAGGAGATTGTCTGTTTTGTACACGAAGTGCATCCAGTTTTTGCCGTAAGCCTCTCTAATTTCTTGCACATGCTATGTGGGTGAAATGATGATACCATGCCAACTTGGAACCTTTTCAGAGTTCATTTCAAATGCTTTTCAATTTCATGGTCTTATAGCTCAAAATAATCAGTAAATGCATGAAAAATAACAAATGAAGTTAGAATGGGTTGTAAATTGATGATGTGGCTTTGAATGGTGCATTTTGAACACAGTAAAACAAGGGGGTTCAAATAAGTTCAAAAGAAATGAAATCCCTTTGTAACAGACTAGTTTCCGTATGAAACCCTAATACTTCGAAGGATATTGTCTGTTTTGTACACAAAGTGCATCCAGTTTTTGCCGTAAGCCTCTCTACTTTCTTGCACATGCTATGTGGGTGAAATGATGATACCATGCCAACTTGGAACCTTTTCAGAGTTCATTTCAAATGCTTTTCAATTTCATGGTCTTATAGCTCAAAATAATCAGTAAATGCGTGAAAAATAACAAATGAAGTCACAAAGGGTTGTAAATTGATGATGTGGCTTTGAATGGTGCATTTTGAACACAGAAAAACAAGGGGGTTCAAATAAGTTCAAAAGAAATGAAATCCCTTTGTAACAGACGAGTTTCCGTATGAAACCCTGATACTTCGAAGGAGATTGTCTGTTTTGTACACGAAGTGCATCCAGTTTCTGCCGTAAGCCTCTCTACTTTCTGGCACATGCTATGTGGGTGAACTGATGATACCATGCCAACTTGGAACCTTTTCAGAGTTCATTTCAAATGCTTTTCAATTTCATGGTCTTATAGTTCAAAATAATCAGTAAATGCATGAAAAATAACAAATGAAGTCAGAAAGGATTGTAAATTGATGATGTGGCTTTGAATGGTGCATTTTGAACACAGTAAAACAAGGGGGTTCAAATAAGTTCAAAAGAAATGAAATCCCTTTGTAACAGACTAGTTTTCGTATGAAAACCTGATACTTCGAAGGAGATTGTCTGTTTTGTACACGAAGTGCATCCAGTTTTTGCCGTAAGCCTCTCTAATTTCTTGCACATGCTATGTGGGTGAAATGATGATACCATGCCAACTTGGAACCTTTTCAAAGTTCATTTCAAATGCTTTTCAATTTCATGGTCTTATAGCTCAAAATAATCAGTAAATGCATGAAAAATAACAAATGAAGTTAGAATGGGTTGTAAATTGATGATGTGGCTTTGAATGGTGCATTTTGAACACAGTAAAACAAGGGGGTTCAAATAAGTTCAAAAGAAATGAAATCCCTTTGTAACAGACTAGTTTCCGTATGAAACCCTAATACTTCGAAGGATATTGTCTGTTTTGTACACAAAGTGCATCCAGTTTTTGCCGTAAGCCTCTCTACTTTCTTGCACATGCTATGTGGGTGAAATGATGATACCATGCCAACTTGGAACATTTTCAGAGTTCATTTCAAATGCTTTTCAATTTCATAGTCTTATAGCTCAAAATAATTAGTAAATGCATGAAAAATAACAAATGAAGTCAGAAAGGGTTGTAAATTGATGATGTGGCTTTGAATGGTGCATTTTGAACACAGTAAAACAAGGGGGTTCAAATAAGTTCAAAAGAAATGAAATCCCTTTGTAATAGACAAGTTTCCGTATGAAACCCTGATACTTCGAAGGACATTGTCTGTTTTGTACACGAAGTGCATCCAGTTTTTGTTGAAAGCCTCTCTACTTTCTTGCACATGCTATGAGGGTGAAATGATGATAGCATGCCAACTTGGAACCTTTTCAGAGTTAATTTCAAATGTTTTCCAATTTCATGGTCTTATAGCTCAAAATAATCAATAAATGCATGAAAAATAACAAATGAAGTCAGAAAGGGTTGTAAATTGATGATGTGGCTTTGAATGGTGCATTTTGAACACAGAAAAACAAGGGGGTTCAAATAATTTCAAAAGAAATGAAATCCCTTCGTAACAGATGAGTTTCCGTATGAAACCCTAATACTTCGAAGGAGATTGTCTGTTTTGTACACGAAGTGCATCCAGTTTTTGCCGTAAGCCTCTATACTTTCTTGCACATGCGATGTGGGTGAAATGATGATACCATGCCAACTTGGAACCTTTTCAGAGTTCATTTCAAATGCTTTTCAATTTCATGGTCTTATAGCTCAAAATAATCAGTAAATGCATGAAAAATAACAAATGAAGTCACAAAGGGTTGTAAATTGATGATGTGGCTTTGAATGGTGCATTTTGAACACAGAAAAACAAGGGGGTTCAAATAAGTTCAAAAGAAATGAAATCCCTTTGTAACAGACGAGTTTCCGTATGAAACCCTGATATTTCGAAGGAGATTGTCTGTTTTGTAAACGAAGTGCATCCAGTTTCTGCCGTAAGCCTCTCTACTTTCTGGCACATGCTATGTGGGTGAAATGATGATACCATGCCAACTTGGAACCTTTTCAGAGTTCATTTCAAATGCTTTTCAATTTCATGGTCTTATAGCTCAAAATAATCAGTAAATGCATGAAAAATAACAAATGAAGTTAGAATGGGTTGTAAATTGATGATGTGGCTTTGAATGGTGCATTTTGAACACAGTAAAACAAGGGGGTTCAAATAAGCTCAAAAGAAATGAAATCCCTTTGTAACAGACTAGTTTCCGTATGAAACCCTAATACTTCGAAGGATATTGTCTGTTTTGTACACAAAGTGCATCCAGTATTTGCCGTAAGCCTCTCTACTTTCTTGCACATGCTATGTGGGTGAAATGATGATACCATGCCAACTTGGAACATTTTCAGAGTTCATTTCAAATGCTTTTCAATTTCATAGTCTTATAGCTCAAAATAATTAGTAAATGCATGAAAAATAACAAATGAAGTCAGAAAGGGTTGTAAATTGATGATGTGGCTTTGAATGGTGCATTTTGAACACAGTAAAACAAGGGGGTTCAAATAAGTTCAAAAGAAATGAAATCCCTTTGTAACAGACAAGTTTCCGTATGAAACCCTGATACTTCGAAGGACATTGTCTGTTTTGTACACGAAGTGCATCCAGTTTTTGTTGAAAGCCTCTCTACTTTCTTGCACATGCTATGAGGGTGAAATGATGATAGCATGCCAACTTGGAACCTTTTCAGAGTTCATTTCAAATGTTTTCCAATTTCATGGTCTTATAGCTCAAAATAATCAATAAATGCATGAAAAATAACAAATGAAGTCAGAAAGGGTTGTAAATTGATGATGTGGCTTTGAATGGTGCATTTTGAACATAGAAAAAACAAGGGGGTTCAAATAAGTTCAAAAGAAATGAAATCCCTTTGTAACAGATGAGTTTCCGTATGAAACCCTGATACTTCGAAGGAGATTGTCTGTTTTGTACACGAAGTGCATCCAGTTTTTGCCGTAAGCCTCTATACTTTCTTGCACATGCGATGTGGGTGAAATGATGATACCATGCCAACTTGGAACCTTTTCAGAGTTCATTTCAAATGCTTTTCAATTTCATGGTCTTATAGCTCAAAATAATCAGTAAATGCGTGAAAAATAACAAATGAAGTCACAAAGGGTTGTAAATTGATGATGTGGCTTTGAATGGTGCATTTTGAACACAGAAAAACAAGGGGGTTCAAATAAGTTCAAAAGAAATGAAATCCCTTTGTAACAGACGAGTTTCCGTATGAAACCCTGATACTTCGAAGGAGATTGTCTGTTTTGTACACGAAGTGCATCCAGTTTCTGCCGTAAGCCTCTCTACTTTCTGGCACATGCTATGTGGGTGAACTGATGATACCATGCCAACTTGGAACCTTTTCAGAGTTCATTTCAAATGCTTTTCAATTTCATGGTCTTATAGTTCAAAATAATCAGTAAATGCATGAAAAATAACAAATGAAGTCAGAAAGGATTGTAAATTGATGATGTGGCTTTGAATGGTGCATTTTGAACACAGTAAAACAAGGGGGTTCAAATAAGTTCAAAAGAAATGAAATCCCTTTGTAACAAACTAGTTTTCGTATGAAAACCTGATACTTCGAAGGAGATTGTCTGTTTTGTACACGAAGTGCATCCAGTTTTTGCCGTAAGCCTCTCTAATTTCTTGCACATGCTATGTGGGTGAAATGATGATACCATGCCAACTTGGAAGCTTTTCAGAGTTCATTTCAAATGCTTTTCAATTTCATGGTCTTATAGCTCAAAATAATCAGTAAATGCATGAAAAATAACAAATGAAGTTAGAATGGGTTGTAAATTGATGATGTGGCTTTGAATGGTGCATTTTGAACACAGTAAAACAAGGGGGTTCAAATAAGCTCAAAAGAAATGAAATCCCTTTGTAATAGACTAGTTTCCGTATGAAACCCTAATACTTCGAAGGATATTGTCTGTTTTGTACACAAAGTGCATCCAGTATTTGCCGTAAGCCTCTCTACTCTCTTGCACATGCTATGTGGGTGAAATGATGATACCATGCCAACTTGGAACATTTTCAGAGTTCATTTCAAATGCTTTTCAATTTCATGGTCTTATAGTTCAAAATAATCAGTAAATGCATGAAAAATAACAAATGAAGTCAGAAAGGATTGTAAATTGATGATGTGGCTTTGAATGGTGCATTTTGAACACAGTAAAACAAGGGGGTTGAAATAAGTTCAAAAGAAATGAAATCCCTTTGTAACAGACTAGTTTTCGTATGAAAACCTGATACTTCGAAGGAGATTGTCTGTTTTGTACACGAAGTGCATCCAGTTTTTGCCGTAAGCCTCTCTAATTTCTTGCACATGCTATGTGGGTGAAATGATGATACCATGCCAACTTGGAACCTTTTCAGAGTTCATTTCAAATGCTTTTCAATTTCATGGTCTTATAGCTCAAAATAATTAGTAAATGCACGAAAAATAACAAATGAAGTCAGAAAGGGTTGTAAATTGATGATGTGGCTTTGAATGGTGCATTTTGAACACAATAAAACAAGGGGGTTCAAATAAGTTCAAAAGAAATGAAATCCCTTTGTAACAGACAAGTTTCCGTATGAAACCCTGATACTTCGAAGGACATTGTCTGTTTTGTACATGAAGTGCATCCAGTTTTTGTTGAAAGCCTCTCTACTTTCTTGCACATGCTATGAGGGTGAAATGATGATAGCATGCCAACTTGGAACCTTTTCAGAGTTCATTTCAAATGATTTCCAATTTCATGGTCTTATAGCTCAAAATAATCAATAAATGCATGAAAAATAACAAATGAAGTCAGAAAGGGTTGTAAATTGATGATGTGGCTTTGAATGGTGCATTTTGAACACAGAAAAACAAGGGGGTTCAAATAAGTTCAAAATAAATGAAATCCCTTTGTAACAGACTAGTTTTCGTATGAAAACCTGATACTTCGAAGGAGATTGTCTGTTTTATACACGAAGTGCATCCAGTTTTTGCCGTAAGCCTCTCTAATTTCTTGCACATGCTATGTGGGTGAAATGATGATACCATGCCAACTTGGAACCTTTTCAGAGTTCATTTCAAATGCTTTTCAATTTCATGGTCTTATAGCTCAAAATAATCAGTAAATGCATGAAAAATAACAAATGAAGTCACAAAGGGTTGTAAATTGATGATGTGGCTTTGAATGGTGCATTTTGAACACAGAAAAACAAGGGGGTTCAAATAAGTTCAAAAGAAATGAAATCCCTTTGTAACAGACGAGTTTCCGTATGAAACCCTGATATTTCGAAGGAGATTGTCTGTTTTGTACACGAAGTGCATCCAGTTTCTGCCGTAAGCCTCTCTACTTTCTGGCACATGCTATGTGGGTGAAATGATGATACCATGCCAACTTGGAACCTTTTCAGAGTTCATTTCAAATGCTTTTCAATTTCATGGTCTTATAGCTCAAAATAATTAGTAAATGCATGAAAAATAACAAATGAAGTCAGAAAGGGTTGTAAATTGATGATGTGGCTTTGAATGGTGCATTTTGAACACAGTAAAACAAAAGGGTTCAAATAAGTTCAAAAGAAATGAAATCCCTTTGTAACAGACGAGTTTCCGTATGAAACCCTGATACTTCGAAGGACATTGTCTGTTTTGTACACGAAGTGCATCCAGTTTTTGCTGAAAGCCTCTCTACTTTCTTGCACATGCTATGAGGGTGAAATGATGATACCATGCCAACTTGGAACCTTTTCAGAGTTCATTTCAAATGTTTTCCAATTTCATGGTCTTATAGCTCAAAATAATCAATAAATGCATGAAAAATAACAAATGAAGTCAGAAAGGGTTGTAAATTGATGATGTGGCTTTGAATGGTGCATTTTGAACACAGAAAAACAAGGGGGTTCAAATAAGTTCAAAAGAAATGAAATCCCTTTGTAACAGATGAGTTTCCGTATGAAACCCTGATACTTCGAAGGAGATTGTCTGTTTTGTACATGAAGTGCATCCAGTTTTTGCCGTAAGCCTCTATCCTTTCTTGCACATGCGATGTGGGTGAAATGATGATACCATGCCAACTTGGAACCTTTTCAGAGTTCGTTTCAAATGCTTTTCAATTTCATGGTCTTATAGCTCAAAATAATCAGTAAATGCATGAAAAATAACAAATGAACTCACAAAGGGTTGTAAATTGATGATGTGGCTTTGAATGGTGCATTTTGAACACAGAAAAACAAGGGGGTTCACATAAGTTCAAAAGAAATGAAATCCCTTTGTAACAGACGAGTTTCCGTATGAAACCCTGATACTTCGAAGGAGATTGTCTGTTTTGTACACGAAGTGCATCAAGTTTCTGCCGTAAGCCTCTCTACTTTATTGCACATGCTATGTGGGTGAAATGATGATACCATGCCAACTTGGAACCTTTTCAGAGTTCATTTCAAATGCTTTTCAATTTCATGGTGTTATAGCTCAAAATAATCAATAAATGCATGAAAAATAACAAATGAAGTCATAAACAAAATAAAATAAAATAAATAAGTAATTTGAAACAAAATAATATAAACTTTAATAAAATAGATAAGTAGAAACAAAAAAAACTTTTTTTAACAAAAATAAAATTTATGAAACTAAAATTATCAAAGTATTTTCTGTTCAAAACATTATAAGCAACTTCTAGTATTATTGAAACTACAATTATATAAGATTGCTGCAACTAAAATTATCAAAGTATTTTCTGTTCAAAATCATTAAAAGCAAAAAGAATTTTCATAAAGAACTTTTTTTGTTAGAAACTTTAATAGCAAAAAGAATTATCATAAAATAAAATTAATAAGTAATTATAAACAAAATAAAATAAAATAAATAAGTATTTTGTTGTAAGTAGAAACAAAACAAAATAAATAAAGCAAAAAACAAAACAAAAAAAACTGGGAAAAAATAAAAAATTGCCACCAACTAGGCCACCACGGCCTGAATACGCCTAGAAACCCATCCATGGGCCAGTATTCAGGCCCGCAGTAGGCCCAGAAGGCCCATCAGGCAAAGCAGTAGCATGTAGGCCCGTAAGCCTGCAGTGGAGAGGAGCTCGAGAGGGGTGCGGCAGTGGGGATTATAAACCACTGCGCGCCCCTCTCAACTAGCGAGGTGGGACTAAACTTTGGCCGCGACGCGGGCAGCACAGGGGCCTTTGGTCCCGGTTGGTGGCACCAACCGGGACTAAAGGGTGGGCATTGGTACTGGTTCGTGGCACGAACCGGTACCAATGCCCACCCTTTAGTGCCGGTTGGTGCCACCAACCGGGACCAAAGGCCGCCGCTTCCCGCCCTTTGGGCTGCTGAAAAGAGACCTTTGGTCCCGGTTGGTGGCACCAACTGGGACTAAAGGGGGGCATTGGTACCGGTTGGTGGCACCAACCGGTACCAATGGCTTTGCTATATAAGCCAGCAATCGTGAAAATTTCATCCATTCTTCGATCCCTCCGACGACGACGCCAGGCTGCCCGAGCTCGCCGTGCCTCTGCCGCGCCCCCGACCACGCCGCCGTTGCCCCGCCCCGACCATGCCGCCGTTGCCCCTGCCCCCCGACCACGCCGTGCGCCCTCGCCGTGCCTCTGCCGCGCCCTTGACCCACCCCGTCGACGTCGTCGCCGCCCTCTGCCCCGTCGACGCCATCGCCACTGCCCCGACCACGCCGCCGTCGCCCCTGCCCCGACTACGCCGCTGTCGCCACCCTCTACACCGACGCTGGCACCGTGCCTCTGCCCCTGCCCCGACCACGCCGAACCTCTCCTTGGTCAGGCCGGCGCCCCCCCCCCCCCCCCCGTCCTCTCCTCTGTTTTTTCACATATATATGATGTTTTTTTCCAGATTATATGTATATGTGTGAGTATATGTATGTGTGTATATCTGATTATATGTCCTTTTTTTTAGATTTTTTGTTCATATATATGATGATTTGTTTTTTGCCTTTTTATAAAAATGTATATATGTATGTATGTTCTCTGTGCATATAAAAGTTAGATTTTTAGTACATTTGGGTACATTTTAGGTTAGTTTTATCTATATATGTTCTCTAATTTAGTACATTTTAGGTTAGTTTCATTTTTAGAAAAGTTTTATATATTTAGGAAAATAAGGAAGAGAAGGAAGAAGGAAGAAGAAGAAAAAGTTTTATATATGCAAAAGTTACATTTTTAGATTAGTATTATAGATCTAGCTAGGAAGATAAGGAAGAAGAAGAAAACGAAGGAGAGGAAAAAGGAAAATAAGAAGAGGAAGAAAGGAGAAGAAGAGGAGAGGAAAAAGAAGAGAAATAAATAAGAATAGGAAAAAAGAAGAAAAAGAAGAGGAGAAGAAGAAAGGAATAGAGGAGAAAGAAGAAAAAATAGAAATTCTTTCTATTTTTTCTTCTTTCTCCTCTATTCCTTTCTTCTTCTCCTTTTTTTCTTCTTTTTTTTTATTCGATTGCTTCTCTTCTATTCCTTTCTTCTTCTCCTCTTTTTATTTCTTCTTTTGTCTTCTTATTTTTTATCGGGTATGTCGTTGTCGATATACCCCCTCCCGAGAACTTCAACACGAGGGGGGGGGCACCGATATACCCCCTCCCCGATAACATTATTTTTCCATGTATATGTATGTCGCTTCATCGTCGATATAACCCCCTCCCGGATAACTTCGACATGAGGGGAGGCCGATATATATACCCCCTCTCGACCGTGATAACTTATACCCTCATCCCTCTCGCTTGACCAAAACTCTCGAGGACACCCAAACCCTAGAGAAAAAACAATGTTGGTCTTCTACCCCCTCCCGCCGCGCCCCTACCTGACAAACTCTCTCGAGGCCACCCGAATTTACCAAGTTAAAAGAGCATTGTCGTCGAGGCCACCCCAAACCCTTGAAGCGTTGTCTAGGCCACCCCAAACCCTAGAGAAGCAGCGTCAAGGCCAGTAACATGATTCCTTATTGTGATTAGCTAGCTAGTTCTATGTTTGCCACTAATATATATCCATCTATACCATGTTTGAATAATAATTGACATGTTGTAAATATTTGCAGAAACTATGGAGCACTCCCGAGACGAAGCAACAGAAGAGATGTTGGGGGAGATAATCGCATAAGGAAGTGATGTCGTTGCGTCATTTCTCAACGACACCGATGGTCAGGAAGGATTGGGTGAAGAAGAGGGCTATGTTCATGATGGCTCCGGTGACCCATTAATGCCGTACAAGAAGAGGGCTATGTCCATGATGGCTCTGGTGACCCAATGGAGGTACAAGAAGTAGACCGTGCTGACTGCTCCGGTGACCGAACCGAGTCCGGCCATGTATATATATATATATATATATATATATATATATATATATATATATATATATATTAGTTAAGCCCGTGTCGACTAGTTAATTGATGCATTCATTGTTTTCATATGTACACATATTAATTAATCGTCTTTCTTCTTTTTATCTAGCCCTCCGGATCGGGCTCAACTTCGGTAAAGAAATGAGGTCCGAAGAAAAAGTTGCGCTCGGATGAAAGGTTTGAGATCACAGCAATCGCGCGCGATGGCAAGACGATTGAACCCATCCGAACAAGGGATGCATTTCGTGCTCAGTGCGGGGTTCTTGTTAGGGACAAGATCCCGATCAGTATCCAGCAATGGTCAAAGCCAAAGAAAGAAGACCCTGAGGTGCCGACGTCTTATGTCTGTGATATGCAGAAACAAGATCTTTGGACAACGCTTAAGGCAAATTTCACCCTACCGCCAGAGGAGGATCCAGAGAAGCCACTTAAAGAGGAATTGATCAAGTCTCATGCTCTTAAGAAGATGGCAGAACTATTCAGGAGGTGGAAGAATGAGCTAAAAACGTTTGTCGACAAAGAAGAGACACCAGAATTCACCGGTCGGTTTGAGAAGATCAGAGATCAATGGCCTGCATTTGTGGCCCACAAGACATCGGAAAAGAGTAAGAAGATGTCAGCGACAAACAAGATTAATGCTGAGAGGAAGACGCATCACCATCGCACGGGGTCAGGTGGTTACCTCAAAGCCCGACCTTTGTGGGACAAGGCTGAGAATGACCTGATTGCTAAAGGGGTCGAACCAGAGACATTGAGATGGCCAGACCGTTGCCGGACTTGGTTCTTAGGGGTTGGCGGAACCTTGGACCCTGTATCAAGGAAGTGCGTTTGGACGGAAGAGCAACTGCGAATACCCGTCAGGAAGCTTCGGCACTATATCGCCGTAGCACAGGAAGCGACGTGATACGTCTCCAACGTATCTATAAATTTTGATTGCTCCATGCTACTTTATTTACTGTTTTGGACTATATTGGGCTTTATTTTCCACTTTTATATTATTTTTGGGGCTAACCTATTAACCAGAGGCCCAGCCCAGAATTGCTGTTTTTTTGCCTATTTCAGTATTTCGAAGAAACGGAATATCGAACGGAGTCCAAACGGAATGAAACCTTCGGGAACGTGATTTTCTCACCGAACGTGATCCAGGAGACTTGGACCCTGCTCCAAGGAACAAAAGAGGCGGTCACGAGGGTGGAGGGCGCGCCCCCCTAGGCGCGCCCCCTACCTCGTGGGCCCCCTACTGCTCCACCGATGTACTCCTTCCTCCTATATATACCTACGTATCCCCAAACGATCAGAACAGGAGCCAAAAACCTAATTCCACCACCGTAACCTTTTGTATCCACGAGATCCCATCTTGGGGCCTGTTCCGGAGCTCCGCCGGAGGGGGCATCCACCACGGAGGGCTTCTACATCAACACCATAGCCCCTCCGATGAAGTGTGAGTAGTTTACTTCAGACCTTCGGGACCATAGCTAGTATCTAGATAGCTTCTTCTCTCTTTTTGGATCTCAATACAATGTTCTCCCCCTCTCTCGTGGAGATCTATTCGATGTAATCTTCTTTTTGCGGTGTGTTTGTTGAGACCGATGAATTGTGGGTTTATGATCCAACTTATCTACGGAAAATATTTGAATCTTCTCTGAATTCTTTTATATATGATTGAGTTATCTTTGCAAGTCTCTTCGAATTATCCTTTTTGGTTTGGCCAACTAGATTGGTAGTTCTTGCAATGGGAGAAGTGCTTAGCTTTGGGTTCAATCTTGCGGTGTCCTTTCCCAGTGACAGCAGGGGCAGCAAGGCACGTATTGTATTGTTTCCATCGAGGATAACAAGATGGTTTTTTTATCATATTGCATGAATTTATCCCTCTACATCATGTCATCTTGCTTAAGGCGTTACTCTGTTTTTAACTTAATACTCTAGATGCATGCTGGATAGCGGTCGATGAGTGGAGTAATAGTAGTAGATGCAGAATCGTTTTGATCTACTTGTCTTGGATGTGATGCCTATATACATGTCATTACCTAGATATGCTCATAACTATGCTCAATTCTGTCAATTGCTCAACAGTAATTTGTTCACCCACCGTAGAATATCTATGCTCTTGAGAGAAGCCACTAGTGAAACCTATGGCCCCCGGCTCTATTCTCATCATATCAATCTCCATTACTTTATTTACTTCCTTTGCTTTTACTTTGCCTTTTACTTTTTACTTTGCATCTATCTATCAAAAATACCAAAAATATTATTTATCATCTCTATCAGATCTCACTCTCGTAAGTGACCGTGAAGGGATTGACAACCCCTAATCGCGTTGGTTGCGAGTAGCTATCATTTTGTGTAGGTACGAGGGACTTGTGCGTGGTCTCCTACTGGATTGATACCTTGGTTCTCAAAAACTGAGGGAAATACTTACGCTACTTTGCTGTATCATACTCTCCTCTTCGGGGAAATCCAACACAGTGCTCAAGAGGTAGCAGGACGTTCGTTCCAGACAGAGAGAAGGACGAGCTCACAATGGCCCTCGGGAATCCTGAGCACCCTAGACGGACACGAGGCACGCCAGGCTCCATTCCGTGGAAGGCTGGGTTTCCGGACACAGGGGTTTCCAAAACTCAGGAGAGGAGGAAGAAAGTGGAGCATAGCCAACTACATGTGTTGCACGAAAGGGTACAAGGGCTAGAGGAACAAGAAGCAGATTGCAGCAAACGACCTATCGAAGCTTCCCCTGAAGCTACCCCGCCATCTCAGCGGAGAAGCAGCGTGGCTTCCACCGAGCAGACACAGCAGTTGGAGCCTGTCTTCATGGGCTACTCCGTGGATGCTATCACAGAGTCTCAACATTGCCACCTTATGACGCGATGGATGACATTGAAAGTCAAGGCGACTGTTGGCTCTGTTATACCTAGTGAACCTACCTCAACCTACCACGGCCAGCCGATTCCAGAAGGATATTCTAGGGTGATGGTGGATCAAATAACGGACGGATTTGAGGACCTTGAGCTTGACCACCCTACGGGTGAAGGGGAGATTCGGCTGGGTTCTTCTCTGAAGACTCGATGCCTATGGAGGAAGGAGCTCATCAACCTTCTGAACTGGACGCCTCCGCCTCCTGATCCTCATCCGGCGAGTCAGGGCACTCCGCTTCCTCCTCCGCCTCCTCCAACGAGTGATCAGGGCACTCAGCCTCCTTCTCCGGCGCGTGGCGGCACTCCGCCTCCTTCTCCGCCTGCGCCAGTGCGCCCAAGCAGCCAGCTGCCTCCTCCTTCTCCGCCTCGCCAGCAAGGGCAGAAGAGACCCGCCGCCGCCCTGGCTGCTCCGGCACGTCGTAGTCCTTCTCCTCCGCCTCGTAAGCAAGCACGAAAGAAGACAGACGCAGCCGCTCCGTTTGCTCCGGCGTCTAGCAGTACAGCCAGAGGCAGGAGGCAATACAGATACGGTCCATCTCTCAAGCCTCTAGAGAAGTTACCGTACGAGAGGACCGAGGAGGAAAACGCGAATATCATGCAGACCGAAGTAAGGGACTTCTTTGAAGGGTTGAAAGCAAAGAGACATCCACCTCCAGAGGAGAAGGTAGATCCGGTGAAAGCAAAGCGCACTATCGATGCCCTGAGGAAACCACCAAAGTCTCCGCCGAAACCAACTATGAGTGCATTACTGAAAAGGCATATTTCCAAGCGGAGCGGTCGGGAAATACTGTTAGTGATCAAAGGTTAAAAGAACGAGCAGTTGGGAAAAAAATTTCCCATCTCGGCGAACAAACAAAGCAATCGTGCCCCCCGCTCAATGTGTCTAGCGACATCGTCGCTAATGCTCCGGGGACGGTGCCCGGTTATAGCAATCTTAGAGATTACCTGCCTAATGATGTACATTTTGATTTCTTGGAGGTGGACAAACACAGATACGAGTACGGGAAGCCTCTCGTCAAAGATGAAAAATCTCTAACAACGATGATGCGAAGATTCCATAATTGGTACATGAAAACCTGCAGAGAGTCTGTGGGGACGAATACTTTGTATCTAAGAATTAAAGAGGAGCACGACCTCATTGGAACTGATCCGTTGCCTGTTCCATTTGCAAAAAACAAGAAATGTATGATATTGGGTTCATTAACACAAATATCATAGATGAATTTCAGGTTAAAAAGAATGCCGAAGAGGCCGAGGCCAACTTGCTACAATCGTTGATCAAAAATTTAAACAAAGATTTAATACTCTTTCCTTACAACTTCGAGTGAGTGTTACTGTCGTGTGCATATTCGGTTTCCCTTATTACTCGAGCGACGTTATAGTAATGTAATTGATGAGTTATGCATGCGTGCGCTGCTTCCACTATGTTCTTCTGGAGATTAAGCTTGAGCGGGGACTAGTAACCGTCTTAGACTCGAGATGAAAAGATCCCGAAACCTATGCGGACATGACTAAATTGCTCAACAAGTAAGTTCAATCGATCATTATCGCACCATATCGGCAACTTTTTGTTCATTTCCTGATATCTCAAGTAATAATAATTATTTTCTTTGTCTTGCAGGGTTTGGAAACAGTTCACCGCAGAAGCTCCGGGACTGCCGAAGGAGCTGCGATATACATACCCGAAAGTAAGTACTACTAGCTAGCTAGTTGCGCGCATCTCCCGTTGATTCTATAGCTATACTTTCTTCAATGCCATTTATAATGCTTCATTATCAGTTTGATTGACCTCTATTTCTCGTAAAGTGCTTGTGGCAGGAATAAGGGAATGATTTCTGTGGATACTACATGTGCGAGTTCATCTACAATGCGACTTTGAAAAATAAGCGGGGCTACTCTAAAAGACAATATGAAGTGCGTAAGCAATAATATTCACAATTTCATTTTATTACACCATCATTTCTGTTGAGTTTCATTGATATATGTATTAACCCCCTTCTTCACATTAGACATGGCAGATGCGGAATGAACTCCTACCACAAGATCGCATGAAAGCAATTCAAGAGGAATTGGCTGGATTCTTTGTTGACCACGTCATCAATAAAGCCGGAGAATACCATGTGGAAGTTGATTTCAAATGCTAGGGGATTGTAAGAGATCTTACATATTGTATATGTATGTAGACAGTAGCGTCGGATAGATAATACGAAAACTTGTTGTTCGACCAATCTCTCGGAGAAGGAGAGGTCGATCGATCACTTCTCTCGGTATGCATGACGAACTTCTGTACTTAATGGTTTCCTTCATTTTCTTACTAGCTAGCGTGTCGAGGGCCTGTCTATGTACAGTATGTAGCGTCGACCAAGCACGGACATAAGAGAGGACACTTCTCTCTATTAATTAGCTAGCTAACACAATATATGAAACACCTAAATTAACCTCCAAAACCCCCAACCCCCCCCCCTCTTAAAAAAACAAAAAACCCAGCCCGTGAAATGCTGACGCGTGGATGTCTTTTGGTCCCGGTTGGTGCCACCAACCGGGACCAAAGGCCCTCCTGCCTGGGCTCGGCGCACCGGCCACGTGGAGGCCCATCTGTCCCCGTTCATGTTAGAACCAGGACTAAAGGTCTAGGGCATTAGTAACGACCCTTTAGTCACTGTTCAAGAACCGGGACAAAAGGCCCTAACCAACCGGGACTAGTGGGGGTTTTTCTACTAGTGCATAGAAGAGATCCGCTAACAAGATTTTTATTGACGGAGGGGACATAATGCACGTTCTTCAGCCGCACGATCTTCCCTGAAGTAAACTTTAGATCGACCGTGCCAACACCACGAACAGAAGCACTTGAACTGTTGCCCATCAGCACGGTGGAAGTCCCTGCGGTCTGATAAGACGAAAACATGGAAATATCACTGCATACATGCACATTAGCACCCGTGTTAATCAACCAATCAGGAGAATGACATACTGAAAGAATAGTGGAAAATATACCATACCCAGCATCCTTCATGTCAGTGTCTACAATGACAACATTAGCGGTCTTGCCACCTTTCCCAGGATGACGCTTGTCATATCGATTAGGGCAACTTGGAGCCCAATGATCAGGATCCCCACACACATGACAAACACCTTTCTTCTTGTCATTCTTGTTCTTGAAGTTCGTGTGCTGCACAGCCTTGTTCTTCCCATCAAAGTTTGCTTTACCGTCAAACTTGCCCTTGTTCTTGAACTTGTGGGGCTGGAAGTTCTTCTTCTGTACCAGATTGGCACTAGAACCTCCCTCAATTCCTCGAGCACGGTTGTCCTTTGCTCTCGCCTTTTCTTCCACATCAAGAGTACCAACGAGATCCGAAACGGAAAACTCCTGCCTCTTATGCTTCAGTGAGGTAGCAAAGTTCATCCACGTGGGAGGAAGCTTAGTGATGATACCTCCGGCAATAAATTTGTCCGGCAGGATACAATTGAAGTGCTCAAGTTCTCTAGCAAATGACTGTATCTCATGAGCTTGCTCAACTACGGAGCGCTCTTCAGTCATCCTGTAGTCATAGAATAGCTCCATGATGTACAGCTCAGTGCCAGCATCCGAGACCCCAAACTTGGCCTCGAGTGCGCCCCACATGTCTTTTCCATTATCAATTGACGCATAAGCATCAACTATGTTCTCACCAAGAACACTCAAGAGA
The DNA here is from genome assembly GCA_963921465.1 of Triticum timopheevii. Lineage (NCBI taxonomy): Eukaryota > Viridiplantae > Streptophyta > Magnoliopsida > Poales > Poaceae > Triticum > Triticum timopheevii. Next base: position 11,527,313 of record OY997264.1, on the reverse strand, counting down.
GCATCCTTAAACAAGGTATCCATTTTCTGAAAAGCTTGTGCCTGTTGGGCATCTTGCTCTCCTTCAGGTTTGCTAAGAGTGGCGTCATAGCAACTCATGGTTTGAAACCATAAGACTGCTCTGACGCGCCACCTCTTATAGTGGATACCCTCAAACATAGGAGGTCTCATGGAAGCAGCAAAACCACTTGGGGTAAATTGCCTATAATAAGGTTTTTGGATTGTTGGAAATATGAGCAATTTACCGAATGATTTTATTAACAGAAATAGTAGATAAAGCATGACTAGTATAGCAGTGATAAAACAAGTCACGTGATTTGACAAAGTGAAGGTAAATAACATCTGCATATATGAGCTAGAACCGATCATCTCTCGAGCAGATAGTAGATCAAGATTTATATATGAGGTAGATCCTAACATGTGTAGGGCAAACAGTAGAACAAGGAACTGTGGCAGGACCTCTAACAGGAAAAACAAGAACACGTACTGGACAGCAGCCGGAGCAGAGGCACTGGACTTGGGGTCGGTGTCCTCCATGTCGTCGAGGAGGTTGTCGACGTCGGGGAAGTAGTTGTCGTCGGGGAAGTAGTCGTCGGAGTCCGGGGCGTCCGTGACGAAGAAGTCAGTAGTCGCGCAGAGCGCTCCCCAAAAACCTTATCACCCTTCTCCCGTACAGGACTCAAAGAGGTGCGGTTTCGGAGGCCTACTGTCCCGACTCGCGGTGCACGCCGCAAGTCGGGATGAGGAAGACAGCAGCAGCTCAGAGATTGGAACCAGTGGCGAGAGGAAGGAGAAGTTCTGGTGCGTCTCTCTGAGAGGAGCGACCTCCCTTTTATAGGCGCAAGAGAAGGAGGTGAGAGGGCAGCGACGGGAGGCGAAGCGAACGGATTTCAGCCGAAGAGGCACCCCGTTTGGATTCAGTGTCCACTACGAAAAACATTTCAGCTCCCGCGTGACCTTTCGTATACCCGTCATGAGTGGCAAAAACTTAACATCGGCTCGGCTCATCACGGCGGGGCGGGGCGGGGCGAGGCGGGCGGCGAAGGAGGAGCGCGCGTGGATGTCCATCTTGTTCTCATGCCCATACAAGTGGGGAAAGAGCCTCCCTTATAAAGAGGTCCAACTCCCTCTAAACTAGCAATGTGGGACTAATAAAATTTAGTTCCACCTCTTGCCTTGCAGAATGGGCAGCATGGGCTTCTAGGATTTATTAGGAATTTCTGAAACTGCTATTGGGCTAGGCCGAAATAGACAAAAATTCCGGCAACAAATACTAGACACTTATTTTCTGACTGACTAGTATAATAGAGATAGCATTTAATGATTTCAATGACATGATTGAGCTTCAGTGCCGCTTTCTCGATCATGAGCTACAAGATCTTTACATTGTGCAACAATGACATCACACTGTTCTCCGCCATGCCTGGATCAAGCATGAAAGATAATAGAAGGCTGCAAGCACATACATAGAACACTGGTTTTAAGAAGTAACTAGGAAAATTGCCCGTGCGTTGCAATATGAGATGCAGGATTAAAAGACTATCATGGTGGTGAAAACGGACAAAGAACAAAAAACATTGAAATTTTAAGACATCAACATATATGCACATTGAGCTTTTTCAGAGATCTTTTTTTAGTTTTTAACACGTTCACACTACTGCATACACATTAACACATCTAGATATATACATCAGCGACAGTAGCATGACCTAGCAGCTAGCTACTACAAAATTACAGTAGCATTGTGCCACCAATTTGTTTTGTTCATGTATTCATAGATGGCAATGTCCTTATTAGTTAACTATGGAGAAAGCAGAAGTGCCAAACCATGAATTGGATTACCACAATTAAAAGCTGCAAGAACTCAGTCATGTAGTACTATTTTGTGAGAGAACTTGCATTATTTTCTCTAAGGCCTCATTTGGTTTCGAGGATTTTCGTAGGAAAAACATAGTAATAAGAATTGCCGAGGAAAATGTCCTATATATGCATTCTGTTTGTACGAAATGCGTACAGGAATTTCTTAGGAATACTAGTCATTTCCTGTGTTTTTGAAGGAAGCTACACATCCACTCAAAGCTCATTTTGCGCGTAGGAACGAGGCAAGTCAATTCCTTAGGACGGCAAGTGCCATCCTATCAAATTCCTATACTACTCCTAATTCCTACGTTCTGATTTCCTCCAAGAGCCCTAAGGAGAGGACGCTTTTACCATGCTCCCTGCGGCTCTTTTTGGGGCTTCAGAGTGTTGAACAACAAGCAGAAGCTCATTCTGGTGCCGATGCCATCCCTGGAGCTGTGTCTGCTGTTCACTTGGCCATGGACGTTGTGCTCCAGTTCTATGGATGATTAGATGGGATCAGGACCTCGTGTGCGGACATTGCTTGGAGTTGGAGCCAGGATCACATGCTGTTGTGGGAGGCCGTAGCAGGGCTTTCCAGATAGCTTCTCTCTGGTGAGCCCGCCCACGCAGCATGGTGAGCAGCTTGCAAGTGGGCACGGTGACCACCTGACCAACGAGCTCCCGTCCACCAGGAGCAAGCACACGTAGAAGGACATAGTGGCGCCCCACTCGGTTGGCGAGAAGACGATGATCTTGGGGTGGCACGTGAAGGCTTCTCTGGTAACATGGGCGGTGACGAAGTGGTCGAAGATAAGCGTTGCGTTCCACGCCAAGCAAACCTCTCGGACACGCACAACGGCAGTGACATGCAGGATCATGAGGATCTCATCGATGAGCAGGTCGTCGTTCAGCGCCGGCTCGCCGGGCGACAACCAGATCTTGGAATTTGCCGACGAATTGCCATCGTTCACACGGCCTAATCGGGTCAATGTGTTGACGAACATACTATGTCGATGGATTCACACCGTGCATACCTATTATACATAGAAAACGTAGGCAGCTTCTTAGAGCTCTGATCTGAATATTTGATTCAGTTTTGTAGACGGATATCAGGTACTCCAAACACAAAAATTAGAGACGTGTATCCATCTCTGGCACCAAAACGGAAGAGTGCACAGTAACCATAAATTATAGGCTTGATAAACAATAGCTAGCGTGAATATTTGTTGGGAGGAAAAGACGCTGGATGCAAATCAGAGTCACATATAACTCGGTCCGGGGTATAATGTGTAAATAAGATACAACTTGTAATTTTTCACAACAGATCGCTTGGCAAGTGATCCTAAAAAAAAATCGCTTGGCAAGTTGGCAACTCATGTTACTGGAGTATTTTTTTTAAACCTTTTTTAAGTGGACGAAGAGTAATCAATTTAAATGAAAAACTCTGTCCAATGAAGTAGAAAGTGCATTGTGTTCAGGTGGTTGTTGGCTCCGGGTTTGTTTACGCGGGTCGCAGGTTCGACTCCGGGCGGCTCCTTTATTTAAGTATTATTAAAGGACTGCAGGCTATTATTGAAAAAGTCAATGCTTTTTTTGTAAAGTATGGAGGAACAGTTTTTCCCAACTCAAACAAGCACCATGGATTTATTACAAGAAAACTAAAGGGTGTTCTGCAAAACGCCATGACGGACTAAGAACGTTGCAACAGGGATAAACAATAATTTTGTCAAAATACATACTCTTAAAGGACTGCAGGCTATTATTGAAAAAGTCAAGGCTTTTTTTTGTAAAGTATGGAGGAACAATTTTTCCCAACTCAAACAAGCACCATGGATTTATTACAAGAAAACTAAAGGGTGTTCTGCAAAACGCCATGACGGACTAAGAACGTTGCAACATGGATAAACAATAATTTTGTCAAAATACATACTCTTAAAGGACTGTAGGCTATTATTGAAAAAGTCAATGCTTTTTTTGTAAAGTATGGAGGAACAGCTTTTCCCAACTCAAACAAGCACCATGGATTTATTACAAGAAAACTGAAGGGGTGTTCTCCAAAATGCCATGACGGACTAAGAACGTTGCAACAGGGATAAACAATAATTTTGTCAAAATACATACTCTTGAAGATCATCCATAACGTCCCTACAAAAAAAAAGAGACTAAAGAAGATCAGACGATGGGAGCAGGCGGTTCCGACGGCGCTGGTTTGGGCGGCTGGGACAGGAAGATTAGAGACTGAAGAATCACGATTGCCGTTAGATTGACATCTAACGGTCTGACGCTGATAGAGTCGATTGTTGACTAAGTTTTTTTCCTGAGAAACCTTGTGTACGCATGAACTTAGTAGGCCCACAAGTCAGCCTCTAAATCTGTGGCAGACAACATAAAGCCCATTTGCTATTTTTTTTATAATTTGCAACCCATTTGCTAATTCTTAAGTAATTTATTACAGCCCATTTTCTGCCCAGGACCACGGTCAAAAAGTTCAACCTTATTTTGCATATTTCGGTAGAGTCCGAACTGTTGTAATCCCGAAATGATAAATATTTTTTTAAGAACTTATTGATTTGCCAAAAAATCGTTTTGTTTTTGTAAGCAAATAAGACGTGGGACAATTGAGTTAGTTTAAAGGACTGCAGGCTATTATTGAAAAAGTCAATGCTTTTTTTGTAAAGTATGGAGGAACAGTTTTTCCCAACTCAAACAAGCACCATGGATTTATTACAAGAAAACTAAAGGGTGTTCTGCAAAACGCCATGACGGACTAAGAACGTTGCAACAGGGATAAACAATAATTTTGTCAAAATACATACTCTTAAAGGACTGCAGGCTATTATTGAAAAAGTCAAGGCTTTTTTTTGTAAAGTATGGAGGAACAATTTTTCCCAACTCAAACAAGCACCATGGATTTATTACAAGAAAACTAAAGGGTGTTCTGCAAAACGCCATGACGGACTAAGAACGTTGCAACATGGATAAACAATAATTTTGTCAAAATACATACTCTTAAAGGACTGTAGGCTATTATTGAAAAAGTCAATGCTTTTTTTGTAAAGTATGGAGGAACAGCTTTTCCCAACTCAAACAAGCACCATGGATTTATTACAAGAAAACTGAAGGGGTGTTCTCCAAAATGCCATGACGGACTAAGAACGTTGCAACAGGGATAAACAATAATTTTGTCAAAATACATACTCTTGAAGATCATCCATAACGTCCCTACAAAAAAAAAGAGACTAAAGAAGATCAGACGATGGGAGCAGGCGGTTCCGACGGCGCTGGTTTGGGCGGCTGGGACAGGAAGATTAGAGACTGAAGAATCACGATTGCCGTTAGATTGACATCTAACGGTCTGACGCTGATAGAGTCGATTGTTGACTAAGTTTTTTTCCTGAGAAACCTTGTGTACGCATGAACTTAGTAGGCCCACAAGTCAGCCTCTAAATCTGTGGCAGACAACATAAAGCCCATTTGCTATTTTTTTTTATAATTTGCAACCCATTTGCTAATTCTTAAGTAATTTATTACAGCCCATTTTCTGCCCAGGACCACGGTCAAAAAGTTCAACCTTATTTTGCATATTTCGGTAGAGTCCGAACTGTTGTAATCCCGAAATGATAAATATTTTTTTAAGAACTTATTGATTTGCCAAAAAATCGTTTTGTTTTTGTAAGCAAATAAGACGTGGGACAATTGAGTTAGTTTAAAGGACTGCAGGCTATTATTGAAAAAGTCAATGCTTTTTTTGTAAAGTATGGAGGAACAGTTTTTCCCAACTCAAACAAGCACCATGGATTTATTACAAGAAAACTAAAGGGTGTTCTGCAAAACGCCATGACGGACTAAGAACGTTGCAACAGGGATAAACAATAATTTTGTCAAAATACATACTCTTAAAGGACTGCAGGCTATTATTGAAAAAGTCAAGGCTTTTTTTTGTAAAGTATGGAGGAACAATTTTTCCCAACTCAAACAAGCACCATGGATTTATTACAAGAAAACTAAAGGGTGTTCTGCAAAACGCCATGACGGACTAAGAACGTTGCAACATGGATAAACAATAATTTTGTCAAAATACATACTCTTAAAGGACTGTAGGCTATTATTGAAAAAGTCAATGCTTTTTTTGTAAAGTATGGAGGAACAGCTTTTCCCAACTCAAACAAGCACCATGGATTTATTACAAGAAAACTGAAGGGGTGTTCTCCAAAATGCCATGACGGACTAAGAACGTTGCAACAGGGATAAACAATAATTTTGTCAAAATACATACTCTTGAAGATCATCCATAACGTCCCTACAAAAAAAAAGAGACTAAAGAAGATCAGACGATGGGAGCAGGCGGTTCCGACGGCGCTGGTTTGGGCGGCTGGGACAGGAAGATTAGAGACTGAAGAATCACGATTGCCGTTAGATTGACATCTAACGGTCTGACGCTGATAGAGTCGATTGTTGACTAAGTTTTTTTCCTGAGAAACCTTGTGTACGCATGAACTTAGTAGGCCCACAAGTCAGCCTCTAAATCTGTGGCAGACAACATAAAGCCCATTTGCTATTTTTTTTATAATTTGCAACCCATTTGCTAATTCTTAAGTAATTTATTACAGCCCATTTTCTGCCCAGGACCACGGTCAAAAAGTTCAACCTTATTTTGCATATTTCGGTAGAGTCCGAACTGTTGTAATCCCGAAATGATAAATATTTTTTTAAGAACTTATTGATTTGCCAAAAAATCGTTTTGTTTTTGTAAGCAAATAAGACGTGGGACAATTGAGTTAGTTTAAAGGACTGCAGGCTATTATTGAAAAAGTCAATGCTTTTTTTGTAAAGTATGGAGGAACAGTTTTTCCCAACTCAAACAAGCACCATGGATTTATTACAAGAAAACTAAAGGGTGTTCTGCAAAACGCCATGACGGACTAAGAACGTTGCAACAGGGATAAACAATAATTTTGTCAAAATACATACTCTTAAAGGACTGCAGGCTATTATTGAAAAAGTCAAGGCTTTTTTTTGTAAAGTATGGAGGAACAATTTTTCCCAACTCAAACAAGCACCATGGATTTATTACAAGAAAACTAAAGGGTGTTCTGCAAAACGCCATGACGGACTAAGAACGTTGCAACATGGATAAACAATAATTTTGTCAAAATACATACTCTTAAAGGACTGTAGGCTATTATTGAAAAAGTCAATGCTTTTTTTGTAAAGTATGGAGGAACAGCTTTTCCCAACTCAAACAAGCACCATGGATTTATTACAAGAAAACTGAAGGGGTGTTCTCCAAAATGCCATGACGGACTAAGAACGTTGCAACAGGGATAAACAATAATTTTGTCAAAATACATACTCTTGAAGATCATCCATAACGTCCCTACAAAAAAAAAGAGACTAAAGAAGATCAGACGATGGGAGCAGGCGGTTCCGACGGCGCTGGTTTGGGCGGATGGGACAGGAAGATTAGAGACTGAAGAATCACGATTGCCGTTAGATTGACATCTAACGGTCTGACGCTGATAGAGTCGATTGTTGACTAAGTTTTTTTCCTGAGAAACCTTGTGTACGCATGAACTTAGTAGGCCCACAAGTCAGCCTCTAAATCTGTGGCAGACAACATAAAGCCCATTTGCTATTTTTTTTATAATTTGCAACCCATTTGCTAATTCTTAAGTAATTTATTACAGCCCATTTTCTGCCCAGGACCACGGTCAAAAAGTTCAACCTTATTTTGCATATTTCGGTAGAGTCCGAACTGTTGTAATCCCGAAATGATAAATATTTTTTTAAGAACTTATTGATTTGCCAAAAAATCGTTTTGTTTTTGTAAGCAAATAAGACGTGGGACAATTGAGTTAGTTTAAGGGAATACCAGTGATAAAAAAATCAGCGTTGTGTGGGAAAAAACAACAAAAATAAGGATGTAAATATGAAAAGGGAATTTTATGGGTTTTCAATATAATGATACGTGTATATGAACTAGTAAACTATAGGTAGAGATTAGAAAACGGATGTAGGACATGCGTTTCAAGAGGAAAATAGAACTGGGTTGCGTGTTTGATTCAGTAAAAAAACTGCCCGCGGGATGTTGTAAGACAAAATATAACTAACACTGGCGGGCCAGAGGCCAGTAGATACCTGCTGGATCTTTGTGCCCCGTTGTCGTCATGGGCTGGGCCTGTTAAAAACAAAACCAAGCCTAGGCAGTCTACAACCCAGTTGAAACTTGCTCGACCTGAAAAAACAATATACTGTCTGGAAAAAAATGAAAAAAATAATATACATGCTCAATAAACGAGAGAATTCTGCAATTACAGACTGATAACTGGGATGCAGCAGGGATATTGTTTTTTCATCATGATAATAAGTGCATGCACTTGTTTCGGAATAATTGGAGAACTGAGAATTCGAACGGCAGGTGCTTATGCTACCCATCAAATAAAAATCAGGTGCCTAAAAATTCATTTCAAAACAAATGATTCAGCTTTATATCCACGTCGACCCTTAGCATGATGGTTGGAAGCAAATACAAGTTCATACCAAAAGATCGTTAACAACAATACCAACTTGCGAATAACAAGATAGTACAACTACCAATACCAAACTAACTTATAATCTTTTTACTCCTGGTCCTAGTGTTCGTCTGGTACAAAATTTTGCAGAGGACCAGCTCCTGCTCCTTCTCTTGCTCCAGGTCCCCGAGGTGGTACTGGTGCATCACCCAGTTGGTCCTCTGCTGGTCGAAGTTCTTGTTGGTGTGCAGCACCAAAACCTTTGTGCTGCCCATCTGCCGGCCGTTGACCATCACCGGCAAGGGATTGCCGGTCTTGTGCCACATCGCATGCATGCCACACTCCGACTGTATCTTGCGACACGTCCACGTGCCCCTTTTGAACGCCTTGGAATTGCGCTGGAAGATATACTTTCTTAGGCCACTCTGTGTGATACCTGCAGTATTGTCGAATACATGTTTTAGTGTACGTAGTTGCCATTTTCATAACATCTTTGGCATGTTGCAGTCATTTGTTTCACTTTTTATTAACTGTCAAATTGTAATTGCTTCACCAGGTCTGCGTCTAAAAATAAAAATAGAGCTATAAACAAAGAAATATGTTTGTGCAAGTAGACGGCCGATCGGTGTCTTACCTAGAGGTTTCTCAGGTTGGGTGTAGCGTATGTCGTGCTCGCTGTCGTTGGTATGAACAAATCGATGAGAGGGTGAGATCTCGCGCCGTCAGCACTCACTTTGGCCTCGAGGTGCTCGATCAGCTCCTGATCGTGGGATCGAACTTGACGCCAGCCGGCATCACCGGCCAATCCTTCTTCGACTTGCATCGGTAATTCCATTTATATGGTACTCAATGTATGATCAATCGACTGTTTTAAGTGAATGATGAAAGATTTCGGCAGATAAGTGGTACTCCAAATTTGAAGTCCAGAATACCCGAACACGCCGCTGGGATTCTTGTGTCACCTCACGCGCATCATGTTATCACGTCAATTCAATGTGTGGACATGATGAATAATTTTTTTTTCAAACTGGACATGATGAATAATTTGACTGACGTATATTAGTACTGCTACTGTACTACTTACTAGTCGTATTTAGTGTCATAATTTATACATAGGTTTAACTAACAAGTACGCACTTGAAGCCTAATTGATATATATATATATATATATATATATATATATATATATATATATATATATATATATATATATATATATATTATTCTGTTACCCTTTTTAAACTGACGGTTGCAGGTGGTTGTACTGATGTTTTTGAAGCGGTTGAACTGATGATTTCAGTTGTGTTTAACAGATCGTTTTCTTTAGTTCAAAAACTTTTTGTAATTTTTTTGTCGGAATGGGGCGTGTAATATATCGTTAGAAAGCTCTTGACAACCATATTTCAAGTATATTGAACGTTTTTGCAAAATCATTATGGTTTGAGAGCAGTTTTGAAAAAACAATTTTTTTCAAAACCGAAAACGTGAATCGTATTTTGGAGTCAATTTTCGAACGGTTTGTCGGAATTGAGCAAATAAGATGGCGTTGGAAAGATGGTGAAAATCCGCATCTTCCATATATGTATTGTTTTTTCTAATTCTATATTATTTAAAAGTAATTTGAAAATCGGTGAAATTCTGGGCAAAACGTATTTTCGCGATTTTTTGCAAACGGTTTGTCGGATTGACGCAAATGATACGGCGTTGGAAAGCTATGGAAAATGCACAACTTTTGCGTATAGAAATGATTTTCTAATTCCTTACGGTTTAAAAACAAATTCGAATACGGTCAAATTTGATTTTGAACGTGATTTTTTTAAAAAGTTTGTCGAAATATGGCAAATAATATACCGTTGGATAGCTATAAAAAATGCGAAACTTAGTCATGTTGAACGTTTTCTCTACTTCGCAACCGTTTAAGAGTAATTTTGAATATGGCATGACGGATCCTGCTGTTTTCTCGTCTGAAAAACAGAGTAGTCGTACTGATATATGTGTATGTTTGTACTGAGCTATTTTTTGTAGAGCAATTTTGAATGGTTCCGAAAATGGATACTTGTACTGATGCTTGCATGGGTTTGTACTAAGCGTGCTTTCACTAACTAGACTTTGCTCTGTTTTTTGGGTAATATTTTTCTCGTAAGTTTTCAACAGTTTACAGTATCGCCCCCCTGTACTTGTATGGTTTGTATCATCGAACTGAATGCTATTTTATTCAAAAAGAAAATGTGTTTTTTTAACTCAACATTTTTTTGACAACGTTGTTCTGAACTTCTCTCATTTTACGACTTGTACTGAGGTACTTACTAAGCAGGATTTTCATGGGGTTCCTTTTTTTGCTTGAATTTTTACAATTTGAATTTCGGCCATTTCTTTTATTCCGAACGGACCACCGTTTTTAACTCGTACTGAGGTACTTACTACGCCCGAACTGGGGTGGCTGTCGCGTGTCTCGGCGAGGAAGAAGACGAAGCTCGGGAGCGCGGCTGGATTCGGCCGACGCCTGGTCCGGCCGGTAGGATGCTGCGCAAGGCGGGGGGTGACAGGCGCAGGGTGGCGGGGATAGGAGTGGCGGCGCACGGCGGAGGGGCTCCAGGGTGGCGGCGCGGGGCGGGGGATGGCGGTGCGCGGCAGCGGAGGGAGGCTGGGACGACGCGTGGTAGCCGCCGGAGGCGGGGACAGGCCGCGGCAGCCGCCTGAGGGAGTCGGGTGTGGGTGCGGCGGGGTCGCCGGATGTAGGAGGCGGGGGGCGCGACGCGGCGCCGAAGGTTGAAGGCGCGGGGCGGCCGGCCGGCCGGCCGGCGGTAGAAGGCGGGTTGGATTGGGGGCGGGTCAGCGAGTTTCTACAGTGGTCTGCGCGCCGCGCCTTATAGGGACAGAGGGTAACAGAATTTTATATATAGGTAAAATAACTGGGACACGTAGGTGCCTTGGCACCTAGTTCGGATCCAACCCGCTAATGCATTTCCTACTTATAAATAATCACTACTATCCTTCCCAAAAATTTGCTTTCCTTTTCTGCGTGCATGCACTTGTATCCTTCATGGCCATTGATTGTAGATTGATTCCCACATGATTTATTCTAGGTATTAGAACCTATACCTACAAATGTATATACCCTATGATTTATTCTAAGTATTTTTAGATACCTACAAACATATGTACCCTACAATTTATTCCAAATAATTTGCATGCACGTATATACTTTATGATTTATTCTAGGTATTAGATTCATACAGACGTATATACCCTACAATTTATTCCAAATAATTTGCATGCACGTATATACTCTATGATTTATTTTAGGTATTATATACCTACAAACATAGTCCGATATATTTGTATGTGGATACCCAATTTTTTTTTAAAATAGTGCATACTCAAGATATTGCTGTAAATACCTCGATGTGAAATTTATTGGTACATACCCATAAATGTCATTACCTTTTTTAAAGTGGATATATATATACGTAACTAAATACCTCGACAGATGATATGTTATGTTCAAATAAATATTGACTAGGTTTTTCTTATACCCATAGCAACTACACGCACACCTCAGTTTAGAAGGCATGCCAGCAATACTACTAATATGTACAGAAAAAATTAGACAATTTTGAATAATTTCCTTCAATGCATTAATTACTATAGAATTTTTCTAGTGTTTCACATGCACATGCGACTAAATTAGGTAGTGTTTGGTAGTACGCGCATGCTAATTAATGCCTACCTCCAAATTAGAGCAAGTGGTCGCTAATTAACATGTGGTTAATGGAATTAATTAGTAAATTGCAATAAATGTCCAAATTTAATATTGCAAACGGGTATACCCGCTAGCGTCTATACCTAACACAACGCACACATCTTAAAGAAATTCGAAGGTAGACAAGCAAGGAGCCTGGGCACCTAGGTGTCCCAAATGGCTTCTACACAACATCTCCATCATCATTATCAGTACATCCTACACAGGTGAGTTAGGATGCACTTGATCCCAGGAAGGTATATGTCCTTCAAACCAGAGGAGTGCTTCAAATTAAGAGCATCTCCAACAGCCGCGCTATAGCGCCGCGCGCAAAAAAACCCGTTAGCGCGCGCTGCGGCTGTTTTTGCGCGCCCGGCTGCGCTGGCTCCAGCAGCGGCGCTATAATGCAGCGCGCGCGCGCCGCTCCAGCAGCCGCGCCATAATGCAGCGCGCGCGCCGCACAAACCACATATACATTTGCAAAAAATGAGCAAAAATGATCAAACAAACAAAATAAAAATCAATAACAAATAATTTAAAATAAATCATTACAACACAAACAAATAGTTTATCGTTCAGTACAACAACAAATACTTCAAATAAATTTACAACACAACAAATAGTTCATGAAGTTCATGCTCTTTGCCGTCCATGCCATGCCCACCACTTTTCAATTAGATCTTTCTGAAGTTCATTGTGCGTTGCGGGACGCCGAATGGCATGATAGGAGGCAACAAAACGGGCTACCCTTTCAGCCCTCCGCCGCACTCGCACGGGATGTCCCAAGAGCTCATACTGTGAGTAGTCTAAATCTTGGCCACGCTCATTCTCGATGATCATGTTGTGCATGATCACACAAGCGTGCATGATGTACCAAAGCATTTGTTGATCCCAAAATCTTGCCGGTCCTCTCACAATAGCAAATTGGGCTTGCGAAATCCCAAATGCTCTCTCCACATCTTTTCTAGCCGCTGCCTGAGCATTGTGGAAATCAAGATTTTTCTTACCTTCCGGTTTTTTCAACGGCTTCACGAAGGTTTGCCACTTTGGATAGATGCCATCTGCTAGATAATAGCCATAGTTGTACGTATGGCCATTTGCTACAAACTGCACAGGTGGCAACTCACCGTTTGCAATCTTATTTATCAGTGGTGACCGGTTGAGAACATTGATATCATTCAAAGATCCAGGCATTCCAAAGAATGCATGCCAAATCCAAGTCTCCTGATCGGCCACCGCTTCAAGGATTATAGTGGAACCCTTTTTTTGGCCGTGGAATTGCCCATGCCATGCCTTTGGACAATTCTTCCAACTCCAATGCATGCAATCTATTGAGACAAGCATGCAAGGAAAGCCGCGCGCTTTGTTCATCGCCAATAGCCTTGCAGCGTCTTCAGCAGTGGGAGCTCTCAAATACTCCTCGCCAAACACTTGCACAATTCCCACTGCAAAGCGCTTGACACACATGATGGCTTGGCTCTCACCCATAGCCAAATGATCATCAACTAGATCAGCCGGGATACCGTATGCCAACATACGCAAAGCGGCTGTCACCTTCAGAAAAGTGCTATGCCCGAGCTCTCCTGCGGCATTCCTCCTTTGCTGGAAAAACCGGTCATGGCTCGCTAGTTTCTCTGCAATGCGCCTGAACAACTCGGTGCTCATCCTAAACCGGCGACGAAAATACGACTCCGGGTACGTGGGATTCTCCACGAAATAGTTCTTCATCAATCTGTTATGGGCATCAATCCTATCTCTCCAAATTTTCTCCCGACCCATAACCGAACCACCGTGCTTCTGTTTTTTATTGATATGCATAGCTACGATCATTGCAAGATCCTCCTCCTCTTCCATATCAAATTCTTCTTCAGAAGAATCATACGACGAACTCATCTACAATGTTCAATACTATACTATAAAAACTACAATTCAAAACATGCACCAAATTCATGAAGTTTGAGCAATACATACCTTGTAGGCGTTTTGTCAAACACCTTGCGGGCGCGGCGCGGCGGCGAGCGCTCGGGCCCTGTTCCTCGGACGACGGAGGCGCGCGGGCGCCGGCGGTACTAGGAGGGGATGGGCAGAAGCGCGGGCGCGCGGGGATAGGCCGGGGAAGCCTGAGACGGTCGCCGGGGTGCGCGGCGGCGGCGGCGGCGCGGCCGGTCAGGGGTGGAAGCGCGAGAGGAAGAGCGGGCGCGAGCGCTCGAGTGTGCCGCGCGCTGTACTGGGCGCCCGAAATACGCCGCACGGGTATGTGTTTTTGCCCGCGCGCCCAACCCGTTTTAGCGCGCGCGCCGTTTTTGCGCGCCCGCTGGAGCGCCCTGACGCGTTGCGCGCGCGCTAAAAACGCCTATTTTGCCGCGCGGCGCTAGTTTAGCGCTGCTATTGGAGATGCTCTAACAACAGTACATAATATCCAACAAAAGAGGGTCGTGCTATAGCAGCAGAATACATGTCTCAGTCTAGATATTAGCACGAATCAAGTTGTGCATATTTGCTGTTGGCATGAACCACATCGCCGCATGTCGGGTTTATAAAAGCCATCCATCGCATGGAAGCTTGATGCCTTTCACACATTGAAGATTATCTGGCAACAAGCTGTGTCGACGAATCTCTGGATATGGTGATTCATGAAACCCATGGTATGATGTGTAAACACAGTCCCCCCTGGCGAATGGAAGTTGCATAGCACGGTAATCATCGGCGGTGATATGATCGATGATTGGTTGGATGATCGGATAATTGACCCCGAGGAACAAGGAGTGGTTGCCGAGGCTGTAAACCCGCCTCCAGTTGAATACGCCTGGCCCAACGGAGCTGGGATCTTTCTCGAACACGAAGCAGCCATAGCCATCAATGTCACGAACGCCCCACACATTGTACTGCATGTGGTTTGATGTAATGGTTTGGTCAATTTGGTACATGCGAATGAGCATCAAATGGCCGCCGTCAGCCGAACGAGCAATAAACCATCACCCATCGGCTGGTATGATTCCAGGTCCTGGAATCATGAAGGCCAGCGCATTTGCGTCTGCTGCAACAATTCAAATTGGAGACCAAAAGGACAAAAATAAACAATCATGTTCAGAGTATATGTGGAATTAAGATTATTATAACAGTGACACATATCATAGACAGAGAATTGCAATGCCGTGGTCATAATCATACCCCAAGTTAAAAAATAAGCCAATGGCTTTCATATTCTAGCAATATGTCATGGTTCAAACATCATGTAACAATGAGAGAGGAGAACAGCTATGACAGAGCCTACTCATATTCTACCATAGCACTTACTACTACTTTTCTCATATCAACTCTAAGCAATAACATGCGTTGTTATAAAAATCTTGGAAACGAGAGTAACGTATAGCAATCATGATGTTATGCTCATAATATGTATTCTAACAATCATTAGATGCCAATTGTTCTCATATCAACTCTAACAATAACATGTGAGGTCATAAAAATCTAGGAAATGAGAGGAACATATACTCCATCCATCCCAAAATAACTGTCTTAAGCTTAGTACAAGTTTGTACTATATCTAGTATAAATTTGAGACACTTATTTTGGGACGGAGGGAGTAGCAATGATGTGGTTATAGAAATACTATCTATTCTAAATTTGTAACAATGAACAGGCCGTCGTTTTCATGAGGTAAAGATGAGATGAGATAGAACAATTACAGGATGATAGATTCCAACAGTATAGGCAGCCAATATGTGCGTCGACCGCGTAAGCGATGCCATCGTGCACTATAGCATCAGACAGAAATGTTGCCTCGACAGAATTGATGATGAGCCATAATGATGTATGGCGACCGGATTCCAGATAGACTAATCCCATGTTGAACATGGCAATGAGCTTGTAATCCATGTAGTCTTCTGATGGTGTGGGCACTTCGCAGATTACAACTTTCAGCAAACAGAGGTCGAGCCAAAAGCTTGACGCGTCTCGTGCGTAGTAGGCAGGAGTGTCCGGCGGGCCGCGAGGCTCGATGGCGGCGGTATCCAACGATGGAAGGGTGATCTCTCGCTGGGTGTAGATATCCAAGAGACGCCACGGACTACTGGATTGGTGGACGAGGACGATCCAGTTGGCCTTCATGCCCGCCCAGTAGTGGGCGCGCATGAAGGACAGGTGGACGGGTAGTGGTAGCATGTCGAGGGGCACCATGGTAACCTCCTTAGGATCGTCAAGTTGGTTCTGGGCCACCTGCGAGGATCGGGCATCAGCAAGCAGGGTGTCTTGAAAAGAGCCGACCGGTTGCAGACGAGTAGACGGTACAAAGACATCGAGCATGCGGCCAGATGGACGGTGCTGAGTAGGTCCATACGATTACAGATCTGCTCCAAGAGAACATCGGGGAGGGAATTCTAATCGCGGCTCTGCGTGTCAGTCAGTTCTGCCATTGGGGTTTTCGGTGCCTGCGAGCCAGCAGGGAAGTGGATTCGGGCGAGCGAGCGAAGAAGCTTCTCCTCGCGTAGCCGAGCAGTGAGCAGGGGGATATGGTACACGCGAGCTACCAAGGAAGATGGCGCGGATGGGTGAGCAGTGAGCGGGGGTAAATGGTGTGCGGCCGACGATGGGGAAGAGAGGAGGAAGAAGAGGAGAGGAGGAAGAAGAGTGGAAGACGGGGAAGAAAGTGCATTAAATCTCAAATCTACCAGTACTACTACCAGGATATACCGTCCTTCGGAGTGTAAATAGTTACACCGATGACATGTGGGTCTACCACAAGAGGGCCCATATGTCAGTTAATGAAGGACAGAGGTGCGTAGGCGTATTTGAGGAAGCATGCTCTACTGGCAAACATGATAGCAGTACTGGGTAAGGCTGATTTAGTAACACCAACACGCTGGTTCAGCTTATTAATTACGTGTCCTATCTGCTGCATCGTGTATTGTCACTTCACTACGAAGAGTAGTTGAATATAGTTCTCTCTGACCGAGATGGGGAATAATGGATTGCGAAGACTTCCTTTCTACAGTATCCCTATGCCTCTACGCTCACTTCACTCATTTTACTCCATATTTGTGAACAGAGGGAGGCTTTTACTCCGTAGTTGGGAACAGAGGGAGTACGAAGATATATATAGGCGGAGGAAGTCGGTCAGGGGAGCCACGAGGGGCCCACGAGGCAGGGGGCGCACACACCCTTACTGGGCGCGCCGGCCACCCTCGTGGCCGCCTCGGCTGCTTCTTGACGTCCACTCCAAGTCTCCTGGATTCCGTTTGTTCCAAAAAGATTGCTCCCGAAGGTTTTATTCCATTTGGACTCCGTTTGATATTCCTTTCCTTCAATATACTGAAATAGACAAAAAAACTACAATTCGTGCTGGGCCTCCGGTTAGTAGGTTAGTCCCAAAAATGATATAAAAGTGTAAAGTAAAGCCCATAAACATCCAAAACAGGTAATATAATAGCATGGAACAATCAAAAATTATAGATACGTTGGAGATGTATCAAGCATCCCCAAGCTTAATGCCTGCTCGTCCTCGAGTAGGTAAATGATAAAAACAGAATTTTTGATGTGGAATGCTACCTAGCATATTTCTCAATGTATTTCTCATTATTGTGGCATGAATGTTCAGATCAAATGATTCAAAATAAAAGTTCATATTGACAAAAGGATAATAATACTTCAAGCATACTAACTAAGCAATCATGTCTTCTCAAAATTACATGGCAAAGGAAAGTTCATCCCTACAAAATCATATAGTTTGGTCATGCTTCATTTTCGTTACACAAGAATGCTCTCATCATGCACAACCCCGATGACGAGTCAAGCAATTGTTTCATACTTTAGTAATCTCAAACTTTTTTCAACCTTCACGCAATACATGAGCGTGAGCCATGGATATAGCACTATGGGTGGAATAGAATATAATGATGGGGGTTATGTGGAGAAGACAAAAAAGGAGAAAGTATCACATCGACGCGGCTAATCAATGGGCCAGGGAGATGCCCATCAATTGATGTCAATGCGAGGAGTAGGGATTGCCATGCAACGGATGCACCAGAGCTATAAATGTATGAAAGCTCAACAAAAGAAACTAAAGTGGGTGTGCATCCAACTTGCTTGCTCATGAATACCTAGGGCATTTTGAGGAAGCCCATCGTTGGAATATACAAGCCAAGTTCTATAATGAAAAATTCTCACTTAGTAAATGAAAATGACAACATAGAAGACTTTCTATCATAAAGACCATGGTGCTATTTTGAGCACAAGTGTGGAAAAAGATAGAGCATTGTCCCTCTTTTTTTTTGGGGGGGGGGGCTTTTTTGGCCTTTTTTATTTGGCCTTTTTAAGGACAATGCTCTAAAAATGATGATCATCACACTTCTATTTACTTACAACTCATGAATTACAACTCGATACTAGAACAAAGTATGACTCTATATGAATTCCTCTGGCGGTGTACCAGGATATGCGATGACTCAAGTGCGTCACGTATAAAAATTATGCGATCCATCCCACATTATTTCATTAGTCAAGCCCCGTGTGACCGATGATCTAAATTATGATTTATGCAAAGCTTTTACTGAAAAAGAAATAAGTGATGCCCTTTTTCAAATGGGACCGTTAAAAGCGCCAGGGCCAGATGGCTTTCCTGCAAGGTTTTTTCAGCGGAATTGGGGGCTAATCAAAGATGATATTGTCAAGGCTGTGTAGCAATTTTTTTATTCTGGAATTATGCCTGATGGTATTAATAATACTACTATTGTTCTTATCCCGAAGATCAAGAATCCTCAAACAATCAAAGATTTCAGGCCAATCAGTTTGTGCAATGTTATCGACAAGATTATTTCAAAGTGTCTTGTTAACAGGTTGCGACCGCTCCTCGATGGTATGATTTCCCCTACCCAAAGTGCGTTTATTTCGGGAAGGTTAATTCCTGATAATGCTCTTATAGCCTTTGAATGTATGCATTCGTTAAGTATGCTTAAGGATTTAAGAGGGGAATATTGTGCTTATAAGTTGGACCTAGCCAAAGCCTATGACCGTGTGGATTGGCAATTTTTGCAAAGTATGATGTGGGGCGTTGTGTTTTGCGCCGCAATGGATTAAATGGGTTATGACATGTGTTACTTCGGTGAAATTTGCGGTGCGCTTTAATGGTCAATTGCTGCAGCCATTCTCACCTTCTCAGGGGCTCAGGCAGGGAGATCCTTTATCTCCCTATTTATTCTTATTTGTGGCAGAGGCGCTTTCTTTGTTGCTCAATGACGCATGTGCTAGGGGAGTTATCCAGGAATTCAAACTGACTAGATGAGCGCCTGGTATCTCTCACTTGCTATTTGCAGATGATAGTCTGCTATTTTTTTAAGGGTTCTTTTGATCAAGCGTTAGCAATTAAAAATATTCTGACGGTGTATGAGAAGGTAACTAGACAGATGTTAAGCCCTGATAAATGTTCCATAATGTTTGGGAAAAAATGCAGCTTAGAGAAATAAGTGACTATCATGGTTATCTTAAAAATTACTGTGGAGGCGTTCGAGGATAAATATCTTGGATTACCAGTACCAGAGGGTAGAATGAAGGCCGGTATGTTTCAGTATACTAAAGATAAGTTTTTGAAAAGGCTTTCTGACTGGATTGAAAAATATGCTTCTTGTGGAGTCAAGGAAGATTTAATCAAAACAATAATTCAGGCTCTTCTTGTGTACGCTATGGGGATATTCAAATTTCCAGTTTCTCTTTGTGAGGAGTTATCCCATATTATAAGGAACTTTTGGTGGGGAGACGAAGAAGAAAGAAGAAAAACTCATTGGTTGGCGTGGGACAAACTAACAAGACCTAAAGGTAAGGGTGGAATGGGTTTCCCTGATCTCAGGCTTTTTAAGCAAGCTCTTCTGGCTAAACAGGCATGGCGGTTATTGGTTTACCCGGATTCGCTATGTGCGAAATTGATGAAGGCAAAGTATTACCCCCAGGGACATATTCTTGATACGGTGTTTCCGCATGCTAGTTCTGTGACTTGGCAAGGTATTTCACATGGTCTGGAACTTCTTAAGAAGGGGGTCATTTGGCGGGTATGTGATGGATCTAGTATTAATATATGGAGGGATAATTGGATACCTAGGAGGCATGGCCTAAAAATCTCAGCTAGAAGGCATAATACCAGGTTAAAATTGGTATCTGACTTATTCATGAGCGGGCGTAAGTGTTGGGATGAAAATTTGATCAAGTATCTATTCTATCCACATGATGTGGAGGAAATTCTAAAGATTCGTGTTCAGGACTCTAGGGATGGGGATTTAGTTGCGTGGCACCATGAGAAGAATGGTATATTTTCTGTTAAAAGTGCGTACAATTTTGCTCTTAATTTGAAGGATAGCCAGGATCATGGTGGCCAATCTAGTGGCGAACCAGAGGGGGTAATAGGGATTTGGGAGATAATATGGAAGGCTAATATACCTCAGAAAATCAAGATTTTTGCGTGGCGAGCTGCTACCAATAGCTTGGCGGTCCAAATGAATAGAGTTAAGCACCATCAGACTGATTCAGGGATGTGTTCTATTTGTGGGGTTGAAGATGAAGACATCTTTCATGCTCTGGTGAGTTGTCCTAAAGCTCGTGCTCTTTGAATGGCCGTGAGAGAGCAGTCGAATATTCCGGATGAAGAGTTCTTCAAGTGCACGGGACCAGATTGGTTATTGATTTTGCTGGCTCAATTGGTTTGCGGCAGAGGGAACAAATCATGTTTCTTTTCTGGCGAGCATGGCATTTGAGAAACGATTTAATTTTTGGGAACGGGAAAGAATCCATTAGTGCCTATGCACATTTTGTGGATAATTTTTGGACCACCTTCACGTCTAGTCATGACACCGCTAAATTGGACGCTAGCAACAAAGGCAAGGAGAAGGTGAGTGGAGTTGTAGAGGATTATGCACCATTAATAGATCATGTGGTCTGGACTCCTCCCCCTAATGATCATATCAAGATCAATGTTGACGCCAATTTTGTGGAGAGTACTAATGCAGCCAGTGTGGGGGTCGTAGCTCGTAATTCTTCTCGAGATATTATTGTTTCTTCGTGGGACTTTATTGATCGGTGTTCCAGTGTGAATGAAGCTGAGCTCCACGCCTACCTCGCAGGACTTTATATACGTATCACCCTTTCCCAATCTATTATTTTAGAGACTCATTGTGCTTTCGTACATTTGTTTCTTGCAAATGAGAAGATTGAGAGGTCCCCTCTCGCTGATCTGATGGATGAGGCTCTGAGTATATCTAGGATGATCCATAGTTTTCATATTGCAAAGATAAGTCGGGCTGCCAATGGGGTGGCACATGAGATTGCTAAGTTTAGCTTTAGTTCTATGTCCGATGGGATTCTTTTTAATTCTGTTCCGCCCTGCGTGGTGTATGTTGTAACGAATGATTGTAAGAACCTTTCGTTGGCTTAATTAATATATGGGGTGTTTTTTCAAAAAAAAAACTTAGTTTGCATATGTAGGTCTGGTTTACTTAGTGCCTTCCCGTCTCCGTCCTAACCACCGCCGATCGTCCGCACAGCACCGTCCCGTCGCCGACACCACCTTGTTGTGAGCCTCTTGTTCTTATCTTTTTTATAAAAAAAATCATGTTTGTGTGATATATATATATATATATATATATATATATATATATATATATATATATATATATATATATATATATATATATATAGTTGCTTGTATAATTATCTTATCCGGCCCGTACGTTGTTTGTTATACATAGTGCCATGGTTTTGATATCCGTCCCCGTCGGCCCTCGTCCGGTTTATGATTCGGGTGTGGTATATTCTCTTTTATAATTATTTGTTGCATTTCGTGCTTATGAAAAATTATGCCCATGAAGTTGACATAGATATTTCTATCTAGGAGGTATGTGAACCGGAAATTCCAACCGACCCAATTGTCGAGCGGTTAAATTTAGTTAAAAATGAAAACGAGTATTTGAAAGAAAAATTGAAAAGAATTGAGGGTGAGAAGATGGAATTGGAGTTGCATGTTGCCGATGTCGTTGATGATCACAAGATCAAGATGGAGAAAATGCAGTTGAAGATTAGAAAGATTAGAAAATATGCCATCGATAGTGAGGCTTGGTACCATTATGCCGTTGGATCAATTGTTACCTTAGTTGCGATCTTGATCACATTTGTTGTTGCATTTAAATGCTTTAACTTGAGAGTTATCTGTATGTTGTTTTATGAGAATAAGTGTTGTATGAACTTTATGTATGAGCTTGTATTAATTTGGTCTATTCCGTGTTGTGTAATGAAGATGAGCCGGCAATGGATGTACGATGACCGATGCTCTCCACAGTTCGTTAATGTCATGCGTACTTTTCTGCTTGCCATTGAGGCAAACAAGCGGGCGGATGGTTTTATGCCTTGTCCATGTGCTGGATGTAAGAATTATTGGAATTACTCTAAGTTAAAAACCATTCACGTCCACCTGTTTGAGTCCGGTTTCACGCCCCACTATAATGTTTGGACCAAGCACGGAGAAAGAGGGGTTATGATGGAAGAAACTGAAGAAGGAGAGGACGACGACAACTATCCTGACCATGGGTACCCTGAATATGATGGTACAACAATGGGGGAAGAAGCTGAGCCGGCATTGCAGGAAGAAGCTGAAGAAGAGACATCAGATGAGCCGCTGATGATCTAGGTCCGGCCATTGCCGATGCAAGGAGAAACTGCGCAAGTGAAGAGGAGAAGAAGAAGTTGCAGCACATGTTAGAAGATCACAAGAAATTGTTGTACACGAATTGCGAAGCTGACAAGAAAAAGCTAGGCACCACAATGGAATTGCTGCAATGGAAGGTAGAGAATGGTGTATCTGGCATGGGATTTGGAAAGTTGCTAGTAATGTTAAAGAAGATGCTTCCAAAGGACAACAAATTGCCCGAGAGTACGTACGGAGCAAAGAAGGTTGTCTGCCCTCTAGGGTTAGAGGTGCAGAAGATACATGCATGCCCTAATGACTGCATCCTCTACCGCGGTGAGTACGAGGATTTTAACGCGTGCCCGGTATGCGGTGCATTGCGCTATAAGATCAGCCGCGATGACCCTGGTGATGTCGAGGGCGAGCGCCCAAGGAAGAAGATTCCTGCCAAGGTGATGTGGTATGCTCCCATAGTACCACAGTTGAAATGTTTGTTCCAAAGCAAAGAGCTTGCCAAGTTGATGCGATGGCACAGAGAAGACGGTAAGAAAGACGGGAAGTTGAGAGTACCCGCCGACTGGTCGCAGTGGAGAAAAATCGAGAGAAAGTACTATATATATATATATATATATATATATATATATATATATATATATATGTATGTATAGTTGCTTGTATAATTATCTTATCCGGCCCGTTCGTTGTTTGTTATACATAGTGCCATGGTTTTGATATCTGTCCCCGTCGGCCCTCGTCCGGTTTATGATTCGGGTGTGGTATATTCTCTTTTATAACTATTTGTTGCATTTCATGCTTATGAAAAATTATGCCCATGAAGTTGACATAGATATTTCTATCTAGAAGGTATGTGAACCGGAAATTCCAACCGACCCTATTGTCGAGAGGTTAAATTTAGTTGAAAACGAAAACGATTATTTGAAAGAAAAATTGAAAAGAATTGAGGGTGAGAAGCTGGAATTGGAGTTGCATGTTGCCGATGTCGTTGATGATCACAAGATCAAGATGGAGAAAATGCAGTTGAAGATTAGAAAGATTAGAAAATATGCCATCGATAGTGAGGCTTGGTACCATTATGCCTTAGTTGCGATCTTGATCACATTTTTTGTTGTATTTAAATGCTTTAACTTGAGAGTTATCTGTATGTTGTTTTATGAGAATAAGTGTTGTATGAACTTTATGTATGAGCTTGTATTAATTTGGTCTATTCGGTGTTGTGTAATGAAGATGAGCCGGCAATGGATGTACGATGACCGATGCTCTCCCCAGTTCATTAATGGCATGCGTACTTTTCTGCTTGCGATTGAGGCAAACAAGCGGGCGAATGGTTTTATGCCTTGTCCATGTGCTGGATGTAAGAATGATTGGAATTACTCTTAGTTAAAAACCATTCACGTCCACCTGTTTGAGTCCGGTTTCACGCCCCACTATAATGTTCGGACCAAGCACAGAGAAAGAGGGGTTATGATGGAAGACAATGAAGAAGAAGAGGACGACGACAACTATCCTAACCATGGGTTCCCTGAATACGATGGTACAACAATGGGGGAAGAAGCTGAGCCGGCAGTGCAGGAAGAAGCTGAAGAAGAGACATCAGATGAGCCGCTGACGATCTAGGTCCGGCCATTGCCGATGTAAGGAGAAACTGCACAACTGAAGAGGAGAATAAGAAGTTGCAGCACATGTTAAAAGATCACAAGAAATTGTTGTACACGAATTGCGAAGCTGACAAGAAAAAGCTAGGCACCACAATGGAATTGCTGCTATGGAAGGTAGAGAATGGTGTATCTGGCAAGGGATTTGGAAAGTTGCTGGTAATGTTAAAGAAGATGCTTCCAAAGGACAACAAATTTCTCGAGAGTACGTACGGAGCAAAGAAGGCTGTCTGCCCTCTAGGGTTAGAGGTGCAGAAGATACATGCATGCCCTAATGATTGCATCCTCTACGGCGGTGAGTACGAGGATTTTAACGCGTGCCCGGTATGCGGTGCATTGCGCTATAAGATCAGCCGCGATGACCCTGGTGATGTCGAGGGCAAGCGCCCAAGGAATAAGATTCCTGCCAAGGTGATGTGGTATGCTCCCATAGTACCACGGTTGAAACGTTTGTTCCAAAACAAAGAGCATGCCAAGTTGATGCGATGGCACAGAGAAGACCGTAAGAAAGACGGGAAGTTGAGAGTACCCGCCGACTGGTCGCAGTGGAGAAAAGCCGAGAGAAAGTACTGGGAGGAATTTTCATGTGACGCAAGGAACATATGGTTTGGTCTAAGCGCAGATGGCATTAATCCTTTGGGGGAGCAGAGCAGCAACCATAGCACGTGGCCCATGACTCTATGTATCTATAACCTTCCTCCTTGGTTGTGCATGAAGCGGAAGTTCATTATGATGCCAGTGCTCATCCAAGGCCCTAAGAAACCCGGCAACGACATTGATGTGTACCTAAGGACATTAGTTGAAGAACTCTTACAGCTGTGCAATGGAAAAGGTGTATGTGCGTGGGATGAGCACAAACAGGAAGAATTTGACCTACATGCATTGCTGTTTGTGACCACCAATGATTGGCATGCTCTCAGTAAACTTTCAGGACAGAGAAACAAGGGATACCGCGCATGCAAGCACTGTTTAGATGATACTGACAATATATACTTGGATAATTGTAGGAAGAATGTGTACCTGGGACATCGTCGATTTCTTCCGAGCAGGCATCCCGTAAGAAAGAAAGGCAAGCATTTCGAAGGTGAGGTGGATCACCAGACGAAGCCTCGTCACCGTACTAGTGATGATGTACATGATATGGTTAAGGATTTGAAGGTAATCTTTGGAACGAGTCCTGGCAGACAACCTGTTCCGAATGACGCTGACGGACGCGCACCCATCTGGAAGAAGAAATCTATATTTTGGGACCTGCCCTATTGGAAAGACCTAGAGGTCCACTCTGCAATCGACGTGATGCATGTGACGAAGAATCTTTGCGTGACCCTGCTTGACTTCTTGGGCATGTGGGAAGACAAAAGATACACCGGAGGCACGGGAGGACCAGCAACGTATGCACAGAAAGGATGACGTACATCAGTGTCAAGCCAGCTATGCTCTTACCAAAGAAGAGAAGGAAATCTTCTTTGAATGCCTGCTTAGTATGAAGGTACCGTCTGGCTTCTCGTCGAATATAAAGGGAATAAATATGGCAGAGAAAAAGTTCCAGAACCTAAAGTTTCATGACTGCCACGTGATTATGATGCAACTGCTTCCGGTTGCAATGAGGGGGCTTCTACCGGAAAAAGTTCGATTAGCCATTGTGAAGCTATGTGCATTTCTCATTGCAATCTCTCAGAAGATAATCGATCCATAAATCATTCCAAGGTTAGAGAATGATTTGGTGCAATGTCTTGTCAGTTTTGAGTTGGTGTTCCCACCATCCTTCTTCAACATCATGACGCACGTCCTAGTTCACTTATGCGAAGAGATTAACGTTATGGGTCCTGTATTTCTACACAATATGTTCCCCTTTGAGAGGTTCATGGGAGTCTTAAAGAAATATGTTCATAAGCGTGCTAGGCCAGAAGGAAGCATCTCCAAGGGCCATGAAAATGAGGAGGTAATTGTGTTTTGTATTGAATTTATTCCTGACCTTCAGCCGATTGGTGTTCCTGAATCGCGGCATAAGGGCAGACTGGGTGGAAATGGCGTGCTAGGACCGGAACAAATAATATGTATGGACAGGCATTCTCTCACTCAAGAACACTACACAGTTCTACAAAATTTCGCCTTGGTGGCTCCGTATATGGAGGAACACAAGAATTTTCTACGCTCCAAACACCCGGAGCAGTCTGACGACTGGATTACACGTGAACAAACGGCGACTTTCGCCGGTTGGTTGCAGACAAATGCCATGCATGATGCCGCTGTTGAAGATCACCTGTACTTGTTGTCCTAGTTACCATCTTCGAATATAATGACTTTCAAAGGGTACGAGATAAATGGGAATACATTTTATATGATAGCCCAAGATAAGAAGAGCACCAACCAAAACAGTGGTGTCCGCTTTGATGTGGACATATGGGAACTTGACTATGGATTTGGTTTGAAGGTCCCTTTGTTTCGGTGCAAATGGGTCAATATGACACGGGGCGGGGTAATGGAAGAGCCGCAGTATGGAATGACAACAGTAGATCTCAACAATCTTGCGTACACAGACGAACCATTCATCCTAGCCAATGATGTCGAGCAGGTTTTCTATGTGAATGACATGTCTACCAAGCCGAGAAAAAGAAAAGATAAGGAAGCGAATACATCATACGATGAGCCAAAGCGCCACATAGTTCTTTTAGGGAAAAGAAACGTCGTGGGAGTGGATGACAAGACAGACATGTCAGAAGATAATGAAAAGTTTGATGAAATTGCTCCACTCACAGTTAATATTGACCCGAGCATCTAGTTAAATGATGAAGATTGTCCATGGTTACGGCGCAAAGGGACACACCCGAAGAAAAAGTTTCACACCCAAAGATCCCACTCTGCGATGTGATGGGCTTCACTGTCAGCACTTTCTTTCTCTAGTGAGTTTCCAGACTTGTATATATCTGGAAAGTCCCACTTTGGACAAACCGTAGGGAATCTTCGTAATAGTTAGGGTGCTTATATGTTTTGGCATTTGAAACGTGTACTTTTTTGCTTCGGACAAACGTGTACCTTTCTGACATCATTTGCTATTTTTCAGCTCATTTACTGATTTTTTAGAGCTAAATGACCCTGAAATTGAAAAGCACTACAAATGAACTCTGAAAAGGTTGAAAGTTGGCATGGTATCATCATTTCACCTACATAGCATGTGCAAAAAAGTAGAGAGGGTTACGGCAAAAAGTGGATGCACTTCGTGTACTGGAAAATCTCTTTCGAAGTACCAGGGCTTCGGACGAAAACTCATATGTTACAAAGGCATTTCATTTTTTAAGTAACCTAAGTATTACCAAATTGAATATAATGATAAAACACACTAATATTAAATGTAAGAAAAAAGAGAATAAATAAAGTTTGTAATTTAAAAACTATTCAAATAATTCACAAACTAGTGATTCACACAAATTTCAAATAATTCAAATTTAAACTTTTCAATTGAAAACTACTTGCACTAACATAAAGTTTGTAATTTGTTGTACCTAAAGCAAAAATATTCACAAAGAAACTCTAAATACAGCAAAAAACAACTCAGAAATAAATATAAGAAAATAAATAAAGCAGAAAAGAAAAAAACTAAATGAAAAAAAGCATGCCTACTGGGCCACAACGGCCTGCATACGACTAGAAACCGAACCTGTAGTTTGGCCAGGATGTAGGCCCGCAAGGCCTAGTAGGCCCACAGGGTAGCGTGGCTGAGTTAGGCTCAGAAGCTTGCTATAGAGAGGAGTTCGAGACAGCAGCCACGCCGGGGCTTTTAAACTGGCGTGGGCACCCCTCGGCTAGCGAGGTGGGACTAAACTTGCCGGCACCGCACCTGCGCCAATGCACCCCTTTAGTACCGGGTCGTGGCTCCAACCGGTACTACACCAACCGGTACTAAAGGGCTATTTTGGCCAGGCAGAGCGGCGGGAAGGGCACCCCTTTAGTACCGGATGGTGGCTCCAACCAATACTAAAGGTCCATCCTATAAATACAACACTTGAAAAATTTTCAGTTTCCCTCTGTTTTTCCTCTGTTTCTTCCTCTCCGTCGACGACGCACTGCCTGCCCCGATCGACGTCGTCGCCGCCCACACCGTCGCCGCACCCGACGCGCCTCCCCTCCCTCGAGATCGCACGCCGTCGCCGTCGCTGCCCCCGACGCCCCGCTGTGAGCCCCTGCCGCCATGGCTGCGCTCCCATAGCTAGATCAAGCCCACACACACACACACACAGATGCATATGATCGAACACACACGCGCACACACACACATATTTTCTTATTTTCTGTTTTTTAGTTTTTTATAGTTTTAATTATACAAATGTTAGATGAATTTTAGATATAGAAATGTTAGATAGACGAGTTTTGACATTTTCTTTCACTAGATGATTAGATGTATATAGAAAAAAGTTAAGGAATTTGATACTTTTAGTTATATATATATATATAAATATTAGATGAATTAGATATATAAATGTTAGATGCATGTTTCTTTAGTTTTTTATACTTTTAGTTATAGAAATGTTAGATGAATTTTAGATAGATAAATGTTAATTAGAAATGTTATATTTTTAGTTTTTTATACGTGAACAATGCCCGGCCCGCATCCTCGCCGTCGACGCGTTCGCCACGACGTCCTGCTTCAGAGGAGCCATGTTTGGGACTGGGCTCCACTAGGATGGCACTGGGAGGTGCTACCTTTAGGGGCGCGCCGCTTGGTGAGGAACCCGGCCCTGGGCCCCGTCGTCGACCTGGAGCTCCTCTGGTGGCGTTCGCGTGGGCCACTTTCGGTGCGGAGGGAGCCGGCCCCGCCGGAGGTGGTACGTCACCGTGTCAGGGAGGAGGACGAGCACGTCCGTCGCTACATGGCTGCTATGGACGTTAGGTTATCCAATACCTGGCAGGTTCTTCGGGGATCTCACCCGAGCTATGATCCTATGATGGTTCCTTCTCTTTGGGTGTCCACCGTCCGCGCCTCAGGAACCGCGAGTGAATTAGATATTCGATAGTATTCGATCTAGATTAGCTAGCTAGTGATGTATTCGATAATATTCGAGACGACGTATACGTGATTATATATATTATTCGATAATATTCGAGACAATGTATTCGAGATTATATTCGATGATGCATATTATCTACTATGATTCAGTTTTATCTTTCGAGGTGCATATATACTATCTACTATTATTCAAGATGCATATCAATTATCTACTATTATTTCAGATGTGTACTAAATTGTTTTATATTTTTTCTGGATTAGTTAAATAAAAGCTATGGCGGACAATACCGGCATAGAAGGAGAAGAGGCCCTGTTCGAGATCATACGATGTCCTCGCCGGCCAGATGATCAGAATGAAGAAGATGATGGCTCCCAATATCTGAAGAATACAAAGGAGGGTGATATGATATTCGATCAAGACAACCGAATTGATGAAGTCCAGATCTATGATTATGATGAGGAAGAAAATGTTGATCTTAAAATAACGAGACCGGCGAGGTATATTTATATAAGCAGGCATCTGGTGATCATCACATGTTTTAAATGATTTGAAGATATATTAACGAATCGATCTTTCTTTTTTCAGCCCTCCGGATCGAGTAAATCTTCTACAGGCAGTAGGACAGTGCAAGGCCCGGCCAAAAAGTTGAAGGATAGCGTAAAGTACAACATCGATGCTATCAAACCTAATGGCAAACCAAGCGATTTCAATTTGGTCCAAGCCTCACGCCTTCGAAGAGGGCTTACAGCATGACCTATGAGGAAAACGAAGCCGAAGTGAGGGCCCAATTGGATGTCCATTTTGGACCAAAACCACCACCACCGCCAAAGGAGAAAGTGCCTGATAAACTCATTGACCACTTTATTCGTATGGCTAAAGCACCAGCTCCCAAGCCTGTTGACTCAGACTATGAGCGCCAAATCAGGAAAGCACATTGAGCACAACAAAAGAAGGAGTCGGGCTCGAGCTCGTGCCAAGCAGCTGCCAAAAATGGGAAAACCGTTCCCCAGCTGGGAGAACAAGTGGTGCAATCGATCCCCCACTCATTGTACCAACACATGCGAGTACCGGCGCCGATCAGCTTGTAATAACCGACGAGTATAGAAGGCAGACTGCAGAGCTCAGTATCACTGTAACGAATGATTGTAAGAACCTTTCGTTGGCTTAATTAATATATGGGGTGTTTTTTCAAAAAAAAATAACTCTTAGTTTGCATATGTAGGTCTGGTTTACTTAGTGCCATCCTGTCTCCGTCCTAACCACCGCCGATCGTCCGCACCGTACCGTCCCGTCGCCGGCACCACCTTGTGGTGAGCCTCTTGTTCTTATCTTTTTTATAAAAAAAATCATGTTTGTGTGATTTATATATATATAATTGCTTGTATAATTATCTTATCCGGCCCGTACGTTTTGTGTTATACATAGTGCCATGGTTTTGATATCCGTCCCCGTCGGCCCTCGTCCGGTTTATGATTCGGGTGTGGTATATTCTCTTTTATAACTATTTGTTGCATTTTGTGCTTATGAAAAATTATGCCCATGAAGTTGACATATATATTTCTATCTAGGAGGTATGTGAACCGGAAATTCCAACCGACCCTATTGTCGAGAGGTTAAATTTAGTTGAAAATGAAAACGAGTATTTGAAAGAAAAATTGAAAAGAATTGAGGGTGAGAAGATGGAACTGGAGTTGCACGTTGCCGATGTCGTTGATGATCACAAGATCAAGATGGAGAAAATGCAGTCGAAGATAAGAAAGGTTAGAAAATATGCCATCGATAGTGAGGCTTGGTACCATTATGCCGTTGGATCAATTGTTACCTTAGTTGCGATCTTGATCACATTTGTTGTTGCATTTAAATGCTTTAACTTGAGAGTTATCTCTATGTTGTTTTATGAGAATAAGTGTTGTATGAACTTTATGTATGAGCTTGTATTAATTTGGTTTATTCGGTGTTGTGTAATGAAGATGAGCCGGCAATGGATGTACAATGACCGATGCTCTCCCCAGTTCGTTAATGGCATGCATACTTTTCTGCTTGCGATTGAGGCAAACAACCGGGCGGATGGTTTTATGCCTTGTCCATGTGCTGGATGTAAGAATGATCGGAATTACTCTAAGTTAAAAACCATTAACGTCCACCTGTTTGAGTCCGGTTTCACGCCCCACTATAATGTTCGGACCAAGCACGGAGAAAGAGGGGTTATGATGGAAGACAATGAAGAAGAAGAGGACGACGACAACTATCCTGACCATGGGTTCCCTGAATACGATGGTACAACAATGGGGGAAGAAGCTGAGCCAGCAGTGCAGGAAGAAGCTGAAGAAGAGACATCGGATGAGCCGCTGATGATCTAGGTCCGGCCATTGCCGATGCAAGGAGAAACTGCGCAAGTGAAGAGGAGAAGAAGAAGTTGCAGCACATGTTAGAAGATCACAAGAAATTGTTGTACACGAATTGCGAAGCTGACAAGAAAAAGCTAGGCACCACAATGGAATTGCTGCAATGGAAGGTAGAGAATGGTGTATCTGGCAAGGGATTTGGAAAGTTGCTGGTAATGTAAAAGAAGATGCTTCCAAAGGACAATGAATTTCCCGAGAGTACGTACGGAGCAAAGAAGGCTGTCTGCCCTCTAGAGTTAGAGGTGCAGAATATACATGCATGCCCTAATGATTGCATCCTCTACGGCGGTGAGTACGAGGATTTTAACGCGTGCCCGGTATGCGGTGCATTGCGCTATAAGATCAGCCGCGATGACCCTGGTGATGTCGAGAGCAAGCGCCCAAGGAAGAAGATTCCTGCCAAGGTGATGTGGTATGCTCCCATAGTACCACGGTTGAAACATTTGTTCCAAAACAAAGAGCATGCCAAGTTGATGTGATGGCACAGAGAAGACCGTAAGAAAGACGGGAAGTTGAGAGTACCCGCCGACTGGTCGCAGTGGAGAAAAATCGAGAGAAAGTACTGGGAGGAATTTGCAGGTGACGCAAGGAACATATGGTTTGGTCTAAGCGCAGATGGCATTAATCCTTTTGGGGAGCAGAGCAGCAACCATAGCACGTGGCCCATGACTCTATGTATCTATAACCTTCCTCCTGGGTTGTGCATGAAGCGGAAGTTCATTATGATGCCAGTGCTCATCCAAGGCCCTAAGCAACCCGGCAACGACATTGATGTGTACCTAAGGACATTAGTAGAAGAACTCTTACAGTTGTGCAATGGAAAAGGTGTATGTGCGTGGGATAAGCACAAACAGGAACAATTTGACCTACATGCATTGCTGTTCGTGACCACCAATGATTGGCATGCTCTCAGTAACCTTTCAGGACAGAGAAACAAGGGATACCATGCATGCAAGCACTGTTTAGATGATACAGACAATAAATACTTGTATAATTGTAGGAAGAATGTGTACGTGGGACATCGTCGATTTCTTCCGAGTAGGCATCCCGTAAGAAATAAAGGCAAGCATTTCGAAGGTGAGGCGGATCACCAGACAAAGCCTCGTCACCGTACTAGTGATGATGTACATGATATGGTTAAGGATTTGAAGGTAATCTTTGGAACGAGTCCCGGCAGACAACCTATTCTGAATGACGCTGACGGACGCGCACCCATCTGGAAGAAGAAATCTATATTTTGGGACCTGCCCTATTGGAAAGACCTAGAGGTCCACTCAGCAATCGACGTGATGCATGTGACGAAGAATCTGTGCGTGACCCTGCTTGACTTCTTGGGCGTGTGGGAAGACAAAAGATACACCGGAGGCACGGGAGGACCAGCAACGTATGCACAGAAAGGATGACGTACATCAGTGTCAAGCCAGCTACGCTCTTACCAAAGAAGAGAAGGAAATCTTCTTTGAATGCCTGCTTAGTATGAAGGTACCGTCTGGCTTCTCGTCGAATATAAAGGGAATAAATATGGCAGAGAAAAAGTTCCAGAACCTACAGTTTCATGACTGCCACGTGATTATGATGCAACTGCTTCCGGTTGCAATGAGGGGGCTTCTACCGGAAAATGTTCGATTAGCCATTGTGAAGCTATGTGCATTTCTCATTGCAATCTCTCAGAAGATAATCGATCCATAAATCATTCCAAGGTTAGAGAATGATTTGGTGCAATGTCTTGTCAGTTTTGAGTTGGTGTTCCCACCATCCTTCTTCAACATCATGACGCACGTCCTAGTTCACTTATGCGAAGAGATTAACGTTATGGGTCCTGTATTTCTACACAATATGTTCCCCTTTGAGAGGTTCATGGGAGTCTTAAAGAAATATGTTCATAAGCGTGCTAGGACAGAAGGAAGCATCTCCAAGGGCCATGAAAATGAGGAGGTCATTGTGTTTTGTATTGAATTTATTCCTGACCTTCAGCCGATTGGTGTTCCTGAATCGCGGCATAAGGGCAGACTAGGTGGAAATGGCGTGCTAGGACCGGAACAAATAATATGTATGGACATGCATTCTCTCACTCAAGCACACTACACAGTTCTACAAAATTTCGCCTTGGTGGCTCCGTATATGGAGGAACACAAGAATTTTCTACGCTCCAAACACCCGGAGCAGTCTGACGACTGGATTACACGTGAACAAACAGCGACTTTCGCCGGTTGGTTGCAGACAAATGCCATGCATGATGCCGCTGTTGAAGATCACCTGTACTTGTTGTCCTAGTTACCATCTTCGAATATAATGACTTTCAAAGGGTACGAGATAAATGGGAATACATTTTATATGATAGCCCAAGATAAGAAGAGCACCAACCAAAACAGTGGTGTCCGCTTTGATGTGGACATATGGGAACTTGACTATGGATTTGGTTTGAAGGTCCCTTTGTTTCGGTGCAAATGGGTCAATATGACACGGGGCGGGGTAATGGAAGAGCCGCAGTATGGAATGACAACAGTAGATCTCAACAATCTTGCGTACGCAGACGAACCATTCATCCTAGCCAATGATGTCGAGCAGGTTTTCTATGTGAATGACATGTCTACCAAGCCGAGAAAAAGAAAAGATAAGGAAGCGAATACATCATACGATGAGCCAAAGCGCCACATAGTTCTTTTAGGGAAAAGAAACGTCGTGGGAGTGGATGACAAGACAGACATGTCAGAAGATAATGAAAAGTTTGATGAAATTGCTCCACTCATAGTTAATATTGACCCGAGCATCTAGTTAAATGATGAAGATTGTCCATGGTTACGGCGCAAAGGGACACACCCGAAGAAAAAGTTTCACACCCAAAGATCCCACTCTGGGATGTGATGGGCTTCACTGTCAGCCCTTTCTTTCTCTAGTGAGTTTCCGGACTTGTATATATCTGGAAAGTCCCACTTTGGACAAACCGTAGGGAATCTTCGTAATAGTTAGGGTGCTTATATGTTTTGGCATTTGAAACGTGTACTTTTTTGCTTCGGACAAACGTGTACCTTTCTGACATCATTTGCTATTTTTCAGCTCATTTACTGATTTTTTAGAGCTAAATGACCCTGAAATTGAAAAGCACTACAAATGAACTCTGAAAAGGTTGAAAGTTGGCATGGTATCATCATTTCACCTACATAGCATGTGCAAAAAAGTAGAGAGGGTTACGGCAAAAAGTGGATGCACTTCGTGTACTGGAAAATCTCTTTCGAAGTACCAGGGTTTCGGACGAAAACTCATATGTTACAAAGGCATTTCATTTTTTAAGTAACCTAAGTATTACCAAATTGAATATAATGATAAAACACACTAATATTAAATGTAAGAAAAAAGAGAATAAATAAAGTTTGTAATTTAAAAACTATTCAAATAATTCACAAACTAGTGATTCACACAAATTTCAAATAATTCAAATTTAAACTTTTCAATTGAAAACTACTTGCACTAACATAAAGTTTGTAATTTGTTGTACCTAAAGCAAAAATATTCACAAAGAAACTCTAAATACAGCAAAAAACAACTCAGAAATAAATAAAAGAAAATAAATAAAGCAGAAAAGAAAAAAACTAAATGAAAAAAAGCACGCCTACTGGGCCACAATGGCCTGCATACGACTAGAAACCGAACCTGTAGTTTGGCCAGGATGTAGGCCCGCAAGGCCTAGTAGGCCCACAGGGTAGCGTGGCTGAGTTAGGCTCAGAAGCTTGCTATAGAGAGGAGTTCGAGACAGCAGCCACGCCGGGGCTTTTAAACTGGCGTGGGCACCCCTCGGCTAGCGAGGTGGGACTAAACTTGCCGGCACCGCACCTGCGCCAATGCACCCCTTTAGTACCGGGTCGTGGCTCCAACCGGTACTACACCAACCGGTACTAAAGGGCTATTTTGGCCAGGCAGAGCGGCGGGAAGGGCACCCCTTTAGTACCGGATGGTGGCTCCAACCAATACTAAAGGTCCATCCTATAAATACAACACTTGAAAAAATTTCAGTTTCCCTCTGTTTTTCCTCTGTTTCTTCCTCTCCGTCGACGACGCACTGCCTGCCCCGATCGACGTCGTCGCCGCCCACACCGTCGCCGCACCCGACGCGCCTCCCCTCCCTCGAGATCGCACGCCGTCGCCGTCGCTGCCCCCGACGCCCCGCTGTGAGCCCCTGCCGCCATGGCTGCGCTCCCATAGCTAGATCAAGCCCACACACACACACACAGATGCATATGATCGAACACACACGCGCACACACACACATATTTTCTTATTTTCTGTTTTTTAGTTTTTTATAGTTTTAATTATACAAATGTTAGATGAATTTTAGATATAGAAATGTTAGTTAGACGAGTTTTGACATTTTCTTTCACTAGATGATTAGATGTATATAGAAAAAAGTTAAGGAATTTGATACTTTTAGTTATATATATATATAAATATTAGATGAATTAGATATATAAATGTTAGATGCATGTTTCTTTAGTTTTTTATACTTTTAGTTATAGAAATGTTAGATGAATTTTAGATATATAAATGTTAATTAGAAATGTTATATTTTTAGTTTCTTATACGTGAACAATGCCCGGCCCGCATCCTCGCCGTCGACGCGTTCGCCACGACGTCCTGCTTCAGAGGAGCCATGTTTGGGACTGGGCTCCACTAGGATGGCACTGGGAGGTGCTACCTTTAGGGGCGCGCCGCTTGGTGAGGAACCCGGCCCTGGGCCCCGTCGTCGACCTGGAGCTCCTCTGGTGGCGTTCGCGTGGGCCACTTTCGGTGCGGAGGGAGCCGGCCCCGCCGGAGGTGGTACGTCACCGTGTCAGGGAGGAGGACGAGCACGTACGTCACTACATGGCTTCTATGGACGTTAGGTTATCCAATACCTGGCAGATTCTTCGGGGATCTCACCCGAGCTATGATCCTATGATGGTTCCTTCTCTTTGGGTGTCCACCGCCCGCGCCTCAGGAACCGCGAGTGAATTAGATATTCGATAGTATTCGATCTAGATTAGCTAGCTAGTGATGTATTCGATAATATTCGAGACGACGTATACGTGATTATATATATTATTCGATAATATTCGAGACAATGTATTCGAGATTATATGCATATTATCTACTATGATTCAGTTTTATCTTTCGAGGTGCATATATATTATCTACTATTATTCAAGATGCATATCAATTATCTACTATTATTTCAGATGTGTACTAAATTGTTTTATATTTTTTCTGGATTAGTTAAATAAAAGCTATGGCGGACAATACCGGCATAGAAGGAGAAGAGGCCCTGTTCGAGATCATACGATGTCCTCGCCGGCCAGATGATCAGAATGAAGAAGATGATGGCTCCCAATATCTGAAGAATACAAAGGAGGGTGATATGATATTCGATCAAGACAACCGAATTGATGAAGTCCAGATCTATGATTATGATGAGGAAGAAAATGTTGATCTTAAAATAACGAGACCGGCGAGGTATATTTATATAAGCAGGCATCTGGTGATCATCACATGTTTTAAATGATTTGAAGATATATTAACGAATCGATCTTTCTTTTTTCAGCCCTCCGGATCGAGTAAATCTTCTACAGGCAGTAGGACAGTGCGAGGCCCGGCCAAAAAGTTGAAGGATAGCGTAAAGTACAACATCGATGCTATCAAACCTAATGGCAAACCAAGCGATTTCAATTTGGTCCAAGCCTCACGCCTTCGAAGAGGGCTTACAGCATGACCTATGAGGAAAACGAAGCCGAAGTGAGGGCCCAATTGGATGTCCATTTTGGACCAAAACCACCACCACCGCCAAAGGAGAAAGTGCCTGATAAACTCATTGACCACTTTATTCGTATGGCTAAAGCACCAGCTCCCAAGCCTGTTGACTCAGACTATGAGCGCCAAATCAGGAAAGCACATTGAGCACAACAAAAGAAGGAGTCGGGCTCGAGCTCGAGCCAAGCAGCTGCCAAAAATGGGAAAACCATTCCCCAGCTGGGATAACAAGTGGTGCAATCGATCCCCCACTCATTGTACCAACACATGCGAGTACCGGCGCCGATCAGCTTGTAATAACCGACGAGTATAGAAGGCAGACTGCAGAGCTCAGTATCACTGTAACGAATGATTGTAAGAACCTTTCGTTGGCTTAATTAATATATGGGGTGTTTTTTCAAAAAAAAATAACTCTTAGTTTGCATATGTAGGTCTGGTTTACTTAGTGCCTTCCCGTCTCCGTCCTAACCACCGCCGATCGTCCGCACCGTACCGTCCCGTCGCCGGCACCACCTTGTGGTGAGCCTCTTGTTCTTATCTTTTTTATAAAAAAAATCATGTTTGTGTGATTTATATATATATAATTGCTTGTATAATTATCTTATCCGGCCCGTACGTTTTGTGTTATACATAGTGCCATGGTTTTGATATCCGTCCCCGTCGGCCCTCGTCCGGTTTATGATTCGGGTGTGGTATATTCTCTTTTATAACTATTTGTTGCATTTTGTGCTTATGAAAAATTATGCCCATGAAGTTGACATATATATTTCTATCTAGGAGGTATGTGAACCGGAAATTCCAACCGACCCTATTGTCGAGAGGTTAAATTTAGTTGAAAATGAAAACGAGTATTTGAAAGAAAAATTGAAAAGAATTGAGGGTGAGAAGATGGAATTGGAGTTGCACGTTGCCGATGTCGTTGATGATCACAAGATCAAGATGGAGAAAATGCAGTTGAAGATAAGAAAGGTTAGAAAATATGCCATCGATAGTGAGGCTTGGTACCATTATGCCATTGGATCAATTGTTACCTTAGTTGCGATCTTGATCACGTTTGTTGTTGCATTTAAATGCTTTAACTTGAGAGTTATCTCTATGTTGTTTTATGAGAATAAGTGTTGTATGAACTTTATGTATGAGCTTGTATTAATTTGGTTTATTCGGTGTTGTGTAATGAAGATGAGCCGGCAATGGATGTACAATGACCGATGCTCTCCCCAATTCGTTAATGGCATGCATACTTTTCTGCTTGCGATTGAGGCAAACAACCGGGCGGATGGTTTTATGCCTTGTCCATGTGCTGGATGTAAGAATGATCGGAATTACTCTAAGTTAAAAACCATTAACGTCCACCTCTTTGAGTCCGGTTTCACGCCCCACTATAATGTTCGGACCAAGCACGGAGAAAGAGGGGTTATGATGGAAGACAATGAAGAAGAAGAGGACGACGACAACTATCCTGACCATGGGTTCCCTGAATACGATGGTACAACAATGGGGGAAGAAGCTGAGCCAACAGTGCAGGAAGAAGCTGAAGAAGAGACATCGGATGAGCCGCTGATGATCTAGGTCCGGCCATTGCCGATGCAAGGAGAAACTCTGCAAGTGAAGAGGAGAAGAAGAAGTTGCAGCACATGTTAGAAGATCACAAGAAATTGTTGTACACGAATTGCGAAGCTGACAAGAAAAAGCTAGGCACCACAATGGAATTGCTGCAATGGAAGGTAGAGAATGGTGTATCTGGCAAGGGATTTGGAAAGTTACTGGTAATGTAAAAGAAGATGCTTCCAAAGGACAATGAATTTCCCGAGAGTACGTACGGAGCAAAGAAGGCTGTCTGCCCTCTAGAGTTAGAGGTGCAGAATATACATGCATGCCCTAATGATTGCATCCTCTACGGCGGTGAGTACGAGGATTTTAACGCGTGCCCGGTATGCGGTGCATTGCGCTATAAGATCAGCCGCGATGACCCTGGTGATGTCGAGAGCAAGCGCCCAAGGAAGAAGATTCCTGCCAAGGTGATGTGGTATGCTCCCATAGTACCACGGTTGAAACGTTTGTTCCAAAACAAAGAGCATGCCAAGTTGATGTGATGGCACAGAGAAGACCGTAAGAAAGACGGGAAGTTGAGAGTACCCGCCGACTGGTCGCAGTGGAGAAAAACCGAGAGAAAGTACTGGGAGGAATTTGCAGGTGACGCAAGGAACATATGGTTTGGTCTAAGCGCAGATGGCATTAATCCTTTGGGGGAGCAGAGCAGCAACCATAGCACGTGGCCCATGACTCTATGTATCTATAACCTTCCTCCTTGGATGTGCATGAAGCGGAAGTTCATTATGATGCCAGTGCTCATCCAAGGCCCTAAGAAACCCGGCAACGACATTGATGTGTACCTAAGGACATTAGTTGAAGAACTCTTACAGTTGTGCAATGGAAAAGGTGTATGTGCGTGGGATGAGCACAAACAGGAAGAATTTGACCTACATGCATTGCTGTTCGTGACCACCAATGATTGGCATGCTCTCAGTAACCTTTCAGGACAGAGAAACAAGGGATACCGCGCATGCAAGCACTGTTTAGATGATACTGACAATATATACTTGGATAATTGTAGGAAGAATGTGTACCTGGGACATCGTCGATTTCTTCCGAGCAGGTATCCCGTAAGAAAGAAAGGCAAGCATTTCGAAGGTGAGGTGGATCACCAGACGAAGCCTCGTCACCGTACTAGTGATGATGTACATGATATGGTTAAGGATTTGAAGGTAATCTTTGGAACGAGTCCTGGCAGACAACCTGTTCCGAATGACGCTGACGGACGCGCACCCATCTGGAAGAAGAAATCTATATTTTGGGACATGCCCTATTGGAAAGACCTAGAGGTCCACTCTGCAATCGACGTGATGCATGTGACGAAGAATCTTTGCGTGACCCTGCTTGACTTCTTGGGCATGTGGGAAGACAAAAGATACACCGGAGGCACGGGAGGACCAGCAACGTATGCACAGAAAGGATGACGTACATCAGTGTCAAGCCAGCTATGCTCTTACCAAAGAAGAGAAGGAAATCTTCTTTGAATGCCTGCTTAGTATGAAGGTTCCGTCTGGCTTCTCGTCGAATATAAAGGGAATAAATATGGCAGAGAAAAAGTTCCAGAACCTAAAGTTTCATGACTGCCACGTGATTATGATGCAACTGCTTCCGGTTGCAATGAGGGGGCTTCTACCGGAAAATGTTCGATTAGCCATTGTGAAGCTATGTGCATTTCTCATTGCAATCTCTCAGAAGATAATCGATCCATAAATCATTCCAAGGTTAGAGAATGATTTGGTGCAATATCCTGTTAGTTTTGAGTTGGTGTTCCCACCATCCTTCTTCAACATCATGACGCACGTCCTAGTTCACTTATGCGAAGAGATTAACGTTATGGGTCCTGTATTTCTACACAATATGTTCCCCTTTGAGAGGTTCATGGGAGTCTTAAAGAAATATGTTCATAAGCGTGCTAGGCCAGAAGGAAGCATCTCCAAGGGCCATGAAAATGAGGAGCTCATTGTGTTTTGTATTGAATTTATTCCTGACCTTCAGCCGATTGGTGTTCCTGAATCGCGGCATAAGGGCAGACTAGGTGGAAATGGCGTGCTAGGACCGGAACAAATAATATGTATGGACAGGCATTCTCTAACTCAAGCACACTACACAGTTCTACAAAATTTCGCCTTGGTGGCTCCGTATATGGAGGAACACAAGAATTTTCTATGCTCCAAACACCCGGAGCAGTCTGACGACTGGATTACACGTGAACAAACGGCGACTTTCGCCAGTTGGTTGCAGAAAAATGACATGCATGATGCCGCTGTTGATGATCACCTGTACTTGTTGTCCTAGTTACCATCTTCGAATATAATGACTTTCAAAGGGTACGAGATAAATGGGAATACATTTTATATGATAGCCCAAGATAAGAAGAGCACCAACCAAAACAGTGGTGTCCGCTTCGATGTGGACATATGGGAACTTGACTATGGATGTGGTTTGAAGGTCCCTTTGTTTCGGTGCAAATGGGTCAATATGACACGGGGCGGGGTAATGGAAGAGCCGCAGTATGGAATGACAACAGTAGATCTCAACAATCTTGCGTACGCAGACGAACCATTCATCCTAGCCAATGATGTCGAGCAGGTTTTCTATGTGAATGACATGTCTACCAAGCCAAGAAAAAGAAAAGATAAGGAAGCGAATACATCATACGATGAGCCAAAGCGCCACATAGTTCTTTTAGGGAAAAGAAACGTCGTGGGAGTGGATGACAAGACAGACATGTCAGAAGATAATGAAAAGTTTGATGAAATTGCTCCACTCATAGTTAATATTGACCCGAGCATCTAGTTAAATGATGAAGATTGTCCATGGTTACGGCGCAAAGGGACACACCCGAAGAAAAAGTTTCACACCCAAAGATCCCACTCTGGGATGTGATGGGCGTCACTGTCAGCACTTTCTTTCTCTAGTGAGTTTCCGGACTTGTATATATCTGGAAAGTCCCACTTTGGACAAACCGTAGGGAATCTTCGTAATAGTTAGGGTGCTTATATGTTTTGGCATTTGAAACGTGTACTTTTTTGCTTCGGACAAACGTGTACCTTTCTGACATCATTTGCTATTTTTTAGCTCATTTACTGATTTTTTTAGAGCTAAATGACCCTGAAATTGAAAAGCACTACAAATGAACTCTGAAAAGGTTGAAAGTTGGCATGGTATCATCATTTCACCTACATAGCATGTGCAAAAAAGTAGAGAGGGTTACGGCAAAAAGTGGATGCACTTCGTGTACTGGACAATCTCTTTCGAAGTACCAGGGTTTCGGACGAAAACTCATATGTTACAAAGGCATTTCACTTTTTGAATAACCTAAGTATTACCAAATTGAATATAATGATAAAACACACTAATATTAAATGTAAGAAAAAAGAGAATAAATAAAGTTTGTAATTTAAAAACTATTCAAATAATTCACAAACTAGTGATTCACACAAATTTCAAATAATTCAAATTTAAACTTTTCAATTGAAAACTACTTGCACTAACATAAAGTTTGTAATTTGTTGTACCTAAAGCAAAAATATTCACAAAGAAACTCTAAATACAGCAAAAAACAACTCAGAAATAAATAAAAGAAAATAAATAAAGTAGAAAAGAAAAAAACTAATTGAAAAAAAGCACGCCTACTGGGCCACAACGGCCTGCATACGACAAGAAACCGAACCTGCAGTTTGGCCAGGATGTAGGCCCGCAAGGCCTAGTAGGCCCACAGGGTAGCGCGGCAGAGTTAGGCTCAGAAGCTTGCTATAGAGAGGAGTTCGAGACAGCAGCCACGCCGGGGCTTTTAAACTAGCGTGGGCACCCCTCGGCTAGCGAGGTGGGACTAAACTTGCCGGCACCGCACCTGCTCCAATGCACCCCTTTAGTACCGGGTCGTGG
Organism: Triticum timopheevii; assembly: GCA_963921465.1. Lineage (NCBI taxonomy): Eukaryota > Viridiplantae > Streptophyta > Magnoliopsida > Poales > Poaceae > Triticum > Triticum timopheevii. The sequence goes on along the minus strand of OY997264.1, from coordinate 11,484,215 downwards.
CTCCAACCGGTACTACACCAACCGGTACTAAAGGGCTATTTTCGCCAGGCAGAGCGGCGGGAAGGGCACCCCTTTAGTACCGGATGGTGGCTCCAACCAATACTAAAGGTCCATCCTATAAATACAACACTTGAAAAATTTTCAGTTTCCCTCTGTTTTTCCTCTGTTTCTTCCTCTCCGTCGACGACGCACTGCCTGCCCCGATCGACGCCGTCGCCGCACCCGACGCGCCGCCCCTCCCTCGAGATCGCACGCCGTCGCCATAGCTGCCCCCGACGCCCCGCTATGAGCCCCTGCCGCCATGGCTGCGCTCCCATAGCTAGATCAAGCCCACACACACACACAGATGCATATGATCGAACACACACGCGCACACACACACATATTTTCTTATTTTCTGTTTTTTAGTTTTTTATAGTTTTAATTATAGAAATGTTAGATGAATTTTAGATATAGAAATGTTAGTTAGATGAGTTTTGACATTTTCTTTCACTAGATGATTAGATGTATATAGAAAAAAGTTAAGGAATTTGATACTTTTAGTTATATATATATATAAATATTAGATGAATTAGATATATAAATGTTAGATGCATGTTTCTTTAGTTTTTTATACTTTTAGTTATAGAAATGTTAGATGAATTCTAGATATATAAATGTTAATTAGAAATGTTATATTTTTTGTTTTTTATACGTGAACGATGCCCGGCCCGCATCCTCGCCGTCGACGCGTTCGCCACGACGTCCTGCTTCAGAGGAGCCATGTTTGGGACTGGGCTCCACTAGGATGGCACTTGGAGGTGCTACCTTTAGGGGCGCGCCGCTTGGTGAGGAACCCGGCCCCGGGCACCGTCGTCGACCTGGAGCTCCTCTGGTGGCGTTCGCGTGGGCCACTTTCGGTGCGGAGGGAGCCGGCCCCGCCGGAGGTGGTACGTCACCGTGTCAGGGAGGAGGACGAGCACGTCCGTCGCTACATGGCTGCTATGGAAGTTAGGTTATCCAATACCTGGCAGGTTCTTCGGGGATCTCACCCGAGCTATGATCCTATGATGGTTCCTTCTCTTTGGGTGTCCACCGCCCGCGCCTCAGGAACCGCGAGTGAATTAGATATTCGATAGTATTCGATCTAGATTAGCTAGCTAGTGATGTATTCGATAATATTCGAGACGACGTATACGTGATTATATATATTATTCAATAATATTCGAGACAATGTATTCGAGATTATATTCGATGATGCATATTATCTACTATGATTCAGTTTTATCTTTCGAGGTGCATATATATTATCTACTATTATTCAAGATGCATATCAATTATCTACTATTATTTCAGATGTGTACTAAATTGTTTTATATTTTTTCTGGATTAGTTAAATAAAAGCTATGGCGGACAATACCGGCAGAGAAGAAGAAGAGGCCCTGTTCGAGATCATACGATGTCCTCACCAGCCAGATGATCAGAATGAAGAAGATGATGGCTCCCAATATCTGAAGAATACAGAGGAGGGTGATATGATATTCGATCAAGACAACCGAATTGATGAAGTCCAGATCTATGATTATGATGAGGAAGAAAATGTTGATCTTGAAATAACGAGACCGGCGAGGTATATTTATATAAGCAGGCATCTGGTGATCATCACATGTTTTAAATGATTTGAAGATATATTAACGAATCGATCTTTCTTTTTTCAGCCCTCCGGATCGAGTAAATCTTCTACAGGCAGTAGGACAGTGCGAGGCCCGGCCAAAAAGTTGAAGGATAGCGTAAAGTACAACATCGATGCTATCAAACCTAATGGCAAACCAAGCGATTTCAATTTGGTCCAAGCCTCACGCCTTCGAAGAGGGCTTACAACATGACCGATGAGGAAAACGAAGCCGAAGTGAGGGCCCAATTGGATGTCCATTTTGGACCAAAACCACCACCACCGCCAAAGGAGAAAGTGCCTGATAAAGTCATTGACCACTTTATTCGTATGGCTAAAGCACCAGCTCCCAAGCCTGTTGACTCAGACTATGAGCGCCAAATCAGGAAAGCACATTGAGCACAACAAAAGAAGGAGTCGGGCTCGAGCTCGAGCCAAGCAGCCGCCAAAAATGGGAAAACCGTTCCCCAGCTGGGAGAACAAGTGGTGCAATCGATCCCCCACTCATTGTACCAACACATGCGAGTACCGGCGCCGATCAGCTTGTAATAACCGACGAGTATAGAAGGCAGACTGCAGAGCTCAGTATCACTGTAACGAATGATTGTAAGAACCTTTCGTTGGCTTATTTAATATATGGGGTGTTTTTTCAAAAGAAAAAACTCTTAGTTTGCATATGTAGGTCTGGTTTACTTAGTGCCTTCCCGTCTCCGTCCTAACCACCGCCGATCGTCCGCACCATACCGTCCCGTCGCCGGCACCACCTTGTGGTGAGCCTCTTGTTCTTATCTTTTTTATAAAAAAAATCATGTTTGTGTGATTTATATATATATAGTTGCTTGTATAATTATCTTATCTGGCCCGTACATTTTGTGTTATACATAGTGCCATGGTTTTGATATCCGTCCCCGTCGGCCCTCGTCCGGTTTATGATTCGGGTGTGGTATATTCTCTTTTATAACTATTTGTTGCATTTTGTGCTTATGAAAAATTATGCCCATGAAGTTGACATACATATTTCTATCTAGGAGGTATGTGAACCGGAAATTCCAACCGACCCTATTGTCGAGAGGTTAAATTTAGTTGAAAATGAAAATGAGTATTTGAAAGAAAAATTGAAAAGAATTGAGGGTGAGAAGATGTAATTGGAGTTGCATGTTGCCGAAGTCGTTGATGATCACAAGATCAAGATGGAGAAAATGCAGTTGAAGATAAGAAAGGTTAGAAAATATGCCATTGATAGTGAGGCTTGGTACCATTATGCCGTTGGATCAATTGTTACCTTAGTTGCGATCTTGATCACATTTGTTGTTGCATTTAAATGCTTTAACTTGAGAGTTATCTCTATGTTGTTTTATGAGAATAAGTGTTGTATGAACTTTATGTATGAGCTTGTATTAATTTGGTCTATTCGGTGTTGTGTAATGAAGATGAGCCGGCAATGGATGTACAATGACCGATGCTCTCCCCAGTTCGTTAATGGCATGCATACTTTTCTGCTTGCGATTGAGGCAAACAACCGGGCGGATGGTTTTATGCCTTGTCCATGTGCTGGATGTAAGAATGATCGTAATTACTCTAAGTTAAAAACCATTAACGTCCACCTGTTTGAGTCCGGTTTCACGCCCCACTATAATGTTCGGACCAAGCACGGAGAAAGAGGGGTTATGATGGAAGACAATGAAGAAGAAGAGGACGACGACAACTATCCTGACCATGGGTTCCCTGAATACGATGGTACAACAATGGGGGAAGAAGCTGAGCCGTCAGTGCAGGAAGAAGCTGAAGAAGAGACATCGGATGAGCCGCTGATGATCTTGGTCCGGCCATTGCCGATGCAAGGAGAAACTGCGCAAGTGAAGAGGAGAAGAAGAAGTTGCAGCACATGTTAGAAGATCACAAGAAATTGTTGTACACGAATTGCGAAGCTGACAAGAAAAAGCTAGGCACCACAATGGAATTGCAGCAATGGAAGGCAGAGAATGGTGTATCTGGCAAGGGATTTGGAAAGTTGCTGGTAATATTAAAGAAGATGCTTCCAAAGGACAACGAATTGCCCGAGAGTACGTACGGAGCAAAGAAGGTTGTCTGCCCTCTAGGGTTAGAGGTGCAGAAGATACATGCATGCCCTAATGACTACATCCTCTACCGCGGTGAGTACGAGGATTTTAACGTGTGGCCGGTATGCGGTGCATTGCGCTATAAGATCAGCCGCGATGACCCTGGTGATGTCGAGGGCGAGCGCCCAGGGAAGAAGATTCCTGCCAAGGTGATGTGGTATGCTCCCATACCACGGTTGAAACGTTTGTTCCAAAACAAAGAGCATGCCAAGTTGATGCGATGGCACAGAAAAGACCGTAAGAAAGACGGGAAGTTGAGAGTACCCGCCGACTGGTCGCAGTGGAGAAAAATCGAGAGAAAGTACTGGGAGGAATTTGCAGGTGATGCAAGGAACATATGGTTTGGTCTAAGCGCAGATGGCATTAATCCTTTGGGGGAGCAGAGCAGCAACCATAGCACGTGGCCCATGACTCTATGTATCTATAACCTTCCTCCTGGGTTGTGCATGAAGCGGAAGTTCATTATGATGCCAGTGCTCATCCAAGGCCCTAAGCAACCCGGCAACGACATTGATGTGTACCTAAGGACATTAGTAGAAGAACTCTTACAGCTGTGCAATGGAAAAGGTGTATGTGCGTGGGATAAGCACAAACATGAACAATTTGACCTACATGCATTGCTGTTCGTGACCACCAATGATTGGCATGCTCTCAGTAACCTTTCAGGACAGAGAAACAAGGGATACCATGCATGCAAGCACTGTTTAGATGATACAGACAATAAATACTTGTATAATTGTAGGAAGAATGTGTACGTGGGACATCGTCGATTTCTTCCGAGCAGGCATCCCGTAAGAAATAAAGGCAAGCATTTCGAAGGTGAGGCGGATCACCAGACAAAGCCTCGTCACCGTACTAGTGATGATGTACATGATATGGTTAAGGATTTGAAGGTAATCTTTGGAACGAGTCCCGGCAGACAACCTATTCTGAATGACGCTGACGGACGCGCACCCATCTGGAAGAAGAAATCTATATTTTGGGACCTGCCCTATTGGAAAGACCTAGAGGTCCACTCAGCAATCAACGTGATGCATGTGACGAAGAATCTGTGCGTGACCCTGCTTGACTTCTTGGGCGTGTGGGAAGACAAAAGATACACCGGAGGCACGGGAGGACCAGCAACGTATGCACAGAAAGGATGACGTACATCAGTGTCAAGCCAGCTACGCTCTTACCAAAGAATAGAAGGAAATCTTCTTTGAATGCCTGCTTAGTATGAAGGTACTGTCTGGCTTCTCGTCGAATATAAAGGGAATAAATATGGCAGAGAAAAAGTTCCAGAACCTGAAGTTTCATGACTGCCACGTGATTATGATACAACTGCTTCTGGTTGCATTGAGGGGGCTTCTACCGGAAAATGTTCGATTAGCCATTGTGAAGCTATGTGCATTCCTCATTGCAATCTCTCAGAAGGTAATCGATCCATAGATCATTCCAAGGTTAGAGAATGATTTGGTGCAATGTCTTGTCAGTTTTGAGTTCGTGTTCCCACCATCCTTCTTCAACATCATGATGCACGTCCTAGTTCACCTATGCGAAGAGATTAACATTATGGGTCATGTATTTCTACACAATATGTTCCCCTTTGAGAGGTTCATGGGAGTCTTAAAGAAATATGTTCATAAGCCTGCTACGCCAGAAGGAAGCATCTCTAAGGGCCATGAAAATGAGGAGGTCATAGTGTTTTGTATTGACTTTATTCCTGACCTTAAGCCGATTGGTGTTCCTGAATCGCGGCATAAGGGCAGACTGGGTGGAAATGGCGTGCTAGGACCGGAACAAATAATATGTATGGACAGGCATTCTCTCACTCAAGCACACTACACAGTTCTACAAAATTTTTCCTTGGTGGCTCCGTATATGGAGGAACACAAGAATTTTCTACGCTCCAAACACCCGGAGCAGTCTGACGACTGGATTACACGTGAACGAACGGCGACTTTCGCCGGTTGGTTGCAGACACATGCCATGGATGATGCCGCTGTTGAAGATCACCTGTACTTGTTGTCCTAGTTACCATCTTTGAATATAATGACTTTCAAAGGGTACGAGATAAATGGGAATACATTTTATATGATAGCCCAAGATAAGAAGAGCACCAACCAAAACAGTGGTGTCCGCTTTGATGTGGACATATGGGAACTTGACTATGGATGTGGTTTGAAGGTCCCTTTGTTTAGGTGCAAATGGGTCAATATGACACGAGGCGGGGTAATTTAAGAGCCGCAGTATGGAATGACAACAGTAGATCTCAACAATCTTGCGTACACAGACGAACCATTCGTCCTAGCCAATGATGTCGCGCAGGTTTTCTATGTGAAGGACATGTCTACCAAGCCGAGAAAAAGAAAAGATAAGGAAGCGAATACATCATACGATGAGCCAAAGCGCCACATAGTTCTTTTAGGGAAAAGAAACATCGTGGGAGTGGATGACAAGACAGACATGTCAGAAGATAATGAAAAGTTTGATGAAATTGCTCCACTCACAGTGAATATTGACCCGAGCATCTAGTTAAATGATGAAGATTGTCCATGGTTACGGCGCAATGGGACACACCCGAAGAAAAAGTTTCACACCCAAAGATCCCACTCTGGGATGTGATGGGCTTCACTGTCAGCACTTTCTTTCTCTAGTGAGTTTCCGGACTTGTATATATCTGGAAAGTCCCACTTTGGACAAACCGTAGGGAATCTTCGTAATAGTTAGGGTGCTTATATATTTTGGCATTTGAAACGTGTACTTTTGTGCTTCGGACAAACATGTACCTTTCTGACATCATTTGCTATTTTTTAGCTCATTTACTGATTTTTTTAGAGCTAAATGACCATGAAATTGAAAAGCACTACAAATGAACTCTGAAAAGGTTGAAAGTTGGCATGGTATCATCATTTCACCTACATAGCATGTGCAAAAAAGTAGAGAGGGTTACGGCAAAAACTGGATGCACTTCGTGTACAAAATGGACAATCTCTTTCGAAGTATCAGGGTTTCGGACGAAAACTCATATGTTACAAAGGCATTTCATTTTTAAAATAACCTAAGTATTACCAAATTGAATATAATGATAAAACACACTAATATTAAACGTAAGAAAAAAGAGAATAAATAAAGTTTATAATTTAAAAACTATTCAAATAATTCACAAACTAGTGATTCACACAAATTTCTAATAATTCAAATTTAAACTTTTCAAATTTGAAAACTACTGGCACTAACATAAAGTTTGTAATTTGTTGTACCTAAAGCAAAAATATTCACAAAGAAACTCTAAATACAGCAAAAAACAACTCAGAAATAAATAAAAGAAAATAAATAAAGCAGAAAAGAAAAAACTAAATGAAAAAAAGCACGCCTACTGGGCCACAACAGCCTGCGTACGACTAGAAACCCAACCTGTAGTTTGGCCAGGGTGTAGGCCCGCAAGGCCTAGTAGGCCCACAGGGTAGCGCGGCAGAGTTAGGCTCAGAAGCTTGCTATAGAGAGGAGTTCGAGGCAGCAGCCGCCCGGGCTTTTAAACTGGCGCGGGCACCCCTCGGCTAGCGAGGTGGGACTAAACTTGCCGGCACCGCACCTGCGCTAGTGCACCCCTTTAGTACCGGGTCGTGGCTCCAACCGGTACTACACCAACCGGTACTAAAGGGCTGTTTTGGCCAGGCGGAGCGGCGGGAAGGGCACCCCTTTAGTACCGGATGGTGGCTCCAACCAGTACTAAAGGTCCATCCTATAAATACAAAACTTGAAAATTTTTCAGTTTCCCTCTGTTCTTCCTCTGTTTCTTCCTCTCCGTCGACGACGCACTGCCTGCCCCGATCAACGCCGTCGCCACCCACACCGTTGCCGCACCCGAAGCGCCGCCCCCGTCGCGCACCGCCCCTCCCTCGAGCTCGCACTCTGTCGCCGTCGCTGCCCCCGACGCCCCACTGTGAGCCCCTACCGCCATGGCTGCGCTCCCATAGCTAGATCAAGCCCCCCCCACACAAACACAGATGCATATGATCGTACACACACGCGCACACACACACATATTTTCTTATTTTCTGTTTTTTAGTTATTTATAGTTTTAATTATAGAAATGTTAGATGAATTTTATATATAGAAATGTTAGTTAGATGAATTTTGACATTTTCTTTCACTGGATGATTAGATGTATATAGAAAAAAGTTAAGGAATTTGATACTTTTAGTTATATATATATATATATATATATATATATATATTAGATGAATTAGATATATAAATGTTAGATGCATATTTCTTTAGTTTTTTTATACTTTTAGTTATAGAAATGTTAGATGAATTTTAGATATATAAATGTTAATTAGAAATGTTATATTTTTAGTTTTTTATACGTGAACGATGCTCGGCCCGCATCCTCGCCTTCGACCCGTTCGTCACGACGTCCTGCTTCAGAGGAGCCATGTTTGGGACTGGGCTCCGCTGGGCTGGCACTGGGAGGTGCTACCTTTAGGGGCGCGCCGCTTGGTGAGGAACCCAGCCCCGGGCCCCGTCGTCGACCTGGAGCTCCTCTGGTGGCGTTCGCGTGGGCCACTTTTGGTGTAGAAGGAGCCGGCCCTGCCGGAGGTGGTACGTCACCGTGTCAGGGAGGAGGACGAGCATGTCCGTCGCTACATGGCTGCTATAGACGTTAGGTTATCCAATACCTGGCAGGTTCTTCGGGGATCTCACCCGAGCTATGATCCTGTGATGGTTCCTTCTCTTTGGGTGTCCACCGCCCGCGCCTCAGGAACCGCGAGTGAATTAGATATTCGATAGTATTCGATCTAGATTAGCTAGCCAGTGATGTATTCGATAATATTCGAGACGACATATTCGTGATTATACATATTATTCGATAATGTTCGAGACAATGTATTCGAGATTATATTCGATGATGCAGTTTTATCTTTCGAGGTGCATATATATTTTCTACTATTATTCAAGATGCATATCAAGTATCTACTATTATTTAAGATGTGTACTAAATTGTTTTATATTTTTTTCTAGATTTGTTAAATAAAAGCTATGGCGGACAATACCGGCAGAGAAGGAGAAGAGGCCCTGTTCGAGATCATACGCTGTCCTCGCCGGCCAGATGATCAGAATGAAGATGACAGCTCCCAATATCTGAACAATACGGAGGAGGGTGATATGATATTCGATCAAGACAACCGAATTGATGAAGTCCAGATCTATGATTATGATGAGGAAGAAAATGTTGATCTTGAAATAACGAGACCGGCGAGGTATATTTATATAAGCAGGCATCTGGTGATCATCACATGTTTTAAATGATTTGAAGATATATTAACGAATTGATCTTTCTTTTTTCAGCCCTCCAGATCGAGCAAATCTTCTACAGGCAGTAGGACAGTGCGAGGCCCGGCCAAAAAGTTGAAGGATAGCGTAAAGTACAACATCGATGCCATCAAACCTAATGGCAAACCAAGCGATTTCAATTTGGTCCAAGCCTCACGCCTTCGAAGAGGGCTTATGACATGACCGACGAGGAAAACGAAGCCGAAGTGAGGGCCCAATTGGATGTCCATTTTGGACCAAAACCACCACCACCGCCAAAGGAGAAAGTGCCTGATGAAGTCGTTGACCACTTTATTCATATGGCTAAAGCACCAGCTCCCAAGCCTGTTGACTCAGACTATGAGCGCCAAATCAGGAAGGCACATTGAGCACAACAAAAGAAGGAGTCGGGCTCGAGCTCGAGCCAAGCAGCTACCAAAAAATGGGAAAACCATTCCCCAGCTGGGAGAACAAGTGGTGCAATCGACCCCCCCACTCATTGTACCAACACATGCGAGTACCGGCGCCGATCAGCTTGTAATAACCGACAAGTATAGAAGACAGACTGCAGAGCTCAGTATCACTGTCTATCAACTCCTAGCGATGGAGTCCATGGATACACTTAGAGAGGAGGACATAAAACGGAAATATGCCCGTAGCGAACCTTTGGTCAAGCATGAGGGGGTCAAGAAGCTCCCAACGAGAATGTATGAATTGCATGAATGGTACATGAAAATTGCCAAGACTACCAATCAAGAGTCTCTCATGGTGAAAGTCAAGGCAGAGCATTACTTCCATGAGACAGCTCTGTATGTTGAGTTTACAGAACTGTTTCAGTTATTCAATCAAGACGCACTCGACAAATCTATCGTCAGTTGCTATTGTCTGTAAGTGATTTCTTTCTGTAATTTAAGTCTCAAGCTAGCTGTAGTGCTCATTGATCATTACATGTAATTATCCTCACTATATTCTTTTCTATGGTATTATGCAGGATGAAGATCTATGAAATGAAAAAAGCTGGACACTATGGCATTGGGTTCATTGACCCAAATACCATTAATCAATAGACATGGACATATGAATGGTATCGAGATGAAGTAGAGAAAAACATGCTAGAGTTCTTGAAGCGCCTCAACAACAATCGAGATATACTATTTCCTTACAACTTCGAGTGAGTCACACTGTCTTGTATTACATATTCTGTTGTTAATAAGTCATATTACGATTCACAATTTTTACATCATTATTGATATCTAATCACACGACTAATACATGCACATTGATCTCCTTCTTAAAAATTCAAAGAGGTGTGGGATAAGCTCCTACCGGAGGATTGCATACGGGGAATTCAAGAGAAAATAGCGGGATTTTTGCTCGACCAGGTCATAGATCCCAAAGGAGAATACTATTACCTGCTACCGGAGTAATGCCACCATGTAGGAGAAATTGTATATACCAAATTATATATATACATGTGTATGTTTGAATGGTGGTGCGAGACATTCGATGATATATGTATATATATATGATCGGTTCTACAAGAAATTCTATTTATATATATGCATAACGTGTACAATATGTAGTATCATAATATACCAGCAAATGAAAAAGAATTAAATGGAAAACACAAAATTAAAGGAAAAAGAAATCATAAACCAAAAACCCACTAAACCTTTTAGTACCGGTTGGTGTTACCAACCGGTACTAAAGGTCTCCCAGCCCCCGGCGCTGGCTCGTGCCACGTGGTGGCCCTTTAGTGACGGTTCGTGTTGAACCGGTACTAAAGTGGGGGACCTTTAGTCCCCACAGTTTAGTGCCGGTTACAGAACCGGCACTAAAGGGCCTTACGAACCGGTGCTATAGCCCGGTTCTGCACAAGTGTGTGTTACCGATATTAATTAATTGGGCACCGCCAACACAATGTCAGAGGCCAAGTTGCTCTAAAATATAAAATTGTTAAAATAGCTAGGCGTCCAGGGTATTTTTTTTTACTTTTGACATCTTTCATTCAAACACGTGTCAGTGTTCAACTCTAGATTGAAATTATGCTTCATTTGCTATGTGCATCTTTGAACGGCCTTGGCTCGTACAAATTCCGAGTTCAGAAATAGTCATGATCGCCGAAGTTTAACACATAATCTACTATATTCACCGAATGCCCATGTCTTCAAATCTTAGACTGGAGAGGTGAAGCTAATATGACAAGGGGCAGAGTAATTAGGTAGTAACAATGGATTACATAATCATGATGACGGAGGAGGTGGCCAAATATCTTGATTTCTATTGGCAAGTACATGATTAGAATTTTAATCGTTTAAAAACCTCACCATAATTACATTAGTGTGAAAATGAAAGCATGTTTAGTGATAGTGAACACAAATAAAATGACAGTAGTATGCAAATGACACGATGCATAGTGGTGGCAGTAGTACCGGGTGATCGTGTAAATGCTGTGTCGGTACACACTGAACTCACTGGCAAAGAGCTGGGAATTAACAGAAGACTTTTCATCTTGTGGATAGAACTGGACCTTGTTATTGCCTATGTCAACACGAAGCATCCACTCGCCCATGTACTCTAGTCCATGGTCCAACTCTCTGAGATCATTTAAGACTATGTAGACGACGCCGTCTTCATGGATGCTCAGAACAGGGAACGACGGAGGAAGATTTCTTATACCAGCAGGTTTGTAGGCCTCGTTTGTCCAGATGTTTTCAACATTGTACTTGCGGCTTTCCTTCCACTCTGAGAGGTCATGCGAGAGAGTCCAGATGGTCAGTTCCAATCCTTTTTCGGGCTGGTGTTCATCACATTCATCCAGGGCGACAAGCTTGATTTCGTCAGCAACACAGGCCATGAAAAGGAACTCCTCGTCACAGGCGTATGTAAACTTGTTGCTGTCGGCATCATAGGTTGGACAATCTTTGGGCCACTGAATAAAGCTGAACTTGCAGTTTTGTTTCAGATCGCAGAGCACCATGCCTTTGAGCAGATCCACCCAGCAGAGGATAGAGCCCAGACAAGAGAAGCACAAGTCAGGGGAGAAGTGGCCGGTGGTGCTGGATGGAAGGGGCAGGCGACTGGGATGCAAGTCCCAATTTTGGACGGACGACTTCCACAGCGAGAGCGCAGCTTCGGAGCCTTCTGGCCAGACCCTGAAAAGTTCGGCAAGAAATTATTCGTTCCCGGCGGCTCCGCACATGACAACGGCCGACTCGCATCCGATGGCTCTATGTGAGTGGTCGGAGGGGAGCTCGGGGATCACAGAGATGGAGTCGTTCCTGGCGTCGTAGATGAGGTAGCCTCCCGGCAAATGGTTGCCAGGGCGGTACCCTTCGCTGGAGATGCAGGCCTAGATGAGGCTGTGGAGCTGCATCGGGAGCCCGACGGAAGCCGGCGGCCGCAGTATGTTGAGGAAGGAGAGCGCCGCGGATCGGCGACGACTGCGTGCGCCTTGAAGGTCCGCAGGTAATCGGTGACTGCGTCACTAATCTCTTGGCGGCTTGGTGGATCATCTCGTCCTTCCCACGGGCAGTGGATTGACGACACTCTGCCGGATAATGCCTCGTCGTCCGAGGAGTAAATCTCAAGGTGGAGCAGAGCCATGGAACGGGCTATGCTGGCTAGCTAGCTAAGGTAGGGATGAGGGTTTGGTGGAGGGTGGATGGAGAGGGATTTGGGGATCGATGGTGGCGGCGCGGCTAGGGTTAGGGTTGGGTGGAGGAAGCAGGCAGCGATTTGGGATCGATCAACGAAGGAGAAGGTGGTTTTGCCTGGTACTCCCTCCGTTCCTAAATATTTATCTTTTTAAAGATTTCAAATGGACTATCACATACGGGTGTATATAGACATATTTTAGAGTGTAGATTCGCTCATTTTGCTCCGTATTTAGTCACTTGTTGAAATCTCTACAAAGACAAATATTTACGAACGGAGGGAGTAGATCTGAAATAGCAGGAACTGGCGTGAAGGGAAAGAGGTGATTCGCTCGGACCGTCAGATTGACCAGCGGGCGGTGGATATGTTAGGGCAACTCCAAGGCGTGACCCCAAATGGTTGGCCACATCCGTTTGGGGGTAAACAGACAAAACAAGCGGGCCAACACGCGGGAGCAAACGGACCAATGTTTGTTTTTTGTCCGCTTTCGACCCATTCCTGCCCCAACTTTGGGCCGCGTTTGCAGCCAAACGGGCGCGCGCGGACGAGCGGGATACATGCCCCCGTCCTCCCCCAGGCCCGCTTGTCGTTGGCACAGACACCCCTTTTCTCTTCTTCTGCCCTCCCGTCCCCAACCATCGCTGCCGCCACCCCCCATTCCTAGCCGTGTCGCCTTCCACCAAGGCCGTCCAAAACACGACCACGCCATGCCATAGCCGTCCCACGCCCGCGTTCCTAAAAACTTTTTTCCGGTGTTCGTGGTTCCTTGTTGCCGGTGGGATAGAAGTTATGGCCGTCGGCACCGCCCGTCGACCCCAACAACTTCCGGCAAGTCGTGCATTGCCGCAGGGCGCCCATCACTAGCACCGACCCCAAATCTTGCTTTGCTGCATGCGAGGGGAGCACGACGTGCACTTTCCGGCGCGTCTCCACCACGGCCGCAAGGGATAGTGGGGATGAGTATTTCTTTCACAATTTCATTTGCTCATCGGATGATTCACCCTCAGATGATGAAGAGCTAGTGGTGGCTGCATTGGTCGTCCATAACTACATTAGTAGGGAGCGGCCTTGGTTCAAGGGATTAATCCCCGACCATGCTCCGGCCTTGAACCGCCATCGGGAAGGCCACACCCTTCTCTATGTCGAGTACTTTGAGAATGCCGCATGCTTCAAACCACATCAATTTCGTTGCTGATTCTGAATGAGGAGACATGTGTTCAATAGTATTCAGGAGGGCTTGGTAGGACATGACCCATACTTTGAGTGCAAAGAGGATTCCATTAGCAAGCTTGGCTTCTCTTCTTACCAGAAATGCATTGCGGCTATCCTCATGCTTGCATATGGAATTCCTGGTGATCTCGTGGATGAGTATGTGCATATGAGTGAGTCCACATGTCTCCTCTCAATGTATAGTTTCTGCAAGGTTGTGGTGGCAGTGTTCGTCCCTGAGTACCTGAGAGAGCCAACTGCCGCTGATACAAAGATGTTGTTGGCGATCAATGCCGATACGGGCTTTCCGGGCAAGCTTGGTAGTATAGATTGTATGCACTAGAAGTGGAAGAAATGTCCATTTGCTTGGCAGGGGCAGTAGAAGGGGCATGTGAAAGGTGCCACTGACATACTTGAAGCAGTGGCTTCACAAGATCTGTGGATATGACATTCTTTCTTTGGTATGGATGGTTCTCACAATAATATCAACATGCTTCAGCATTCTCCAGTGTTTGCAAGGCTTGCAGGAGGCCACTCCCTAGAGGTCAACTTTGAGATCAATGGCCACCATTACAACAAGGGATAGTACCTGGCTGATGGTATCTATCCTTTGTGGTAAACTCTTGTGAAGACCATACCCAATCCGCAAGGAGAGAATATACGGAGGTTTGCCCAACATTACAAGAAATATGTCAACTTGTGACCTTGACTATTGGTCGCTGAAAGGTCATTTGCGACCTTTTTATGACCAAAAATAGAAGGTCAAAAGCTGGCGCTGTCATTGTTTTTCATTGGTCGCTGAGAAGGTCGTAGACGTTTACGACCAAAACAGAAGGTCGTTGAACCCTTGACCTTATGTTTTGGTCACTGGCTGTCTGCCCAGGCCATGTCAGATCCGACGTGGCAATCTGACGTGGCAAAATTACGACCAATTGAAAAGGTCGTTACTTAGAATCAGCCCGGTCCATTTCGGTGCTTTAGATGGGCCGAGCCCATTAATTCAGCCTTTCTATTTTTTTTTCCTGTCAATTTCTGGTCGACTTCATGGACCAAGCCCAACGTTGCAGCCTTTTTATCTTTTTTTTCAAATGAGTCCAGCCCAATGTTTTCCAGGTTTTTCTTTCCTGGGCCTTGGCCTTTCCACATTCATTTATTTTCATTTTACTTTTTTACCCAAAAAAATTGTCCAATATAATTTGATCCTTGGCCTCTTTAAGGTCCAACTCCAGCCCATTTAGCGAACATTTTGAAACCAGTTTGAATAACAACATGAATCAAGTTACCACGAATTAGCTGAATATTATGGAAATATCTCAGAACACACATTCTACAAATTTCCATCACATATGTATTTTATACAGATCCAAGCAACCTACAACATGTTGAAGTCAAGCATTCAGGTGCTGGAATACTCCAGAACAGGAAAAATAAATAGAACAAGCCTATCTACTGCTTCTTCAAGTACACGAGAAAACATTGTAATCTGCTTCTTCAAGTACTGCTCCTTCCTTTTGCAAAACAGCTGGACATACAAAAGAGAACAAAAAGTATGTCACTGATAAAAGAAATATTACACAGATACTCTTAAAATAAAAACTAAAGACACACCAGTATTTTATTATTGTACTTATTATTATTTTAAGAAGATCATTCTACTTATCTGGAATAGGCATATTCATCAAAACTGGGAATTGAATTGGCACATATGACAAACTTAGCAAGAAATAAGCATTGAATGTTTCACATACACGACAAGTTTGAAAACGATCATTCAAAGTTACAGCAGATCAAAGTTCCAT
This sequence comes from Triticum timopheevii, assembly GCA_963921465.1. Classification (NCBI taxonomy): domain Eukaryota; kingdom Viridiplantae; phylum Streptophyta; class Magnoliopsida; order Poales; family Poaceae; genus Triticum; species Triticum timopheevii. The sequence goes on along the minus strand of OY997264.1, from coordinate 11,468,478 downwards.
TTGAGTATAAGGAACAATACTCATATTCAATCAGTAAGCAACTAGGTCAAAATTAATTCAGATTTACTAATGTGTTTGTCAAATGATACATGCATCAAGCATCATGCCCTTATGTGTTCAACTAGACAAGAACATACCTGACGTTGTGTTGATATGATGGATGGTTCTTCAGTTGAACATCTAGTCCGCATCATCGTTGATGATGGACGCCACATGTACTTGTCCATTTAGAAGTATACCATGCAAAATGTTACACAAGCAGGTATTAGCATAAAGTAGAGCTTCTACAGTACAATGTATTAGATATGAAGGACCAAGAGTTCCGGAAGCAACAAATCTGGCATGGGTAAACCAGGACATGATGAAACAAATTATTCCTTATGCGCGCATTTAAACAGGAATATGGTGTCCCCTTCATACTACCACGTCATCATCAGGATTAAAACAACACATTGATACTCAGAGTGCATCAATTGAAACCAATCCGAGCAGGGAGCAAAATAGATCCTCTATTTAATTGTCATAAGAATAGAAGCTGAAGGACAAAGATGAAGCACCCTTAGCTCAGTTTGCTAGCACATGGGCCATAAAAATCGGCAAAAACATTCAAAAAGAACGACTCTAATCTTAATGTTGTGTGGAAACAGGCAAGAATTGTACAAGTTTAGTACTGTACACAGCAACGAGCATAACTTCAATACTGCACAACAAATTTAGTCAGTTATCAAATCACCTTGTGGCTATACCACATGCTGACATCAATCACACACAACCGTTACAGATTGAATCCCCACACACCGCATATATAAACCGAGTATAAGCATGCAGCAACAGGAAGGATTACAACAGGTTCAATTCAATCAATTTCCTAAGCGTTGAATCAGTAGCATAAGCATGCAGCAACATAAGCATTTAATCAACAGCAGCGTGAGCATAAGCATTAAATTAGTAGGAGCAGCACAAGCAGCACCACCACCAGCACAAGTGCACATCTATTCAAGCTAGCAGCAGCCTAGCAGGCTAGCAGCAGATGTTGGGGAACGTAGTAATTTCAAAAAAAATTCCTACGCACATGCAAGATCATGGTGATGTATAGCAACAAGAGGGGAGAGTGTTGTCCACATACCCTCGTACACCGAAAGCGGAAGCGTTAGAACAACACGGTTGATGTAGTCGTACGTCTTCACGGCCCGACCGATCAAGCACCGAAACTATGGCACCTCCAAGTTCTAGCACACGTTCAGCTCGATGACAATCCCCGGACTCTGATCCAGCAGAATGTCGGGGAAGAGTTCCGTCAGCACGACGGCGTGGTGACGATCTTGATGCTCTACCGTCGCAGGGCTTCGCCTAAGCACCGCTACAATATTATCGAGGACTATGGGGAGGGGGGCACCGCACACGGCTAAGAGATCAAGAGATCAATTGTTGTGTGTCCAAGGGGTGTCCCCCTCCCCGTATATAAAGGAGTGGAGGAGGGGGAGGGCCGACCCTCTCTATGGCGCGCCCTAGGAGGAGTCCTACTCCCACCGGGAGTAGGATTCCCCCCCATCCAAGTAGTAGGAGTAGGAGTCAAGGAAAGGGGAGAGAGAAGAGAAGGAAGGAGGGGGTGCAGCCCCTCCCCCTAGTCCAATTCGGACTAGGCCTTGGGGGGGCGCCCAACCTCTCCTCTCTCTTTCCCCTAAAGCCCAATAAGGCCTATATACTCCCCGGCGAATTCCCGTAACTCTTCGGTACTCCGAAAAATACCCGAATCACTCGGAACCTTTCTGATGTCCGAATATAGTCGTCCAATATATCGATCTTTATGTCTCGACCATTTCGAGACTCCTCGTCATGTCCCCGATCTCATCTGGGACTCCAAACTACCTTCTGTACATCAAAACACATAAACTCATAATATAACCGTCATCGAACTTTAACTGTGCGGACCCTACGGGTTCGAGAACAATGTAGACATGACCGAGACATGTGTCCGGTCAATAACCAATAGCAGAACCTAGATGCTCATATTGGCTCCCACATATTCTACGAAGATCTTTATCGGTCAAACCGCATAACTACAAACGTTGTTCCCTTTGTCATCGGTATGTTACTTGCCCGAGATTCGATCGTCGGTATCTCAATACCTAGTTCAATCTCGTTACCGGCAAGTCTCTTTACTCGTTCCGTAATACATCATCCTGCAACTAACTCATTAGTTACAATGCTTGCAAAGCTTATAGTGATATGCATTACCGAGTGGGCCTAGAGATACCTCTCCGACAATCGGAGTGACAAATCCTAATATCGAAATACGCCAACCCAACACGTACCTTCGGAGACACCTATAGATCACCTTTATAATCACCCAGTTATGTTGTCACGTTTGGTAGCACACAAAGTGTTTCTCCGGTAAACGGGAGTTGCATAATCTCATAGTTATAGGAACGTGTATAAGTCATGAAGAAAGCAATAGCAACATACTAAACGATCAAGTGCTAAGCTAACGGAATGGGTCAAGTCAATCACATCATTCTCCTAATTATGTGATCCCGTTAATCAAATGAGAACTCGTGTCTATGGTTAGGAAACTTAACCCTCTTTGATTAACGAGCTAGTCAAGTAGAGGCATACTAGTGACACTATGTTTGTCTATGTATTCACACATGTATTATGTTTCCGGTTAATACAATTCTAGCATGAATAATAAACATTTATCATGAAATAAGGAAATAAATAATAACTTTATTATTGCCTCTAGGGCATATTTCCTTCAGTCTCCCACTTGCACTAGAGTCAATAATCTAGTTCACATCGCCATGTGATTTAACACCAATATTCATATCTGTATATGATTAACATCCATAGTTCACATCGTCATGTGACCAACACCCAAAGGGTTTACTAGAGTCAATTATCTAGTTCACATCGCTATGTGATTAACACCCAAAGAGTACTAAGGTGTGATCATGTTTTGCTCGTGAGAGAAGTTTAGTCAACGGGTCTGTCACGTTCAGAGCCGTATGTATTTTGCAAAATATTCTATGTCTACAATGCTTTGTACGGAGCTACTCTAGCTAATTGCTCCCACTTTCAATATGTATCCAGATTGAGACTTAGAGTCATCTGGATCAGTGTCAAAACTTGCATCGACGTAACCCTTTACGACGAACCTCTTGTCACCTCCATAATCGAGAAACATATCCTTATTCCACTAAGGATAATTTTAACCAATGTCCAGTGATCTACTCTTAGATCACTATTGCACTCCCTTGCCAAACCAGGGCAAAGTATACAATAGGTTTGGGACACAGCATAGCATACTTTATAGAACCTATGATTGAGACATAACGAATGACTTTCATTCTCTTTCTATTTTCTGCCTTGGTCAGGTTTTGAGTCTTACTCAATTTCACACCTTTGCAACACAGGCAAGAACTCTTTCTTTGACTATTCCATTTTGAACTACAAAATCTTGACAAGGTATGTACTTATTGAAAATCTTATCAAGCGTCTTGATCTATCTCAATAGATCTTGATGCTCTATATGTAAGTAGCTTTACTGAGGTCTTTGTTTTAAAGAACTCCTTTAAAATACTCCTTTATGCTTTCCAGAAAAATCATACATCATTTCTGATCAACAATATGTTACTCACATATACTTATCAGAAAGAATGTAGTGCTCCCACTCACTTTATTGTAAATAGAGGCTTCACCGCAAGTCTGTATAAAACTATATGCTTTGATCAACTTATCAAAGCGTATATTCTAACTCTGAGATGCTTGCACCAGTCCATAGATGGATCACTGGAGCTTGCATATTTTGTTAGCACCTTTAGGATCGACAAAACCTTCTGGTTGCATCATATACAACTCTTCTTTAAGAAATCCATTAAGGAATGTAGTTTTGACATCCATTTGCTAGATTTTCATAAAATGTGGCAATTTGCTAACATGATTCGGACAGACTTTTAAGCATCGATACGAGTGAGAAAAAACTCATCATAGTCAACATCTTGAACTTTTTCAAAAACCTTTTTCAACAAGTCTAGCTTTGTAGATAGTAACACTACTATCAACGTCCGTCTTCCTCTTGAAGATCCATTTATTTTCTATGGCTTGCCGATCATCGGGCAAGTCCACCAAAGTCCACACTTTGTTCCTATACATGGATCCCATCTCAGATTTCATGGCCTCAAACCATTTCGCGAAATCTGGGCTCATCATCGCTTCCTCATAGTTCGTAGGTTTATCATGATCTAGTAACATGACTTCCAGAACAGGATTACCGTACCACTCTGGTGCGGACCGTACTCTGGAAGATCTACGAGGTTCTGTAGTAACTTGATCTGAAGTTTCATGATCATCATCATTAGCTTCCTCACTAATTGGTGTAGGAATCAGTGGTACTAATTTCTGTGATGAACTACTTTCCAATTCGGGAGAAGGTACAATTACCTTATCAAGTTCTATTTTTCTCCCACTCACTTCTTTCGAGAGAAACTCCTTCTCTAGAAAGGATCCATTCTTAGAAATGCATATTTTTCCTTCGGATCTGTGATTAGAAGGTGTACCCAACAGTCTCCTTTGGGTACCCTATGAAGACGCATTTCTCCGATTTGGGTTCGAGCTTATAAGGTTGAAACTTTTTCACATAATCATTGCAACTCCAAACTTTAAGGAACGACAGCTTAGGTTTATTGCTAAACCATAGTTCATACGGTGTCGTCTCAACGGATTTAGATGGTGCCCTATTTTAACGTGAATGCAGCTATCTCTAATGCATAACCCCTAACAATATTGGTAAATCGGTAAGAGACATCATTGATCACACCATATCAAATAAAGTGCGGTTATGACGTTCGGACACACCGTTACGCTGTGGTGTTCTAGGTGGCATGAGTTTGTGAAACTATTCCACATTATCTTAACCGAAGGCCAAACTCGTAACTCAAATATTCATTTCCACGATCAGATCATAGAAACTTTATTTTATTGTTACGATGATTTTCCACTTCACTCTAAAATTCTTTGAACCTTTCAACTGTTTCAGACTTATGTTTCATTAAGTAGATATACCCATATCTGCTCAAATCATCTATGAAGGTCAGAAAATAACGATACCCGCCACGAGCTTTAATACTTATTTGTCTGCATACATCAGTATGTATTATTTCCAACAAGTTAGTAGCTTGTTCCCTTGTTCCGGATAACGGAGTTTTAGTCATCTCGCCCATAAGGCATGGTTCGCAAGCATCAAGTGATTCATAATCAAGTGATTCCAAAATCCCATCAACATGGAGTTTCTTCATGCGCTTTACACCAATATGACCTAAACGGCAGTGCCACAAATAAGTTACACTATCATTATTAACTTTGCATCTTTTGGCTTCAATATTATGAATATCTGTATCACTACGATCGAGATCCAACAAACTATTTTATTGGGTGTATTACAATCAAAGGTTTTATTCATGTAAACAGAACAACAATTATTCTCTGACTTTATATGAATAACCGTATTGCAATAAACATGATCAAATCATATTAATGCTCAACGCAAATGCCAAATAACATTCATTTAGGTTTCACACTAATCCCGAAAGTATAGGGAGTGTGCGATGATGATCATATCAATCTTGGAACCACTTCCAACACTCATCGTCACTTCACCCTCAATTTGTTTCTGTTTATTCTGTAACTCCTATTTCGAGTTACTAATATTTAGCAACCGAACAAGTATCAAATACCCAGGGGCTACTATAAACACTAGTAAGGTACACATTAATAACCTGTATATTAAATATACCCTTGTTCACTTTGCCATCCTTCTTATCTACCAAATATTCAGGGCATTTCCGCTTCCAGTGACCGTTTCCTTTGCAGTAGAAGCACTGAGTTTCAGGCTTTGGTTCAGCATTGGGCTTCTTCGCGGGAGTGATAACTTGCTTGCAATTCTACTTGAAGTTCCCTTTCTTTCCCTTTGCCCTTTTCTTGAAACTAGTGGTCTTGTCAATCATCAACACTTGATGCTCTTTCTTGATTTCTACCTTCGTCGATTTCAACATCACGAAGAGCTCGGGAATCATTTTCGTCATCCCTTGCATACTATAGTTCATCACGAAGTTCTAGTAACTTGGTGATGGTGACTAGAGAACTCTGTCAATCACTATTTTATCTGGAAGATTAACTCCCAATTGATTCAAGCGATTGTAGTACCCAGACAATATGAGCACATGCTCACTAGTTGAGCGATTGTCCTCCATCTTTTAGCTATAGAACTTGTTGGAGACTTCATATCTCTCAACTCGGGTATTTGCTTGAAATATTAACTTCAACTCCTGGAACATCTCATATGGTCCATGACGTTCAAAACGTCTTTGAAGTCCCGATTATAAGCCGTTAAGCATGGTGCACTAAACTATCAAGTAGTCATCATATTGAGCTAGCCAAACGTTCATAACGTCTGCATCTGCTCCTGCAATATGTCTGTCACCTAGCGGTGCATCAAGGACATAATTCTTCTGTGCAGCAATGAGGATAAACCTCAGATCATGGATCTAATCAGCATCATTGCTACTAATATCTTTCAACATAGTTTTTCTCTAGGAACATATCAAAAATAAACATAGGGAAGCAACAACGCGAGCTATTGATCTACAACATAATTTGCAAAATACTATCAGGACTACGTTCATGATAAATTAAAGTTCAATTAATCATATTACTAAAGAACTCCCACTTAGACAGACATCTCTCTAGTCATCTAAGTGATCACGTGATCCAAATCAACTAAACCATGTCCGATCATCACGTGAGATGGAGTAGTTTTCAATGGTGAACATCACTATGTTGATCATATCTACTATATGATTCACGTTCGACTTTTCGGTCTCCGTGTTCCGAGGCCATATCTGTATATGCTAGGTTCGTCAAGTTTAACCTGAGTATTCCGTGTGTGCAACTGTTTTGCACCCGTTGTATTTGAACGTAGAGCCTATCACACCCGATCATCACGTGGTGTCTCAGCACAAAGAACTTTCGCAACGGTGCATACTCAGGGAGAACACTTCTTGATAATTAGTGAGAGATCATCTTAAAATGCTACTGTCAATCAAAGCAAAATAAGATGTATAAAAGATAAACATCATATGCAATCAAAATATGTGACATGATATGGCCATGATCATCTTGCGCCTTTGATCTCCATCTCCAAAGTATTGTCATGATCTCTATCGTCACCGGCACGACACCATGATCTCCATCATCTTGATCTATATCAATGTGTCGTCACATGGTTGTCTCGCTAACTATTGCTCTTGCAACTATTGCTATCGCATAGCGATAAAGTAAAGCAATTATTTAGCGCTTGCATCTTATGCAATAAAGAGACAACCATAAGGCTTCTGCCAGTTGCTGATAACTTCAACAAAACATGATCATCTCATACAACAACGTATATCTCATCACGTCTTGACCATATCACATCACAACATGTCCTGCAAAAACAAGTTAGACGTCCTCTACTTTGTTGTTGCACGTTTTACGTGGCTGCTACGGGCTGAGCAAGAACCGTTCTTACCTATGAATCAAAACCACAACGATATTTCGTCAAGTTAGTGCTGTTTTAACCTTCGCAAGGACCGGGCGTAGCCACACTCGGTTCAACTAAAGTTGGAGAAACTGACACCCGCTAGCCACCTGTGTGCAAAGCACGTCGGTAGAACCAGTCTCGCGTAAGCGTACGCGTAATGTCGGTCCGGGCCGCTTCATCCAATAATACCACCGAACCAAAGTAAGACATGCTGGTAAGCAGTATGACTTGTATCGCCCACAACTCACTTCTGTTCTACTCGTGCATATAACATCTACGCATAAAACTGGCTCGGATGCCACTGTTGGGGAACGTAGTAATTTCAAAAAAAAATCCTACGCACACGCAAGATCATGGTGATGAAGGAAATATGCCCTAGAGGCAATAATAAAGTTATTATTTATTTCCTTATATCATGATAAATGTTTATTATTCATGCTAGAATTGTATTAACCGGAAACATAATACATGTGTGAATACATAGACAAACATAGTGTCACTAGTATGCCTCTACTTGACTAGCTCATTAATCAAAGATGGTTATGTTTCCTAGCCATAGACATGTGTTGTCATTTGATTAATGGGATCACATCATTAGGAGAATGATGTGATTGATATGACCCATTCTGTTAGCCTAGCACTTGATCGTTTAGTATGTTGCTATTGCTTTCTTCATGACTTATACATGTTCCTGTAACTATGAGATTATGCAACTCCCGTTTACCGGAGGAACACTTTGGGTGCTACCAAACGTCACAACGTAACTGGGTGATTATAAAGGAGTACTACAGGTGTCTCCAAAGATACATGTTGGGTTGGCGTATTTCGAGATTAGGTTTTGTCACTCCGATTGTCGGAGAAGTATCTCTGGGCCATCTCGGTAATGCACATCATGTTGGGGACCGTAGTAATTTCAAAAAATTTCCTACACACACGCAAGATCATGGTGATGGCATAACAACGAGAGGGGAGAGTGTTGTCCACGTACCCTCGTAGACCGTAAGCGGAAGCGTTAGCACAACGCGGTTGATGTAGTCGTACGTCTTCACGATCCAACCGATCCAATCACCGAACGTACGGCACCTCCGAGTTCAGCACACGTTCAGCTCGATGACGATCCCCGGGATCTGATCTAGCAAAGCATCGGGGATGAGTTCCGTCAGCACGACGGCGTGGTGACAATGATGATGTTCTACCGGCGCAGGGCTTCGCCTAAACTCCGCGACGATATGACCGAGGTGGAATATGGTGGAGGGGGGCACCGCACACGGCTAAGGAACGATCCCTAGATCAACTTGTGTTGTTGTGCCTAGAGGTGCCCCCCTGCCCCCGTATATAAAGGAGCCAGGGGGAGGGGTTCGGCCGGCCAGGAGGGGCGCGCCAGGAGGATTCCTCCGCCCACCGGGAGTAGGACTCCCCCCTTCCTTGTTGGAGTAGGAGAGAAGGAAAGAGGGGGAGAGGAGCAAGGAAAAGGGGGCTGCACCCCTTGTCCAATTCGGACCAGAGGGGGTCTGCGCCCCTCCTTCCTTTCGGTCTCTCTCATCTATTCCCGTATGGCCCAATAAGGTCCATATACTCCTCGGCAAATTCCCGTAACTCTCCGGTACTCCGAAAAATACCCGAATGACTCGGAACCTTTCCGAACTCCGAATATAGTCATCCAATATATCGATCTGTACGTCTCGACCATTTCGAGACTCCTCGTCATGTCCCCGATCTCATCCGGGACTCCGAACTCCTTCGGTACATCAAAACTCATAAACTCATGATATAACTATCATCGAAACCTTAAGCGTGCGGACCCTACGGGTTCGAGAACTATGTAGACATGACCTAGAACTATTCTCGGTCAATAACCAATAGCGGAACCTGGATGCTCATATTGGCTCCTAAATATTCTACGAAGATCTTTATCGGTCAAACCGCATAACAACATACTTTGTTCCCTTTGTCATCGGTATGTTACTTGCCCGAGATTTGATCGTCGGTATCCAATACCTAGTTCAATCTCGTTACCGGCAAGTCTCTTTATTTGTTACGTAATGCATCATTCCGTAACTAACTCATTAGCTACATTGCTTGCAAGGCTTATAGTGATGTGCATTACCGAGAGGGCCCAGAGATACCTCCCCGACAATCGGAGTGACAAAACCTAATCTCGAAATACGCCAACCCAACATGTACCTTTGGAGACACCCGTAGTACTCCTTTATAATCACCCAGTTACGTTGTGACATTTGGTAGCACCCAAAGTGTTCCTCCGAGAATTGCATAATCTCATAGTTACAGGAACATGTATAAGTCATGAAGATAGCAATAGCAATATACTAAACGGTCAAGTGCTAGGCTAACGGAATGGGTCAGGTCAATCACATCATTCTCCTAATGATGTGATCCCGTTAATCAAATGACAACTCTTTTGTCCATAGCTAGGAAACATAACCATCTTTGATAAACGAGCTAGTCAAGTAGAGGCATACTAGTGACACTATGTTTGTCTATGTATTCACACATGTATTATGTTTCCGGTTAATAGAATTCTAGCATGAATAATAAACATTTATCATGAAATAAGGAAATAAATAATAACTTTATTATTGCCTCTAGGGCATATTTCCTTTAGTCTCCCACTTGCATTAGAGTCAATAATCTAGTTCACATCGCCATGTGATTTAACACCAATATTCATATCTGTATATGATTAACACCCATAGTTCACATCGTCATGTGACCACCACCCAAAGGGTTTACTAGAGTCAATAATCTAGTTCACATCACTATGTGATTAACACCCAAAGAGTACTAAGGTGTGATCATGTTTTGCTCGTGAGAGAAGCTTAGTCAACGGGTCTGTGACATTTAGAGCCGTATGTATTTTGCAAATATTCTATGTCCACAATGCTTTGCACGGAGCTACTCTAGCTAATTGCTCCCACTTTCAATATGTATCCAGATTGAGACTTAGAGTCATCTGGATTGGTGTAAAAGCTTGCATCGTTGTAACTTTTTACGACGGGCTCTTTTATCACCTCCATAATCGAGAAACATGTTCTTAGTCCTCACTAAGGATATTCTTGACCGCTGTCCAGTGATCTACTCTTAGATCAAAATTGTATTCCTTTGTCAAACTCAGAGCAAGGTATACAATAGGTCTAGTTCACAACATAGCATACTTTATAGAACCTATGACTGAGGAATAGGGAATGACTTTTCATTCTCTTTCTATTTTCTGCCATGGTCGGGTCTTGAGTCTTACTCAACTTCACACCTTTGCATCACAGGCAAGAACTCCTTCTTTGACTGTTCCATTTTGAACTATTTCAAAAATTTATCAAGGTATGTACTCATTTGAAAAAATCTTATCAAGCGTCTTGATCTATCTATATAGATCTTGATGCTCAATGTGTACGCAGCTTCACCGAGGTGTTGCTTTGAAAAACTCCTTTCAAAACACTCCTTTATGCTTTGCAGAATAATTCTACATTATTTCCGATCAACAATATGTCATTCACATATACTTATCAGAAATGCTGTAGTGCTCCCACTCACTTTCTTGTAAATACAGGCTTCTCCAAAAGTCTGTATAGAATCATATGCTTTGATCAACTCATCAAAGCGTATATTCCAACTCCGAGATGCTTGCACCAGTCCATAGATGGATCGCCGGAGCTTGCACACTTTGTTAGCATCTTTAGGATTGACAAAACCTTCTGTTTGCATCATATACAACTCTTCTTTAATAAATCCATTAAAGAATGCAGTTTTGACATCCTTTTGCCAGATTTCATAAAATGTGGCAATTTCTAACATGATTCGGACAGACTTTAAGCATCGATACGAGTGAGAAAAAACTCATCGTAGTCAACATCTTGAACTTTGTCAAAAACCTTTTTCGACAAATCTAGCTTTGTAGATAGTAACTCTACTATCAACGTCCGTCTTCCTCTTGAAGATCCATTTATTTTCTATGGCTTGCCGATCATCGGGCAAGTCAATCAAAGTCCACACTTTGGTCTCATATATGGATCCCATCTCAGATTTCATGGCCTCAAACCATTTCGCAGAATCTGGGCTCATCATCGCTTCCTCATAGTTCGTAGGTTTATCATGGTCTAGTAACATGACTTCCAGAATAGGATTACCGTACCACACTGGCGCGGACCGTACTCTGGAATACCTACGAGGTTTTGTAGTAACTTGATTTGAAGTTTCATGATCATCATCATTAGCTTCCTCGCTAATCGGTGTAGCAATCACTGGAACTAATTTCTGTGATGAACAACTTTCCAATTTGGGAGAAGGTACAATTACCTCATCAAGTTCTACTTTCCTCCCACTCATTTCTTTCGAGAGAAACTCCTTCTCTAGAAAGGATCCATTCTTAGCAACGAATGTTTTGCCTTTGGATCTGTGATAGAAGGTGTACCCAACAGTTTCCTTTGGGTATGAAGATGCACTTTTCCGATTTGGGTTCGAGCTTATTAGGTTGAAAACGTTTTTCATATAAGCATCGTAACTCCAAACTTTTAAGAAACGACAACTTAGGTTTACTGCTAAACCATAGTTCATATGGTGTCGTCTCAACGGATTTAGATGGTGCCCTATTTAAATGTGAATGCAGTTGTCTCTAATGCATAACCCCAAAACGATAGTGGTAATTCAGTAAGAGACATCATAGATCGCACCATATCCAATAAAGTGCGGTTACGACGTTCGGACACACCATAACGTTGTGGTGTTCCACGTGGAGTGAGCTGTGAAACTATTCCACATTGTTTTAATTGAAGACCAAACTCGTAAATCAAATATTCGTCTCTGCGATCAGATCGCAGAAAACTTTATTTTCTTATTACGATGATTTTTCCACTTCACTCTGAAATTCTTTGAACCTTTCAACTATTTCAGACTTATGTTTCATCAAGTAGATATACCCATATCTGCTCAAATCATCTTGTGAAGGTCAGAAAATAACGATACTTGCCACGAGCATCAACACTTATTGGATCGCATACATTGGTATGTATTATTTCCAATAAGTCAGTAGCTTGTTCCATTGTTCCGGAGAACGGAGTTTTAGTCATCTTGCCCAAAAGGCACGGTTCGCAAGCATCAAATGATTCATAACCAAGTGATTCCGAAAATCCATCTTTATGGAGTTTCTTCATGCGCTTTACACCGATATGACCCAAACGGCAGTGCCACAAATAAGTTGCACTATCATTATTAACTTTGCATCTTTTGGCATCAATATTATGAATATGTGTATCACTACGATCGAGATCCAACAAACTATTTTCATTGGGTGTATGACCATTAAAGGTTTTATTCATGTAAACAGAACAACAATTATTCTCTGACTTTAAATGAATAACCATATTGCAATAAACATGATCAAATCATATTCATGCTCAACGCAAACGCTAAATAACATTTATTTAGGTTTAACACCTATCCCGAAAGTTTAGGGAGTGTGCGATGATGATCATATCAATCTTGGAACTACTTCCAACACACATCGTCACTTCCCCTTCAACTAGTCTCTGTTTATTCTGTAACTCCTGTTACGAGTTACTAATCTTAGCAACCGAACAAGTATCAAATACTCAGGGGCTACTATAAACACTAGTAAGGCACATATCAAGAACCTGTATATCAAATATACCTATGTTCACTTTGCCATTCTTCTTATCCACCAAATGTTCAGGGCATTTCCGCTTCCAGTGACCATTTCCTGTGCAGTGTAAGCACTCAGTTTCAGGCTACGGTCCAGCTTTGGGCTTCTTCGCAGGAGTGACAACTTGCTTGTCTTTCCACTTGAAGTTCCCTTTCTTTCCCTTTGCCCTTTTCTTGAAACTAGTGGTCTTGTCAATCATCAACACTTGATGCTCTTTCTTGATTTCTACCTTCATCGATTTCAATATCACGAAGAGCTCGGGAATCGTTTTCGTCATCCCTTGCATACTATAGTTCATCATGAAGTTCTAGTAACTTAGTGATGGTGACTAGAGAATTCTGTCAATCACTATCTTATCTGGAAGATTAACTCCCACTTGATTCAAGCGATTGAAGTACCCAGACAATCTGAGCACATGCTCACTAGTTGAGCGATTCTCCTGCATCTTTTAGCTATAGAACTTGTTATAGACTTCATATCTCTCAACTCGGGTATTTGCTTGAAATATTAACTTCAATTCCTGGAACATCTCATATGGTCCATGACATTCAAAATATCGTTGAAGACCCAGTTCCAAGCCATAAAGCATGGTGCACTAAACTATCAAGTAGTCATCATATTGAGCTAGCCAAACGTTCATAACGTATGCATCTGCTCCTGCAATAGGTCTGTCACCTAGCGGTGCATTAAGGACATAATTCTTCTGTGCAGCAATGAGGATGAACCTCAGATACGGATCCAATCCGCATCATTGCTACTAACATTTTTCAACACAATTTACTCTAGGAACATATCAAAATAAACATATGAAAGAAACAACGCGAGCTATTGATCAACAACATAATTTGCAAAATACTACCAGGACTAAGTTCATGATAAATTTAAGTTCAATTAATCATATTACTTAAGAACTCCCACTTAGACAGACATCTCTCTAGTCATCTAAGTGATTACGTGATCCAAATCAACTAAACCATGTCCGATCATAATGTGAGATGGAGTAGTTTCAATGGTGAACATCACTATGTTGATCATATCTACTATATGATTCACGTTCGACCTTTCGGTCTCCGTGTTCCGAGGCCATATCTCTATATGCTAGGCTCGTCAAGTTTAACCTGAGTATTCCGCATGTGCAACTGTTTTGCACCCGTTGTATTTGAACATAGAGCCTATCACACCCGATCATCACGTGGTGTCTCAGCACGAAGAACTTTCGCAACCGTGCATACTCAGGGAGAACACTTCTTGATAATTAGTGAGAGATCATCTTAAAATGCTACCGTCAATCAAAGCAAGATAAGATGCATAAAGGATAAACATCACATGCAATCAATATAAGTGATATGATATGGCCATCATCATCTTGTGCTTGTGATCTCCATCTTCAAAGCACCATCGTGATCACCATCGTCACCGGCGCGACACCTTGATCTCCATCGTAGCATCGTTGTCGTTACGCCATCTATTGCTTCTACGACTATCGCTACCGCTTAGTGATAAAGTAAAGCAATTACAGGGCGTTTGCATTTCATACAATAAAGCGACAACCATATGGCTCCTGCCAGTTGCCGATAACTTCGGTTACAAAACATGATCATCTCATACAATAAAATATAGCATCACGTCTTTACCATATCACATCACAACATGCCCTGCAAAAACAAGTTAGACGTCCTCTACTTTGTTGTTGCAAATTTTACGTGGCTGCTACGGGCTTAGCAAGAACCGTTCTTACCTACACATCAAAACCACAATGATAGTTTGTCAAGTTAGTGCTGTTTTAACCTTCACAAGGACCGGGCGTAGCCACACTCGATTCAGCTAAAGTGAGAGAGACAGACACCCGCCAGCCACCTTTAAGCAAGAGTGCTCGTAACGATGAAACCAGTCTCGCGTAAGCGTACGCGTAATGTCGGTCCGGGCCGCTTCATCTCACAATACCGCTGAACCAAAGTATGACATGCTGGTAAGAAGTATGACTTGTATCGCCCACAACTCACTTGTGTTCTACTCGTGCATATGACATCTACGCATAAAGTCCTGCTCGGATGCCACTGTTGGGGAACGTAGTAATTTCAAAAAAATTCCTACGCACACGCAAGATCATGGAGATGACATAGCAACGAGAGGGGAGAGTGTTGTCCATGTACCCTCGTAGACCGTAAGCAGAAGCGTTAGCACAACGCGGTTGATGTAGTCGTACGTCTTCACGATCCGACCGATCCAAGCATCGAACGTACGGCACCTCCAAGTTCAGCACACGTTCAGCTCGATGACGATCCCCGGGCTCCGATCCAGCAAAGCGTCGGGGATGAGTTCCGTCAGCACGACGGCGTGGTGACAATGATGATGTTCTACCGGCGCATAGCTTCGCCTAAACTCCGCGACGATATGACCGAGGTGTAATATGGTGGAGGGGGGCACCGCGCACGGCTAAGGAACAATCCGCGACGATATGACAGATAAGTAATATGATTAATTGAACTTAAATTTATCATGAACTTAGTCCTGGTAGTATTTTGCAAATTATGTTGTAGATCAATAGCTTGCGTTGTTGCTTTCATATGTTTATTTTGATATGTTCCTAGAGAAAATTGAGTTGAAACATGTTAGTAGCAATGATGCGGATTGGATCGTGATCCGAGGTTTATCCTCATTGCTGCACAGAAGAATTATGTCCTTAATGCACCGCTAGGTGACAGACCTATTGCAGGAGCAGATGCAGACGTTATGAACGTTTGGCTAGCTCAATATGATGACTACTTGATAGTTTAGTGCACCATGCTTAAGGGCTTAGAATCGGGACTTCAAAGACGTTTTGAACGTCATGGACCATATCAGATGTTCCAGGAGTTGAGGGTGAAGTGACGATGAGTGTTGGAAGTAGTTCCAAGATTGATATGATCATCATCGCACACTCCCTATACTTTCGGGATTAGTGTTAAACCTAAATAAATGTTATTTAACGTTTGCGTTGAGCATGAATATGATTTGATCATGTTTATTGCGATACGGTTATTCATTTAAAGTTAGAGAATAATTGTTATTCTGTTTACATGAATAAGACCTTCGATGGTCATACACCCAATGAACATAATTTGTTGGATCTCGATCGTAGTGATACACATATTGATAATATTGATGCCAAAAGATGCAAAGTTAATAATGATAGTGCGATTTATTTGTGGCACTGCCGTTTGGGTCATATCGGTGTAAAGCGCATGAAGAAACTCCATAAAGATGGATTTTTAGAATCACTTGGTTATGAATCATTTGATGCTTGCGAACCGTGCCTTTTGGGCAAGATGACTAAAACTCCATTCTCCGGAACAATGGAACAAGCTACTGACTTATTGGAAATAATACATACCGATGTATGCGATCCAATTAGTGTTGATGCTCGTGGCAAGTATCGTTATTTTCTGACCTTCACAAGATGATTTGAGTATATATGGGTATATCTACTTGATGAAACATAAGTCTGAAATAGCTGAAAGGTTCAAAGAATTTCAGAGTGAAGTGGAAAAATCATCGTAACAAGAAAATAAAGTTTCTGTAATCTGATTGCGGAGACGACTATTTGAGTTACGAGTTTGGTCTTCAATTAAAACAATGTGCAATAGTTTCACAGCTCACGCCACCTGGAACACCACAACGTTATGGTGTGTCCGAACGTCGTAACCGCATTTTATTGGATATGGTGCGATTTATGATGTCTCTTATTGATTTACCATTATCGTTTTGGGGTTATGCATTAGAGATAGTTGCATTCACGTTAAAAGGGCGCCATCTAAATCCGTTGAGACGACACCGTATGAACTATGGTATAGCAGTAAACCTAAGATGTTGTTTCTTAAAGTTTTGAGTTGCAATGCTTATATGAAAAAGGTTTTCAACCTGATAAGCTCGAACCCAAATCGGAGAAGTGCGTCTTCATAGAATACCCAAAGGAAACTGTTGGTACACCTTCTATCACAGATCCGAAGGCAAGATATTCGTTGCTAAAATGGATCCTTTCTAGAGAAGGAGTTTCTCTCGAAAGAAGTGAGTGGGAGGAAAGTAGAACTTGATGAGGTAACTGTACCTTCTCCCGAATTGGAAAATAGTTCATCATTGAAATCAGTTCTAGTGATTCCTACACCAACTAGTGAGGAAGCTAATGATGATGATCATGAAACTTCAGATCAACTTACTACAGAACCTCGTAGGTCTTCCAGAGTACGGTCCGCACCAGTATGGTACGGTAATCCTGTTCTGAAAGTCATGCTACTAGACCATGATAAACCTACGAACTATGATGAAGCGATGATGAGCCCAGATTCCACGAAATGGCTGGAGGCCATGAAATTTGAGATAGGATCCATGTATGAGAACAAAGTGTGTACTTTGGTGGACTTGCCCGATGATCGGCAAGCCATAGAAAATAAATGGATCTTCAAAAGGAAGACGGACGTTGATAGTAATATTACTATCTACAAAGCTCGATGAGGGAGTCCTGGACTAAGGGGTGTCCGGATAGCCGGACTATCATCGTTGGCCGGACTCCAAGACTATGAAGATACAAGATTGAAGACTTCGTCCCGTGTCCGGATGGGACTTTCCTTGGCATGGAAGGCAAGCTTGGCAATACGGATATGTAGATCTCCTACCATTGTAACCGACTCTGTGTAACCCTAGCCTTCCCTGGTGTCTATATAAACCGGAGGGTTTTAGTCCGTAGGACAACAACCATTACAACAATCATACCATAGGATAGCTTCTAGGGTTTAGCCTCCTTGATCTCGTGGTAGATCCACTCTTGTACTACCCATATCAGCAATATCAATCAAGCAGGAGTAGGGTTTTACCTCCATTGAGAGGGCCCGAACCTGGGTAAAAACATCGTGTCCCTT
The DNA here is from genome assembly GCA_963921465.1 of Triticum timopheevii. Classification (NCBI taxonomy): domain Eukaryota; kingdom Viridiplantae; phylum Streptophyta; class Magnoliopsida; order Poales; family Poaceae; genus Triticum; species Triticum timopheevii. The sequence continues at coordinate 11,450,333 of OY997264.1, read as the reverse complement.
GTCTCCTGTTACCATCCGCCTAGACGCACAGTTCGGGACCCCCTACACGAGATCCGAAGGGTTTTGACACCGACATTGGTGCTTTCATTGAGAGTTCCTCTGTGTCGTCACCGATAGGCTTGATGGCTTCTTCAATCAACAACAACGCAGTCCAGGGTGAGACTTTTCTCCCCGAACAGATCTTCGTATTCGGCGGCTTCGCACTGCAGGCCAATTCACTTGGCCATCTGGAGTAGATCAAAAGTTACGCCCCTGGCCATCAGGTCAGATTCGGAAGCCTAAACTTCACGGCTGACATCCACGGAGACTTGATCTTCAATGGATTCGAGCCATAGCCGAGCGTGCCGCACTGTCACGATGGGCATGATCTAACTCTGCCGACCGGACAGTACCTTGGAGGCCGCACACGAATCCGCTCCGACCCATAGTTCGGAGCCGATCGCGCAGATCGAGGACGGGTGGCTGGACACCGCCTCAGGAGCTGCAACTTCCACGGCGTTGGAGCCGAATACTGACCTTGTCCCTTATAAAGCTCATGACTCCGAGGCGCCGGACTCCTTGCCGGACTCCGAACCTCCTGCGCCCCTGCCAATCGAATCCGATTGGGCGCCAATCATGGAGTTCACCGCCGCGGACATCTTTCAGCACTCACCCTTTGGCGACATCCTAAATTCGCTAAAGCATCTCTCGTTATCATGAGAGCCCTGGCCGGACTGCGGTCAGGATAGTTGGGATGCGGACGACGAAGAGATTCAAAGCCCACCCACCACCCACTTTGTAGCCACTGTCGACGATCTAACCGACATGCTAGACTACGACTCCAAAGACATCGACGGTATGGACGACGATGCCGGAGACGATCAAGAACCAGCGCCTACAGGACACTAGAAGACCACCTCGTCATACGACATATACATGGTGGACACCCAAAGGATGGGGACGACGAAGAAGCAGCGGAGGCAGATTCTTCTAAGAAACAGCCCAAACGCCGACGTCAGCGGCGCCGCTCTAAATCCCGCCATAGTAAGAATGGAGATTCCGGCACCGGAGATAATAACACCCCAGAGAGTGCCGAAGACAACCCCCTCCAGCAAGATTCAGCACAGGAGGACGGGGATGCCAGCCCTCGAGAGAGAGCGGCAGACGAGGAGGATGACAACTACATGCCTCCCTCCAGAGATGAGGCAAGCCTCGACGACGGCGAATTCGTCGTGCCCGAGGATCCCATCGAACAAGAGCGTTTCAAATGCAAGCTAATGGCCACGGCAAATAGCCTAAAGAAAAAGTAGCAACAGCTTCAAGCTGATCAAGACCTGCTGGCCGACAGATGGACCGAGGTCCTCGCGGCCGAAGAGTATGAACTCGAACGCCCCTCCGAAAGCTACCCAAAACGCAAGTTGCTCCCCCGATTAGAGGAGGAGGCATACAAACCTTCATCACCAACGCACAATACGGCAGACCGACCACCTCGTGGCCGCGACAGAGAGGCATCTAGGCCCTCCACCAGGACCGTACCCCGGGACCGCTCGAAAAGTGCGAATCCACGAGGGAATGCGCCGGACTTGCGGGATATATTGGAGGACAAGGCAAGACAATCCAGATCTATCTATGGATCACGTGGGCGCCCCACGACCAACGACGAATACCATCGCGTCGGATACAGCAACTCCGGCCGGGCCGAACACAGCAGACAACGCTCTCTTGAGCTACGACGTGATATTGCTCAATATAGAGGCGCCGCACACCCACTATGCTTCACAGACGAAGTAATGGATCATCAAATCCCTGAAGGGTTTAAACCCGTGAACATTGAATCCTACGATGGCACAACAGACCCCGCGGTTTGGATCGAAGATTATCTCCTTCATATCCATATGGCCCGCGGCGACGATTGTTGGGAACGTAGTAATTTCAAAAAAATTCCTACGCACACGCAAGATCATGGTGATGCATAGCAACGAGAGGGGAGAGTGTTGTCTACGTACCCTCGTAGACCGAAGCAGAAGCGTTGACGCAACGTAGAGGAAGTAGTCGTACGTCCTCCCGGTCCAACCGATCCAAGCACCGTTACTCCGGCACCTCCGAGTTCTTGACACACGTATAACTCCATGACGCACCCCGATCTCCGATCCAGCAGAGGCGTGGGGAGGAGTTCCGTCAGCAGGACGGCGTGGTGGCGATCTTGATGTTCTCCTGTCGCAGGGCTTCGGCTAAGCACCGCTACAATATGACGGAGGTGTAATATCGTGGAGGGGGCACCGCACACGGCTAAGGAACGATCTCAATGATCAACTTGTGTGTCTAGGGTGCCCCCCAACCCCCGTATATAAAGGAGGGAGGGAGGAGGAGGCTGGCCCAAGGGGGAGGTGCGCCCTAGGGGGGCAAACCTACTCCAAGTAGGTTTGCCCCCCCCCCCCTTTCCTATTCGGAGTAGGAGAAGGAAGGAAGAGGGGGGAGGAGAGAAGGAAAGGGGGGCCGGCCCCCTTCCCAATTCGGATTGGGCTTGGGGGGGGGGGCGTGCCCCCTCCCTTGCTCCTTCTCCCTCCCTTCCACTAAGGCCCAATAAGGCCCATATACTTACCGGGGGGTTCCGGTAACCTCCCGGAACTCCGGTATATTTCCAATCTCACCCGGAACCTTTCCGGTGTCCAAATATATCCGTCCAATATATCAATCTTTATGTCGCGACCATTTCGAGACTCCTCGTCATGTCCGTGATCACATCCGGGACTCCGAACAACCTTCGGTACATCAAAATACATAAACTCATAATGAAACTGTCATCGAAACCTTAAGCGTGCGGACCCTACGGTTCGAGAACAATGTAGACATGACCGAGACAAGTCTCCGGTCAATAACCAATAGCGGGACCTGGATGCCCATATTGGTTCCTACATATTCTACGAAGATCTTTATCGGTCAAACCGCATAACAACATACTTTGTTCCCTTTGTCATCGGTATGTTACTTGCCCGAGATTTGATCGTCGGTATCCAATACCCAGTTCAATCTTGTTACCGGCAAGTCTCTTTACTCATTCCGTAATACGTCATCTCATAACTAAATCATTAGTTACATGCTTGCAAGGCTTAGGTGATGAGTATTACCGAGAGGGCCCAGAGATACCTCTCCGACGATCGGAGTGACAAATCCTAATCTCGAATTATGCCAACCCAACATGTACCTTCGGAAACACCTGTAGAGCACCTTTATAATCACCCAGTTACGTTGTGACGTTTGGTAGCACACAAAGTGTTCTTCCGGTAAACGGGAGTTGCACAATCTCATAGTTGCAGGAACTTTGTATAAGTCATGAAGAAAGCAATAGCAGTATACTAAACGATCAAGTGGTAGGCTAACGGAATGGGTCATGTCAATAACATCATTCTCTTAATGATGTTATCCCACTAATCAAATGACAACACATGTCTATGGCCAGGAAACATAACCATCTTTGATTAATGAGCTAGTCAAGGAGAGGCATACTAGTGACTATTGTTTTGTCTATGTATTCACACATGTATCATGTTTCCGGTTAATACAATTCTAGCATGAATAATAAACATTTATCATGATATGAGGAAATAAATAATAACTTTATTATTGCCTCTAGGGCATATTTCCTTCAGTCTCCCACTTGCACTAGAGTCAATAATCTAGTATTACACAGTAATGATTCTAACACCCATGGAGTCTTGGTGCTGATCATGTTTTGCTCGTGAGAGAGGCTTAGTCAACGGGTCTGCAACATTCAGATCCGTATGTATCTTGCAAATCTCTATGTCTCCCACTTGGACTTGGTCCCGAATGGAATTGAAGCGTCTCTTGATGTGCTTGGTCCTCTTGTGAAATCTGGATTCCTTTGCTAAAGCAATTGCACCAGTATTGTCACAGAAGATCTTCGTTGGTCCCGATGCACTAGGTATGACACCTAGATCGGAAATGAACTACTTCATCCAGACTCCTTCATTTGCTCCTTCAGAAGCAGCTATGTATTCCGCTTCACATGTAGATCCCGCCACGACGCTTTGTTTAGAACTGCACCAACTTACAGCTCCACCGTTTAATATAAACACGTATCCGGTTTGCGATTTAGAATCGTCCGGATCAGTGTCAAAGCTTGCATCGATGTAACCATTTACGACTAGCTCTTTGTCACCTCCATATACGAGAAAATATCCTTAGTCCTTTTCAGGTATTTCAGGATGTTCTTGACCGCTGTCCAGTGATCCACTCCTGGATTACTTTGGTACCTTCCTGCCAAGCTTATTGCTAAGCATATGTCAGGTCTGGTACACAGCATTGCATACATGATAGAGCCTATGGCTGAAGCATAGGGAACATTTTTCATTTTCTCTCTATCTTCTGCTGTGGTCGGGCATTGAGTTTGACTCAACTTCACACCTTATAGTACAGGCAAGAATCCTTTCTGTGCCTGATCCATTTTGAACTTTTTCAAAATTTTGTCAAGGTATGTGCTTTGTGAAAGTCCTATTAAGCGTCTTGATCTATCTCTATAGATCTTGATGCCCAATATGTAAGCAGCTTCATCGAGGTCTTTCATTGAAAAACTTTTATTCAACTATCCCTTTATGCTATCCAGAAATTCTATATCATTTCCAATTAATAATATGTCATCAACATATAAAACTAGAAATGCTACAGAGCTCCCACTCACTTTCATGTAAATACAGGCTTCTCCAAAAGTCTGTATAAAACCATATGCTTTGATCACACTATCAAAGCGTTTATTCCAACTCCGAGATGCCTACACCAGTCCATAAATGGAACGCTGGAGCTTGCACACTTTGTCAGCACCTTTTGGATCAACATAACCTTTAGGCTGCATCATATACAACTCTTCTTCTAGAAATCCATTCAAGAATGCAGTCTTGACATCCATTTGCCAAATTTCATAATCATGAAATGCAGCAATAGCCAACATGATTCGGACAGACTTAAGCATCGCTACGGGTGAGAAAGTCTCATCATAGTCAACCCCTTGAACTTGTCGAAAACCTTTCGCAGCAAGTCGAGCTTTATAGACAGTAACATTACCATCAGCGTCAGTCTTCTTCTTAAAGATCCATTTATTCTCAATGGCTTGCCGATCATCGGGCAAGTCAACCAAAGTCCATACTTTGTTTTCATACATGGATCCCATCTTAGATTTCATGGCCTCCAGCCATTTTGCGGAATCTGGGCTCATCATTGCTTCCTCATAGTTCGTAGGTTCGTCATGGTCAAGTAACATGACTTCCAGAATAGGATTACCGTACCACTCTGGCGCGGATCTTACTCTGGTAGACCTACGAGGTTCAGCAGAAACTTGATCTGAAGTTTCATGATCAATATCATTAGCTTCCTCACTAGTTGGTGTAGTTGTCACGGGAACCGGTTCTCGTGATGAACTACCTTCCAATAAGGGAGTAGATACAGTTATCTCATCAAGTTCTACTTTCCTCCCACTCACTTCTTTCGACAGAAATTCCTTCTCTAGAAAGGATCCATTTTTAGCAACGAATGTCTTGCCTTCGGATCTGTGATAGAAGGTGTACCCAACAGTCTCTTTTGGGTACCTATGAAGACACATTTCTCCGATTTGGGTTCGAGCTTATCTGGTTGAAGTTTCTTCATATAAGCATCGCAGCCCCAAACTTTAAGAAACGACAACTTTGGTTTCTTGCCAAACCACAGTTCATAAGGTGTCGTCTCAATGGATTTTGATGGTGCCCTATTTAACGTGAATGCGGCCGTCTCTAAAGCATAACCCCAAAACGATAGCGGTAAATCGGTAAGAGACATCATAGATCGCACCATATCAAGTAAAGTACGATTACGACGTTCGGACACACCATTTCGTTGTGGTGTTCCAGGTGGCGTGAGTTGCGAAACTATTCCGCATTGTTTCAAATGTAAACCAAACTTGTAACTCAAATATTCTCCTCCACGATCAGATCGTAGAAATTTTATTTTCTTGTTACGATGTTTTTCTACTTCACTCTAAAATTCTTTGAACTTTTCAAATGTTTCAGACTTGTGCTTCATTAAGTAGATATACCATATCTGCTCAAATCATCTGTGAAGGTGAGAAAATAACGATATCCGCCATGAGCCTCAACATTCATCGGACCACATACATCTGTATGTATGATTTCCAACAAATCTGTTGCTCTCTCCATAGTTCCGGAGAACGGTGTTTTAGTCATCTTGCCCATGAGGCGCGGTTCGCAAGTACCAAGTGATTCATAATCAAGTGATTCCAGAAGTCCATCAGTATGGAGTTTCTTCATGCGTTTTATACCGATATGACCTAAACGGCAGTGCCACAAATAAGTTGCACTATTATTATCAACTCTGCATCTTTTGGCTTCAACATTATGAATATGTGTATCACTACTATCGAGATTCAATAAAAATTGACCACTCTTCAAGGGTGCATGACCTTAAAAGATATTACTCATATAAATAGAACAACCATTATTCTCTGATTTAAATGAATAACCGTCTCGCATCAAACAAGATCCAGATATAATGTTCATGCTCAACACAGGCACCAAATAACAATTATTCAGGTCTAAAACTAATCCCGATGGTAGATGTAGAGGTAGCGTGCCGACTGCGATCACATCGACTTTGGAACCGTTTCCCACGCGCATCGTCACCTCGTCCTTGGCCAGTGCTCGCTTATTCCGTAGTCCCTGTTTCGAGTTGCAAATATTAGCAACAGAACCAGTATCAAACACCCAGGTGCTACTACGAGCTCTAGTTAGGTACACATCAATAACATGTATATCACATATACCTTTGTTCACTTTGCCATCCTTCTTGTCCGCCAAATACTTGGGGCAGTTCCGCTTCCAGTGACCAGTCTGCTTGCAGTAGAAGCACTCAGTTTCAGGCTTAGGTCCAGACTTGGGTTTCTTCTCTTGAGCAGCAACTTGCTTGCCGTTCTTTTTGAAGTTCCCCTTCTTCTTCCCTTTGCCCTTCTTCTTGAAACTAGTGGTCTTGTTGATCATCAACACTTGATGCTCCTTCTTGATTTCTACCTCCGCGGCTTTCAGCATCGCGAAGAGCTCGGGAATAGTCTTGTTCATCCCTTGCATATTATAGTTCATCACAAAGCTCTTGTAGCTTGGTGGCAGTGATTGAAGAATTCTGTCAATGACACTATCATCAGGAAGATTAACTCCTAGTTGAATCAAGTGATTGTTATACCTAGACATTCTGAGTATATGTTCACTGACAGAACTATTCTCCTCCATCTTGCAGCTATAGAACTTATTGGAGACTTCATATCTCTCAATCCGGGCATTTGCTTGAAATATTAACTTCAACTCCTGGAACATCTCATATGCTCCATGACGTTCAAAACGTCATTGAAGACCCGGTTCTAAGCCGTAAAGCATGGCACACTGAACTATAGAGTAGTCATCAGCTTTGCTCTGCCAGACGTTCTTAACGTCATCAGTTGCATCAGCAGCAGGCCTGGCACCCAGCGGTGCTTCCAGGACGTAACTCTTCTGTGCAGCAATGAGGATAATCCTCAGGTTACGGACCCAGTCCGTGTAATTGCTACCATCATCTTTCAACTTTGCTTTCTCAAGGAACGCATTAAAATTCAACGGAACAACAGCACGAGCCATCTATCTACAAACAAACATAGACAAGCAAGATACTATCAGGTACTAAGTTCATGATAAATTTAAGTTCAATTAATCATATTACTTAAGAACTCCCACTTAGACAGACATCTCTCTAGTCATCTAAGTGATCACGTGATCCAAATCAACTAAACCATAACCGATCATCACGTGAGATGGAGTAGTTTTCAATGGTGAACATCATAATGTTGATCATATCTACTATGTGATTCATGCTCGACCTTTCGGTCTCCGTGTTCCGAGGCCATATCTGCATATGCTAGGCTCGTCAAGTTTAACCTGAGTATTCTGCGTGTGCAAAACTGGCTTGCACCCGTTGTAGATGGACGTAGAGCTTATCACACCCGATCATCACGTGGTGTCTCGGCACGACGAACTTTGGCAACGGTGCATACTCAGGGAGAACACTACTTGATAATTTTAGTGAGAGATCATCTTAAAATGCTACCGTCAATCAAAGCAAGATAAGATGCATAAAGGATAAACATCACATGCAATCAATATAAGTGATATGATATGGCCATCATCATCTTGTGCTTGTGATCTCCATCGTCGAAGCACCGTCATGATCACCATCGTCACCGGCGCGACACCTTGATCTCCATCGTAGCATCGTTGTCGTTTACGCCATCTATTGCTTCTACGACTATCGCTACCGCTTAGTGATAAAGTAAAGCAATTACAGGGCGTTTGCATTTCATACAATAAAGCGAGAACCATATGGCTCCAGCCAGTTGCCGATAACTTCGGTTACAAAACATGATCATCTCATACAATAAAATATAGCATCACGTTTTGACCATATCACATCACAACATGCCCTGCAAAAACAAGTTAGACGTCCTCTACTTTGTTGTTGCAAATTTTACGTGGCTGCTACGGGCTTTAGCAAGAACCGTTCTTACCTACGCATCAAAACCACAACGATAGTTTGTCAAATAGACTCCGTTTTAACCTTCACAAGGACCGGGCGTAGCCAAACTCGGTTCAACTAAAGTGAGAGAGACAGACACCCGCCAGCTACCTTTAAGCACGAGTGCTCGTAATGGTGAAACCAGTCTCGCGTAAGCGTACGCGTAATGTCGGTCCGGGCCGCTTCATCTCACAATACCGCTGCCAAAGTATGACATGCTGGTAGGCAGTATGACTTATATCGTCCACAACTCACTTGTGTTCTACTCGTGCATATAACATCAATGCATAAAACCTAGGCTCGGATGCCACTATTGGGAACGTAGTAATTTCAAAAAATTTCCTACGCACACGCAAGATCATGGTGATGCATAGCAACGAGAGGGGAGAGTGTTGTCTACGTACCCTCGTAGACCGAAGCGGAAGCGTTGACGTAACGTAGAGGAAGTAGTTATACGTCCTCCCGGTCCAACCGATCCAAGCACCGTTACTCCGGCACCTCCGAGTTCTTGACACACGTACAACTCGATGAGGCACCCCGATCTCCGATCCAGCAGAGGCGCGGGGAGGAGTTCTGTCAGCACGACGGCGTGGTGACGATCTTGATGTTCTCCTGTCGCAGGGCTTCGCCTAAGCACCGCTACAATATGACCGAGGTGTAATATCGTGGAGGTGGGCACCGCACACGGCTAAGGAACGATCTCAATGATCAACTTGTGTGTCTAGGGTGCCCCCCTGCCCCCGTATATAAAGAAGGGAGGGAGGAGGAGGCCGGACCAAGGGGGAGGTGCGCCCTAGGGGGGCAAACCTACTCCAAGTAGGTTTGGCCCCCCCCTTTCCTATTCGGAGTAGGAGAAGGAAGGAAGAGGGGGGAGGAGAGAAAGAAAGGGGGGGCCGGCCCCCTTCCCAATTCGGATTGGGCTTGGGGGGGGCGCCCCCTCCCTTGCTCCTTCTCCCTCCCTTCCACTAAGGCCGAATAAGGCCCATATACTTACCGGGGGGTTCCGGTCACCTCCCGGAACTCCGGTATATTTCCAATCTCACCCGGAAACTTTCCGGTGTCCAAATATATCCGTCCAATATATCAATCTTTATGTCTCGACCATTTCGAGACTCCTCGTCATGTCCGTGGTCACATCCGGGACTCCGAACAACCTTCGGTACATCAAAATACATAAACTCATAATGAAACTGTCATCGAAACCTTAAGCGTGCGGACCCTACGGTTCGAGAACAATATAGACATGACCGAGACAAGTCTCCGGTCAATAACCAATAGCGGGACCTGGATGCCCATATTGGTTCCTACATATTCTACGAAGATCTTTATCGGTCAAACCGCATAACAACATACTTTGTTCCCTTTGTCATCGGTATGTTACTTGCCCGAGATTTGATCGTCGGTATCCAATACCTAGTTCAATCTCGTTACCGGCAAGTCTCTTTACTCGTTCCGTAATACGTCATCTCATAACTAACTCATTAGTTACATGCTTGCAAGGCTTAGGTGATGAGTATTACCGAGAGGGCCCAGAGATACCTCTCCGACGATCGGAGTGACAAATCCTAATCTCGAATTATGCCAACCCAACATGTACCTTCGGAAACACCTGTAGAGCACCTTTATAATCACCCAGTTACGTTGTGACGTTTGGTAGCACACAAAGTGTTCTTCCAGTAAACGGGAGTTGCACAATCTCATAGTTGCAGGAACTTTGTATAAGTCATGAAGAAAGCAATAGCAGTATACTAAATGATCAAGTGCTAGGCTAACGGAATGGGTCATGTCAATCACATCATTCTCTTAATGACGTGATCCCACTAATCAAATGACAACACATGTCTATGGCCAGGAAACATAACCATCTTTGATTAATGAGCTAGTCAAGGAGAGGCATACTAGTGACTATTATTTTGTCTATGTATTCACACATGTATCATGTTTCCGGTTAATACAATTCTAGCATGAATAATAAACATTTATCATGATATGAGGAAATAAATAATAACTTTATTATTGCCTCTAGGGCATATTTCCTTCAACGATCTCCACGCCATCAAGTATCTCCCACTCAAGCTTAAAGGACCAGCTCGGCATTGGCTTAACAGCTTGCCCGCAGAGTCAATTGGGTGTTGGGAGGACCTGGAAGCTGCATTCCTCGACAACTTCCAGGGCACATATGTGCGACCACCAGACGCCGATGACCTAAGCCACATAATTCAGCAGCCAGACGAATCGGCCAGACAATTCTGGACACGGTTCTTAACAAAGAAAAGTCAAATCGTCGACTGTCCGGACGCAGAGGCCCTCGCAGCCTTCAAACATAACATCCGCGACGAATGGCTGGCCCGGCACCTAGGACAGGAAAAGCCGAAATCCATGGAAGCCCTCACATCACTCATGACACGCTTCTGTGCTGGAGAGGACAGCTGGCTAGCTCGCAGCAACAACCTCAGCAAAAATGCTGGCAGTCCGGATACTAAGGACCACAACGGCAGGTCGCTTCGAAACAAAAACAAACGCCGTGTTAACGGATATGCCAATGAGGATACGGCGGTCAACGCTGGATTCAGAGGCTCTAAACCCGGTCAGCGGAAGAAGCCATTCAAAAGAACTACTCCGGGTCCATCCAATTTGGACTGAATACTCGACCGCTCTTGCCAGATACATGGCACCCCCGAAAAGCCAGCTAATCACACCAACAGAGATTGTTGGGTATTCAAGCAGGCAGGCAAGTTAATTGCCGAAAACAATGACAAGGGGCTGCACAGCGACGACGAGGATGAGACCCGGCCGCCGAACAGTAGAGGACAGAAGGGTTTCCCCCCACAAGTGCGGAAGGTAAACATGATATACGCAACCCCTATACCCAAGAGGGAGTGGAAGCGTGCACTTAGGGACGTGTATGCGATGGAGCCAGTCGCCCCAAAGTTCAATCCATGGTCCTCTTGCCCGATCACTTTTGATCGAATGGACCACCCTACCAGTATCCGTCATGGTGGATTCGCCGCATTGGTTTTAGACCCAATCGTCGATGGATTTCACCTCACTAGAGTCCTGATGGACGATGGCAGCAGCCTGAACCTGCTTTATCAGGATACAGTGCGCAAGATGGGCATAGACCCCTCAAGGATCAAACCTACAAAGACGACCTTCAAAGGCATCATACCAGGCGTTGATGCCAATTGTACAGGCTCAGTCACCCTGGAAGTGGTCTTCAGATCCCCGGATAATTTCCGAAGCGAGGAGTTAATCTTCGACATAGTCCCGTTCCGCAACGACTATCACGCTCTGCTCGGACGAACCGCGTTCGCAAAGTTCAACGCGGTGCCGCATTATGCATACCTCAAGCTCAAGATGCCAGGCCCTCGTGGAGTCATCACGGTCAACGGAAATACGGAACGCTCCCTCCGAACGGAAGAACACACAGCGGCTCTCGCGGCAGAAGTTCAGAGTAGCCTTTTAAGGCAATTTTCGAGTCCGGCCGTTAAACGACCGGACACGGGCAAACGCGCCCGAAGCAACATCAATCAAGACCATCTGGCACGCTCCGAGCAGGCTTAGCAATGCGGCCCCAACCCCAGCCCTTGCATGATTGCAAGACCAGCTCTCCGCGTACATCATTACGCGATACCATAGGCATAGGGGGAGGGGCACGACCACGACAGGCCCAGAGTGCGGCTCAACCACACCAGGGGCTCCCAAGTGTGTCGCTCTTTTTATTTTTATTTTTTCTTCTTTTTATACACAGTACTCCGTTCACCAGAGGCCCTGTCCGGCGGCGAACCTGCCGAACTCACGATGCAACAGCCAGGGAGGGACAAAGTTTGCGGCGAACACTCAGGTGGTCTCCAATACGAGCATTACATTTGTTACATACATCAATCCGCAGCCCACCCCTGGAGGAGGACATGCTTAATTAGTCCAATCCCTTGCTTACCGCACTATTTGTATCGCTCTGCACTCATAGCAGAATTCCTTGGATAAACAATGCATTCCTTTTTGCCTATAATCGCATTACCTTTTTTACATATATGTTGATTGATGACATCTTGCTCCCGTATATTTTGGCACGGCCGAATACACCAGGGGCTTATGTTCCCCACATTATGGTGTGATAAGTCCGAACGCTTTCACAAGTGCGGCACCCCGAACTTATAGCATTATATGAATCGGCTCCGAATCATTTCTTGGGTCAATAGTTGGGTTTGCCCGGCTCCCATGTTTTGGTACCTTACGTTCCGTTCTGTCGGCTAAGGTAGCACTGGGAGAACCACTGCGATTGCGCCCCGGTTGAGCTGGGCGAGCGCCTCAGTGGAGAAAGCTAAAACTGACTGTCATGATAAGGCGAGAGACTGGTCGCCGTTCGAGAGGTCTTTTCGAGTCCCTAAAGACATATGCCGCTTCGAGCGAAGAACCGGATAATGTCCGGCCAAGGCGTGGATAGCGCCCCGAACTTGGTCTTCCGAATACTAGGGGCTTCGCTGAAATTTAAAATTATAGAATTCTATGGCTAAGTGAGAGTGTTCAAGCATTATAAGTCCGGTTGCCTTGTTTGTTGCGTTGAGCGCCTCCCTAGATGGACCCAAAAATGGTAACAAGAGTGCTCAAGTTTATCCCGAACACCCCAGCACTCGTGGCATGGGGGCTGAAGCCGAAAACTTGCCATCTCTCAGATTTAATAAACGGCCGCACAGAAGGTAATATTTTAAATCAATAAGCGTTGCTTAGCGCATATGAATAAAGTTTTCAGCGCACAGGATAACACATTGCGAGTTTACACAATAATTACATCTCTGGGGCACTCATCCGCAATCTTGCGGGCACCCTTCAGGACAGTCTTATAGTACATCTCGGGCGTACGATACTCCTTGCCCACTGGTGGCACGTCAGTGATAAGCCTCTCCGCATCCAGCCTGCCCCAATGCACCTTTGCGCGGGCAAGGGCCCGACGGGCACCTTCAATACAGGCGGAGCGCCTGATGACTTCCACCCAGGGGCACGCATCCACCAGCCGCCGCACGAGGCCAAAGTAGCTCTCAGGCATGGCCTCTCCAGGCCACAGCCGGACTATGAGGCCCTTCATGGCCTGCTCAGCTACCTTGTGGAGTTCGACCAGCTGCTTCAGCTGGTCGCTAGGGGGCACCGGATGTCCGACCTCAGCGTACTGAGACTAGAAAACCTTCTCCGTTGAGCTCCCCTCCTCGCCACGGTAGAATGCAACAGCATCAGACACGCTGCGAGGCAGATCTGCAAACGCCCCTGGAGAGCTCCGAATTCGGGTAAGTAATAGGTAATTTACATTAACATGCTTGCTTTGCATGAAAAATGCCTTACCCGCCGCTACTTTCTTCACACCGTCAACCTCCTGGAGGGCCTTACGGGCCTCGGCCTTAGCGGCTTTGGCACTTTCAAGAACCGAGGCAAGCTCGGACTCTCGAGTCTTCGAGTCGCGCTCCAAACTCTCATGCTTTTCCATGAGAGCCTGGAGCTCTTGCCGCGCCTCCCCCACCCGTGCCTCCTGCTTCTCTCGCTCCGCTCGTTCCGCGGCCGCATTGTGTTTGGCCACGGACACGGCCTCCTTCAGGGTCGCCACCTCGTTCGTGGCCCCTGCAGTACCCACGTTATCCTCGTTATTTCTATTGCAACCAAAATCCTTTTCTGTAAGGTACAAATTTTAAAGTGGTGTTACTCACCATCTTTGTCCTCGAGATGCTTCTTGGCAAGGCCGAGCTCTTGCTCGGACCGCTCGAGGTCCTGCTTCAAAGCACCGACCTCCGCAGTCAGTGCGGCAGAGGTCAGCAGCGCAGCCTGCAAACCCATATTGACATAATTTTTAGCACTCCTGCGTATATCTTGTTTAGATCCTCAATCCGGTTTTTCTTTTCGAACACCGAACCGAGCATCAGGGGCTACTGTTTATGCGGTATTACATTACATATTTTAAACTTCTTACCTCAAAGCCTGTTAGAAGGCTACTGCAGGCTTCGGTCAGCCCGCTCTTGGCGAGCTGAACCTTCTGAATCACCACACTCATAATAGTGCGGTGTTCTTCCTCGATGGAAGCGCCGTTGAGCGCCTCCAACAAGTTGTCCGGCGCCTCCGGTTGGACGGAGGCTGCCAGTGTCACAGTCTTGCCCTTCTTGCGAAGGGGCCGCCTGCCGGACTCCCGAACCACTGCGGGTTCCGGCAAAGAGTCCGGCGCAAAGTCCGGGAGGTTGCCTTGCGGCACCTCCGAAGCCTCCTCCTGATGGGTCCCCTCCTGGGATCCCACCTCGGTGTCGTCAGCACCGCGAGGGGTGGAGGCGGTCGGAATGGAATCCACGTTCAACGAAGCCAAGGACCCGCTCGCACTACTAGGGAAAAGCCTAGCAGCAGCGCGGGTTTTAGGCCTATCAGCAGCGCGGGTACCCGCGCTACTAATAAGGCGCTACAGCTAACTTATAGCAGTAGCGCGGGTGCCACCCGCGCTACAGCTAACGTATAGCAGTAGCGTGGGTAAAAACCCGCGCTACTACTAATCTGTAATCTCCGGAAAAAAAATTTGAATTTTTTTGAATTTTTTTTTGATTTTTTTTCAAAATTTTCAAATTTCTGAACTATTTTAACTCAAATCTCTAATCACCCCTCATCGCTGCTCAATTTAATCTCCAATCACCCCTCATCATTCCAAATCATCTAACTTCCCGGACGGTCACCCATCCTCTCACTACTCCAGCCTGAGCACGCTTAACTTCCGGGTTCTATTCTCCCTCATTTCCAAGTCTGCACTTGTTGTTTTCCTGACAATAGTGAGATGTCAATCCTATTAACCTCAGGAATTTAGCTTGAGCATGAAGTCACACATTTCACTGTTTGAGTTTGAAACTATTGTTCTAAAAAATTAGTAACACTAATATTTCTTGAATAATTAGTTTGACCACAGTTTGACCAGATTTGACCACAGTTTGACCAGATTTGACCATTGACCATAGTTTGACCAGATTTGACCAAAATTCAAAAAAACTAAAATAATTATTTATTAACACTAATATTCTAGAATAATTAGTTTGACCATAGTTTGACCAGATTTAACAAAAATTAAACTTTTTTTTGAATTTTTTTGCCTCCAGATCTTAAAAGCCCCGTAACTTTTTTTCTGTTAGGCTTTTGAGGATTTTAAAAATCTTTAACAAGGTTCCCCCAGTTAAATTCGGATGTAACTTTTCGAGTAGATGCTTTTTCATATAAAAAACTTTTTCATCCGAATTCGTATGCAAAAGTTATGGCCATTTTACAATTTTCCAGAGAGATTTTGCAAATAAAGTCGAAATTCATATTTGTAAATTTTCCCAACTACTAGACCACATATCACATGGGAAACTTATTTTCTTTTATTTTTTTGACATTTTTATCATTTTCTTTTACAAATCAGCCATACCCCGCGCTACTACTATGATAGACGATTAGCAGTAGCGCGGGTTTTTAACCCACGCTACTACTAAGTTGATAGCAGTAGCGCGGGTTAGTAGTAGCGAGGGTTAAAAACCCGCGCTACTGCTATCAACTTAGTAGTAGCGAGGGTTTTAACCCTCGCTACTACTATGGCATATCCCGGGGGGCACGGTAAAGACCGCTTAGTAGTAGCGAGGGTTACAAACCCGCGCTGCTGCTATCAACTTAGTAGTAGCGAGGTTTAAAAACCTGCGCTGCTAGTAAGTAGCAGTAGCGAGTGTTTTTAACCCTCGCTGCTGCTAAGATTATGTGTATAGCCTTTTCCCTAGTAGTGTCGATGAAGCGGGAAGATCATCATCGGCCGGACTACAGGCAGTATGCGGCATTAGAAGGACACTATGCGACACAAAAAATAAATTATGAATCATTCAGGAATCCGGATACTTACGATCTTGCCGGAGGCTTGGCCCTTGAGGGCCACCCTTCGTCGCCAACGTTGGCGTTGGCGGAGCTGTCCGGAGGAAGGGTCATTCCCCTCTTGGACCCTTCGGCTTCCCCCGTTGGGGAAGCCTTCCTTTTCCTCTTTCCCCCTCCTGGGGAGAGTCCTCTTTCTCCTCCTCGTCTTCAGGGGAGGAGTCCGCCTCGGAGCCATCGTACGATGAGTCCGATACCACCTGGCACGGGGAACTTCTTCGAGTTCCCGTGGCCTTCTTCTTGGCCTTCTTCTCCGGCACCACATAAAGTGCCGGGACCAGCAGCCCCGTTAAATGGGCGTCCGTTGGGTCTTCGAGAAGGGGAGCCAGACAGTCTACCTGTCCGGATGTCCTCTGCCAGTCCCGTCAAAGGCATTGGGAGTTTTAGATCCCACATAGAATTAAACTATGAAAGAAAACAACTGTCCCATAGAGGATAACAAAGCTTACCTTGCCGGCCGGGCGCTTGGTGCTGAATCCGCAATCTTCAGTCGCGGACGCGGGGGCTTCTACGCCCTTGAACAGCACCCTCCAGGCAGCTTCGTATGTCGTGTCGAAGAGCCTGCTCAGGGTCCGGTGTTGTGCCGGATCGAACTCCCACAAACTGAAGGCCCGCTGTTGGCAGGGGAGAATCCGGCGGACGAGCATGACCTGGATCACATTGACAAGCCTAAGCTTCTTGTTCACCAAGGTCTGGAGACCGGACTGGGCTCCTATCAGCTCCTCCGAACTGCCCCATAGCAAGCCCTTTTCTTTCCAGGAGGTGAGCTGCATGGGGATACCTAATCTGAACTCGGGGACCGCTGCCCATTTAGGGTCACGTGGCTCGGTGATGTAGAACCACCCCAATTGCCACCCCTTGACGGACTCCACGAAGGCCCCCTCGAGCCAGGTGACGTTGGGCATTTTTTCCACCATGGCGCCTCCGCACTCCGCTTGGATGCCCTTCACTACCTTCGGCTTGACATTGAAGGTCTTGAGCCACAAGTCGAAGTGGGGCTGGATGCAGAGGAAGGCCTCGCACACGACGATAAACGCCGAGATGTTGAGGATGAAGTTTGGCGCCAGATCGTGGAAGTCCAGGCCGTAGTAGTACATGAGCCCCCGGACGAAGGGATGAAGTGGGAAGCCTAGTCCGCGGAGGAAGTGGGGAAGGAATATGACCCTGTCATGGGGCCTGGGGGTGGGGATGAGCTGCCCCTCGTCGGGCAGCCAGTGCGCGATGTCGCTGGAAAGGTATCCGGCGCCGCGCAGCTTTTCGATGTGCCCCTCCGTAACGGAGGAGGCCATCCACTTGCCTCCCGCTCCGGACAAGGCTGGAGAAGGTCGAGACGATATGTGCGGACTTGGGCGCTGGAGCTCGAGTGCGCGGAGATGGATAAGCAAAGGAGGAAGAACGCGTAGGTAAAAAGGTGGATCCTTATCCCCTTATATATGGGCGGACGAAGACTATGCGTCCCCACCGGCCTGGTAAAACTCGCTTATCTCCCAAGCACCACCATCAATGGTGCGGTTGGGTTACCCACGTCCGTATTGATGGGAATCCCGGAATAAGGGGAACACGATCTCTGCTTCGACAAGACATGCCAAGGAAACCGCTTCGCTAAACGCGCTGAGGTGGTATAATAAAAAACGTAAAGGCTTGGTAGTGGCATGACGTCATGCCACAAAATACGTTAGCAGATTGAACTTGTGTACATATTATTCTCTCTACGATGGAATGTGGAATTTATTTTGCAGAGCCGGACACTATCCTGGTGTTCACAATCTTCTATGAGTTATTCGGAGGAGGAACCAGCCTTGCAATGCCGAACAATATGCGCGTCGGACTCATCATCATTGAAGCCTGGTTCAGGGGCTACTGAGGGAGTCCTGGACTAGGGGGTGTCCGGATAGCCGGACTATCATCGTCGGCCGGACTCCAAGACTATGAAGATACAAGATTGAAGACTTCGTCCCGTGTCCGGATGGGACTTTCCTTGGCATGGAAGGCAAGCTTGGCAATACGGATATGTAGATCTCCTACCATTGTAACTGACTCTGTGTAACCCTAGCCTTCCCCGATGTCTATATAAACCGGAGGGTTTTAGTCCGTAGGACAACAACCATTACAACAATCATACCATAGGCTAGCTTCTAGGGTTTAGCCTCCTTGATCTCGTGGTAGATCCACTCTTGTACTACCCATATCATCAATATCAATCAAGCAGGAGTAGGGTTTTACCTCCATCGAGAGGGCCCGAACCTGGGTAAAAACATCGTGTCCCTTGTCTCCTGTTACCATCCGCCTAGACGCACAGTTCGGGACCCCCTACCCGAGATCCACCGGTTTTGACACCGACACTCGACTTGTTGCAAAAAGGTTTTTGACAAGTTCAAGGTGTTGACTACAATGAGATTTTCTCAACTGTAGCGATGCTTAAGTCTGTCCGAATCATGTTAGCAATTGCCACAATTTATGAAATCTGGCAAATGGATGTCAAAACTGCATTCCTTAAATGGTTTTCTTAAAGAAGAGTTGTATATGATGCAACCAGAAGGTTTTGTCAATCCTAAAGGTGCTAATAAAATGTGCAAGCTCCAGCGATCCATCTATGGACTGGTGCAAGCATATCAGAGTTGGAATATACGTTTTGATAAGTTGATCAAAGCATATAGTTTTGTACAGACTTACGGTGAAGCCTGTATTTACAAGAAAGTGAGTGGGAGCACTACATCATTTCTGATAAGTATATGTGAATGACATATTGTTGATCGGAAATAATGTAGAATTATTCTGCAAAGCATAAATGAGTGTTTGAAAGGAGTTCTTTAAAAGAAAGACCTCAGTAAAGCTACTTACATATTGAGCATCAAGATCTATTGAGATAGATCAAGACGCTTGATAAGATTTTTAATGAGCACATACCTTGACAAGTTTTTGAAGTAGTTCAAAATGGAACAGTCAAAGAAAGAGTTCTTTCCTGTATTGCAAAGGTGTGAAATTGAGTAAGACTCAAATCCCGACCACGGCAGAAAATATAAAAGAGAATGAAAGTCATTCCCTATGCCTCAGTCATAGGTTCTATAAAGTATGCTATGCTATGTACCAGACGTATTGTATACCTTGCACTAAATTTGGCAAGGGAGTACAATAGTAATCTAGGAGTAGATCACTGGACATTGGTCAAGAATATCCTTAGTGAGGACTAAGGAAATATTTCTCGATTATGGAGGTGATAAAAGAGCCCGTCATAAAGAGTTACATCGGTGCAAGCTTTTACACCGATCCAGATGAATCTAAGTCTCAATCTGGATGCATATTGAAAGTGGGAGCAATTAGCTAGAGTAGCTCCGTGCAGAGCATTGTTGACATAGAATATTTGCAAAAATACATACGGCTCTGAATGTGACAGACCCGTTAACTAAGCTTCTCTCACGAGAAAAACATGATCACACCTTAGTACTCTTTTGGGTGTTAATCACATCGCGATGTGAACTAGATTATTGACTCTAGTAAACCCTTTGGGTGTTGGTCACATGACGATGTGAACTATGGGTGTTAATCATATACAGATATGAATATTGGTGTTAAATCACATGGCGATCTGAACTAGATTATTGACTCTAGTGCAAGTGGGAGACTGAAGGAAATATGCCCTAGATGCAATAATAAAGTTATTATTTATTTCCTTATATCATGATAAATGTTTATTATTCATGCTAGAATTGTATTAACCGGAAACATAATACATGTGTGAATACATAGACAAACATAGTGTCACTAGTATGCCTCTACTTGACTAGCTCATTAATCAATGATGGTTATGTTTCCTAGCCATAGACATGTGTTGTCATTTAATTAATGGGATCACATCATTAGGAGAATGATGTGATTTACATGACCCATTCTGTTAGCCTAGCACTTGATCATTTAGTATGTTGCTATTGCTTTCTTCATGACTTATACATGTTCCTGTAACTATGAGATTATGCAACTCCCGTTTACCGGAGGAACACTTTGGGTGCTACCAAACGTCACAACGTAACTGGGTGATTATAAAGGAGTACTACAGGTGTCTCCAAAGGTACATGTTGGGTTGGCGTATTTCAAGATTAGGTTTTGTCACTCTGATTGTCGGAGAGGTATCTCTGGGCCCGCTCGGTAATGCACATCACTATAAGCCTTGCAAGCAATGTAGCTAATGAGTTAGTTACAGAATGATGCATTACGTAACGAGTAAAGCGACTTGCCGGTAACGAGATTGAACTAGGTATTGGATACCGACGATCGAATCTCGGGCAAATAACATACCGATGACAAAGGGAACAACGTATGTTGTTATGCGGTTTGACCGATAAAGATCTTCGTAGAATATGTGGGAGCCAATATGAGCATCCAGGTTCCACTATTGGTTATTGACCGAGAATAGTTCTAGGTCATGTCCACATAGTTCTCGAACCCGTAGGGTCCGCACGCTTAACGTTACGATGACAGTTATATTATGAGTTTATGAGTTTTGATGTACCTAAGGAGTTCGGAGTCCCGGATGAGATCGGGGACATGGCGAGGAGTCTCGAAATGGTCGAGACATAAAGATCGATATATTGGACGACTATATTCGGAGTTCGGAAAGGTTCCAAGTGATTCAGGTATTTTTCGGAGTACCGGAGAGTTACGGGAATTCGCCGGGGAGTATATGGGCCTTATTGGGCTTTAGGGGAAAGAGAGAGGAGAGGTTGGGCGCCCCCCCAAGGCCTATTCCAAATTGGACTAGGGGGAGGGGCTGCGCCCCCTCCTTCCTTCTCTTCTCTTCCCCCTTTCCTTGACTCCTACTCCTACTACTTGGAAGGGGGGAATTAATCCTACTCCCGGTGGGATTAGGACTCCTCCTTGGTGCGCCTCCTCCTAGGCCGGCCACCCCCGCCCTTGCTCCTTTATATACGGGGGCAGGGGGCACCCCATGATACACAAGTTGATCTACGGATCGTTCCTTAGCCGTGTGCGGTGCCCCCTCCACCATATTCCACCTCGGTCATATCATCGTAGAGTTTAGGTGAAGCCTTGCGCCGGTAGAACATCATCATCGTCACCACGCCGTCGTGCTGACGGAACTCATCCCCGACGCTTTGCTGGATCGGAGCCCGGGGATCGTCATCGAGCTGAACGTGTGCTGAACTCGGAGGTGCCGTACGTTCGGTACCTGGATCGGTCGGATCGTGAAGACGTACGACTACATCAACCGCGTTGTCATAACGCTTCCGCTTACGGTCTACGAGGGTACGTGGACAATACTCTCCCCTCTCGTTGCTATGCCATCACCATGATCTTGCGTGTGCGTAGGAATTTTTTTGAAATTACTACGTTCCCCAACAGGTGATGCATAGCAATGAGAGGGGAGAGTGTTGTCCACGTACCCTAGTAGACCGAAAGCGGAAGCGTTAGAACAACGCGGTTGATTTAGTCATACGTCTTCACGGCCCGACCGATCAAGCACCGAAACTACGGCACCTCCGAGTTCTAGCACACGTTCAGCTCGATGACGATCCAGCAGAATGTCGGGGAAGAGTTCCATCAGCACGACGGCGTGGTGACGATCTTGATGTTCTACCGTCGCAGGGCTTCGCCTAAGCACCGCTACAATATTATCGAGGACTATGGTGGAGGGGGGCACCGCGCACGGCTAAGAGATTAAGAGATCAATTGTTGTGTGTCCAAGGGGTGCCCCCCTCCCCGTATATAAAGGAGTGGAGGAGGGGGAGGGCCGGCCCTCTCTATGGCGCGCCCTAGGAGGAGTCCTACTCCCACCGGGAGTAGGATCCCCCCCTTCCAAGTAGTAGGAGTAGGAGTCAAGGAAAGTGGAGAGAGAAGAGAAGGAAGGAGGGGGCGCAGCCCCTCCCCCTAGTCCAATTCGGACTAGGCCTTGGGGGGCGCCCAACCTCTCCTCTCTCTTTTCCCTAAAGCCCAATAACGCCCATATACTCCCCGGCGAATTCCCGTAACTCTCCGGTACTCCGAAAAATACCCGAATCACTCGGAACATTTCCGATGTCCGAATATAGTCGTCCAGTATATCGATCTTTACGTCTTGACCATTTCGATACTCCTCGTCATGTCCCCGATCTCATTTGGGACTCCGAACTACCTTCGGTACATCAAAACACATAAACTCATAATATAACCATCATCGAACTTTAAGCGTGTGGACCCTACGGGTTCGAGAATAATGTAGACATGACCGAGACATGTCTCCGGTCAATAACCAATAGCGGAACCTGGATGCTCATATTGGCTCCCACATATTCTACGAAGATCTTTATCGGTCAAACCGCATAACAACATACGTTGTTCCCTTTGTCATCGGTATGTTACTTGCCCGAGATTCGATCGTCGTTATCTCAATACCTAGTTCAATCTCGTTACCGGCAAGTCTCTTTAGTCGTTCCGTAATACATCATCCTGCAACTAACTCATTAGTTACAATGCTTGCAAGGTTTATAGTGATGTGCATTACCGAGTGGGCCCAGAGATACCTCTCCAACAATCGGAGTGACAAATCCTAATCTCGAAATATTCCAACCCAACAAGTACCTTCGGAGACACCTGTAGAGCACCTTTATAATCACCCAGTTACGTTGTGACGTTTGGTAGCACACAAAGTGTTCCTTCGGTAAACGGGAGTTGCATAATCTCATAGTTATAGGAAAGTGTATAAGTCATGAAGAAAGCAATAGCAACATACTAAACGATCAAGTGCTAAGCTAACGGAATGGGTCAAGTCAATCACATCATTCTCCTAATTATGTGATCCCGTTAATCAAATGACAACTCATGTCTATTGTTAGGAAACTTAACCATCTTTGATTAACGAGCTAGTCAAGTAGAGGCATACTAGTGACACTATGTTTGTCTATGTATTCACACATGTATTGTGTTTCCGGTTAATACAATTCTAGCATGAATAATAAACATTTATCATGAAATAAGGAAATAAATAATAACTTTATTATTGCCTCTAGGGCATATTTCCTTCAGCAGAAGCATTCAAACAACTAGAGAAGCACAGTACAGCAGCAAAAGCATGAACTATCACATGTCATATCTTATAAACTTAGGCAAGTGTTCTCATGTTATCCTTAACATCATGCACTAACTTGGGTAATTAGCATCAAACAATACATAGCAGCACATGACTTGGGAAAAGATAGCAGACTTAGGAAAAATGATACATGCCCTTAAAGAGAGGGCAGTGTCAAGTGCGGCCACAGACATAGGCATTAGCCGCACCACGACCCTGGACACTCTCACAGCCAAAGAGGAGGTGCCTTGCATATGGTATCCTTCGAGTCTGTGAGAGAAAGAATGCGGTGAAGGTCAGTACGCATCAAGGATGCTGCTGTTCTGGGTCAAGCTAAGTCAAGGGCATAAGATATTTTAGTAAAAAAAAATAACATGTGAACATCTTGCACAAACTATCATCATTTATAAAGAATACAAAACAAATATGCAAATAGTTGTACAATGGTTGAGTGCTCATACTGATATTATATCAGGCAATAGCATTTAGCAATAGTGATGATCAACTACACTATTCGGCTATCATGAAAAATTAATTCTCAAGATGTAGAAAGTTTGTTTACAATAGTTTGGGTTTTAAAATTTGTCATCTTGAAGCATCACACTAGCAAATGATAGGAAAGATTACAGGAAATAGGACTTCCCTGATCAAGTATACATAAGCATAAAAAAGATCAAACAAGCTCATTGTGCATTTTCTTTTTCAATGTGATACATAATAAGCATAAGTAACCACTAGGAAATAACTTGCTATCTACAGGATCTATTATCGGCAACAAGAACATTAGGCAAGGAAGAACAGTATACTTTGTGTGAGATTTTCAGGTCAACGGAACCGAGATAAATGTGGCTTGTGAAGGATTCATTTAAATTCTTACTACTTAAAAACATTGGTGATCCATTTATATCTAACTCGGGGATTTAGTTTGTAGTCACCAAATTATCCAGAACTAGCAGGATTCATGATAAATAGCAGTTTTCTGGTGAACGCAACACAAAATGAAGGATTCATGATCTACTAATGACTTCTAGCATTAGTGGTCACCAGTTATTCAGAAATTGATATCAGCAACTTATTTATCAGAACTAAAACTGGTAGACTTAACAAGAGATCAATCATAAAAAACACTTCTGGCCTAGTAAGCAACAGTATAGCATGCACTTATTAAATTCTTAACAGAATCAACAGAGCACTATTTATACTCGGCAACAATACCCAGAAACACAGAAAAGGTTCTTGAATTCGACATCCACCAGGAAAACCTATGGGACAAAAAACCTGGAACATCACAAATTAAAGCAGTACATCACAAATTAAAGCAGTACATCACAAATTAAAGCAACAGTCAAAATAAGATTACAACGGCTCAGAGGTATTGGCCGCAATAGCACCATCCCCTTCATCAGTCACTCATGGACACCAAACAGACTTCGAGCTGCTGCTGCTGCACAAGAAGAAGATGAGACATGTGCTAGGAAGGAATAAATGGATCCAGAAACAACAAAGGAGCAGCAGGTAGCTAACCTTTGTGCCCTTGACGCTGGAGCTCCATGGACCTGAGCTTGGTGGTGACCAATCAACAGTCGCTGCACAAGGAGAGAGAGAGAGAGGAAAGCAGAGGTTAATCACGGGTACCTTGGCTTGAATTCAACATAAATTCAACATGAGGGAGGGAGGGATTGCAACAATGGCTTGGGCTTGTAGAAAATAAACAGAGAGAAGAAGATGAAATCGAACCTTGATGATGCGATGATGTTGCTGCTTGTCCTTGTCCTTGTCCCGCCGGGCAGAGGAAGGGAAGCTCCGCTCGATCCGGCCACCGTCCATGGAGGTCGAGGCCCATGGCGACGTTGGCGTGGTGGATCTGAGAGTCAGAGAGAGGAGACGAGGTACGGTGAGGGTGGGTTATGCGGATCCATGCGAAGAAGCGGACGAACCAGAGAGGATGGGTCATGCGGCACCATGGGACATGCTGGAATGGTTCGGCTGCCGCCGCATGGACGCCGCTACCGCATGGAAGGAGTCAGAGTGCGCGCGCTGCATGGACTCCACCACCGGTTTGACGGGGGAGTAGGGGGTGGACTTCGTCGGGCGCAGCACCCTGCCCACGCCACCGGCGAGCCACTGGTCCAGCTGGTGGTGGTGGTGCATGATGGCGGTGCCCTGGACCGGATCGGATCATATCTCCCACGCGAGGATGGATTTGAATCGTATCGCGAGGGCGGAGGCAGGCGGCGTAGGGGAAGGGAATGAGGAGGCGGACGATGCAGGGGAGGGGAGGGAGGATTCGGTGCTGCACCTGCAGCCCGCGGATCCAGAGCTCGGTCGCCATGGTTGCGCCGCGGGCTAGGTTTTTGGGCGCTTGGGAAAGAAGCAGAAGGCGCGCGCGGTCTCTGGCGCGCCGGCGGCGGTGGTGGTAGAGGCTTGGGGGCACCCGCGGTGGTGGGGTAGAGGAGAGGGTGGGGGTCTCTGGCGGTCTCGGAGGAGGTGAGGGCGCACGCGAGTGGCAGTGGGGCGTGCGGCGCAGGGAAGGGGAGAGAGGAAGGAGAAGAGAGGGAGGGGAGAAAGAAAGGGGGCGGGCGGGGGGCCGGGGGGTGGATGGAAAAAGTCCACGAGCATCCTGAGAGCTAGGGTTTCGGCTTATGTGGGCTTTGGGTGAGGACTACCGTTGGATCCGCGGGCATCTGATGGTGTTCCATGCATGATCCGCGTGAAGCGCCAACGGACCAATCAAAATGCAGTACGCACGAACGATGTTATGATCTTCTAAATAGGTCGTAGTTGACTAAAAAATTGGTTGTAGTTGACTAAAAATTCATTTTTAATTTTTCAAGCGCTCAAAATGTGTTTTTTGTGAAGGGTCTACCATATATTTGTTGTAAAATTGGACCAAATCAATTTTCCGAAATATTAGGCCATGTTTAATGCACAATTGACCAAATGGTTGGGTGTCGAAAATTTTGATCTACCTCTCGTGAAAAAGACAAAATTCCACCGATCTAGTTGGAAGCGGGTCAAGTTTGAACTGCAGCTGCCTCATAGTTTGCTCTTTATTTTTTCCAAAAATCATTTCTAGGTACATAAGTATTTATTTAATCATAGAAACACAGAAAAATTTCCAATATTCAACCACTAGCTAGGAACGGTCATGCCCGCCGTTTTGACAGCATTTTGAAACGGGCATAAAAAATTCAAAAAAAATAAAAAAATTTGGAAAACCTTCGCATTGTGTCATTATATGTGACCAAGTTACCAGCAAAAATTATAAACTTGTAATATGGCAATAATTTTAGAAAAGTGTTATCAGAAACGAGCTGTCAAATGTGAAGATGCATGGCTTTCAACCCAAATGCTCAATCTTATGGCCACATTCATGACATAGTTTGCTCAAATGACCTTATATTGTGCACAAGGGTGCATCTTGGAATGGCAGACAATGTTGCCTAAGGAAGGTTTCATTTTCTTTGGACGAAAAATTCATTTTCAATTTTTCATGGGCCCAAAATGAGTTTTTTTGTGAAGGACCTATAATATATTTGTTGCAAAATTGTACCAAATCAATTTTCTAAAATACTAGGACATATTTAATGTACAATTGACCAAATGGTTGGGTTTCAAAATGTTTTATCCACCTCTCGTGAAAAACACAAATTTCCGTCGATTCAGCTGGAAGTGGGTCAAATTTGAACTGTGGCTTCCTCATAGTTTGCACTTTATTTTTTCTTCCAAAAATCATTTCTAGGTACATAAGTATCTATTTAATCATACAAACATCAAAAGTTTTCCAAGATTCAACCACTAGCTAGGAACGGTCAAGCCCGCCGTTTTGACTGCATTTTGAAACGGGCATAAAAATTCAAAAAAAAACAAAAAATTGGAAAACCTTCGCATTGTGTCATTATATGTGACCAAGCTTTCAGGAAAAATAATAAACTTGTAATACGGCAATTATTTTAAAAAAGTGTTCTAAAAAATGAGCTGTCATGCGTGAAGATTCAGGGTTTTCAAGTCAAATGATCAATCTTATGGCCACATTCATGGCATGGTTTATTCAAATGATCTTATATTATTCACAAGGGTGCATCTTGGAATTCCAAACAATGTTGCCTAAGGGAGTTTTCATTTTCTGTGCACGGAAAATTCATTTTTCATTTTCTGAGTGTGCCTAATGAGTTTTTTTGTGAAGGACCGACCAAATAATTGTTGAAAAATTGGACCAAATCAATTTTCTAAAATACTAGGCCATATTTAATGCACAATTAACCAAATGGTTGGGTGTCAAAAGTTTTGATCCACCTCTGGTGAAAAAGACAAATTCCCGCCGATTCAGTAGGAAGCGGGTCAAATTTGAACTGCAGCTGCCTCATAGTTTGATCTTTATTTTTTTCCAAAAATCATTTCTAGGTACATAAGTATCTATTTAATCATAGAAACATCAAAAGTTTTCCAAGATTCAACCACTAGCTAGGAACGGTCAAGCCCGCCGTTTTGACCGCATTTTGAAACGGGCATAATTTTTTTTAAAAAAATAAAAAAATTGGAAAACCTTCGCATTGTGTTATATGTGACCAAGTTTACTGTAAAAATAATAAACTTGTAATACGACAATTATTTTAAAAAAGTGTTCTCAACAATGAGCTATCATGAGTGAAGATTCAGGGCTTTCAAGCCAAATGATCTATCTTGTGGCCACATTCATGGCATACTTTGTTCAAATGATCTCATATTGTGCACAAGGGTGCATCTTGGAATTCCAAACAATGTTGCCTAAGGGAGTTTTCATTTTCTGTGCACGGAAAATTAATTTTCCATTTTCCGAGTGCCTGAAATGAGTTTTTTTGTGAAGGACCTACCATATATTTGTTGCAAAATTGGACCAAATCAATTTTCTAAAATACTAGGCCAAATTCAATGCACAATTGACAAAATGGTTGGGTGTCAAAAGTTTTGATCCACCTCTGGTGAAAAAGACAAATTCCCGCCGATTCAGTAGGAAGCGGGTCAAATTTGAACTGCAGCTGCCTCATTGTTTGCTATTGATTTTTTCCAAAAATCATTTCTAGTTACATAAGTAACTATTTAATCATAAATACATGGTTTGGTGGCGATACGTCGATGTTTGGACGGTGGTCGAGGGCCCCAACTCTAGAGCGCGTAAACTCGCATGCCTGTCGCGTGGTCACCGCGTGACTGTGGTGTTGCCATGTGTTCTGGGTGGCCTAGGCATGTCTAGTGGGCTGGGCACTCCCCAAGTAGGTGCTAGGAAGAAAATCACAACATAAGATTCTCACGAGGAGACCGATCGATACTCAAACATGAATAAGTAGCCAAATGTTTGATTAGTGGTACGGGAAATGCAAATGGCTAGTGGGCGTGAATTTTGGCTGAGGATGATCAGTTACTAAGAAGCCCGTCTTCACAAATTTTCAGCTCAAAAGGAGGAGCCTAGGTGGTACTTTCTTTGCAAAGTACCACACTGGACATAAATACGAATGTTGAAGTTAGGCTCAAAATAATGAATGGATTGAGATGGCATTTGGTGGAGGATGGTTATCTGCGCATAGGAAATCACTGTAGAAAATGGATACCATTTGGACATGCCAAAGTGGTACTTCCTTCACAAAGTGTTTTTCTGAACAGAATAGGAAAATTAATATTTTTGAATTAGTTTTGAACTAGGCAAGGAAGGTTTTTTCATATTTGACGAAGATATGACCCAAAGAATTTATGAGATTTTTTTGGGAATTTTGGGAATGACAGAAATATAGGTTGCTTCACAACCTAGGGCAAAAACTGCCACATGAACATGACACATAGGCAAAACTGATGAGGTGGCGCCAGGTCATAGCAGCCCACCGCAATTTACAAGGTTATGACCATCTGTGTTGATCATGATCAGCTAGAAATAAGACAGCGGACCAGTGCTATCTGCTTTATGACCATTTCGTGTAAGGAAATTACGACCTTTCTGACCAAAATAGTCATTATAGTTTAGGGTTTGGGGCCCCCCGAACAGCTTTTGACCAATTGGTCTGAAATGGTCATAGATCTATGACCAATTCTTCCAAGGTCACTGACAGAAGGTCACTAGTTGACATATTTCTTGTAGTGCAAATGCAAGAGAGTGTTAGGAAGGATGTAGAGCATGCTTTTGGTTTGCTTCAATTTCGATGGTGTATCATCGAAACCCTGTATTGACATGGAGCACTCAGAAGCTTTGGGAGGTGATGACTGCTTGTGTGATTATGCACAACATGATCGTGGAGGATGATCGTGATGATAGCATCTACGACCAAGGGCCTGATTCCCATGGTGAAAATGTTGAGCCTGAGCAGCTACCTCCTACAGCCTTTCAATAGTTTGTCCATTTTCATCGTGAAATGCGTGATTGGCAGACTCATGTGCAGCTTTAAGATGACTTGGTTGATCACATGTGGACTCATATTGGCAACTAGTAGATCTACCGGTTTAATTTTTTCATGCAAACAAACTACGATTGGGCTGTAAGACTATTTGATATTGTTTTTATTTCGATTGGGTTGTAGAACTATGTCGTATGTGGAACTATTTGCTATGTTTGATTTAAACTAGTTGATATGTTTAATTTTAGTACAAAATGTCTTACGGCGGCGAGATGCGACACATTTGGTTGTCCGAACCCCATGATCCGTTTTGTATCCCACACCATGTGGACTTTGTGCAATAAAACTTGGTTTATAACCCATAAGAAAAAGATGAGAAGGGTGTGACAGCTCACGGGTGCACATGCACCCACTTTGAACAGTAGAAAAAAAATAAAACAAACCCGAAACTTTGCAACATCAAAGATGATCAAACTTTGTAGGTTCTTGCAAGTTTTCATGCCAAAATATCATGTAGAGAAAGGTGTACGAACGAGTTTCAGGTTTCAGTGCTAAAAATGCTCAAAACATCATGTGTAGAGCTCCTCGAATTGTTTTAGGGCATGAAAACTTGCAAGCGCCTACAAATTTTGATCATCTTTGATGTTGCAAAGTATCAGATATTTTAATTTTTTTCTGTTTGTTTTTATTTTACTGTTCATATAGGGTGCCTACCCGGGAGCTGAAAAACCACTCAAAAAAGATGTAGCATTGTCCTCTTAGTCGCGCCGAACTGCGGCCCTCCTGATCGGTCCAACGATCCGAGTGAGTCCCCTTCACGCCCGTTTCCCAGCTCTTTTAATTTAGATCTACGAGGCAAAAACCTCCCTTCTCCTTCCTCGATTGATCCCCAAATCGCTGCCTGCTTCCACCACCCAACCCTAGCCGAGCCGACACCATCGACCCTCAAATTCCTTCTCCCTCCACCCAACCGCAATACCTAGCTAGCTAGCCGCCATGGCCCCTTCGATGGTTCTGCTCAAGCGCGAGGTTGATTTCTCCGACGACGAGGCGATGTCCGGCGGTGAGTTAATCTGCGACGGCTGGGAACTAAGAGAAGAGCGACCGAGCCGCAAAGAGATGATTGAGGCAGTCACCGAGTACCTGCGGACCTTCAAGGCCCACGCCGTTGTCGTCGCCTCTCCGCCGGAACTCTCCTCCCTCCACATACTGCGGCCGCCGAAACCCGTCCGGCTCCCGTGGGCATGCGGCAGGCTGGACTCGGGCCGCATCTCGAGCGCAGACAAGAACCTGGTCTCCATCTACGCTGGCGTGCACCGCCCTGGTGCCCAAATGATGACGATGGGAGGCTACCTGATTTACGACGCCAGGAAGAACTCCCTCTCCGCGATCCCCCAGCTTCCCGGCAACGACGAGCATCCCGCCATCGGGTCCATGTCGGCCCTCGTCATGTGCAGCGGGGATGACGGCCACTATGTTCTTGCCGAACTCGTCAGGCTCAGCCCGGGATATTCCCATGTAGCGGTCTGGCTGTGGAAGTCGTCCGACCCAGGATGGGTCTTGCAACACGCGCGCCTGCCCCTTCCACGAACCTTCTGCGGTCACCTGTGCTTCTCTTATCGTGGGTCTATCCTCTGCTGGGTGGATCTGTTCAGAGGCATGGTGGTATGTAATCTGGCCAGCCCGAAGCCGGAGCTCCGTTTTATTCAGTTGCTCCTAGATTGTCCATCCTACAATATCGATGTTCCCCGTAGCACAGACGACCCAAAAATATATCGGCACCTCTCGGCCGAGGAGTTCCGTTCCATGACCTGTGTTGGCAACACCATCAAGCTCGTCTGCGTCGATGGCAATGTGTTCCAAGTGCCAGGCAAAAGCTTTGATCTGACCGTCTATGCTCTGTCGGATGACCTGTCAGAGTGGACCGTAGACAGGAAGTACAATGTTGGAAACATCTGGGCAAGCGAGGCCTACCATTCTACTGGCATGCCAAATCTAGCTCCGTTGTTCCCTGTCCTGAGCATCCACGAAGACAGCGTCATCTACCTAGTTTTCACTTGTCTCAAGCTGGTGGATGATACACCACACCGGACAGGCGGGCGTCGAGTAGAGTGCACAAGCCAGTATTTGATTCGTGTCGACATGGAGAATAACAAGGTCCATCTCTATCCACAGAGTACAGAGCGGAGAATTCATTCCCAACTCTTGGCCACTGAGATCAGTGCGTATTTACAGGACCCGGCCGGAACGTACTACTGTCACTACTGAGCTAGCAGATATAGTTTCATTTGCATACTATTATCATTGTACTTTTTTTTCTGAGATTCGGCAACCTTTCTTAAACAATAATCATATCAGTTACAAGGAAGGGGAGTAAGAAATCAGGAGGTTTATCTCGCCACTCTCCAGAAAAATTTCCTCTGTAACTAGCCCGAGCAAGCCCATGCGCTGCCGCATTACCTTCCCGAGCACAATGAATAATAGTCGCCCTGCCGAACGCAGTTAATAACTTTCGACAGTCATCAGTAACAACCGCCGCTGAAGCACGGTAATCTGACGGGTCAAGAATAGCTTGGACAATCTCTAGTGAGTCAGACTCTACTACCAGAGTTGAAATGCCCAGATTGTCAGCTAGACGTAAGCCATGTAGTAGTGCAAGAGCCTCCATGGATGGTGCATCCATAGCATGCTGTTTATAATAACAACATCCTGCAATAAAAGCGCCCGTACAATCCCGAATTACTGCTCCCGTTGCTCCTGATCCCTCATCAGAATGGTAACTTGCATCCACATTAGGCTTTAAGACCCCCCTAGCAGGCCTCTCCCACCTCACTTTTCTGTCCTTTACCCCTGGTTTCATAGCAAGGGCATTAGCAACGATGCCCCGTATACTCATTGTTGTACGGACCGGGGTGCCACACTTCTCGTCGTGGCTAATTTTCCGGCGATCCCACCAAAGGTACCAAGCTGCTACCATAATCATCTCAACTCCATTTGCAATCGGGATCCTTGCTTCTCCCTCGAGGTCCGAACAGAGTAGCTTTTCTAAAATAACTGAACCTGACCTCTCTTGTGCTACAGCATTTTCAATGGTAGGTTTCAAACCGAGTTCCTCCCACACCTTCTTGGATCTGTCACATGTAAACAACATATGGCGGAGATCCTCAGGGGTAGTTCGACAAACTGGGCATATTACAGGGGACTTCATATGACGATCTGTTAATGTGCAGTAGCACGGAACGATCCCATGTAACACCCGCCAGTTGAACACATGTACTTTAGGAGGGACAGTTCTTCCCCAAAGCGACTTCCACACAGGGTGTGGATCAATTCTGCCTCCTCCCGAGTCCAACCGAGCTCGTGTCCTATATTGATTTTTCCATGTAATATGATACGCTGTGCGGACAGTAAAGCAACCTGACTTCGAAAAATGCCATGAGACGAAGTCTGATTGTCCATGAGATGACAGCGGAATTTGCAATATCCTCTCTGCATCAACCGGCCAGAAGTTTTCATGCACGAGCTGCTCATCCCAATTTCCAGAAATTGGATCAATCAAGTCCTGGACTTTCTGTAACAAACATAGCCCCCTAGGGGTCATTACCTTGCGGTCATGGCTTTTGGGTATCCACTGGTCAGACCAAATATCAATTGAAGCACCATTCCCTGGTCGCCAGATCGCCCCTAGCTTGAAGGTTTTCATACCCGCCATGATACTCTGCCAAGTATATGACGAACCTTTTTTCAAAGATGCATTCATCAAGTCCCCATCCGGATGATATTTCGCCCATAGTACTTGGGCGCATAGAGAGTCTGGATCGGATAGTAGCCTCCAACACTGCTTCTCTAGCATAGCTTTGTTAAAACAATGTAAATCACGAAAGCCCATACCTCCCTCTTTCTTAGGAATGCACATCTTCCACCACGCCTTCCAGTGGATCTTCTTTTTTTCTTGCGTGTCACCCCACCAATATCTAGCAATAGCATCACAGATAGCCTTACAAATATTCTTCGGGATGTTAAAGACCGACATGGCATAAACCGGGATAGCCTGTGCCACCGCCTTCAAAAGAGTTTCTTTCTCGCTGATTGATAACATTTTTGAGATCCACCCATTAATAAGTGCACAAACTCTATCAACTAGATGTTGAAAACTGTCACTTCGGTCAATTCCAACTTTTGACGGTAACCCCAAGTACTTATCTGAAATCGCCTCTGAGACAATGTTAAGTTGTGAACAGATATCCGCTCGCACTTCCACTGAAGTATTGGGACTGAAGAACACACTGGATTTTGCATCGCTAACCAGTTGTCCTGAGCTAGCACAGTACATATTTAGAGCATTTGAGAGTGACATGGCATTCAACGTATCCGCTCTCATCAGAATAAGGGAATCATCAGCAAATAACAAGTGTGAAACTGATGGTGCACTACGGCACACCCTAATCCCTTGGATACCACCGATCAACTCTTCATGCGCTAATAGACTGGATAACCCTTCAGCACAGATTAAGAATAAATAAGGAGACAAGGGGTCTCCCTGCCTGAGCCCTCTTGTAGGAGTGAATGCCTCTGTTTCATCTCCATTAAACCACACTCTGTAATTAACAGAAGTAACACAAGCCATAATCATCTCCACCCATGAACTATGGAAGCCCAATTTGGTCATCATATCTCGGAGAAAATTCCATACGACGCGATCGTAGGCCTTATGCATATCGAGCTTCACCGCACACAAGCCACTCTTTCCTTGTCTCTTTTTCTTGATCGCGTGGAAACACTCATAAGCCACTAAGACATTATCTGTAATCAATCTCCCCAGCACAAAGGCACTTTGGGTCGAAGAGACAATATCTGGTAATAAAGCTTTCAATCTATTAGATAGCACTTTAGAGATTACCTTATAGACGACGTTACAAAGACTTATTGGCCAGAACTGGGAAATAAGCTCAGGGCAATCAACTTTCGGTATCAACACCACTGCTGTATCATTCCACCCCTCCGGTATAACACGGCTATTGAGGGCGTTCAAAACCTATTCTGTCACCTTATCACCCACGACAGACCAAAACTTTTTATAAAAAACTGCATGCAGCCCGTCAGTACCTAGGGCCTTGAAATCGCCAATACTAAACATCGCCTTTCGAACTTCCTCTGCCGTATATGGTTTGAGCAAAGTATCATTCATCACCTGAGTGACCCGTGGTGTAACTCTTTCTAGCAAGGTTTCATCGGTCCCCAAGACCTCTGATGTGAAAAGTTCGTTAAAATAAGATTGTATCAGAGGCTTGATCTTCTCATTTCCTTCTCTAAGAACACCAGTTGCATCTTTTAGATTCACAATTATATTTTTCTTGCGCCTAGCTGATGCACTGTACTGTAAATACGCTGTATTGCGGTCCCCATACTTAAGGAAATCACTCCTACTCCGCTGCATATAGTACACTTCTTCCTGTTCCAACGCAAGTTCCAACTGCGTTGTTATTTCATGTTGGGGCTGAGTAGTATGCTCATCCAGCGGTCCAGCTAATATACGGTCAAGCTGTTTCGTCAGGTCCCTGATTCTCTTACGAGGAGCCTTTAGTACATTTTTGTCCCACTGATGCAGCTCATCTTGTACTGCTGCAAGTCTTGCCCAGATCGGTGTATTTGGGGGCGAGTGTTCCCATGCCGTTGCCAACAAGTCACCCACTGTTTCCTCCCTTAGCCATTTGCCTTCAAAGCGTTTTCGCCGTCTGCTAGTGCCGCTAGTAGGCAAAGTATACGTAGATGTGTCGATCATAATCGGCCTGTGATCCGAACCACCCATAGTAAGGTGGTGCACAGCTGCATCAGGAAACATAACAGCCCATGCCATGTTCCCCACAGCTCTATCCAGTCTCTCTCTGATTCTCCCCCTCTTCCAAGTGAATTTGTTGCCAATATAACCAAGGTCTTCTAGTGAACAATCAGTCAAACAATCCCTAAACGCGGACATATATGATAAGGGTCTCGCATTACCTCCCTCTTTCTCTGATGAATACAATATCTCATTTAGATCCCCTATCACAACCCAAGGTAGATTACCCTTGGCATGTAGATCACGGAAACGTTTCCATGTACGATGCTTATGTCTCCAAACCGGCTCACCATACATACCCATTAACCTCCAGTCTGTACTAGGATCCGCTCCTTTGACCACAACATCAATAAAGTTGTCGTGATAATAATTTAGCTGCATATTAACATTGTTCTTGCAGATCATGATCAAACCTCCACTCCTTCCATCGCTCGGTGAAACAAACTTACTATCAAAACCAAGCTTCACACGCAATCTTTCCCCGCTCGAATCATTCAAGTGAGTCTCCGAGAGGAAAAGAACATCAGGACTATGCTGCCGTAGTAATTCCGACAGTGACCGAATTGCCGAGGGCGTCCCCAAACCTCGGCAATTCCAGCTTAAGATTTTCATTGGTCCCGGCGGTCGTCCTCTCGGGACGCCGCCGATCCAGACAGATCATCTTCCATCGCAACTATACCATCATCTCTTCTGTGACGTTTTTTCTCTTGGATCTTCAGAGGTGAGTTAGCATCAGTACTAGTAGTAACCCTGGACTCAAAAGAACCTACTAAACCTGAAACCTTCTCTCCTCCCCTAAGGAGCAGCTGCCCACCAGGGGCCTTCTCATTTGAAACTGCCAATCTCTTCCTAGCCATTCTCTCCGATGTTTCTCCTAAATTCTCACTGTTTTTTCCTTTGGCACATATACAACGCCATTCCCCACTTTAGAATTGGGGACTTCCGCGCATAGAACTTGCACCAGGGGTGGCCACAAATTCACGGCGTGGTTGGAACCAGAACTCCTCTTGTGGCACCATCATAAAATCCCCATACTGGAACTTCAAGGGATCGTGCAGCCCATCTCCACACTGCTCTGCGATATGCCCAATTGTCCCGCATTGAGCACAGAAACGGGGCATTTTTTCATACAACACTCGAAATTTCTGGGCAGGTTTCCTTGCCTCCACATTCCCTGAGACAAACCGCAGCAAAGGCTTCTCTATCTTGATTTTTATTCTCACTCTGACGAATTTCCCATACTCAACACCATTAAATCCTAGTTCAACCTCCAAGACCTCTCCCATCTTTGATGCTAGCATCTTCGCTACAGGCTCATTCCGGAGTAAATCTGGGAGACCCATAATTCTGATCCAAACACGAAGAGAGTCCAGTTGGAGACTCTCAGTATTCATTAGGCCATCGTATTCCTCTATTATCACTGCTTGGTTTCGAAACAGCCAAGGACCTCCATGCATCGCCGTATTCCAATCTCCAAAGCACTGAAACTCAGCCGTGAACATGTAATCATCAAGCTGCTTGAACTTCACTTCCTTTGCACACACCCAGGCCACCTGCATAGCTGTGTAGAAAGCAGTATGGCTAAACGGGGTCTTGACGCAAACCCTAAGAATCAGCGCCCATCTCGTCTCCCGAGCTCGGGCACCGATCAAACCCGACAAATCCACAGCCACTAGTGCAGAACCGGGCATTAGCACCGGTTCGTAAGGCCCTATAGTGCCGGTTACATAACCGGCACTAATTTGTGGTCACAAAAGGCCCCCCCCCCCCCCCTTTAGTACCGGTTCAGCACGAACCGGTGCTAAAGGGCAACCACGTGGCACGAGCCAGCTGCGGGGGCCTGGAGACCTTTAGTACCGGTTGGTAACACCAACCGGTACTATATGGTTTGGTGGGTTTTAATTTTATGATTTCTTTTTCATTTAATTTTGTGTTTCCATTTTAATTTTTTTCGTTTGCTGGTATTTTACGATACTACACATTGTACACATTATGCATCATACATCATGCATGCTTTCTTTATCAACGCTGCTGCTATGTTCATTGCACCCGCAGATATAACATGCTCGTGCATGCTTTGCATCATTACATCATCATATATATATATAATAACAAGTCCTACTAATCATGCATCATCATACAACTTCTACTCGTTATTAATAATAAGTCATACGGTCATCATCCTCATATATAGTCATCGAACCCAACCCTACATAATTGTTCTTAGCACATGATCATCAGTATCAGGTAGGACCTAAACACCCTTAAGGTAAAATAGCATAAAACAATATAGACCCTGACTCTCCATTATGAAGAATGGCGATCATCCTGTCTCCAATTCTTGCCTTTCGCTGCTTATTGCTTCCAAGAAGCTCCTTACGACTGTCCATACATTTTTTCGATTCTTTGATTGTTATGTCTCCACTTCTTTTAGAAACCCGGTATGGGCAGTTGAGATTCGTAGGACGACCTGGTCGTATGTTCAAAACATGAAGGCTACCACGCGTATACATCAGATGAGGCACACAATCATTCGGGATTATCTGTTGAAAAATA
Organism: Triticum timopheevii; assembly: GCA_963921465.1. Lineage (NCBI taxonomy): Eukaryota > Viridiplantae > Streptophyta > Magnoliopsida > Poales > Poaceae > Triticum > Triticum timopheevii. The sequence goes on along the minus strand of OY997264.1, from coordinate 11,412,034 downwards.
TAATAATAACTTTGTAGTTAGCAATGATGTACTAGTTTTAGAAGTGTGCAAAAAGATGCACGGATGTTGTAATAGTAAAAAATAATCTTACCAGGGTATCTCCATGGTAGTTACCGTAGTTCAACACATGCACTAGTGGCATGTATTGACCATAATGTTGAGGAGTTTGATTGTAGATATTGTAATTCTCAAGATCAGTACAAAATCCGACCAGATGATTTTTCTCCTGATAAGTTAATTCGGAGCCTTCAGTGTAGTACGTTCTGTCTACCATCTTCCGCACATTCTTTGAAGAATGAAAATAAGCTGTCAATGGAGATAAGTTGTCAACATTATATTTTGAAATAAACAATATAAATTACTTAATAACTATGTTTAGCTCACATGAGGGAAGAACTGGAGGTGTATCCATAAAGACCCAAATGGAAGGTGTCTCTTGCTCGATTGTAGGATCACCAAGATCCATGGTGACAAGCATACCCTCATCAAGACCATACATATTGCAAAATGCATCCCAATTTTTGCAACCAAAATGGGTTACACTCTGAGCATTGTACAGCTTTACTTGAAAATCCACACCATGTTCGGTACTTAGGATAATTTTTTTGGTTTCGAAATTTTCATGGTCTTCAAAACCCATCCTCTCCAAGACATAGCGTCTTGCAAAGCATGGGATAAGCTAGTCGAATTGGAAAAGATGAAAAATACATGTTAAAATAGTTGAAGTCGTGCTTAATTACGAAAAAAACTATTGTCGTCGTTGCGTACCGTATGAACATCGCAGGTCTCCTCGAGCTTAATGCTGAAGCGCCGATCTTCGTCCAGCTCAATGAACCTGTCGCAGATACCTCGGTCGTCGTGGCACGAGTCGCACTCCCCCGGGCGGTTTTCGTCGTCCGATGAGTACGACATTTCTGGCCTACGTTCATAATTTAGTTTTATTAATTAAGTCAACTATCTAGTTCAACTACTAAGCACTTACTATAAATAAATAAGTAGTACTTAGTAAAAACAAACTACTTCTATATATAGTAAAATAAATTAGTTTATTAAATCAACTAGCTAGTTCAACTATATATAAACTACTTCTTCTTTTTTTCCTTTTTCTAAATACTATGAACAAAAAAATCATTAAAATTCTATGAACAAAATTAATTACACAATCTAAATATCACCCAAAAAAATCTATTAACAATAATATCACCAAACATGCATATTCTATAATAATATCACCAAAAAAATCTATTAACAGAAAAAAATCTATTAACAGAAAAATCTATTAATTCAACTAGTTCAACTAAGCATTTACTAAAAATAAACTAGTTATATTAATTCAACTAGTTCAACTAATTAAGCATTTACTAAAAATAAACTAGTTTTATATATTAATTCAACAAGTTTAACTAATTAAGCATCTTCTAAAAATAAACTAGTTCTATATATTAATTCAACAAGTTCAACTAATTAAGCATCTTCTAAAAATAAACTAGTTGATCTATATATTAATTCAACAAGTTCAACTAATTAAGCATCTTCTAAAAATAAACTAGTTGATCTATATATTAATTCAACTAGTTCAACTAAGCATTATAATTACTAAAAATAAACAAGTTATTATATTAATTCATCAATGATAACATTTCTAATTAACATTCTAAAAATAAACTAGATAGTTCTAATTCATCTAAACATTATATATAGAAAATATGTGTGTGTGTGTGTGTATACGTGTGTGTATGTGTGTGTATGTGTGTGTGTGTGTGTGTACGTGTCTGTGTGTATGCGTGTGTGTGTGTAGTGTGTGTGTATGTGTGTGTGTGTGTGTGTCTGTGTGTGTGTAGTGTGTGTGTGTGTATGTGTGTATACGTATGCGTGTGTACGTATATAGGGCGCGTACGGGTGGCGCGGGGCAGCGACGACGACGGGCGGCGGGGGTGGCGACGACGGGCGGCCGGGGGCGGCGACGACGGGCGCGCGGCGGGCCGGGGGCGGCGACGACGGGTGACCGGGGGCAGCGACGACGACGGGCGCGCG